>CM056198.1:4449092-5732954 GCA_029692085.1 Gymnothorax javanicus
GCATCCCAAAAACACACGAGAGCACTGATCTAGGACCAGTCTGCCCACGCCCACCTCCTTGCTACACCCACCACGAGCGAAAACAATTAAACTGATCCGGATCAGCGTGTTTGCCCTGTTAAGAGTATTTTGTGAACAGGGGCTGCAGTAGGCAGCCAAAAAGATGCAAATATCAGCCGGAGCAGGTAATGTCTAAGGAAAGTGTGACAGCCGTGCACGCTCAGGGGAACGAGCTACAGCGGTGAGCCAGGTAAGAGAGACCGGGCGAACACAGAGAGGACGAAGTTCCACATGGCAACAGCGACAGCGACAGCAGCACAGAGACACTTTAAACCATCGACCGTGTACTCACAGCTCCCTCCAGTCCATAATTATTCCTCTCTAAGACGAGCGCATGGTCGGACTGTAAAAGGCATAGCGGGCTCTCGATCTCCTCTCACATCCAGGGCGTTTCATGGCTCCCGCGCGTCAGCGTTCGGGGACGACCGGTAGGAATCGCTGACGGGGATTTGAGCTTTGCATCACCCCGATTGTGTTCATCAAGGGCTTCCCCTGTTTCCACGGCGACTACTGAGGCTCCTAGCAGTCAGGTAGAAGGTGCTCTGAAGTAAATTCCGCCGCCGTGTCGTTGTTTGGGGGGGGGATCACGCGATGGGAAAGAGGCGAGGGCGGGATCGGAAAGTTCCTGGAGGAGTCGGGAGTCAGGAGTTGGGGGGCAGGCTGGAGGGAGGGACGGTAGCCCACCTGTCACCTGTAGGGGGTCCCTCCCCGGCCCCCGTCAGCTGATCCGGATTCGCTGTGCGTCGCGCGCTCATACGACAGGTGTCTACGGCTCAATCACTGCAGCTCCCTCAACGGTAACCCCAGCGCTTTCACCGCTATCCTGTATCCTGTACGGAGAAGTAAACAGGGCTCTCCGTTCTGCTCCTCTCTCTCTTTCTCTCTCACTATCACTCTTTCTCTATCTTTCCCTCTCTCTTTCCTTCAGTCTTTCTTCTTTTCACTCTCTCTCTCTCTCTCTCTTTGTTAACCCTTCTCTCTGTATCGCCGTGACGATGCCGCTCTGCGGTCTACGATTCTCCCCTGTGTGGAGCAGTGGCTCCTCTCTCTCGGCTCACACACGCACAAACACACAGTGACAGACACACACACACACACACACACACACACTCAGGGGCGACTCCGGGGGGGGAACAAAAACAGAGGAGCACACGGGGAGTAGCCCAATCCTGATCCTGCTGTTGCCGAGAAACACTGGCAGCCGTCCAGCTGTCCCCATTTCCCTCCACTCCGTCTCTTTCTCTCTCTCTCTCTCTCTCTCCCTCTCCAGCTCTACCACTCCATCGCCCTCCCTCTTTCACCCCACCTCTGCCCATCAGTTGAGGTTTCGCTGAGCTGCTGTCTGAACGGCACTACTCACATAATCCATAATCACTTTTCACAACACACACACACACACACACACACACTAAACCAACGCACTACCCGTTTCAAATGTCATACAAACTAGACAATCGCGTAATCGCATTCCATAGACTCACATTCAACACACACATACACACACACGCGCGCGCGCGTGCGCGTATGCAGTCTCATGAAATCTTCATGAGCCAAGAAACCCCCACACACACTTCTTATTCAGTCTCGGACTTCAAAGAGATCAGGCGAGTGCCTAACATGCCTGCTCATGCGAGAGCAGCCGTACACGGACCGCCACTGAACCTTCGGCCGCGATGCAATTACGCCAGTAAAGATCTGTGAGAGGAACAGGGATATAGGGCGGTAATGCGCCAGCGAAACCTCAGAGCATGACGAGAAATAAGGAGAGAGGAGGGGAATACATTTGCAATGGACGACCAGAAAAAAAAAACAACAGTAGGAAACAAAACTCAGCTTGGACCTCGAAGCGCTTCGTCAGCTGCAGTCAGTGAAGCCCACTGACCTGGGGTATAGACACAGTTTCAAATGCAGGGGGTGGGGAGGAGGGCTACAGGGGTTACCTGAGTTCAGCTGAGAGGGCTTTATGGCTATACGTTTATGCTATAGCCTGTATGTTACATGCACAGTCTGCTAAAACTGAAGTACAGTGGACTCTACCCACCCACGTCTCCCTGTAATCATGCCTGTGCCCTTGACAGCTCAAAATGGACCCCCACGCCACGTGTACGCCGGGAGACAGGGTGCAGGTGAGAGCAAAAACTCGTTAGCATATGCAAATTAGCACACGTCTCCTCAAGGACACTTGCTGCTTATTTCCTGGCTTCTGGGACCGTGGGCCTCCAGCGAGCCGCGAGCGACGCGTGAAAGAGCCGTCGCACAATCTGTGAGTCTCGCCGAGAAGCAGCAGCACCTTCCAGCATCTTATTTATTCTCTCCCTCACAAACACCTCATCCTAATTTTACCTGCGCTTTACGGGCGAATTAGCGACATGGATTGTTCTTTGCTCTTCGAAATGTGAAGCCCACCAAACATCATTTAGACCGTAGACTGCCTTCAGCCTTTCAGTAAAGCACATTTTGAGTCACTGTATTTATAATTACCTCCGCCAAGGAGATCATGTATTGGCGTTGATTTGTCTGTCTGTTTGTGAGCAAGATAACTCAAAAAGTGATGAAAGGATATCTCTGAAATTTTGTGGGTGGGTCGCTATTACAGCAGGGATGGACCCTATTGATTTTGACTGTGATCGGTCAAACAATATGGCCTCCATGGCAAATCCTATGACACGCAATAACTAAACTTCGCTCCCTGTGATATCACTCAAATTTTGTGGGTTGATTGGTCTCGCATCAGGAACAGAGCCTATCAGTTTGGAACGCGCTGCATCAAACAATGTGGCCGCCATGAATCTCGAAATCCCATGTTGCAGATTCCTTAAATTTCTTATGATCCATGTTCACTCAGCAAGATTTAGACTGCGCTGCCTTGGTGGAGGTTTGCACTCTCAGAGTGCCTCGAGTTAAAAAATGTGTTAAACTCAACTCAACCTGACTGAGTCATCTCTACCATTCAGTTGAAGTATGTTCTGCTGAAAATAACCAATCTGGTAAGTTCTATACACCTTTCAATTAGATACAGTGACTCAAAATGTGCTCTATCGAATGGGTGAGCAGGCAGTTAAAGGGTTAAAGACTTACAGGCGAGGCAGGTGCTCTGCTGATAGGGTGGGGTCGAGTCGCAGTTCAATCATTTTTACAGAAAATAAAAGAATATTTCCACTGAATATTTGCTGAAGTTACTGAAGTCACCTTTGGGAGTTTGCTTTTGCCAAACTCATTTAACAGGTATGAATCACCTTAATGATGGCCAACCATAATCGATCCCAGAGACAGGCAGAAGGCAGGAGGAATTGGTATTTTAAAAATAAGTGGCTGCGATGAGCCTCATTCAGGTTTCTTCCTTCGACTGTTATTCTCTCTATTTATTTATCTCAGTGGATAGCTGCAGATGTTCTATAGAGACGCAGCGATATCCATGAATAAGAGATGTGCGCCTGTGGTTGGATAGGAAAATGACTTCAGGATCTGCTGTATGACAGTCGCTGAGAGGATGACCTCACCAGGAATGATGCGTTTCCTGCCAGTTCACTCCAGACCGAAAACAAATGATGATTCAGCTGTGTTTGGACTGTTTGACAGGAGCAGAAGCGAGCGCATGCACCAGCCCTAAGTAAAGTAGATTGTAACTAGGTCTAATGCCGTATGGATTTTAAGATAAGTTAATTTACAATCTACGCGGCAGTAAGCAAAAAGGCCATTGAGTCTCGCGTCTGATAAGATGCACTAACAGTGCCATTAAGAGCCAAATGCAACAATAAATGCAATTATATTAACTAGATGCACTGAAGCCGCAGACACTGGTTTTCTACGGTAGAGTGTGTACCTAGAAAGCAACAGCAATATCCCGACAGCAACCATTTTCTAAACTTGCCATATCCAAAAACTGTGCTGTGGTATAATGGCTTTGTGAGAGCAGTTTGTGGAATCGCTGAAACAGTCACACCAGCTTATGCATCATCACCAAACCCTCAAACTGAAAATAAAAAAGTCAATCTGAGTCAATCTAATCTGAGTCAGTGCTTAAATTTAATATTTCAACTGAGAATACAATCCCTACTGCTTTTTTTGTCCGATGAGTCAAACGTGCCAGTGAGGTAAGATATGAGATCAAGTCACTTTTCAAGCACAAATTTAAAATTGAAAAATAAATAAATACATACATACATACATAATACTTCAGAATCAAGAGTTGAAAGAATACGTTTTGAAGTCTCATAGTAAGACTAAGACATTAAATTGCCCGTAGATGTTTCTAAGAGAATGGCGAGTCATTCCGGCACAGGACTGCCAACGTGTCCAAGGTGTGCTCTCACCCAATGTCTACTGGAATTGGCTACAGCCAGCCTGCGACCTTGACCATAAATGAGCGGGTTAGATAATGAGTGGACAATAAGATGGGACACTTGATCTTACAGACAGCTTTTGCAGCATAATATGATACAATGCTTGTTATGGAGCAGTTCTGACACACATACCAGGGAATGCAGGTCAGAGAAAATCTGAGTATCCAGGCTATTAACTGCACGCATCCTTTATTACACACCGTGAGTGGTGCTCTAAATGTGTCCTCGGTTGAGAGAGAGAGAGAGAGAGAGAGAGAGAGAGAGAGAGCAGCCTTTGAAGCCTTGCAGTTCGCGCTTAATTGCACATTCTGACTTGCTCAAGGAATAGCTAAATTAGCTAGAGACAATACTCCGCCCTGATATAAAAAAGCACACAGGTCAGCATGCTCTGATGTTTGTTTACTTTAGCTTCTTTTTAATAAAATCATTTCAAGCACATTAGAAAGGTCTCGGTGCCAGGGGAGAAAATGCTGTTTATCATAAAAGCGCGACACACCTAAAGTAACGATTTTTTTTCTTTCTTGCCACGACATTTACAGCAGCGCAGCGAGCGACCCACTGCAGCGTCTATGCGCGCGGATAACGATGGGAGATCACGAGAGGCGCGTTTCTCCCGGCGGCTCCAGCACTGCGCGCAGCGCGCGGCCACTCACACGCGGCGCTTAGGTGTTAAATTAAGAGTCATAAATGCATTATTCATGAGCTGTCATGAGTCCCGCTCGTGATTCGCAGAACGAGACCAACACCAGCGCCAACACATGCATCCGCTGTCGACCGAGGCTGGTGAGAACTAACATCCATATGGGGTTTCAAAAAACAGGGGGAAAAAAGGCAGTAAACGTGTTCTGAATGGATAATAGCCCTCACTAAATCACACAAAATAATTAGTTCTTCATCCAATTTATAACAGAGGATTATTAATACAGGAATTACATGTATTCAGCAGAGTATACTGAAATATAATGTAATGTCAGCTTACAAAAAGTGTAACGTATTTGAAGGGCTGTGAGAAAGAGAATATCATTAAAGTCTCTGGTAACATAGAATTACTCTTTTAAATTGATGTCATTTCAAACTTTTCTTTATTCTGAAGCATCCACCAATGTTTGATGGAGAGAATTACGATACATATCATAAAATGTGAGATAAAGATAGCTGAATAGATTCATATAAGCTTTTTCGTGGACTGTAAGGGTGTGTGGCAGTATTGAACATTTCATAGGGAAGGGAATTGATTAATACTAATTCTCTGACTAGTTGAGCTCCTAACCAATGAAATGAGGTGCATTACCCAAGGACAAAATGACATCACTTTGGGATGAAAAGGTCTACAGCCAATTTAAATCCAGCCACTGGAAAAGGAAAATCTTTAAATTTGTAAATCCGTTTAGGGAAAAGCGGTCTATACTTTTTGTATGTATACCCTGTAACCCCAACGTCCAAAAAAGATCACAGAGAATTGACCATTTAAGTTCCCAAGGACTATAATTACAGTGTGCCTGAAACAGTCACGCGATATTCAATGTAGCAGCAATGATGTGCCAATGTTACAGCACTGAAAAATATTCCAGTGAAATTGCATGAATGTGCTGTGTTAGTTACGATGGCACAGGGTAATTTATTTCGCCTTAAATGTAAGCATGCCATTCATGTACAGAGGTGCATATTTAAAAACAAGAGTGTCTGAAGCGCACGAGAGGGTGACTAGCGATTCGAGAAGCGTGAATCTCATTATGTTTTAATGCCTTCTCAACCACCAGAGGTAAACCCATTTAAGCTACACTCCGAGGCGATGCACCAGACAGCCTCTCCCGCTTCCAGAAACTAAGTGCGAGTTGATTAACTTTCCAGTGCAATAGCGGTGTCATGTTCTGCCTGCAGAATTTCGTCACCGCGAGACTCTATGTCATGGATAATAGGGGCGCTATTGATTACATGCGGTTGCCAGATCACTCTTAAATTACTTAACATTGGCATTTTGGTCAATATGTTCTTTCTCTCTTAAATTCTCATTTCTGTAAGGAAGTCTACCAACAGACGCATGTTTAATAAGGAGAAATATCCAATCGCATTCAACCCCTTCCCAGCCGAGATGTTACTGAATCTGTCATTGGTATTTCAGTATTTATATCAACTGGATTTGAGCACCTCAGAGAGTTTGAAAATAAACTAGTATTTGCATAATAATATACAGTATATATCAGCAAACATATACATACTTAATGGAAATTACGCAATTCATTCGTTACACGAAATAAACGCTACATCTGCGACCACTGCCAGTACTACTCTCACTATTACTACCACTGTTACTACGACTACAACCTCATTTCCAGAGAGCTTTCGGACGCTGCAACTTCCCCAGTTTTTTGGTGCCCCCATATCGACTTTTTTTAAATGTGATGATGGCTCCAAATTCAAAATGAGCTCGGATTTAAAAATAAATAAATAAATAAAATTTCTCACTTTCAATTTTATATGTTGTATTTCCACTATTCTCAATTAAAGGTACGAGGGTTTAAATTGACTTATTGAATTCTGTTTTTATTAACATTTCACGCAGCATCCCAACTTTTTTGGGAAATGGGGTTGTCCTTTCATTATTGCTGCTGTTTGTACTACTATCACTACTAATGCTGCTACAACAATAACGCTGTTACTACCACAATTATGTGAATATTATACTACTATTATCATAATACTTCTGATACTACTATTATTGTTATTATACTACTACTGTTTTTACTGCTACTATTATGCTGCTACTACCAGTACAACTACTGCTGCTGCCACTATTACTCTACGAAGACAACTGCTACTAACACAGCTACCATTACTACACTCCTGCTGCTGTTCTAAGCTCATATGTACTCTGAGAGTGTTAATCTAACGTTGATTCTACAACCACAATTCCGAAATAGTTGGGAAAAAGTGTAAATTGTGAATAAAATCAAAAGGCAATGACTTTCAAATCACACCAGCCAGATGTTGTTTGGAGGGGAGCATATGTTGCTCTAAAACCTTTATATACCTTTCAGCATTCATGGTGCTTTTTAAAACATGCAAGTGCCCCACACTATATGCACTAATGCATCCCCACACCATCAGAGATGCTGGCTTTTGGACTGAACGCTGATAACAGGAGGGGTGGTCTTTCTCCTCTTTAGCCCGGAGGACACGACACCCATGATTTCCAACAAGAATGTCAAATTTGGACTCGTTTGACCACAAGACACTTTGCCACTTTGCTACAGTCCATTTTAAATGAGTCTTGGCCCACAGAACACGGCGGCCCTTCTGGATCATGCTCAACAATGGCTTCCTTTTTGCATGATAGAGTTTTAGGCGGCATCTGTGGATGGCATGGTGGACTGTGTTTACAGACAGTGGTTTCTTGAAGTATTCCTGGGCCCATTTAGTAATGTCAATGACAGAATCATGCCGGTGTGTGATGCAGTGGTGTCTGAGGGCCCGAAGATCACGGGCATCCAGTAAAGGTCTTCGGCCTTGTCCCTTATGCACAGAGATTTTTCCAGTTTCTCTGAATCTTTGATGATGTTATGCACTGTCAATGATGAGACCTTCAAAGCCTTTGCAATTTGATGTTGAGGAACACTGTTTTTAAAGTATTCCACAATTTTTTTACGCAAGCCTTCACGGGTTGGAGAGCCTCTGGCCATTTTTACTTCTGAGAGACTCAGCCTCTCTAAGACATCCCTTTTATAGCCAATCATGTTACACACCTGATGCCAGTTAACTTAATTACTTGCTAAATGTTCTTTCAGCTGATTCTCTTACATATTAATTGCTTTTTCAGCCGTTTTTTTGCCTGTGTCCCAACTTTTTTGAGACCTGTTGCAGCCAGAAAATTTTAAATAAGCTCATTTTGTGGATGAAAATGTAAAATGTCTCAGCTTCAACATTTGAAATGTTATCTAAGGTCTATTGTAAATAACATATTGGCTCATGTGATCTGAAAGTCATTGCATTTTGATTTTATTAATAATTTACACTTTGTCCCAACTATTTCGGAATTGGGGTTGTACTACTACAATACTAGCACGACCAGTCAAGAGAATCGGCTCAATTATCGTTCTGTGTGGCTCTGAATACCAGATCAGATGGTGTAATTAGGCAGATCCTGGCCTATGAGACTCAGTTCATTTGTAACCAGTCCAGGATGCCAATTACGGTACGTTTGATTTGTCCAGTCACATACTGTGGTCTGGCTCGTTAGCTGTAATTAGAGCAGGACATTTCTCATCCAATTGGCATGTGCACTTTAAGAGAAAATGGAGGCTCGGCGTTCTCATGGCGATGGCCCTGGCTGAGAGGACTGAATAGGTATTAGGACCAGATTTCAGGCAAAATCTCAAACGCAGAACAATTGACCACTTGTGGTGCCATTTCCTGAGTACACAGGTGTGAAATATGAAAAGCCAGGGCGAGATTGATAAAGTGTGTGTGTGTGTGTGTGTGTGGGCACGTGTGTGTGTGTGTGTTTGTGAGAGAGAGAGAGAGAGAGAGCATGTGTGTGTGTGTGTGTGGGTGTAAATCTGTGTTTGTCCAAGTGTGTGCGAGTGTGTGTGTGTGTCTGAGCATGTGCACGTGACAGAGACAGAAAAAGCATGTTTAAATGAGCGAGGAGGGGGCAAGGACAGAACACATCGAAGCAGGTGTTTGCAGCCCACATGAAAATGAAAATAAATCACCGTCAGTTTTCATCACTCTGCCTCATTTTTCCTGAACGCTTTTTTTTTTTTTTTTTTTTTTTACCCAAACAGCAGAAAAAAAGCACCATCAAAAAAACTCACATAAACAACCGCAACTGCGTACGAAAGACACGACACTCAAATTACAGGTTTGATACAAAAATGAAAATGCCATCTTTAAACTGAGCCAGGGCTGTTATCTCTCGTGTTCTTCTCTGTTGATTTTTTTTCCCTTCTTGCCGCAATTGAGGTTGCAGTAAAAAGCCTCTTGTTTCTTCCCAAAGCCCCAGGGATTCAGACGGTGAGGCGGGCGGCGGAAATACGATATTAAAGACCGAAAGCTACATCCATCTCAGCCCGGTACTGTCTGTAAGGAGTCTGCACAAGGGACGCCACTGTCCCACCACAGGGGCCGAGCCAGCGCTCCAATTCCACAGTCACAGGTCAGAGGTCATCTGCAGTCACTGTCTACCCAGGTATGTGCGCTGAATTCCATAAAATTAAAGTGTGTGTCGGGAAGAGAAAGACTCTCAGCTTTAAAGAGCACTTTTGAGAGTTTTTCCTCATAAAATTGAATGGAAGCGGATATAAGACCAGTAAAATTGGGCAGTAAAATGTGTCGGAGATGAGCATATGTTCAGCCTTACACATGAACAGAACCGTAACTGCTTTATTGCCATTTCTTTCCCTTTGCTGGGAGAGCAGTCCCCTGACAGAGCCTGTGAAACACACTACCCGCTGATGTATAGGCTGTGGGACAGAGATAAGAAGTTGAACCTGAAGGCAAAGTAAAATTACCTGAGTATTCTAATCCCAAGGTAGTGTTCAGTGCAGCCTACAAAGTTTGCAAACTCAATTTAGGGATAGATCGGAGATTTGTGAACTCAAAAAAAAAAGAAAGAAGGCAGTGTGACTTACTGAAATAAGCTGAATATAGAGCATTACAGGTGAGAACAAAGTGATAGGTCAATGACAGAAAAATGTAACCACGACAGGTGTTCTCGACACAGCCTTGTAGATATGGTGCTTAACCAAGACTCAGAGGGTCATGGGCTCAAGTCCTAGGATAACCTCAGTAATATCAGTGCAGGTACTGGGTCCTTAAGTGAGGCCACTTACGTCTACATCCCTCCTGCTTAGTCTAATCAACTGCAAATCGCTCTAAATAAGAGCATCAGCAACATGAATGTGACACATAACGTGACACACATTGGTCTGACTGCTCTAAATATCTAAGTGGCTGGGACACTAACCCTGTAGATTAGCTCATGTACTGTAGAAAAAGAGAGAAATTGAACAAATGATTGCCACTAACATACTCATAATGCTCTCAAACCTTTGGACAATGAATCCCGTGTTTGCTCCAGTTTAACCCGCAGTTTAGCTGCACTGATGGTCATCAGTTTACATGAACCAGCTAAGCAGTGAAGTGGATTAAACTGCACTCAACAAGCCCTGCATAATTTAATCAGAACCATCCAAAAGGGATTTTTTTTCAATATCCGCCTGTCAATTATCCACTGGCATTGCAAAAAAAAAAGCAAAAAAACGGGCTCAATCAAATGGCATTTTTAACTCATTTCTTTCCTACCTAGGGACCCAGCATCTGATCAGATAATCAGTTTGAGGTCCATCATCGGTAAAGAAATTCCAATCTGTTTAACTGATTAGGAAAGTGGACCTGAAACTCAGTCCCTTTTGGGTGTGGAGTACAAGGCTGACATGAAATACTAAAGTGGTTTATGTCCTAAAGATGTTGTGGGCAAAGCTGTATCAATATTTGTGTCTGCAAACAGGTTACAGGGTTTTCAAATAGGTGTCTATGGGTGAAGGAATGTCAAAAGTCACAAAACTGCCATTTTTCAAAAATCTTGAAAACCCATTATTAATATGTTGAGGCATATTGCATTCTACTTACATTTCAGCGCTTTATCTGCATTAGAAAGGTCTAAAATGGACAACTTCCAACAACGACAGACGACGGAGTTTACACCATCTTTATTACACTGGTTACTGTCTGTAACTGATGTCACTTTGAAAAGACACTGGAGCAAGATGGAGCGAGATTGTTCCTTGTCGCTAATTCACCTCCGACCACAGTATTACCTTACTTTTCTTACCATGCTTAAATGGCCTCCCCATAGGATGGTGCTAAGAGCAGGGAACGATATTAAGCAAAGGAAGGAGGGCGGTAAAAAAATAAGTTACGCAAATGAGTTCGCGAAATAAAACTGTCAATCTGTGTATTGACAAACGGTAAAACGATGACTCATGATAACAAACACAGAACGCCGCCCTCAGCTACTGTCTCACTCGACCCAGGAGCCAGAAGAGTTCTGTTATTATTTATTCATGAGCTGCAGTCTGTGGTTGGCAGGTAGGACGCTGTAGGCGGGCCAAAAACAAATTGCCCCCCAGGATGCTGGGAATGTTGCTGGCAGAGAAAACAACAGCTGCCAGAAGATTTCAGAGGAGGCCAACAATTTCAGCGCAGCTCTGCTTTCTCTGTCCTATAAACAGCAGCCCATAAACCATTAACGTAATCCACTTTAAATTACATTATTAATTTCCCTGAAAATACTTACTCGAAGCAACATTAACTGCCGGCTAATAAATTACACAGCATCTTTCCAAAGCAGGTTTGTTTACTGAATTAGTTATGGGTCAGGAACTTTGCGGAAGAAACGCCAGCAGCGAGCACCCAGTGGAATGAAAAAAAATGCAGGTCTCAAACAAAAATAAAATAGTGAAGGTATGAAGTTGTGAGTGGCCAAATGTACTGTATATAATTTAGAGATGCACCCATACTGATATTGGATATTGGTCCAAAACTGACTCAAATCGCTGGATCGAGTATTGGTGACAATGGGCTGATCTAGTATTGGATACCATTATTTAAATCAAAACAATTCAGTTCATTTATATCTATAAATTTGTTATACTTTGCTTCACAAAGTTAGGAAAGCAATGTTTCAGTCAAGCCTGATGTTTACTTACACATGATAAAATGATCCCAGTCTCTTCCGCATAATGAGGCATATAGCTTATTATGCACACTGGTATCAGATTGATAATAGGTATCGACCGATACCCAAAACCCAGGTATCGCTATCAGTATTGGTATCGGTATTGCTAGTGAAAAAGTCAGATTGGTGCACAGCTCATGTAACTGTCGGCTACTAATTGCAGTTAAACACATTGTACACACACTGTAATGCATTACACATCTCATGCTTTTATCCATAGTGACCGGCAGGTCATTAAACTATCGCAGGGAGCTAATGACCCCCAGATCAATGGCAGCTGATTGGCTCAGCAGCAGCACTGATCCTTTAAGAGCTACACAAGGGCTTGAATCACCCGTCCTTAGAGTCCCATAAAATGCCCGAACTACAATTCGCTCGCAGCAGGAAGTGGGAGGGCATGCAGGGAGGAAGAGGAGTTTAAAAACTCGGAGAGTAAGATTTGAGCAGAGCTCTGGGATGCGCAGTTCAAAGGTAACTAAGGCTGAGAGCATCTCACCCTTCAAAGAGCGGAAAATGAGCGGAGAGATCTGAGGAGCAGAAGGACACCGCTGTCACTGCCTGTTTTATTCATACCAGAGCAGACTTTTGATCATACACACATACTCAATGAGCATGCAAATCCAATGCATACCATATTTCTCCCTCAAACTCTCTCTCTCTCTCTCCCTCTAAAACTCTCTCTCTGTCACACACACACACACACACACACACACACGCACATGCACATACCTACAGATGCACATCCACAGACACACACGCACACTCACACACACACGCACAATAAAACAAGCTCATTTTCACAATCATGCACACAAACAGAATCAAATATGACACACATACACAAACACACACACACTCACACACACGCACGCAGACACGCACACACAGACACGCATGCATGCAGACACGCACACACACACAAACACACACACGCGCGCACGCAGACACACACGCACACACACAGACTCGCGCGCACACACGCACACACACACGCACACAGACACACACGCACACAGATACACACGCACGCACACACACACACACACACACGCACACACACACACACACACACACACTGCAGAAGGAAACACATTCCTATGAGCAGCCAGAGAACACCTGCACCATCGCACCTCACCCTGCTTCAGTTACCGTGGAAACGCGTGACATACTGCAGACTGAGTCAATCAATTCAAAGTGCAGAAAATGCATAAAATAACCGGCTCATTTCTGTCCCCCCTCACCCCCCACTCCAGCACCTTACAAATCACCTGTAAAACCTAATTTACAGGAGACCTCAGCCCTGCTGCACTCTGTCTGAAGCCCCCTACAGGAGCCCAGCCCCATGGGGTCACACAGCCCAAGGCCAGTGACCTCCTGCAGGGGGGATCTGAGGAGAGAGAGCAGTCCAGGTTCAGGAAGTTTAGAGTCCGCTCCGGTGCTTTGTTCCAGCTGCCAGGATTTGCTGACTGGCTCGACTGTTAAGACAGGAGGGGCAGCATTGAGCGAAGACTGAGGTTAGAGGTGTACAGAAAACATGGCCGACCTGTAGCTCCCTCACCCCAGGAACTCACACAAATGTCAACCTGTGCCTTACTTTACCATGGTAACCACGGTAACTGAAGTTGACTAACTGTGAATACTTTTTTCTTTCTTTTCTGAATTGTGCTATGATCCCCCATGAGTTGTGTCCTAAATAAAGATTGACTGACAGATTGATTGATTGATTGATAGATAGATAGATAGATAGATAGATAGATAGATAGATTGATTGATTCAAAAATGGAAACAAAAAGATACCTTTAAACATTTCCTACATAACTGTTTCCAACAAATTTTGATTACGTTTCTTGATTTTTTGTTCAGACTATGTGGTCGTTTCTGCCCAGGACTTTTAGAGAAAAGCAGGAAGTGGTTCTCGTACCCTGCACAAGGCTTTTGAGTCCATTAGAAGCACTTAATAGAAACAAGTTGTATAATTTCCATTCATGAATTTTAATTTCTTGAGGTGTCTAATTGAATCTTTGTGTTCATCATTCTGAACGACACAACCCTACACAGCCAAGCTTATGGCTGTCACAATCCATTCAGAAGTCTTTTATTTTCATATTCATGATTGTGTAACCCTCATGAAATATAAGGCTACTGAAACCAAGCTACCAGCATTTACAGGGTTATTTTCACTTTCCCTGACATTCACTAACATTTACCCATTCTTACCATGAGAGATGTGAATGTGCAGTTACCTCCTTATCACTGCAGGTGAAGGGAAATAAACTCATTGATAAAAATACAGAGCGCAATTGTGGTTGCTCATAATTTTAAGCCTGAAGCAAAATAATATGTTGCCAGCTCAATCTGAAACCTACCACTCACATACAGAGAGAGCGTCTCTTGTGTGATACACATAGTCAGGACCAGAGGTGCTGCAATTGGCTTATGCCATTAGAGTCATTTATGATGACACAATGGTTCCTCCTGCTTGGCCACTCCCCCCTCTCTCTCTCTCTCTCTCTCTCTCTCTCTCTCTCCCCCCATTAGAGTCAGGTCTGTGGTGTAGAATAACCTCCCATAACAGCAGAGAACACAACAGATGGAAAAACCAAACCAACACACTCAGTCCCCAGAGGACAGCCCCACACAGACTTCTTCTCTGAATGCGGCCGACTGCGGAATCCCCAGGGAACTCTGGGAGCTGGGTGCATCTCACATGATGTGGCATGAGCACGAAATATCCCTGTAAACTGACGATTAGTCACGACTTGCTGTCAATTATTTTTCTCGTTGAACAATACCATGACTCCCAAAACACTCGACGCTATCAGAGGTAGACAGCACAATTCAAAATGGTGGATACATGTAGCTAATCTTGGTTTTCTTTATTTTACTTTAAACAATCAGGAAGCGCAGGTGAGATAACCTACGTTGCAGAATGAGAGAAAAGCTCATGTGAAAGTTAGCAGAGTAGCTTTTTTTTAACTTTTGCTTGCTAAGCATGCTCAGTAAGTACAACATTTTCTGAACTGGATTATGATTCAGCTCCCCTCAGACTGCATTTAGGAAGAAGCAGTGTGTTCAGCTGCCAATGAATTATTTAAATAATTGAAAAGGAAAATGTTTGAGAAATGATTGAGAGCACTTAAAGACTTATCACTTTAGATATATGTTTTGAATCTTCGCTATTTTTAGCCAAGCAGCTGTCACAGGTCACATGATATGCTCCCAGACACGTGGGGATTCGTAAATTTTTGTACCTGGTGAAGAAGGAGAAGGCGGCGGAGGTTCCTAGGGTGGGGGACGCTGGGAGAGACCCGCCCTGCACCATCTGGACGCGGCCGGCGATGTCAGTGCTTCGGTTCCCGAAGGCCACGCCCCAATCCTGCTCCGGCTCGCTAGTTGGGCCCTGAATGAAGGTAAATACAGACAGGTGAGGAACAAACTGAACACATTCCATGTATCAAATCCCGTACCAAGCATCAACGTCGTCGCTCTCTACACACCCAAACAATATGATAGTAAAGGCCATGCTATACTTGTAAGATGTGTCAGTCGACAGTGTACGACGACCTAAATGATGTCATAAAGACAGAAAAAAAGAGACTTCCCAATGTGTCTTGTACCAGTCAAATGCCTGCAACATCACAGACACTATCGTTTGTTGTCTTATATTTTCATTGGTGGACGAACAGACAGTTTGGTGGTTGTCATGGATATAGAATGTCAACACAGTAGCGTTGGCAAAAAGATTGGTTGGTTATAAGATGAATATATAAGTACCATGGAAATAAAGGCTTGCACCACAGACATTGTCTGACACTTTGTTATAGCACAAAAGCATCTGTGTCATCCAATACTTTTTTAAGACGTCAGTCGACACGTCTTACAACTACAATACAGGTTTAATGCTAGTGCTATACCCCCAATGCATGCATGAACATATTGGAGTTCTGCAGGCGGATTATACGCAGGAGCGCTTCCGGAGGCTAGCGGCCAAGCCCCCGATTACAGGCGCAATTACAAACAGTGGTGGCCCCCCCTCGTCCTTCACCAAAGTCACCCCTCTATCTATGAAGGAGATCTGAAAAATCCATCGTACACATAGCCAATCAGCTACATCCTGCCCACTGATGCTGCGTATAACAGTGGCAGTGCACCTCCTTGTTTATGTCTATTATTCTAGACAACATGTATAACCTCTTCACACTTACTGGGTCTAAATCACATTTATCTCAGGCATTTTAAAATTTCAATTTGAAAATGCACAGGGAAGCGCTTAAGTCATTTTAAGGGCAACGCAACCTTGTTCCGGAAGATCTACTCCCTCGTGCGTTTTCTCTCTCATCCAAATTTAGCAGCCTTGCTTTATTGGACTTGATCAGAAGTTGTTTCATGAGGTGAGCTTTGTTAGGGTTGGAGTGAAAACCTACAGGATGGTAGATCTCCAGGAACAGGGCTGGGCAGCCCTGCTGTAGAGGCATTTGCCAGCCAAAGCCCAACCTCGAAATCTCCACATTCGGCAGAGCGCAGAGACGGTCTTCAATCCTGACAGGCAGAAAAAACTTTCCCCCACATAGGCTAACTTAATGAGGCTGCAGTCAGGAAGCTAACGCGCTAGCGGCAGACTCTAAGCTGTTGGCTGCCTGTTTGACAGCTGTGATCCGCTCTAGCTCATAAGAGCACGCAGAGACTCGTGCTAAACTCCACAGGCAGGAAAATGATCCCAACCTCATGTATCCGGATGAGAAATCAGAAGTGCACCTCCCGAGACAGCCGCTGTAGCTTCCAATGCAATCAATATCGTCAATTAAAATGCCATCACTGTACTGCTTGGCAAGGGCACCACAGGGGGTTTTGAATCTGGGGAGACAGTTCAGTGTCAAAGGGGATCCGTCACGGAATTTGCTCATTTTTCGGGATGCTTTCCAAATCTTGTCAAACACCCAAATCCTCCCTGTTTGCTACGCACCAGCTGCTTGGCACCAGTACATTTCTGCACACATTAACATGTACAGTCCCAGAATAAAGTGAAAAATTAAAAAGCACAATCTCAAGCAATCCTCACAACAGCTAGATGAGAACTTGTGGTTCATAATTTAATTGGCAACATGCTTTATCATGAGAATTATTTCCACTAAAAGCTGAATTAATGCTGAAAAGTGGTGTTTCTGTTAAATTGAAGAGGCTAGTGCTATCAGTAGCAACTAAAGTCACATTTTCTCACACCATGAGGAAAGGACAGGAAAACATCTTTTATAGTTACCCAATTCCACTGCCTTGATTTTCTCAAAATAGACATTTTGTGACTTCAGTGCTTTTACCTCTGGGATCTTCAGTTGGTGGTAGTAGGAGGAATCTCAAGCCTTTATATAAATCAATTCTGGAGCCACTCAAGGCTTGGCGATGAACAAATATCAAAACCCAAAGGAGACGGGTTCAGTATGTATAATCTTGGCTCTTCCAGCCAAACAAAGCCTTCATTGCCTCCTAGATTCATAACAGAGCACAAATAACATCACTTATACACTTAGCGTGGGCTAACCGCAAATACCAACTAAGTCCTTCAACAAAACATGCCTTCCAGCTCGTTCAAATACATTAGCTGGAAAATGAGCTTGATCCTTATTACATTATTGTGCATTATTTATTTGCTAATAAATAATCTTTATTATTTAGAATGCTCTTGTGCAGAGCAAGTAATGTAGCCACAATTAGTCATATAAAACTCCATGTTTTATTGAAAGAATGAAGAGATTTTCTTGCATAGTGGTAAAATGACAATTCCCCTTCTGGAATTGTAACCAGCAGCTGCTGCAGTGTACCTAGCTCCCTCGATAATTCTCGGTAATGCAAGGAGGATCGGTGCTATTTCTGCAGCTGAAGACACTTACCGCTGTATTTCACAGTTGAGACCTGCGATGTGTGTTACATGCAAGCACCGCTACATTTACACAGCCTCTCGCTCACCAAGGGACATGATTAAAAATCCCAAACTTTTTCTCACCTTGGTTCTTGTGCTCATGCATTTGTCTTTATTAAACTAAGCAAGACAGGTGCACAAGACAAAAAGCAAATGTGATGAATTTGTTTGTTAAAATGCATTCTTTACAGCACAAAAAGCTCTATCTTGAATTTTTGGAAAAGGGTGTTATGTGCAACATTTGCGTGAGCCAAGGATGGGCAATTATGCATGCAAAATAAAACTGAGCTTTTGGAAAACACTGGAAGCATTCAGTGCAGTGGAAAAGCTCATTGACATGCAAGCTTTGTCGAGGGAGAAGCCCTCAAAAGTGCACCGTGCCACAATACACACATCAATCTATTTCAAATCATCCAAAATAATCCCCTCTCTGACACAGAGAGCAGCCGTAGGAATGACACACCCTCCTTATCTGAAATACAGCAAACACCCTCAGCTGTTAATCCAGTCATGGCCAGATACACCAGAGAATACCTGTTAGCCATCGCTCTCTCTCTCTCTTGCTTATCAGTTAGTAAGACACACTTTCTCCCCCAGTGAAATCACAAATGATTCCCCCAAGTTCGACCGTAACAGACACAGATAAATTGGCCATGCTCCTCAGAAAGGATTAAAAACCTGCAGTCTCTGGCAGCTCAGATTATTGCGTCCATGGGGAAAGAGACGCAAAATAAATGGCTCCCATAACACCGTAATCCCTTTTGGTCTCACAAATGACCCTGCCAAGGCTATAGGGCAACTCTTCCGAACAAGAATCTGTGATGATGTACCCCATACCTTTCCCCCGTTCTGAGTATCTCCAATTCAAACCCCAGACTGGAATAGCCAATCATCTTCAACCTCAGCCAAAGCCATGATGACGCTCAGAACATCAGTGTCTGTAAATGCCCACGGTTCACCACTATAGCATGTGGTGTAGCCAGCCATTTCATTTCTCCTTACAGACCACAGTGGAGTTTGAGGGAAACCTATCATACAGTTTTCACTGGCTGTAACAGAACTAGCTTCCATTGCACTACACTAGAACTACACTAAAACATTGAGTAGAATGGCTATCAGGGTTCTGAACAACACATTTCATCCCATTCATATCTCCTTTGAGATGATGGCCTATGTATGAAGGTTTAGAGTCCAGTCTAAACACATCTTCCATTATATTATTGTTATTGTATTGTTTGAGGGTTTTTTTTGTTTGTTTTGTTTTGTTTTTGTTTTTGCAGGATAGTATCTTTGTCAAAACCTCAGCAGCACAAAAAATTATATTTTGTTATTGTTGTTGTTACTATAGTGACAAGAAATGAAGATCATTGTAGGGCTCAATGGCCTGTTCTTGTCCTTACTCACGTGCAATGATATATTGTGTGATGTAGTGTTATATTATGTTATGTTGTGTTGTGTTATGTTACATTTGACTTCACATTGTGATCTTGTTATATTACGTTCCTTTACGTTGCGAAATGTAATGGGCAAAGCAATCCCTCAGTAACAGCAATGCCCACATCCCTATGAGAGCAATTACAGAGTAACTTCTGCTTTGCAATTGACCGATCCCAAGCCCCACCTCCCATTGTTACTGTTGCTAGGTCGGACAACTAACCAGGAAACTTCAGCCTTGCCTGAGTTCAAAACAACAAGCATAGCGGCGCCGGTTCCGTTCACTGATGTGTTGCATGCGAGTCGGTGTTATTTTGGCATCGACATTTTGTCTCCCTAAATATGTGCTTTTTGGAGGATGAAAAGCGGCACACTTACTAATGGGAAGATCAAAATGTGACTCGGTGTCAATGTTTAAGTGTGAGCAGAAAAGTTAAGTTAACGTGACCGAGGCTTTTAATGACCCTCTAATAAGATATGTGCTTGTAAGTTTTCCCCGTTATAAAGAACGTCGATGAATGTCCGTGTACGTTATCAAATTACTCTCACGTTTCCTCGCTTCATTGCACCCTGGTTGAGCATATTTGCCGTCAACTGAATTGTTCATATTGAGTCACATGGCTAATGCCAACGTTGTTAAATGGAAGCGCTAGTTAACTCTGGCTACTCCTTTCCTCAGCTTCATCTTTGCCCCTGTCCCGTTAAAACACTGCTCTCAGAAATGATCACTGCACAGCACGGATCGAGGGGACAGAGAGAACTTTTTTCTCCTGATTTCTAGCTAACAGCCAAGCCTTTCTCCCCTCCTTGTCTTTTTGAACTCTGTATAAACAGACAAAGCGACTTGTCCACTGTTTTAAATATTATGCAGGTAAGAAGTACTGTCTTTGAATGTCAGTTACAAGCAGCTAGCTTCTTAGCCACCTTGTTAATTTTATTAACTGCCCAGTCAATGCAGTCCCCTCGACGGTAAGGGTACCAAGGTAGCTCACTGGTGACCGTTATCAATCGCTAGCGTTTGTTGTTAGTCAGCGGTTTATTCAAGTCAATGGGACGGCTAATTAGCTAGCTAGCATGAAACTTTTTATTACAGCCCTTCAAATGAGTATTGCTGCAAAAGACATGAGAATACAACTGCGTAGGTTTGTTTGATAAAAGTGCCTTCTGTAATATTTTTGTGTCGTAAATTGTAATTATCTTGTGAGATTTATCACCAATGAAACAGACACTGATTTCACAACTGTTTCAGATCTTTTCTTAAATTAGTTTAGGAATACATTAAAAAGCTTATTATGGTTTTGGAAATGGAATGAAAAAACACGCCTTTAACACGGTCGGCATGTCGAGTGTCTGTTACATGTTACATCGTTTTACCATCATCAGAAACCCAAAATGCCTGGTTTGATGGCTGCCTGAGTTGAAAGTTGTCCGAGGTTCGGTCAGACCCCTGCTTGCCCCATTGTGACGTAGCCGAAAGTGGGCGGGGCTTGGGATCGGTCGATTATACTGTCAACCGATGAGCATTTCGGCTGATGAAATTACATTTCAAACAGTGCAAAGTTTGTTAGATTTGAATAAAACACAATACATATTTTTCATCCAGGTAAATAAGACATATTATTTTCAATGCTCATGTTGAGGGCATAGTTTGCTACCTTTCAGAGCAATCCAGGATTAAAACTTTGGTCAAAAGACTTCAAAAATTGAAACCAGTTTATTTTGGGTTTGTCATTTTCAGGCTAGTATCATATTTTCACCAGCCAAGCTACGCTACCTCTAAACTACTCAAAATAGCAATTTAATTGTATAAGCCACAATGCACGGCACATGCATAAGAACAGGCCAGGGAGAGGTCAGTAGCCATCGCAGAGGTAGGGCTGCATCACTTCTATTTTAGCTGCCGTGCACTGTGTCCTTCACAGGCCGGGTCCTTTAGAAATGAGACAAACCGAAGTGCTAGCATGTGCTGTTACAGGTGTACACTAGCCTAATTAAGCCTCTCCAGATGGATGACAGAGGCTATGTTCCCAGTAAGGTGAACCTGAGGTCTTGTCCTTCTCGAGAGACAGTATTTCCTCTATTCAAATTACACTTTTCTCGCACAGTATCAAAAGGCCCGATGCGAGGCTGCCAAAGACTCTGTAAATCAGCTTTTTTCTGACGAACCGACTCATTCTGCCAGTCTACACCCACAGGGACAATATAGAAAACTACAACTCAAGCACTTAAAAGCAAAAACAGAACTTAGCCCAGGAGCCAGCTCATTTTCAAGGGCAGTGCAGCAACTCAACATTATGACAAAAAAAGTGTTTGGGGAAAGAGTAGATATGGGAGTTAATGAAGCAACCATGATCTCCGATGGACAAAACAAACATACCAGAAGAGGGAAACATTAAGATGACATCACCACCTCCCACCGCTCCAAGAAATGTGACATGACGATGTTGCCCTGTTAGCATAAGACCTCAGAGCTAAACTAAAAGGTCGTTACAACTTTTCTCCAACTATTTCAGGTACAACCTCCCGGCCTCAGTGATAATAGGCCTGATGCCCAGGGCCATATCTGAAACAGAAAGTTCTTTAAAGGACACTCCATGCTGCATGCTAACTTAGTGATAACAATTAATAGAAGTCAATGGACTGAGGCTAAAAAAAAAATATAATTAGCACCTTGTCCATCGACTTCTATTTATTGTTATCAGGAGGCTAGCATGTAGCACGGAGTTCCTTTTTAACTATAAGCGCACTTATTAAAATTCCGTAAAGCAATATTCACTCCCACTCTTTCGCTCAGTGTTGTCATCCTCAGAATGAATGCATCCTCTGTATGGACTATAAAACATACATTGCAAACTGCCTGATTTTTCCTACATTCTGTTTTCCAACAGTAGCGCAGTGAGTCGTATGGTGTCCACCATTGTCATAAAGAGCACACGCCTCCTCTTCTCTGTTTTTTCCAGCTGTGATTGGATACAGTGATTTCCCCATCTCTTCATATCTGAGTCTGGTTAATTGCATGAAAAGTGTTTTCCCAAACACGAAAGCCATACCGTAGAAATAAGTAAAACATCCCGGGACTCTAATTGAACTATACTCAACAAAATAGGAAAGGAACACTCAATTTTACCTGAGTATGTGAAACGAAAAAGCTGAACCTAAATCCCAAGTGTTTTTCACATCATTGGTGTTAATCCAAGACACAAAATGCATCAAAACATTCGATCAGACAACATTAATACCCCCAAGACAGGGTAATCACAGGGAAGACCAGAATCGCGCAAAGCCAAAACCATTTAAACAAAACATCAAACAATGTCCACAGTCATTTCAACGTCTTGTATGACCACCACATGCTCTCATCACGGCTTGACAGTGTCCTGGGACACTTAGAACAAGATGGTCCTTAATTTTTCTGTAAAGTAATGAAATATTCCCATGCTTAACGTCATCCACTGCAATAAACTTTTAGTAGCGAGAAACAGCGTTGATTCAGAGCAAGCAGCAGCCTCCAGGGCTGAAAAGAGAGGCCAACACTAAGAGCCACAAACTGCAGTTCCTCCAATGGCCACTTGAGGCTGGCTGCACAAGTGAGTCAATCCCCATTGACCCCCATGTTAAAAAAGCACTATATTACAGCACAAAAAAACATGTTTCCAGCCAGGTTCATAAAATGGTTTTGGTCTCTATAGCTAATTATCCCCTCCATGAAAACTGTGGGAGGGGGTGAACCTTTATGTGACATCCATTTACGTTATATTTATGCTTAAAGTTCTGCATAATTAAGGGCGTGGCTGCTTTGAGTGACAGCTGGCTATTAAGCAATGTGAGTACATCATTTTTTAATAATATGCTCAGTAGGTGGTGATAGTACACTTAAATGGCTGCTATACACTATTACACTCAATAGAATAAGATTTTTTTTCTTCTTTAATTGTATCTTGTACATTATAGCAGTAATAGCTGTGAATGCTCTGTAGAGTTCTGATATGTATGTTTACGCTATGGCAATATCAAATGTACACTTTTTTCATGTTCAAAAAAGCCCATTTTCAATTTTAATTTGGAAGGTGTGATGTCTGCAGGGTGTCACCTCAGCTAGGCTAACCCCTTTTCGCAGAAGCCAAATCTGGCTGTTTGGGGGGTTACCTTATTTAAGGCTTTATAATTCAAGATTTCAGCTTCATATACAGGAAGGGATTGGCTGAACTGAGTCTAGACACTTGAGGCATTTAGACTCCCATCACATTTCAGTTTATTTTCATGATTTTGGTGGAGAAAAAGGACTGCAAACACAAAAAATCTTCATGAAAATTCAACATTGAAATGGAAAAAAATAATACTGAGAATTGAAAAATTGCTGGGTCTTAAATCTATACATTTCTGGGATCATAAACTCCTTGACCACAAGTACAATTCATCTTGAACATTGCACTCTAGACTACCTACTTGCTATGAGCCAAATTAGACAGCTATCCAGGTGGCTCCCCAAAGTCTGAGATCCCTCAAAATGGTGTACTGTCAGATCATAAAATAATCATATATTTAACTCAAATAAAATTTTGAAGCATAAAATTTAATATGACCTAATGATTTTCTGGTTGAGTTTAGCATGAATTTATCAATATCAGTGCAGGTGAACATCAATGGTCACCAGTAACCTCTCCAAACATAAAACATGCCTTTTCTCCATAATAAAGTTTAGAGTTTTGTCCATTTTTCTTCAAAGTCCCCAAAGCCAGCACACATACGCATTAAAGGAACTGCTTATTTAACAGTCAGAACATTCACCCTGCAATGACAAGCTAGCTGTTCCGTCTTCCGAGCTCACAACCTTATTTCAACCCTTTCACCTTATAAGGAACAAGTAAAGCTCACTAACTCAGTAATATCTGAAATATACCTTATTTTAACAGAACAGACATTCCACTTTCAGGGAAAATCAAACAATATATGCGTCCCTAGATTCAACAGAATAGTGCAATGAACGTGTACCAGGGGGTCAACCGAAATGCATGACCAGTTCACGTTTTAAACTGGAAAAAAACCTTGGCATTTGATTTTGTTGAATATGGTATACATTCCAAAACAAAAAGAAAAAGTAGCAGCCTAATCTTTTTCATGAATCCCTCCTCCAGAGACCGATGTATCCAGTAGAAGGAACCCTCCTGTCCTGTTTCATTCGAAATAATTCCCATTGACCATGTCCTTACCTCATTTAAATCCTGTAAATGTAACTGAACGCTTCAGGCCGACTTAGGGAGTCTTTTTTTCTATAAATCGCGTCATTCTCAGCTGCGCAATCATGCTCAACGTTGAACGGATACAACCTACCTTGCTGATACGCATAGGCTTGTATGCTCTTATGTTTGTCCAATAAATGTGTTTCAGTTACTGTGGGAAGTTTAAACACTCAGGAATTGGATAAGAAATGAGCCAATCAATACATCGTTAACAGGGAAGTTTCACGAGGGCGTGAACTATAACTCTGCAGTTACGCATAAGAGCCTGAGTATATAATTGAATGATTGGCTAGCAACACCAGTAGTTGGGTGGATATAAGGAAGCACTGAATTTGTCAATGGAGGAATCTACGCGTAAATCCACGGTAGGGAACTACGCATTTTTTGTGTGTGATGACTGTAATTGACAGTAGAATGTGAGAGAATCAATACCATGTTGAATTTTTTGCTTCAGAAAACTGATTTTTCTTAACCACTAATTGGAATACCGTTGGCTCACTGTAACTGAAGTGGTTGCTACAGAGGACAACAAATTTTTCTGTCGCAAGAGATCATTTTTTTAAACTGCTGAATAGACGGTATGGGCAAGGATATTGAGCAGTTTGCACATCAGGCTTAGCTGAGGAGTTTAATTCATGCAACTCCTGCAACACAGGGATAGGAGTGAACTCGTCAATATTCTAGACTGTGTTCCAGCTCTGCTTGCTTGTGAATATTCAATAACTGATCCGGGGGTGCCATCTAGTGATAGAGTAGTGTAACTGCTTCCATAAAAAGAGCTGCCCTATGTCCGCAGGCGTCTACGTCTGCAGAAAGGTGCTAATTCAAGTCACTGAGCTTGAGCTCTAGGCTGAGTTTGTGGAGTTGGTGGCAATTGATGCAGTTAATTGTACAAATTGTACATGCAGCAAGAGACTGTCGTGCAACGATTGCCGTTAAAAATAAATACATTCCATTTTAGGTTTTATTTGTGATAAGGTATAGCTAGTTGAACTTACTCAGGCTAGTTAGCTAAGTAATTAGGTAAAAATAAACTTATCCCATGTCGTCAAGTTAGTTTTCAATAGATGTGTCTTTTCATAAAGTCAGTCATCCACAAGCAAACTAACTACATAAATCTAAATGATGTTCCAAATGGCAACGGAAACAATGTCGCCCGCAAGCTACATTACACTATAATAATAATAATACATTTTATTTATATAGCGCTTTTCCGGGTACTCAAAGAAACTTTACAGAGGTTTAAAAGGTAAAACACGGGCAAAACACTGAAAAAAATTCAGAGTCCAGTGACGCTACGTTAGCAGGAAAAAACAAAAGCTAAAAAATGTATGAGGAAATGCATATTGTTGAAGTCCAGAAATACCATGAAATACTGTCACACAATCTGAAAGAAGAGCTGCAAGTTGCCGGGGTAGCTAGCTAATAGTAAGAAAGCGAGAGCTTGGAGGTTTGTAGCCATGCTTAGGGATTTTTTTTCGACTTGGAAAAAGTAATTTAAACAGCTATGGCAAACAATTGCTGTCTCAGGGCATAATATTACATTGTAAGCTAACCACCACCGCTTATGTAACGCTAGCTACAGTATTTATCTCACCATGCTTCTCTGCTATGAACAGCATTCAACCTGCCAGCATGCAGTCTCCATCCCAAAGCTGCTTGTGGCTGCTTTCCTGGGGCTCCAACATTCCACCTCTTTGCCATTTTTTTTTATTTAACCGGGAGTTGGGTGGAGTCAGACATGGCCAAGATGGCAACAGCTGGGAGCAATGGGGACCACCAACTGAGCTTCATTTTGGCTTTTCTGAACTGTATGGGTGATGTCACAAATACAAAGCCAATTGCTTTAAACAGTCTATGATTCAGAAGGGCAGTAGGTAATTGGCTGTATGTTGAGTGGGCAGTATGTATCTCGAGGGCATGACAGCGAGGAACCTGATTTTAGACATGACTCTGGTTCCCGGTTAGCAGCGCTGAGTGCATTTTAAAGAGGTCATGCTTTTTGTTTTATTTTTCCCTTTCTTTTACTGTGTCACATAGTTTTTTGTGCATGTAAAGCGTCTGCAAAGTTACAAAGCCTAAAGTCCAAGCCAAAGGGAGTTATTCTTTCCCACAGGAAACACAGCTCCTGAACAGCTGAAACGCCTCAATTGTATTTCAGCATTTTCTTCTGTAAAATGTCATTGGCACAATGTCACACATCTGTATAATGCCCACCCAGTGGCCACTTTGGCACGCCTTTGAAGAAAGCAACATAGCTAGGCAGAGTGAAGACCAGGAAGAGTTTGCTAAGTGTATCTCTCCACATCAAGAAGAAACTGTTTCCTTCAGTGTGAGGGCAAAATTCCTTTGTATTGACTTCCAAAAGCAGACAAAGACAGGAATCAGCAGTTAAAATTAATTTTTGCCTCTGTTCCTCAACAGTACAACCACAAACTTTTATTGTGTTCCCATCATATCATTCAGCACTGCTTCCTGAACTGTGGTTGGCCAATCACAACAGAGTGGGCTTCAAGAGAGGGGCCCTTAAAGAGCCAAAACAGCGCGTTTCAGACTGAATGAGCCTGAGGTGCTGCACACACAGCCTGTACAGCTGTAAATAGGCGCTACTTGACCCTAAAAACATGCAAATGTTTGTAAATAGACCACAGAAATGTAAATATTTGGCAGGAAATGGGTATAATATGAGCCCTTTGAAGCGTTCCCCAGAAGAAGAAAGGGCTGGACCTACCAGGCAAGGCTGAAAAAGGGGACACCACGCGCCGTCCTGGCTGCACAGTGACTTGCCGCTGAAGGACCCACATCCGCCGGCCACTGGGTCGTTCCCCACCATCGCTCGGAGACTGTGTCCACCGGCACCGCCCTGCTGGCCCACCAGCAAGGGAGCACGAGCACGGTGCGAGGCAGGGAACACCGTGACCACCGGGTGCCCTGAGAACACGACAGGCTGCCGATCGGGCATGCTTAGGCCAGGGGTCGAGATGGGTGGGGCATCGCTTCCAGAGCCAATCAGATTAATGACCAGAGGAAGGGAAGAGCCATGGAGCTGAGAGCCCCGCCCACATCATTCCGCTCCCTCGGTGGGAGGACTTTGGGTCCTCAAAACCTGAAAAAATGCCGCAGACGGCGCCAACTCTGCAAAGACAACGGCGGTGTTGCGGTTAAAACCAGAGTCTAGATTCTCTCAAAAAACACTCTAGCCTGCTTGGAATGATCGATTCCACCCCTCTGAAATCCCCAGGGCCACATTATCAGGATGAACTGCATTTCTTTTTTCCACCACTGGTGCAAATGGGCATTTCTGAGGCACTATAGACCGATATATACTGGCGTACCCAATGGTCTGGAATCTGATAAGACTGTACCAATGCAGCCTGAACCACCATTAGATTGTGTACAGTTAGCTGTAGCATTACCCAGGTAGGGAGAGGGGGTTTTAATAGTTCAGTTCACCCACCGCTGCGATGTTACCCTGAAATCTGGAGGATTGGCAGACATTTTTTGCTAAAGCTTATTCTGCAAGCCATGGTTTCTGCTCACATTGCAGAGAACCGGCTACGCTGCACCGGCCTTTGCAGCTATATCCTTCTATTTACAACTGAACCTGCTTATTCCTGGTCAGGGCCATGGAAAAGGTGGGGGGCAGGATTCTATCCCTCCATCCAAAAAGTGAGAAGGAGGAAGACGCTCTAGGAAAGTTGCAAATCACCATTCTTTCACATGCTTACATCTGTGCACAATTTTGAGTCTCTGGTTAGCCTGACGTGCATCTTTTTAGGCTGTTGGTGGAAACTGAGGAACCAGAAAACCCATATAAGCATGGAGTGAACATGTGAACTCCACAAAGAAAGGCCCCAGGCCAGATCCAAATCCGCAATCTTCTTCATCATTGTGGCTCCCAATTTACATTCTCTGAGTTGCTATTATTCCAAGAGAATTACCAAGCACTGCTACAGCCAATTGTACAAGTCTCAGGGCAACCTGCATAGTACTGAAAATTAAGCACTGCTATGCTACTAGCAAGCATGCGAGCAAATATATCATCAATGTCACAAGGCAAATTAGCACAGAATTTTAATAAAAGGTGGGACTTTTCCAGATTTCTTTTTTTTCATGAAGGACACACCACATTGCTAAAACAGGCCACCACGTGATTTCCAACAGCAGTGCAGCAATTATCGTAGAAACCTTAGAAACTTTATACAATACCGGAGACAGAACACGGGAAACTGTGTCAGAAAGGCTCGGTGACTAAGCGAGATTGAGTGCCGCTGTGCAAAGACGTCTCAGACTCGCACTGCCCCGTGCGCGTAAACAGATACAGAAGATGCTGCTGGACACAGACGCCAGCGACCCTGAGCCAGACCATTGTAAAAAGCATGAACAGCTTCATCAAGACAGACAAATACAGGAAATACATAAATCATCATAGCAGGCCTGTTTCCAAATTCTGTTGGCTGACCTAGGCTGGAAACCGACTGTTTACGAATAGTTCTTATCAGTTTCTGTTCCTAAGTACCTAAGTTTGCGCGTGCGTCTCAAGAGGAGCATTACACCTTCTTCTTACGCCTTGTACAAAATGCAGTAAATTTAGGGCAGATAAATAATTGTAAAATATTCAGTGCTCCCAAAGTCAACATCAGCAATGACATGGCCAAGACGATTTTCCTGACGATCTAATTCTACTTTCACTAAACTACAAAAACATTATCCTCAACGTATTAACGCCCACACAAAAGTATTTCCATTTACTTTCAATAAATGTAGAGTCGCTAAATTCTGAAATGCTCAGCAGGACGCACTGACCTGAATTCGTCCGCAGGCTTGGTCAGAAATACTCTGCCTCTGTGCCATACAAATTCACTAATGGAGACGGGGAAGACACCGCCCAGACTCCAGCGACATAAAACATGACCTCATCCGTCAGCATTACCGTCTCTACGCTTCCAACAAGTCCCAGTGCGTCCTGGGGGATGCTGCCCGAGCTTTTTGCGCAACCAAGCGCGCTACCTCTCCTCATACTACTGGTTTAACGAGAATTCATAATAAACCCAGAGTTCTGTTATACTGTTCGTTACTAAACCGGTGGGCTGGTGCATTTGCGCATTAGTGAAGCAACGTGAAAGGTTTTGCGAGAGTTCAATATATTTGAGCCAATCTGTTGCTTTAATGGGCGACTAACTCCGTTACCCACATTCCCATCTTCTGAAATCACGAGACTTGGAGTCATGTTTCAGTTATTGCTGTCTCACGATCCCAAATGTTATGTGATGGCTGTACGGCAATATTACTATGATAAAGAGTATTTCTATCGCCTTTCGCTTTTTAAAATTGTTGGTTGTCGTTGAAGCGGCGGTACTATAAAAAAGATGCAAAACTGCAGTTATCGTATGACCCAGAGACAAGCAGACAACAGCCTGCTGTTGAAATGGGTTCGATAATTGAATAGATGACCGTTTTTTTAGTTACATGTACACAGTTACATGTGTACAATCAGAGCATGAAAATATTTGTCTTATTTCCGTCATTTACTTAGGCTATTGATATTAGCGAATCATGAGCCCACTGTATTGTATGTAGTATAGCCTGTGTTCGTTCTCCAGACAGCATTAACTGAAAAATACCAAAAAGACTTTGAAAAGATTAACAAAAGTAGTCGTCTCTTTTATTAATTTATTGATTCATTTATTTTCTGATCCATTTTTAGCATATTATTTTCCCCCTCCAACAGCCATTATTGTCGCCTGCTGCCTAAATAACGTACTGTTGGCCTATTACTTCATCTTTCAGATAACATGCGTAGCCTATTTATGAGCTAATTTCTGCTCGAAAGAAGCCACTTATATAGTTATGACCATAAAAAACACAACATGGTTTGAGTGTGGATATTTGTGTTTTTTCTTTTCTTTATTAATCACAAAATATTGCTCACTGTTGTTCAGCGGATTTCAATCAGCACAACTCAAAGCTGTGGACATATTAACTGGTCCAAATTAAATTAAACATTTAAAAATTTTGATAAACTCCCAGGTGTTGCATTTTTTAAGGTCATGAGTATATTAAGCAGGTCTTGTGATGTGAGATTAAATTTAGTAGTTTTTGTTTGGTTGAAAATGCGACGTAAAACCAGCTCAAGTGAAACACACTGAACACATTTCCTCAGCCAATATGACAGCAGGGATGCGCTGTCCTCAGACTGAACTGCATATTTGAGCTCCGTGCGTAAAATTCTGTGGGTTCTCATAGCGGTAAGGCCCTGACATTCCAAGAATCGCCAAGTAATGAGGGTGATATATAAGCGTACTGCCCAATGAAAATAATCCCACAGGTTTCAAGTGAAAATAGAAACAAGAGCGAAAACCACAGAGGAAGATATCGCGAGAGAGGTGATTACAAATCTTAATAAGCCCAGCAAATCTGTCTCCCACTTCACTTAAAAACATGAGAGGAACAGGCAATCAGCTGCCAGGTGCTTGCAGGTGAATAAAAATATTGCTGACCTGTCAGCGCAGAGATTTTCACAGCTGACGGTAATTGCCGCATCCTCGGGAAGGCTACTGAAAATTGAAAGACGGACGTTGACACCGCCAGACATTTTAGAGCGGTTTGGTATAATTTGACAGAATCTATGAAAAGTGCTTCCATCTAATTCAACAAATTCCATTAACCCCACAAAGCCTCGAGAAAGATAACCATCGAAGAGATAAAGAGGACAAATGTATTTCATTATTAAAACTGGCCTCATATTGGGTCACAGGGTTTTAAGCTTCTGAAGAAATCCAAGCGGCACTAGAAATTATTTAAGTCTTTTAGTTTTTAATAGATTTGGTGCCCTCTCCATCTGTATAAATGACTAATTATGATTTTCAGCCAGTCTCTTAGGAGCTAAGAGTTCACTCTGCATTTTGCTGAGCGTACAATAGCACATATTAGCTCCAGCCATCGCTTTCCAACAGCAAACTAGATAAGCTGCATAGTTAATGCATTGGAGGGCAGCTAAAATCGAGCGGCACATTTTGTAAGACTGACCCAGGGATCTTCCACCGATTGGGACCATAGCCTCCAAGCTCCTCAGTGGTGTAATATGTTAACTTGTAGAGACCATGTTTGGCTATGGAGTTCTCTCATACCAGACTGTGTGTACTCCATGTTTCACTATAGGACTATCTGACACCAGAGTGTACACTCCACCATGTTTCACTACAGGACTGTCTGACACCAAAGTGTACACTCCACCATGTTTCACCACAGGACTGTCTGACACCAGAGTGAACACTCCTTCATGTTTCACTATTGGACTGTCTGACACCAGAGTGTACACTTCACCATGTTTCACTACAGGACTATCTAACACCAGAGTGTGCACTCCATCCTGTTTAAATATGGGACAATCCGACACCAGAGTGTACACTCAATCACGTTTCACTATAGGACTATCTGACACCAGAGTGTTCACTCCATCATGTTTCACTACAGGACTATCTGACACCAGAGTGTACACTCCACCATGTTTCACTATAGGGCTTTCTGACACCAGAGCGTGCACTCCATCCTGTTTAAATATGGGACTATCCGACACCAGAGTGTCCACTCAATCATGTTTCACTATAGGACTATCTGACACCAGAGTGTACACTCCATCATGTTTCACTACAGGACTATCTGACACCAGAGTGTACACTTCACCATGTTTCACTACAGGACTATCTAACACCAGAGTGTAAACTCCACCCTGTTTCACTACAGGACTATCTAACACCAAAGTGTAAACTCCACCCTGTTTCACTACAGGACTATCTAACACCAGAGTGTACACTCCATTATGTTTCACTATAGGACTATCTGACACCAGAGTGTACACTCCACCATGTTTCACTACAGGACTGTCTGACACCAAAGTGTACACTCCACCATGTTTCACCACAGGACTATCTGACACCAGAGTGTACACTCCATCATGTTTCACTATAGGACTATCTGACACCAGAGTGTACACTCCACCATGTTTCACTACAGGACTGTCTGACACCAGAGTGTACACTCCACCATGTTTCACTATAGAGCTTTCTGACACCAGAGTATGGACACTGTATGGTAAACTGGAATAAATAAATCCATCCATCCATCCGTTCTCTATACCGCTTCTTTCTCACTAGGGTTGCAGGGAAGCTGGAGCCTATCCCAGCAGACTTTTGCGGCGAAAGGCAGGGATCCACCCTGGACAGCTCGCCAATCCATCGCAGGGAAGAAATAAATGTGAATGTAAATTCAATCAGAATCTTCCTCTGCATATGTAAGTAAAAATTGCCCTTGAAGAGTAATAGGTCCAGTGCAAAGAAATCTCTGAATTCACAAATAGTCAAAAATAAATAATTTCACTGGTGTGAGGTCATAGTCTTGAATTGACTTCAGGACGGAAGTGCGGCTTTTGAAAAACTTAATTAGGTGCAAAATCTGTAACCAGCTGAGTTTGTCAGTTTCTATGGAAATGTAAATCCATGGTTTCCTGACCTTACCATGGAGCTGACCATATCCGCTGCAGGCCACAGAGAGAGTACGGCACAAACATGATTACATCAAGATTCTCACGTAGAACATAAACTCCGTGAAGACCCTGTGGTATTCTTTGAAGTATACTGGTCAACTTTGGAATTTCTACGTTGCTGTGATGTTTTAGAATAATAATGTGATTTATATACAAAAGAAACCAAAGCATACACACAGCCTATAATACCAGGTTTTGACCCCATTACCTTTAAGATACACCGCTGTGATTGAGCTGAGACCACACCACGTTACTACACCCACCTGGTTTAAGCGTATCAAATACTGTATATGAGTACCTATAGGCTGCCAGAGACTTGGCTAACTGGATTTCGAATGGATCCAGAGACCGCGGGTCTTTTCGGGACGCACCAAGTTAAAAGTAATGGCTGTTCAGCTTCTTAGTCCAACCCCTGTTTTGCCTTGTCACAACACAGCGAAACGAGCGACATTTTCCGAGACATAGTGACGCTTCCACGCGACATTAGCTTCACTGCAGCTCGTGGTAATGCTGAAGAGGAAATAAAACTTCCCTGGGTGGTGGAGAGAGCCAACGAGCTGTATAAATATATGTCTCGTTGGAGAGAGCTATTAAACCGAAAGCGATGATATAATCCTTTGCTACGGGCCCCAAGTGGATACGTAGACATTTTTATGCGCTTCGCACAGTCCCCGTCCCTTGCAGGATGTGACCATTAAATCGTTTTAGCGCTTGTTAATTGGCTAAACTCAGCACAACAGGGACTGATACCCCAGTCTTCGGGGCTGTAAAATATGGGCCCACATAATTTATGCCAGCTGCACAAACTTCGGTCTGACTATAGGAGTCGCAGTTCCCAAGTGTTTCGTTTATAAGGCAGATACTCCTGACCGCTTGCATCTCGTGGTCTTTAGCACTCGGTCCTCCTCCATGGAACACAGGCTACATTTCAAATAACAGTCGGTACTAATCTTTAAATGAGTTATGCACACAACCCTGGGCACATTACCGATTCTTATAGTCAAATAAATAACTCCAAAGGCAAATGTGCGCAGAATTGAGGAGGTAGTATGAAAGCGCAAGATTTGGGGGTGTTCAACCAATCTACGGCCGCTATGTAACGATTCTATGCCATGTGATCAATGCAGGAACAAACGACTAAGCCATGCAGGGCCAGCTCAAATCCATCCTTGAGTTTGGAGAAAGGTGGTCTTATGAAGAAAATGCAGGAATGACGAGACTGATGAGCTTTGACACATTCCCCTTCATTTTCTGCAGTATGTAGAAAAACGCACCTCTGACTCTGGATCAGTCAAGTCCAGCACTTGCGTCATCGTAGGTTTGGTGACGAACTGGCATTCTTTAAGCGGATTCCCCCTGCCTTGGCTTCTCTCAGAGGGATCGTTATCGCATGAGGAGACACATCCCGAGCCTTCCGGCGCCGGCCTGCTGCAGCACGGAGCTTCCTCCGCCGAGTGAAGAATTCTCGTTTTTGCGAGTATTTCTTGGGGCTGTGAGTTCAGTTCCTTGGCACTATCTTGAGGAATCTTTTCAATGAACGAAGATATAAAAGTGAATAAAACAGTTAGTGGCGGAACAGATGAACAAGGAAAATTGCTTCTTATGACCAAGGTGAAAAACGTTGTGAGATATTCTGACAGACAGAAGTGTATCCAATGATTGCCTACATGTCATTCTTCTCAAAGTGAGAGATATGTGGCATAGCCTAAACTTGAAATACATTATTTCAAGCAGGCTTGGACTATTAATTAATTAATTAATTTATCATGTATTGTGATGTATATAGAGTAAACCATCAAACGTAAATTCGACGTTGCAACAGTCTATTCTGTGCAGTACGAGTCGTAATGGCTACAATTGAGAAACACGATTTATGAGATGGGAACTCAATGCAGTTTACTTTAGCGCCATCTACTGGACACTTTGAGAAACCAATGCAACAATCACAGAACGCTTAGCCAGGCAAGTTGATAAAGACTGACTGCTCAATCGGACACTGCATTTCATTCCGACCATTTCTGTTCTTCAAATGCCCCCTCAAACAATGTATTTATCTATTAACTTGGGGATGTATGCACTTGCAACTGTGTATCCTGCAAGGAATTTGAAAATATATGTCAGGAGGAATACAACCAATAAGGATTTGCGGGATGCAACATAGTTATTTTTTTAAGTTAAATGATGTAGCATGTGCAGTTTTAAGGTGCTTTGTACTGGAGTGCCAGTCCTACAGACACAGAAATACTTTTTTCTTTTTCTTTTAAACGAACCAATGACCACATATGGTGTGCAGGCAATGACACACAAACAGACCCTGTCTCATATACATATATATATATATATATATATATATATACACACACTACAGGCCAGAAGTTTGGAAGCAAGGCCAATACAGGTCAAAAATTTGGAAGCAACTTCAAGATTCTGTTCACAATGCCTTTCTTAAAAATCAGCATGAAATCTATGGATTTTGGGATGTACTAGCTGCACGATTAGACTTTTCTTTCATTGATATGCACCATTTTCCTCTATTTACCTTTAGGTACTGTATACATTGATGCTACCAGACCATTGCTGAATAAATGTTAACAAAAGAAAGGAGGGGCTTAGTTTTTGGGTTGAGAAGATTTACAAGAGTCACAACTTAAGTGAAAAAGTGAAAAAACAAATCACAGTTTGCATTATTCACTTTATGTCATGGTTTACAGCCCACCGGATGCCAACGGCAATCCGGCGGGCACTAGGACCATGGGCCTAGTAATATGGACCTGATAATTTGAGTAAAAATGTATTCTGATAAGTGACTCTTTATATAGTAATCATGTTTATTTTGTTGCAAAGTATTCCAATGAAACTATGATCCTTTTTTGTACAAATTTGATCTTGCTTCCAAACTTTTGGCCTGTCGTGTGTGAATATATATATATATATATATATATATATATATATATATATATATATATATATATATATATATATATATACATATATGTATGTATATAAACCTAGAGTTCATATCATGACAGAAAATATATTCCAAAATCTCCTTCTGTTGAGAACTTTGCCGAACCATTATGAAAATTTTGAGCGAACATTTCTGTTCCTGACTGTCTCAATCTGAGAGGCGTTCTGTCCTGCATAGACTGCAATTACCAGCCACATTCACCCAGTTTAGTTCTTTTTAACTTTTCACAATACGGGTCAAGCTTGAAACACAAAAATAATCTCGTTACAGATATTGTCGTTCACATGGAGATAAATGTGAATGGATGTACGCAAAAACATATAATTTGTTTTGAAAATATCATAAAGAAGACTATTTACTTTGAACAATTTACCACAGAAAATTTCCTTTCGTTAAAAGTGTTATTTCCATCGAATGAAGTGCCTGGACAGAAATGTTCAATACAGGATTGTATCCAAATAATAAAGATCAGGCCTTAGCATTCCCTAATGTGGCTACAACAGCCAGCTCCTGCTGTCATCCAGCCCTTCGTATCTACAGAGATTCCATGTTGGTCTCTCAAGTCAGTTGCTTTTAAACGGAGAGCGCTGCCTATACGCAAATGAATCTTGAAGCGCCACACGCGTCTGTCGTGTCCGTGGACAGTTCAAGTGCAAGAGGAGGAGGGCGCGCTTCTTCCAGAGAAGATGCTCTCAGTAAACGGACGCAAACAGGACCGTGAAGTTTTTATACTATTTCTGTCACCATTGCAGATTTATGCGAGTGATTGTGAACAATCTATTTGTTCAAGATTTTGTGATGCTATTGTATTTGTAAAATGATGTCTCGTTCCGGACTGAATGCATAAATTATCTTACGACTAGTTAATGGCTACTGCTGGTTATTTTGCGGAGCAAAATGTCTTGCTCTGTACTGTAATGTGCGTTAGTAATATTGCAAATATTTTTGCTCTAAGGATGAACTTACCTTGAAGTGCCTTTGCATAGTGACGCGTAAATCCAGAAATTACACGATATTTGTGTTGCCAAAAAATCAGTGACAGACTTGATAGCCTTTCTGGTAGCAGTAACTCCCGTGAGATTATTCGAAGCCATGAAGAAATCAGGCTCATTTAGCTCTGTCAGAAGGATAAGCCATTAATTAGCGTGCCCTGCAAAAATCATGTCAAGAAGATTCTCGAAAACAAACGCTTGTTCGATGAGTTTTCTGTCATCATATTTCCCAACTTGGCGACGTGAAATCCAGTCCAAAATCCCGAAGTTAACGATGTTGTGTTTCATGGTTCCTGACTTCCCAGGTGTGGTCTCGCCCCTCCCATTTTCACACAGGATTGAAATAACGGGAGCTCACCGAGGGTTATCTTTACCAGACCCACAAATCTCTCTCTCTCTCTCTCTCTCTCTCTCTCTCTCTACTTACTCATGTGCTTGTCAGACTCATTCTGTTCCGTGTCAGTCATTCGCTCACTGCATTATATGCCATTTTTTCAGCGTTTATATTAAAACATCATTAGGTAATCTTGGCCCCATTCAGCTCAAATGGCAAGAAAACTGCAGGCTTGCACGTGTGAACGTGTACGTAAATGTATTTAGTTCAAATTGAAAACCGAAGAGAAGGACAAAAAAAAAAAAAACTGACATGTTCAAGCTCTGTCTGCTGTCCCGCCATCCGAATTGAGAGACGAGTTGTTAATTGGAGAGAGCCCGCCAGACGGAGTTGTCAAACCAGCTGGCAAATAAGGCAGGAGGGGTGTTTCTCTGGCAACGAACACATAAATTAGCACATTAAGCATTAAAATTTAAAAATAGTAAAAAAGTGATAAAGAATAGTCATAAGTCTCTAAAAATCCTTGTGCCGACGTTTTACAGAAAATTAAATTGATTAACCAAAAAAAAAAAAAAAAAGACCTGCACACCCATATAATGGGTCCACCAAATCGCTATATTCAAACCTGTGGAACCTCTGGTCTATGTTAAATTTTAGCGGAGATCCCAAGGTTTCCAATGATCCCAAATATGTCCTGCTGAATCACAGGGGAATGTATAGAAAATGATGTACAAGACCTAGATATTTTCCATTTGATGTAATACTGTGGCTTTAAAAACATGGCATCCTGGGTTTGAATATTTCTCTCAGTATAGGTGTGATGTGGCTTCAGTGAAGCACTGCAACCAGCAGATACAGAATATATATGTGACACTGTCCTACAATATGAAAAGTAGCCTTTTTCATGTTGAATCTACTTAAGGGAAAACTTAAGTGAAAAAGATAGAGCCTAAGCTGTTAATGGGGGCCCCTTTGTATATTAATTGATAATCTTGGTGCCTTAAAATGGGCATTTCTGGGAAGCAGTGTCAATTTAACCCCAACATAGTCTACACTACAGCATGTCATGCACAGGGAATCTTTCCCATGACAGACTTTCAAGCATGCAAAGTTGAAAGATTAAGTGTGGTCTTTAAAAAGTATACTCTTTTCTGTCTGAAAACTTCAGAGGCCCGAACATGAGCATTTTATCTTCTATTATTATTATTATTATTATTAATAAAAACAGGTTGTGTGCTCATATTCAATGTGCTATTGTTGTGGAGCTTGATAATGGGATCTTGACAGACGGGACAAAATGGCTGGGATATGAACACAGACACCCCGATGGCCAATAGCCATCTTTATGAAATCAATTTTGTTGAAAAGTTTTTTAATAATTTAGATCACATCATGAAACAGAGAATCCTCCTTTAACTCTTGTCTGTAGATCGATCCTTCATACAGTGGAAGATATAGTGTGGCTTGTGATTGAGTGGCGACATTTAGAGAGATGTGGTCATGAAGCCTTCACTGAGGGACATGGGCTGGATGAGGCTTACTTTTGTGGTGAGTGTCATGTATAGGTGAAGAATGTCTTACAATGCATTTGTAAAACATTTAAAAGGGCCCGTTGAGCGTGATTTAGGAGCCAATTCTGCAATACTTCTTGCAGAATAATTTGTTTCCAAGGGATTTGTTAAAACTAGGGAGTTGAAATTGAATTTAAACTGCATCAATTCTAATGAATGACTGAATTTGTGCTGATTAAGTTGCACTTGTCCAGCGGGTAACACGCGTCCAACAAGTGCCCTGTATGATGGTGGTTGGCGGGAGTTTCTGGACGGTTTCTTCGTGCGTCAAACAACCAGGAATGGACAGATGAGGAGCACTCTAGTGCATTGTAAGTTCCCAGGTCTCTAACAATGGTACTGCTTCTTCCGTGGACCCCTGATCAAAAGGGGCAATGAGGAGTATCGTGTCAGCACCACGGACAGCAATCTTGGCCAGACTTCCGCCCAGCTCCGCTGACACTGGCGGGCTGAAATTGCATGACCACCTCTTTGAGACGCGTAAAATGAATATGATTTTCATAGTCGAAATAAAAAAACTACAAAAACGTTGGCAATAGGCTTACAAATTTATCACTGTGTGCTGTAGGAGGGCGATACTAATAACATTCAAGAAATTAAATGCATTCCTGATCACTGAAAAACATAGTTGCATTTTTTGTTATTTCAATGCGATTCGAGTCAAATCAATTTCAAATCCTCAATTTTTCCTGGGAAATGTCAGTACTTTTTTTCTTAAACCTGAAAACATTTTGAGACAACATGAAGTGCAGATTTTTTTAAAAACAGTATCCAAGTGAGAACAAGGCTAACAAATGACCCATTGTTTAAGTATCCAGAACTGCATCCGGAAAATTCCCCGCGCGCGAGGCTTGTTCTTTCTCCAGCTTAGCGTGTCTTGACAACTTGACAAACATAAAGCGACAGAACTAAAGAAGGTAAAAAACACTAGGACTTGTCGACACATGGAGGGGGGGCAGGATTTACTCAACACTTGTATGTTGCCCTATGTTAATAAACTATTCTCGCTGCACAGAAATGGTGGGCAAACAGAGCATTTATTCACAGTGAGCACGAGAGAAACGAAACGAAACCAAGTCTTAAACTCTTCTGAATACTTTATCAGGAATATTGTTCTGAACAAGCGTTGGGTTTATTTGCAAGAACATTGAAAATATGCTCCAACTAGAGGCATCACCTCCTCAGCTATAATGTCAGCCTGTCATTTCGCTAAAATTGAAAGGAACCCGACGGAAAGGTTTCTACAAGGTATGCATTTCGCTTAGGAAAAAAAAGTGCAAATCAAATCTTTTTAAAGTTTAGTGGAAACTGTTTGACATAAATTACAACCAATTTCAATCGCTTCCTTTACACTGTGCCGTCCAACTGCTGGAATGCCCGTTTTTCAAATTCCATCTCTCACCTTCTGGGAGGCTGGCATCCCCCGGATCAAGTGGTCCTAAACATTTCACAATTTTGGTAATGAACTGTTGAACTGTTAAGAACCACTCGACCCGAGAGACCAAACTGTCCATGACGATCTTCTTGTATCCAGATACGGGCCGCTTTTAAGTCTGCTTATGCTTGTTAAGAAAAACAAGAGAAATATTAATGAATACACCTGTTCTCGCCCGCAAGAATGCGTTAGGGTCCTTAACTTTGCGTCTTGGAGATACGCGTCGACGGGAAAGAGGTGTCCATGCGAGGCAGACGGTTTTTTTTTCTCTCCGTTGTCCGGTCTGAATGTAAGCATGCCCTTGTTTTAGATCACAATTTCCATTTAGCCTGGTGTACATGAGAAATGATCTCTCAGAGGAGGGCACCGTCTCCATATTAACACTGTCGTTACGCCGCACCTGATCGCTTCTTTTTATGCACTGCTCGAAGTTGGGCAGTCCAAACAGGTTCCATGATTCGGACTGGAATGAAGGCCATTCCGGTCTTACCTGCTCGGTGGGGTTCCCGCAGCACCGAGAGCTGAGTTCAGGAGGGTGCGAGCGTCTTACGCGCGGAGGTGCGCTTCAATGATTTGCTGTTCACCTGTCGGACTGGTTTGAAGCGAGAGGACACTCCTATGCAGACCCGAAAGAGCGGCGCCCTGAGGCGGGAGGCGACAACCAGCGACCCGGAAATACAGGAAGTTTGTCTTTTTTAAGCCACGCTTCGGCATGGCAATAATAAGCAAGTATTTAGTTTCTCTGAAATTGACTTCGTCATAGGTTCTTAATCATTTACAGTGATGCATATATCATATTAGTCATGATATACCGTATTAAACTACGCTTACCATATGTAACCAATAGAATTACATGCCCAGTAATATTATTATTATTATTATTATTATTATTATTATTTTTATTATTATTATAAATTATTTTATTTTATTTTATTTTTTTTTTTTTGCGAGCGTATCTCAGACTCCACGATCTGTCCACACGATCTGTTTTTATATTCTCTAAAGTTTGGTCATTCAAATTATTTGAAAGATGGACCTCATTGCTAGGTCCTTCACTCTGGAAACAGTAACTTATCTATACACAAGAGCAAAGTTAAACGTCCTAGGAGAATGTATTGCTGCAATTAATGCTGTATGCTCGAGGAGATTTTGTTGATTTTACAATTTACATCGCCCTCTCTTTTTAGTCAGTGCTCATTCGTTGAGAAGATGGCTTTTCGTATTTTTAAGTTCATCTGTCATTGTTGTCGAGGCCAGTAGAGGGCGGTAAGAAGATTTAGTGTTCGGTCAATGACAGAAAGTTGTCGAGGTCAGTTCAATTGAGCACTTGAAGTGAAACCACCGAGGAACTGCTAGTTAGCTCATACTGTCAGGGCAGTGTTAAAACACATGGGTTGGCCCCCAATCTGTATTTTATATAATTCACTTTTTTGGTAACATTTGCAGTAATATGCAATAAATCATATTTGAATTGCAGGGAATGACAGGGAATTTAGTGTGTGTGTGTGTGTGTGTGTGTGTGTGTGTGCGCGTGCATGCATGTGCGTGTGCATGTGTGTGTGTGTGTGTGTGTGTGTGCATGCGCGCACCGATCAGCCACAAAACTAACTCCACTAACGAGTGAAGTGAAAGACATTGATTAACTCAGAACAATGGTTCCTCTCAAGGGCTGGGATATATCAGACAGCCTGTGAAGTTGATTCTGGAAGCAGGAAAAATGGGCCAACATGAGCGACTGTGACATGGATAATTTCTTTAAAGGGAAGCACTGGTCAGCTGGTGACAGGCTCGTGGGTGCTCAAGGCTGATTGACGCGAGTAGAGAGTGAAGGCTAGCTTGTGTGGTCCAATCAGACAGAAGAAATACTGCAGCACAAATTGCTGAGAAAGTTAATGCTGGTTCACGTAGAAAGGTACAGAATGTTGTCGCGTATGGGGCTGCTTAGCTACAGACTGATCGGGGTGCCCATACTGACCCCTGTCCACTGCCGAAAGTGCCTACAATGGGCACGTGAGCATCAGAACTCGATTATAGATCAATGTCAGAATCTGGTCTGATAAATCACATTTTCATGGGGATGATTGGGTGCGTGTGTGCGCATCACTTACCTGGGGAAGACATGGCACCAGAATGCACTATGGGAAGAGGCCAAACCAGCGGATGCAGTGTGATGCTTTGGACAATGTTCTGCGGGGAAACCTTGGGTCCTGCCATTCATGTAGATGTTACTATGACACGTATCACCTTCCTAAACACTGTTGCAGACCAAGTACACCCTGCATGGAAACGGTGTTCCCTAATGGCAGAGGTCTCGTTCAGCAGGATAATGCGCCCTGGCACACTGCAGAAATGGTTCAGGAATGGTTTGAGGAACAAAACATCGAGTTCAGAGAGCTGACTTTGCCTCCTAATTCCCCAGATCTCAATGCAATCAAGCCGCTGTGACTTGTGCTGGACAAGCTGGTCCGATCCCTGGAGGCCCCACCTCACAGCTCACAGATACCACAGCACACAGATACCACAGCACACAGATACCACAGCACACAGATACCACAGCACACAGATACCACAGCTCACAGATACCATAGCACACAGATACCACAGCACACAGATACCACAGCTCACAGATACCACAGCTCACAGATACCACAGCACACAGATACCACAGCTCACACAGATACCACAGCTCACAGATACCACAGCAGATACCACAGCACACAGATACCACAGCTCACAGATACCACAGCTCACAGATACCACAGCTCACAGATACCACAGCACACAGATACCACAGCTCACAGATACCACAGCACACAGATACCACAGCACACAGATACCACAGCTCACAGATACCACAGCACACAGATACCACAGCACACAGATACCACACAGATACCACAGCTCACAGATACCACCACAGATACCACAGCTCACAGATACCACAGCACACAGATACCACAGCTCACAGATACCACAGCTCACAGATACCACAGCACACAGATACCACAGCTCACAGATACCACAGCACACAGATACCACAGCTCACAGATACCACAGCACACAGATACCACAGCTCACAGATACCACAGCACACAGATACCACAGCTCACAGATACCACAGCACACAGATACCACAGCTCACAGATACCACAGCTTACAGATACCACAGCACACAGATACCACAGATACCACAGCACACAGATACCACAGCTCACAGATACCACAGATACCACACAGAGATACCACACACAGATACCACAGCTCACAGATACCACAGCACACAGATACCAGCACACAGATACCACACAGATACCACAGCTCACAGATACCACAGCACACAGATACCACAGCTCACAGATACCACAGCACACAGATACCACAGCTCACAGATACCACAGCACACAGATACCACAGCTCACAGATACCACAGCACACAGATACCACAGCTCACAGATACCACAGCACACAGATACCACACCACACAGATACCACAGCACACAGATACCACAGCACACAGATACCACAGCACACAGATACCACAGCACACAGATACCACAGCACACAGATACCACAGCTCACAGATACCACAGCTCACAGATACCACAGCACACAGATACCACAGCTCACAGATACCACAGCACACAGATACCACAGCACACAGATACCACAGCTCACAGATACCACAGCACACAGATACCACAGCACACAGATACCACAGCTCACAGATACCACAGCACACAGATACCACAGCACACAGATACCACAGCACAGATACCACAGCTCACAGATACCACACAACACAGATACCACAGCTCACAGATACCACAGATACCACAGCACACAGATACCACAGCTCACAGATACCACAGCACACAGATACCACAGCTCACAGATACCACAGCACACAGATACCACAGCACACAGATACCACAGCTCACAGATACCACAGCACACAGATACCACAGCTCACAGATACCACAGCAAACAGATAACACAGCTCACAGATACCACAGCTCACAGATACCACAGCACACAGATACCTCAGCAAACAGATACTACAGCTCACAGATACCACAGCACACAGATACCACAGCTCACAGGTACCACAGCACACAGATACCACAGCTCACAGATACCACAGCTCACAGATACCACAGCTCACAAATACCACAGCACACAGATACCACAGCAAACAGATACTACACCTCACAGATACCACAGCACACAGATACCACAGCACACAGATACCACAGCTCACAGATACCACAGCAAACAGATACTACAGCTCACAGATACCACAGCACACAGATACCACAGCTCACAGATACCACAGCACACAGATACCACAGCTCACAGATACCACAGCACACAGATACCACAGCTCACAGATACCACAGCTCACAGATACCACAGCACACAGATACCACAGCTCACAGATACCACAGCACACAGATTCCACAGCGCGCCTTCTCAGGTCGCTGGAGTCCATGCCTGAGCTGGGCAGAGCTGTTTTAGTGGCAGGACAGGGTCCTACACAATATTAGGCAGGTGGTGATAGTGTTGTGGCTGATTGGCATTTTAACTGATAAGCCTAAGCATTATGACCACTCGCCTAACATGCTGTTGGCCTTACACATGCTGCAAGAACAGCTGCGTCAAATTGACTTCCACTTGAATTCCTGGACCCTTGGTCTCCCAGCAGAACCAAATGGGACTTTCTCCACTGCTCCAAGGTCCAGTCTTGTTGCCTGTGTGCTCACTGGGGGCGGTTTTCAGAGTGGATGGGGTAGAATGGGCACTTTGACCGGTCTGTGGCATCAAAAACCCATATGTGGCAAGATTTGACACACAATGCTGTAACACATTCTTCCCTTATGCATCATATACATTTTTTGTAACTTGTGTCACTGTAGCCCTTCTGTCAAATGGGACCAGACGAGAGAGCCTGAGTTTCCCTCACGCATCAGTGAGCCCGGGGCACCCAGCACTCTGTGGACAGTTCATGGTTTGCCTCTCCTCGGACCACCATCACCACTGCTGACCAGGAGCTCCCCACAGGCCTTGTCATTCAGGAGATGGTCTGACCCAATCATCTTGCCATCAAAGCTCAGCCCTTATGGGTAATATTCAGGTCCCATTGCTCTTGCATCCAGCTTGTTGACTACAAGAATTGACTGTTTGCTTTTGTAAGGTCCATTCACTGACCTTGTCCATTATTACGTTATAGTCATTGGCATTCGCTTCATCTGAGCGGTCGTTATGTTTTGTCTCATTAGTGTTGATAAATACAAAAACGTTCTCAATTTCCCGAAAGAGTCCTATTATAAGTACAATTCATGTATTTTTTTCAAAATAAGTTTATTTTACATAAAGCCAGTCCAAACTTTTGGATCTATGGAGGACTAACATTATACAATAATGAACAGTGAGGCCATTATGAGGATCTTGGTCATGTAATATTAAATTTTAGGCAACAGTAAATAACAGCATGAATAACATGACATATAACAATAACATTGTGCGTAGTATAATGAAGTTTAATCTCTTTATATTCCAAAACAAATAAACTCGGGCTAATTGTAACAAACAATAATGTCGGTATAGTGTGGCTGTATTTTATGATGAGAGGAGACAAAATTTAGCCCCATAAACCTACAGATCCATATATGGGTCCATCAAATGCAGCTACTGTATTCAAACCAGTAGAACTTCAGGCCTATTTTAGATTCTAGTGAAGATCCCAACGTTTCAAACAATCCCAAATATGTCCTGCTAAATTACAGGGAAATGTATATAAAATGATGTACAAGATCTAGATATTTTCTAGTTGATATAAAGCTGTGGCTATAAAAACATGGCGTCCTTGAATATTTCTCTCAATATACAATATGAAAAATAAATGCTTTTTCTTGGACTTCGAACCTGCTTAAGGGAAAACTTAACTGAAACGTTTAAGTTTAAGGATTTAATTGATAAAACATAGTCTGATAAATGACTGTACTGCAGCCTAGAAATTCAACTTTCTCCTCAACTTAAGTTAAATAAAGAGTCTGTGAAGGTATAAATTCATATTAAAATGCATTTGTCGTGTGCCCACACAGGACACTGAACAGAAAATAATGGCGAGAGGGCTGATGGATATGGACTGTATTAATTGTTAAAGAGAGTTCGCAGAAATGTTAAATTCCCATTGTATGCATGTAAACATATGTTTGAGATATAATACAAAGGGGGAAGATAAGTTTGAAGTGTTCCTGTATGGTTGGTGAACTTCCCACAGGTGAGAAGGTAGACACGTACATGCCCTTAATTCTTCTGACCATTTATCATTCCTCAATCAATCAATCAATCAAACTTTATCAACTGCATTTCGCACCTTTCATTTTCCTTCCTGTAGTTCCGAGTTTGATGCGAGTGATTGACAGAAAAACCATGGTAAAAAAAAATGAGTAAAACCGCGAGAGACTTATGCACACAAACTGAGGAAGCGGAGTAGAAATAAATATAATATGGGAAGAATGCCTTTAAATTGAAGAAAAGAAAAAAAATACATGAGCAGGCCAAAGGCAAAATCAAATATGAAAATATATTTGAATGCTTTGTTCGTAGGCTATACTATGTATATGCATCAGTTTAAATACTACTTTTGGTATTTCTTATGAACAGACGCCAGAGAACTCAGGCAGGGGCGCAGAGTGACCGTGTTCACTTTTACGGGGAAAAGTTGAAGAGACCTGAATTTCAGGAGGAACAGAGGCGATGAGTTATGTGGTCGCTCTGATTGCAGAGAATGTCGACTCTGTCTTACAGCAGGAAACGATCGGCGCGAGCGTCACAAGTGCAGCCAACGCCTTCAATTCAACATTGATTTGCAAATACCTACCGTGGTTGACGGCATTCGCGAATAATTGCCGTGATTCATTGCAAGATAATTACAGATCATCAAAAAGTATGAGATCTTTTAGAAATCTTTTGAAATCGTGAGATGAAGCGGTTGCCTTCATTAAGTACAAACACACGAGGAAGCGCTTATGATACAAAATGCAGAAATTTAATGAGGAAAGTCCAATTGGGAGCACTGCGTGAAATGAATCATACCAAAGTACGGCTTTCAGTGAAGATCGCAGCAAGTGCGGCATAAAGCGCTGCAGGTTTCTCCATTAACCTCGACGAAAATACCTGCGTCATCAAGGATGTTAACAACACATTCTCATCCGGACTCGTCATATACTGACGCTACCTGACCAAGCGTCGATATACGAGGCAGAAGGAAGCTTTTGGCGTCATTATTTGAGGGTTAGGGTACGGCTTAAGGGTTAGGGATTAGGGGATAAGGGGGTAGGGTTCGTTTTAAACTGGCGTCAATAAAGGACGCTAAAAGCGAGTTTTTGCCTCGTATATCGACGCTTGGTCAGGTGGCGTCAAAACATGACGCGTCGGGATGAGACTGGGCTCATGCAGACGTCAGCGCACAGGAAGGGGTAATAAGAATGAACGAGCCCACTATCATCTCAAATCGTCTTATAACGGAGGCTTTTAGTGTCCTTGGGTGCATTTCAAGGCATCAACCAAACTAACATTTATGGGTAGGGATAAGGATACATTTAGGATCTCGGTTTAGGGTTAGGGGTTAGAGTTAAGGTTAGCTTTAGGGAAACCAGCGACGACTTGCCTAAACCAAAGCTGTTTAACAGAATTGAAATGACGTCTGTTTGGAATTGATCGACGTCCCCTAAAAATGCAGCCTTTCAAGGTAACAGCCTATGGGATGAGATGCACCCATAGGCTGCATTTTTAGGGGGTCATCGCTGATGTCATTTCATTTCTGTTAAACAACTTTGGTTTAAGCGACTCATCACTGATTTCCCTAACCCTAACTCCTACCCCTAACCCTAATCCTAGCCTCAAACCTAAGCCTAAATTTATCTTTATCCGTAGTCCTAAATGTTAGTTTGATGGATGGAAGTATGTGACGACCGCTGAAAATGCAGCCTTCGAAGGGCGCAGCCTAGGCTTTGAGATGCACCCCTTATTTCACGGCAATTTAAAATGACCCCTGCGCCATAACCCTTAACCCGAACCCTGGCCTTAGATGTCAAATAATTACGTCAAAAGCCTCCTGTTTCGTCGTATATAGACGTGTGGTCAGGTACCGTCATCACATGACAAGTCGGGATGAGAATGCGTAACATGCTCCCGGGCAGACGAGACGACTGATTGAATCATCACATCTCAAAAGCCAGTTCCTCTTTGCTCTTGTGCTGAATCTGCCATCGCTTCCTCATGCCTGGTGTGATGTGTTTGGGGTCAGACATACTGCAGGCCTACTCTGATGGCAAAAATTCCACCAGCGACCATCAGCATTAACAGCCAGGGACAAAAACACCATTCAAGCGATCTTGCAATGAAAACCTGTTTTAGCGGTCTTCTGTCTCTTACTTCCTTTTCCGAGATGAGAGCACGAGTCTCTCGTCGGGCAGAGAGCTGTCTGAGCCACATCCGCATTCCTTCTTTATTTCCATTTACTGTAGTATCTCAGTGCCATACTGTACTAGTCACGCCCACATTTTTAATGCCATTCGATATCTTGAAGGGAAATGGACCTTTTATTTTACTAAAATGATCTAAATCTCACATTACTCAACAAAGTCAGTTGTGGTTATCAGAGGTGACACCAGCACAGCTGTACAGGTTATTTCTCCTCAGCCTTCCTGTCCATTTAATCCCAAACCGGCTTGAATCCATTTCACTCATTGGAAAATTTAAATATTTTTCCTTTATATCCATCAATTATGCTAGAAGATGCCACACAGCCAAACATGGCAAACGTTTGGACATGACCTTGTGAAATAAAAACTTAAAAAAAAAAAAAACTTCTATTTTTTTTCTTACCTTGTGCAATTTTGGTTATTTGCAAAAATTAAACCATTGAACTATTTCACTCAAAATGGGGTGCTACAGTATTAGTAAATTGAGTTCAAACTTTTTATTATTATTATTGTATGAAATAATTTTCATTTGAAACAATTGTGGGAAAATACCCATTTAAAACAAGAGGACCTGGAGGGTGGAGGGGGGAGTTAAAATGTTTTTAAAAATGGCAGAAAAAAAAAGTGAACAGAAAAGTGTCATTGGAGGCAGTGTAAATAATTTAAATAGCATTAGAAGCCCTATGTTTGAGCTTTGAATTTCATGTAGGTCATTTAGTGGATCATTTAGAAATGCTCTACAGGCTCCAGGTCTCAGAGATTGACCCTCAAACATAACTCATATACCAAAATGAAGCTGTCAACTAGCCCCATGCTGACACTAACTCAAAGACGGTTAGCACAAAACAACAGCATATTGAATGCTGTACAAGCTCTATATGACAGTAGAACACAGTGTTCGTACACAAAATATTATGCTGTCCATACATGGTATGACATTACAAAAAAAAAAAAACAGCAAGCACAGTTATATTATGCAGGACATGTGAAGTGGACTGTATGAATGTGGAAGAGTGACCTTTATTATAAAAAACTGCACACATTCAATGTTCTTTCATGCCGCTCAAAACCTTTCGGTGAAGGAAGTCTCTAAAACTTACTTACCCAGAAATTCAGGCACTACAGGCATGGGTATGTGTACAGTATGTTAGTGTGTGTGTCTGTTGGTGCGTGTGTGTGTGTGTGTGTGTGTGTGTGTGTGTGCAGCAATATATTTATCACGACAGAAGAGTACAAACAATTTTTCAAAAAAGATGCGATGCTGTGTAAAACGTAAATAAAACCCAAATTCCAATGATTAGAGAATTATTTAAATTCTATATTTAATAGGAAATAGTACAGAGACAACAAATCAGATGTTGAAACTGATACATTTAATTTATTTTTGAAAAATATCTGCTCATTTCGAAATTGATGTCATTAACTTGTTTAAAAAATGGGATGGGGACATGTTTGCTACTGCGTTACAACACCTCTTTTAACAATACGCTGTATTTCAGAACTGAGGAGACCAATTGCTGTAGTTATTAAAGCAAGATGTTTTCTCATTCTAACTTGATGTAGGATTTCAGCTGCTCAATACTTTATGGCCTCCTTAGCCACATTTTTCTTTTTATAATGTTTTCTTAATTAAATATTTCCAACAGGTAGCAGGTCTGGACTGCAGGCAGGCCAGTTTAGCACTAGACTCTTTTGCTGCCAAGCCATGTTGTTGTAGTACGTGCAGAGTGTGGTGTTTGGCATTGGCTTGCTGAAATAAGCATGGCCTTCCCTGAAAAAGACATCTGGATGGCAGTATATTTTGAACCAAAACCTGGGTATATCTGTATATTTTGTTTAATATTATTGGTGCATTCACAGATGTGCAAGTTACTCAGGCCCTGTGCGCTAATGCACTCCCATATTATCACGAATGCTGGCTTTTGAACTGTGCACTTATAACGAGCTAGATGGTCCCTCCCTCTTTAGTCACAGAACACGGCGTCCATGATTTCCAAGAAGAATTTCACATTTTGATCGGTCAGACCACAGGACAGTTTTCCACTTTGCCTCAGTCCATCCTGAGTTGGGCCCAGAGAAGGCAACTGCGTTTCTGGATTTTGTTTACATTTGCTTTTGTCTTCACATGGCAGAGTTCTGGCTTGCATTTGTGGATGCACTGACCAACAGTGTTCACTGACAGCAGTTTACTGAGGTGTTCCTGGGCCCATGCAGGGATTTCCGCTAGAAAATTCTGCCTGTTTTCAATTGAGTGCTGCCTGAGGCCCTGAAGATCATGGCCATTCAATACTGGTTTTTGGTCTTATCACTTGCACATGGAGATTTCTCTGGGTTTTCTGAATCTTTTAATGACATTGTGTACCACAGGGGATGAAATCCCCCCCATCTTTTGTTGCTTCGATCTGTCCCAACTTTTTCAAAATAAGTTGATGGTATCAACATGAAAATGAGCAGATATTTTTAAGAAACTACAAAATTTCTTAGTTTCAACTTCTGATATGCTGTCTCTGTGCTATTTGCAATTAAATATAGTGTTTACATGATTTGGAAATCATTGTATTGTTTTTATTTACATTTTACATAGCATCCCAACTTTTTTGAAAATGAGGTTGTAATTTAAACTCTTAGAAATGGATGAAAAGTGTTGAAATATATATGGTATCAAACACAACAATCTACCCTTAGTCATGAGTACAGTAATATTTTCATGGCCTAACTTTTTCATCCATAAAATGCCTTTATTCGAGCCCAACAAACAACATTATATCTCGAAGGGTACATTTGGAAAATGAGTTTCTCAAAGAAGAAAATTATAATCCCACCCTCTCTTCATTTTCAAGGGTGTGATTAATTACTCTCAAATTTATAGGGCTCTGAAAACAGGGGTGCCATCATTTTTTGAGCACAACGTTTGCCAAAATATTTAAGAGCTATAAAAGAACCCAAAGATAAATCAGTGTTAAAGCCTGTGCTCAGATCGTGCACAGTGAACTCCGACATCACTAATCGCACGGGCATTATTTTTTGTACAAATACATCCCGGATGAGATGTCAGTCGGTCATCATTCCTTGGCACCAGAATCGACACTCCGGCAGAAGAATGGTGAGCGTCACAGTGTGAGAGGTGTCACTGGCATTCCTCACGACGGCAGCATTCACCGGCTCACCGGGGAGGAACTAACAATGAAACCGGTTTGGTCATCAGACTGCAGATGGACAACCATCACATGACATGTGTCCCTGTCTCCCTCACTTTATCAAAGGGTGCATATGACCTGAGTCATTCTGTGTTGAACACACACACAAACACACATGCACATACGTGCACACACAGACATACACTCAAATATAGACAGACACACAAACACACATACACACACACATAGACAGACATACAGACTCACACATGGTGTCATACATGAACACGCACATAACACATGCATGTTTGAATAGCTACACTTGTGAGGACATTGTATTTACTTAAATTCATTTAGCACAGCCTTTCCCAAACCCGAACCATAACCAAACTATGCCTAAACCCTAACCATAACCAAACTATGCCTAAACCCTAACCATGACCAAACTATGCCTGAACCTAACTTTAACTAATTTGATGTAATCCTCTATGAGTTATAGCAATAGCATACACACACAAACACACACGCAGACACACAAACACACACCCACACGCACTCAGTCACAGACACACATGCACACATGCACACTCGCACACACATACACTCACAAACACACAGACACACATGCACACTCACACACACATACTCACACAAACACGCACGCGCACACATGTGCACTCACTCACAGACACTCACACACACACACACGCAGACACACAAACACACACGCACGCGCACTCAGTCACAGACACACATGCACACACGCACACTCGCACACACATACACACACAAACACACAGACACACATGCACACACGCACACTCGCACACACATACTCACACAAACACGCACGCGCACACATGTGCACTCACTCACAGACACTCACACACACACACACACACACACACACACGCAGACACACAAACACACATGCACGCGCACACACATGCACTCACAGACACACATGTACACACGCACACTCGCACACACACACACACACACACACACACACACACACACACACATTCACCGTATGACTGGATGGTGGGGTGGTGCGTACGAAGGGGTGGTCCTGATAGTTCCTGATAGTTGTTGCCCGGGTGACAGAGGAGCTTCTGCGGTTGTGATTCTGCACAGAGCTCCTCTCACTGACAGGAGGCCGAGCAGAAGGACCAAAGTGAAACCTGAGGGAACACAAGGTTCCCTCTCCGGACCGACCGGCCCGAGCAGAGGAACCTGATGGAGCTGCAGGACCAGAACCCCGAGCCGCAAGAGTCTGACTGCACCTGACGTCACATGACCGGAGCCCTCGAGAGTTCAGACCAGAGAAAATACTGAACACCAGGGGCCGCGTTTATAAGTGATGCGTATGCCTTTCTTTGTTTATTTCAAATTTATGAGAACAAACTTGAAATTAAAGAACACGCAGAGATTCAGAGATTATGCACACATGCAAAATTTTCCTGATTAACATGGTGAAAATTGCATGCAGTTTAGCTCATCTGCAGTTTTATGAAGTAGGATGTGTTTTAATACAGTGCACGCTGTTTTGATTAGGTGCAATATTTATGCATGCATTTTTTTATAATAAGGTCCCAGGTGTACCATGTGTCTAACAGCATCCAAAATCATGACAAGCACTTTTTCAGACTGTTTCATGGAAAACAAACACAACTCTGACCTGTGAAAATAAAAGTATGAGTTTGGTGAGACACGTTAGTTGCATGTGTCTGAATTTTCTGAGTCAGGGGCAGTTATTTACATGTGCATGAAATAAACACTCCCAACAGGCTGCATATGTGAGCACTTCTGACTTTATAGAGAAAATATGATTTTCAGCAAATGTGTCATCAATGTATGTTGTTCCTCAGTAAGTAATTAAGATTCCTGCATGGTTAAAATGGTTTTCTGTGATTGGTAACGTTTAATCATGTTTAATCACATTGTATTCCCCTTTAGAATAATAAAATTGAATCAAAATCAAAATATGTGATGATTTGTGCTAATTCACCAACAGCACAAAATCAATTATAATTCAAAATGGAATATAATTGTTCAATAGCATCATATTTGCAACTAATATCTGAACCAATCACAGAGGTTAGCTTTGCAGCTCACAAAGAGCTTCACCAGCTCACAATTAGGCTAACTTTCTCTTCCCATTGGTCCTCGTGATAAAACAATGCATTCAGAATTGTAGAGAAACAGGTCATACAGAAGTCCGCACAAGCCTCAGGAATTCCACAGGAGGGATGGACCATTCTTTTATTTGTTTCTCAAATTTTTTGCTTCGATAGACATTCCCTTATTTGGCATTTGATGGTGATGGCGGAAGGCGTTGTCGAACAAAGCCATCCAAAATCTCCCGTGCGTGTTCAATTGGGTTTCAAAGATTGAAGCATGTGATGCGCATAATTTTCATATTCATCAAAGCATTCAGTGACCTCTGGTGCCCTGTGGATAGGGGCATTATCAACCTGGACGACACCACTCATACTAGGACAGAAACATTTCATCACATGACTAAGGTGATCACTCAGAATAACTAAAGTATATACAGTTTATTGTCCTGTGGTGACCCCCCCCCCACACACACACACACACACACACAAACACACCATAATGTCATGCAGGGATGTCCCTGAAACAGATTACTCTTAGATGGCAGCATATGTTACCCCAAAATATGTTCATATCTTTCTGCAGAAATGGTGCCTTCACAAATGTTTGCGTTAGCCCTACCATAACCATACGTACTCATACCATGACAAACTCTGACTTTAGAACCCGACGCTGACAGCAGCCTGAATATTCCTTGTTGTTATTGGTCAGGAGAACAAGGTGGCTGTTTTTTTTTTTCAAAAACTACACAAAATTTTGACCTGTAGGACCACAAAACACTTTCACTGAGCTATGGTTCATCTCAGACGACCTCGAGCCCAGAGACGTCAGCAGCGCTTTTGGACGGTATTGACGAATGGCTTCAGTTTTGCATTGTAAAGTTTTAACCTGCAATTGCGGATGCAGCAGTGAATGGTGTTGTCTATCAAAGGTTATATCTGGGCTCATGTCCATGATATCCAGTGGTCACATGACGGTCCTTAAGGGAGTAACGTCTAATTGAAGATCATAAATATTCAGAGGAGGTTTTTGGTCTTGTCCTTTAAGCACCGAGATTCAACCAGATTCCCTCCAATTTTTTTTTATTATTATATTGAGAGCTTAGGAGGGTGAATGATCAAAATCCACCCAATTTTGCCATTGTGGAACATTGTTCTCAAAGTGACGGATTATAGGCTTGCACATGTTCTCAAATTGGTGAAACTCAACCCCTCTTTGCTTGCGGGGGACCAGGCCATTTTTGGAGGCTCCTTATATGCTACAATATTATGCGCTATCAACCTATTTCACACAACCTTACCACTGGAACTTGGCCCACAATCATTAGATGTATATTTTTCTGGAGTCTGTTCCAGCCATCATATCTGAAATAAGCTCAAATTTTCAATAGACATTTGGATTCACCTGTTAAAGCGTCAGATCTGTTGTTGACATGTTTACAATATAGTTGAGGGTGAAAAGGACATCTTAAATCTCTCTTTTTTATTTTATTTCCATTTTCCATTATCTGGCAACAATATTGGAATTGGGATTGTCTGCAGGAATTACAAAGATAAGAAGAAAAACAAAAATGAATACAATTGGCTGTCAGGTATTGGACTGAGCTTATAGAACACAGTCCTACTTTACGTTATACACATCATCAGTCTTTCTGATAAGCCCATGCCGTACTAAAACTAGGGGCATTTATTTTTCAGCACATATCATTGTTTCTTTAATTATTTTAATACCAGGACCCAAATTACATGTTCTTTTTTATATCAATACCCAAATTCAACCATCTAGTGCCATTTATAGGCCCCTAAAATACACATTCTAGTTTAGCCTGAAGGACACCAGATCACATATACTCCCGTGAACGAGTTTTGGTCTCAGTGCAAAGTTTAAAAAAAAAAAACAGTGATTTACATGATTTTGTTGATTAGGGTATTGTTCCTTAAAAACTGCAGCTCTCATAAAAGCTTCTGTTTTTTTCATTTCGTAGGACAATGTCACTTACATATTCTGTGTTTGCTGGTCGGAACGCTTCACTGAAGCTACATCACACTTATGTATACTGAGAGAAATATTCAACCCAGGATGCCATGTTTGTATGGCCACAGCATTTATACATCAAATGGAAAATATCTAGATCTTGCTCATCATTTTATGTACATTTCCCTGTAATTCAGCAGGACATATTTGGGATCATTAAAAACCTTGGGATCACCACTAGAATTTAAAATAGGCCTGAAGTTACATAGGTTTGAACACAGCATCTTCATTTAATGAACCCATAGTGGGCTTTTCTAGGTTAGGAAATGAACTTCAAGCATGATTCTCTTTGTTAAAAGCATTACTCGAAGTTCAGGCCTTAAACTGTCTGGTGTAATTATCTTGCCAGCACAGTGACATCTCATCTTGTGAAAGTCATTTGTTTGATGTGGGCCTTCAGTACAAAGTCACGCACACATTGGAGTGAAAGTGTGTCTGTGATACATTAGTCCTGTCTGAGGACATGCTGGACTCAAAGTGTCACAAAGGCGAGTTTATCATTCCAGCTTCACCCAGCAGGCTAAACTTGCCGGTGAGCATATTCTACCTGTTTCAGATTCTCTTCGGATACTTGATTGATTGATGGCAGTTTGTGAAAAATCATGCACTGTTCCCGTAAACAAACTGCAATGTTTAGAAACAATTAAAACATAAAATGCCCAAACTGTGGTATATAATTTACTAGAATACGTTTCAGTATTATTTGAGCACTGGCAAGTGGTCTGAGGCTATCGTAATACTGCATTTACACATTTCAGTAGCATTAGCGTCTGTAGCATGGAAGGTTCAAAACTGAGGAGTTAATTTAATCTTTTTTTGCAAGCAAATCTGTCTTTGCTTGTAAATTTATTTTGCTTGTAAATTATGTCCTGCAGGATTAATCAAAATACTCTGAAATAGAATTAATGATTAATGCAATTGGTGTGTGGTGAGCTGAGCTACTAATTTATTTATGAAAACAGAGAATTATAATTGGGTTTTTTTTTTTTTTATTTTACTAGAAGTACTTCTAGTAATCAGGCAAATATACTTTTCATAGTTTTTGCAACTGACTAAATCCATTCCACTCATTTTTCAAAACAGCAATCACTGGTGAAAGAAACAAGATGATTTATGTTGCACGTTTTTTGTTTTTTTGTTAAACATTTCCGATGGTGCTCTACGTAGGTCAGTTACACAAGTGTTAACCACCCAGTAATTATTACAAAAGCCATGTTGATTCTTATTTGGAACAATTCTATGGTGCACACTAATGTATGCATCATGAGACCACCACACTTAAACAAACATGTACATTAAAAGAACAATATATAAATGAGTTTTGTTCTAATAGTATAAGCTACTAAATAAACTCAATTAAAATACATTTTCTTAAGGGCACAAACTATTCAAACATAAGTAAATTCTCCACTAAACAGATTTGGAATGTATTTTCCTTCTCCTGCACAAGCCATTTATAATTCTCTGCAAGTCGTCCAAAACTTGTGCAAGTACCTAAAACACTCCTGTATTGAAAAAACAGTCAGGACCGCTCAAACATTCAGTGAAGCTAAACAATGAAATGAACTGAAAGTGATCGCTGGTGCAGTGGTGTTATGTGTAGTGCTGTTGCCAGTTAGCAAGAAAGTCCCACATTAGAATCTTCTAAGTCTTTCCTTGCTCAGGTTATGTGATCAAAGACATTCAGGTGTGACTGATCTGTGAGTCTGAATGGCCCAAAGGTGTGTGTGTATGCGTGTCTGTATATGCGTGTGTGTGTGTGTGTGTGTGTGTGTGCGTGTGGCGTGCGTGTGTGTGTGTGTGTGTGTGTGTGTGTGTGTGTGAGTGTGTGTGTGTGTGTGTGTGTGTGTGTGTGTGTGTGTGTGTGTGTGTGTGTGTGTGTGTGTGTGTGTGTGTGTGTGTGTGTGTGTGTGTGTGTGTGTGTGTGTGTGTGTGAGTAAAAAGTGCGTATGGCTGCATGGTGTCACAGCATTTAACACTATTGCAAAAAGGAGGCTCCTGGTTCGAGTCGGGGCTGGCCAGGTTCTCTCTGTGCGGAGTTTGCATGTTCTCCTCATGTTCTTGTTGGTTTCCTCTGGGTTCTCCAGTTTCCCCCTCCTTGGAAGACATGTTCTCTAGCAGCTGTTTCCAGCCCAGTTCCAGGAGAGCTACCATCCTATTAGCTTTCAATCCCACCCTATTTCACCACACCTGATTTCGCAGCAGTTCATCATGATCTCTAACTGAGGGATGAGCAGTGCTTTGCTTTGGTTGGAGTCAAAACATCCAGGATGGAGGTCTTTAGGAACAGGGTTAGAGACCATTTGTGAGGTTTGCAGACAGGCTATTGAGAGTGAGTGAACTGTCAGTTCTTGCAGTTGACTCGTTCGATGTGGGGGAAATGGGAACTGAGTGAGTTTGACAGGGGCTAAATCATTTCAGCCAGATGAGTGGGCCAGAACATCTCTAGTGCCCCCAGTCTGCTGTGGGGAGTACGTACCAACAGAGGTCCAAAGAGGAACAAATCATGAACCACCGACAGGGTTTTAGGCATCCAAGGCTCACGATGCGCCAGAGAAACTAAGGCTATCTCGTCTGGTCCAACACAACAGAAGGACTATTGTGGCACAAGTCACAGACAATTCTAATAATACTCACGTGATTAATGCGTCACAACACACAATGCATCACACCCTGCTGTGTGTAGCGTTTTGCAGCTGCAGACCAGTCGTGTGCCCATTCCAACCTCCGAAAGCTCCTACAGTGGGCACCTGAGCTTCAGAACTGGACCTTAAAGCACTCGAAGAAGGTTGTCTGGTTCAGTGTGTCCTGTTGTCTTTCACATCATGTGCATTGACTGCGTACGTGAGCATCATTTACCTGGGCGGAGATGGCATCAGGATGCACTGTGGAAAGAAAACAAGCTGGTGTAGGGAGTGTGATGCCCTTGGGAATGTTCTGATGGGAAACCCTGGGTCTGGGAATTCGGTGGACTTCGGTTTGATGGAGCTGTTTTGGTGGCACAAGGGAGACCTACATAATATTAGGCAGGTGGTTTTAATGTTGCGACTGATTGCAGTATGTTTCGTTCGCAAGTTTCCTCGGTGATTGTCTGTGATCATGCACTGCCACCTAGTGGTACATTTCAAAACATATTTTAATTTTGAACTGAGGTTAAAATTTTACTCGAAGTGGCCACTTTATTTATTAAACCTTCACAGACTCCTGCGCCAGAGGGACGTAATTTTGCGATTAGACCTGAAATATTGCAGTATAAACTGAACTGGTGGCCGGATACATTTCATGGGAATTCTGGTCCGTGCTGATATAAACCTCATAGTATCAAGAGGTTTCAGCAAGTTTTTCTATCACACATTCATACAGCAAACCTCCTGTTGCACCTCATCCAAAAAAAAAAATCCTTCTTATATTGAGATCTGAGGCTGTGCAGTGAATTGGGCTAAAAAGCAGTTACTGGCATATGTACGGAACAAATATGACCTAATGCAGGCTTTGTGTCGCAGAAATAATGGTTTCTGCATCTATAAATCCCTATAATGGGAGATTGTGGTCATACGGAGATACATAATAGTCAGCTGCAATTCTTAGGAATGCAATGGCCTTCAAATGATAGTGCAAAGACAACATTCCCACAAGTATTATACTACCACTGTCAGGCTCCTATCAGTGTAGGTTAGTTTATGTCAGTTATTTTATTTTATTGTATTAGTCTTAGTTTAGTTCTGTTCATTGTGTTCTCTTTCAGTTTCCTGTTTCCATGCCTCCATATGTCTTTGTTTTCCTTCCTGAACCCCACTCTCACCCTCCCCACTCTGTGCTATTATTGCTTCCTGTTTCCTTGTCTGTAGCCACGCCCCTCTCTGTCACAACCCACATGGCTGCTTCACCTGTTCCAGCAGTCTTGCGGGGTGTCCCTGGCAATTCATTGATTGGTTCGTTATTTCATTAGAGTGATCAACTGTAGCCACTGATGGTGTTGTGTAAATAGGCTACTGATTTTGTCTCAATCAGAGCTGGATCATCTTACTAGTTGGGGTAACCTCTTACTCTAAATTTTAGTTTTCCTTCTTGGTTTCTCTGCCAATAAGCTAAATTATTAGTGTGTAAATCATTAATGAGCAAATTATTAGGTACAGTGGCTTCTCCAGGCCTTCTGCCATTTTTCTTCACCCTGCTCTTTGGTAATGCGCCCTAGTGGCTCAGCGTCGATACTGCAGTTGGCTTCCCCCTCTGCCCAGTTCGTAACGCCTCTCCGAGCTCCCCCTCCCCATGCTCTCCTGTCCTGCATCCCTGCCATCACTCCCAGTGTATTTAAGCCCTCTTTTTTCAGTATTCCAATGCAAGTTAGCCCCAGTTTATTCTGCCACCTAGAACCCTTGTTTAGGGTATAGTTTTTCTGCGCATTAACTTTCCTTGTTTCCTGTTTTACGAACTTGGATTGCCCCCGTGTCTGCTTACTTCTGACCTTGACTAAGGATTGATTATTTGGCTTCGCTTCTGTCAATGTCCCTGTGCTGCGGTCTGTTCGCCCGGTTTTCGACCCTCTGCCTGTCCCACGACCTTGTATCTGCATTATGATTTGGCGCTGCAATCGTACTGCCGGTTTCAGGCGCGGACTGTCCGATCCTGTCCAGCGTGATAATGAAGAGCGTAAAACAGAGTTTCTGTCTGTGCGTGAGCCTCGCGAAGCCGTCTTCACTGTTCCAGCATAAACGCAAGGCCTTTTGCGCAAAAATCCTCCCCGGACACCTGAGTGCCTTCCTCTGGGCAGGTGGAAATTTCTTTAGTCGCCCACATTCAGTAATAATCATATTCCTGCACTAAGCTGATTAGTGGGAAACTCAGCATGAACCCCAGATGCTGCCTTCCCATCCATTACACAGTTTGACGTCACATGTTGTACATTCATAGCTGACCTCCACTTCAGTACTTTTAACTGCAATTACTCAAACATTTATCACCTCTCTGACAGCTTGAAAGAGCCTACTCACTCTCCTCATGCCACTCAAATCAACCAGGTGTTTTCCTCTGTCGAATAGCCACTCTCAGGTACGTCCACATTCTGGGTCAAAATTGGTCAATTCAGGGAATACTGAGACCTGGAGTTTTTTCATATTTTCATTAATTGAGGAAAGTAATTGGATTTTGGAATTTTAAAAACATGTCACGAGAAATCATCAATTTTATTCGATTGACAATTGAGTTACACGTAGTTGAAAATGTGGGCGAGTCATTTATTGTTATGTGGATAGAGGCCACTAGATGGCACTACTTCACAATTGCTTTCGCGTCACAATCCACATGCCAGTAGACCGAAGCCTAGATTTATTGAGCCTTCTGGGACTGGTTTCAGGCCCAGACCCGAGGCGCAGTATGAGTGTTATATATGTGAGTCATCACACGGTGTGTTTTTCTGTTATTTAACTGGAGAATTGCACTAATAACAGACATTATGAGCAATTTAATCGGCTTCTCACTATGACTCATAGTGGACGTATACTAATACAGAATCGACCATACTAGTTGCACTATATTAACCCAGGTCAGGTGTGACCATTAAGCTTGACACAACAAGCAGAGGCCAGCTCATTTGCCTGCTGCTGTTGTGTTTGTTTTGTGCTTTCGTGTGTGTTCCTGGACTTCATACATAGTGAGGACCAGAGCTCTTTTTTAACCAATAGATTGGTGATATTTTTGGAGAGTGAAGATATTTTTTCCTGCGCTTGCAATTTCAAAGCCAACTTGTAACTTAATGGTTAAAGTTTTGGTAAAGATAAGAATATGGGACAGGTTAAGGTTAGGGTACGGGTTTGGGTTAGGCATCCGTTGCTTATTGTTAAGATTAGGGAAAGGCTGTAAAGACACGCAATGAATGAATGGAGTCAATTCTAATGTCCTCATAGCGATTGATCTAAAAAGATCTGTGTATGTGTGTGTGTGTGTACTGCATATGTGTGCTTGTGTGTGTGTATGTGTGTGTGTTTGTGTGAGTGCATGTATGTGTTTGTCTGTCTGTCTGTGTGTCAGGGTGAGTGTGCACATGCGTGCGTGTAAGGGAGCAGTAATCTTGTGTCCTCATTACTCCATTCCTATGAATCAAATAAAAACAGAAACATCAGAGAGCCAGGAAACTTGCATCTCCACACTAAAAAGTTGCGCGCGAGAGTAGTAAATCATAGTGTTTTCTCTACTTCGATTCACCTTCGTTATTTTTATTTTTTTTTTTTTTTTTTTGAGTGCGTGGGTGGCCGAGTTTGACGAGAGATGGCGTGACAAACACAGTCCTCTCGCCTTCAAAGCCATGTAATCATCTTCAGCCTTCAGCGATTCAACACTGCTGTTCTAATTAACTTTTTCTATTTGTTCTAACTCTGTTTTCATTACAGTTATATTGCCTTCCCTGTACACATATGCCCAGTGATTCACTTTGAGGTTATGATGCGTAAATACGGATTCTGGAAAATTGCCTTCCTCTTTCATCTAGTCAGTTTATCAGGGCAAGATTTTATCTTGGTCAGAACTGAATACAATAATGGTGTCATCCTCATAATTAAGAATCCATCCCACCGTCTGCTCTCTAACCGCTTATTCCTGGTGTGGGGGGCGGAGCCAGTCCCGGAGTCCAATGTGAGAGAAGCAGGAACAGACCGAGTACAGTTAGCGACACTTAAATCACATAATGGAGAAACTGGAAGTTTAAACAGCTGAAACACTCATGTCCCAGAAAATACCTCTTTCTTTTATTTATCTATTTATTTATTTATTTATTTATTTTTGATGTCTTGTTTATCACAGCTGTCATGTCCCGCCCACATTCCATTCAGTGGTCAGCCTCGCTGCAGTTACCGGCCGGCTCGTGCTCCAGCCGTCTATAGGATTATTACAATCACCTGTTACTCATCACCCTATTACGCCATCTCTCCTCAGTAGTTCATTGCGACGTCTTGGCGGTCTCTGGCTGTGCTGAGTGCAGTGCGTTACTGAATCTGTAATTCCTGTTCATTTTGTGAGACCTGTGAGACTGTAATTCAGTCTTAATATACTCCTGTATCCTTGTTTGTTAGTTAGTTGTGACCCCTGTTTACACTGATAAATATTATATTTCTTTGCAACTGGATCCTCAGCTCTCATCCTTACGCCAGCACCCTTCATCCGGTGCACTGGTGTCATTACAACAGCACATTATTGCGGGGGACGAAATAGCTAGATTTCATTTTCGGAGGTATGGCCTTGCATGCACCTTTAAATCATGCACTCATGTCAATATACCGTTAAAAAAATAAATAAATAATAAAAAGTTGACTCAACTTAAAATAAGTAAGGCAAACAACTGCAAAGAATTTTAGAGTTTGCTCAACTTCAAGTCCTAGTGGTTGCGCAGACTCATTTTTGAAAGAACTTGGAATTTGAAGTTGAACCAACTCAAAAATGCTTAGCAGCTGTTGCCTTATTTTTTTTTAAGTTGAGTCAACTTTTTAATTTTTTTACTGCATACAGGCAAATCAAATGGTGTGTATCACTCCTGCAGTAGATGATCAAACTATTCATGCCTCTTGTTTATTGGATTCCTGGTTAAACTAGGCTCACCCCATCCCCCCACATGACTAAATCAGCAGACTAAAGAATAAGAAATTTAGGTTATCAATGGATGGATGGATGGATAATTGATAATAATCAGGATTGCACAAAAGAAGAAGTAAACTTAAGTACATTCCCAATCAAATCTAATCTCACACTCGTTAGGTAAATACGACTCGATGAACCCAGTGTGAATTTAAGTGAAACTGATGAGAGACATATAGGCATCTCAGTATAAGGTAACTAAAGCGATGTAACAAATAAGCTGTTGTCATGGACACTGGTAAATATATCACAGTAAGTGAGATACTGCAGTCATTCCTTTGATAACCATGAAAAAATCATTTCAGATTGTGAGTGGAATTAAAAATGTCTTGTTCGACTGAGATATTTCCCAGAAATAAATGTTTTTACAGATTTGTACCCCATATGCTTCGGGCAATCGAGTTCAAAAGACAAAAGCTTGGCAGAGATGATTTTTGAGTGAAATAAAACATAAAGGCTAATCCATTTCATCTAATTGCTGCTTGTCGGTTATACAACCTACGGTATCCCATAGCTGGTCTTGACCTCCAGCACACCCACATTGCAGCCATGACTAATCGATGCAACTGCCAAATTACAGACTCCTGTCATTAAGCACTGAAAGCTGTACTTTCACTCCTGATCTGTTGGATTTGGCTGGCATATTGAAAGGTCTGAAGGTGAGAGAACTGAGTTATTGCTGAGGACAAACATTCACAAACATGCTGACATGGATCACTGCTGTAACCCAAGCCATTTTTGCTCGTATTTATCCCAGGACAAATTGTGAGGGCCATTTGGCGAAACAGGATGCTTCAACCCATCTCAGTGCCAGACCAGTTGGTTGCTTTCCACAGTATTGTACAATGCTGTCATGGTTTACCAAATTCATGCAGGCAAGGCAACCTGTCAATCAGCTTTCTGGATTTCTATGGTTAACGTAGCTAAAAATTGGCACCATGAATGTGCCGTAGGCAGCACTGGGTCCTTACTGTGTGGAGCTCCCTTGTTCTACCGGGATTCTCGTGAGTTTCTTTTGGGTACTGGTCACAATGCACAGTTCAGAAACATGCATGGTAGAATATGACCTGCAGGTATGATTGTTTGGTGAGTGTGTGTGCGTGTGTGCATGTGCGTGTGTGTGTGTGTGTTTGCATGTGTGGGTGTGTGTTTGTGTGTGTGTTTGCCCCGACATTGATTGGTGAAATGTTCAGGGTGTGTACCTCTCTCTGCCCAGCTGCATGCTGGGATAGGTTCTAGCAGCGCTGTGATCCTGCTACAGAATAAGTGAGTCAGATACGCATCTTAAAATCCTCCTGAGGCTTGGCTTCCACAAAAACACTTTAAAACTTCTTATCTGTGCAATTGCAAAACATGATCATTTATTAGGGAAAATCTGGCAGGGAAAACATGTATTCAGCATTCCCGCCCCTGCTTTTCTTAGATTTTTGGCTAACACGGCCGCGCAATTTGTATTTCTATTCAAAGTCATGCATAATTTAGGAAAATAAATCAAAAAATGATCTGGGCACTGTGTGCACATTACCGATAGTTCAGAACTAAATCAATTCTCACAGAATTTCATTTCATTTTCTTTTTTAAAAAGAAGATAATTTTCCATTTTACTGGATAGTGAAAGTAGGCAGTAGTTTGGAGAGAGAAAAAAATCCCAGAATCAGCGGAGGGTGTAACTGTGAGTGTAACAGACTGGGGTTCAAAGGTTGGGCAGTCAGATCCGCTGCAGACCTGAGAATGCGGACGGACCAATCGGGAGCGATATTCATTTCTCAAAATCTGGAGCGCTGCCAAGTGACACGTGGGAAAGTTCACTTCGTTGGAGAGGAAGTTTGAGGGGAGAAGGGGGAGGGGCTCGGTGCAACTGTGTGTAAAGAGACACCATTCTTCCCCTCCAGTCTGGCCCCTCCCTCCATCCCTCCCTCCCTCCCTCTAAGTGAGAGACTCCCCACGTGTTGCCCCAGAGTGCAAAAACACTCTCAGATTACACTCTTCACCACGGTCTCCGCGCTACCCGATTGGTCACAGCACCCCTGTCCCCCTGGGTACTGGCTGTAGCCCCACGTCCGGGGTAAATTTGGCCCGGGCTTTACTGGTTGGCCTTGACGACGCATTTTGTTGTTTTTTTCTCTCTCTGGAGCTGATTAGGGTTAGAGAGCGCGTGGCGAGGTAGGAGCAGGCCCTCGCTCCCAGATAAGACGCCGACGGGATCCTGTGCAGCTGTGCTAACAGGGCGGGGCTACGGGGATGTGGGGCCGGGCTGGGCGGCCGAGCGGGCTGCTGGCAGTGGGTTCGATCTTCGCTCTGAGCTCGTGACAATCTGCCCAGGTCCCTCCCTCATCCACCCGCCAGCGGTGTGCGGATTCCTAATCGAGGTCATTTTCCACTTTGAGCAGAGCGGAGCAGATCCTGCCCTACTGTTTCTGATCTTTAGGGCGACCGGGGGCGGTATTACTGATCTGTCCTCTGCACCCTGTCTCTCTCTCTCTCTCTCTCCCTCTCTATCTCTTTTTTTTGCTTTTCCATTGTCTCTGTGTCCCTCACTCTCTTACTCTATCCTTTTGAAAAGAAAGTTTCTTTTAAGCAAGTTTCTTTCAGTTCCACTTTCTGCAACCTGTCTTTCTCTTCCCCCTCTCTCCCTTTCTATCTCTCTCTCCCTCTGTCTCTCTCTCTCTCTCTCTCTCTCTCAATGTATTCCGTAGCCACGCTGACGCTCCGGCAGGCCTCGAGATCCTGCAGGACGCGCAGAGGCATCGCCACCGTCGTCTCAGGAAACAAGACCTCCCAGTAAGGCCTGAGCACTGGAGGACCTCCCTCCCTCTCTCCTGACCTCCGCTGACCCTCGACCCCTTCGGTTTGGCCAGGCGACTGACCGCCCTGCGCTTGTGTCTCCAGGCAGGTGCGAGAGCGACTGAAGAAGGATGTGGCGGAAATGGCGGCCCAGTTTCCTCGGTTCCGGCCGGGCCTGGTGGTGCTGCAGGTGCGTCCCTCAGAACGTAACATCAGCTGGACCCCGGCTGGTGTGTGCATTCGACATGGATTAGAGGATCCCTGCAAAGAACAGCATGGTTCCACAAGGGACCTCGTGGTTCATGGAAGGACCACATCGAGTTTGAGGGTTCTTCATCTGGGAATTTGCCTGGGAGCTTCCAGACTTCATAACTATAACATACAGCGTTTCATAAAGGACTAAAAAGAGCTCCAGGATGGAGTCGGTTTTATGGGAGTGAGCTGTGATTGGTGGTGGGAGGCGTGCTGGATCTTGCCGTGGAACAGAGACACGTCTATTATATAACTGCAGAAAATGCAGATACAGGCTTATTTAGCTGTGTTTAGACCTTCGAACCTGTGTGGGACTGTCAATGTGTTTCCCACAAAACAGCTGACAAATCGTTTGCATCATTGAACAATGATGCAGTGCTTGTCAGCCTTAAACTACAGTCAGCGAGGTATATGCAGAGTACTTAAATTTGTCACCAAACGTGTGAAGTTGAGTCACTCGCCGATGCTAATGTTACAGATACATCCATCACGTACTCTCGGAGTGCCACGAAGAGGCCAGATTGCTAATGTAGCGTTTTGTACAGCTTCTGCAGGGTGCTGGTGCGTTGCCTGCAAAGTGTTGATGTGGGTGGGTGAAGGTTTGCGTTTCAGTCGTGCGCTACAACACCTGACGCAACTGAATAACGGGTCAGGCCTTCGACCAAAGCCTCGATGAGCAGAATCAGGTTTATTAGCGCCGAGGCTAACACAGAATCCTTCACCTACAGCGGTCCTTTTCAGACCATGCAAGACATTCTTGCACTAGAGAGGTCGGCAGGTAAAATGACAGGGATTTGAGCCTATGGTGCAGTGAAACTAGCCGGTGAATTATGGTCTGGTAAGCGGGATTCGACCCAATGTTGCTGATTGTGCCACGGCATTACTGTGAGGTCTTGTTCTTCACCAGAAGGTGATGTTTCTCTTGATGTTTTCCAGGTAGGCGACAGAGAAGACTCCAACCTATACATCAGCATGAAGCTGAAAGCTGCAGCCCAGGTACTGGTGCGAATGCAGATCTTGATGAAGACTTTGCACGGCTTCACCATTACAGAGATCTTACACTAACCCTTCCATAACGGTCTTTCAGAATATTTATATCTTAAATAAGCCATATTGTAAAGCATAGCCTGATCATGGATTTTCTCATTGAAATTAACATATTATATCATGTAAGCTAAATGCAAATAGACAATGGTGTATATAAAATTTATTAAATGCATAGAATATATACATTATATCTCACTCCAAACTGCAGTATGATGTAAACTTCTCTGGCGTGTTACCGTTAGCTGCTCTGCTCTTCACACCATCTCGCTGTAATAATTAGCTGTAAAATTCATTAGCTTTTGATTGCTAACATGTTGTTCTCACTGTAACTGAACTGCAAGAGTGATAACTGTTTCTCTCTTCTCTATAGTCGAGTTTAAGCGCAGTTCTGGGTGTGTGCACTTGTGCACGCAGTCTGTCACTGTTATGTGTACTGGCTTAACTAGTTCTGAGACATTATACTGCTTTATGTTGCTCTAAAGATCGGGATCAACGCCAACCACATAAGGCTGCCAAAGACTGCGACAGAAACGGAGGTGGGTATCGTATGCATAGTAACTGTGTCGGAACAGAACAGAGAAGTGTCGTTTATCACGAATCAGAGCACAGGTTGCCAGGCAGACGTTACAGTTATTTAGGCCTTTCTGGTACGGAGTGGGAGGTGAATAAATAGTGATGCTGGAGTGGTGAGGACCCTGGTGGGCTCTTGGACTAGAGTGGGTGAGGGTTGATAAAGAGTCTTGTTCACTGAGATCATGTCCGCCATACAACACCAATTCATTACAGTGCATGGAAACACGATGTTAAATCTGCTTTGGAAGGCAGAAATCGTTGCAGATGGTAACAGCGCACAGAACTTGCCGTTACAGTTCAAATTATCCTGCCTCGCATTATTTCACCAGCTCCTCATGTCTGCTGCTAGTTGAAGATACTCTTGTGAGCAAAAAAATGTGGAGATGGTCAGCTGCTTCTGAGCAGTGTTGAGAGACAGTTTGTGACCTCGAGAGCGACAGGCCTCGAGAAAGACGTAAAATAAAACTTTTACTCGCCGCAGGTCCTGCGCAGCATCACGGCGGTAAACGAGGACCCCGCCGTGCACGGGCTCATCGTCCAACTGCCGCTGGACTCCGTCCACCCCATAGACACGGAGAAGGTCACCAACGCCGTGGCCCTGGAGAAGGATGTGGACGGGTATGGAACACGACCCACACGCTGCTTTACAGGCCACAGAGTTTAGAGCTATACAACTGCAGTCAAGAACTCTGTCGATTATTGAATTAGAATCAGAATGATCAGCTCAGAACGTTCCAATCACATATCAGAGATTTTAGATCTTACTCCGCTGGGACTTCATATATAAACAGCGCGTAGGCACAAGATGTATACTCCACTTTCTTTGCAGATTTCAAACTCATAAAAATAAACAAGACATTAAAAAATCGAGCAAAATTGAAAGGATTATGCACATACTGTATGAAAAGTTCTAAGTAAATCCTGATTAATGAAATAGAAATTGCATGCAGTTTAGCTTACCCACAGTTCTATAAATCAGGATTTTTTTTGTATATGCCATTTTTTTTACATACGCATCAATGTAAAATTCACGCAAATTTTTATAAATAAGGCCCACGGTGTGTAAAAGTATTGAAGGCTTGGATTCAAATCCAAAACTTAAAACAAAACAAATAAATAAATAAATTTGATACAAATTCCACTATAGCTCAGTTAGTTTCCCATAAGTCGTATGCTTCCATTTTGTGCCTTGGGCCATAGATTGAGAGACAGTGCCTGACATGGTTAAAGACCTCTGTTATTGTGGGCATCAATCCCAATATTTTATTCAGTAACCATTCTGAGCCACAGCATTGATAACTCACAATCAGATTCCAAAGGGTGCCTGTGTCCTTGACGGGTGGCCAAAATAAACGTTCACAAAAAATTAAGGACCCTCTGATTTTTGGCTGTCCATCACGTTGCCTGTTTACACATCAATTATATTCCTCCTCTGAGATATGACAAAACATTTCTAGCTTCATTTAAAGGCACCAGTGAGTTCTTTTAAACCTGCTTTCACCTCAGAGACGTGCGGATGAACACAGAGCAGGTGGGTGAGTGGGAGGCAGTGCTGAATTTGGAATCACTTTACACTTATTACACCTCACAGAAGCGAACTGGCATTTACTGATGCAGGTGCTCAATCCTAACTACAGAAAAGCTTCTACATCATTATTCCTTAGAGCGCTAAATGCAGGTATTGTTGCTCAATGATGTAAGATATCAAAATCAAAGCTGTTGAAAACCTGTCATGTGGCAACTTGTTTAAAAGAGCTCCCTCGGGCTCCCTTAGCTCGAGCTGAGGAGCCTGTCTTCCACTGTCCAGGGCAGTTGGTTTGTTTTGGTTTTGTACATTCTGGAAAATTTTGACAAGTTAAACTTCTTCTGAGATTTGTGCAGGAAGATTGGTATATTGTCTTTGAAAACCACACTTTGCCATTATTTGTACCGACCAGAAGAGACTGGCTTGTGGACTTGAGTCAATGGGAAATCGCATAAGAGCGAGTGTTAAGAGTAGCCAGCCAGAGAGTACGACACAAAATCGAGTATACCTGAGCAGGGATTGCACTATTATTGTGCAGCTCAATTTAAGCTGCATGGATTCCAGATATGACACAGGTTAGACTCCAACATTGCAGTGAGCGGTCTGTATCATTGTGCTTTTGGGTAAACAGTCCTGACAAAGCGCCCACAGCAAAAGCTCAGTCGTGATCAGGGTGTCCCAACCTGTTCTATGCCTGCTGCCTCTGAGTACGTCTCACCTATCCTGCTAAGCCAGGGTCAGTTTACCTGTTGAGTCCATCTCTGGGCTCAGAAACCAAGGTCTCTCTCTGCAAAGTTATCCCTATTCCCCCAATCATACAAATTTCAAGTTCCAACACCCACCAGTGAAGTCACTAAAAAAAATTTATGTGGCTTTGAGCTCTTTGATCTTCAGCCAATAAGGATGCATTCCTGGCAGGTCATCAGTTTTGATTGATCTGCCTTTTTGTTTACTAGCATAGAAATGTGGTCTTTCAGTACAGATACTACTTATAATTTGTAGTGCTGATATTCATCCATTACAGTGGAAATCATTCCAGGTTTCCCTTAGGATCATGAGGAGACAACAGTCTGAACTTTATTTAATCATAAATAAACCAGGACCAATTTTATCGTAAATAAATACCATTTTCTCTCTGCAGGGAGGTCAAGCAGTATTGCTTTAAATTTGTTTTTCTACCTCCAGTTTTACAATAGTCCCCCCCAACCTCATTTTTGTGAATTATTGTGAGTGTCTGCCCTGTGTGCGCATGTTCAATAACTGTGTTTCTGTTCCATTATACATTTGCCAGAAGGTAATATGTTTTCAGTGGCATTTGTTTGTTTGTTGGTTCATTTGTCAGTTAACGGGATATCCCAACGAGTTATCGATGGATGTCATTGAAATTTTGTGCAGATTTTGTTGAAGATTCGACTCATATTCTTGATCTAGGATCTGAATGAATTTCTATGAGCTAAACATGGTACAGTTGAGACTCGTTTAACACTCACATTCAATAATAATTCCTTCACCAACAGATTTCTAGGCAGCGGAGGTAGCAAACTCTCCGGGTGCCTTCTAGTTTTGTTTAAATTTTTTTTGTTTGTTTCTTGTGAGCGACGTTTCGCAGAATGGAAAGTTTTCAATGGAGTTCTCACCACAATATGTCTACTGAAAGAGACAATACCGTATATGTTATGAATGAGATATGAAATAGAAAATGCAATAGCAAACCATAATAGATCTATCATTTAATACAGTACTTGCTTTCAACACTCACATTCCCTTATAATCCAGTTGAAGGCCACTCATGTGCAGCATTGCACAACTTAAACTTTGTCTGTGTCGTTCACCAGTTTGAGCAGTATAAACGCAGGGAAGCTCTCTCGTGGGGACCTCGGAGACTGTTTCATTCCCTGCACACCCAATGGCTGCATGGAGCTCATCAGACAGACAGGTGCGCAAACCAATAGGCTTCCTGCATCCCCGGGTCGTTCCTCGATCATCCAATTAAAATGACATCACAATGCTGGTGATATCACAATGTGCATACTGTATATGTAAACGTTGCTATCATCGAAACACTTTAACCCAATAATATCTCTCTACTTTTGCTATTTTTGTAGAGTGAGACTTTGGTCCACTATTGGAGGCATTGTAAACTAAGAAGTTTTAGTAAATGATACTTCATACATGCACTTGCATGCTCTTGGGATATTCAAACAAAATTTCACATTTCTGCACAAACGGAATTGCCACTCTGGTCATCGTTTTTCATTTTTCTTGCCGTACTATTTTTGCATTTTGTCAAATATGGACAATAAAATCACGAGTAAACACAAGAACACTAACAAAACATAATTTAAAAAGCGAAGGGTGACACAGGAGTTTTAAAATGCTCTCGGGAATGGGAATCTGTGACGTTCTCAGGCACATCGGTGGCCGGGAAGAGGGCAGTGGTAATTGGGCGGAGCAAAATCGTGGGCGCGCCCATGCATGACCTGTTGCTATGGAGCCATGCCACGGTAACCACCTGTCACTCAAAGACGGCTGACCTGCCCGGCGAGGTAAGGCCCCGCCTCTCTAGCTGCCTACTCGATAAATTCCTCTGGTGTAATGGTAAATGATAAATGAATGTGTTGTAATGGTAGAGGTGTCCAGCCGTGTCCAAAAAGGATGATTGAAGGTTCAGTGTTTTGCTTCAGTGGGGTTCTTTAACACCTGATGACAATGAGCAAAACTGGTCTCCAATCAGACCTTGATAAGGAGCATTCAGTGTCTTAATCCTGGGCTGAGAAACAAACCTGCTTACATAGATACCACAACCCAGTGGCATATTTATAGACACTTTCATTAAATATTGGAACAAGCAACTTGAAATATGGTTGCTCAGCACTTGCTAGGATGCTTTGTAAACATCAAGCTTAACTCCCACTGAAGTTTTCGCCGAGTGTTGGTAGTTTTTCACTTTATCACAAAGTGTTTGTTAAATGTAGCAAACACTGAATCAGTGCCATTTTGCAGGCACTGGGATGAATAATAAACAACTGCTTGAATTTGCTGCTGTAGTGTTGAGTTGGAGTGAGCATTAGTTTGGATTGCTTGGAGTGACTACCAGCTAAATGATACATGTCAGTTATCTCTGGCTCTTGACCTAGTGATCTTAAAGCCAGTCACTATAATAAGAATTCTGCATCGTTCAACCGATGATCTGCAGTGACTTCAGGGACCTTTGGTCTGCAGATATTGTACTTATTGCACATTGTTCTGGATAAAAGCACCTGGCACTTAAGAGTAATGTGTTGTCATGGGAACTGCATTATTTGCAGGTCGGCCGGGCGGACATATTGGTGGTGGGAGCAGGGAAGGCGGAGATGGTGAAGGGCGAATGGGTAAAGAAGGGGGCGGTGGTGATCGACTGCGGCATCAATCACATTCCAGGTGTGTGGCGTGACAGCCCACCTCCTTATGGAGGTGCTAACGTGATTGACCTGGGGGGGGGAGCTCAATGTGAATGTAAATTGATTGGGTCAGCAACACTGAACTGGAGGCCAATGTCCCTTTGAAACTATGACAGAGAGATTTTCATAAGCCAGTATGTAATGGGGGTATAAATGAATGACAATTTGAGGCTTCAGTGGGAAAGAGGTGTTTGTGGCATTTTCAAAATTTTACTGGACAGTCAAAAAATGATATGTTAATGGCCATCCTGTCTATATTTCACATTTTTGTTGTAGTTTGGTCAGCCATTTATGGCCTAAGGGCTGTCTTGAAACTCAGCCCAGAATGAATTATTCTGTACATAGAGGGCTTCATCGAATTTAAGCCTTTTTCACACCAAAATAAAGCAAGGCTTTTGGGGTGAGCCTTTAGACTTTTGCCAATCAATTCAATGCAATTAAGAATCCCAGGTGTCCTTTTGCTAGTAGATACATCGCGTTGATTTCTGTTGATATGTAAAGCTAATTTTGGGCCAAATTGTCACTTAACACCCAATTTGCACTGGACCCTCAATCCTTATTTATGTGTTTGTGTAGCCTTCAGCCTGTTAGTTATGGTCCTTGACTATCAGCCAGAATGTTTATAGTTCAAGGCTGAGTGTAGCCACAATAAGATCAGTACAGATGTGCCCTTAAGTCCATGTTCTGCTTTGTCTGTTAATAGTTTAGGATAAAACAGTCAGCTAAATAACCAAATTATTATTATAATTATTATTACAAAAATCCATCTTTGCCTTATCCTGGCAGACAGCAGCAAACCGAGCGGGAACAGAGTAGTCGGGGATGTGCATTACCCCTCTGCTAAAGAGCGGGCGGGGTTTATTACCCCGGTTCCTGGAGGGGTTGGACCCATGACCGTTGCCATGCTGATGGAGGTACCACCCACAGTCAAACGCAAATCAGTTTTTACAAGGCTAATGAGAGATTAACTTTCCTCTATACACCTACACTGCGGAGCACCTTAAGCTAATTATCTTTTCATGAAATGAAAACAACAGTGAACTTTTTAACTTTTTTTCCTCACATCTGAGTCCACCTTGGTTTCATTTGTCTTTCCATTTAGCTGTTCCCCACAGAAGAATGAATTACGGTAGATCTGAAAAAAAAAAATCGTGATTACAAATAGTATTTGGCTCATATTTCAAAATGTCAAGACTGACTCTTGCAGCAGGCGTACAGTGTAATGGGCCGTTCATTTTATGTCCCGACCCTGTGGAATGTTGGCTCCTTACTAGAAAAAAAGAACTGTACAAATGAAAAAAGGATTCATTTTACATTTCTTGCCCAGGCTTGCCACGTTTTTCCATCTCGGCGATGTGCCAGAATGTGCAGATGAGCAGTGTTGCGTTTTGTACTATGACTTATTTAATTGAACACGTTTAAAATGGCACTACTGTCTGTAAAGTGCTAGTAATATCTTTATTTGACTGTATACTGAATATATTGATGTATTATATTGTTTTTGCGCTCCGCTTATTTCTAGAATACGGTGCAGAGCGCCAAGCGGTTCCTACAGACCCACAAACCAGGAAAGTGGAACATAATCTGCACTGAAGTAAAGCGCAAGACTCCGGTTCCCAGGTGCCCAACACAAAGCCTTTCAGTTTTATGACTTTTATTTACTCTTATTTTCAGTTTTGGATTACTTTGCGCTGAAAACCTCCTGTTCGTGCTTGTCTTAATAGAAAACTGAGACAGAGAGTTCTAGCGCTACGAGAATATTGCTCCCTGTTGAATTTTAATGGCCTGGTTTTACTGTTAGCAAACGCCTCGTGAAAATGTATTCACTTCCGCAGAAAATGAAGTTTGAACAAATGGGCTGTAGTGGGCGATTTTATTCGAGTCTTACCTTTGGTTTGTGTTTTAAAGCACCTGGGAGTCCAAATATCATACAGTATTTACCTAGGGATATCAGTATTTCACAGCATGATATTCAATCAGCAATAGAAAGTATGAGTATGACTCAAAAACGATGATGTAAAAAAAATCACAGTTCTACTAGTGCAGGTTTGCCTGCAGTACAAGCCGAGCTCTCCTCTGATGTAAATCACCGTGCAGCTTATGTGGGAAATGCATGACAGAATGAGTCTGCTGTCCGCAGCTCATGTTAAAGAATGAGGCATATGCTTGGCTGCCCTCTCCGTGGCTGGCTGAAGACGTTGGAATAATTGGATTGGTATGAAAGTTACGTGCCGTTGCAAATGAGCAGAGAGTTATAAAGATCGTGAAGCGATAGGACTTCTTATAAAGGACATACTCCGCAAGACAGGGTGTCAAACGTGTGTCATAATTTAGGAATGTGACGCTTTAGTTTTTTTTTTTTTTTTTTCTTAACTGGAAAAAGATTCCTTTTAAACTTATTTTTGCAATAGATGGGGATTTGTTGTAAGCCATTGGCCGAACCTGATTTTTGAAAAGTGACAAAATTAAGATTTTTAACTCTAAATATTAGGCTAAATATTAAACTCTATTTTATTTTGGTTTTTGTGGTATACCGTATTTATCAGGCTTACCACTGAATGCTGATCATTTAGGGTTTTTAGGGCTCTTCGTCCCTGGTTTGTTCATCGCCAATAATGCTTTGCCCTCTTCCTGCATTATAACCCTAACCCTTACCCTTATATCATGGTGATCTGTCCATCATCCGTCAGTCAACAATCTCCTTATCGTTAGGGGACGAAAAGTCCTTGAGGACAAAAAGTGTAGGGATGAAATTTCTTTGGGGACGAAGAGTCTGGGGACAAAAAGTCCATGGGGATGAAAAATTTGCGGATGAAAAGTCTGGGGACAGAAATCCAGGGACAAAGAGTCCTGTAACCTCATTTGGGACCAGGATTTACATGGAAGTTCATGCCTCACCGTGGTGCTGATATTGTCTGTTGAGACCTCTATCTGGCCATGCACTTGTTCAGTGTTTTATGAACACAGTGACAATGTTTGAGAGTCTGCATGCTGCATAACTGCACCGAGATCAGTGTTCGTATGGATTACACCTTTATACATTCTCAGCTGTTATGTGTTTGTGGATGATAAGTGTTTTCTGTCCTGCGGTCTGTCCTTTCAGTGACGCTGTGACATCACACTCCTGCTCGCCGAAGCCCATTACCCAGCTGGCTAAGGAAATCGGTCTCCTCTCCACTGAGCTGGATCTGCATGGGGACCACAAGGCCAAGGTGCGGCTGGATGTGATCGACCGTCTTCAGAACAGCCTGGACGGGAAATACGTCATTGTTACAGGGTAAGACCCCCTGTCATCGCTGCGTTTGTAGCGCTGATCTCTGAGACCTAAATGATATTGCGATTTTAGCTTCATCATTCGCTTGGTCATCAATGAAGTATTATTACCTTTTCTAAGGAGGTTATCGATGTCCAAAGCGCAAAACCACCTATCTGCAGAATTGTCTGATTGGCGGATTTCGCTCTGGATGAGCAGCCTTCCTTGTTCTCATCATCCAAAGTGAAATCCGCCAATCAGAAAATTCAGCAGATAGGAGGTTTTGCGCTTTGGTCATCGTTATGTGATTGGCTGTGTTTGTTATTTAGTTGGTTTGTTTGCTTCTTGGTTAGTTAGCTGGATTAGGCAAAAACTAGTAGTCGGATCTGCATAAGAAGTTTAACAGAGGTGGATCTTGGCCTGACTTAGAGGTTATTCGAGTTTGGAAGTGATCCAAACAGATTCAGATTCAGATTCAGATGAATTTATTGTCATTGTTACAGAATAACAATGAAATTAAGTTTGGAGAGAAAGTGCTCCGGGCTGCTGCAACGTGTGTCGCGCTGCCAACTCCACTTTCTTCTTCGAAATTACAGGTTGCCGTTAACACAGAGAAGAAACATATTGATGACATCAGACATGATAATACACATCAGGTTTATAACACGACACGCTGGAAACGCGTAGGAATTTTTTCATGGGAATGGGGGGGGGGTGAGAGGTGGGGGAAGAAGGGGTTAATGAAAAATGCGGAGGCAGCCTGTGGCAGAGGGAGGGGGGGTGGAATAAAGGAAAAAAGAGGGGGTAACAGGACAAAACAAGACAAAGAAAGAAGACGCAGAGAAAGAAGATGCAGGCAGGAGCAGAGATAGGGTGCGACTGCTCTCCTCAGAAGGCGAAAGAAGAATGGATCTGGTTCCAAGAATTTTTCTATAGATTCTTCACCTTTGCAAGAGGGGGCAAAATTTTACATGTTGGGTGACATCCTTAAAAATACCTAAAGATTTGAATTTGGGGGCATAATCTCAGTGATGGCCTTGGCAGAGGTTTACAGCGCTGGATTGCCCTTGTTTTAGAAAGCACTCTTGTCTGCAATTAATTTCTTTAGCAAAGTCTAATAAACTATGAAGTGGCCATAAAGCCATCAATTAGGCAAACCTCAGAATATATGAAAAAGTAAAATCAGAGGTTTGCCGAGCACTTGATAAAAACAGCGGCAGTATTGACATGCCAGTGCACTGATCACTGGCTCTACTGCGGAGATTCCATTGATTCAGTGGTTCTCAAACTGGGGGCGCACAGCCACTGCAGGGAGGGTGTGATTTTGAGCACACCTGAAGCTGCATGAATATGATTCACATGGTGACATAAGTCCCATGATGCTAGAGAGGCTATTTTGCTAACCTGAATCTTTTGTTTACTCCAATCACCTGAACAGTTAATGATTGGTAAGAATGAAATCCACATTTGCTGGGATGGGGGCCACGGACTTTTTTTGGCCTCTGAAAGGGGAAGGGCATGACGGATTAAGTTTGAGAACTGCTGCATTAATGATTCCACTTCAGCCAAGTGCTGTTATCGCTTATGTATATCCAACACGTCTCCTCCCAACTCGTCATATAGTGACACTACCTGACCAAGCTTTAGGCATCCTTATTTTAAGCATATGGTTTGGTTCAGGTTAAGGGTCAGGGGTTAGGGGGTAGGGTACGTTTTAAACTGGCGTCAAATAAGGACACCAAAAGCCTCCTTTTGCGTCCTATATCGACGCTTGGTCAGGTAGCGTCACCATATGATGAGTCGAAATGAGACTGGGCACCAGTATCAGAGCTGAGCAGTAATGGAATATTGGTGACAGAAATGCAATATCCAACGTTTGATCTTCCATCGCCTGCCTATAAACTGGCCAACACACACAGGAAATAAGGCGGCAGTTTGTAATCTACCGGCTTGAGTCGCTGGACTGCGGTCTGGAAAGTTGGAGCTTTGCGTCCCAGTGCTGCAACGGTAAAATCATTGCTGCCGTTGGGCACCTAAGTAAGACCCTTAACCCAACATTGTCTTATCAGCTGTAAGTTGTTTTGGATCAAACTTTAGCTAAATACAGTAAGTGTAGTGTAAGTGGCAGTTATTAAAGAATAGAATAGAATATCATTCAAAAGCCGAAAAAGAAGGAATAACCCTCAATGGGGGTCTTCACCATGTTTCACAAAATGGTTTCTGTTGTTGATAAAAATGATCATCAAAATCAATAACACAGGCAATATGGTCAACTGTACTATGAACTCCTGCCAGGCTGATGGCATTTTTCTCATAAAACCGGATATTTGCATCCCAGGAAGGAGAACTTGAAATGAACCCAGACATTTTAGCCCACTCTGACCTGACCCTGCATTCTTTTCAACCTGTCAGTCATTTTGGAGAGTGCTCTATATCAACTAGATAGAACTGTATGAAGGGATAGACAGGGCAGGAACAATAAACTATTTCCAATCAGTGACTAGTTGGGTGTTATACAGGGTTCTTTCATTAGATACAAACAAGTGACAAAAAGAAAAAAAAAAATAGCCTGAATAAATAAGATGAGAAAAGCAACATTATGGTGTAGTTGGCATTTTCCACTCAAGGTTTGGGTCCACTTGCCCAATAACAGAAAGGGTTAATTGCAAAGCAATACAGAGTTATTATGAATGAACACCTTTATCACATGATGAAGTATTCCTCTCCCCGGGTCAGTGCAGTCATACGCAGGGTATGCGGGGTCACAGACTGGTTAGATGAGAATGTAAATGATGTGAATCGTGCCACAGCATTCAAAGTCACCTGAGCTGAACCCAACTGAACACATGAGAGATTATCGACTGACTTGTCTGACAGCGTTCTCCACCACCATCATCAAAACATCACATGAGGGAATGTTTTTTTTAAAAGAATCATCCATGGCTCGCGGAGTTCTAGCGCTGGCAGAGTCTGTGTTTCATCTGATCAAACCCACAGGACCTCAGGCCTGCCGCTTAAGCTAATTACGTAGCAATGTGCCATTCACATGAAACCTAAATAATCAGCTCATTTTATTGAAAAATTGAGCGCCAAGGATGCATTTTTCCCCATTCATGGACTGTGCTGCTCACTTCATTAACATTAGGGTGTTTCGAAGGGTTAAAGCGCACTGAAGTGAATCCACTGTGATATCTAGGTCTTGATCTCAATATAGAGACCCTTTACATTGTTTTCTTTCCTTTAATTTGTGACCGTTGGTGTACTCTCTGGCAGGATTACGCCCTCTCACCTCGGGGATGGGAAGAGGACAACCGCCCTGGGACTGTCCCAGGCTTTGGGGACGCATCTCAGTGTGAACTCACTCGCCTGCATGCGCCAGCCCACCAAAGGCCCCCTCTTTGGGATACAAGGTGTCTGTGCACGAGTGATCTGTCCTTTTGATACAGGAATCATCAAATCACAGCCCTCGAGGGCCGATAACGGCTGGCTGTCCACCCTCCCTTTACCTGGGAGTCAGGTGTGATCACAGTCTGGCCAATCAGGAACACGAATTGTACTGTGAATTAGTTAATTAAGTAGAAGAAAGGAAAGCCAGGGCTGGAATTGGATCGGAGGGGCAGATTTGGTGATTAGTGGCATACATGTGTGCAATAAACATACCTAGTTTTGCATGCATTTGCATTGACAGTCATATCAGTAATATCTTTCATTACACTGAATGGGACATGTGTCATAAAGAGAATACAGGTTGTGACCAAGTGAGTTCTGAGAGGTAAACTGAGGATGATTTGTCCATTACGGTTTGTAAACACAACATTCAAAGTTGGCCCCTCTTCCCTCGTTCAGTGACACCAGAAGTACTAGTCCCGCCCTCACACCCTCCGCGCTGTGATTGGCTGGGGGCTACACACCCACCCAAAGGGTGACTCCCAAATATGTCTCGCACAAAGGAAAGTAAGAACATACAGTTAAACGGCAGGGTCTTTGCAGATACAGACACCTCCACACACTCCTTATCGATCATCAGGGATGATTGAGAGACGTTACTTTTGCAAGAGTCTATACTTTGTTGCCTCGGAAAATCCCACTCAGTATACCTTCAACTGACCGAGTGACTCAGGAGTCAATCATTGAAAAACTACCCCACAAGTGATGATTTCAACTCACATCGACACATGTAAATGTGTGAGAATCTGTGAAGACAACAGTTAGCAATTTTCACTGTAAAGTATCTTAAATCAGGGATCCTCGAATCCAGATTCAGTCCTGGTTTCTTTCCTCCTGGGTGATTAACCAAACAATTAGCACTGCCGATTCGTTGGGCTGGTTTTACGCCTGACTCACAGGTAAAGGGAGGGTGGAAAACCAGCAGTTCTTGGCCCTTGAAGCCCATGATTTGAGGGACTTACACTGACGGATGGGTTTGAACTGGTTACACACAGAAACTGGACACGTGAAACCTGTTGAATTTCTGATCCTTCACACAGGAGGTGTTATCGGTGGTGGATATTCCCAAGCTATTCCTATGGAAGAGGTGAGACTTCAGACACTGGGCCTTATTATTTGCAAATGAAATAGCGAGCACTGTGAACACAATATAAATATGTAAAGATCAGGTTAACACAGAGTCTGACATGTACCAGGTTCTGTTTTGACCTTTCCTCCAAATGTTGAAATAAAATGTATTACGGTTTACAGTTTCTGTTAAAATGATCCATTACAGCTGTAGAAATGCATTAGAGTGACTGGAGCTAATTATGCACTCATTCATTAGCAGCTAATGTACTTATGAGTTAATTAATTAACCAGTTGCCTGAAATAAAAAAACGAATCAGTCAAGCTCAGTTCTTCCTGGTTTCGGTGTCCAGGTTAACCTCCACCTCAGTGGGGACATCCAGGCCGTCGTGGCCGCTAGTCGCCTGGTAGCCGAGGCCGTTAATGCCCGCCTATATTATGAGTCCACGCTGAGTGATACGGTATGTATTATACTATAACACAGGGTCTCAACACAGGGGCTGGAGAGCAAAAAGGCAGGGAAGACTCATTAATTTTAGTGACAGGACCACCACCTGATTGGCTGATGAAATGTTCCATGTCTGACACTCCTCCGCTGTTTTCCTCAGATTTGTCAGACATTCCGTAGCACTTCAAGTGATCCAATCAGGTAGCAGTTCTTTCATGAATATTAATAAGTCTTTCCCTGCGACCTTTCATTTCGGACATTCATGGGGGACCCGGAAAAAAACAGGAAATTGTCGACAACCTCAATCACAAAAAGTAATCTGAGATACATGGCGCAAATCAAGCAATTAATAATCCAGAACATATTGCCCCTTTTTTCTGTAGATGTCGTGCTCTTTTGCTGTTTATTAGCTGAGAATTGGGAGAAGGAAATGAAGGATCTTTTTTTTTACCGAAAATATCTGAGTACCACCAAAATATACATTCTGTGAATCACTTTTATGTTACTGAGGGGTTGTGTCGAATAAGCTCCGAACAAGCCTTACTGAAATGTTAGATGGTGTCACGATGTTGTCAGGCTGACGGGTGATCACAATTCTTGCCAGAAGGGGGCTCTAGAATATTTATGGGTTTATGGGGAGCAATATTGAGAACTATTGCAGTTAAGGCATGAGTTAAGGTCTATAGATTACAGTAGATGAGACGGTTCATTTTGACCTGTTACCTCTCCTGTGATTTGTGTTTTCCACGGCCATGATCTGAGCCCTGTCTATTTCACGCACACAGGCCCTGTATGAGCGAATAGTTCCGCAGAATAACGGTCCGAGGAAGTTCTCACAAACGCAGCTCCGGAGGCTGAAGGTAAAATATTGAACAAAAGCCTAAAGCCCCAAGTTTCATATGATGCATTTTATCTGATTTGTTTTAATACCCTTATAAAAATGTACCATGCTGTACCATGGTATTAATACCATGGTAAATGTACAACATTATTTTGGGCCATGGTACACACTTCATACCATGGTTAGTACCATGGTAAATGTCCCACGGTACGGTATGGCAAATATACCATGGTACAGCATGGTACACATCCCAAGACACATTGTAAAGCGCGGTACAAATCCCACGGTGTCATGGTGCGAATCACGCATTACAACATGGTACAAGTCCCATGGTACTGTTTAGTGGAAGTACCGTGGTAAAAGTCCTGTGGCATAAATCCCATGGTACAAACCATATGCTACAGCAAGGTACAAATCCCATGGTACATCATGATACATTTTTATAAGGGTCATGCTTTGTATCTGTCTGAATTTCGGATACTCTGTCATGTTTGCTTAGTTTTTCTCTTTTGTGGTTTTCATAAATACTCACATTTTTGTTTGTACCCTCTGTGAATAAAGCTTATTATTATTATACCCTGGAAAAATTGGCAATGTATTTCACAATGTGTCACATAATTTTCATGCATGTTACGGGTGATATATCATACGTGTGCTGTTCCCAGTATGTGAATCAAATGTGATTTCACCTGTTTCACATATGTAATTCTACATACGATGTGACACGTGAAGAAATAATTAATCCTTGCATCCAGCAACTGTTTACCAGATGTCATTTGACAATTATGCTACATATGTATATCATTTACACCAAAATTTCCATATTTCAGATCAAACAGTTTACAAATATGATACAGATATTACATACGTATCACATGCTTCAACACAAACATGCGCGTCTCCAGTCATGTTAGAGAAGCATGTCGGACGTGTAAACCCACATGATTCACAAGGCTGAGAAAAATCCCTGTGTATGTACGCTATTAACATAATGGCGGTACCATGGTTTAGTAGCAGATGGAGCACCAAACAACCACAATAAAATTCTCAGAGCGAGGTTTCAAAATTTCCCTGCAATGTTCTTGGGTCCTAGGTGGTAAAAAGTAGTTGACAGTGCGTGCTCTGCCGTGTTGTGTTGATAAATGAAGTTCATTGGCGACCACTTGCCTAATTCTATGTATGATGACTCATATGTAGAAGAGTTCACCTGTACCTGCCAAAGGCACATGGTTTTCTTTGGGATTTCCAGTTTTCTCCACCCATAATACACATGGTTACCATTATATATATAGTAAGTGAAAAATTCTGCAGTATGCTGTTAAACAATCAATCAATCATGCTACAAATTTTTTCTCTGTACATGACTTGCGTACATGTTAAAGTCGCTTAAGGTGATGCAGTTTACGCAGGAAAATTTGAGTCCAAGTTTTATGAAACTGAGCTCCAAAGGGAGTGCCCACTACCACAGTAACAAAAGGGAGTACCATGGTACCATAGAGGAACTGTGATGCCAGTAGGGGGTGTCTTGGTACCCGAGGGTGTATCGTGATACGGAGGTAGTATTGTACTGGCTGGGGTACCATGGTACCAACAGGGGGGACTCTGGTACTGACTGGAGGTACCGCGGTACCTGTTGGATGTATCATGGTAACGGTAGGGAGTCCCTTGGTACGGGAGGAGTGTACCATGGTAGCGGCAGGGAGTAACGTGGTACCGGAAGGGTGTACCATGGTAACGGCAACGATTACCGTGGTACCATAACGAAGTACCATGGTACAACTATGAAAAACCATGGTACCAATAGAGTGTACCATGGTACAATTCAGAATTACCATAGATATACCATGTGTACCATGATTTTACTTTGGTATTTGCATGGTACAGCATGGTACATTTTTATAAGGGTAAAGACGGGACTGTTAAACTCGGGTACCGTTCTGAAATATTTGAATTCGAGATATTAGTCATTGCCTCGCTTTATTTGTTTGGGGGCTGCGGAAGTTATTAAGCATTGAAATAAACACGAAGAAAGTTCAGACGTGACAAAAAAAAAAAAAAAAACCCTCGTTTTTTAAACTTGACAGTATTTTGTGTCGTCTCTACTTCAGCTGATAAACAAGCTTTTAAATCTTTTGGCTGTCCCAGTGGTCCTCAGCTTCAATTATTCAGAGGTGAAAGCAGGTCAATCTAATGTTGCGTCTGAAGACTTTCGCTCATAGAAGATTTTAATTGGGTTTACGGAGTGCTCAGGGTAATTATCGGACCGAGAGCGTTCGCCAATCAATTATTTTCCAGAATAAAAACAACATAATGACTCAAGATCTGTTCATAGTTCTCATCATTGGCAGCTCCTTCAATTTTTAACGCATCTTCGACCTTATTGGGGCAAAACGCACCGGTGTTCACGTCGCCTCTGTTAGGCACAGAAAGCAGACGGACCACAACGTATTAAAAATGTTCAGTTTTGACTTATAGCTCCATTAGACTCCGTCAACGGTTTAGTCCCGTGATTTATGCGCTCCCTCTCTCAAGTACTGCTATCTCATTTGCTTTTGTTCCCCTGGCTAGAATCGTTTCTAAGCCGCAATATAACCAGTGCCGTTTTTGTAAGGATTCTACCGCATGTTCAAAACTATATTTTGCTGTTGTGTGAATCCGTGACATGAGCAAGGGAATCTTTGGATGCCGTCCACAACTTTTCGAGTGCATCTCACAGGATCGTAATATGATGAATTAGAAAGCAGGATACATGTAGTTATTGTGTCACGATGTCTGTGGTATTGGATATGTACAATGCAGGATTACTTTAAAACATGCTGTGCACTGGGCCAGATTCTGTAATCCTCAATATGAGAATTATTGGTCCAACAGTGGTCAATAACTGACCGCCTGCACCATCACGCCTCCGAGACGCTTGTTCAGTTTAAGGAGAAATGCTTATCGGGCTCCTCACCCAATGTGTGTGGTACTTTCTCCAAAAGCTGCCCCGTGTGCGCACAGCAGATGGACTCACTCGCTTGTGTTTTTGGCCTGTTTCTGCGAGCATGTGTTTCACCGGATTAGTGTACACCTTGGCACCGCTATTACAGTGCACAGGGCGTTTGGGTTGCCTGATGGTATTGGCTGCTTCATTGGTGACTGCGGAGTTGCTGGTTCGAGCCCCCAGTGGGGTTTGTGATTCTAACATCATCTGTATAGATGAAGTAGGGAAGAACTCTGCTGTTGGGCCCTTGAGCAAGGCCCTCAACCCCAAAACTGCTCCAGGGGCCTCACCCCTGTTTCTCTCTGTCCCTCCTCACTGGAAACTGTTCCGTCTGGCATTCCTCCAAGGCTGTGTTTGTAAATAAGACTTTTTATGAGGTGACATACGTGGTTAAAATAGTGTTAAGAAAGCTAATATGAGCAAACAACACTGTACCTCACACATGGGGCCTTTTCCTGAGCTCTGGGGTTTGTCAGCTATACTGGCCTTGCATAGTGGTAGTGCATGTCTGTCTGTCTATCTCACACACACACACACACACACACACACACACACACCTTCTCTCTCTCTGTCTCTGTCTCTCTCTCAAACACACACACACACACACACACACACACACCTTCTCTCTCTCTGTCTCTCTCTCTCTTGCGCGTTTTCTTGCAATGCATATGAAGATTCATGATTACTGTAGATACTCTGTAGATCACATCACTGCACCCACAGGTCCAGAATGTGCATCATTCTCTTGTTTACGAGTCCCTCTGTGCATGTGACTAAGATGAGAACCCTGGCCACATGGCAACAACAGATGCCCAGTGTGCTCTTAGACACATGTCCATCATTGCATGTGCTGATGTTATTTTCTTTGCCTGCTGGTTGGGTTTCATCTCTCTCTCTCGCTCTCTCTCTCTCTCCCTCTCGCTTTCTCTTTTAGAGACTGGGGATCGACAAGACTGATCCGGTGACCCTGACAGAAGAAGACATCACCCGTTTTGTCCGGTTGGACATTGACCCCGACGCCAGCATTAGGGAGAGAGGTCTCGTCCCTTTTCTTAATGTTTAATATGCACAACTTTATCTGGAAGGGCTGCCAGAGGGTTTTGGGTTTGAATCCCAGCCGGGCTCTTTGTTTGGCGTTTTCGTGTTTGCTTCTACTTTGCCTCTTGGTTTGCGTGAAAGGCACGTGCTCCCTGTGTTGGATTTCATTGTTTGTTTTCCTGCCTTGTGAATAATTCAAGCTGGGATTGGATCACATGACCCTGAGCAGGAATTGGTCATTGAGATGATAGATTGATGGATGGATGATGTACTCGTTAATGCTTATGTACATCTAGAGTAGTTGTGCTCCAGAACATTACTGCTTTGCTGGTGCTTTAGTGTTTCGAAATGCTAATGTTACATTGAGGTGTAACTTTTATACTGGTGCAGAGTCTGACCGTTAGGTTCTGTTTCTGTGGTTATATTAGCTGTTTATGCTCAGTTTGGTGGGTAGAGGTTTGCCTAGTCTGAAGTGGGATTCGAGCCCGGGCTTCTCACTTGCGCAAAGGATTCTCAGCCTGGCTCATTACCGCTCAGCTTAAGGCCGAATCGACTCTAGCCAGGGGAAACAACATTAGCTTCAGGGCTGCGTCTCTTTAGAGTGTGTTGTTATGGCAACCTGATACGGCCCTCGCAATGCACTTCCCTGTGGTTTTTACCAGCAAACTAGCCCAGCTAACACTGCTACCCATAAGCCATTGCTTCTCACTCTAGCACACGCGTGGGTTACCACAGGCTCATGTCATTCCCAGCTGACATATACTGACATATACTGACTTATCACTCCTTGATTTCTTTGCTGAAAGAAAAACAGAAAAGCAGCTGAAATACTTGGGCATGGATGAAAAGTGAAACCACTTAAAAAAAATTTTACAATATATTTTATTTCAGGGCTAGATTTCAATGACCAGAGCCAGTCTCCGATGGAAACAAGATTGGCCAGGATGGTGAGTGTGGGACGGAAACACATCTGTAATGTTCTGTAAAAGCCTTTTCAGTGACACCACACTTAATCCAATTAACATTAGGCTGACATTGAAAACTGTCATATTCATGATGTAAGAGCTCTCACAAGGTGACATAACGAAGTAAGCCTGTTTGGGTCAAAGATTGTGCAATGTCAAATAAATTTTTCAGTAAATGCTATGACAGTCACTCCTAAGAGAAGTATATAAGTTTATTGATGGACTTTTGACAGGACTATTTCATTTAACACAAACTGAATGCATCTGTTATGTCACATTGTGACCGCTCTTCTGTCATGTTTATGAAGGCGTTATGTCAGACTTGAGTGGTGTAAGTAGTTTGTTACCATATTTTCAGGTCGTGTCACAAAGTCACCAATTCTTGGTGTGCAACCACGTGATTAAATAGCACGCGCCGCCATGTTGGATGATATACAAATAAAAAATGGCATCTCTTGCGAACAATAACAGTGATACATCTCCAAATTTTTTGAAATATTATGACTCTCTGGAGTCCTCTGCCAAGTCAAGATACAGAGAAAAGGTTGAAATTTGTGGTCTTGACCCATATTATGTTAAAGCCGTCTAATAATATGGAGGATTTGGCAACATTACCAGTGATTGAATACCCTGATATCGTAAACTATCTCGTTATTCAAACCTCGTGGGCAACCAACGCACAAATGAAGGCTTATAAGAGTCTAGATGTGTATAACTTTTTTTGTGTCTGGCTGGGTTGGTATTCTTCTCACTAAATAACAGGGTGTTGGTTTATGCTCGGGTAAACCATTCTCAAAGAACTCGAGAAACACCGCTCAAGCCATGGTTTGTGAGCGATAAGAATGGCAACGTGATCCTCGCACATTGTGATTGAATGGCTGGATTAAGCGAGGCTTGTTCTTACATTGGAGCTTTGCTCTTTGCGACTGAAGCTGGATATAGATCGGGAACTCGAGAACATGTACTGAAGTAAAAAGCAAGTGGCTGCCAGCGCACGTAAACAAAGTGCCGTATTTGCCAGTAAGCGACATTGATTTCAATGAGATGGGATTCTGAAGAAACTCTTGTCTTTATCACGAGTAGCATTATTGCCGCAGTTAAAAACCGCACACAAAGTAGGCATTGTTTTCTTTTAAAAGGAAGCGCAAATCCGAAGAAAATCACGAAGCGTTGCAGGAGCTCAATGGTGAAGCGCAGCTACCTTGGTTGTTGTTATCATCCATCATGGCGGACTTCCTGTTTGGAAATTATGCGTGACGTCACGTGCACACCAAGAATCAAACTTACCGATTTCACATAAATGCACAAATGTGTGCACTGTTGTAAATAAAAAGTTGACCATGAGTCGCTGTAGTTTCTCTAGCAAATATTTGAAAAAAAAGAGGAACATGAAGTTGAGCGAACTCAAAAATGCTATGCAGTTGGTTGCCGTACTTTTTTAAAGTCAAGACAACTTTTTATTTTTCACAGTGTACTATTTATTTGACGGATGTCTTCAGCCTTTGTGTTCCACAGACAGCTGTGTGGCCGGTGTGAAATAAAAATAGCCCCTCGCTAACAATGTAAAATGACACTCAGCTTACGTGTATAGGCGGGGGGCGGAATGCACTTGTGACAGGCAGCTGACTCGCTCAGAAGTTGTTTACTGCTGTTATCTCTGACCGTAAAAGCGTCGCCTTGCATCCTATAGGTAACTTTACTGAAATTATGTTTTTTGTCATAGTTCAACACTGCAGTGGCCAGTGAGATTATGGCCATTTTGGCTCTAACCAGCGACACAGAGGATTTGCTGCAGCGTTTGGCCAAAATGGTGGCGGCCACTAACAGGGTCGGGGAACCAATCACTACAGAGGACCTGGTCAGTGCACTTGAGCTTGTCCACATGTGTGCCTGTGTCACGCGCGCGTGTGTGTGTGTGTGTGTGTGTGTGTGTGTTTGTGTGGGATTGTGTATTATTACTGACATGAGCTTGTGAGTGTTTGTGTGTGTGTGTGTGACTAGGGCAGCATACAGTGAGGTCTCCTCAGATGATGTCCTATGAAAGATTATATTGCAAGATAATATTTTACAGCAAAGTTCACGGTACGGTGGCACAGTGAGAGGTGTTGTTGTTTCACTGCAGGAAGGTTGTGAGTTTGAATCCGATCCAGCCTGGGTCCTTTATGTGTGGAGTTTGTGTGTTTGCACAGGTATCCTCTGGGTGCTCCGGTTTCCTCTCACTGTTCAAAGACATGCATGTCAGGCTAGCTGGAGACACTAAATTGCCCATAAATATGACTATGTCAGTGGATAGTGTGCGATATCTTCATCAATTCAATTAGAGTATTATGAGCATCATTATATGGCCTTAAAATGCGAATGTGCAATTTGACATATAATAATTAAGGAATTAGAAATACAGATCACATGAATTGACATTAACTAGTATAGTTGTTAACTAGTAATTATTGAAAAGTTGCAAGCTTATACATCATTCATTCCTATCAACAACTTCATTACATGATGATAATGCAGGTACTCGAGTTGAATAAAAACAATTAAATGTTTATTAATGGATAACTAATATTGCATAATGCCGATGTATAAATACTTATGTCATTAATTTTATGTACAACTACAGTACTGATAATAACTACAGTACTGATTCATTCTCAACTGAAATATTCATGAACTCACCATACCAACTTCTTCACTAAATGTCATTTCATGTGACCTCATTGTAAAGTGTTACCTACTGCACTGATATTGTCTGATTTCATGTAAGCATTGCATGTGCATCATAACACTTGCTTAGACAGAACATACAGAGATCTGTGGAACCTGGTTGGTTGAGAGGCTGAAACGGGCGCGTGTCGCGTCCAATCAGGGTGGAGTCCAGGACCCTGTGAGATTTAACTGTGGCCTGTTCTTTCCTCAGGCCGTGAGCCAAACGTTGGCCAGGCTGCTACGTGATGCCGTCAAGCCAAATTTGATCCAGACCTTGGAGGTGGGTGGAAGCGAACAGGCAGTCTTTGACCGAATACCACGGGAGACGGATTATGCATTGTTTTCCTATGAAATGAACCACAGTATTCTTAAGTAAAGGCACAGTGGCCTGGCTTGCTCATGTGTAATTTCTAAACGGGGGCCGTGGTTGAGGAAACAATGGTCGTTAGGCATTGAAGGAGGACTACCATCTCTCCAGCGGAGCCGCTTAGATCACCTATGAGTCAGTGTCAGAGACATCTCTCTGTGTGGGCAGGTATCACTGTGGGAGAGCTGATTCTCCGTACCTATTTATATCCTGTTTGAGCATTTATAAGAACATAGCAGCTATGTTGTGTGTTCAAGGGCTTGATACTGTTAAACCAAACAAACTACTGTATGTCTCATTAAATAACAATTACAATTTAAATGTAAAAAAAAACTTACTCTACAGGCTAAAATATTACAAACACCCTGCATTCTTCAGAATTTGGCTAATTTTTGTCATCTTAAAGTTAATTTTGAGCAAAAAAGGCACATAAAATGCCAAAGGTACACTTTTATTGGCTAAAAATGTTGCTCGCTAACAATTGTACATCTTTAAATTCAGCTTGAGTTGCTGTGGGTGAACTTGACCAGGCAGTCAGAGAAGTGCACCCATCAAGTTCAAAAGAGCTCATGAAGGAACTCTTGAAAGGCTGGAATGAGTTTCCAGGAAGTTCTCCCCTTAAACTGCTGGAAAGAATGCCTAGGGTATGTCAGGCTGTAATCTAGGCTAAGGGAGGGTACTTTGTACAAAGTTAAATCTCTCCTAACAAATAATTTAGCACATTTCTAGTTAAGATATGCGTTTCCATTTATTCTGTTTCGTCGTTGCTGAAAATATACTTCGAGAGAAACTAGCCAAATTCTGAAAAACGCAGGGTGTTTGTAATATTTTGGCCTGTAGAGTAGTTTTTAGCCACAGGTTGTTTTTGTGTTGTTTTTATTTTTATGTTTTCACTACCATTAATCAATAAAAGAAATCAATGGAGTTGTAGAGCACTGGCTTTGAATTTAGGTAGAGATGTCTGTTTTCTGCCATTGAAAGGATTACTGTAGCTGAATTTTTCTCACTGAAAGCGCACTGCAGTGCACCTGATTGAGACGGTGGATGAATGTGTGCTTTCCCTAATCCGCTAATCCTCGCGTCTCCCCAGGGCACCCCTGTGTTTGTTCACACAAACCCGTCCGCCGATATCGCCCATGGCAACCCCTCAGTTCTGGCGGACAAAATCGCCTTGAAGCTGGTGGGCCCAGAGGGGTTTGTGAGTAAGTTTTCAGACGACTGTGGACCCTCTCGCGTTCGTGTCTCGCCATCGTTCAATCGGCGAGAGATGTGCTGTTTACAAAACAGCTGGACCGGGTCGTGTGTGCTATAATTTTCAACATTTGCATATAAAATATTACCATTTGAATTGAATATTGAATTTGACCTTTCTTTTTTTCGGGCAAATTAGCTTGTGTTACATAAACATTGAGGCGCTGATCTGAATATTAAATAGAAAATTAGATGAGAACATTAAATGCCGACTGAAATTCTGAAGATGACTGATGCATACTGATGATTGCCGTGTCAATTTTGTTTGATGGTTTGCGAGTATTTGAGGATCGAGCATACATTACTCTGTCCCAATCGTCATGCTCACCGGATAATCGACTTGTCATGTGACCCACACCTTCTCCCTCAGTCACGGAAGCTGGATGCGGCGCCGAAACCGGCCTGGAGAAGTTCTTCGACATCAAGTGCCGCAACTCCGGACTGAAACCGGACGTCGCCGTCCTGGTAGCTTCAGTTCGTGGGCTCAAGCTGCATGGAGGTGGTCCATCGGTGAGCGAGGAACGTAATGTTAGACAAAAACACTCTCGCTGAACTTTGTGTCTGAGATGTGGCCTATTGAACTCACTGTGGAAGAATATGAACATTGAGCCCATTATAAATAATCTGCGCCCTCACAGAGAACTTTTTTAGTTGTAGCCCACAAGCATACACGCACAATGACACCATTCATGCAAGTGTGTTTTGAGAAACAAATATCTACTCTTTTCATCCCCCATACTGCTCAGCCTTTTACAAATTGTGCCTCTTACTCCAGGATTATAAAAATATACCAACACATTTTCAAAGGGAATAGAAGTCAATTGACTAAGGCTAAAAAAACTAATTAGCGCCTTGTCTATTTACTTCAATTATTTATTGCCATCACAAGGCTAGCATGTAGCATGGAGTTCCCCTTTTTGTCACGTTCAATGGTTCTCTTTGCCGTTCTGGTGCAGGTTGTAACTGGGCAGCCCCTTCTGAAGGAGTACAGAGAAGAGGTATAGTAATTCACTTACTGCCTCTATACCTCCACATAACAAGATCCCTGCTTTACATATCACTTTATCACATCCTCCTTCATCATCTTCCTTCATCTTCCTTTCGTTCATCAAGGAAGTTTGCTAAGTGCTCATTTCAGGTCAACCTTCCGGAAGCCATTTATATCGGCAAAGGGATTTCAAAAATATATTTTAGTATTCGCGCAAATGAGCTGCAGACGTGGAGATGAGAATTTACTGAATTAATCGTGCTTGAGAGGATGGTAACCCTGCGGGGGTTGTAGGAAAACAAACCGACAAAAGCATTATTAGAAGGAAATAATGTGAGGAAAATGGGAGGGAGGAAACCCAATAACAGCAGATCTGCAGGTGAAAGGAGGGCAGCGCGGACAGATCTTTAGATAATGACCGGAGGGCAGGAACAGCGGGGATAATGAGGAGAGAACAGACAGGTCTGCGGATCAGGAGAGGGCGCTGAGCACTCAGGTCTAAAGGCAGAGGACGATTCCCTTATGAAAAACAATTACATGGAACTTTTCAACGAATTTAAGTGAGAATCTAACAAGCGAACTCTACGTCTTTACATGTGATTTAAAAAAAAAAATGGAAATGTTGACAGAAGATCTAACTTGCCTACTGGCCATTTTTCACCCGCGAATGAAAATGCTCTCTTGCGAGAACAAAACAAGTGATCGAAAATGATTTTTAATTCCTCGTTTTCACCCTTGACCAACTTTTTAATATCGGAACTTGAATCTCTCTCATACGCGTTATTAAAACACGCGATTCGAAAATGCCGTACAGCGACCTTTTCCTGCGCTCAATTCAGAGAATAGATTAGTTGTATGGTTCACATGTACTCTTCGCATGTTAAGTGTTTATTTAAGATTTTTAGACGTGTGATTTTTGGACAGGTGTGATTTTTTTCCCACGGCACCCAGTCGCTACCGTGGTCTTGCGATCACTCACTCGGCCATTCCCATGCAGGTTAAGTGGGGAAGCTTAGTGGTACGCATGCGCATTACGCGCCGTGAGTGTTAACGGTCTCGGTCTTGTTCCATAAAGCCCCGTCCACACTATCCAACATCACTCAACTTTTATTGAGTCAACAAGAGTCAACTTCAAGTTGAGTCCTGTTGAGGTAAGTTGAGTGACCCGTCTACACTATAAAGATTACTCAACAACATCCAACATTGTTGAACTATGTTGAACTGTGTTTTGTCATAAATTGGAGGGAAATTTCCCTCTTCTTCTCTAATTCCTGGTAAACAATGAAGACTAGCCTAAAGAAGCGTGTAGCTGGGTTGTTGGGCTGGCAGTAGTTATCGCCTTAGCTGCACAGCGTCAAAAAGTAATTAAGTCAGGCGTCGGGACGCCTGGTTTTAACGGATACGTCCATACATAGTCTTCCGTAACTCCGTATCTTTTAACCATGGATTCCCCCTCAGGAACATGCTTCATTTTATTTACGTTAAATGTGCTTGAGACATTTTACTTGATAAACATCTGCGATTGCGCAGAAAGTGACCGAAAGGCTACGTAAGCTTAGCTCAGCAGCATGTGTGAAGACACTGAGGTGAAGTTATTAGAAAAAAAAATGTACACTTAGCGTATATAAATATATAGACAGAGCACACCACGCTGTTTCAAATTCATGCCGGGTCTAGGACGACTACTCTCACCTGTTACCTCTGGACCAAGCGCGGCTGCTGTGGCTTCCACGGCTGCTTTTTTTGTCTCTGTCTTTGACCACATGATTTGTACATGCTCGTTGATTGGCTAATTTCACTCAACTTCGCTCAACTTGTTGAAAAAGAATATGAATGCACATTCCTGATTCAACAATGTTGGACGCTGTTGAACGAAGTTGAATAACCCGTCCACACTATCCAACACCACTCAACTTGTTGACTCAACTTGAAGTTGACTCTTGTTGATTCAACAAAAGTTGAGTGATGTTGGATAGTGTAGACAGGGCTTAAGAGAGCATAGCCTGCAGATAGTGTAGGTATGTAAATAATAAGGGGATGCACCCCGTATCTCCTTGCTAAAAATATGAGAAAACTGCTGTCAGGTCAGTACATACGTGGAGATGAGCTGCAGTGGAAATCTGATGAATGTAGTCATGTACACTATTGAAAGCAGCACTTGGAAATGACAGCGATTAACACACAATTTTCTCTGATTAAAGCAAAATAACCCCAGGCTCATGTAATGAGGATGCCATTTTGTTTCTCTGCAGAATTTATCCCTTCTGGAAAATGGCTGTGGTCACCTGAAGACGCAGGTGAAAGATCTGCCAGGCGTTTGGAATCCCTGTCATCGTGGCGATCAACACCTTTGAGTGAGTGACGGCGAGAAGACAGATCAGCTCATTCTTCTTGTGCTATCAGAGCAGCAGCCACTGGGTCTCTAAAGGCTTTTTAAGAGACTATAAGTTTTGCACCTGTGGTATTTATAGGGCATTACAGTCAGAGTTAAGCCGAGCTGCCAGACTCCATCACCTCTCATACGTCATCAATATACGTCCATGTCTTGCAGATACCGCATATACGCGGCTCACACTTCACCTTGATCCAATTATGCAAAGCGAGTGATTTGTTTAATATTCATTGTGAAATATGCGCATGGAATGCTTCTGCATTGGGAATTAGCACCGTCGTTATAGTTGCAAGCTCAAATTTCCCACCTTCACCACATCACATGGCTGTAAAAACTAACTCATGTTGTTCGTTCGCCGCCAAATAACGTTGTAATTAAAGTCTATGAATACAGTGAAATGGTGAAGATCATATAGATTAACTTTCGTTTGCAGAACTGTGGTCACTAATGGGAAGTGGAAAATTTAGAATTCACTGTAATATTAGGAACTATTGCGCGGAGCGGTCACGTTGTGGAATACATACTAGCTTGCCAGATGACTAAAGGCAGAAATTCTGAGGGCTTTCAAGTCCGGACTTGATGCTGTACTAGTTACTATTTAGTATTTTAATATTAGGTACACTTTAGTGGTAGGGAAATGGTTAGCCTTGTTGTGTTGAATGGATGGCTCTCGCTAATCTCTGACTTTACGTTATTTTGTGTTGCGTTATTTCATGTTATGTCATGTTACATCATGTTATGATATGCTTTGTGTTGTCATGTTGTTTTATGCTGTTATTTTACGTTATGCTATTGTATGTTATACTATATTCTGTGGTACTGTACTATACTATGTGACACTGAGTCATGCTATGCTATGTTGTGCGACGTTTTCTTGTGTACTGCTGTGTTATGTTCTGCTATGCCTCACAATACTACGCAATGTTGTATTATGTGATTTTATGTTATGTTATGACATGCTCAATTATGTTAATTTCTGCTCCATGGGTTTTTTGTACTGCAGAGGGGTGGGTTGTTGAGGAATGGGAAAGAGGATTGGTACATGGGGGGCGTGGCCTGGTGTGCGGGGTTTTGATTGGCTGATATTCTGGGTGTGACTGCAGGACAGATACAGAAGCGGAGCTAGACCTGGTGTGCCGGACCGCCAAATCGGTGGGGGTGTTTGATGCCGTGCGCTGCTCCCCCTGGGCAAAAGGGGGAGCCGGAGCAGTGGAGCTCGGCCAATCAGTGATGAGGGCAGCGGAGATGCCCGCCCACTTTAAGTTCCTGTATGATGCAGAGGTGCGGTGCAGACACCAACAAATAAATCATAGTAATCTCGACAATTTTAGTCTTGAAAGCTTTTCACAAGCATTGTCTGTGAGGCTATACAAGTTGTACTCATTGCAAAAGGTGTAAGAGGGCTACTTATTGAGTAAATAGTAACTTAAACCGAGAGATTTTTCTTGAGAGGGAAATAACATTACAAGGCTAAAACATCTGCTGAAACAGATTTCCTGTGCACTGCAGTCTGTCAGCTTATAGACAGTGTGTGACTCTCAGCAACAGGGCCGTGATTCCTTCGCAGAATCATATGACGTGGATTTAAATATCTAGAATATGATGTTTTTTTTCAAATCCCAGTCACTGAAGTACAAAGCCAAAAAGTGAAAATTGCGTCTCAGTCACAGACTGTGGTGTAGCTGTCTTCCTGTGGATTCTCTCAGGAGGCAATCAGCACAATGCATAATTTCAATTTGAAGTACATTTCACTGGATGAAATTAAATGCTGATGAATCCCATCTTTCATTTAAAAGCAGTTTCAGTTGTCATGCAATTATGATTTTATTTCATTGACAGACGTGTGTAAATATAACCCAGCAGTTGCTCTAACCCCATTCCCCTTTGTGAAAGTCGTTATTAAAGCGATTTGAGAATGGTGGCTGCACAAGCCCCCTGGCATGGTTCAAACTTAGACGCTCACCAACTCTGACATGTTTTCCTCCCCCCAGCTGCCAATAGCGGACAAGATCAGGATTGTTGCCATGGAGATGTACGGCACCAAAGGTGTAGAGTTTCTTCCAGTGGCCCAAAGCAAAGTGGACCTCTTCACGAAAAGGGTCAGGTTTGGGTTCTGACTCCAGAACGGGCGGGGCTGGGCACATGTGTTCCCCAAACTGCCTTTGAGGCTCAGATGTGTTGAGAGGAGAATTTGAATTCTCTCACAGTGATGGTAATGCAGTCTGTTTAGAGGCAACTGTATCCAATATGGCCTTATTATCGATAATAGGGCTGCACTACCCTGTTCCTGGAGATCTACCATCCTGTAGGTTTTCACTCCAACCCTAACAAAGCTCACCTCATTCAACAGCTAGAGCAGGTCTGCCCAACCCTGTTCCTGGGGATCTACCATCCCTTTGGCTGGTACTCTCACCCTAACAAAGCACTCCTCATACATCTGATAGGCATTGATTGGCTAATTTGCGGAATCAGGTCAGTCCAATAATAGTTGAAAAGAAGACCTACTTGGTGACAGAACTTGAGGAACAGGGTTGAATAAGCCTGCTGTTTGGTTGCAGCTTTCATTGAGAGAGTTTTCTGGGAGCATCGATCACTGATTCACATCAGTTATCAGCAGCCTTCAGATCTAAACACGATAGCTCATATTCATAAAACCCTTTTAGTTCAGAGGGTTGATTTCTTCGCATTCAGCTCATACTCAGTACAGTTAGCTTATGGACCAGAGAAGGCTGTTCCTAGATCAGCACTTTTTTAAAGAGATAAATATAAGAATTAATGAGTGTGGCCGTATGATCAGTAACTGTGAGTCCAAGGAGCCATCAATAGTGACTCTTAGAAGGTCTGATGAAGATCTGCTGTCCCATGAAAACCATGGAACCCTGGAACATCTGCAGCCATTTTGCGACTGTTCTTAACTCAGGTAGTGCTGACGAAGAAGTTGAGATGATGGATTTCATATTGCAGACCTCTCCAGGAATGTAAATTGTGGTTTGGCGTGACCCTGTGGTTTCTTCTGGTTTAGGGGTACGGCGGTCTGCCCGTCTGCCTGGCGAAGACCCCGCTCTCTCTCTCCCGTGACCCTGAGCATAAGAGGGCGCCAGTGAGCTCTGTTCTGCCCGTCCGGGACATCGGGGTGAATGTCGGGGCTGGATACCTCTATGCGGTGGTCGACGCGGTGAGCTGTGCGGTGATTGGGTGTCTGTCCATCCATCCATTCATCCATCCATCTATCTATCCATCCATCCATCCGTTATCTCACCTGTTTATTTCTGGTTAGGGCTAGCAGTATTTAATGGGTTAGAGGAAGCAATTTCTTTTTGATTTTCAAGTATGTATGGTACATTCCTGTGGCGTAAAATTGTGTCGGAACTGCAGCTATTTGAAATCGTTCCCCCGTCCTCATATTTACAGACCTCATCTGATTTGTGTCGGCTGAGCGGCTGGTTTGGTCCAGGTTATATCTTCACGAGCTCTAGCATTGATTTAGCCCTAATCCTGTCAAAATGAGAGGAATGGATCTCATATAGTTGTACAGAATGGCACAGAATAGCTCCATTTATTTTCTGATTTCACAAACGAATATTATGGGCCTTGCAAAAGGTCTCTAATGCCTTGCGGAGATTACGATCCAATATTTCTATGTTTGTTTTAAGGATTTCGTTCAAGCTGTCTTTATAACACGATAAATCCTGGAGTTGTTTTAATGAAGAAACAGATTGCCGAACAACTTCTGCTACAAGCTCCTGCTAAACCATTTTAAGGTTTCACAAAGAAGGATTACTTGTTGAGCCAGATAACTTCACCAGGTAAAAAGGGTTCCACGTTTTACCCAGTGCTCTTATCCTGTTAACTCAAGTAATCCTGCTTTTGCGGAACACCCGTCTGTTTTGACACGATAATACGTCAGAGGCGGAAATAGCTCCTGGAAAAAACGCAGAAACGATGTCTCGAGAACCACCTGGAGGACTGGAAGGTCGTCACCCCCACACAGAGAGAGAGAAAGAGCGCTAACTCGTCGAGAACATCCGTGAGGCATCAGAAGGTGTTGATTAAGCCGCGAGAATCTAAATTAACCACGGGCCACGGGACTATTTTTAAGCAGCTGTAATGGGTTGTGAGTCTGTATGAATATGAATATGCCCAATTATTGATGCCAGCTGTCTCCAAGTTAATATTTTACCTTTTGTACTATCTGTCACTTCTACTTAACCTCTCACAGATAAGGCGCTCAGTATTTCTGACTGAGGAGCCTATCGCTTACTGACTTTCTATGGAAGGAGAAAATGCCATAAATGTTGGTTTAAGGTAAAATGTAGAACAACAAAAAGGGCATTTTGATACTCTCCCACTTACAGGAGCTGCGTCACAATTACTGCGCATGCTCTCAACTTTGAACACAGTAAATCCGCTCAACTGCAAGTCAAAATCTAGAAGGTATTTTCTTCTTCTATGATTATTGGCGATGGCAACCAGCTTACATTCTTCATAATCCTTGGCTACAGCTTAAAAAAGCGCTTTGAATCCTCGCATTTCCATAGAAAGCTCCTTGATATAAAAAGCATAATGCCGGAGTAACTAAAATATATTAATATATCAATACAATGCAAAACGAAGACTGATTGGCAAGGATGGAATAAGATTATGACTTGCAGTCAAGCAGATTCACTTTCTTGAGATGTACATTCTGAGCATGCCCAGTAGTCATGACACAGCTCCTTTAACAATCGCATATTATGTGAATCCATCATAATCACTGTCGTTTCCTTGTGCTGTTTTCAATAAGCATTTGTTGTTTACATTTTTCTTCATTTCATTGTTTTAATTAACAATACTGTCCATAAGTATTTGGTCTGTTGAACACTTTTTGCTTCCTTGTATTTGTAAACGGTGAATATGCTGTGACAGTGGACACTATCAGCACTGAAGGATGGTTTGCACTGAACCTTAAGGGATTCACTGCTGTGTTTTTTACTCTGTCTCTATAAACCTTATAGACTTATATGACTATAGACTGAACTGTAAATGACTGAAACGCTGACTACACAATAACCTGCACCTGGATTAAGGAGATGTCCTGGGATATTTCTCAGATATAAGGGTCATTTGTTTGTGTTCTCTGGCCCTTCCGCCCTTGTTTGGTTTTAAAATCCTGCCCCATCATGACTGAGACCCGGGTTCAGGGTAGATAATGGGTGAATCGATGCGCCCTTCTCATGCAGCCTCGTAAGGCAGAGTTCAGTGTGCTAAACCAGTAGCTCTCAGACTCGGTCCAAGGCCTCCCCTCTGTGAGCTGGTTTCGGTTCCTACCACAATTGTAGTCCCTGGATTTAAACAAGCTGTTTAACAAATTGTCTTAATGAGGTACGTTTATGTGTAGAGCAAATATTATCGTCTGAGGCCACATTTTAACAGATATCCATACATGCCCTGAAGAAGAAAATTTCCATATCCACATTATGATATATCAGATACAATCGAAGTACCCAATCATTACATTCCCCAATTTGTGATACCGTGGATCCATGGATGTAAAAACAACAATTTATTAGGCGAGCAAATGAAAGTCAGACCTGTTTTGTGACATGTTTAAGTTAAGTTCGAGCAAATAATTTTCAAGGAACTCCACACACCAGTGCTGAGCGACCTAATTTGGAGCGTACTGATTTCTTCAGTGTCTAATTGTATCTCCCCGACGACAATAGTCGGGAGTCACTATGGTTTAGTTCCGGGGCTGCCACGCCCGCAGAGATTTTCTGTTCCGGGCTCTGGAAGCGACAACTATTACAATTTTGGATGTCCAATATGGCTGCCGGCGGCCATTTTGTCCGAAATTTGAGGATCGGGGGTATACACGACTCGGTCCCTGTGGCGACCGAGTTATCAAGTTTGTTATGATTAAAAATGTTGTTACCCGAAATCACTTGCAATATAAAAAAAATAAACACAATATGTTAAAGGGTCTTTGATTCTTCGTGGCGCACATGGATATTGCTGTCTAATGTGGCTTAAGATGGTAGATAACTGCTTTAAAAATGAACTGCTCCTACTTAGGACAAATTATCAGCTGATTACAATCCTATGATTGCAGTTATGGTTGGAACAAACGGCAGCGTACACCGGTGTGCCCCAGGACTGAGTTTGGGAACCACTGTGCCAAACTATTCTCATGGAGCTGTAAAATGTCAATTTAAAGGTGTGTGTTCCTGTTTTACCTCACCCAGGATCATGTGCTGCAGAATGCTCCGGAATGGCCCTTTTTCCTGAAATGCGAACGCAGATTGAGACCGTTGCTCCTGACTCACGACAGGTGCGAGCATCAGCGCCGCAGTCACCGCCTGCCACGGGCCAGGTTTCTCCTCTGTTCCGTACGGTTCTGCGTGTCCCTAAGCAACGTGACCGTTAAATAAAAGCATTTATTCATGAACACATCGTAATGTGGCCATATGGGAAGAACCGCATACGTGACGGGACTTGGAATCAAGTACTTTCCGGGCTGGCATTTACGTCTGTCGACAGCATTTGCTACAGGAGGTACAAGGCTGATGTAATGACATTCTATCTCTCTCCCTCTCTTTATCTGTATTTCTCTCCCTCTCCCCCTCTCTCCTTCTCTCTCTATCCCTCCCCCCTCTATCTCTCTCCAGGACAGTATTACACAGTGGTGTAGTGGTCTGTTTAGAAATGGGTATACTCTGCAAGGTAGATGGTTAGCTCACTAAGGAGGAAGTGGGTTTACTCTCCTATGTATTTCAATGGCTTTTTAGATGATAGGTGTATATACTGTAAATTGACAGTTAAGAGGGTGGATGCACTCTGTGTACCTCCGTATACCCTCCACTACACCACTGGCTGCACCTGCTTAAGAACTGGGGAGAGTTTTTCCTCGTCGGCGAAGCGTTCTGCTTTCATCTATACCTTCTTGCTGTGCTCTATACTTCTATGCTACCTTCAGCCAACTCGCTGCATTTTACCGGCTGGGATCCAAGGACGGTTGGAGATTCAGTGTGACGTCCTCTCCTGCACCCGTTCGTGCCCTGCGCTGGTATTTCTGCCCCGCACTGTGCAGCTGACGTCCTTCCATTCCTGGGTGCTCGGACACAAAACAATTATGGACAAACCCTGCAGGAGAAAAACATGACCTGTCCCTGCTCATTTCTGGTGTTTTCTCCTGGGAAGAATGTAACGAAGTTCAGGTCGTTCTGGGCAGCAAACGTGTTTCCTTGCAGTGTTCAGGTTCGGCTTTGAATAGGAAAAAAATTATTATTCCTCCACAGAACCTCATCTGAAGTTCCCATCATGCAGAAAAAGAACAATTGAAGACTTTAGTGCTAAAAGTACTTCAGTCGCAAAATGTTCCATTTTGATGAAGTTGAGCCAGTGAACGTAGGTAACTAAAAAAAGCCATTTTCCCCATCTTTGCCTCAGTGTGTGAAAATGTGACTTTAGTACCTTTAGCACTGGGCTCTTCAATTTACATGTAATTACAGAAAGCATGTATTTAAATAAATTGTATTAAGCTCTGTCTTAACAGAAATTGGATTTGGACATTCCTAAATCATATTACTATTGCTACAAAGTGGAAATTAAATTAATTAAGGACATTGTACTTGGGACTTCCTTACATAAGTTACATACATCTGAAGGACGAAATACATTTCAGACCACACTAAATGAGAAAATTAAATTACGCCTTCAAATGAGAAGTGTGTGTGTGTGTGTTTTAAGTAGACAAACAGATGTAGGCACAAAGATGCATTCTTCTTATCTTAACGGACAGAAAGAAACCCAAGCCTTCTTCCTCATGTCAGATCTCAAATAGAAGATTCCGGAAAATGCCCTATATACTTTCTCCCTCCCTAATTGGCTGCCTTTCATTTACTTGATGATTGCTGTTCTCCCTCGATAATTTTACTGTTAATTTCTATCACGCTGTCCAGCCTAATTTGTCTGGTGTTATTTAACTGACCTGCTGGGCAGAATATCAGCGATGATTCAACGGTTCTGTAATTTCATGAGAGAAGTTACAGACCTTCTGGGACAGATGACTGACAGTTTTTATCACAGTACAGGCTTCCTGTGTATGACTTCGAATGAACCTCATAATGAGAATGAATAGTGTAATTACAGTCTCAGTGCTGCCCTGCTGACCAGCAGTAAAGGCCTGACTGTGATGTTTTACACTTATCAGGGTCAAAGATCTTATTACATGCGCAGATCCAGACTCCATCGCCCCACTGTGTCGAGCGGCGTCAGTTTAACCCAGGCTTTCTGCTTACAGTGCTCATCTGCTCCGTCTTGAAGTGTTTAAACCCCTTAAATTCAAATTTTTCACTTAAGTCTTTTCTTTCTTCTGATTCAGAAAATGCATTTTGTTTTTGAATATTGTAGAACAATGTCACATACATATTCTTTATCTGCTGGTTGAAGCATTTCACTGAAGCTACATCGCTCTTATATTGAGAGAAATATTCTAACCCAGGAAACCATGTTTTTATGGCGAAAATGTGTTGCATAAAATGAAAAATATCTAGATCTTGTTCATCATTTTATACACATTTCCCTGTAATTCAGCAGGACATATTAGGAAATAATATAACTTTGGAAGCCTTAGAATCTAAAACAAGCCTGTAGTTCCACAGGTTTGAGTGCAGCAGCTGCATTTTGCATGCGTCCATCAGTTTTTATAAATTAGTGAACTTTTTTGCAGAGTTATATATGGTCGCTCTCTTTCCATCCATGCATTGTCTAAAGTGCTTTCCCTGATCAGATTTGTGGGAGAGCTGGAGTCTATCTCAGCTGACTATGGGTGGCAGTCGGGAACACACCCCGGACAGCTCACCAATGGTCATTCTCTAAGTTTAGTGAAATTAAAAAATTGTCATTTTATTTTGCAAGCAAACCCACTCAACTGCAACTCCCCAGTTGCGGTATTAATAGCACTTGACCTTATTTTCAAGAGCAATGTGCTGAAGACACGCTTGTGACCTAAAAACATCAGCAAGGGTCCAAACAATTTTATAAATGCATTCCATGGCTCGGTGGGAAGTGTCTAGCGACTAAGAATGCCGTTGTTGCCATTGATATGGTTCACATAGCATTTTCGACTATTTGTCCTGTCGATCATGGTCTCAATCAATAAAATTGACGGACGGCAGTCCTTGAAAGAATTGGCATATCAATACTGCCCTTGTATGACTGTGTGCACTAAAGGCCTGGTATATCTGCGGTATGTCAGCATGTCCAGTTTATTGAGGCGTGGGTGCATTTGCAACAAATAAAAACATTTTGAGATGTATCTGACTAATCATGCTGACTAATGCAGGGAACATCTGTTTCTCTTTCAAATGACTCTGCGTTTCGAGTGCACTGACTGATTTTGGTAAATCTGTCGCAGCAGGAGGGACAAAGATTCTCGGATCAAGATTTAATCAAAATAAAGACCGCGTAGTGTTACTCAGAGCAGTCCTGAAGTGTATTCCAACACTTTTACAGAGACCCAAACAACAAATTGAAACGCAACATCACAAAATGAAAATGCATCGACAAATTTGAATAAAAAACTACAAATTAAGAAATGCCATGTTACTTCTGGATTGATTCTAGACCTGCTAAAAAGAAAATATGAGGCACACACATCCTCTCAAGACAAACGGGAACTTCAAAGTTTGGCCGTAGCTGCAGGTACGGTTATCCGTATCAATAGTCCTCTGGCTGAAGGCACGGAGCCGAATCAATAGCCAGCGTCCTAAAGATACGGGTGGTATTTCCATCTCAAGCCCTGTGCGTCATAAAGCGACTTTTGGGCAGATGCCTTTGGCGTCAATATAGATACGGGAAAAAAAGACCTTTCATGCCAGTTTTGATGCCAGTAGGTATCTGCATAGACTTAAGTACAAAACCAACAGTATTTTACCATATTCTGTCAAATATACAGGAGAAAAAGATACTGTATATTTGGCTAGAATTGTCCTTAGGCTTTCCCACCTCAGAGACAGTTACTCAGACCATTATCCTGCCACACCTATTATTTCAGCTGAGGACTAAGTTATATATGTACCCCTAACACTGACCCTAGTCCAAATCCTAAACTGAACCGAGTAGTTTTGGTGCCTAAACCTAACCAAGAATTTTTGATGCTCAAATCTAACCTTTACTGTAATCCTAACCCCAACCCTAAACATAAACAAGAAGTTTTAGTGCCTTAACCTAACTTTAACCCTGACCCTCATTCTAATCCCAACCCAAAATGAACTAAGTAGTTTTAGTGCCTAAACCTAACCAAGTTTTTCCGAGACAGCAGTTTGTACCTTACAACAGTCTGAAAGGGATGTATGAATCTATAAATGGACACAGACAAGGTAAGGATGTATATGTCTCTACCCACTTCCTTAAAGGTTATGGAAGGCCCACCTGAGCGTGGGTGTGAGTGAATGGTGCGTGAGCCCTGTGATGGATTGGTTAAATATCTCATCGTAAGCATTGATAGGCCTCAGCTCGCCGCGACCCTGATAGGTGGTTGAAGTGAAATCCTGTTTCCGCTGCCTGAAATAAGCGTATATCTCCGTCGTCAACATTGATTTTTATTCTAGTTCTCAAGTCAATTATTTAAGCAATATATGGCGTTTGATTCAGACACGTTGAGCAAAAAAATTCTTTATATTAAAAAAATGCATTAGAATTACTTACCTGAGGGTCATTCCATGTCAATTCAACAAATTTCAGAAAATTTCCCCATCTGACCATCTCAGATTTATTTAAACAAATTCTCACACCAAGGTCATGTACTTAATAGGATATGAGCAACGTTTCAGTTAAATGTCTTCTTTAGTTTTGACAAAAAAAAATTAATAAAGATGGCAACATTTTGCTGATTTTCGCACTCCTTTTTGCAACGTCAAATAAAAGTTGATTTTTAGGAGGCAATATCTCTAGTTATATCACTGCCATGGGCTCAAAAATTTCCACCATGTAGCATCTATGCCCAGTACACTTGTGAAACACAATTTCAATGGCAAATATGTTTTTATTAGGGAGCTGTGGCTGTTTGAAATTGCTAATTTATTTGACGAAGTTGTCTGTGACACCAACTTTGAAGGCCAATTATGACCAAAGTTATGCAGGCAGAGAGCTGATTTTTTCTGGGCAAGCTCTCCTCACATAGTGCTATTGGTACAATAAACAGCAAGCATGTCTATTTTATGGTTGTCCAGAAAATACACAGCAAAATCCTAAAAAAGCCAAAATTTCCTGAAATTTGACATCAAATTGCTGAGGTGTGACAACCTGTAAATTCTTGAAATCTTCACCATCTTAAAGCTTACATTCTTGGCCATCTTTGGTTCAAAGGTGGTTGTGGTGCAACTCTTCATTAAATAGTTATGAATTTTTTAGTAACGCCTTGTAAACGCTCGTTTTTCATTGTTTCTATGTGATTCCTTGCATATTGCAGGAGTTTCTGAGGCTGTAACCATAACATCAGATAACAGAAGGTCACTTAAAGATCTGCAATATTTAGATACATTGGTTATAGTACCATATATAGGACAGGAAATGCCATATCAAACTTTTATATATGAAATTTATTTAGCAAAATACATTATAGCCACATCATTACTTTGTCCAAACATTCAAATGTATCATGGTCAATACAGTGTACATTAGATTACTTATTTCAAGTTCATCATAAACAGTTTTGCTGAATTAACAGATTCTTCTTTTAGGTTATATGTGCATCCCATGGCAGTTGTGGGTGCTGGCATCTTAGTGATGACATGTTGTACAGGTACCCAGTAAACATCCTCTCTGTGTGGACAGCAAAAACTTCTTGCTGGTCCACGTGGGTGCATGAAAATTAATCTGATGTCATCGGTGGTAAGAGTGCTCAGATTAAGGGGGCGCCCCGGTGGCTCATCGGTCTAAGCGTGCGTACCATTAAAGCTGTAGTATACGATCTGAGAAATCAGTTGAGAAAGATTGAGACGTTGAGAAAAATTTGAAAAAAGCATCCTGCCCACACACACACACCCCTCCCCTCTGTGCTCCCTGATCCTTCCCACTGAGTACGTGTGGCCGTCCACGTGGAGACTCCCAGACACACCCCCTCTACCAGAGCAACAAGCCGGCCGGCAGTAAACAGACGGAAAACGTAAACGCGGAAGGGTGCGGGAACGAGGCAGAACGCGGAGCACGGGGAGTCAGAGCAAGCTCTCGGGGGAGTGTCAACTAGAGCGAGGGGATTGGATGAGAGAGGAGAGAGCGTTGACCAATGTAAGCCATCCGGCCGGGTGGCTTACATTGGTCAACGTCTCTGCAGCCCTGCAGCCACTAGAGTGAATGGATTTTTTTCGTTTTTTTGCTCTTCATATTGTGTAGATTGTACTATAGGACCATAACCACCATCTAAATGAGGTTATTAATAATGATCAAACTTTCAAATCGTATACTACAGCTTTAAGGCTGTGTCCTTCCCGCAGCGATCTGGGTTCGATTCCGGCTCAGGTCATTTGCTGCATGTCTTCCCCCATTCTTCTCCCCAACCTTCCTGTCTCTCTACACTGTATAACTGTCAAATAAAGGAAAAATTCCCAAAAAAATAATCTTTAAAAAAAAAAAAGAGTGCTCAGATTAGGACTTGCCTCTCACTGAGACATGTTGAAACATGTTAACAAAACTGATGAATGACGACATAATCTCAACCATTGGATGGCATTGGAGGACTTACAAATTGTTTATTTCCCCAAATTGACATTTATAATTGTGCATACAATAGCAGTTTAATTAAAGTGTTCCTAAGTTTGATAAATGACCTGGTATATAATGGAAATAGCCCAGGATGTAAAAAGGTTGATACTTGTAAGTACCCATTTCTCTGCCAGATTCACATAATTATTATATAGGAAAATTCATGTTTGTGCTCAATATATCTTTTGACAGAGAAATACATATGCAGGTTTGAATCCCCTCTGCGGTTTTTGTTATCCCATGGGACATGAAATTGAGGCACATTGTATCCAGTGTTCTACACTGGAAAAAGACAGAGAAACCCCAAAGGAACAGGGAACACCTTGGTGTGGACTTTCAGACACCAATGGTTGTTAGGATCAGATCTCAAATTTGTATTAACATTAAAAAACAGTTGAAAAACGAGCGTTTATAAGGTGTTACTGAAAAAATCATAACTATTTAATGAAGAGTTGCACCACAACCACCTTTGAACCAAAGATGGCCAAGAATGTAAGCTTTAAGATGGTGAAGATTTCAAGAATTTACAGGTTGTCACACCTCGGCAATTTGATGTCAAATTTCAGGACATTTTTAGGATTTTGCTGTGTATTTTATGGACAACCATGAAATTGACATGCTTGCTATTTATTGTACCAATAGCACTATGTAAGGAGAGCTTGCCCAGAAAAAATCAGCTCTCTACCTGCATAACTTTGGTCATAAATGGCCTTCAAAGTTGGTGTCACAAACAACTTCATCAAATAAATTAGCATTTTCAAACTGCCATAGCTCCCTAAGAAAAAGAGAAAAGCCATTGAAAATGTGCTTGCCTAGTTTACTGGGCCTAGATGCTACACTGTGGACGATTTTGAGCCAATGGCATAAGTAGAAGGAGATATTGCCTCCTGAAAACTCCCTTTTATTTGACGTTGCAAAAACGAGTGTGAAAATTCACACAACACTACCATCTTTATTATTTTTTTCTGCCAAAACTAATAGACATATTTAACTGAAATTTGGCACACATCCTATTAAGTGTATTACCTTTCTGTGATAATTTATTTAGACAAATCTGAGTTGGTCAGGTGGGAGGCATTTGTTGAATTGACATGGAATGACCCCTGAAGAAACTGTTATTGGATTTCAGAATGAGGCAAGTCGTTGACTATGCGAACCGTGGTGCATTGAGAACTCATTTTCTGTCCTCATAATGACAGACCTCGAGCGTTGATACAGATGCAGACTCTCTCGTAGACGGACTGGGAGTGTACTCTTACTGACTAGCATCAAACCCACAGTTTCACACTATGCCTTTCCCACCACGCAATGAGTTTGAAACTTTCCGCTATACTTAGAAGAGAATCCTTGTCAGTCTATACAGTACAACTGTTCCTTTCATTTCCGGAAATTTCTATAACAGCTTGGTAAAAAATGTGATCCAGGATGGACCCTAGAAAAGCAACTGTGCTATCTTTTCAGTGTTATAATAATATAAATATGAAAGGAGCCCGTGAATTATTCAAGTTTCAATGTTTTTTAATCTTTACAGATATGCCAGGAATTTCTTCATAAAAAAAATCCTGTGAATATTCAGTATTTGGTTCTCCCGGAGGTAGATTTCTGAATGCTAGCCAGGTTAAAAAACACTCCTGTACGTCGTTTTCTCAGAGGGTGTACATCTCAAATTAAAATACTGTAATAACAGAGGGTACGACGAGACTTGAGTTATTACGTTAATGATTGTCCCTTGTTGAGCTTCAGCTGAAGTTTCTGACTGAAATATGCAGAGAGAGCCAGACATTGTAATGTGAACAGTCGTGCAATTTACTCATCTGAGAAAAGCAGCAGTAATGTAGCCGTCGGCGTTCAGACGAGACGCAGCCGGCCCTCGGAGACAATGCCAAGGATTTCTGCTTCTTTGTGAAAGTAAACTAAAGGTTTATTAGTTTTTCTCTGGCAGGGCTATGCCTACCATTGACTAAGATTAATTTCAGCCATTATGGAGATGTCATTGTGATGAGAATCTATACCCTCTAATGCCCTAGTTCAGCTCAGGACACATTTTTTCTTTTTTTTAAAGCAGTATAAAAATCAGTCTTATATTTTGTTTTTCAAAAACCCAGGAAGATTATGGAGATGATATTGTAGTGCAGTGTACAGACAATACCTATTTTCTTTCCTGGGCTGTATACTCGGTGGTCCCAGAGCAGCCTCGAATCTACGGCTGCAAGTGAGCAATGGGAAGCAAATGTTACAAATTATTGTTATCCAGTTGCTGACTGACAGCCAGAGAATCCCCTGCTCGTGGATTTTTCAAAATCGCCCCCGGGGGCGTCTCCATGAATCACAGCGAAGGCACTCATCGGGGAGTCCTGTGGTCAGGTGTAAAAATCGCAACCACACCAGTATCAACGATAGCCGGAGGTCCTCGTGGGCGAGGGAATAATTGGCTTGGCATCACCGGGGAGTATAGGAGCTAAACTGGTCAAAATTTGTTAGTCACATCACTGGGCCAGGTGCAAGTACAGATAATTGTATGCTGACTGCATTGTCCTCCAATGGAATAGGCAGCGTGTGATTGGCAGTGCGACTGCATTGTGTAAAAGAAGCGAGGGCTAGTCGTCACGTGAGTCGGAGGAATCATGCGCCTTGGCATCTTCCTCCTGAGTCAATGGGAGCAAGTTGCTCTGGCGGATTAACAGTTCGGCCGCGTTTAGAGTGGAGAACACACACGCACACAAAAAACGAAAGATCATTCATAGAATAATGACTCGCCGAAATTGCACCTGCTTAAGTCAGAGTGACGTCATCGCAACCCGTAACACTAGGACTGCATTGTCTTGATGAACAGAATGGCGCTAGTTTGAAGTCTCTAGCTTGAACAGAAGGGAAGTTATCGACCAAACTTTGTTTTTGACCTTTTTGATGACCTTGACCTTGGCCATGATGATCGGACCACACAAAAGTATATGCTTCTAGCTGAGACTCTTTCAGACTCAGTGACCTAAAAATGAAGACAAGAACTGCAAGATAAGGGGGCAGTTAAGAGTGTGACTAACAGATTAACAAACAAACATACTAACCAAACCGATTAACATACTTGTCAAATGAAATTTGGCAAGTAATAACCTCCCCCTGTTAGCAGGACTCCCCTCACTGCCCCCTTCCCCCCAACTAGTAACATGCTTGGCTGTGGTGGTGCATCCAATTTGTTATTTTCCCGCAATTGATTTCCTCAAGGCTGGGATTTATGTGTATGGATTTCTTGGGATGAAGGTCAAAGTGAAAAGCATAAATAATTCCATACTTGCAGAGCAGATAGGGTGGTAGATATCCTGTAACTTCCCCTGCAGTTGCCAATCAAATTCCCACCATGCATCGCAGCAAATACACCACAATCCAGTCACATCGCTTTTACGGATGTATTAATTGTTTTTGGGGCACGGTGTCAAACAGAATTCATGATACCAAATGTGACAAATTTGACAAGAGAATTCGGGGGTTCTCAAACTTCAGTCCTGTGGGGCTGCCGTTTCTGCTGGTTTTGCTGCGATTTCCATTCACGGCCAGTTTAGCCCTCAGAAACAAGTTGAGCAGACTCGTCAATCAGTACCTTAAATTACCTTAAGAGAGGGAAGAAACTAGTAAACACAATTTCCCTCCGGCATCAGTGTTCTACACCTCTGATTTAGGCGGCCTGTAAACAGGTAGGAGCTGGTATGAGAAAGACCATCCATGAACATTGTGTCTCGTAATGAAATGAGTAATTAGAGGATTCTGAGATGATAGTCCCATGAGGGGATCATCAGACATCTTCATTTGCTTTCAGTAAGTTCCACTGAAGTCAGTTCACATGCTGAAATACCCAACACAAGTGTAGGTGCCCACACTTCCGCTAACTTCAAGTAACATCGCCATGGCAACGTTATGCTCCATCTGCCGTTGCCACCCATGACATTTCTTTCCGTCTAATCAGATTTTATCGTTGCGTTCTCTTCCTCTGCAATGCATTCCTGTTTTTTTTTAAATGCCATCCACCTTCAGGCACACGACTGCAGCATTAAGTTAATTCCAGTGCTGCAGTGAACTATCAGGAGTCGTCAAATCCCCATTAAATCCAGATTCAATTCATTCAGATCACAGCGACTTTAATAATGGAGTTTTTCAGACTCAGTGGGCGAACACTGGGAAAGTCCCATCAGCATGGCGTATGGAACTGATCATTATACAGTCGAGCTCTTTCATGGCGTCTTCAGGTACAGCACTCTAGAATAAAATGTAAAAGAAAGTTTATGGCATGGCCTGTGATACACTCAATATAGTATTGTTATTATTATTAATATCTGAGTTATTTTTGTTGCAGTTGTTGGTGGTGACGATGATAATATCTTCAGGAAGCACTCCCATCAGCTTATAACATGATGCAATTAATGCACGTATAACATTCGCACAAAACAGCAAAAATAGAAATTAAGCAGAATAATATGTGAAATAGAAAGCATAATAGTAAATAGCTTAACAGTCACCCACAAGTGCAGTATCCCTCATTCCTGCATAAAATACTGCAGATTAACAACCTTCTAGATTTCAGATTTATTTTCTATTTAGATTAAGAAAACACAACCTTTTTCAAACGATAAAAATCTGAAATTGAATTTTTCAAATCTCCATGACCTTTCAGCCAGCAAGGGAAAAAGCATGCACACCCCCTCACAAACCGGCCAAGACATCAGCACATTTTATACCCGAACACACAAACGAACAATGGGTGGTACGAGATTCCATCTATTTTAACAGCTTTCTTTCTAGAATATTCAGCGATAATGCCAATGCAATGGCAATGGAAGCTGCCTGGCAATACTATGTGTTTCAGCGCTGGTTCTCCGCTCGCAATAATAGTTTTTTTTTCCCTTCACTTTCCGGCGCTGGCCACAGGATACAGGCTTTATTCAATCATACTGACATCACATCATTACGACCTTAATTCGTTTTAGGGACACCGCTTGCCGGCCTCTCTGTGTCGTTCGCAGTGACGATATTGCACATTTCTGGAAAGAAGTTGTCGGTCGTTAGGTTTCTATGGTTACAGGATCTCTGCCAACACCTACCTGCTCGCTGACGACAGCCACCAGCGTGTTTTCAGGCTTGCAGACATGCGCGTGGTTGCAGAACACTTCGCTTCTCAGTCCAGCGGGCTTTCTCCTCCCGGCGCAGTTTGAACTTTGGAAATACAGTAAAAATAATATAAATATATTGTGGAAGATTGTGCGACAGTAAGTTATCTCGTCCTTTTTCATTGTATTTTCTGTCGTAATCATTGGCCGCAATGAGAGAAATTATCAAAACTATTTTATTTTGCGTTTCTTTCTACTTCTAAAGATGCATGATAACAATCGATTAATAATTTTGTGGTAGAACCACAGTTTTTGTAGTGAATGCAATGGTGTGAATTGCGGTTATTTGAGTGCCCGTTCAGCATGCATTTGAGATGTTTAAGGTAAAATTAATGAAAAAAGGATGTATTTCACAAACTCGCAAACACATGAGCTGGTTAAAACGGATTATTTTTTGAATCTTTGAATTCATTTAGCACATAAATGTTTGAAGAGTTTTCCGTTTTAAAATAGCCAAGAGCGGACCTCATAAAACAATGCCGTTAGCCTGTATCGTACAACGGAACAAAAGACGAAATAAAACAAGACAGTTTTCCGGTGCGTGTGGTACGACATCATTTGTGATATATCCCTAAAATTGACAAAATTGACGCGGCGCGAATTTTAAATGGCTTTTCCGCGTAGTGAAATCTTTGTGAAGGCAGGCTGCGCTTGTGCAATAGCCTACTGTTAAGTGTTATTCAGGAAGATTACCCACAATCGCTGAATGATCTTTGTTCTGATGGAAATTGTCTAATCTTTTCAGGGTTTTACCACTAACATATATTTATTTTTGTCATTACTGTTACATTCATGCTTTTTATATGTCGTTTCAACAACTCATCAACTTAGATTTAATACTGTTAGGTTTAATACTTTTGACTTACATTGCGTTCAATATTGACTGATGTAGTGTTTTGATTTACTTTAGGTATTTTGGCGTGTCTCCTTGACAGTAGGACTCAGGAGCGAGGGCGACAGCTGTTGGAAATGTAACTCATCCTCAGAAGAGGTTACTGCATTTTACGCGCAGATGTGTGTATAGAGTTTTTCTCAGTTGAGGAAGGGAAACTTTGCACAAGCCCGCAAACAATGTCAGCGCAGGAGGTCCAAGTCGAAGAGAGCCAGGGGAGATCTGGTTTAAAGAGGAAGCTGACGGGCCCCCCGAGGCTTCTTCTGGGCAAATTTCGGGCCAAGGCTCCATGCGACACCCTGACTGACTTTTACCCCGAAGAACCCAACAGCCCGAGTGACAGCAAGGAGACCAGAGCGGGTTCTCCCAAAGACCAGCACGGCCACTCAAGAGAAGATCGCTCCTCTGGCCCAAACATCACTGAGGAGAGTCTCCAGGATCAAACCGGGGTGAGGCCGGAGCTGGAAAGTGAGCAGGCCCCTATCGGGGGCCCTGTTGGAGAGAAGAAGGTCCCAGTTGTCGGCGCTTCTGTAGATGACCATGCCCCATTGGAGGTGTGTTCCACTGCAATGGAGAATGGAGAAGAACGTGACGGCAGGGATGCTGGTGGGAGTATGGCGAAAGGTCAGGCGAGGAAAAGCTCTCGGCGGTGGCTGTGGGCCCCTACTCTGGCCTGGATTCGCAGACCTGGGAGAAGATCTTGCGGAGACCAAGGTGAGGGTGGACCAGTCCATGACACAAAGACCAGCCTTGCTGCCGAGAACCTCGTTGGTGAGCACAGTGGCCCCAGCAGAGAGAGCAAACCCACTGTTTCCCATTACCAGGGAGGCGCTGCCAAAGACGGAAAGCACGGGATCTCAAACAGAACCAGATCCACATTGAAAAGACTGATCACACCCAACAGATCAAAGAAATCCAAAAGAGCACAGTCGGAACCAGCGGCTCAGAGTGAATCCACAGGTCCAATTTCCCAGAAAGCTTCCTTCAGGAAAAAACTTGGACTTTTCTTTAAACGGGGAAGCAAGCGTTCCTCGGCGACCTTTGACCAGGGGGAAGCAAGGACCTCTCTGAACAAAGAGGACCTGGGGCAACCTGTCGCTGGTGACGAAGAAGCCACCGTCCGAGAGGGTGTCTGTTCAGAGGCAGTGACGAAGTCTGGCGGTCACCTGACGGTGAACGTGGAGGTCAGTTCTCTGGATCGAGGAGTGCCGGGCGAGAGAAGCTCTTTGAAGGGTGGCGGTCCGGCTGACGACCGTGAGAGTTTGGCGGGGTTGAGAACGACGACCGAAGAATATAAACCGCAGCGCAGCTGTAAGGAGGAGCAGGACAGACCTGAGCGGAGAAAATCGGACCTTCCCTCGAAAACCGCTGGTGTTCTCCCGCCGGTGATGGAGGAACCCACCACCGCAGAATCGGATTGGTCCCCTGATGTCGGATCTGACTCCCGCCGGGACAGGCTAGAGGAGTCTAATGGCCGATCTTTATTAGATGTCACATATGCCGGGAAAGACAGGATTCCGGAAAACATACCCGCACCCTCGGCCGAGATAACTGGAGCGAGGAATTCCTTGAGTGGAACAGCTCTGGACAGCAATTTGCGAGATCCCGTAACCTTGAACGGGATTGACTGCGTTGGGTACCTCGCCAAGAGCCCTGTGTCCATAGGCACAGAAATTGTAGCAAGCAATGGACTGACGGGGTCCCCTTCGGAGGACCTCCAGCCTGCGGTCAGATGCCTTCTCAACGACCTGCCTCTCGGCGAATCAGGCCCACGCAGCTGTGAGACTCTGCTGGCTCAGACCGCCTCCACTTTAGTCCAGGCTGCAGTGAAGGCCGCCTTGGAGCAGCTTACTGCAGAACAAGAGGCACAAGCCTGCAGATGCGAGCTCTAACCAGTCCTCGACTTCGACTCTCCCTGTCTCACTCCTCACTGGATAATGTCCTACAGTTCTGACTGATGTCAATCAAACGGGAGACCAGTGCAAATCCCGTTAGCACCACACACAGTCACAGATCCAGAATTCAGATTTTTTCTTTCTTTTCCTCTGTGTGTACATGTCAGTTTTTCAGCTGTGTCCTACTTACCAAAGCGATGTGACTTCAAAAAACATCCTGAAAAATACCAGAAGGAAGTGAGTGCCACGCCCATTGGTGAAATTCAGCTGCCAATCATTATTGAGTCTGGATTGTATTTGTGAGCCCTTACCTGAAGGTAACGGTGGGAAAATCTAGTGAGTTAAATGTGTAGCCTGTGTCATTTTTGGTGAGACGGTTATAAAAATAGTGAACATTATTATATCATTTTTAAACTGTTGTATTAATTTCGTCTCACTGTGTGCGTTACGGATGAGTACATTTGGCTCCGTCAGCCACTTATCAGCAGGGGAAAAGATTAGCTCATTTTGTGAATACTACCCAGTGGCAGTTCCTTTCTGCAGTGATATTAAAGTGATATTTTAACTGTGTTTTACTCCATGTGTTCAGCCAAAATTTTACTGAAATATAAGACCTCGAGTGTAGTTTTCCCAACTATGGCTATTTGATGAGAGTCAGAATCAGGTGTACTAGTACTTTCGTTTTCTTAACACTTTGAGCGCCATAGGGAACTATAGTCGCCCAATGGTGTAATATATCAAAACCGGATGCTGTTGAAAACCTATCATGTGTCAACTTGTTAATCAAAGTTGACACGTGATTGGTTTTCAACAGCTCAGGATAATTGCGTTTTTAATTCCTTGAAAATTTATTCAGCGCTCAAAGGGTTAAATGTGGTTTGTGGTACTGAAGCTGACAATAATGTGTGCTGTGGTTAGTATTGGCACCATCAGAGTATGGAAAATTACCTTGAATTTTCTGTTTTTCTCTCTCTGTGCTGTCGTCGCTATCACACGTTATTAGTTTTGAACAGGTTTTCACCGGTTTCAGGCGAAGTGGCCAATCAGCTCTGCTGGCTCATGTCTCCATATCTGCCCGTTATTCAGTTTACCCTTAAAAAATTCCTATCAAAATTACTGCAGTCCTCAGTTCTACTCAGTCTATATACCTCATTTTTATCTTGTTATATTTCTGTACTCGCCTCATATGTTCTTCTGCCACTGCTGAGGAAGAAAAAAAATGAATGGTGTCAAACGGATCATGAACTTGCAGCAGTCACTGCAGACAGACTGAATGAAAGAATTAATTTAATCGCAAATCCTCCGATTTTATCTTGGGCTTGGCTTTTGAAGCGCATCTTAAGATGGAGAAATGTTGAGAAGGGTGAAGATGCCTGGAGGTCCTGGCTTTGACTAATGGAAAGTGACACTTCTTAGCATTCAGACTCATTTCTCGCAGGTATCTTCCTCGAAAAAGTAACTCATTAGACTCTGTTATTTGCCTCGCTTAAAAAAAAGCGCTCCTCCAGGGAAAATGCATCTGACAATGTGTCATTATTCACCTTTCTTTGGTGAGGAACTTGCACTCGCTAAATAGGTGTGAATTAATATGCAAATGACAGGAATCTTGGGAAACAAATTTCAGCTTTGCAAATGCCTAGACTACACAGAGAGCTCATACCTCCACCAAAGGCCCAGCAGTCCCCCAAGTGTCTGGGACACAGACGAGTAGCGTTATTATGCAGCACCAAACAAGTAAATTAAAAAAAAATACCTGGATGCAGAATTTGATCTAGATCACTCCCAAAATGAAATTGCTTCTGTGTTGGGCAAAGACACGCCTCTGGGAAAAAAATAAAAATCTGTCCGTCATATTCCGTCATATTCCTAACAAATGAACAAACAAACACACCTACATATGTACAAACCAAAGGTAATACATAAACTCCTTGGAGGAGGTAATAGTGTCCAATAGTGGCCAAGCACTTAAGGCGTGGATACTTTTACAGAGAAGTAAACTGGCCTTAGCTATATTCTGATCCTATACATAGATGAGCATTGTTGTATAAAATTCACTCGCTAATACAATCATATACTGAACAAAAGAAACGCAAGTTAATTAAAGGCAGACTGGAAAATAAGTTTGCACGTAATTATTTTAGAAAAGCAAATTTATTACCAGTGCGTGCACATTTACACTTGTTTCATCAAACTTTTTATTTTGCGTTCACTTTGACTGAGTAACCATAAGAGTGCATTAACTAACTAGCTAACTTGCGTTTCTTTTGTTGCTCAGTATATATACATAAATGCATTTCAGTTAGCCAATTCTGATATGAATAACTATACACAAATAGATACAATGATTGTTTGGCTCTTGGCACGCAGTGCTGACTAGAAGCAGTCGAGGGCGATACAGCCGCGCAGCAGGCAAGGGCATTTGGCAGCAGAGGCAAAGCAGGAGAACAACTTAAATAGCCAGCCTTATTGAAGGATGGGGCAGGGGCAGATATGCTTGGGGGTGTTATTGAGAATGAGGGCATGTCTCAAGTTGTCTGCCCGACCTGGCTGTGCGAGCTGCACCCCTGCCATATTAGATCACTAATAACATCTTTAAAAAGGAATATCTTCGATACCATGCTAAATTACATTACATTTTGCCGTCTGTCGCAAGTTATTTCATTCAGATCTTAAATTGCTTTATTCATATCAGGCTAAATACCACCTCGAGGCATGATATAATGATTTCACTGTCCTGTTATATCCACACTTCTCCTAATTAAACCGACTGACTGTGACACCCCTGCTGATTATAACCGTCGGCACCCAGATTCTCGCACCTGTCGATTTTAGACTCCCTGCTCAGCAGATAAAACAGCCTGTGCTCATTTGTGCCGAAGCTTCATCCTCTGAGCCTCCCGGTCGATTCCGCTACGTGGAGTAACCATTCCTGCTGCGTATCATTTTCATCGGACGTGTTTTGAGTCGCATACATTCCCTACGTTCCCTCTTCCTGTTGTTGACTCGGACTCCCGCTTCCTCATGTCCATACCGTCAGCTAAAAATAGCAAGTTATGAATAGTAGCATCTTTTACAATGCACAGTGAATGAGTTACCTGTGAGGGTTATGAAACTAATTGGAATGATCATATTCAGCAAGGTCTAAAACCTAATAGCCTCATTTATTTTACCCAAAAGAGTTAAATATTGGGCTTTCGTTGCCCAGGTATATGAAAAGGTGCATATTTGCATTATTCAATTAGACTGAATAGGTTTAATGAAGTAAAACAAGTTTGATGCTGTTCGACTTAGCTAAATAAAAAGAACATACCAGTATTTACATTCATATTATGAGAGTCGTGTTGGAATTGCTGCATTTTTATACAGTATCCCCTTCTAAATACTGTACATATGGAAAGCACTCTTATATAAAGCTGTTATTATTGTCATAAAGTATTTGAAGATCTAGTATTCTGAAATGCCTATACTGTATTTTAATGAGAATAAATACCAAAAAGTGAAATGCAAACGGAAGGCTGCTAGGTCAGAAGCATAGACAACATCCGACAACAGACAACTAATCTCACAGATTTCGGTTACCATTTTTTGAACAGGTACTCCCTCTGGGTCAGTAATATACACGTGGTCACCAGACCTGAGGTTAGGATCTGTGCTATTCACTTGGATGCTGTGGATAATGGATCGAAACTATACATTCGTATCAGTCCTCAGTCTCAATCTGTTTTAATTTAACAAACGTCTTGCAGATGACCAATCTTCCCTAAATTTCCCTAAATACAAGACTGTGCTTGCTGTGATGTGCCTAATTAATAAAACAGCTATGAGGCCGAGCATCTAATCCACAAAGGATTTTATGTAAAATACAAATAGCCTGACTTAATATTGCTGGGCCAAACCCAATTATGGGCTGTTGGTGTCATTTTGCATCAGTACACTGGCAGATCATGTGTTCCAGCCTTTTTATCCGACCAAACACTTCCACGTCAGATACATTAGCAGTGAAAAGGCTCGAAAATGGGTTTCTGTTGCTGTTTAATCCGTCCTCATACTTCTGGGAACCAAAATAACATGTTTAATTTATATTGCTCTGTGTGTGACACTACAGATTGTAAATCTTGTTTCCATAGCAATTTGTGAGGCAGTAAGCATAGCATCACAGAGAGCCTATACAACAGAGATTAATTATTCTTCATCAAGGCAAACGGTTTCAATATGCGCTCACCAAAGAAAATAGCAGTGTCCTAGGAGATGGTAAAAGGGCATTATAAACAGCACACTACAAGTAAGTTGTGCAGCGAACAGCCACTAAGAATTGTAGTAATTTACATCTATTACAGTATCTTAAGATCAGGAATGAATCCAGATAAGTGCAGTTTAGCAGTAACGAGCCAATGTTAATAATTTCCAGTCGGGTAATTCTCATGATTTGACACAGCACTACAAAGCCACGTCAAATCTATGCAGCAACCCGGAAGAACCGCCCAGCACTGACGTGGCAAGTCAGAGCCAGCCATTATTTTGTCGTCGTACTCCCTCTACCGGTGGGACAGCCGTACAGCAGCGCTTTGAGGCAGCATGAGACTTGCCATTCCGTTTTCGCATTTTCTTTACGCATTCATTTACATCCCCCTCCCCAATACAAAAAGAACACGAACTTCCACTTCCGGGGGGTCAAAGAAAATGAATGCGATTTGTTTCTCGTTTTGTTTTCTTACAAGCTCATGTAGTCAAAGGTTACATTGCTTTATATGATGGAACAAAATAAGATAACCATATAGTATAAGTAAAATCTTTTTTTTAACTACAATCATCATTCGTCCATCCATTTGTGATAAAGCCCGCAGGGGAAAAAAAAAAACAATTTAGTCAATTTCCAAAAAAAAAAAAAACATTCTATTTGCAAAAGTGCTCTGCGATGTTTAAAACATAAACACCCGTTAGTGTTCATTATTAATTAATACTGGGACATCCACATGTATTCTAACAGTTGTTACAGACAAGCTGCAGTGACCATTGTGAAGACGCGCCGTAGACCTGTGAATTCAAACTACCACAACAAAAGTGACCACACCATTACTACACATTCACAAGGACAATGAAGTAAAATTGTAAGCAAGTCCTTTTTTTTGTTTCAGTGTTCATTACGGTTACTATGCTTTTATCTGAAGTGAATTGCAGTTGATTAGACTGGCAAAGGGCTATGCCCCCTTGAGCAGCGTCAGGTCTTTGAGCCCAAGTCAAGTACCTGACAGATAGAACAGCTGTACTGATCTTCATCATCAATACACAGGGGTGTGAACCAGTCTCAAACCCCTTACACACAAAGCAAGAAATTAAGAAATAAAACAGAAAAGTGTCTATCAAAAAATTCAGACCTATTTATCTCCATGAGCCTGTCCACATCGAAACCGAAACTTGCGTGTTTCCCCATCACCATTTCGCTTCTCCGTTTCTTCGTCGGTAAGAGAAGACCTTAGGTCAAACACTCCAGCCACGCGGCTACAGGCCACTGGCTCAGTTCACATGAATGAACCGTCGATTAACAGGAACAAAAATGAGGTTTCTAACCACTAAACATGAGTTTGTTGACAACTCTCTTCTACGCAGTGAATCCATTTTCAAATATTTTGAAGTGACTATAATTCAGCACGTCAGTCTGGAATCTCTGAGCACATTTCTCATAAGTGAATAGTTTGCTTTAGCAAAGCCAAGAAACCCTACCCACAGAAATGTGTTAATCGACAAAACAGATCAACAGATGCCAATGATAACCTCCATAGTGTGTATATTTCTGAGAAAGCCCGATTAGCTATTTCATATTGAAGAACTTCATTTTACTTTCTCTTAATTGTCTATCATTTCTTTCATATCTCACTGTATAAAACTGCTATTTATGTACACTACAGGGCAAAATATTACGAACACCCGGCATTTTTCAGAATTTGGCTGGGTTTTCTTAAGATATATTTTCAGCAACAACAAAAAACAGAGTGACATATCTTAACAAGAAATGTGCAAAAATTATTTGCCAAGAGATACACATATTCAAATTAAACTTTTTACAAAGTACCCTCCCTTAGCCTTGATTACAGCCTGTCATATCCTAGGCATTCTTTCCAGCAGTTTAAGGGGGAGAACTTCCTGGAAACTCATTCCAGGCTTTCAAGAGTTCCTTCATGAGCTCTTCTGAACTTGATGGGCGCACTTCTCTGACTGCCCGGTCAAGCTCATCCCACAGCAACTCAAAGTGAATGTCAAGATGTACAGCTGTGAGAAAGGAGCATTTTTAGTCAATACAAGTGTCCCTTTGGCATTTTGTGTGCCTTTGTTGTCCAAAATTAACTATAAGTGACAAAAACCAGCCAAATTCTGAAATATGCAGGGTGTTTGTAATATTTTGGCCTGTGGTGCCTGCATGCTAATATCAAATTCATGCCTGAACATGTTGGGGCACATTTGTTACTTTCATGTAAGTGTGCACCTCCCCTCAAATTTTTGTTCATGAACTTAGCAACCATGGCTAGAAGAAATAAAATACCAGTAATTTGAGGCCATCTACTGGTTTGTTACAGTAATTCCATTTTAAAGGCCAGAGACGAAATTCTCTATCCCGTAATACACGCAGTCTCCATGTGTATTAAGAGGCAACTTGAATCAATATTTGCTGCTCTCCAGCTGAGATTAAAGTAGACTGTAACCCCGCTGTTACTGAATCTCAGACCCTGTTAATGATGAAATAAATATGTCAGAGGAGCTGATGCTGATATCACACACAGCGCTGAGGCAGTGTCACATTACATGATGCAAAGGCTACAAACAACGAAAGAAAAAAAAAAACATAGGCATCACCGACGAGGGAGATCCTGCAAAGGAGTGCCAGTTCGAGTATTAGTTTATCGCTCCTTACTCTACGGCAAAGGTGTCGATGCTCTCCTGGGAGACCTCGGAGTCCAGCGAGTAGCAGGAGCTGCTGTTGTCCGGGACGTCCCGGGGCGAGGTCTCGGCGGCGAGCCCAGCCTGGCTGTCGCACAGGTGCTGAGAGGCCTGTATGAGCTGGCTGCAGAGCCGGCTGTAGCGGTGGTACCGGGTTCCGCGGGTGCCGGCGTGGCTGTGGGCGTGCTCCTGCAGCTGGGCCTTGTGGGCGAAGCGTAAGCCGCAGACGGCGCACGCCATACGCCGTTTACGGGAGCGCGGGCTGCAGCCGCCAACTCCGCCGACCCCGCCGCCGCGCAGCTCCGCCGCTAACTCTTCGGCGAGCGCCCGGCTCTGTCGCAGTGCCTCCTCCAGCCCGGCCGACCCCGCCTCCGACTCCCGCGAGCTGGGGCTCCGCCCCCCTCCGCCCAGGAGGCGGTCCCCAGAGCCCTCCAGCTCCTCCTCTGGCTCCTCCCCCTTTGATGCCGACTCGGCGCGGGCGAGGAAGTGTCCGCAGAGCGTCTCTCGTGGCGTGTCGCCTCCGTCCCGCCCGACGGGACTGAGGCTCTTCGGGGCGGGCGAGCACCTCGGCCCCGCCCCCATCCCAGCCACGCCCGTCCCCGGCACCGCCCTCTCCCCCGACACCTCCGTCTCCACCTGCTCCTGCTTCACAGTCACAGCGGCGACCGGGTCCTCCCCGCAGGCCACCGAGGACACCCTCCGGAGCTCTGGAGCCGTGGACGGGGCTGGCTGGACACACCCCCGAGGGCGCTCACCTCGAGCCCCGCCCACGCCACGCACTGACGCCCCCTTCTGGACGGGACCCTCTTTGGCGGCAGACTGGGACGAGATCTGGATGCCGTACAGGTTGGACATCCTGAGGGCGTCCTGCGCAATGGCGGCGGTATCCTGGTTACCGTCGCTGGGCGTCCGGCGCAGCTGGTACGCGTGCAGGAATTTGATGCCCTCTTGTAAACGGCCGGGCTCCACCTGCTGTTTGGGCCCTGTCCCAGTGTACATGATGTGCAGCAGGTAGCTGAACACGTCCGGCTGGATGTCCGTGGGCTGGATCTTAATGCACTCGCTGTACGGGAGAGAGAGAGAGATCTGCCGAGTGTATTACAAACTCAGCAAACTCATTTCACCTATTAACGCTTTGGTGAAAATTTGGTAAAAACAAACTCAAATCATCACAGCACAATACTAGTGAGGTGAAAGTCCTCTCCAAACCCAGATTTTACAGCTGTGATGGGTGGTGAACCAGGAGGTTATGGAATTTGGGTTCAAATGCCTTAACTTTTTTCAGTAGCATCACCAATCTGCAGCATCCAACAATAAGTGATTTATTTATCTGGTAAACTCGCAAGGTTCCAAGATAAGTCCTGTTATCAGGAAAATCAAAAGAATTTACCGATAATAGTTTTAAATCAATCGTCTGACATTCTCTCTAATCCAAAGTGAAAATCTGCGCAGTCCACCACATTCAGCTCTCAACTACTCCACTCTAAATATCAGAATAAGTATGTAAAACTAAGGCAAGAGTGTATTTGCTGAATTCTATCATCATGATTATAATTATACTTTCACTGATTATCGATATTCTGCCTCTAGTTATGTCAACTATTCATGCCTATTTCAAAAATGTTTTCCGTAACCAAAAAAAGTAGGTGTATAACATAGAAATTTACGCCAAAAATAAATACATACAAGACGAAAAGGAATCACAGTCATAAACGCCAAAATATGTCATGTGGAATAAGTTAAACGTCTAACAAGATTTATGAATATTTATAAACCAGTGCTGGTAGTTACATGCCATGAGGTATCGGACCTGGACTGATGGATGAAAATCATTTTGAAGTAGTTGGAAAACGCTGCCAGGACAGCACGGTGGGCTTTGAAGTACACGTTACCGATGGCCACTGTGCAGTCGCACAGGAAACCAAACTCCCTCTGAACGTTCAGCTGTTGCAGGAGGAACAAGCTGTGCCCGGACACTTCCATGGCGCCCCCCAGCGGCCGCTACGATGTATAGATTAGAGACAATCGGTCGCCCCCTGTTGGTCAAAAGGTGAACTTTTTTATTGCGGCCAAATTACAGACAGATGTTTCCATCTGTACTAAGGCAAAGCGTGCCATCGCTGCATTCGCCTACCTACTTCATCACCTCTGCCCACGCCGTTTCTTTGTATTCAGATTACATTTAATAGAAGAGGCATCAATTATAAGTATCATAAATTTCAAGTCAACAGTAGTCAGTATCTATTGTATTCATCCTCCCATTAAGTGATCTTATTTTCTTCATAAAACTTATGCATAATGATAATAATCAATTAGAACTTTATGTCTCTTGTAACTGGTCCCCTCTTCAAGTCTCCCAATCCAGCATAAAAATAAAAAAGCACGTGAATAAAATGATTTCTCTGAAGGCCATTTAAGTGGCATATATGAAATGGGTCTGTGGCAACTACATAACGTCAATCATAGCAGACAATGCATCTCCCGTTACATACACCAAATAATAGTTAGAGCATCAATATTTAAACCGAAAGCGCGCATACTGCGTGACAAAATTAGCGGCGTTACCCTGTTTATGCATGCATGCATATAAGCAATCTGGTTCGAGGATTCCATCACCTAGCAATGTTCTCAACATAATTGTCATTTTTGAACCAAATTAATCTTTGTCAACTCGCTGCAGCTAGCTGGCCAAGCTAAATTCAAGACTTCATCATGTACATGTTAGAGCGGCTGCGCGAAATGACATGTTCTAGCGGCAAATGCACTTCATGCAAACCAGTCCGTGACAGTGCATGATCCCGAAATTAGTGCAGAACAGCAATAAGTGTTAATTCGAATCGATTATGCAAAACAGCTCTTACCGCTTATGTACATAAATGGGTCCAGATGAGAATTTGTTGCTGCAGGGTAGTTCTCGTTAGGTCTCGCGCTCCTTCCTGCGCGACTCCTAGTGCCGTTTGTTGTCTGTCACGTGACTTCGTGCATTGCGCTATGCACATAAAGGTGAAATGCTTACCTGTGTACATAAGACTAAAAACAATATTAGGCTAGCTACTGTTCTTTCCAGCTCCTTCAGTTCCAAGTTAAGAGTCGTTGTTCGTATTCACTATGACGCCAAGTCAGAAACGAAATGTATTTCAAATATTTTGTCGAAATATTTTTTTTTTGCTCGAAAGCATTAGCTTCTTGCAGTTTCTTCAAGAGCAATATGTTGTGTATCACGTGACCACATTTGTTGTCCGTCGGTGCATGAACAAAGGATCTACCTGTGTGTGTGTGTGTGTGTGTGTGTGTAGTGATGCAGCACAAGCACTTCCATCGTGCCATATTTCTTTAACTTTGATTCACTATATATAAAAGGGTTGCAACACTTCAGAAACAAGTATCTTCAGATAATTTAGTCAAATGCTTTGCATAATTTAATGAAGATTTATATATTAATTCTGAATAACGTTGAGCTCATTGCCTCACGTTGATTGTTTGCAATGTTGCACTTTGCCAGTTGTAGTTAGTTGTTGTTTTATTTATCAAAATAGATCATTTTAATACCTGAATTGGAAAGATACAACAAGTTAATCAATAAACGGGTCGATAATGACTGTCGGACGGCGGTGCTGAGTTTCAACGTTGAACTCGAATCACACATTACATTTTAAATCAGTCGCAAAATTGGTGCCCTGTACTCTTGCGATTTTAACAGATGTTCCGAGCTATTGTAACCAAGCAGTTTACAGCCAGATTTGAAGGGTTGAATTTTAGCAAGAAGGGCTGGACCAAGAGCAGACTGACAGACTCCGTGCGGCAGCACGTAAGGCTGTCTGTGCGGAAGTGCTGGAAACGCGCTGCAGGAGTGGTCTGCTGTCGCGACGGCTCTCGTGTTTCACACTTAAGAAGGCAGCTTTAAATCACAAGCGTAGTCTCAGTCATCGATTTCGAGGATTTGGAGGTCCAGATTACAGTTGAGTATTTGCTCCGCATTTCTTTGAGAAGCTCGTTTGCGGCCATTTCAGTAGCTCGCCACATCGCGCAGCCTTGTTAGCTCAATTGCTGTAATATCGTTGGGTGGCCGTGCGAATGCGAGACCGCACAGAGTTGAAGGTTTGCGCCGACTCGACATTGCTGTCGCATGGCCTATTTTTTATCTCATATTGGCTTCGGCAGTGAGATGAGCGGTGAATATCACCAAGACCGAGGAAAGAAAGTCCTCAACCACATATAAAAATCTCATAGTTTTAGTTACTTTGGGTGTGATTGACAAGTCGCGGTGCCCGCATGACTCCATCAGTGGTGCAGGCCAATGGAAATGTGTGGGAGGGACGTGAACCACAGTTTGTGAAAACGTCAACAAAGAGAATCAACAAGGATGCAATTAGCCGATGCAAGGCAGGAAAACTCGCTACCGCTCAGATGCGTGATGGTAGTGGAAGCCGGATTAAGGCCGCTTTCACACCGGACGCGAAACGAATTTTTCGCACGACAGATTACACTCAAAGTCAATGCAAAGACGCGAATAAACGCGAAAACGCGTGTATTCGCGTCTTTGCATTGACTTTGAATGTAGTCTGTCGTGCGAAAAATTCGTTTCGCGTCCGGTGTGAAAGCAGCTTAAAGCACACAATCTAGAATGCGCAAAGAGAGTTGACAGCAGATACGTGCCGTTCACTTTTCTCGATCGTTGTTCTGTATATGCCTTTGATGTTATTCCGTTAGCTTGCTAGGTAAATAAACTGGTGGATTGCAACCTAAGATTTACATCCATGCTCAAGTTGAAACGGCAAATGTTACTGTGTAGCTGAATGAACTCTGAGGGTTTAGCGAAATGTGTTATTTCATTTATGACTGTGTCAGCGGTTCGTTTTCTTTAAGCCACACTGTAAACCGGATAAGCCACGGCACCGGATGAATGTACATAAGGCTGCAGTACCTACTGTTTTGGTTTTGTAACCGCCGGGTGGCTCGAAACACCACAAGATGGAAGGCGGAAGTAGATTTGAGTAGTACGAAGCGCGACAATTCTGTGCGACGCTGCGGTACAGAATGTGGAATATTCTTTCGTATATGCGAAGCAATTGGAATCCCCCTCTAGCATCGCCTAAACTGTCCGCACTATTGACGATGGGATGCTGATGATATGAAACGGAAGTTGTGTTTGTGCATTTCATGCATTGAAACTCTCTGAAACCTTTGTCAAAACCTTCTTAATTATTCAGGCTTCTTCTCAAACAACCTTCTGATGTGCTAAACTTGAGCTTTCTGGGAAATTGTACTTCAGTTGCATTCTTCGAGCATTAGCTGAAGCCCAGTGTTGCAGACGGCTGGTTATTTTGTGTCATGTCGTTGTCTATAGCCCCATCTTGTTTTCCGTACAGAGAGGGCGGCGGATATGCCAGGCAGACACCAGGTGATGACGCGACCAAATCACAGTGAGCACGTCCTGCTGCAGCTGAACAACCAGAGGGAGTGGGGCTTCCTCTGCGACTGCTCCGTCGCCGTGGGAGACGTGGACTTCCGCGCCCACAAGGCCGTCCTGGCGGCCTGCAGCTCGTACTTTCGCATGATGTTCATCAAGGACCAGCGGGCTCGCCTGGACCTCAGCAACATGCCTGTCAGCGCCGAGTGCTTCGACCTGGTCCTGCAGCTCATGTACCTGGGCCGGACCGTGACGGAGCCCAGCGACTTCGAGGAGCTTAAGGTGGCCATGGCCTACTTACAGATGTACTACATCCCCGATACCCTGGAGGAGCTGAGAGGAAACCAGAGTGCCAATGCTAATGCTAATGCTAGCGCTAACTTCCCTCCTCCTCCCTCCGCTTCCTCATCGTCCGCCTCATGTTCATCTTCCTCAAGCTCCTCCCCGTCGTTGGGCACGGCGGAACCCAAGATGATGTTCGGCGTGCGCTTGTACGAGCAGCCGAGGCGGAGCAGCGCGGAGAGCGAACGCCTGCTCCAGCATGCGCTAGCCCCCGCCGCGTCTGTCCTGCTCAGCCCCGCCCCCGTCCCGCAGGGGGTCGCCAGGCCACCGGCAGAGGAGCCGCCGATGGCCGCGCCCCTGGTGCCAAGGCCGACGCCTGCGGACGGTGTGGCGGAGCGACCCTGCGACCTCCGGAAGAGGAACTCGGGGCGACGTGCACCGGCCAGGGAGCGACCCCGCTTTGGCCGCACCTTCACCTGCGACGACTGCGGCTTCGTCTTCAGCTGCGAGAAGCTGCTGGTGGAGCACGGCCTCACCTGCACCAACCGCAAACCCTATCAGTCACCTGAGGCTCAAACTCGGGCCCACGGCACCCCCTCCTGGGCAGAAGCCTCCGCGTTCGAGAGCGCAGAAGGGTCGGAGTGGAGAGAGGGGGACGACTGGCGCGAACGAGGCCCGGAAACTCCGATAAGATCGGTGGGGACGGCAACAGACAGTGGACCGACCAGGAACGGGATCATGATCAAAGCTGAGCTGGAGGAGGTTTCTGCGATGGACGGTGTCTCGACTGTAAGAGTGGGAGAGAGTGGGGAAGACGGTGGCCCAATGAGCCCAAAATACAAGGACGAGAAGGCAGACCTGTGTCAGTCCAGCCAAGGGAGGGAGGATCTGGATGTGTCCGGTGTGGCGGATGGTGGCGGGTTTGAGGGTCTGGGCGCGGTAGAGATAAAGAGCGAGGAGCAGGGCTCGGAGTGTGAGCTGTGTGGAGCTCTGCTCTCGGACGAGGACCGCACGGCGCACTACATCTCCAGCCACCTGTCCCACATCTGCGCCTGCGGGCGCTGCGGGCAGATCTTCGTCCGCGGCCGGCAGCTGCAGGAGCACGCCGAGCGGTGCGGGGAGCCGCGAGACTCTGCCTCCGCGGGGTCGCCGCGGGTGACTGATGGGCAGGGCTGGGGGTGGTGCTCGGGCGAGGAAGGGGGCGTGGCAGGCGTCAGTTGTGCTCTCTGCGGCCTGCCCCAGGAGAACGAGGAAGCGGCGGCTCGACACGCCCTGATTTGCGCGGAGCGTTCGGCGGACTCCGGGGGTGGTGGGCGGGGCTACCGATCGAGGCACGGTGCCGCCTCTCGCCGGAAGGGGATGTACCAGCACGGCGACCCGCAGGAATCCCGCTACAGCCGTCGGCTCCTACGGGACAGGCACCTGCGTCCACGGTCCAGTTTTGGACGAGACGCGCCCCGTCATTGCTCGCCCGCCGCCTCCGCTGCCGGGACGCCATCATCTGGTACCACTACCTGTGCCACATGACCTCCCGCCCACCGGCTGTCCATCAACTGCCGGCTTGTCCTACCCACTGTGATGTCACGGCCTCTCCTTGCCCTGTGACCACGCCCACAGACAAAGCCCTTATAAGCCTTTGGTCTCCATGGTGAGAAACTTGATACCAGATTTTACATGGAGACCTCTTCTCACAAACTGAACGATACGTTAGTGTTTATACAAGCACTTGTGTTTGTTTTACTTTTTCCTGAAGCTGTAAGAGGTGTAGAATAGATATTTGTATTCACAGTAAGACCCAAAAAAATACAGTTATGAATTGTATGTATAATCATGAGTCGACTGTATTACTTTCTTTTGGGACTCCTGCAGCCGGAGCATTGTGTGTGAAACTTTCCCTTTTTTAACAGCAGTTGTTTGCATACATTCCTGAAGGCCCAGGAGAAGTTTTGAACAGTTACAATGGAGGCAATGATGCTAACTTCTGATTAATCGGTCGCGAGCGAAGTAGCGGGTCATATGTACTCATACTGTCAGAATCTGCAATGGTCATGTGTGCTTGGATTTTTGTGTTAAAGGAAACTCCATTGACATAATTTGGGCTGGTTTTAGCTGTTACTCCACTTTTTAATCCCCAGTCATACTGTCACCTGGAGGAGTTAATATCTCGTCTTTTCCCTGCATCAATGTGCAGTTTGGTTTGTGGAAAACAGAAAAGTTAAATCAAATTTTGTTGCGCAGAATTTTTCTGAAAGTTTATGGAACATTATAGAACATAACATTAGAGAGAACCCTGGTCAGATCACCTATGAAAACTGAAGGCACTAGCAGCCTGGAGAGAGTCCCTGACCGCAGAAACTTCAAGTAGGGTAGTCCTTCCTTCTCTGGCCGGCTCGGGGTTTGAGTGTAAATAACCATCGTGTTCAGACAGTTAGTCAGTATTCAAGTAGAAGATGCTCAAATGTGCCATATTGCTTAAGATTTTTCTGAATGGTAATTCTGTCATACACATTTCTCAGACTGTCAGAACTATGAAAAAAGACAAGCCAGTGGGTTTATGGGACAACAACTACCGAGGACTGCAGACAATCATGGCCCTCACAAGTGTAGACGTGCTGAATATAATGTTCTAGCATGTATAACTGAATATTCTGCCCAGTATTAACTTCTAAATTGGCTGCCGGAAGTGAAATGCAGTGCCTGTACTGCATTTTCAGCTCGATTTTAATCGTAAAGCGCTTTTTACAGGTCTGTCTCAAAGACGCTTTACGCACTAGCCGAAGGGCAGAGCAAAAGGGTAAGATAGCCAGTTGTACTGCTGTCCAAATGGCCGATGTCCAACAAGATTTCCACGGAGTTAGTTTTCCTGAGAATTCATTTCCACAAGCATGCTAAAGTCTCAACACTGACTGAAAATATGGCCTTCAATTTATGACGTCATATCCGTATGCCTGTCTTCTAAACTATGGTTTGGTACTGATCCGATTGCCCCTGTTAAACGAAAAGCTGGAAGGTAACTCCTGTCACGTGTACAAATTCAGGTTTTGAAATTGGAGTGTTACTCTTAAAGAAAATGCCTAATTCCTCAATAAAGAACACTACAATTTGTGTAAATTCTTCTGGCAATGCACCAAGACCAAGTTTAGCCAGAGGATTTTGTTTCCGTCTGAATGTTTTTCAGAAATTCTTTGAAACAATGTATGTCGACAAACGTGCGTAGTTTTCATTTGCTAAGCTTAGCATTTTACACGCTCGATTGGTGCAATTGTGACCTCTTTACGTTTAGTTGCTTGCGAAATCAAAGAGCCTAGAGACGACCGTGTCACTCATAAAATAAAGTGCTTTGCCACTAGGGGCATTAGAGAGCACAATGTGTGCTGGACGAGTCAAAGCAGGAAAGCCATACCTGGCGCCATCAAAAAACTGGAACATGAACTGACGTGAAGTAGCTATGTCAGGTTTTATATGTCACTGTCATCCACCTCACTAATTATTCTTTATGAAACAAGACCCTGTTAACTTATTTTGCTATTTTAGGTCTTTATGCTAAGTGTTTAGTTGAACACTTTGGCTTTGGGACAAATTTATTTGTGCTGCACATCTGTTGCAAAGACAGCATGTTTGTTTACAACAAGACCATGAAATATTGGCCTTAGGTGAGGAATCCAAATTTATGCAACTCGCACCAAACTTGTAAATACTTTTTTGTGGCTGTCATTTTTAAATGGATTTACATGTTTTGTTCTCTCCCGCATTAAAAAAAATCTTAGGTATTTATTTTCTACCTTTATCATGACTGCTGATCTGATTCTGCTTTTTTTCCATTTTAATCACTGTTTTTTGGTCTAGGCTTTAGAAAATATGTTTCATTTTTAGCAGTTGTCGGGGCATAAATACATTTTGGACCAGTTCGGTCAACAGTGCTGAAATTGTACTTTTTTCTCTCTCTCTTTTTTTTTTTAACTTTTTATTAAATGTTGTAAATCTGACTGTCTTCCTCGTTTATTGCTGAGAACAGTGGTCAACAGTCTTGTTTCTGGAGATCTAGCATCCTGTAGATTTTCACTCCAACCCTAACAAAGCTCACCTCATTCAAAGCTATAGACATTCAACCCCCTCTATTGTAGATCTCCAGGAACAGGCTGGGTTACCTGTGCTTTAGTCCAAAAGTCCACAAATACCCCTCTAACTGTTGTTGTAAAGCCAGATGGCCTTTGTTAAATATAAAAGCCTAGCAAATAACAAGTATTCACAAAAACTGAAATTAAAGCAGGAAGCGCTTCCTTCAACATCTGTACTAGACCCCATGTTCTCACTATAAAATCAATCATATGAATAAACCTCTCCAGACAATACAGTATCGCAGCCGATTTTGCAATCTAAGAGAAAGGTTTTTTGATGAAAACTGAAATGTGTGAGGAAATGCCTAAGAGATTGAGCAAAGAATTCAACACTTGGGGGCGGTGTTGAGCTGCATTTCGGCTGAACTGGCTCTAGTAAAATAACCCTCACTTTGATGCTGTATTTAGGTCAGAACTGGTATATGGAGGACATACTATTGATTTAATTATTTCAAGAGCGGTAAGTGGAGACAAGATGGTCAGCGTGGTGCAGACAGTGCGTGTTAAGGGTCTTGTGGGCCTGCTTAACCATGCGTGCTCTGTGTATTGCTTACTGTGAATTGCATGACTTTATTCCTTGTCGAAGTATCTGGCATTCTCACAAAACACTGATGGGGAGATATTCTGATTTTGTATGACAAGCCAAAATCAAAATCTTTTCCTCCTTCATGACATCACATAGGGCAGTGACTGACCTGAAGCAAGAAGGACTGATTCGCCTCAGCCAACCATTTAATCAGTCGATTCATTATTCAGGGTGGTCTCTACCCCTTGTGATGCCACATTGCACAGATTTTGAAATGGCTGGTAATGTTTAATTGGCTTTGCACCTGGTGACATCATAGGGGACCTTAGCTTGGCAAACTATGGCTCTTTACAAAACCTGTCGCCATATGTGTTCCTGTCTGTAAATAGTGTTTTTGTTTACCTACAGTTTTATTCTCAAAAATGTGCTCATGCCTTACTCTTCTATTGTAACTGTTGTGGGTCCCATTCAGATGCGTTTCCTGTTTTTGAGGTCCTTTTATCTTCAAGTAACTGGAGGGAGGCAGAAGCTTGATAAAATTATCAGACTTTATTCAGCTCATGATGTAAAGCCCAGAATAATCTCTGAATGCCAAGCATACTGAATTCAAACATTCCAAACTGCCTTTTTTAGCTCCGCTGTGACGATAGTCAGCAGTCGGCGGAGCTTTTCTAATGCCGAGTCGTCCGGCGTCTGTCTGTCTGTCTGTCTGTCCGCCGTCAACTTTTCACTTCAAATTTGAATATATCAAAAACTGTCTGATAACTTTTTCTCTAATTTGATGCGAGCCTTCGTTATGATGTACTGAATATTCACTGTGGAAATTAGAAAATTTTACGTCCCGGTTTTTGAGAAATTCAGCATTTAGGACTTAGAAAATCAGCGTTTGTGCTCATTTTTTCAGTCTCATTAATATCTCAAATACTGTCTGATAACTTTTTGTCTAATTTGTTATGAGCCTTCCTTATAATGTTCTGATGATCCCCTGCGAAAATGAGAAAATTTTACGTCCTGGTTTTTGAGAAATTCAGCATTTTGGACTTAGAAAATCAGTGTTTCTGCTCACCTTTTCAGTCTTTCATTAATATCTCAAAAACTGTCCGATAACTTTTTGTCTAATTTGTTGTGAGCCTTCCTTATGATGTTCTGACCAGACCCGGGGTCAGATTGTAATCCGGATTACGATTACAATTATGATTATGATTATGATTGTAATCGTAATCGTAATAACTAATTTTGATGGGCCCGTAATCGTAATCGTAATCTCTAATTTTGCAGGGACTGTTGTTATTATTTGTTGTTGTACAAGTTATTATTTCACAAGTAATTCTACAATACAAAAACAATGTTTAATCATTTCACGTGCTATTTTATAAATAGCCTATATAAATGCATCAGTATACATGTACCATTATAAAGATATCTCCACAAAGAAACCTTAGTCTAACCAGGCATAATCATGATTGTAATCTAGATTGTAATCGTAATGGTAATCGTACATTTTTGGAGGACTGTAATCGTAATCGTAATCTTTAAAAAATGTCTCATAATCATCGTAATCGTAATCGCACTGATTATGCGTAATCCACCCCAGGTCTGGTTCTGACAATCCCCTGCAAAAATTAGAAAATTCTAAGTGCCAGTTTTTGAGAAATTCAACATTTCATATTGCAATAGTTTTCAAGGATTTCTGAAATTAAGTTATGACATGGACGTTTCAGTCATCCTCAGCGGAGCTCTCTAGGCCGACAGGCCTCTTGTTATTTGAACCTCCTTCCAATCACATCACACTGGTTATCTCTTACCTCTTTCCCTTCCCCTATTTGTCGGCATGTTCTCTGTGGGATTTTCTGGAAAATATTGGTGGCAAACAGAGTTATTGCCCCCATAAAAAAGACAGAAAATACATTTTCAAAAAGAAACAAAAATGCATTTAAGCTAGAAAAATATGTTTAAAAAATAGGATACAAATGGATACGTAAATGGCTCAACTGATTATGTTTCCAGTAATAAATGTAACTAATTGATTGATTTACCTTTATTTGCTATAGAGGGACAATGTACATTAATGAACATTTTAACAATAAAATGTAAATGCACCCAATTATAGCCAAAAGGCTAGTTTCCATTGGTAGTCCCCCTGCCAGAATGAGCATGGCCATATAACCTGTTAAAAAAAAAAAACAGTAATTATGATAAAAAAACAAAGACATATTATATGTTCAATATTTAGAAACAGCAACATTACACCCCCCCCACACACACACACACACACAATGATTCTAATGATTCTACAGAGCAGATATTGATTAAATCAGCCGAACAGATATTAACCAAAGCTACAAAAATCGACCGTTTATGTTTTTGTGAACTGCTAGTGTGTGTGTGTGTGTGTGTGTGTGTGTGTTACTGCTGCATACATAATATGGTTACAGATTATGATTATTGATTTGCTGATGAATATGACGAGTAATATTGAAATATCCTCAACATAATAAAAAGGCTTTAAAAACAAATGACACTGACACTAATTCAAGTTTTTCTACAAAATGTTTACCATTTTCTGTTTTGTATTTGATATAGTTTAACACCCACAGAAAACAAATACATTGAGTTTTCTATCCTCTCAGAGGTGTGACAGACGCGATCCCACTCCAGGTCTCCAAAGAGCCTCCTTTCATTACTCATAACGCTTTTACAGCTGCAATATACCCACTGCTCTAATCCGTTCAAACGGCTTTCACTGAAATTAATAATGGAATCCTGCTTGCTGATATAAATCAAGGGCTGCTACGTCTTCCGAGTTGATTAAAACAGCTTTGTAGTGCTGTGATCGTCTCTGTCGTAATATCGCAGTCGTCAGGGTAGACCAAAATGTACTCTCTGTGCTAGCCAGGACCGGGGGGGGGGAGTTGTGGAAAATGTAAGCTGTCAGTTTTCCCTGATATTGACGTCAGCACCCTCCGCCCTGTGATATCATAGCACTTCCAACGCAGTGAGTCAATCGCATCATTTTTGAGTGGAGCTAAGTGTCGTACATTTCGAAGTGATGTTACCCTCTAAAGCGTGGCGGATAGTGAGAGGCTGAATCGCAATTCATGCGATTGTGATTATGGTCTCGATGCGCTTACCTTTGCGAATCCTCAATTTTTCCCAATTCATTGTAAGGAGTTGTGTCACGATTACTGCGCATGCCCAGAACTTCAAAATTGTTAGCCTTACAAAGTGAATCTGCTCGACTACAAATCAAAATCTGATTACATCTTCGTCAATCAGTCTTTGTTTTGCATTGTTTTTATATATTTTAGGTACTCAGGCATTATGCTTTTTATATTAAAGAATTTCTATGGAAATTAGAGGATTCAATGCGCTATTTTAGCTGTTTAGCCGAAGGCTATGACACGCGGAAGCTGGGCTTTCAACCACCAATAAACATCACAGAAGAAGACGAATACCTGAAGATTTTTTTATTTCAGAAAAAATTATACCTGATACATGCTTGAGCATTAGCTGGGGCAGAACAAATAAATGGCTTGAGCAGTGTCAGGGTTCGCTCTCTCGTCCTTATGTAACGACAGAAGACGTTCCGTGGCTCCTGACATGCTGCGCCGAAGGCAACACTTGTCGAGGCAGGAGGTCGAGCGCTAATTGAGCTGGGATTCGAAAGTGTCCTCGCAGGAATAGGGGCAAAGAGCATTTGGAGAGAACACACCCGTCCCCGCAACACCGCCTTGTGCCGCGCGACTCTGATGGAAAATGGTGCTGTCACGCAGAACTCGGTGAACTGTGGGCGGGTCTAAATTGTTATCGTGGAAGGGGCCACGAGGGTAACATCTGATTGGGATGGCAGGTGGAAACTGCTGTTAAAATTCAATTTATTTAACCCCATAAAACTAAAATGTAGCTGCTGTATTCAAACCTATGAAACTTCAGGCCTATTTTAAATTATTGTGGTCATCCCAATGTTTCCAACAATCCCAAGTATGTCCTGCTGAATTACAGGGAAATGTGTATAAAATGATGCACGAGATATTTTCAGCCAAAATAGATATTTTCCATTTGATGTAATGCTGTGGCCGTAAAAACATGGCATCCTGGGTTTGAATATTTCTTTCAATATAAGTGTGATGTGGCTTCAGTGAAGCACTGCAACTTTGAACCTACTTAAAAGAAAAATTCAGTGAAAAGTTAAAGTTTTAGGGATTAAATTTTCAAATGATTTTACTTTTAACTTTCATTGTTGTATGCAACATTGTAGTGTTCTTCCAAACGGGATGCGATAACCAATTGAAGAGTCTCCTGATCTAAAGCCAAACCTAACAGGCCGATCTCCGGCAGACCGTAACCTCAGAGACCATGTGGGTCATCATTGTAGAATATAAGTATTTGGACAGAATAAAAAAAATAATAGATAAAAAATGGGGTGGGGGATGGGATGGTTCCAGGGACAGTGACTTCAGACAATGAACCTAATTTCTGCTGATGAGCATCGATATTGAGCCAAGCAATATAATTGTCTCCATCTCCATGGGCCAGTTGGAATCTGTTAACATGTCCGTATTGGCTGGAGCGCAGAGCAAAGCTCTTCTGACTGACCCGCGCGGTGTTATCAGTGACATGTCGTCTGCATGCCATTTGGATCTGTCGTTGATTCGAGTTTGAGTGCACGTAATGCAAAATCTGGCCTGTCACACTGCAAATAAAGAGCTTTTCTTAAAAGTCATACTCAGCTTTGAATAAGACGCGAAATTCTATTTTTATCTCTTTCCTCTTTGGTGAGAAAACATTATCGTGCTATTACTTAGCCTACGGCTAGCTCGACAAGTGAAATTTTCTTACCCCAAAGGCACATCTTGAAATGTGTCAACCTGTCTCGCCTAATCCCTCCATAGAATCAAAAAATAACAGAGATGAATCAAAGTTTAAAAAAAACTGTTTTCAGTGTAGCTTGAAGCATTCAGGTTGGTGATAAGCGTTTGTGTAGACTGTACACGCAATAATCATATTGGTTAGAGGTAGTGTACGTCAACCAGAGCAGATACAATATATGACGATATTCCAGTTTACCGTTGCTTCCGTTCATTTCTCTGAACGTTACAGCCAATATGCTCGCAAGTAACAACGGTCTCTGATAACCAGGTATGGCAAAAAGGATGGGAAACTTGGGACAATGCCTCTAAAAATTTAGAGCATAATGTTTACTTATGACCTGAGTTCATCAGTTACAGTTCCTTGTAATAGTGACTTCCATTCCAGCAAGTTCTTGGATCTATCAATGAAAATACAGAGGTGAATGAATTAACTTCTGTCAACCAAGGGAACCAGGTAGCAGTGTGGCACTTGCAAATCTATGGTTCATCTATTCATTTCTTCACACTCGATTTGAACTACACGAACTACTAGTCATGGTAACCAGGCCTACTTACTGACACCTAGTGAAATGAAACAATAGCAGGCCACAGCATACAGTGCGGAGGTGACGATGCCACTACTACTTAGCTTCTGGTGTCAGAGATAAAATCCCTTTAGTAATTTATAATGTGGTTCGGGCTCTTTCTGGTATTACTCAACTTAGAATTAATTTTATGATCTGGAACACTCGGAGATTCGCCCATGTGGTACAGAAGCAAGTCATTGCATCAAATTCATGGCTTATTGCTGAAAATGAAATGCTATCGTATTTGTCGTCTAGTTTGTGGACCATTTTTGTAAACTATTACCCACGACACAAAGAGACTGCTCTTCACTGCTTGTGTTTGCTCAATGGTTCTTTGACACTTACACCGTTTGCCCAAGTGAATTAAGCGATAATTGGATTCAAGTCAAGTCTCCCTTGCTACTGATATTTACTTTATTCACACCGGCAATATCGTGTCTTCTCCACAAATATAATTCATATTGAGGACAATTATAATGAAAAAGTCAGTGTGCATACTTCTTTTCCACAATTTTAGGATCTATGTTGTTATGGAGTTGCTGACACCATTCTGAGTTATGGACCACAGAAAAGAATGAAAGGTTCTCCGTGACAACAGGACACAAGTAAGTCAATTTCATGATAAAAATGTATGACACTTAACAACATTGAAATGCCTTCCATTCAAGGTGAGAAAAGGAGGAGTTTCAATTTGTATAAAATATTGATACAGCTTTGATCAGTGAACTAGATGGCCTATGCCTGCATCACTCCAGAGCTCAGAATATTGTGACGGAGCTATTAAAGGATAGGATAGATTTACACAGAAAATTATGTGGTCAATCAAATAGAAAAGGGTACACCTGATGTCAGAGAGTTTCTTTTTTTTATCCATTCACCCTCTTTCAGTTTTCAATCATGTAAAACCTTGTGATGTAAGCACATCCCTCCCCATCATTTTCACAGATTTTTTCTCGCACTGGCATCAGGGCAGTATAATTCAGACTGTTTCTCAGAGGCCATGAGCCGCGCTTTACTGTATGAGAGCACAAGAGCCATCATTTCTATTTTTACTAATCTGAGCCAAAAATCTCATCACAGCAGTGAAATGCCCTTGTGTTCTCTCATCCCTTATTATCATACAGGTGCATACAGGAGTCAGCGCTTATTACATTGTACAGTCCTTTGCGGCCAGAACTCACAGGAGTGTTTGCCCTCTTCCGCGTATGAAAGAACATTTCTGCAAAGCTAAACAAAACTGGAAGGCGTCTAGAATGGTACCATAAATAATTCTAGGAAGAGTCCACTCGGAGACAAAAAATGCCTGGCGAATACACAGATGTGTTTCTATTTTTAGCTTGTGTGGTGGGATGCCTTGCCTTGTTTGGAAGCTTTTGATAACACACCGGATATGAGAGGTTGCTTCCTTTAGGAAACTTTAATCTCTGAGTACAGAGTTTTGGGACGTGTTCAAGACGGAGCCCAGTTTGCCTTCTGTACGGACCGGTGTGTTCAACTGCTGTTGTTTTACACCAGCATATAAAACGAGCTCAGACTGCAACTGCTGGACAGTTCTAATGCCACTGATAAAAATTAAAGATGTCAAAGTTAAAATGGGTGTAATAATTAGTTTTTTAAGGGGGAAAAACTCCAACTGGTCTGTAGCTAAAAAGCAGTATATGCAGCACAGTGCAATGTACTGTGTGTTGTGGCACATTCCTTACATAAACATTAAAAATCCCAGGGTTAATTTGACTCCAATATAGTTTATTTAAGTCCAAAATGGCTGAGATGGACTCATAATCTCTGTTGGGGTTAAATTAACACTGGGATTTTTACTGTGTAATTCTTTGCATCTTGTGCAGCAGTAGCCCTTCTGTTGGTTCGATCCTGAGGGGATAGGGTTAATGGCCCCTGTGCATCGATGAACCTTGGGCACTCGACACCCCGTTCATGGTTCACGGTTTGTCCTTTGACCATTGTCGACAGATACCCACCACTACTGACGGGGGGGCGCCCCAGAAGCCTTGCGGCTTCGGAGGTGCAATGACCCTCTTGTTAAGGCATGAAGATTTGGAGCGTTCAATGTCACTCTGGGCATTTCTCCCACATCCAATACATTGACTATGAGAACCTAATGTTTGCTTACTATCTGTACATACACGCACAGTGAGTGCCACAATTCATTGGATAGTAGCACATTTGTTCTGCTTTCTGGTATTTGTAGTTTGAAAGGACACATTGACCGCGATAATTATGTTTAAGTGCCGACTGTCAGCCATGATCTGAGTATTTTCATCCATATATGAATCATTTTCAAATTACAGCACCTTTTGTACATAAACCCTCTTCCCATTTTCAGAGGCATAAAGATTTCGGCCAGATTAAAATAATGTAGAATAAAGCGATAATTTTTTATATTTAGTGTCATATGCTTCACCTGCAATGAATGTCCAATGAATTCTGGTGTTCCTTTTTATGAGCTATATTTAGCAAAATTACATTAAGTCATATATGGCTGAAAACACTTAAGGACACACGTGGCATGACGCTGTCAAAGCTTTTTAATTACTTGAAAACCCCATTGAGTTTTTTTTTTTTTTTTTTTTTTTGCTAATGTCAGTACTGTCTTTTGTGAAATTCTCCATCAGTAAGCACTTAATTAAGTTGTGACAGCATCCCTATTTATCTCGAGGCTTAATTGAATTGCCTTGGCTCGTGCTTTCCCCAGATTCTCAGTAATCTCTCACTATTTCTCACTGCTGCCTTGCTAATGGTTTGCGGCTGTAATCACCAAATAGCTGTGCCGGTCGTCACCAAGCTAACAACTGACTATGATCACGTGGAGCTAAATTCCGAGGTAATAACCATTAAGTAGAACAGAGAGGGTTGCAAATAAAACCTGTAGAATGTCCTATACCTATCTAAAAATAGGTATGTTCCTTTCTCAGCTCACCCTGATAATCAAGGGATGAAATTTTGAGGTTATTTTATTATTTATCCTCTTAAAACATTAAACGGTTTACTACAGCCTGCAATGGGGTCGAGTTCAATACTTTCTGCCTATAAACTACGCAAATCAGTCTTACGTTATTCCTCCATTGCCCTGTTGATTTGATTGCTTAGTTATTTTCGTCCCCTGCTTATAAAACAACAAAGCTGACCCGTGCTAGCCCAGGAAGCTAGATAGCTAAATGTCAGCAGTTCTGGACTGGACAATCTCAGTCAGGTTCAGAGTTGCGGTAAGTATCTTAAAAGGATTTCACGACATGGATCTTTTCACACAAAAGGCTTGCTACTCTGAGATAGCAGCTGACAGGTTTTAAATATTCAGCAAGACTCAAACTCACTTCACGTACTGTGGAAAAACTGGGCTACACTTGTCTGACAGGCTCGCAGGCAGAGAAGTGCGAGTGGGAACAATTTTATTTTATGAGGATTCCTTTGGAAGACCCAGCGCCTAATTGACTGAGATGCTTTTAATTTCAGAATTATGCCACAATATTTCCAGTCCAGATAGTGAGATATACTGTAACTGTTAAGAGCATGCCAATATGACGCAAGGGTACTTTCTTCAGATCCCGTAATGGTGTGCAGATGTGTTTTTCTGTGCGTGAGTTTGAACTGAAACTGATCCAAGGAGTCAAGGTTGTCTTTTGTTATGTATTATTAAAACTGCAATATGTAGATTTACCAGTGTTACTGGCTGGAACTAGAGGTTTTAATTATTTATCGTTTGTGACTAAACCGGTGTTTGCAAACACCAGTTGTAGAGTGTTTATTTTTGCCATTCAGTCAGTTTGGTTTGTAAATTTGCCAAGTGCAGGCGTTCTCCTGATGTCACTGAACCTGAGGTTATTGCTAACACCGCGTTATAAAACGCTGGCACAGAAACAACCTGGGTGTGATGATACATTCATGAATACAGAATTAGTCTTTCAGAGCATAAGAAAATGATTAGCCTTGTTTATTGCATGGTTTCGCACCAAACAGGCAGAACCAGGGGTGCAGACAATTAAATCAGGTGAAAAGTAATTAGAGCCCATCAACACCTCATTTTCTCAATCTGAATTTCATCCAGTTTTCATTCATTCGTGCATTGTTTTGCAGAATCTGCAGATATGTGCGCTTTGTCAACTGCTACAGAGATGTAGGCTACTGTAATAATAATTTTTAAGGTAAACTTGTTTAGTTTGAGGGGTGCATTACCTCCGTCGTTTTGCAATTTGTTGACAGAGGAATTATCATTGAACGCGAGTGTTAAACGTGTCTCAACAGTCTTTATGAACGGATAAATTCCTTCAGCTCATGGATCTGAGTCGGATCTTCTCCAAAATTTGATTGATTTCTCCTTAGCACCGCATCTATCAACACACAAAATTTCACTGGCTCCCACTCATAACTTTTTGTGACATGTATTCAATTGTCAAAACAAACCAGCAAACAAATGGAAGATTGTTCATAGAACAATGACTCGCTGAAATTCCACCTGCTTATGTCAGAGTGACGACACCGTAACACTAGGACTGCACTGACTTGATGAACAGAATGGCGTTAGTTTGAAGTCTCTGGCTTGAATGGAAGCGAAGTTATCGACCAAAATGTGTTTTGGCCTTTTTGATGACCTTGCCTTGATGATCGGATCACACAAAAGTATTGGCTTCTAGTCAAGACACTTTTGGACTCGATGACATAAAAATTAAGACGATCACTGCAAGATAAAGGGTAGTCAATGGTGTGACTGCGGCCCCAGAAGCTCCCGCCATTAAGATAAACAAAATGTCGAAGTTTTTGGTGATATTTTTAGGCCCGTGACCTTGAAAAATAGGGCCACATCACCAATGACGTGCGGTCGGAGGTTAGTTTGGTGAGGCAGAATCCTCCCCTTTGCTTGATTAGTAATCATACGATTAACTAGTTTAGTAAGACTACTCGGCAGAATGACGGGCCAGTTTAAGTTTCCGCGGCGTTATTACTCAGTATTCATCGAACTTGAAAAGTCACGAAACTGCAGATTTGCGAATACTTGCTTACAGGAAGCCAGAGACGTGCGGTGAGATGAGGCAGTGACCCAAACTTTTATCACAGGATTTTGTGAACCTGTTCCCACATACTATTCCTGATTGACAATTAAGACCAAGCCTATAGGACGCCCGCATACTGATAGAGGAGATAATGACAAAAAGATTCATTCACGTATACGCTTCAATTCGAGACTGCAAGGATGGTAATCTGAATAATCAATTCGGAAAAATTCTCGGCTCTCGGTAATTCTGCATATCGTTTAACCATTTTGTTAATCGGATTATGAAAGAAGACTGAAAATAAACGCCCGCTTTTTTGGGGGGGGGGGGGTGTAAAAGCGCGTATTTAAAGGAGAATACATTGTATATTTATTAAGCACTGAACACTGCATAAGTCGAACTGTTTTAATATTTGTTGATGACATTGCTTCGGCTTCCTGTAAGCAAGTACGCGCAAATCTGCATTTCAGGTTCGATGTACTGAGTAATAGCGCCGCGGAAACTTAAACTGGCCCGTCATTCTGGCGAATAGTCTTACTAAACTAGTTAATCGTCTGATTAAGGGAAGGATTCTGCCTCACCAAACTAACCTCCGACCGCACGTCACTGAAGGTCACCTTTAGGCATGTCATTTGTAGGCCTTTGTGAGATGCATGTCCAGTGAAAATTAGGAGGCTGTAACTGAAATAGTTGATGAGATAAAGCAAAATGTGTTGACGGACGCACGCACGCGCGCACGGACGGAGCCCGATACCATAGCTCCCGCACCGAGAGCAGCGGGAGCTTGCAAACATACAACCGAAATGACATACTTGCTGTTAAAAACGTATTATCGCCTGGCAAAGGTATAGGTAATAACAAAAGGAGATACAGGTAATTACTAACTCATTAAATAACTAAGATTAATTAACTAATAACTCATTTATTTTAAAGGAACTGCCTTGCTGTTGGTCATTTTTATGCATTTTCCAGAACATTCAGTGCGCTGAGCTGTTTATAGTTATGGTGGGCAGGGGTGGCCCGCCCTGGTCCTGTAGAGGCACAGTGTCTGCTGATAATTGTTGTTACTCAACACCTAATTGGCCAATTAAAGCAGCTGATTACACAGTGAACTGACTCCACCTGGTTTATTGGTTCCCCAGTGATTGTTTAAAACAAAAACCAGCTACTGCATTGGCTCTGCAGGACCAAGGCCTGTTCCGCAAAGCAAGATTATGCAGTTAGCTGGATAACTGCGCAGAGTAAAACCTGGACACCTTTCCAATCTGCAACATGGACTGCAGTAATAAAAGCTGTTCTGGGTTTACTTTGAGCAGATACTGTATCTGGCTAACTCAGCTATCCTACTTTGTGGAACCGGCCCCAGCATTGGCCTCCTTAAACAAGCCTCAAATCAAAGGATAATACAGCTGATATTGCGCCTGATTCCCCCCTTAAGCAAAGCCCAATGTCTTTAATGGCTCTACTGATTACCTCTCCCAATTCACCTGTGATGTGAGGTGTGTTCGGAGTGTATTTGACATTGCCAGATCTGCTCAGAAGCCAGTAGGGACCACACCGATTTGAAGTAAAAAATACTAAACACGTTCAGAATCAGAATCTCTTTATTGTCCCGTTAAGGGAAATTAGTGTTGCAGCAGGAGCACACAAAGGACAAGGTACACAGTGACAATATCAGCAGTGAGAATAAGACCCAATTAATTAATTAATGTTCAATATTTACGATCTGATATTGGGTGATGAGGAGTCCACATTGTTGACTAAGTGTGCTCTCCACACACCTGAGGACTAAAAAGCCATGACATGTTCGAATTGATGTCATTATATGTGGTGTTTCTCACATGGAAACATGTATAAAATCTGTTGGCGTGGGCTGGGATATAATGTAGGACTTCAGAGACGGCCATTTTAATGGATATGTGCCGCGTCATTTCACATCTCCACATTCAGAGCAAATCCAGTGCACCAATACAAGCTCATGCAAGAGCGCATTTTGAAGGATGGAGTTGACGCAAAACTCATTTGCGGATCCGTCAAAGCAATGTAACTCTTCAAAAAAATCCTCATGATGGATGCTGCCATTTTGAAGTGCAGTAATGAGAGGAGCCGGTTTAAAAAAGCATTAGAGTGTTACATGAACCACAGCGTATTGAACAAGTAATGAGATCTCCCTGAAGCCTGATGTATTAATTAGTAAATGTTAGTAAGTGTGTAGATGGAGGACTCTTGAGATTCTGTCACTCCTGCGTGAATACCGACTCCCTTGACATCCTAATTAATGTATCCCCAAGTGCTGAGTCACTCTCACAATATCCCTGGGGGTTTCAGCAACGTTATTTCAACATTGTGACTCCTGAGGAAATCTTGTGCACTGCAGTGATTTGTGTGTTTGTGTCAGGGAGACGTGTATCTTGCTTTCCCGGAGAAAAACAATCTTCTGTCTTCCTTATTTAAGAGATTACTGCTGTAGGGAGATATTTCTGGTGTGTGTGTGTGTGTGTGTGTGTGTGGGGGGGGGGTGTATATGTGTGTTGTTTCTCGGCACTCCATGCCTTTGGCTACTCTAAAAGGCCTCAGTGAGTACAGGGGCCTGTTCCACAACGCAGGATTACTCAGTTAGCTGGATGACTGCTCAGAGCAAAACCTGGACACCTCTCCAATCTGGAACATGGACTGAAGTAAAAGGACCTGTTCTGGGTTTTGTTTGGAGCAGTTATCTGGCTAACTCAGTTATACCACTTTGTGGAACAGGCCCCTGGTTTTTGTTTTAACCAGCCATGTTAAACTCAAGATATCAGCTGAGCTCAAAAAACCATGTAATCTCCCACTTTAATTAAACAATCAAGTACTGAGTCACACCGACGATTGGCCACCCCTGTTCTCCACAATTACAGAGAGCTTTGAATACTGAAAGTATATTAAAAGTATATAAATGAATTATTATAAATATTTGTAATTAAAGATTTGAGGTAATGCTCAAGCCCTTGAGCAGTTCATTTTGACAGTATTTTTTTGCTATTTTCAGTTTTTAGAAAATTGCTGCCATTGCAGTGCAATCAAAACACTTATTTATGAATAATGTGAAATATTTATTAATGTATAATAATAAAATGAATGAACATTGATATTGCATTTTCTCGTAGATGTTCAATGCGCATCACGGTCATATGGGAAATTTCAATGCGACACATTGGTGGTGGTGAGATGAAATTTGCCCGAATGATTGTACAGCACTTTGAGTATGAATGAAAAAGCATTATATAAATTAAAAGGTCATTTATTCATTCATGCAATAATCAAACTGAGTCATTTACGGGGGTAATCGGATTACTTAGAGAAGCTTGTGGCCGAGGTCACGTTTGACAGCCATGTTCTTATGGTCCATTAGCATCTCTGCTAACATTGAGATAAACCTTTACTTCTCTGCTCTTAAAAACCCAGATTTCCCTCATCTCACGTCACGTTTGTGCTGCGACCCTACAGGAAATGCATTGTACCATAAAACAGTGTTCAGACTGTGTGAAAATTATAATCAGGGATGTCATGATTGTCTCAGATGCAGAGGGGTTCTGGGAGAAAGTTTGGTTGAGGGGGTGTTTTTTTTACCACTGTCCTTCAATGAATGCAAACAGAAATTAGGAAACACCCACCTGGGGCCCATAGAGCTGGAGAGCAGTATGACCCTTTTTCAGGTCAGGATTCTGGCATTTAATTTAAATGTGCTGCTAAATTATTTATTTGTATTACAGATTTGACTTGCAGAATCCTTATGTCTGAGAGCTATAATTTCTTCACAGTGACTCACACACAATAAGCCAAAAAAAAAAAAAAAAAAAATCTGCCAGAGATGTGAAATATGTTGACTAATTTTTGATTTGTTAATGGGAAAGGAGAGAAAAATTTCACTTGTTGGGCATGCAGTAACTGAAAACAAGCTCCCAAAAGTATGATTTTACGGATTATAAACAGGACCTAAACACCTGGTAAGATAAACATTTTGAGATCTTAAAGAGAATAAGGACCTCATTTTTATGGTGATTTTCACATCTCTCACATCATTTTGAGCTCAAGCATTGAATCGTACTCGAGGGTGTCGGTGTGTTTTTGAAATGTGTGGGAGGGCGGTGGCTCAGTTAGGTCTGCAGCACAGTGTTAATCCACAGATGTTATTCTCTATGTGTTCTGCTCAGAGAAAGTGTCGGGGGTCAGAACCGCCTGCCTGCAGCTGGGCCCAGAGCATCGCTCAGCTGTTTCCCCCTCCTGCTGTTCAGGGTCTAAAGCTGCACAAAATTACACAGCTCCGGCGCCAACTCTGTGACACCGCAGAATTTCAGCTGTTTATATATGGTAGCCATGGGTTTATTTATTTAATTGCCACAGGATTAGGGCTTCATACATTGTGCAGATTTGTTTATTTTGTATTTTGCGGAAGGGTCACATACATACATAAAATCTACATTTTACTTATGCCCTCGCTTCGTTCATGTTGGCTTTATCAGGCTGTTCCGTTTCTTTTTTTTTTCCTTTGGTAGTGGACATGATGTTTTTTAAACAACGCCAGTGTTGAAGGCTGCAGCTTACATTAGGCTACACAATATGTACAAATGAACAGAAATCCAGACACGTGTACAAATCTGTCCATTTATTTTTGGAGTAATGCAGTATATTTAGTTTTCTGGCATCAGACTGGTTTCACTGAACAGGGTTTGGGCCAGATCTGATTGGTCACTGGACTTTATCACGCAGACCTGGCGACCCTGTCGTACAGGGTTTGGGCAATCACTTGACGCAGCACAGTGCTAAGTGATGCTACATTGGGAGTGATGTCACAGTCAGTGATGTCACAGGGAGAGCTCTGTCAGAGCCGGGGGCTGCCAGACGGTCTGTGATCAGGCAGCGCATCTCCTGCGGGGCACCATTAGAGGTGATTCATGGATCGACACTCTCCTGCTGAGCCGCACATCTCTCTGCTCTGACAAACAGCCTGTCTGCGACCAGCACCCTGCTAACAAGGCAACCCATGTCCGCATCAGCTGTCTGTATCTGAGTGCGTCCCTCTGTGCGTCTATTCACCTGTGTTTCTGTACTAGTATATTTTCCCATTCCCATTTTCATTGTCTGAAGTCTTAATGCTTGACCAGAGTTCTGGTGGTTCCAATCTAATAAGCAAAATTCACCAATTTTTTTTTTTATTATTATTTATTAATTTTTCTGATACACGCCAACAATGCAGCTGATTCCAAACTAACATTTTGATAAAATACAGGTGGCTGGATGGTTAGCTTTCATATTGTCACAAGTTTTTTCTTTCTGTGTTATCCTGTAATTGAAAGTCCCGGCTAGAATTCCTAGACAGAGAGAATTGCGACATGAAGGTTCCAGAAAATCTGGTCATGGAGCCATTTTGTTTCCATTGTGTTATCAGGCACCGTCTCAAAGTGAGTGAGTTTATTTTAAATTTTGTTTTCTCTTTTCTCATGTCCAAACATTTTCCTCTCTTTTGCTTGTAAAACCCAGTGCTAGGTGGGTTCCTGTTTTCCCCTGAAATTAATTTGTTTCCCTTCAGAGACATAAACAAAAAAATCCAACAAATTCCATTGCGCAAAACGGCTCGGTTTAACGGAATGGAAACAAAATGGCTCCTGTTCTTGCGTTGTCGTGACACTCTCTACCTAAGGTCTCTAGTCCCTGCATGATATTAGCACTACTGTGGCAAACTAGCATGCTGCAGCCGTTCATGGTTCTTGCTCGTCTTGATTTGTGGCTTTGCTATATTGCTAATCGCGTCTTTATCGATTGCATGCTATATTTCTTGCTCAGCTGCAGCTCACCGTGTTTGCTCCTGCATCTATGGGCTGGGCCGGCCAGCGTTCGGTGAAACTAGCTTGTGAGCTTTTGCTGGAAGCTTCTACCCTGCTGTTATTTTCAGAATGCAGGGACAGCAGGAAATCTCCAGCTGAGGGGGGAGGAAGAGCTCGATCAGGAAGGAGGTGCTCTAAGGAGGGAGGAGGGCTGTGCTCACAGGAGTCAGTACCGGTCTGCGTGTAAATGCGGCAGGACAAAAACAACATCGTTGCAGAGTAGCTGTTGACCTCCACAGTTACCGCTTGCAAATTTTTGTAAATTTCCTTAATTTTCTATTCTATAGTCAAAGTATGGGTTTAGTCAAGCAGGGTGTCATTCCCCACAGATTAGCCGGGACTGAGGGCATCTACAGAAATAATTAATGCTTTTACAGCCCCCAAAACTAAATCAAATACCTGACATTTTCCATACCACAGTTGATTAACAAGCCTCATGTAATTTCTCACCATTCCAAATTCATATTTTGATCTCTAGGGCTGAAACGATGTCATCCGCACCAGTGGCACTGAGTACTGCCCTTCGCAGTGATGCAAGATCCATCCTGTGCCTGGAGGGTTACAGAGTCTGTACGTTTTTGCTGGTGGAAACAAAATCCAGCGGACACTGCAGCCATTCTGGACCAGGGTTGGCTACCCCTGCCAGGTGGTTGGGACTAAATTCTGGGGAGGAATTTTACTTTATGAGCCCATGCAGCAGGGATATCCGACTCTGGCCCTCCAATCCAAATCCAGGCTTGGTTTTCTTTCCTCCCAGGTAATTAAGTTAACCATGATTGCTACTGATTGGACAGACAGCCTGACTCCCAGGTGGAAACCCAGCAGTCCTCAACTCGTGAGGTCTGTGATTTGAGGAACTGTGCTATTTAGCCTTCCTGTGGTTATAAGCATTGGCTATTTTCCATTTTTTTAAATTTCTTTACACTATGATTCACTGCTACAGTAACACCATCTTCTAAAAAACAACTCGAGCAGTGCACAGGGGTAAGACTCTTTGTTCCTGGATTAGTCCCCAGTAGATATTATACTACTGTTGACTTCAGTTGAGGTGAATCCAATGATTTATCCACGTTGGACTTGTCCAAGGTGGATAAATCATTGGATTCACCGATAACTGAAGTCAATAACGGTTTTATTACTGTATATGACCCTACTTGAAAATATAAAATAAGAGAGGGGCGACAACTCTAACGTAAAGCCCCTCACAGGAAAGAAGCGACGCGAAATACGGACATGGTCAGGAGCCCCCGCGGGAAAGCCTAATCTATTTTTAGCTCGAGGTCGTCAGATTGGTATATTCACCTCTAGCGCGTTTTCGCGCGGTGAATATAACTGTTTATAGTGACCGGCGGAGCTCGCCTCGACCAGTCAGGAGAGAGCGAATCCTTACGTCACATAATAATTTGCTTTTAAAAGAGTTCACTTCCTTGTCGCTCTCCTCCCCTCATAAAAAGCACGTGTAAGGCTTACAGCGTCAGTACTTCTCAAAGCGGCCCTGGGCCTTTAAATTGCATTGTGACATTCTGATTGGATGATGATATCACTTCTTTCTGCGGAGTCCTTGTCACAAATGGAGGTTAAATTGGACTGGGTTCAGAGCTGTCTTTCTGAAAGTAAAATATTCCCACAATTCTGCTGTTATGAAAAGTGTTATAATACTCAGAAAATATTTCATTATTATGTTAATTTTTCTATGCTCATTTTCTATGTTCAAAAGGGAGATTTCTGTATTATTTGACGCACGGCAGTATACCCAGAGCACCATTCAATTCTGTTAGCATTACGAAGCAGATGAGATTAAGTATTTTACACTGAATGATCATTATGGTGCTGGATTGTTCCAAAAATGTTTTGAAAAGAACACATTATTCAACTGCAGGTGTTTGTACACACTCCTCAATGTCTAAAAAGCACAACATATTTAGTGTAACTTTCAACATCTGTGTGAAAAGCTCAATTTTGGTGACACATAATTTACTACACAAAATTTGTAAATTTGTAATTTAATAATTTTTGAGAAAGTTATTTTTATATTGTTCTGAATTCTGAAACTTTAAATCAGTTGCAATTTTTATATCATTAAAGATATGTTTTGCATATTTTCATCAGAAACTTACTTATCAGTTTCAAGTTGAACTGAATTGCTTCCAATTATCATTAGCAATACTTCTGTGAGCAATATAATGTGCTGTTAAGGACTTCTAACCGTCTGTTCATAATCTTACACCTGAAAAGTTAAACTTGGTGTTTCAATGACCATAGAATTAATCAAAAGCACTCCTAGTTTTTCTAGTTTTTCAAATAACACCAGCTATGCCAAATTCTTACACAATAATGCGAGTGTTTTTAGCGCAACAAATATGTGTAAAATGTGGAATGTCTCACAAAATGTGTTACAGAATCGGTCTTTGTAAAAAGTTTTCTTGCAATTCAGGCAGTTATCTGAATGTGCACACTGCAGTGTGTATGGCAACCGCAACTCTTCACAGCACGTGTGTAAATATCCACACAAAACCTGCAAAATGAGCCGTATTGACATACACATAAATTGTGCAGATTTTCGTCTCATATCTTGCGAGGATTTGATTAACCAGCCCATGAAGAAAGGCCACCTGAAAGCAGATGTAGCTCTCCTGAAATGGTCCGCATCACCACTGACTTGGCCAAGAAAGGCTTGAGGTATTTTTGAGTTATTGACAATGTTGGACGTCTGATCACGTTGATATTGTAGCACCAGAGATGACACATCTTATTGCATGCACCACAAAGGTAAAAATAGCCCTGCAAAGCAGGTGTTACCCCTCAGCCCCTGGATTGTTTGGAATAAATATAAATTGAAGGCGTTTTCAAGTTATCCTGCGGAATACAAAATTCAACATAGCGGCTCTGACAGCCATATTTGATTGCGTATCGCATCCAAAGGCTTGTGCAGTAACTCTACCCCGATGTCCACACCAGAAACCATGATGATCGGTGATGACGTTTTTCAGTTATCGCACAGAATGGAAATTCAAGATGGCGGCTGTGGCAGCCATATTTGATTTCAGAATGTGACCGAAATCGATTGGCCTGTGTAGTAACTGTACCCTGATGTCTCACCAAAAATTGTGATGATCAGTGATGGCATTTTTCAGTTATCGCACGGAATCAACGTTTACAGACAGACAGACGGACGCCGTGCGTGACGACAATACCCCTCTGCCCCTTAGTCGGGACTGAGGGGTAGTAAAAAAGCACGTGTCCAGCTTTTAAATGCATCTCTGTGGGGTTCAATTCTTGATATAAAAAGACATGCATACCGCAGTTTTTTTTTTTTTTTTTTTTTTTTCAATACGTTGAAATACTGTATATCGAGGGCTGACAGCAATAAACAGTTATGTCCAATGTAAAACATCTGGACATAACTGTTTATTGCAGTCAGCCCTCGATATTATGCTCATAACTATTATGCTTTATCATTGCACACATGATGAAAGAAGCCATATTTAAAAGCGCCAAATAGGAGCAGTTTCATTCTAGTTGATCAGTTTAACGCAAATCTGTCCACTAAACTGCGCATAGCCATAGATTACGACTTTTCTTTGATTGTCTGAGCTCCATAATGTGTCGTTTGCAGCTATACCTATTGTCCATGACCTTGAGACTAAATCTCTGAAAAGCCTTCAACTTCTTTATCGCAAGCAAGCCGTCACGTTCTCATACCACTGAGGGACCACTCAGTCTTGGAATAGAAACGCCATCGCAAAAAATTCAACGGGTCTGTCGGCAGTTTGAGAAATAATGGGGGAAAAAATTACTGTGGTCACTATTTTTACCCAGTAATAATGTCCAATTCATCATGACATCATGCGCTCGACAGTCTCCTCATACCAAGACCGATCACTCATTTCAGACGTCAAAATTTGACACCCTTCAGCGGTAAAGCTCATCGTTGTAAACTGTTTTCCTCAAACAGCGCATCTACGTCGCTGATATTATTATTGATGATCATTTTGCAAATAGCCTACAGAAAAGCCGAGTTTCAACTAGGCCTAAATAGTCAGAATGCCAACATCTTACAAAACCTGAGCAACAACAATGTTTTAAAAGAAAGTTTATTAATGCCATGATATATCTTTTGAACATTTTCTTTCATAAAAAGTATCTAATTTGTCTATCTTTCATATATACAGTACCAAATACAATATATCCCGCATTTACCTGGTTATATGCACATACCTGAGCGTGACACAACAGGGTTCCGCTGCTAGTCTTCGTTCATTCATACAATGAAGATTGCTATAAGCTATTCAAACGAATTCATCCGAAACGAGGCTCAGATTTCATAGACGACCTATCTCTATAAAAATCACATCGTACATACATAATATTTCAATCCCAAGAAGTTGCTCTTTATATGTATTTGGATAAAGGTCGTTGCTGACAATGACGTTCTCCTGGTTCGGACTATTCAAAATAAAGATGAAAAATAAAGTTTAAGGCATGTTGATGCAATGTGTAGCTTGTCCATATAAAGTTATTTCATAGCATCCATTCAATGTGAGCAGCCGCAAAACGCTCGTCATGTCATAGTTTTGTTCATCAAAAGACTGCTGAGTTCCAAAAGAGGCTAGCGCCCCGCTGAGTCCTCCGAATCTGAAAGCAGGTCCTTCCCTGAAGACGCACTTTCGATTTCAATCGACACATGTCGTGATTCCGTCGAAGTCTGTGTCCGCCTGGTCGTCTGGGCTGGTTCTGTATCTTCCTCGCCAAGCAGCCCTCCTGAACCCGTGAATGCGTCAGAGGGGGCTTCCGATGAAAGACCCAATGTGGTTCCAGTGGTCTTGATCAGCTCCGAGGCCTCTCTCACCCCGTCTCGGTTATCAGCAGTGTCGATGGAGGCTCCGCGAGTCGAAGGATTTTGTATATGTACCTTGGCTGTCTCAGCAGTAGTTATAGTCCGAGGCGCATGCTGACCTCCTGAGCTGGAGACAGTAACGCTTGTGGTCTCCACGGAGGTTTTGTGTCCAGTGGGTTCAACCTGCGCACTTTGGGCTAAAGCGTCACCCCCATAAGATACTTGGGCCTCGGTTTGGGCTCGCGGTTTTTTCGTTATCCCCGTCTTACTCGAAACATTTGGCAACAAAGCGACTGTCTGCGTGGAATTTGTATTAGTGGAATCGATAATAGTGCCGGGGGTGGTTTTGGTGGATAGGTTAGATGCGACGCTGACCCCATGGGCTGGCCCTGGTCCAGCACCAGAGGAGGCTCCTGATGCTGGCTTCCAAATCAGACTGTAGTAAATAGCCAATATGATAGCGGCCATTGACACGGATAACACATACGCAAACACGGTGGCCAGTCTCACCCACTTCTTGTTCGTCTTCGCAGCCATCTTAGCCTTTTTGTCCCCTGTATATGTGGCAGGTTTGCCTCTCTCCATGTTCGGCATGAAGTCCCGCTCTCTCATGGTCCACCGGCGGTGCCCCCTGTTCTCCACTATCCCGTCCGTCTTGAATGATTTTTGCTCGTCCAGTATCCAAGAGAAGACCAGATTTGTGTGAAACACACACTTTTGGGGGGTGGCTATCTTGAAACCAAATAGCGTTTGCTTTAATTCACATAGCTGCCGAAAAGAACCACCGCTTGTCAGAGAAGTCCATCCCAGCGCTTAATGACCACAAGACAATCATAGCAATGCTGAGACGATGTTTTTTTAGTGTCCAACAGCGCATCTAAAACAATCAAAATAAGCCGCAATTAGGGGATTTCGTAATACAGGCTTCGATGTATCCGCAATTATATGCATTAGGATCGCAGAATGCTTCTTCCTTTCCCAACAAATGAAGTAGATGGTTTAGCATCAAATATTGTGGAGGGGAGGCGGGCGATCACTCTTAAAGGGATAACACCCCCTGAGAGATCTGCATTAATTAATCTCAGCGCGTAATCCACTGCAGGTTATATCCTTAAGGGGTTATCATTTAATGCAGCATATGAGTAAGCACTCACTGTGATAATAAAACTTTTCTTTTTGACCAATTTCGCGTTCCAGTTTTGGCGCGCACATTCAATATTCTCTCAAATTCTCTCATACCGCCGGTCGGCAGTGCACACGCAGCATGTCTTGATTTGAATGTAATTTCGTACACCGCTTATTACCCATTACACATTTGGTGTGCGACCGAATTCTGCAGATGGTAGCACGAAAAAAGAACCTCAAACACATTTTTTCCTCTCTTGATTAGCAAAGGCAACATTACACAAATAGTGACGCATGAATACCCAAAAATGCATTAAAAATATGAGTTCAAACATGAGTAAGCTGTCTTCAGAGCACGATACAGTAAACTTTCTCTATGAGCACTTATATTTCAATAATTCCTTTTTAGGTTGCTGATAGTATCCTATTCGCTGAATATTCCAGGCTCTGGTGATTTGTGTTCAATCATAGAAAAACAATATTACCGAAAGCGTGAGTACTCGCATAGCAAATAACGACCTAAATCGGTGCAAAATGCTGTCAGGAGTTTCTTGCGGTCCGGGTACGAAGAAAGTAACGCGACTAACAGAAACACAACAATTCAGAACCTTGGACAGCGGTCATGCTGTTGCTTGATAATGGATCAATACACGGGAGAGATGCTGTCCAATTATTACCGATTAAGAAAAAAAAAACGTAGGTTCGGTCAATAGCTCTCTGTTGCAGCGAACATTTCTTCAAAACAGGTACAAACTCATCTATCAGCAACGAAAGGCCAGACTAAAGATCATGATGGCAATCATCTCGGGCTTATTGGATTTGCAAATTTAGACTACTTTGTGACAAATTGGTACGTCAACGATGAAGGAAAATTGATTAGCTTTTGTTTTTACAGGCCTACCAACATGAAAGATGTTAGATGCAATTTTTTGGACAGTTGAACAAATAGGCTTTCGGCCTTGGCCTCGGGCAGATTGCTCATTAGGGTGTTAACTTTGGGGCCTATCTACGCCAACCCTAATTCTCCTAAAGACTGGGCAGGTTATTTATTTGCACTAGTCTCTTTTTTTCTGATGGAACGAGGCAATAATAATGAATTCAACAGATTACTTACTAAACAAATCTATTAGCTTTTACTTGAGCACATACAGGGTCGGAATTAGTCAAAGCCTATGAACTTCTATGTCAATTTACCCTTAAACCAGTATTTGTTTTAATATGTTCGTGTTGCAGTAGCAATGTAATGATGCTGTTAAACTGACATAATTAATGGCAGAATTGACCCAGTTCTTCGAGCAGCTGCTGGTCATAACATTTAGCCTATTTTATGCTTGCTTTCCGTTGTGTTTGGAATATACGTTGTAAGCGACCAGTGGCGTAGCCAGAGGGTGGGCCAAGACCCGTCCCTTTATGACAGCAATTAGTCCTGGCTAGTTCTCAATCATTTTCCTTTATTGACGCGTTTTCCAATTATCGTAATTGGCAACTGAAGACACGGTTTCTCTCCATATGCGATCTAACAATGATGAAATCATGGGCTAAATTCAGTACAGCAAAATAATTTACTTATTAATAGGCCAATGCTTTGCGTTGATTGAACTGGTCCGTGTTCCAATGAAACGCGGACTTTCACTCTCGGTATTGTGTGGGTTGATTTAAAAAAAAAAAAAAAATGGCACTCGGCAGTTCAATAGGCTATAAAAAGCATGCGGCTCCAGCTATTTGCGTGAGAGTGACAGGTATGCAATTTTGAATGACGTTGATTTAAATACAGCAAATACGCGTCCAGATGAATGATTGTTATCTTACCTAATCGGGGAGAACAAGCCGCACCTGTTAAGTGTGGAGTGCACTCGGAGTGAACCTTCTGTTATGAAAATGACTGAGAACAGGTCAGGACTAATAATTGTTTGAAACAGAGGTTTTGTGCAACCCAATTCTCTGTTCTTGTTCCGCAACTGTACTGAATGTTTCCCATGATTTAACTGCTGTTAGATCGCATATGGAGAGAAACCGTGTCTTCAGTTGCAAATTACAATAATTGGAAAACGCATCAATAAAGGAAAATGATTGAGAACTAGCCAGGGCTAATTATTGTCATTAAGTGACGTGTCTTGGCCCACCCTCTGGCTACGCCACTGTATGCGACCGTGGCAATGTGCGGCATTGCTTTATCCAAAGGCAGACGCCTTTCTTCTCCTACACACGCATGGAACACCATGTGAGATGACGTCGAATGACCGCGAGAGAGACTCTTCTCCTATCATTCGGCGGCCGATTACCACAGTGGTTGTTGGGCTGTGACATAAAGGTTCATGAGTTGCTAAAGCTAGCGGAATTTGGTGGAGTTCAATTCTTTCCACCTGAACGTTGCCGAGAATCACATACCGCTAACACACAGTCCTGCTTGCTAACTCGTTTCATTCACATAGGTTGCATTTGGCATTGAAGAGCCAGATATTCAACTAATGGACTTCATACATAAGAATTTGAAGAACTCAGCATTTTGTCTACCAATGTATCACATATCACAGGGTATTACATGAACGAGTATATCATAAGAAGCCACAACTGAACAAGGTTTATTTAGGTCTAATTCTTCTAATCCTATTTTTTACAACTACAATTCCCAAATAGTTGGGACAAAGTGTAAATTGTGAATAAAATCAAAATGCAATGACTTTCAGATCATATGAGCCAATGTGTTATTTACAATAGAACACAGATAACATTTCAAATGTTGAAACTGAGACATTTTACATTTTTATCCACAAAATGAGCCCATTACAAATTTTCTGGCTGCAACATGTCTCAAAAAAGTTGGGACACAGGCAAAATAGGGCTGAAAAAGCAATTAATATATAAGAGAATCAGCTGAAAGAACATTTTGCAAGTAATTAAGTTAACTGGCATCAGGTGTATAACATGATTGGCTATAAAAAGGGATGTCTTAGAGAGGCTGAGTCTCTCAGAAGTAAAGATGGCCAGAGGCTCTCCAACCCATGAAGGCTTGCGTAAAAAAAAATTGTTGAATGCTTAAAACAATGTTCCTCATGTCAAATTGCAAAGGCTATGAAGGTCATATCATCAACAGTGCATAACGTCATCAAAAGATTCAGAGAAACTGGAAAAATCTCTGTGCATAAAGGACAAGGCCTAAGACCTTTACTGGATGCCCATGATCTTCGGGGCCTCAGACGCCACTGCATCACACACTGGCATGATTCTGTCATTGAAATTACTAAATGGGCCCAGGAATACTTCAAGAAACCACTGTCTGTAAACACAGTCCACCGTGCCATCCACAGATGCCACCTAAAACTCTATCATGCAAAAAGGAAGCCATTGTTGAGCATGATCCAGAAGCGCCGCCATGTTCTGTGGGCCAAGGCTCATTTAAAATGGACTGTAGCAAAGTGGCAAAGTGTCCTGTGGTCAGACGAGTCCAAATTTGACATTCTTGTTGGAAATCATGGCCGTCGTGTCCTCCGGGCTAAAGAGGAGAAAGACCACCCCTCCTGTTATCAGCGTTCAGTTCATAAGATCTCTGATGGTATGGGGATGCATTAGTGCATATGGTGTGGGACACTTGCATGTTTTAAAAAGCACCATGAATGCTGAATGGTATATAAAGGTTTTAGAGCAACATATGCTCCCCTGCAGACGACATCTATTCCAGGGAATGCCTTGTGTATTTCAGCAGGACAATGCAAAACCACATACTGCAGCTATTACAACAGCATGGCTTCGTAGCAGAAGAGTTCGTGTGCTGAACTGGCCTGTCCCAACTTTTTTGAGACCTGTAGCAGCCATCAAATTTTAAATGTGCTAATTTTGTGGATAAATTGTAAAATTTCTCAGTTTCAACATTTACTATGTTATCTGTGTTCTATTGTAAATAAAATACTGGCTGGTGAGATTTGAAAGTCATTGCGTTTTGATTTTATTCACAATTTACACTTTGCCCCAACTATTTCGAAATTGGGGTTGTAGTTCCAATTAACTCTCATGGATCTTTAACCCCTTATCACTCTGGTAAAATTTGCCTAAAATGCCTATCCAAGGCGTACCCAAAGTAAATTGAAGGCTGTTCTTGAACCGTTTGGAGAATATGGATGGTTTTGGTCTCTTTTGAAAGCTGTTCGTGGATATTTACTGGTATAATAGTGTGTTTTGGACTAAATACTTTACTGGAATGGATTTGCTGGAACTTTGTGATGTAACAAGACCATGTTTCAGGGGATATGTTCAGCTGGAGGAGTTCTAGGAGGCTTCATTGGTGAGTTACATCAGTTTTGTAACTGTTCGTTTGTTTGTTTGTGGTCTGACACAGGCGTTGATTAAAGCTACCGTAATGATTATATTTTTAAATGTTTGGCATCAATTGAATCACAAGAATCTTAGCTTTTCGAAGATATGTGGCATGAGTATCTCACGTCACATACAAGCTGTGTAAATGACGTAGTTTGTTTTTAACTTCCCTGACGGCCTGTGGACGGGCCATCGGAGTGACAAGGGTTAATCAACCAGTGTGAACAGAATATTCTATAATGAACATGATTTGTGCGTGGTTACGTTAAATAAGCAATAATCTGCAATCGGAGAAAGATGTCTGTTTTTACATATCCCAGGGTTCAATCGGGCAGGAACTCGCCCGGGGGGCACGTTTCCCAAAAGTGTAGTCGCTAACATAGTTACATAGTTCATCCATTCGTAGTCAATGGGTCCAAGTATGTAAGTCACCGTGCTTTCGGGAAACACATCACTGGACGGTGTACTTGTTCATTGCCTGGCCCATACACTCACACACTTATTCAGTCATACCAAAGGGCAACTTAGAGTCTCAATTTGGTCTAATCTGCCTGTCTTTTGGACAAACAGAGCAAATGAAATACCAGGAGGAAACCATTAAGAGTGCAGTAAGATGATGTAAAAGCTCGGCTTAGATGCAGACTTATATCGTCTTTACTATGTGGCAGTAGGGATACCCACCCCACAACGGTTCTGCAGTGATAGTGCCTCTGGGATATGAATCTAAATATCACTAAGGCTGTGTAAGCAAAGGAGGTACATACAACCTCCACCGCTCTGTCATGCCAGATAGTGTCAGGGTATTATTTAGCCTGTTTCACGTCATTTTCCATAGGCAGTAATGCCGTTTTAATTGCTCATGTATTGTTCCTGCCACATTGAGAGTTGTAAATTCCTGTTGGCTAATTGTTGCAGCCCTGCGTGTGCGGTTGAGGACGCCGTGTTATCATCATAAAGAGCACAGTCGGGCCGTGCTAATGGAGCGACTGTGTGGGCCTATTGGACTCAAGCCTGTTAAAAACCGGCGGCATCTGCTCCCTCAATCAGAGCCAGAGAATTAACGCAAGTCCTAATAATACGCCACATTCTGTTCGCATTGTAATAACGCACCGTTATAGTCAGAATACGGGGCTGAATAAAATGAATAATCTTATTTTTAACATGCTGCAGAAGAGCGAGAGGACAGGGAATGTTAATATGAATAAAAATGCTGATAATATTTATTTTATGCTGTTTTAAAATAAAGTGAATTCTGAAATACAAGAGAATTTGCATATTACTGTGTGTATCAAACTGTTACCATCTGGAAGAGGCCTAGACTGCTGCAAAGCAACTAAACTGCCTCTAATCGAAGAACATTCAATATTTAATGTATTAGAACTAAAGATTAGTCAAATAGAAATCTGCAAAGTGTTTGGAGAATCGGTCACGGGCAGAAGTTATGGAATGTTTAAGCTCATCATTGGAATATTTGTCAGGATTGAACATTTTTATTAAAATATACAAGTTACTGTATAGTCATTTAATAGACAGTTCAGCTGTTTGGCCATCTGATTAGTCTACGGCTAACCTCTGAGTCTTGTTATGTGGTACCGGCCAGTTTGGAGACTAGCTAATTAAAACAGAGTTTTTTATTATTATTATTATTATTATTATTATTATTCAAAGACAGTGATTATTCAAAGACAGTGGAGTATGAGTTTTTATTGATTTCTTACATTGGATCTATTATCAGATTTATTTCTTAAGGATGGATTTAGACTCTGTCAGCTGAAATCAGGTCGCCTCTTGTACGAGAGGACACATCATGAGCTGCTTTTAAAATACAGTAACGTTACAGGGTCACTTAGTTTTCAAAAACTGCATCATAAAATAATATTACCAACAAGCAGTTTCTCTTGAACTTGTGTATTTCAATAAAATTACTTTCCACTCATATTCTGCATATTAACTGGACAGTAAAATGAAGAAAATAATGAGATGAGGCATGTTTATAGTGAGATGCTTTTTAATGTTTGTGATAAACACCACAACGTCATTGCTTATATAGCATTGTTTTCAGTATTAAATTTAACATATTCAAAGCAGACAGAGAGGCGATGTACCATCAGTGTAATTGCTGAAAGGGCTTCAAAAATATTATGATCATATTAAGGTTCCATAATCAAGAATTTCATTTCTTATCCAGCTCAACAGCACAGAAAATACTGGTAGATCTATGAAAAAGACACGTATAATGCTTAATAGCAGCATTTATATAACTCATGATGCACATAAAATTGACTATAAACAGTGATTTACTGTAAGCGCTCATAACAAGTGATAATTATTGATAATGAGATGCAAACCATCGTTATGACAAACTGTGGAACCAGACAGTATGGCATATTATGGAGTAGAATGTGTTACATACATTGGTTTTATAGTTCATAAAAGCAATGATACAACATTGGGTACTTGTAGTGTCCTATGATGAGATTCTGAAATTATGAATGTGACAGAAACAAATGTATGACATTAATTTCCATGTCTTTCCACTGAGGACTACATAAAACATTTCAGGTTCTTCTTACCGTAAAATCTCAGATATAATTTACATATAAATCAAAGCATTCCTGATCCACAAAAGCCTTCTGTAAATGACAGCAATCCTTTTTCACTTAACTGAAGGTCATGGTCATTTCTTTTTAGTCTCTGATATCCTCCTCCATTTCCATTACCTCTGAAACTCTTAGCAATCCTTGCTGTGATTAGCATCTGTACGGTTGTGCAGTAAGATTATGCCCTGGGGTGCATTGGTGTGTTACTCCTCTTAAAATCTGAGCATCATCTGATTATCGCTGCAGTTGGAGGGGGACTGAAAGCAGGGTGCTGGGTCACTGAGTCACGCGTATTAACTGCTACAAAAACAACACCAACGCACTGGCATCTCCAATCTGAAGCTAAAATGGACTTCTGGGAACACTGCAGCAAAAACTAAGAAACCTATTCACTGTAAACCATGATAGCCCCATTAAGCTATGTGCACTTATTTCTTCTCTTTAACCCCATTTCTCATGACAAATTTCAAATATTGAATCAAGTACATGAGTTTTCAAAAGTAGAACTTAGAATTGTCTATTGTCATGACAAATTGTGGAGTTGAAACAAAGCTTATCTTCAAGTTAAGTTAAACCACAGTTATTTTACATTTTAAAGGCAGCCGGTGAACTTTTGCTTCTAAGTTTAATCAGCTTGAAATATATTACGGTGTGCTTTAAATAAAGTAATGAAGAAGAATATGTCATGATACAGTGCAATTTTTGCACTCAAAACCTTATCTGTCACTCCACACTGTGTAACATTATTATGTTGCCATGCATTTATAAGATGTGATTGAGAATAACAGACAAGCTAGAATTCATCATGTGATTTTTTTCCAGGGCCATCTCTAGTCTTGGCCGGAGCTTGTTCACCTGTGACTCCGCAATGTCGGCCCTCTCCTCGGCTTCCTCCAGCTCATGCTGAAGCTTGCGGAACTTTGCTAGGTTGGCGTTAGCCTGTTCCTCGGCCTCTTCCGCCGCCTTCTTGTAGGACTTAACCTTGATCTGAAGTTTGTCCACCAGGTCCTGGAGACGGGCCAGGTTCTTGCGGTCCTCCTCAGTCTGGTAGGTCAGCTCTTTTATGCGTCGCTCGTACTTGCGCACCCCCTTGACGGACTCTGCGCCGCGCCTCTGCTCTGCTTCAAGCTCGTTCTCCAGCTCGTGGATCCTCCCCTCCAGCTTCTGCAGTTGTTTCTTCCCGCCCTTCATGGCGATCTGCTCGGCCTCGTCCAGGCGGTGCTGCAGGTCTTTGATGGTCTGCTCCATGTTCTTCTTCATCCGCTCCAGGTGAGCGCTGGTATCCTGCTCCTTCTTCAGTTCCTCTGCCATCATGGCTGCGTCGGTGATGGCCTTCTTGGCCTTCTCCTCAGCATTGCGGCTCTCCTGCACTGCCTCCTCCATCTCGCTCTGCAGCTGCATGATGTCTGACTCCTGTTTCTTCTTCTGGTTGATCAGGCTCATGTTCTGGGAATGCAGGAGCTGCATCCTCTCTGTGGCTTCTGTAAGCTCCTGCTCCGCCAGCTTCCGACTACGCTCTGTCTGCTCCAGCATGGCTCTCAGCTCTTCCAGCTCCGCTTGCAGCAGGTTGTTCCTGCGTTCCAGAAGGGTGATGTTCTCCTTCAGATCATCGCTCGCATGGGTCACATCATCGAGCTGCAACTGAGTGTCCTTCAAGTAGGACTGGACGGCCTTGAGCTGCTTTTGGGCATCGGCAGCCTGCCTGTTGGCTTGGCTCAGCTGGATTTCCATCTCATTGAGGTCACCTTCCATTTTCTTCTTTACCCTTAGGGCCTCATTTCGGCTCCTGGTCTCAGACTCCAGCGAAGTCTGCAGGGACTCAATCATACGCAGGTAGTTCCTTTTAGCTTGCTCCATCTCCTCGTCCTTCTCTGAGAGCTTCCTCTCGATGTCTGCCTTCAACTGGTTGAATTCCAGTTGAGTGCGAAGTATCTTGCCTTCCTCATGCTCCAGAGAGCCCTCGGCCTCCTCCAGAGCAGACTGCAATTCGGCCTTCTCCTGCTCCAGCTGCTTCCGAATTTTCTCCAGCTCGTGGGTACTCTTCCCTCCCTCTCCAAGCTGGTCGGTAAGATCCGAGATCTCCTCCTGCAAGTTTTTGTTCTCTCTCTTTGTGGTCTCGAGGTGATCGAGGGCTTCCTCATACGAGTTCTTCAGTTTGAAGAGTTCGGTGCTGAGGGACCGGGCTTCTTTTTGGGACGACTCCAGCTCACACTGTGATTCCTCATATTTCTGTCTCCACTCTGCCAGGACTTTGTCAAATGCCCTCTGTTTCTTGTCCAGAGCCGCGGATGCAGCGTTCGACCGCTCGAGATCCAGCATCAGGTCTTCAATCTCATTCTGCAAACGATGTTTAGTCTTCTCAAGGGAGGAACACTTGGCATTCACAGCTTCAACCGCCTCTTCTGATTCCTGGAGCCTCTGGACTAGCTTTTTCTTAGCCTCCTCCAACTCCTCTGTCCTCTGGATACCATCCGTCTCATATTTAGCCCTCCATGTGGATACCTCAGTGTTAGCCTTGGACAGTGCTCTCTGCAGTTCTGCCTTGGCCTCCTGCTCTTCCTCGAACTGCTCCCGCAGCAGGTCGCAGTCATGGCGGGCAGACTGTACTGCATGAGCAAGGGCATTCTTTGCTTTTACCTCTTCCTCAAGCTGCCTGCGCAGGTCTTCAAGCTGCTGCGTGTAAGAGCTTTTGCCCCTGGTGAGCTGCGAGATCAGGCACTCCTTTTCCTCAAGCTGGCGGCTGAGCTCCCCGTTCTCCGTGAGAAGCTTGGCTCTCAGCATGGTGAAGTCGTTGAGGGACCGCTGGGCCTCCTCCGCCTTAGTCCTGTGCTCATTCATCTGATCCTCCAGAGACCGGCTCACCTTCTCCAAGTTGACCTTAGCTTTGATGACCATCTCCATGTTAGAGGCCATGTCATCCAGTTCCAGTTTCAACTCGCTCTTTTCCTTCTCCAGTTTCTGCTTGACGCGTTGCAGATTGTCAAGTTGTTCTCCCAGCTCTGCCACACTGTCTGCATGTTTCTTCCTCAGGGCTGCAGTGACCGTCTCGTGTTGTAAGGTGGACTCTTCTAGGTCCCGGCGCAGCTTCTGAAACTCAGACTCCCTCTTTTTATTGAGCTCCACTTGGGTGGATGTTGCACCTCCAGCCTCTTCCAGCCGCTCACTGAGGTCTTCCAGCTCACGAGAAAGGTCTGACCTCTGTTTCTCTACTTTGGCACGAGCTGCACGCTCAGCATCCAGCTCTTCCTCCAGCTCCTCAATCCTGGCTTGATTCTCCTTTAGCCTCTTCTGCAACTGAACACTGATTAGCTGCTCATCTTCCACCTTGCTGTTTAGCTGATTAAGTTCAAAGTCTCTCTTTTTGAGTTTTTCCTCAAGTTGCTGTTTGTCATTCTCCAAATCCATCACATTCTCTTGGGTCAGTTTCACATCCCCCTCAAGCTTTCTCTTGGTACGTTCTAAGTCCATCCTCACTTTTTTCTCATGCTCCAGGGAACCCTCAAGGTCATCCACCTGTTGCTCAAGCTTAGCCTTAGCTTTCGTCAGTGTGTTTGCCTTGTCCTCCTCTACCTGAAGGTCATCAAGTGTCTGTTGATGTGCCTCCTGCAAAGCCTTCTTCTCCTTCGTCAACTTCATGATGCTTTCATCCTGGGAAGCCATTTCCTCTGTTAGGTTTTTGACTTTGTTCTCAACGGCGTGCTTCTCTTTCTCGACCTTGGCTAATGTCAGCTCCAGGTCATCGATGTCTTTCTTCAGCTCAGAGCACTCGTCCTCAAGCTTTCGTTTCTTGGCGGTGAGGTCTGCATTCATCTCCTCCTCGTCCTCTATTCGCTCCATTAACTCTTTGGTTTTCGCCTCCATCTGGATCTTACTCTTGATCAGCTGCTCACAGCGCTCCTCTGCATCGGTCAGCGTGTCCTGTTCAGACTGCAGCTGGAGCTGAAGGTCATTTTTCTCTTGGAGAAGGGACACCATCTTCTCCTCCAGCTCTTTACGTCTGCCCTCAGTTTTTTCCAGGGTTTCCTTCAGCTTGTTGAACTCCTCCTTCATGTTCGCCATTTCCTTCTCAGCCTCTGCGCTCTTCAGCAGTGGTTTGATCTTGAAATACAGTTTCATCCAGGGCCAGTTCTTCACACCCAGGAATGAGCGGAGGTTCCACTGAATTACCATCAATGCGTCCCTGCGCTCCACAAGCTTCTGGAACTCGGCTCTCATGAGTAGCGCACGTCCATTAGCCTGGATTCTGGTAATGATACGCGCAAGCTGGTCATCTCTCATCTCCTCAAGTGTGCCAAGCAGGCCAGCTTTAAAGAAGACCTTAGTATGCCCAAATCGGTATTGCATGTGATCAATGTCAAGAGAGCCTAGCAGCTTTTCTGCACTTTTCTTGCTGTCAATGAACTGCCCTTCTGGAATAGCTGATGGATTCAGGATTCTGTACCTCTGCTTGAAATCACCATAGAGGACTCTGTTTGGAAAGCCCTTTCTGCAGATCCTTATGCCTTCCAGGACGCCGTTGCAGCGAAGTTGGTGCATAACAAGGCAGTTTTCCATTACCCCAGGTGTCTTAGTCTCATTAGGGATCAGACAGCGCACAAAGTGGGGGTGAGTGGTCCTCAAATTATTCATGAGCTTGTTGAGGTTTTCCCTGTGTAGAGCTGAGACCGTCTGGAAAGAGGAGCCCTTCTTTTTGCCCCCCTTGCCAGATTTTTCACCATCAGCCCCCGCATAGTTGGAGAACAGGGAACTGAGCAGTTTGAGCGAGGATTTCTGATAAAGACCCACCACTGTTTCATTAAGTGGATCTTTGTTCTTCACCAGCCAGCCTGAGATGTTGTAGTCAACAGTCCCAGCATAATGCATCAGGGCGAAATGTGCCTCTGCCTTTCCCTTAATTACTCGAGGCTTCTGGAACATACTCGACTTACCCAAGTGGTTGTCATAGAGCTTAGACTTAAAGGTTTGATCACTAGCCTTTGGGAACATGCACTCTTCCTCGAGAATGGACATGATCCCGAGTGGCTTCTCAATTAGATCGATGCAAGCCTGCAAGTCCATGCCAAAGTCAATGAACTCCCATTCGATCCCTTCTTTCTTGTACTCCTCTTGTTCCAGCACAAACATGTGATGGTTGAAAAACTGTTGCAGCTTCTCATTTGTGAAGTTGATGCACAGCTGTTCAAAGGTGTTGAAGTCAAAGATCTCAAATCCCGCAATGTCCAGCACCCCTATGAAGTACTGACGCTGCTGCTTGGTCTCGAGGGATTGGTTTATCCTCACGACCATCCAGTTGAACATTTTCTCATACACTGACTTGGCCAGTGCACCGATGGAATAGTAGACTTGATCCACATTTTGGCCTTTGGTGACAAACTCGTTTCCGACTTTGACCCTCGGATGGCAGAGTCCTTTGAGAAGGTCCGCTGAGTTCAGCCCCATTAGGTAAGCTGACTTGTCCGCGGACTCCGTTCCATCAGGTTCCGCCTGCTCCTCACGCTGCTTCTGCTTAAACTTCATATTTCCGTAGTGCATGATGGCGCCTGTCAGTTTATAGACGCCAGTCTTCTCCTCGGCCGTGAAGCCCAGCACATCAAAGGCGCTGTCTGTGGCGATCAGCTCCTCCGAGTCATCGATGGATGCGACAGTCACCTCTCCTTGGGAGACGTAAGCATAATCATATGGGTTGTTGGTGATCAACAGCATGTCTAGCAATTCCGGCTTTTTGTTGGACATGATCTGATAGAATATGTGATAGTTTCTTTCAGCTTTGAGCTGAAAGGTGACGCGGGATTTCTCAAGCAAGTAGGTCTCTATGTCAGCAGAGGACAGCTTCCCACTTACTCCGAAATGAATCCGAATGAACTTCCCGAAACGCGAGGAGTTATCATTCCTCACGGTCTTGGCGTTGCCGAAAGCCTCGAGGGCTGGGTTTGCCTGGATGATTTGATCCTCCAGTGTTCCCTTGCTGGCGTCCTTCTTCCCGCCTCCCGCAGCAGCGATGCTGGCAAAATACTGAATCACCCGCTTGGTGTTCACCGTCTTCCCCGCCCCGGATTCTCCGGTGATGAGGATGGACTGGTTCTCCCGGTCAGTCAGCATGTACTGATAGGCATTATCGGAAATCGAGAAGATGTGAGGCGGTGCCTCGGACCTCTTCTTTCCCCGGTACGCCGCCACCACCTCTGCATCGTAAACTGGCAACCACTTGTAAGGGTTCACCGTCACACAGAAAAGGCCGGAGTAGGTGTAGATCATCCAGGCTGCATAACGCTCTTTGAGGTTAAACAGCACAGCTGGCTCGTGGAGGAAGGTGAACATGGCCATGTCTTCGATTTTGTCGAATTTTGGGGGGTTCTGAGGGTGGACATCAGTCTCCTTGACAGTTACAGTTTTCCCATCCTCTGTTTTCACAGTCACCTTGCCTCCATCTTTGTCAGTGATCTGGCCCTTGACGTATTCCACTTTATCGTCAACCACGAAGCACTCGGTCTTTATGTCGAAGGGTCTAGTCTGAGCCTCCAGACGCTCCCTCTCAGACTTCCGCAGGTAAGGAGCTGCTTTTCCGAACTCTGCCATGGCAGCATCTCCCATCTTTGGAGTGTGGGGATAGACGCTCAGAAAGAGACACAGAGAGAAAACAAAGTCTTTACCCGGATGCTCGCTTTCACTGAGAGAGCTCCAGCCTCGCGTCCCATTTATATAGACAGGGCAGCTGCCAAATATGGTGGCAGTCAGTGGCTTGGGGAAAAGTTCATCACTTTGGTCCTATATTGAGGAAGAAGGGTCAGTATTGGGACCTTTACTTGCCAGAATCCATTTTAGGAAAACAGGTGTCTCATCTTATCTCCTCAGAACCACTCAAGCAGCCCCCCCCCCTCCTCCCCGCCCCCCCTTCACATTCACCACCCTCAGCCGCTGCGCATTCCATACACCTCTGCAGGAGGAAGTCACTGACCTGCACTCAAGATTAATGTTGAATTCTCAAATGAATCCTGAATGTGCAAAATTCTGTAAACCTGTATTTGGGATTACTCCTCATAATCCAAATCCATTTCCGACTTACGTTGAGATCACAGCCAGCCAAGTCAGCGGTTGTCAGTGCTCAGGCTGTTTGCATACAGTCTGGCTGGATTCACCTCAGGTCAATTTCTGAAGACAAAGGGCTTGTTTTATATAACCCAAATATAACCCATCCTTCCATTCAATGTCACTGACACCAGCCTGTCAGCCCTGTTACAGTGCAGGAGCTACCCTGCTTGTCGTCTAAGTCTTCAACTATCTCCAGACATACAGCGTAAAGTGAGTCTCACACTAATGCATGACTGGTTCTCTTTTGAGTACATGTACACTTTTTTTGTTTTATAGTCAGCACCATAATGATTGGGACAAAAACATCCTAATATTGTTCCAAATTCTTTGATATGCCATTTGAAACAATGAAATCAACAAACACATTGATCGATAAATCAATTGACCAAAGTTAATCTGTTTATTCTTGCGAGACAGAATGACTACAATCTTTGGAGGGCTTTTCTGTAGAGCATATCGTAGAGAAGGCACATCTGAATGAGCTTTTATTTCAGTGTTTGTTTTTCAAACCACACATTCCCATATCAAACTATGTAACATTACTATTAAGCTATACTGCAAGTATTGTGTTTGTCCTTGTAACTGTTCAAAAGGAGAGAATTCCTCGCAAAGATTTTAGTAATATAAACATTAGATTTTATGTATTTTTTTTGTACAGTGTACAGATTTTGTTGTTGCCGTCAACTTGACCTGTTCTCATTTGACATCATCTTTACGTAACAATTTGCTGTCCTGCAATTACCTCAATCAGGAGTGTTTTTCTGAACCATTTTGTAGTTTAAAGATGTGAAAATGACATACAATCAACTTAAATGATGTGGAACCAGAAGAGGTGGAGTCATTTGTATGAAAGTATTAAGAAATAAGTGAGGAACCACAATTACCTCTTCATGTAGCTGTATACCAGCAGCCATACCACTATTCAATCTGCTCCAGCTGCGTGGCTGAAGCTAAGCAGGTGTGGGCTTGGTTAGTACTTGGATGGGAGACCACCTGGGAAAACCAAGTTGCTGCTGGAAGAGGTGTTGGTGGCCAGTAGGTTGCGATCTTCCCTCTGGTGGAATAATCCCCAATGCCCCAGTGCAGTGATGGGGACACTGTACTGAAGGAGACGCCGTCTTTCGGATGAGACGTTAAACCGAGGTCCTGACTCACTGTGGTCATTCAAGATCCGCTGACACTATTCGATAAGGGTAGGGGGTTCCCTGGTGTCATGGCTAAAGTCCCAACCTGGCTCTTCCAACCTGCCACCTAATCATCCCCTGATCTAATTGGCTGTGCAACTTGTCCCCTCCCTCCCCACCTCAACCCCCAGGGCTCCCTTGAAAAAGAGATTTCAATCTCAACGGGACTTCCCGGGTTAAATAAATAAAAAAATAAATAAATAAATGTTCCGGGTGAGCTTTAAGGAAATGGGCTCCACTGAAAATTATTTCGTACGCAACATCTGATCAGTCCTGACCATGGCCTGGCTGGCTCTATATTGGGTGTTTATAGAGAGAGCACAGCCAGCACATGGCTCGCTGAATTTGGCTACACTTGAGAAGACCTCACGCATAACTGACTGCCAATGCTTAAGTGCTTCTCTCAGAGCTGGAAACAAACGCTAGCGACTGCAAAGTGCTTCGCCTTCCTGACAATGTCTCACTCACTCACATCTGAGGCCGACCATCGCTCTGCGCATCCAAAACAGACCAGAGTCTTAACTACGTGATAAGGTATCGTCCTGGGGCCACGTGGTATTTTTAAAATGACTGATTTGCCGGACACGCGACCTCTCACACAGACACCATCTGTCCCATATTCCCTCCATCTGAAGTCAATGCCTCTGTTCTGGAATCAAAGTACAACGCTGGCATACGCTAAGTTCATTTTACTACAAAGGTGATAACAAATGTAAATGCCATCATATCCCAGACAAAGACCAAACATTAACCCTTAAATATCGAAATCAAAGGATTTTGAAATCAAAGCTGCTGAAAACCTATCATGTGGCAACTTCTTTAAAAGAGCTCCCGCAGGTGAGCTCTTGTAAACAAGTCACCACATGATGGGTTTTTTAAAAATTTATTTCGGCGCTCTAGGGGTTAACAGACACGCATCAGCACTTGTTTGTTTGTTTTTCTTCTTTTCGGTAGAGGTATGTGGATTTTGAACATTGATTAGGCCACATGTACCATGCGGTACAGATAACAAGGTCATGGGAAGGTCATGGGCTGAATCTGTATTGGGATCAATCTGGTTTGCTTGACATTGCATTCTGGACAAACATCATAGTGCATCTCAGGGTTTAAAAAAGGTGATTTGATGCCTGAAATTAGTGCAACATGACAATGACTAAAAAACTGTTGCCTTGTATCATAACATGGGAATATGGAAGCCACAAGTTATTGCTCAGATATGAACTAAAATAGTGCTTTTCCGAAGTCATAGAGCAAACCTGTTGGAGGTATGAGTACGTTGGCAACTGAAGATAGTTGACTTAAATCATAAAACAAATTTTTGTTAAATATTTGATAATTGCCGGTATTTTTAAATTAGATCAAAACTGTTTGCTCTGTAATACAAGACCATAAGGTTTGAAGAAAAGTGCCTTTCTGAGGAGGTTCACATCATGTAAACTGGGTGTCTCTCTAATACAATTTTTTGGCTAGTTGGCAGATTTTTTTTCCCATTGTTCACCATTAATAAAGTTATGAATTCATATTAATGGAAAGCCTATCATAATGTTGTGATCTTTGTTGCGCAAGACCCCAATTGTTCCAATCTTAATTATCTAAAGCTGGCTACTCATTTTCACTATAATGGATTATGCATTCGTATGAGACGTTCGCATTACAAAAAGATGCCAGTTAGCTGTAAATCTTGATCGTCTGTATGATGGAAGCTGGAATTGCCCTGACTTCTCTGTTCGAGACGATTCTAGAAGGTTCTCTACTTTGATGCACTCTAAGGCTTGTAATGTTATTGTTCAGGAATATTTCCATGGCAACGGTAGTTACTGGTAAGCACTCAAGTTTATTTATTTTTTTTCTATGCACCTTGAGTACAAAATAGAGATATACATATAAACTGAAATAGTGTGGATACCTAAGGCTTATTGACAGTTAAACCAATGACTGAGCTGGCTGATAATTTTATCAAAGGGCTAAGATGTCTTTGACCAAAAAGATCTTAATAAACATATCAAAATGAGACATGCATCTGAGCAAACTGAGCAACTAAAAAAATGATATAAAATGCTTTTCAATACTCTTGTTTTTGCAACAGTACTAGGAAAACTTGCCTCTTAATTCATGGACACTTGTTTGACTGACAGCTGCACACCAATTCTGTGATTAATGCGAATGCTTGCAGGCACTGGCAAACAAGCCAAGAATGCAAGGTTGCCAATCACCTGATGCCAGTGTTGTGTTGAAATGCTGTCATTCAACTGTCCTACGACTTTCAGTGAAAGACGTAATTTTTTTCTCCTATAGGGGGCACTACAGGCGCATAGGTCAGCGGTTCTCAACGTTGGTCCTTGGGAGCCCATTGCGTATGCAAATTTTCATTCCAACTACAAATGCAGATGTATTATTTTAATAAGCCGTTAATTTGACTTAATTATGCACATTTCATGTGTAGAGCAGTTATTTACCCTCTTAAGCCGCATGTTGAAGAAATACCAATGAATGCCATGGACTATAATAACATACTGAGAACTATTGCACATAAAGAGGGAAAAAGTAACTAATAAAGTTAAAGATTTAGCAGGCTCCTAATTTGTGAAATTGTTTTGACAGATGGTTGCAAAAACTAACCATTTATTATGCAAAAAAAATTATAAGGAGTCAAACCTGTTTTGTGTCATATTTATGTAATTAAGTACATGCAGAACTTCTGAAAGAACTTCAAACACTTGTGTTCAGCAACCTTATTTGGAATTTACCTATTCTCTCAGTGTCTAATTTGATCTGTTTAAAAACATTATTACCTGAAATGACTAGCAAAAAAGAAGAAACAACTCAATATTCTCCAGGATCTTTTATTACCCCGCCCCACCCGCAGGGTGAGGGAAGGGGTATTGTTTTCAGTTCGGTTTGTTTCTGTGTTTGTTTGTTAACACTCTAGTGGCAAAACTAATGGCCAGATTCACCCCAAATTCGGTATAGGGATTGCCACTGACCCAGAATAGATCCCTATTGAATTTCGTACAAGTAGGTAAAAGTATGTGCGAGGGGCGGGGTTTGTTGTGCCTGGCACTTGTTCTTTATGGCATGCATTGATATTCTTTTGCCAACATGTGGCTAGAAAGGGGAAATAACTGCTCTAAAAATGCAATACAACAAAAGAAGACAAAGTAACAGCATGTTAAAATCCTATCATTGTGATTGTGGAGGAAACAAAAGCCAGCTTGTACAGGGGAGCCCGAGGAACTACATCGATTAGCATTGGTCTAAGAAATGACACAGTGAAACTGGCTTTGCAGGTTAAAACACTTTTAAAAGGGTTTTATGACTAAGATACAGGAATTCCACAGCAATGGCCATATGGCTAACAGGTAATATAAGTCTGGAGGAAGCTGAATAAAATTTGAAAAGATCACTGTGAGTGACTCTCTATTCAAGTCCAGATCAAGCAGTCAAGGTTTGTCTGTTTTGCACCGTCAAAAAAGTGACGCAAAGTAGTCTGGTGCATTTAATCCAAAACGATTAAAGAACATGCGAAAGTCTTCACTTTATGAATGGAATCTCCTAGATGCCTTTGTGTCCCTCATGAATCCACATTCCGTGGTGTAAATCGCAATTTCTTTCAACAGCTACATAGAAAATTGTATGATACTGTAATGACACAAAAGGCTTGTAATTACCTGCATGATGTTTAACATTAGCATTCATTGCGGTTCATTAGTACATTGTTGCCATACTTCTGTCTATTGTGTGCTTCATGCACAGTCAAGTATGCTGCAATGGTACTAGCTGACTCTTAACTTGAGCTGTCGGTGTCTGCTCTTGTTTTGACTCAAGAGATTAGTGTTCAGTGATAAGACCACAGGAAAAATACAAGATAGAAGATGTTAAAATGGGGAGCTCTTTCAGTAAATGGACACAAACATAAAATTCGGTACAGCAAGGATTTCGCAGTAGGATAAAATTTAATATTTCTACATGGACGCATATTTTTACACTTCTTAAAAAATGTTCTTTTTCTTTACAGCCTTCGGGACGAGCCTTCATACAAATGCTAAAATAGTGTACAGAGCATATAAAAAAAAAACAAAAACAAATGTACTCATGTGATACTAGGAAAAGCTGACATGGACGATATCTTGATGGAATACGGTTCCCAACTGAACAGTCAGTATTTCCTCTTCCAAATGTCTCCCTGGAGAAGGGTGCCACATTGTCATAGTCATTGTACTCAATAAAATGTGTTCATTTCAACGTCTCAGTTGTTTCATTCAGTAGCCAGCTAGCTTTTTGTCAAGTCAGAGGTCAACACTCCAGATGTCCATACTGCACCTTCTCAAATGGCAAGTTTAAAGTCCAAAAAGTTCCAGAGAAGTCCTTGATATACTTCGGCAGGATCTCCTGAAATTAGCGACGATAGCTACAAACGACTATAGCGTCATTCGCCAACAGACTTGATCAGTATCATAAGGAAGTCCTCAACACCTTTCCAATCATTACTCAGGGGGCGTGCCTTGAAGTTTCGGATTGGGTGTCGGGCTGATTGGGGGCGGAGTTTCCGGGCTCAACATGTGGACATGCGTTTGCGGTACATCTCCACCAGGGGCACCAGACACTGAGGGGACCCCGTCTGCAGGAGAAAGGGATGCTCCAGAAGCTCGACTGCTGTGGCCCTCTCCTGGGGGTCCCGTGTAAGCATACGCCCCAGGAAGTCCGCCAGCATCGGGGAGACCTGGGGCACGAACACAAGCGTCAGAGAGAGTAGCCTGCGAAACATCTGCACGATCTGATATCACCATAGAAGGGTTGTTCCGCGATCAACAAAATAATGCTTGTCCAGGAGTGACATTATAGTCCACCAATAAAAAGCAGCCCCGCTATGGTGACGTTATGAAACCACAAAACTTTCAGGAACGTGCATCGCTCGAGGATAGCAAGAACTTTCAGCCAGCTGTATGAACTGCGAAATCCTTGAAGGTGAGCAATTTAAGAGAGAAAGTCATGTGAAAATCATGTAAAATTTGCAAGATGAAAACTATTTTGGATTTTCCTGATAATTCGTGTCTCTGCAAGTCTCTACTCATTAGCATTAAAAGCTTGTGAACATTAGCTAGCTAACTTTAGGAAATTAAAACACATGACATTTGTTACCGTAGCATTGCGATATCACAGCTGCTATTTATTGGTGAACTGCAATGTTACTCCTGCATGAGCATAATGTTGATTCGGAAAAACACATGCAGCAATATCAGATTGTGAGTCACATCCAAAATTAACTCAGGTCATAGCTGACTGCAAAGTAATGATTATGCAGTTACGCATGTTTCTATTATGTGTAGTTCCCTCTGATTGGCAACTCACTCCTTCTAACAAGGTTTATCATTGGCTCAAGCCAACAAACCAGATCCCTGATGAACCCATGAGTGCCTATAATATTGTTTTGTTCAGTGTGTCTTCATTGTTTTTGGACTTTGTCATTGCTTTGGTTTGTGGACACAAAAAGTATTATAACACGTCTCACCTTGTGACGGACTGTGGGTGGAGGTTCGTCTCTCAGCTTCCTCATGGCGACTAGGGGCGTGTCATCGAAGTACGGAGGCTCTCCATCGATCATTTCCACCACCATGATACCCAGAGACCAGACATCCACCTTTCATATGAGAGAGAGCACATCATACTGAACTGCTTACCAGACACCATATTCACACTGCTGCAGATAAACTCACACACACCACAATTTTCCCACAGACTTTTCAAGAAAATACTGCAGCTATTTCTGTCAGCGGTTTAACATATATACACAATACAGCAGTGAAATTCAAAACATATAAAATCATAAAGCTTCCATCTTTGATTTCAAAGGTAACACAACTTGCTAAAACAAAACAATACATTTCAGATGAGTCTACAATCTCAATAAACATTTTTTTCAATAATGACACCAACATCTGCCGTAAATCCTTCAGTATAGGTTTAAACTAGTCCTAACCATGAAGCCACTTGTTACGACTGTTTTACCAACTGGGTTGAACACATTATCATATTAGATTTTCATGACACGACAACATTAAGACTTTTTTAAGTTTGGCATGGTCCCACAGGAAACCTTCTGTGCACGGAAAGTGCAGTCAGATAAGTGCGTGGAGACACACCAAGGGAAAGCCATGACCTTTGACCCCTCTTGAAGAGTAGATTATGAGTACGGTTAAAACAGGCTAACCGGGCCACATTTGTTTAGCTAAAGCAGGTATGGAAGATGACACTTTACCTCAGGGCCGTAGGGTATTTTGGAGATGACCTCCGGAGCCATCCAATAGGGCGTTCCCACCATGGACTTCCTCTTGGGGATGTCTTTGCTGATTTGGGCACAGAACCCGAAGTCTGAGAGTTTAATCTGCAGAGAGGTAGCACAAGACAGAGTTAGTGAGTCGCCCCTACATTTAATTGTGTCAGATATTCAGAGGGTGAAAATACATGCGCAATGTGAAAGTATATCCAAGTAACACCCTCCAGTCATCTACTACTACAAAAAAACACAATGCTTGGGCCAGGAAGACAGAACTGGTTTGTGAAATTCACTGGCAGAATCCATGATCAGGAGAAACACAGGACAGGATTACTATCTTCTGACCCCAGCACTTTTCACCTCAGCTAAACCTGCACGTAACAGAAGGCCTCACTGTCACTCTTAATCTCCAACACTTAAACAAAAATAACTCATATATATATATATATATATATATATATATATATATATATATATATGCATGTGCTCCTCTAACATCTATCATAAAACTTGGGTTCATTTCCCAAAAGCGTGGTTGCTAACTAAGTTAGAAACTAACGTAGTTCATTCACTCACAGTCAATGATTCCAACTATATAAGTTAGCATGTGTGATTTCGGGAAACGCACCCCTGGACAACTCAGCCAATTAGTCTAATCAAACTTATACTGATATTCCATTTGCAAATGAATAATTAGACTACACTTCCAAACAGAATGACTGCCCATGTCTGTGGCCCCCAGGTGCCAGAGAAAAGGACCCATAATGGGCACTTTCACATTTACGCCTGAGCAAAGTGTGTTTCTTCTTTACAGTAGAGAGTCCATATTGATTGGACACAGAAACATAAATGGAGGGGAAAACCAGTGAATGACCAACAGTACAGGGTGTTTTGGAGGGAAATTTAAATGATGACAGTGGAAGGGGGGAGGGACACGTTCAGATACAGAAGGGGGGGGCGAGGAATGTGTTCTTCCTCCGCACAATGAACAACGTCACACACATGCGTAAAACACAAACATATATACACGCACACCCATATACATGAGCACAGGCATGCAGGGAGTATATGTGTGATGCTCAGTGCACATGTCCCCACACAAACACGGGGAGAGAGCTTATCTGCTCACCTCCCCATCCAGAGACAGCAGTATAGAGTCACTCTTAATGTCCCTGTGGATCACGCCCTGTGTGTGCAGGAACGCAAGGGCCTGGAGTACAGCCTCACACACTGTCGCAATCTGCTCCTCGTTCAGCCTGGTGAATGAAAACACGCACGCGCGCACACACACACATACACACACACAAACACAGTCAGCGTCACTCTGAACCCATATACACTGGCACTGGAGTGTCTTCCACTGGATACCGTCCACAACTGAAGACCCCACTGCTAAAAGTACTTCAGTCACTAAATGTCCATTTTGACAGAATGAGGGAGTGGACTTGATTAACTACAAACTATGTTTTGCCGTCCTTACCTCACAATGTGTGAAAATGTGACTTCAGTAACACTTCAATTATAAAACAAATTTGTGGTTTCAAGGACAGCATTAAACAACACTCAAGATAAAACACATAAATATATAATACTTTCACCGACTATTCTGCAATACAGCTTTTATTTAGACTGACTACCAGTTCTCTGGAGTATCGTTTCATTTCTACAGAAATATTCAACATCACAATCCCGTATTACTTTAACGAAAGCACTCAGCCGTCATGATGGATATCCTCACTACTGTATTCCATATCATTTCGCTAACTAAGTAACCGAACATTACAGCACTTTATGGTGACATAATAGCCGCAGTGTCTTTCAGGTAACAGTTCATTTCCCTTCACGCCCAATTTTTTTCAGATTGTAGCTATTTATTTGATACATTATACATTGCAGTACAGAACAAGATTTTCAAATAATGAGGTCATTTACCTTTCATCCAAAACTACAAACAGTTTTATAAACTTTAACCTCAAAAGTCATGACAAGCTTCAAGAAGAGAGATTTTGAATGCCTGTAGTGGGACGGGCATAAATATTGCAACAACCTCCCTAACCAATTCAGGTTAATCGGTGAAAAATGCCCTTATTTCCCTCTAGTGGTCTGACCGAGTTACTGCAACACGGCAGGTTGAGGATTAAATGATGTGACACTGGTATTCAGAAGTAACCACACATTGTCGGTGTTCTTTTGACTGTTTTCTTTGTATTAGTTTTGAAATGTGGATTGACGACCACGTTCAGCCAGTAACAAGTCTTTTCCTGTCGCTTGATACAAAACTGAAGGTTTGCTAGCAGTAATCTGAGAAGATTTGAACGGAATCCAGAAGCTGGTGGAAACCTGCCAAATGAAATGCAGTTCGGCTAAATGTAACATTATACATGTGGGAAATAAAGCAGGTTCAAAGAAGGGCTGCTAAAATGGTTCCTGGTATGAAAGGTAAGTGTTATGAGGGAATTCTGATTAATACTAATTAATCTTCTTCACACCAAGCAAAATGAGATTTGAGGGTGATTTAACAGGCTTTTAAGTGGAAGAGAGATCTTTACAAAGTGAACTGAAGGAGATTCTTCAGGAGGATATCTTTTCAAAGAAAGATGAGATATAAATGGAAATTAACAAGTGCCAAATTCCAGACAATCTGTTCCAGGAAATTCTTTTCCAAAGAGGGACTGAAGTGTGGAATTGCTTGCCAGGTCATGAAGCAGATGTAAAACATTTGGGAGTTTTATAGACTAGGTCTGATATGGTGAGATAGTACAATCCATTCTTTAGATTAACAAAGCAGCAGATACACTTTTATAATAGCAACACGGCAAATGTTGCGGGGCTTACTAGTAGTTCTTTGTCTAACTGCAATTCGAAGTTATATTGCAGAGTATTACAGTGTTGAGGTATAACGGTGGTTCTCGAACTCGGTCCTGGGGCCCTCCGGTCTATGCTGACTTTTGTTCCGACCATTAATGCAATCATAGGATTGTAATAAGCTGTTCATTAGTCCTATTTATGAGCGTTTTAGGCTTAAAGTAGTTATTTACCGTCTTAGGCCATATTTTGACAGAAATATCCATGAGTGTCATGAGGAATAAAGACCCTTTGACATATCGTGATAACATGAATATGACACAGAACAGGTTTGACTCCATCATTTGCGTCCCTAATAAACTGTTAGTTTAAGCAATTGTGAGTTGCTTGTATAAGGCAAATTAATCAATCAAAGTAAACAATCAAAAGGTTCCTCAAACTAACAATTTATTTGGTGAGCAAATGACAAAGCCAAACCTGTTCTGGGTCATATTTATGCTATTAAGTTCAAGCAAATAATTTTTAAAGAACTTTAGAACACCTGTGCTCAGCAACTTAATTTGGAGCTAACTGGTTTTCTCAGCAACTAATTTGATCTTTTTTAAAATGTAATTTCCTAAAATGTCTTACAATTTAGAAATATAAAAACAATATGTTCAGGGGTCTTTGATTCTTCATGACACACATAGATATTTATGTCAAAATGAGGCTGATGATGGTAAATAAGTGCTTTAAGCATAAAATGCACCAAATAAGGACAAATATAAAGATAATTAAAATCCTACAATAGCAATAATGGTTGGAACAAAAACCAGCATACACAGTGGGGACCCAGGACTAAGTTTGAGAACCACTGAGGTATACTCTGAGGTATGAGTCAGTGGATCTGAAAATCAGATCATTAAAGGCCTTCCATTTACTTAATATACAAAAAAACAAAACTAATTTGCAGACATTTATACTAGCACTCTGAAACGCATCTCCTCTGACAAACTTAGTGCCAGTTTCACAGGCATGGATTAAGCTTAATCCAGGATTAAAGTAAATTTTGTATGGGGAATATCCATTAAAAATAAAATTTAGTCTGGGATTAAGCTCAGAAACTGACCGTTAATAATCTTACTATGAGCTTTGATTTCACAATTCCGCTGTGATGAAATTCAACTGGGCTATTTCAAGTTAATTTTTTTGTCTCGAATAAACCATTTCTACCTCTCTTAGAAAACATGTCACTCTAATCAATTCCAACACTCACTCAGTGTAGAGATGCACCAATATCAATACCGACACAGATATTGGATATCAGTCTGATGCCGACTCAAACAGTCTGATCAGGTATTGGAATCAGATATCATTATTCTTATCAATAACAAATCCGTGCATTTATGTCTATGTATTTATTTCCAAGATTTAGTTTTACAAAGTAAGGAAAGCAATGTTTAAAAGGGAACTCCAGGACAAATCATAATGCTGTTTTATACCAACATATTTAGTAAATAAATATTGTAAAATACAAAAATGTGGAATTTTTGTTTTCAAAGACTAGATAAATGAGGTTTTATTCCCCCTAATTAGTTGTCGTCTGCTTCAACGGTCGCGTGATAATGACGTAACGTCGCCCGAGAATGACAAAACGTCGCCCTCCGCCCAGAGGTATGCGCTGTCATTGTGTTGGATAGTGTGATTGTCCCAGTCCATTATTTTATGACAAAAGATCATTCAATATGGCCCATTGGCTAGTTGCACAAGATGGAGTTAAGTACTTTCTGAAATACGCAGGGTTGCTTCAGCATTAACGGTTTGCTTCTGCCGCTTATCAGTCTATATCAGATGCTGAGCAGATGACAGGTATATCATCCGAGAAATGTGATTATAGCTATCGCCGATATTCCAGGGCCAGATTTTCAGTTTCGATTTCATATTGAATTTACTTTGACACTTTCTGATGCAACTACCTAGCTAGTTCTGCTACATCGTTATGGTTTTCTAAGATGTACTCAGCTAACCATAGCTACTGAAGTGATGGTCCTGAGAGTGCAACTGACGCCGGGTGGGAAGGTAAACGAAGTATCGACAATATTAAAATATGCGTCAATTGAATGTTAGATTTATGAAACGGCATTTCGACGTTATAAAATATTTACACATTAATTACCAGATATTTTCACATTTGTTGTCTGTCGCTTAAAACCAGTTCATCAGTCATCAGTGAGAACGGCTGGAAATGTGATGCTAGTTAAAAACCCTCTCGTTTCTCGGTGGAGCAGCTGATGTCTCATTAAGAGTGCCAACGAACAAACATCAGTCATGGGTAATCGAGACAAATCTTGCGAACATCATTCGTGGTTACTTAAGCCAAATCCTGGGAATATCGGCAATAGCTAAAATCACATATCCGGGATGATATACCTGTCATCTGCTCAGCATCTGATATAGACTGATAAGTAACAGAAGCAAACCGTTAATGTTGAAGCAACCCTGCGTATTTCAGAAAGTACTCAACACCATCTTGTGCAACTAGACAATGGGCCATATTGAACGATCTTTTGTCATAAAATAATGGACTGGGACAATCACCCTATCCAACACAATAACAGTGCATAACTCTGGGCAAATGGCGATGTTTCGTCATTCTTGGGCGACGTTACGTCATTATCACGCGACCGTTGAAGCAGACGACAACCAATTAGGGAGAATAAAACCTCATTTATCTCGTCTTTGAAAACAAACATTCCACATTTTTGTATTTTACAATATTTATTTACTAATAATGTTTGTATAAAACAGCATTATGATTTATCCCTGAGTTCCCCTTTAAGTCAAGCCTGATGTTGCCTGACACACAAAAGAATTATCCCAGTCTCTTGCACATAGTGAGGCATACTACTTACTAATTAAACACTGGTATCAGATTGGTACTCTGTATCGGCCACTACCCAAAGCCCAGGAATATAGGTATCGGTATTGGCATCGGTATTGGCTGATGCCCAAAGTCGAGGGATACAGGTATCAGAATCGGTATCAGTATTGATCGATACCCAAAGCCCAGGGGTATATGTATCAGTATCGGTATCGGTTCTGACCAATACCCAAAGCCCAGGGATATAGGTATCAGTATCGGTATCAGTATTGGTCGATACCCAAAGCCTAGGAATATAGGTATCAGTGTTGGTATCGGTATTGGCCAATACCCAAAGCCCAGGGATATAGGTATCAGTATCGGTATGGGGACTGAAAATGTTGAATTGGTGAATCTCTATCTCAGACGTCTCAGCCCTTTTCTTAAGCCATGTTGCTGTATTTCTTTTTAACCGCCCCTCTGTCCCTACCTGGCTTCAGATACGATGTCGGTGAGAGCGCCCCCCTGAGATACTCCATAATAACCCACAGCTCTTCACCCACCAGGGCGCTTTTGAACATCTCCACCACATTCTTGTGCCGATAGTCTCTCATGATCACCACCTGGGTTTAACACAGAACACAGGGGTTTGGTCAGCCAGCAGAAAGCAGAGATCACAAACTCGTCTTCACTCACGAAGGAGAGGAGGAACAGTGGAGAGGCTGATTAATAATTAATTAGAACTCCTGCCTCGTTAAAGAGTAGCTCCCGTCGTTGCTGGCCGCACAAGTCCATCATCTTCACGGCCACCTGCCGGCCGCCATGCTTCTCCCGGGCGATGCAGACCACGCCCGTCGAGCCCTCGCCGATCTTCACGAAGTTCTCCAGGTAGCAGCGCGGGTCGCCCTTGTCCACCACCAGCTCCAGGGCGGCCCTGAACTGGTCGTGGGAGACCTCGGGCAGCTCAAAGGCGAGTTCGAGAGCGGGTTCTGGGGTGGCCCGCACAGGGTGATGTAGCGAGGGCGATCGGGCCGCTCGGCGGGCGGGGGATGCAGAGCCGGCCGGTGTCGGGCGGGGCTGGGGGGGCAGGCTGCTTTGGCGGTAGAGGGCGGAGTCAGGACCCGCCCGTCTGGCGTACATGTGCGGAGACAGTCCGGCGGTATAGCTGACGGGGACCCGCACAGCCTGGTATGTCCGGGGGCCTCTCACGGCGGGGTCAGTGATGCCATTTTGAAAGGAGTGATGCCTTTGGACAGGGGCGGCCTGCGTGAGCAAACGAGAGGCCATTTTAACAACTCCTTCGCAAATTAGCAATATTCCACTGCCCATACCCTAATCTATTTTACACAGACTCCCATTATTCAAAACTGAAGTTTTAATATACAGCACATTACCTTATCAGACAATCTAATTCTGAAATAGTTTACTTAAATCTGATTCTGAAAAGTATTTTATTTATTTCAAACTCACATTACAAAATTCACTCTTTTTATTCGATGCTTGCATTCTGGAACTTGTCCCCAACATGCTAATAATCCAATGTTTTTGAAAAACATTTCCTTCGTAAATGACCTCAAATCATGACACACTCACTTACAACAAACGCACATTTGACACTAAAATTCAGAAATGCAGTGATTTATTTCAATGGAATCACCGCTAGAGCTTATTTCTCAGTAGTAAACCTAGATTTTTGTCTCTCCGCTCACGTATGACCCACAATCCTCTCCGACGTTCGCTCAGAGGTCACTGCCGTCAGGAAGCCATTTGTATTCATCCCATGGCCCTATGTTGCTGTTTCCTTGGCAACTGCCAAAGCATACCATCACAATATTTATGCATGCTCTTGAGAGGGTACTTGCACACTGTTTTTTATGTCACTGCGCACTGCGCTCAGTGTTTAAGGCAAGGTTGATCAGCATTTTAGATGAGCTGTATATCACAAATACAAACCCCTCTCTAATGTTCAGTTCATTGTGATGTTGTACTTAAACCAGTTAGATTTAGATCACCTCTAAGTAAACTCGCATGACGTGCTTTCTCCACTGAATTACACATTAATGAGCATTTGCTGCGCACTCCAGTCTATCCCCAGTCACATTCTCAAAAATAATGCACTATGCTTTCTACTCATGCTGCATAAATGAACGACGGCCAACACCCTGCTCTAGCCTTGTTAGCTAGGTAGCTACATTCATGCTCCTGCCACAAATAGCACAGATGCTATACGCTAGAGTGGCAGCAGTTAGCCGATTAATCGATTAGTCGATTGAACGGAAAACAGCCACAGCTAATCAAACTGATGTGTCTGAGATATACCAGTGGCAGGAGCATTAAATACTAAACCAGGGGTGCCACTAATTATGAAACTTTAATCTGGGTAAATTTATTTACTTATTGAATAAATGTACAATTTTGGGTTTTCATTGGAGCATTAATAAACAACAATAGTTGATTCATATCACTTTGAGTTTATCTCTGTATTGGTATTATTTATTATATCATGGTATTTTTTCTGCATTTCCACTCAGGGGCACCGGTAACTCTACAGCCCACAGTAAACATGGCACATTTATCCCTGCGCAGGTGTTAATGAGCCTCACCTGCAGTTTGTAAGAGTTAGGTCGGCTGTAGTTGCTTTGAGACCCGGGCAGGAGATGGTCCATGACCGGAGGTTCCGGTGTGCGGACACTGACGTCCACCTGGGGCTGTGGTGGGAGTGTCTCCAGAGGGGACATGCCCACACTCAGTCTGAGCCTATCAGAGGAGGCCTCCTCCTCTTGACTGACATGTGTCCCTGGTTTCGGCAGCTCCACAGTGGCTGCACTGGGCACGCTCCCATTTGATGAGATGTGGGCGTTTCCCTCGTGGGTGGAAAGGCGCAGGGAGGGAGCCTTGTCAGGTAAGGAGGTGTGGCTCCGGTTATCCCCGCCCTCACTGTGCGTCCTGGCCCCGCCCCTGCCATCGTGGGCACTGACCTCTGACCTCCCGTCCACATCCTCCTGCACTTTCCCAGTTTGGCCTGGGAGGGGCGCCTTCGCTGGGGGACTGGTCTTCCGCAGGGCATTTGAGCTTGTGACCGTGAGGCCACTCAGCCGAGATATCGCCGCGGCGATGTATTCCCCATGTCCAATAAAGCTGCCTCGAACAACAGTCTGGAGGAGGAAGACAGGAGTCAGTGGTGTCGTAGTTTAGGCTTCACTCAAGCAACACCAATCACTGAGTTTGTTTTCAGAAGGGGAAACTGGGGTCCGATGAGCCATGGGGACCAATGAGTCGTATCACATATTTGTAATAAACAGAGCTGCTTAAAATAGGCCCAATAGTAACATGGCTCATTGGTCCCCACGAGTCTTTGGACCCCAGTCTCCCCAACATCTCACTTTACACTCCTCAGTAAACTCACAGCAAAGTAGTTCAATCTCGTGGCAGAGTTCAAAAGATGAAACACAACAATCTATAGAAACATACGCCAAAAACACAAATTTGAGTGAATTAAGAACTTTAAAGCGATTTAAAATGCAGCTTTTCAAGCAGCAGCTGGCATTATTAGAGAATAGCTTGCGTGCGAATGCGCCATAAATGTGACGGGTCTAAATATGTGATAAATGGCCATTTCATCGTAAACGAAAGTTACGACAGGAGAGGAAACAGATTTATTAAAAAAGCTTGAAAATCCACATTCTACGGATTTACAAGTTCTTCTTGAGAGAAAGTTAAACTGAGAGAAAAACAAGTGTATTTACGGAAAAAGACCCTGAAAGTCCACATTCTTCCGCTTCACAGCATCCAAAACAGCACTTTATTAACATGAGAGAGTCCCCAGAGAAATGACTAAGTGAAGACATCAGTATGACACTGAGGTTATTTTTCCAAGGGCATGTTTCCCTGATGGAGCCGCATAGCTCCTTCAAGCAGCAAATTAAATTCAAGGCATGAAGGAACAACACAGTGCTAAAATGCTGACGCAGTGCAAAGTAACTCCGACCTGAAGGATGACCCTGCTGAGATAATCTGGGCTTCCTGCACCAGTGACCCCAATGAAGCCTGATGCTTCATGTGACCCAAAAACAACAACTGAGAATGTGAAGCACCGTAACTAGGCACCTCACTGAATCCATACTTCACTGAAAAATTACAACTGATTTGCTGTGTTCTCCAGTTTCGGAATAAGAAGATTGAAGGATCGCTGGTGTTCTCCTCTGAAATGCCCAGGATGTTTTTCCAAAGAAATCATCAGTTGTTGTTCGTCCTTCCATCATTAGAACATCAGAGTCTCCGCGATTGCTTGGCTTATACTTTAAATGCCCAGTCAAGTTCCTAGCTAAAGTTCTATACCTTAGGAAAGCAGGGAAATATTCATTCATGAGGAGTGTCAGAGTTGACAGCCTAGATTAGGTGATTCAGCAACAAAATGTCTGCCAGTCATGTAAATGTGTCAAGTAAACTTTACAAGCGAGGGTCAGAGGCCATGCATCCCCTTGACTGGCTACATCCTCACCCAATATCAGGGCACTACCTTTTTTATTTCATTTATTTATCCAGGGAAGTCTTATTGAGATTGAAATCTCTTTTTCGAGGGAGTTGTGGGGGGTTGAGGTGGGGAGGGAGAGGGCAAGTTGCACAGCCAATTAGATCAGGGGATGATTAGGTGGCAGGTTGGAAGAGCCAAGTTGGGACTTTAGCCATGACACCAGGGAACCCCCTACCCTTATCGAAGAGTGTCAGCGGATTTTGAATGACCACAGTGAGCCAGGACCTCGGTTTAACGTCTCATCCGAAAGACGGCGTCTCCTTCAGTACAGTGTCCCCATCACTGCACTGGGGATTATTCCACTAGAGGGAAGATTGCAACCTACTGGCGACACTTCTTCCAGGAGCAACTTGGTTTTCCCAGGTGGTCTCCCATCCAAGTACTAACCAAGCCCACACCTGCTTAGCTTCAGCCATGCGGCCGGACCAGATTGAGCAGTGGTTTGGCTGCTGGCTGCCAAGATGTGAGAACTTACACAAGACAATGTGCGCCTTCAAAGAGCACGAGTGGTCATCATATATTTTGCATTGAGTGGGTCAGTCAAGCAGTTTTGCAGAATTCTGTGACATTCTCGACTAAAGAGGAGCAAACTGACTTTTTCATGGAAAGTCGCGAGGTACAGCACACCTTCAGCAGAATTCCAGGTGCAGTAAGCCAGCCCTGTCAATCCTTGCAACTGCAGATCTATCATCCTGCAGGGTTTCACTCCAATCCAAACAAGTCACATATCAATGCCCAGCCAAGCTTCTGGAGAGCTTATGGTCTTGAGGTGGTTAAAGCTAGGGTTTTACAGTAGAACATATTGTGACAAATTTTTGTGAAATGCACTATAGAAAAAAAATTTGATTTGACTTGATGACCCGGTAGACATTCACTCCATGCCAGGAATAGGTGCAGGCAATCAATCATAGTCCCCAGAGATGCAAAAACCTGAGCTTTATTTACAGAGTGAGCAGCCCAGTGTCAGAGCTGTCAGACAGAGTAAAGTAAGGCGAGCAAAGCGTGGTCACAGAGCAGGCAGATGTTGAGCAGCAGCAATCAGGATCTAAGGAAGAACGCAGGGTAAAGTCGAGAGCCAAAGCTGGGGGGTCAAAACTTGGAGTTCAGTCTTGGGGAGCAGAGAGGACGAGGAACAAGGGCAGGACAAGGCAGAGACAATGACTGGGGCAACACAAACAAACACAAGCGGCTGGGCCGAGAGCGAGGAACTCGGGAAAGCTGAGGCACGAGAATCAGGAGGCGAGAAAGCTGCACAACGCGAAGCAGGGCCAGACAATCTGGCCAAACCCAGAAACAGCGGAACCAAGACACAGCAATAACAAGGAGAAACAAGAAACTGGTGTGGAAAGGGTGTGTGGAATTCACAGCAGGCAAAAGAGGAAATGAGTCAACTGATAAAAGAAACCCAAAACCAGAAAGGACTGAACACATGAAAAGCCGAAAAGCACAGACACAAGGGCACAAAACGAGATTCTCCAACCTTCTTCAAAACATTATAAATAATTGGTAGAATCGGGCGCGCCAGATCTCTGTGGAGAGGGTTGGGCAGGTCTGGTGTAAATACAATGCCTTGGCACACAAGGCCAGACAATGTTTCCAAAACTCTGGGTGGTATTTTTGGGCGAGCATAACAATGCAGAACCGCTGACGTCTTCTGTGTCTCATTTTAATCGAGTTGCGATACAATGTACATAATACACCATGTATCGCGCACGGCGAACAATCTCGGCTTTGTTCCCGGGTTCCTGTTTTTCTTCATTTGCGACTGTATACTGAAAGCAGACCTAATCCCTGCAGCCGAGCGAGCAGCTGCTCCCACACTTGTGATGCAGAGACTGTTTCTCATCTGAGTTACTGGATACTGAAGAAGCTACTGTGTCTGAACCACACGTGAAAATCACGCCGATACACACGCTAAACCCCCTGACGACTGCATATAAAGCAGCCGTATGAAACCGCTGCTACATTAATATAAGGACACCCAGACACCGACAGCCAATAGGGAATAGGGATATTGAAATGACTTGAGAAGAGTAAACCAGGACTTCAAGCAAAACTCAAAGTAGAGGCATATTATGATCAAGTACACTGCATGTACTTCCATAATAACATAATAACACCTTCAAAAGAAAAGAAAATTGCTGGGGGGAATTTACACATGAATAATGTTTACATAATCACAGTGCTCATTGACAACAAGCTAGCTGCCAAATGCCAAAATACCAGTTCTGCATGGTAGCCGGGTATTCACAGAAGGTGAGATGATATTTGAAAAGTATTCGCAGTTTTCAGGCCACTGAGATATGCAGTATAAGCAGATGAAATGGTTTTGAATGACAAGGTTACTAAATCAACTTGTCCATCATCAGATCAAGATTTTAATTCTCTGTTTGCAATAGTCAATGATATTAGAAAACTTTAAGCGGCTGTCTAAAATGAATCTTCAGGAACAAATGAATGCAAAAGAGGGACCTCATTTCACATTAAAAGGTTTGATTCACGCACAAAATAAAGATTGTGCTCTACTTCCATAAAATGGCTGAATCTGTGCACGTGAGACCTTCGTAAGGAGAGTTCCAGAGAAAATGTCATTTCAGCCAGAAGGTGTGTTATTTCCATATGCAAGGGCGCTCAAACCCTGTCCTATATAACACCCTTTGAGTCAATCTCAAGCATGAAAAGTGCTATACAAATAATTTTGTTGAACTGAACATGATTAGTGGGCCAATTAGGGACAGACCTTCCTCAGTGCCTAATGCCACACCAATAGCCCAGGAGATTTAAGTTTGCAGTGCACTGTTGGAGATTTCACATTCAGTTCATTGCTCAGTGCGATCCATAAAGGTGCACTGGTCCTCACTATGAGCAGTTCGGGGTTCATCGGTGATCTGGAACTAATTAAAAAACAGACTTTCCCAGCCTGCTGTTTAAGTACTCATCCGTTATAGCAGCCACATCTGCAGCTCTGTGGCAAATATACGCAACGCACAGTGGAATCCCTACACCGTTAGCAGCTGAGGTAATTCTTCTCCTCGCGCTATAGCACTTACATGAAAAGCAGGCTATAATACTATCCATTGCAATGACAAGACATGAGTGAGATTACCAGCTCAATGGGCACCAGACTCTTTGCTGCTTTGAGGTCGACAGAAAGACCGTGTTTATAAACGCCGACATAATACGTAATGAGGCTTAAATCCTGCAGGGGATTCATTACTGACAGCTAATGCTCACAAGCACAGGTATACCCTCAGGCCACTGTCTCATGACTTTGTAAAACCGACAGCACAACAATGCAGACACTGAGAGAGTGCTTAGGCGTCCATGACAACAACTTTTCTGACAACACGGACCACATCACTTCTTTCGAACCACTGACTCTGGGTGTGCTGGGTGCATCTAATTTGAATAAATATCATAAATAGTACCATAAATGTTAAGTAACGATTGTGTATCTTGCTACCCAGTACTGCACGTGCGGGTGCTGATGAATTTCAGCAATGCAGTTTGATGGGATATCTCAGATGAAGTTATAAGACGCACTGCTGGTAATATATCATAACATATCATCTTTAACAGGATGTCAAGAGAACGTGAGGTTGCAGGCAGGTGGAGGTGGGTGTCCTTACCTTTTTTGGCTTGAGTTCAGGGGAAGTGATTCTGGAGGGGTCCACCACGGGCTTGGGCCGTTTCGGCGTCTCCAGGAGGCCGTTCCATTGGGGCGGCAGGCCCACGAAGTTCCCCACCTTGGAGTCGAAGGAGGTGTGGACCCGGTGCTCAAAGTCCCGGGGCGCCGAGATCTCCAGCTTCTTCTTCTTCCTCTTCTTGCGGAACATCCTGAGGCCGGAGAGAGACAGCACCTGCGGGAGAGGAGAGGTCGTGACCGAGAGCGATCCCCGCGTTCCCCGGCCCTGCTCCAGGAGCGCAGCGCTCGGGGTCTTCTCCGGCATCGGCCTGCGATTCGCAAACCCAACGGCGTTGTGTTCTCCACAGGAGGAGCACCGAGCATGCTCCTAAATCACCGACACACGACAAACCAAACCGTCAAGGCCTGCCTCATTCCTAAAGCATGCCGCACGGTGAAGCTTCCACCAATCACAGCTCTGGCCTAATGTGGGGCAGGAGAGCGGTGGGAGGGGCAAGGAGGCAAACTGGAAAGAGGTGTAATGTTTTCTTAACTCGGATATCACATCATGTCCTCAAGACATCATTCCTGCGGTCATCATTATTGTGCACCAGCAGCTTAACCCCTCAGAGTAGAACTTTCATTTACCCATATTGTCGGAAAATGTCACACACATTGTACACTGTATCTGCAGGTTACAGCTCTTCACTCACACTCACAGTACAGTGAGAGAAATATTTAATCCCAGGACACCATGTTTTTATGGCAGGAGCAAAACATCTAGATTTTGTTCATCATTTTATACACATTTCTGTGCAACTTAGAGGACATATTTGGGATTGTTGGAAACCCTGGGATCTTCACTATTTAAAACAGGCCAGAAGTTCCAAGTGTTTGAATACAGCAGCTGCATTTGGTAGGTTTTATGCGGTTAAACTGTGCAGGACTTAAAGTGTCCAGAGACTGTAGAATTTCAAAGAACTCTTAAGAGACTGATGACTGTCAACATCAGACCGCAACTTGCAGTCCAGAAGTTAGCCTGCGGCCATTTATGACCCTGAGGCATTATGATTATTTATTGAGGTGGGGTAGGGAGAATCGTGTTTGTTCAAACTCACTGAATTAAGTTTATCCTTTCAATCTTGTTCATTCATGACTGATGGTGTATTTAACGTGAGCCAAGCTTGTCATAGCACAAGTTGATGAGCTGTTTTGATTCCCACCCTCTCTCTCCTGAGAAAAATACAGAATCATGAACAGGTAATTACCATTGACGAGTGAATCAAGTTCCCTTATCATCATAACCTCATGATCATATCGATTTCACCTCTGTGATGACATGCTTAGGCAAGCACGTACGCTACTTTAGTTTTGTAACATGCTGTAACACGAATCAGACCTGTTCAGTCCATGCCCATGATTGTGCCAAATCTGTGCCGTGTCATTTTTTAAAAGGTGTCAACTACATGAGGTCATGAACTCTGCTTCTGCAACAATAAGTAAAAACACAAATGAATGTTGTGCACTGCATATGTACTGCCACTACAAAACTTCAAAGGATTGTTTTTCCAGTTGTCCATCATGCATCCTGTTTTAAAGGTGTGAAAAGTTTCGGCACGTTGCAGTTTATAAGATATACTTAATTCAACCCCGTGGGGTAATTCATCCTCTGCATTTAACTCATCCTATAGTTAGGAGCAGTGGGCAGCCACAGAGCAGCGCCCGGGGACCAACTCCAGTTCTAAAGCCAGAGCCTTGGTCAGGGACACTGGTAGGAGTGTTCCTATAGAGCATGTCTTTCTAAAGCCAGAGCCTTGGTCAGGGACACTGGTAGGAGTGTTCCTATAGAGCATGTCTTTCTAAAGCCAGAGCCTTGGTCAGGGACACTGGTAGGAGTGTTCCTATAGAGCATGTCTTTCTAAAGCCAGAGCCTTGGTCAGGGACACTGGTAGGCCAGTGTTCCTTGGTCAGAGCACTGGTGGGGAGTGTTCCTATAGAGCACCTCTTTCTAAAGCCAGAGCCTTGGTCAGGGACACTGGTAGGGAGTGTTCCTATAGAGCATGTCTTTCTAAAGCCAGAGACTTGGTCAGGGACACTGGTAGGAGTGTTCCTATAGAGCATGTCTTTCTAAAGCCAGAGCCTTGGTCAGGGACACTGGTAGGAGTGTTCCTATAGAGCATGTCTTTCTAAAGCCAGAGCCTTGGTCAGGGACACTGGTAGGGAGTGTTCCTATAGAGCATGTCTTTCTAAAGCCAGAGCCTTGGTCAGGGACACTGGTTGGAGTGTTCCTATAGATCATGTTTTTCTAAAGCCAGAGCCTTCGTCAGGGGCACCGGTAGGAGTGTTTCTATAGAGCATGCCTTTCTAAAGCCAGAGCCTTGGTCAGGGACACTGGTAGGAGTGTTTTCTATAGAGCATGTCTTTCTAAAGCCAGAGACTTGGTCAGGGACACTGGTAGGAGTGTTCCTATAGAGCATGTCTTTCTAAAGCCAGAGAGCCTTGGTCAGGGACACTGGTAGGAGTGTTCCTATAGAGCATGTCTTTCTAAAGCCAGAGCCTTGGTCAGGGACACTGGTAGGAGTGTTCCTATACAGCATGTCTTTCTCAAGCCAGAGCCTTGGTCAGGGACACTGGTTGGAGTGTTCCTATAGATCATGTTTTTCTAAAGCCAGAGCCTTCGTCAGGGGCACCGGTAGGAGTGTTTCTATAGAGCATGCCTTTCTAAAGCCAGAGACTTGGTCAGGGACACTGGTAGGAGAGTTGCTATAGAGCATGTCTTTCTAAAGCCAGAGCCTTGGTCAGGGACGCTGGTAGGAGTGTTCCTATAGAGCATGTCTTTCTAAAGCCAGAGCCTTGGTCAGGGACACTGGTAGGAGTGTTCCTATAGAGCATGTCTTTCTAAAACCAGAGCCTTGGTCAGGGACACTGGTAGGAGTGTTCCTATAGAGCATGTCTTTCTAAAGCCAGAGCCTTGGTCAGGGACACTGGTAGGAGTGTTCCTATAGAGCATGTCTTTCTAAAGCCAGAGCCTTGGTCAGGGACACTGGTAGGTGTGTTCCTATAGAGCATGTCTTTCTAAAGCCAGAGCCTTGGTCAGGGACACTGGTAGAAGTGTTCCTATAGAGCATGTCTTTCTAAAGCCAGAGCCTCAGTCAGGGACACTGGTAGGAGTATTCCTATAGAGCATGTTTTTTTCTGGGTGGGGGAAACTGGAGTACCCAGGAGAAACCCACACAAACACAGGGGAACATGCAAACCCAACCCAGAGAGGCCCTGGCCAGCCAGGGCTCGAACCCGAAACCTCCTTACAGCGAGGCAGTGCTAACCACTGTGCCACCGCACCACTGTTTGCATTTATCAACACTCAACTGCCCTCTTCAACTCAGCCCACAGGTTTTCAATCGGATTGAGGGCTGGTGACTGAGATGGCTATTGCAGAATGCTGATATTGTCGTCACAGAACCATTTCTGTGTGGATCTCGATGTATGCTTTGGGTCATTGGCTTGTTGGAAAGTCCACTGACGGCCAAGTCCCAGGCTTCTGGCGAAAGCAACCAGATTGTCAGCCAAAATATCCTGAGACTTGGAGGAATTCATTGTCTCATTAATTTTAACCACTGCCCCTAGACCTCTGGATTAAAACACCCCCAAAACATGTCTGACCCGCCATCATATTTCACCGTAGGTATGAGGTGGTTTGTCCTTGTATGCATCTCTGTTTCAATGCCAAACATCTCGATGCTGTATTTGACTGAAACGTGCAAGTTTGGTCTCATCTGACCAAAGCACTTTGTTCTAGTCATAATTTAAATGATGTTTTGCAAACTCCAAGCACTTGATTCTGTGTCTTCTGGTCAGAAAAGGCTTTCTTCTGGCAAACCCTTCCAAAGAGCCTGTGGATGTGGAGGTGGCGCCTGATGGTGCTTTTTAAGACCTGGTGACCCCAGGATGCCACCAAGGCCTGCAATTCCTTCACAGTGACTCTTGGGGATTTTGTTGCTTCTCTCACCATCCTCCCCAGTATCCTGGGGGACAAAATGCAACTTCATCCATCCTTCCCTTCAGGTTTTCAACAGGTCCTTATCTTTGGAATTTTTTAAATAATTCCTCTGACAGTGCTCAGTGGTATATTCAATCGTTTGTGAATCGTCTTGTAGCCATTACCAGATTTAAGAAGGTCTATGACCATCTGCCTCTTTTGAACTGACAGTTGTTCTGTTTTCTTCATGGTGTTGGATGAAAAAGGGATATTGCATGTGTGTTACCTCATTTTTACATCTTAGTAAAACAGGAAGTGAGCTCTATATAGTTCCTTAACACTTAGATAAAACTTAAATAACTGGAATTTAATACCTGATTTAATTTTGGTAGATGTTATTTACTATAATCTTTAAAGGTGCCATTAACTGTGAAACCTTGATTTGGCGGAAACTGATTTTTAAGTGAATCAGTAAATGATTTTGGTTGGTTCCACTGGAAAGTTAACATCGAACAGTATTTCTCACATGTTGCTATTTTGAGATTCTCTCTCTCTCTCTCTCTCTCTCTCTATATATATATATATATATATATATATTTTTTTTTTTTTTTTTTTTTTTTTGAGTATTGGCGGGGGGACCAGTAATTTTGGAGCCCACGGTGTATAGGCTATATGTAACTAAGATGGCAATATACAGAAGCTAAAATACAAATATGATAGGTGTATCGTGACTAGTTCTCTGACATCATTATAGCTATCATTGGCCGGTAAGACATGAAAGGACACCGAGAAGCCCGAGTACTTTTCACTGACAGGAAAAGTATTTGACACTGACTCCCGTAGGCGGAAAACGACAAGATAAGCATCAAATAAATAATAACCCGACAAACATTTTTAAAAGACGTGAGCTCAGCCAGAGGCTTTTTTCATTTATCAAAGTGGAAGGAAAATATGAAAATCACTGAAGCATGGCGGTTCGTCGTTGGATTATGAGTAAAAAACTAAATAAAAAAGTCGATGAGCCACATATTTTGAATGTGTTTCGCTCAGGTGAATACTGCTAAAGGTTGGGAGCACACTCGTCTCAAATCATGTGTACTCGCGCACTTGTGCTCTGCTCGCCTTCAACTGCTGGCAAAGAGGAAATATAAAATATGCGCTCGCTTAGAAATGCGTAACAACAGCCAAGACGATCATCTCAAACGAGCAGTAAAAGTCAGGCATCCTGGAAAGCCAGAACGGTTTTTGCCAGAGGGCATGCTCGCGGCAGCCATGGGGAGTGAGTGTGCGTTGCAGATGGAAATTTTTTATGAGTCAGGGGTTCTTTGCAACAAGTTCTGCAGTTAATGATTTAGGCGACATCATCATTAAAACGGAAAAAACAAATTTCTCGGAGTACGCTAATCGCTTTCAAAAGGATGAATACAGTATAGGGAAATGTTTTCCCCCTTCAGTAAAAATGATGTACACCACAAGTACTTAGTGCAGAAAATTGTTGCATAATGAAGAGTATGTTACTTAGTGATATTATTTAGTTATTTAGCAAAGGCATAAAAATGCAGTGGAGTGAATTGCATCCTCTCTGAATAGAATGATTTCACAAACTAGTTGCCGACCCTGTCAGGAACGGTACAGGAATTAATATCCAACTTGTGCAAGATACCCAAGCGGAGGGCGTTATTTCACCGCAAAATCCACAAGCAAGTGATTCTCCCGTGCCTTGTGCAATCACAGCTGTTAGTGTGACAGCTAACCAGCAAACACAAAGTAAAGAAATAAAAGCTGACACAACTCAAAAAAGTATGGCAACCAGCTGCAAAGCATTTTTGAGGTGGTTCAACCTCAAGCTCCGAGTTCTTTCAAAAACGAGTAGTGCAACCAGTCGGACTTGAAGTTGAGCAAACTCAAAAATGGTTTGCAGCTGGTTGCCTTACTTTTTGAAAGTTGACTTATTTTATCTTTTACACTGCAGGATAACCCAACTGAATCGCCTGCGTATGAGACCACTTCCTGCTACCAGGGAGCAGGTCCCAAGTTGGTGAGACTCCCTGACCTTCCTGGAGTGGTGAGACATCTGCTGTCCTGTCAGCACATTTGTCATTTCCTTTAAGTTTATCTTTGTGCTTTTTTCATCCAAAGCGACTTACAGTTAATCAGTCTAAGCAGGACTCAATCTCCCCTGGAGCATGGGGGTTTTTGCTCAAAGGCCCAGCAGCTGCACTGATTTTACTGAGGCTACACAGGGGCTGGAGATGCACATCGCTAACAGCCCCCTCAGTTGCAGTCAAACACTTTAGCCACAATGCTACTGGCACAATATCACCGCACATCATGTGATGTTTAGTTATCAGGAGCGAATCAATAACACAGCACCGAGTTGCATTGACGCATGAGCGCATTCACTAATGCATCACTCCCTCTCTTCAGATACCAATGAGGTTTAGGCCTGAACTTTGACTCAGCCTCTCCAAAAATAAACTTCCTTTCTTCATCAGGCAATAATTCATTAATTGGTTTGCTTAACATCATTCCTCTGATCACAAAGTCTACTTCATGAAACAAGAGGGCAGTAATCACAGTATGCAAAAAGTGGGCTGTTTTAGCATGCATGGGAGACCCAACTCACAATGCAGTTGCAATGTTCCAGCAGTGTTACAACATGGGAAAAATAACATTGTCAGGAACTTTGTGGTAAAATGCTGTGTTAGGCGGAAACCGTAGAAGCTGAATCTGTGAATGGTGGTCACAGTAGGAACAATGGCGACCAAGAAAGTGGCTCTGACAAGTGATTAGAGGACCACCAGCATAAGGCTGCAATATAGGTGGTCCAGCTCTCTTTATCTTTCTTTATCCTGACTGGTGAACACACAGACACCAAGCAACTCTGGCCAGATCTGTGACAATTATAATTTTTCCCTCCCTACACACCTTCTTAAAGGTCAGCTCTCAGAACATTGGTGTTATTATGTCATGGTTTGCATGTCTACTGTATCTTTTCAAAAGGATCTTGCAAATCCCGAGCAGAAGATATTCCTCTTTACAACTACTACCATACAGCACTGAGTATTTTTTTTTTTTCAAGAAGATTGACAAAAACTCAAAAACAACATTGTTGTAATTTATTCTAAAACGTATTAGCAGAGAGAGATTAATACTGTTCTGAAAATTCCCTACAGTCACGTTAATTTTGATTTCCTAGAACTGGGACTGGAGAAAAATTATTTTTTCTCGATGGAATGACGATGGATGTACGTGGACAATCAAAGTGCTGTCGGGCTGCTGTCGGCCGGGCTGTATCCTCATTGGAAGAGGACCAAGAACTCTCAGAGTCATGGAGCAACATTCAACTTTGACACTGCTAAGTCAGATATTATTGAGTCATGCAGCATGTAGTCTGATCAATATCAACTCCACAGGCCAAAAACCAGGGCTTAACAGAAACAGGCTATCCGCAGGTGGTGCGACGAGAGAGGCCATCTCTGCAAACAGAACAGTAAAGCGATAATAAAATCTTCTTGGACACCGCCCAATGAGTTTAGGCTTACATGCTGCTAGAGCTATTTTTCTCCGAATACAACAATTACGTGAGGGCACTTAGAGAGCGCATACCTCCGACAGCAGGTTTTTATACACTAGCACTGATCATCAGCGGCAGAATCGGGATCTGTGGTCGGGAAATTTAATCACCTCTTCCCATTCATACGGTCCAACTTCCCAGAAAATTTTGAGGTAATCCGCTGAATAGTTTTTAGTATTCCTGCTATGAAACACACACACACACACGCACACGCAAGAGGTGATAAATTCGCTCATTGAAAATCGACAGTGTGCCGTTTAATTGCCCGAGCACGCTACCGCAGTTGACCCTGTTCCAGGAGTTAGAGATGACAGGCGCTTCAACGGTCGTGGTTCCTTCATTTTAAATGTTATAGGTCTAAACTAAATTAATGTTTAATAGGATTCAAACGCCCACTGCGCATTTTCGCGTCCTGGGAGTACTGTCTGTGAAGGTTCTTTAAATTAAACTCGCCCTATTTCCAATTATTAATAATTAATGGTGCCGCTTTCTCTCCGGATACCATTCTGGCACCTGTTAAATATTTTCTGATCATATGCATTGAGCACGCAATTCATTCGGTCCTCAATGACAGACTCAGAGGGCTCGAATGTGAACACTGACAGGCAGTAATGTCATATTCAAAATGTAAAAATCCACGAACTGCATGCACTCCATCATGCACTCCTATGCCGTATAGCCCATAGAAAACGCAATATCCACAATATTAGTGAATCCAACCGACAAAATTGCAAGAAACAGTCAATAAGGATACGAAAATTTAAGAAACAAAAGACCTTATTCAAGCAGAAGCTGACAAGCAATTGTAGACGTAGTGGGCTAAATAAAATACTCGATTAAGGTGAAAACAACCTTTATTTAGACGACAGTTACGACCACTGTATTATTATAAATTAAGCCGCCATGACCATAGACAAGAAAATCAGTAAAAGATTTTTTACCGCTCTTTCCAAGAGGAATGACAGGTGATGCACGCTTTCCCCAAAATAGCGAGCAGCTCCGGGTTGGCTGTTACCGGAGGAAAATCCAGGGCAGTATGCCATTCCCAGCGGATCGAGAGCTATTCCAACCCGGGATCAGCAAAGATGAGTCGCAGTCAAGGCTGCTCCTCCGCTCAGACGATGCACGAAACCACTAACCGGCGGAACCGCCAGTGTGTGCACTGCGCAGTTTCCCTGAACACCGTGCGTCATCCATGCAGTGAATACTGGCATTAATCGTACGTGTCAACCAATGAAAAGACTAGAGAAGGAGAGGGACTCGTCATATTTTGTTCTCATTTGTCGCCTTCCGTCACAAGCACGGTTAAAATCAAATGATTCTTTCCCGCCTTTGTTAACTGTCAAAGTTTTACGTGAGTCGAATGACTAAGTGACTGCCAACCGCGAGATTCAGTTGGCTATTTTTCAGTTGTGCGTTTGCCAACACGCCCTGAAGAATATCGAACAGGTCCTCGACCGAGTTTGTTTTAATTTGAGAAAATTGTAATACAACCATTCATCATAAAATGTGTTCATCCCTTACTGTAGGCCAATATGACAACCAAACCAGTGACGCTACGCAAATATGTTCATATTTGACGTCACGGTGTGAACAATGTTTTTCATAAAGAGAAAATCAAAATTCTCCAGATTATCAGCAAATAATTTGACGTTGAATGCAGCTGTTCTAAAACGTAATCATACCGACAGCAAAAAAAAGCCTTTCGTCTACCAACCATTGACCATAATGCATAAATCAAACTGAAATCAAATTTGATCTCATCAACTGAGATGCAACGGAGGCTTGACTCGGTGGATTTGGTGCGCCAGGCTTGTTCCAGTTATGCGGTGGGAATAGTTTGCAATTTTGCATATAATTTCTGAATAGAATCGCCAGTGGGCCACTACAATACAGCAGTTTAGGGAACTGGGTTTAGACTTGACAGCGCAGGTTTGACAACCTTATAGTCAATGTCACTGTTGTTATGGGAGCATCTTCATTCAAATTAGGGAGTTCACTGAATGTTACTGCGTGATTTTTAATCGCTGCCCTTTGACAAAACCGGCGTCTTCAATTAAAATCTATTAAAGACGGGTTCAGACCTGCTTTTTAGGATATCCTTAGATGACAAGCTTTAAATGTTATCTGCCTCTGGCCATGAGACCATTTCCGTTTCTTAATTGTCTTAAACACTTGACATCTACGAAAAGCAAGTGTGGGCGTGTGAGTGTGAGTGTATGGTTTAAGAGGGCTTCTCGAATCTGTTTTCTCTGCGCAGCTACAACCTGCCTCCTAAGGTAGGTCATTCATCTAACAGGAGCTGTGGGAAAGGAGACTTCCATAAATATCTGCTCCATAAAGAGGAAGCAGATCGCACTCCAAGTAGGCTACATTATTAGCAACAGAAACACGAGATGAGGGGATGAGCATCACAAACAGCCTTTACGGGAGTCAAGAAATCCTTTTTCCCTGATCTTCACGAATTAACTTGAATAGTGTTTTTGTCACAAGCTTAATACAATTAAAATAATTGAACGTCCCGATGGTGATTAGAACTACTGAAGTTAACCATGCCTATTTTTTTTAAATCAACTCAGTATTTTAAGAGTAAAAATGTCATCAATTGTGTAATGTGGAGTTAGGTCTCTTAGAGTGATTGTTTACCTCTGCAATTAGTCCACAGTCCAAGTGTTGCATGATATTGAATTAGTAAATCTCCCCCAAATCCAAATTAAATTCGGTTTGATTGATTAATAGCACATTACATGAATAGCCAACATTTAACATTTAACATCGTCACCAATATCTTTATTTTCCGTTATTTGTGATTTAAAACCACTCCTCCCCCTAGAACCGGAAAAAAAACATCTTCAAAGAAGCACCGCTTGTTTTAATGAGGCGGGCAGAGTTGAGATGCGCACTCAGGGAAATTAAAGCGATCTCAGATTTGGATCGGCCCTCGCGCTCTCTACACAGATAAAGAGGTGTCACTCGGCAGAATGCACTGATTTCTGAAAGCTTTATTGATTAGCAGCTTGAGCCTGCATTGCCTTCATCCCTGAGCAACTCCCAGTGTAAACACAATAAATTAAAACTCCTCCCTTTAGTCATTCGGGTCTTGTGCTACGAAAAAAAAATTGGCAGGATTTTCCCTAATTTTTTAAAGTAACACAGTTACTCAACTGTGTGTTCTCAATTTGTGTCCTGTATACCCCAAACTTCTCTCTCTCTCTCTCTCTCTCTCTCACACACACACACACACACACACACATTCTCTTTCTTAAAAAAAAAAAAAGAAACATTGCAGGTTTCCACATAAATTAATGTTAGAAATCTTCAAAATGTCCAGGAGAAAATAAGGCAGGGAGGGAATCTGGCTTTAACCTTGATCAAAAACATTTGGACAGGCTTACTTGTGTCATTCTTGAGACTTCACTTTGCTGATAGAACTTCACAGAGTTAAGATGGTCTGAGCGATGACATAGCTCCTCTCTCAATCTCACCATCTCATTTCACTCTTCGACTCTGGCAAAGTCTAACCAGTCACAAGAACAACTGTATGCTTTTGAAACCTGTTGGTGCGGCTTGCAGTAAGGGACAGGATGTCCCAGATTATTTTGAAGTCATGAATAATGTTTTGTTCCTGTGCAACATCAGAACTTGCATCAATCACCTCACTGAAGAGATAAACATCGTGTAGTGGAACTGTGGCACAGTTTGCTTGCATTGGAAATAGTTAAGTCTGAAATTCAGTTGTTTGTGCACTTTGTGAGGTTATAGATATACATTTCAGAGTTTATACGGAAGACGACTGAGGTGCAGCACTGGCTACTCCCAGTTCGCACACATTGGCTTGGACTTTAACCCTGTTTGAACTGTTTATCCCAGGAGGAGCACAGGAGGATCTTTGCACGAGCATGCTGAGACGGGAGAGGGGACAGGGGAGGTCCAATCGACGATAAAAGCAAGATCCCCCCTCCCCCCTTAAAAAAAAACATTTATTACCCCAGTCAGAACATCACGCTTAAAATTTACTACAATGAACTATGCCAACGATTCGAACATTTTACCAGTCTCAGGAACGTATTATCGAAGACTGATCTATAGGCTGAAAGCAGAGACAGAGAACTGAACAGTTGTTGCTGTCTCACCTTGCTATAGATATCGTGTCGCTCCACAGTGACAGCCAGAGAGGACGTCGGGCGGGTGCGAAGGAGCGGAAATATCGGTTCTTTGGCGCATGTTGCACGGGTATTAACACCTCAAAACTTCCCCTCTCCGCCTGCTAGTGGTCCTCTGCGCCCGAAACACGCCCGCTCACCTCTCCTAAACAGCTTTGCTTGCTTAGCGTCTGTTGTCCATGAAATTCTGTGAAATTTCCCCTTCTGATCAAGCCGTGCCCAGCCGCCAGCGCGAAACAAGAGTCACTCTGAAGGGCCACTGCATGACGCACGAACAACACAGGCCGTGCGACGCACCGCTCGACTGCTCCCAATTTAGCTGGTCGCCAAACACGCGAGTGAGACCGAGCCTACGAACAGATAACCGCACAGGTGCGACCAAGAACACCTACTCACACCCATTCATGCTGCATTGAACAGTAACCGCACGCACAGCGAGCTGCTGCTTGCCTGGGACAGACGAGTTGGCTCCTCCCCTGCTGCGGTGAGATAGGACACGACTTCAAAATGTTCCCGCTGGAGGTGATCCTTCCTCGCCGCGCGGCCAATTCCTCCTCTCGCAGCTGCCTCAGCTGGGACGGCCTGAATCGGGTACAGTGCTCACTCCCCGCGGGAGTAGTACGCAGAGCCGAGATGGAGCGCCTCTGTGTTGCCCTCGTTCTCTCAGTCAGTATGAGTAGCTTCTTTGTCAACCCTCTGCACTGGCATTAATTGTACTCAAGTACTTGCCTTAACTTCTTAATTTTATGTTAAGAAATATATTTGCTAATTCATTTTCATATATAATTCACTCACGTGAATTGATTACAGCAAGTTTGTTCCGTGCTTGGAAGATACATAAATAATCAATGACTCTTTGATTGCAATGGTGTAATTTATTTACTTACTTACGTACTTACACTGAACAAAAATATAAACGCCCCATGTCAAATTTTTGAGTTTTTATTCACATTAGGGTTATGCAATATATGAAGCGAATCAAAATTCATTTTTGTTAATGATTAATCTTCAGATCACCGTCCATTACATCTTGATATTGGCATCTGCAAAGGAGTGACAATCCTTTGAACACGTTGGGGGTCAGGTTGAAGAAATTGAATGTTCAATATCTTGTGTGTCCACCATTTGCGTCTCTCAGAGCAACACATCGCCTTTGCATGGAGTTGATCAGGTTGTCTATCGTGGCCTGTGGAATGTTATTCCATTCTTCCCGGAGGGCCACTCCGAGCTGGCACACATTATCCGGAACTGGAACACGGTCGCGGACACGTCGATCCAGAACATCCCAAAGATGCTCTATGGGCGACATGTCCGGCGAATACGCGGGCCATTCCAGAACTGGAATGTGCTCTGCTTCAAGGAACTGCATGCAGACTGCTCTGGTGGACATCCCTGCATCCAGCATGCCAATGGCACGTTCCCGCATAACCTGAGACATCTGAGGCATGATGACTTTTGACAAAATTTGACATTTTGGGGTGGCCTTTTATTGTCCCCAGTATAAGGAGTGTCTGGGTACTGCTCATTCTGTCTGATCACCGTCTGGAAATGCCACACCCATGTACTGAGTGAAATCACTGCATCACTGCAGAGCAAATGCTCACTGACAGAGAGATGGATTAAAAAATGGTACACAGATCAAGAGAAATATCCCTATTGTACAAGTAAAAGTCAGCATATGCTCACTTAGAGTTGTTAACTCCATGTGGCATCAATATTTGACATGGGGCGTTTATATTTTCGTTCAGTGTACTTACTAACTGACTTACTTACTGACTCTTTTTTCTTCCAGGGGTGTGGGTTCGCCAACATCACAAGCAAACGAGTCAATAACAGCCAAATACAGGCGAATCAAGGCATGTCAATGCATGTCACCAAGGCCCCCCCCCACCGCCTCTCCCCATATTCAAGTCAAAGTTATGCCCTTGATCGATTGATGCATTAATTATTAGCAAAGAGATTCATTACTTAATTATGACGCATTCAAGCATAATTAGCTTGCTTATGTACACCTGAGCTCATGTTAACTGCTGAATAATTTAAAGTGATGGTGTTTGTGTGACTTTATCATAAAGCGTTGACTGTTTTTTCTTTCCTATCTCAGACTCCATCACTTGTTCATCCTCAGTCTCTCCCTCCCCCACACAAGCCTCGTCTCTGGCTCAGTCCTGTTCTATCTCTCCCTCCCTCCCTCCCAACCTCCGGGACGTCCTTGCGGAGGGCTATAAAGTATCGCAACACTGGCTTCTGCCAAGACCGACCTCTGGTGATAAAACATTAAAGAGCACAGTGCTTAGCCCTTCCGCCCTCCTTCAACCCCTACCTGATTCAAGCCCGGTCACCGTGACTGATTGGTGCACGAAAGACTGTCACAGGAGCGGTCCAACCCAGTAACATTTCAAGTGCAAAATTGCAGCTCAATCCAAGCTGGTAAAACTAGTTTATGGTGTGTTTTGGATGCTTAAATCTGGTCAAACAGTGAGCAATTCTGTTTGGTCAGCTGGTCCACAACTTTAACCACCACCTTACTCCACCAGCCAAACCAGTTTAACCCTCTTAGCACTGAATAAATGTAAGGAATTAAAAATGTAGTTATCCTGAGCTGTTGAAAACCTGTCATGTGGCAACTTGTTTAAACAAGTTGCCACATGATAGGTTTTCAACAGCATCTGATTTTGATATCTTACATCATTGGACGACTATAGTTGCCTATGGCGCTCAGAGGGTTAAACAGCATTCCCCTGCAAGTGATCAACTTTGACCACCAACAGACCAGCTCTGACCAAGTGTTCAAAACACCGCTTGGGCCATCATAAACAAGTTTGCATTGTAGCTGCTAAAGTGGTGGAGCCACTTTCTCCTCCAGCCCTGAGTTCACTCGAGAGTTAGAAAAATAACAGCCTGTCTCTTTGGAATGGCTGTTTCCTAATCTGGCTGATAGAATTTTCCTAAGGGCCTAATACCCTTCCACTGCACAGTGCTGCACAGCCTGCATTAGCATGTTCAGCAGCATTTGTAAGTTGTGGAATATAAGAGCAAATAAAATTATTTTATTAAAGCAGAATAAAACAGGTTTTGGTAAACACGCTGGATTTAAATAGACTCACTGCAGTAAATATAAATATATAGACTCATAGCTCGCCTGTTGCCCTTGTTAGAATAATTTATGGTAGGAGGGTACACTGTACACTCCAAACAAAGCATTTTATTTTTTGTTTTCCCCATAGCTCTGGCTGTCTCATGAAGGATACACTAATTCAAACATGATTCATGTGCATTATATTTTTATGTACTCAGCCCTGCTCCTCTTTTATTTTGCCACTCTGATAAAAATAAATATATAGGCCTAATTAGATGGCAGTTCTGCCCCATCCTTACCTCGCCACTTCCTGGAACTACAGACGGCACTGCTTGGAGTTTAAAAGAGTTTTCAGTAGAATTTAATTGATCTTTATTAATTGGTTTGCCAGCAAAAGATAGGCTCCCCTCCCCCACGAGAGCCGGCTTCCTTCTGAGATCTCTTTTCACTGGGGAGTTTTTTCTCACCACCGTCTGAGGATTTTTCACCCTGTTGGGAGTTCTTTTTTTTTTTTTTGCCTCATTTGCTATTTTGGGGATTAGGATGGGCACTGCCCTTTTCGCTCTGTGAAGCGTCTTTGTGATAGTCCAAGTGAAACGCGCTATACAAATGAAAGAAGAAGAAGAAGAACTAAAACGCCTACGCTAACGCGCGTTAATGCTGCCATTAAAATCTCTCCCGCAAGCGAAGGAATGTGATAACATCATTTGCCATGATAATAACGGAGAGACAGTGCAATTAAAGGAACTCTGTCGCAAAACTGACACATGCGCGGTAAGCGCTGCATAAACTTGTAAAAAAAAAAAAAGTACCAATTTTTTCAGGCTCATCGCTGGTGGAAATGCGGTTTATCACTGCCCTCTTCATGCTTTACTTTCCAAACAGGAATTATTTGCCGACGGCGGGACCCGTGATTTTTTTATTATTATTTATTTATTTTACATCCATCATGCTTGCGCAAACTTTGAAGCATTTGTTTGTGAACTGCTATGTCTGGCCATTGAGACACGCGCAAATAGGCCCCAGAGGGAAAGACAAACTATGACCTGCCGTTCACTTTGTATTGCGTGATGGTGCTTCATGTCTGTTTGGTCTGCTAGCCGATATAATAAAAATGCCCAAATGTCGTTGTGTGACTGGATGCATTTCAAACGAGTTGATGGATCCAGAACTCAATTTTTATACCATTCTGAATCTCACAACTGAGCCAATAACGAGAAATAACTGGCTTTGAGCAGGAGGATGTAAGGCTTTGGGGAAACAAAAGAACAAACTTTAGCTACAGGCTGTAGCTGACTAGCTAGCAACTGTCTGTTCATATAGGGGCAGAGCTCAGTTCTTAAAGGCTCATTTTTTTTTTCTTACTGCAGGTTTTAAAAACATAGTTCTGGGGTTTTTACACTGTTAGTATTCCATCCAATGACACAGCAGCTTTTTGAATTTCTTTGGTTGTTTGCCAGCGGAAAGAAGTGACAAGGAGGCACCTTTACGCCATTCAGAGTCAATATAGAGAACTGTTAGCATAATAAGGCACCGAGGAACACGTGGCAGTTTAAGCCTTTGACATTGCTGATCAAGCTCTGCGAAACTTAGCACAGCGGAGGGGCAAGACAATTATTCAGTGGCTATCACTGTTGCTTCACAATAAGGAGGTTCCAGGTTTGAGACCCAGCTAACGAGGACCTCTCTGTGTGGAGTTAGCATGTCCTCCCCATGTTTGTGTGGCTTTCTTCTGGGTACCCTGGTTTCCAAAACCCTGAAAGATGTGCTCTATGGAAACACTCCTACCAGCGTCCCTGATCAAGGCTCTGGCTTTAGAAAGACATGCTCTATAGGAACACTCCTACCAGTGTCTCTGACTAAGGACTCTGGCTTTAGAAAGACATGCTCTATAGGAACACTCCTACAAGTGTCCCTGACCAAGGCCCTGGCTTTAGAAAGACATGTTCTATAGGAACACTCCTACCAGTGTCCTTTACTAAGGCTCTGGCTTTAGAAAGACATGCTCCATAGGAACACTCCTACCAGTGTCCCTGACCAAGGCCCTGGCTTTAGAAAGACATGCTCTATGGAAACACTCCTACCAGTGTCCCTGACCAAGGCTCTGGCTTTAGAAAGACATGTTCTATAGGAACACTCCTACCAGTGTCCTTGACTAAGGCTCTGGCTTTAGAAAGACATGCTCCATAGGAACATTCCTACCAGTGTCCCTGACTAAGGCTCTGGTTTTAGAAAGACATGCTCTATAGGAACACTCCTACCAGTGTCCCTGACTAAGGCTCTGGCTTTAGAAAGACATGCTCTATAGGAACATTCCTACCAGTGTCCCTGACCAAGGCTCTGGCTTTAGAAAGACATGCTCTATAGGAACACTCCTACCAGTGTCCCTGACCAAGGTTCTGGCTTTAGAAAGACATGCTCTATAGGAACACTCCTACCAGTGTCCCTGATCAAGGCTCTGGCTTTAGAAAGACATGCTCTATAGGAACATTCCTACCAGTGTCCCTGACCAAGGCTCTGGCTTTAGAAAGACATGTTCTATAGGAACATTCCTACCAGTGTCCCTGACCAAGGCTCTGGCTTTAGAAAGACATGTTCTATAGGAACACTCCTACGAGTGTCCTTGACCAAGGCTCTGGCTTTAGAAAGACATGCTCTATAGGATCACTCCTACCAGTGTCCCTGACCAAGACTCTGGCTTTAGAAAGACATGCACTATAGGAACACTCCTACCAGTGTCCCTGACCAAGGCTCTGGCTTTAGAAAGACATGCTCTATAGGATCACTCCTACCAGTGTCCCTGACCAAGGCTCTGCTTTAGAACTAGAGTTGGACCCCAGGTGTTGCACTGTGGCTGTGGCTCCATCAGCATTTATTGCATAAGCCTTTTACCGATCAAGAGAAAATCCGATGAGATGGACCGTACAAACTATGAGTCGATAGTCTTGAAATCAAGTCTAATTTCACCGTCTCCATGAGGCATTTTTAATTCGATATTACTGAATTCGTATAAGAACGTGTGGATGGAAACATGGCTACAGATGCGGAAGCAGTTGCTTCACAGCATAAGCCTACCCAACTGATGGCCTTTTGAATGTGGCTGTAGCACTGCGGCTAACGTAGCCAAGTTACTGTTGCTAATGTTTGTGTCCTAAATATGCAAGAGTAATATCAGGGGAAATTCAACAGAAGGTGTGTGTGAACATAAACCTCATTTGAAGCGAACTTTTCATACTTGTTTGTAATTTGGATGCTTGGTACAACTGCCCCCCCCCGTAACGGAATTTACTGTCTGTAAAACCTGTATTGCAGGGTAACGTTTGTCTTTGTAGTTGTTATGACCGCTTGGTTATCAGCTACTGCATGTTAGATCGTGTGCGGTGCAAATTAAAATGCTATTGGTAACTTATAGGCAGTAATTATGATCGGTATGCTTGTGTTACTTCGGTAAGCATCAATGTGGCAGTTCCATCATAACGTTGCCTGATTGTAGCCACTACAGTTGAAGCTAACTGGAGAGGTGCTGTATGTGTCTGCAGAGTTGGGCTCTGCGAAGGCTGCAGTTAGACCAGACGTAGGTTTCGCAGAGCTTGGGGCGCATTTTTGGGTGCTTGTGAAACGATCGCTTTACTTATCCATGACCGGGGTCAGCCTAATACGTCTCCAATACCTGGGCAAGCTCTCTGATGCTACCGGTGAAAGCAATAGGGAAGCGCACAGGCTATAACATGTCCGATATAACAAACGATTTCTCTGCATTGCCGTCGATTGAATATTAAATCGGCGATTGAATATTAAATTCTTTCCTGTAAAAGTGATCGATTCGCTAGCTCCACATAAGCAACGGTTCACGCAAACAGAACTTACGGTCTGTAAAACCTGTATTATGCTCATAACATAACCGGAGCTCTATCTAGCTGTCGTGCACTATCCATAGCGCGCCCATTTTCCGCGAGGAAACGCTGGTCATTCCAATGCAATAAGTAAACCATTACCACGGGCCATTTCCGAAAAGGCCGTTTAGCCTGGAGATTTCGCCACTCAGTCATATACCAGCGCAGAAGTTGTTCGTTACTCCACGCTAACGACACACCTCAGTTATGCACACGAACCAGCACATCCTAATACACACCGAAGCAGTCCATAAGCTGTTGGTCTACTTTTAGCTGCTCCTCACTGTCCATGTTTCCCTCTAAACTCAGACCCCCCGGATTTCAACGGTCTCCGGTCTACACTTGGGCATGTCGACCCGTTCTACAAATGTGTCTGTATGTGGTGGATTCTAGCTTTCCCTGCATCCTAGCTATAGAGTAGAAAAACCGCTGTATTCACCACTGTTGCTGTAGCAAACTGTAGCCAATAGCAAATTCGAGCTTGACCTGCCAGACGTTTGCACTGCGTCCTCCACTTTCGCCGCTGCGTTTATTAGAACAAGTTCATTTCATTAGATCTATATTCAAGTATAGCGTTAGATTTCGGAATTTCCCCGCCAATTCCTTATCAGATGGCAGAGGTGTCCCACGTTTCACTCTGGGGAGGCGGAGCCGGAAAACTGCGTTCTGCTGCCTCGTCCCGCCTAGATCCGCCCTCTACAGAGCTGGCCAGTCAGAAGAAAGTGGGCACACGGGGAGTGGGGGCCATAGCGGAAGAGCCACCCCAATGAGACGTTTCAGGCAGAGACTACAATGGACTACAAATGGGGTTTTTTGAGGATGGCAGTATGAGCTAAATAAGGACCCTGTTTTGGACTTTGAACGATCAGGAGTACTCTAGGGGAGTCCAAGATCAAAATATAACCTTGGAAATATAGCATGATAAGTCTCCTTTAAGTGCTGTGAACACGAGATCATTAAGTTGGCATACTCAATTTTTTTGAGGTTATCGGTGTCTGCAAAACATTTGAGTTCACCACACTTGTCAGGATTTACAGTGCGCTAGGATAGGTTAAATGCAGAGGATATTTTTTCCCACAGGTTCAATAATGTCTATCTATCTATCTATCTATCTATCCCTTCTGCTCTGTGACTGAGCCATTTATTGTTGTGTTGCAGTCATGTTAAGAGTTATTGGCTCTAACAAGGAAGAGTTGCTGGCGGTGCATCTTTGAGAAAGGATGAAGGCACTGAAGTGTTTAAAGGAAATTCTTCCCATGGGATGGCAGTAAGTAAAGCATAACCCTGGATTAGAGTGTGCCGGGAGTAAAAAAGACCAATGCTGCCTTATTAGGCAATCGGTCTCACTTAGAATAGAAGAAATGAGTCCTTACAAGTGTCTTGACTGCTGACAGACACGGATAAAAGACCCAGAAACCAAATGAAGGCAGGATTTTAAGTGAATAACTGCACCTCGCGGCTGAGAGGAGTCAGCTGTCTTAAAGGGCCAGACACGCTGTACGAATATCTAAAACTTCACCTGCAAATGTTTCTTTTACCAATAATGAACTCCCACTTCTGGAGTGTTTTTTTTTTTTTTTTTCAAAAGTGTTTCATTCAAAATATGAAGCAGTCGTGCTCATTTTCCTCTATTAATTATTTAATGGCATCAGTGTGTTCAGATTCCTCTTTCCTTTTTAATTTAATCACCTGGGTGCCATTTTGGGGAAAAAAACACCCTTTGAAAAAAAAATGAGGGTATTGAATTAAAAAAAAAATTATTTGTAATATTTAACAAATGCTTTTCAATGTATATTTTTGCAATAGTGTGGTTAAAGCTGGCTCAGGCCAACTTTAAGAGTGGACTGACATAGCACTCATAAATTCTATAAACAACAGTCAAACCTCTGAACAGCTGTGGAATCCTATCTCACACCCTTCCCAACAGGTTTGGATGGAAACCCTCCTATATTTTAATATTTTACACTTACCAGTGCTGAATCAATCCAAGTCTTTTCAATAGAGCTGGGGCTGCTAATTATATCCAGGGGAGGCAAACAACCACATTCAGCTCGTGTTCTTCAGCGACTGCTCTGCAAACAGGCTTCATTGAGACGGCCAATGTCCTCAGGATAGTTACCAGAGGCTGCCAAGCCAGTTTCCCAAAACTCTTAAATTTGACTCTCAAATGTGTCACTTCGCTCCTTCTTACGTTTAACACACACTACTACTCCTATCACATCCTCTTGCTAAGAGTCTATGGAAAAGTTTCCTAGAGTCGTTTAAAAGTTCGTTCACACCAAAAGCTTCTCGGACTCAAGTGTAGGGGGAGGTACAAATGGGGCGATTCATCTCAAAAATGACAGCCCGGGCCCGGCAAGCCCATGCTATTCCTACCCTTTGCTCTGCAGACAAAAGAAATCTGACATGAGGAAATTTTTCTTGCAGCTGTGTGGACGTTCATCAGAATTGGGCCATCTCCAAAATACGTTCCAGTTCCCTCCCTATAAACAACTTGACGCCCACTGTGAGGTCCGTTTAGAGGAGCTTGGGCGTGAACCCAGACAAGCTCACGAGATTGTCATCTGGAGTATGCTCAGCTGGGGGAGACCGAAGACAGTAGAGACAGTCGAGCTGAAACTGTTATCTTTCACTGCATTTTCAGCGCTTGTCAATTAGCCTGTGTAGACTCTTAGCGTTACAGCAATAAGCACCATAATTGCTATCAGCTGCAACAGCGTTGGCTTGAGCTGTCTTCACTTTGTGTGTGTCTGTATGTGCGCGTGTGAGTGTGATCATGGAAAATGTGATCTTTCAGACACGTTTTGTAGCGGGAAATACCACAGTAGTGGTTTTGAGTGCTTTGACTGGAGTTTATATATTTGTCTGGGGACAGTAATGTCAATGCAATAGCTTCACATCCATGCAAGATGGAGTCACAAAGCTTTACAGGTATGTAGTTAGATCACCATGAAGGCCGAGATCGAAGGTGGGTGTGATTCGAGGAAGGGTTCCAAAAGTAGCGGAGTAGGAAGGGTGGCTGGTGTAATTTCTTCTCAAGACTATTTTGGTTCAGTTCCCTAGCACAGTTTGAATGGCTAAAATGATAGCAAGGTTGAAGTTCAGATTGCCATCTTTAATTTAGAGATATTTTCTCCCATATCTGGTGAACTGTTCAGAAATTACAGCAACATTTGTACGCATGTCCCGCCATTTTCAGGTGCATAAAAAGTACTGGACAGTTTAGGGTAATGTAAAATAAACTAATCATTATTAATATTTGATGTCACACCCTTTGCATGCAATGACTGCTTCAAGCCAGTGACACACAGACATCAGCAGACGCTGGGTATCTTCCCTGGTGCTGCTCTGCCTGGCCTGTACTGCAGCATCTTCACTTCCTGCTTGTTTCAGGGACTTTTTACCTTCAGTCTCCTCTTTGCATATAAAATGCACTTATTTTTAGGCTTTAAATCCGGGGATTGATCTGGCCGACAAAACAAAAATAACAAAAAAATGTCACTGCCCAATGAATTATGGTGCTCACTGTATATTTCAGCCTGAACTTGGAGCAAAATAAAAGGTGTTTGTTGTTTTTTTTTCCAGCAAATTAAAGTAAAAAAATTACTTCTATGTACAGCTAATTCATTTAGCACAAAGCAGAGCCGCGGTTTCCAGGGAGGTCTTCTTGAATCTGAATCTTACTGCCTGAGACCACAGCTCAGCTTGTTGAGACTTGGGTAGAATGACAGGGGCCTTGTTGTTAGGGATGGGTAATATGCCTCACAACCTTTTATCATGTTTTTTTCTCTCTCTCTAGACCTTTTGGGCAATACGTAATGCAAATTATGTAATTTCACCTGTGTTGACATGCTTGGCATGCAGCCGATAGCAAGCTAAAAAAAAATGTTACGAGGTAAAAACTGTGCACTTTTACTGCCGTTCCACTTCATAAGAGTGATGAAAACTATCTCCGCCGGTTAAAATATCAATTGAGCTTTTTATAGCAATAAAACAATGGTTTGACTGGTTAGCAATCATACCCAAATTAGCTGTTTGGAAGAGAAGTTTGCATGAAAAGGCAACATGTGAAATACTGCTGGGATAAATAAAATGTCCAAAATGTAAAGATAAAAAACACTCTAGTGAGTTCAGGAACACCAAAAGGCCGGGAAGACCATGGGTGAGAACTGAGGGGGATGAAGGAAGAATTCTTTCCCTGGTGAAGAAAAACTCATTGCCAACATTTGGTAAAATCAAGAACATCCTGCAGGAAGGAGGCTTAGATGTGTCAAAGTCTACAATCAAGAGAAGACTTCACCGGAGTGAATAAGAGGTTTTACCTCACGATGTAAAACATTGTAAAGCCTTAAAACAGGCAGGTAAGGTTTGTGTTTGACATGGAACATAACAAAAGCCTGCACAGTTCTAGAACAACATCCTGGGTACAGATTTGACAAAGATCAACTTGCACCAGAATGATGAGGAGAGAGGAATATTAAGAAGGGAAGGCACTGCTCATAATTCACTGCTCTTGGTTGTATATCTTACGCAAGCAATGAATGCTTGAAGTCGACAATGCATGGAATGTGTGTACTATCGGATTCAGATCTGATGATTGACTCAGCCTGCAGAACCAAAATAATGTGTCAGTGTCTAAGGAATTATGGTGCTCACGGTAAAACATCCAATAATAGAACTTTTTCCCTCATATCTCTTAATGACATGACTTCAAAAAAAAAAAATAATAATAATAATTGAAATTTTTTCATGTCCATTTTTTCTGCTCACTTTGAGGCAGAACTCATTGGAATGGCATGTTACAGTACAGAGCCAAAATTATTAAAATTGTATCTCTGTCCAAAAACTTATGGATCTGAATGCAGTTGTATCACTACAATAGTCAAAGGTCTCACAGAAATAAGTTCTAAACTGAGTAGATGCAAGCATTGTGAATATATAGAGATTAGAGGCTACAATTATGTCACTTTTTGTATGATGTTTGTTTGTGGTGGAATGTCAATTCAGTTTGAATGTCCGTTCTTGCTCAACATCTTAATGGATGAATTTGTTCAGAAATAGTCCTCAGCAGGAGCACCCATCAAGTAGGATGAACTGAATGAAATTATAATTGGATCTGCCAGCCACAGTAATTCCAAAGCGATCGGAGTCTTGGCACCATTATGGCACAGTGTCAGAGGTCATGGAATGCTCTGTCACAGACAGACATCTACTGTAAGTCATGTGGAATGTCTGCCTGCAATGGTAGGAGGCTGGCAGGATGCAATTTTCCATTTTGGCTGCTAAAAGCACAAGTTCATGTTTGTACTACGAACAACTGAATACATGACATATTAGCAACAGTATAGAAAACATATTTTTATCTGCTATATATTTTTTACTTAATGCAGTAATTTAGTAGTCAAATCAACTGCTGTGGCCCCCTGAGGGTAATTTGCCTCCTTGTTTTTAAAATTTCAGCAGGGGGAGTGTCCTGGCTTTTCAAAGGTTAGGGAACTGTGCGACTTGAAGCTTGAGGGCTACTTGTATGATTTATGCTGATCCTTGTAATCTAGATCAGTGTACCAAAGTTGAATTACTCAGGTTAATATCTAACTGCATAAATTCATAATCAGTGTAAACTATGGCCATGGACAAGGATGCATCCAAACACCAGGATAATTGTAGGCTGTGCTCGAAGGTTGGCTAAACTGGAAACAGATCGCATTATAAATGTGTTTATTCACCTGACATTGAACACTGGACTCCTGATAAGCTGATGATAGTAAATGTATTTCCCATGAAGAGTCATGAGATCTCTAATCTAACTTGTGAGTCATTCCAAAAATAACAAACCAAGAACATTGTTGGAAGACAGCCAAAAAGCTGTATTTTATAACTTTGTGAATGATTTTAAGCAGAGAATCGCAAACTTAGAGAAGAGGAGTGTCCCGCTTTGACACAAGGGTTAATCGTTCAAATATTAAGTCATGTGAGCCACAGAGCGCAGTTTCTGCAAATATGCCGACCTCTTCAACTCCGCAATCCCATGTGTGGGTTTATCAAATGCAGCTGCTTTATTGAAACATGTGGGATTTGACTGAGGACTATTTTAAATACTACTGGAGATCCCAAGGTGTCCTAGAAATCCTTAATATGTCCCGCTGAATTACAGGGTAATGTGTTTAAAATGATACAAGATCTAGACAGTTTTCATTTGATGTTATGCTGTGGTCATAAAAACATGGCGTCTTTTGTTTGAGTATTTCTCTAAATTTAACGGTGATGTAGCTTCAGCGAAGCAGTGCATTCAGCAGATGCAGAATATGGACTACAATATGAAAAAAATGCTTTTTTAACTTTGAACCCACTTAAAGGAAAATCAAACGAAAATCAGTTTTAGGGCTGAATTCCCCAAACCAATGTGAGTCAATGTCAGTGCCATCAAAGTAAAGTCGAGCATGGAAAAGAAAAGGTTGTAAAATTCGGCGTAGGGGAGAATGGGGTCCGATGAGCCATGGGGACCAATGAGCCATATCACTATTTTGCGATCAATCGATGACAGAGCTGCTTAAAATAGGCAAAATATTTGACCATTGACTGATGAGTCATGGGGATAAATGAGCCATATCACTATTTTGCCTATTTTAAACACCTTTGGCATTGATTGATTGCAAAATAGTGATATGGCTCATTGGTACCCGTGGCTCATCAGACCCCAGTCTCCCCTATCAACGGCCATCAGGCTCAATTGTTTATTTTTTATTGGGGTTCTGGGTACAAGCTGAAACAAATGAGCTGCATTAGAGTGATGAACACACTGTAAACAAAGTATTATTTATAATTCTTTAAAAAGCGTGATGTAACTCAAAATGTTACATTTTTCTTAATTAGGAAATATTGCTCCGTTTAGGGTGCTGTTGCTAGGTAGGGTAGAGTGGGGTAAGATGCCCCTGAGGGTAAGATGCCCTTTGCTTATAATTCAATTTCAGCTGTGCCCAGTAGGTGGCTCTTGACTTATATAAATGCACTTTCACCTGGAGGGAAATGCTCAGCAACAGATGAGTCAACAGAACAAGTGACGTGAGAACTCAAAGTATTTGTGTTTTTACTGTCTTTCTTATAAAAAATGATCAAATGAATCATTTTGCCACAAGTATTTGAATGCTTCAGGAGTCCGCAGGACATGTCAGTGTAACTCTCTGAAGCCTTTTCTATGTATGAAAGGGGGTCCTGTGTGGTGATAATAGGAGAAATTGGGGGTAATGAGCCAAAACCAAGATGATAGTGCTGGGGATAAGATGCTCTTTTTGGATGGGGGTAAGATGCCTCTAGGGAAGTAAGGCCTCTTACCCCATTTTGAGTTATATTCATTCTGTTTTATGAGTTTTTTTTTTTTTTAATATGTTCTATTTATAGGAAATATATATCAGACATGATGATTTTTATAAAGAACGTGGGAATGGAAAGTTAAGTGTATCCACACAAGTTAAAAGTAGGGCCATATGGAGTTACACAATAATGAATCATAATATGCATCAGTGAGGGCTTAAAAAGAAATATATTGGGTGAAATGCATTATGGTCACTCTTAATTTTACAGACACTCATAAACATTCTATACCACTACGTGTTTATCTAATGTGGTGCCTCATATTTTTTTGTATTCCACAAGATATAACCATCTTTTCCTTGATGCATTTAATGCCAACAGTACCTTGCCATCACTTGTGCAGTGGTGTTTAGTCAGTTAATAAAAAGTTAAGTTCAGGAGAATGTACCTCTTTCTTTCCTCATTTCTTTAGCAAGAAAATTTCTAAAAGATGTTGATCTTTTGTATGATGTGTACCTGCCAATTAAGACAGCTATAATATGATAATTACTCATGTGAAATGCAGTAAAATCAGCATGTATTAGGCTTCACAAGTTATTCTAGATAAGGGGCATCTTACCCCATCCAGAAGGGCATCTTAACCCAGGGGTAGGGTAAGATGACCTTTTTTAAAAAAAATTAAACATAAAAAAAATTTCTATAGTGACTATGTCATAAATCTTTTAAGATGAGCTAGCCAACTTTATATACTATCCATTCAAGCAAAAAAAAAAAAATTAATTCATGTTGTTTACCTTCAGTTATGAACATTCCTGCGTAAGGGGGGCATCTTACCCCGCTCTACCCAAATTAAAATTTGACCCAGCCGGCAGATCTTTACATAAGTCTGATACTACCATGCCTCTTTGGAGAAATATCGTCTTATTAATTAACAATGGCAATTTAATTGGAGAAAGTAATGTGAACTCCTGTAAACACAACGGAGAATGCTTTTATGCATGCATGATGAACACGTGCCTGATATCACAAATCTGATCCAGGACTTGATCCAGCGGGCGTCACTGAAGATTTGATTTCACTTTAAAAAAAGAGTGAAACAGGCTTCTCTATCATAACCGACTCGTGACTTTCTGGTCCAGGATCAGTCTGCAGTGTTCTGCGGCGTTTTTCTCCCATACCAGCACATGCGAAAGCGCGCAGAGAACGCGGAAAATTAAGTAGTAACGCCACCTGCTGGACATTACTGAAATCGATTGGAAAGATGCAAAAGATGCGATACTCTCTCCATGTAGCGAATCAATAAACCTAAAAATTAATTTTATGGCACATGCGCCACGGAATATATCGCGAAGCTGGTGCACCGAGTTAGCTGGATAAGTTCAACGAATGAAACCTTGCGCCCTAAGAAATCTGGATCGTGGGCAGAAGGGATAACAATCTTCCCAGGTAGTATTCTGCTAGCTTATCCAGCTGACTCAGTTGCAGCTGGTTACTTAGTGACAAACCACCCCCCAAGGTATTTGTGTTACATTATCAGGGGCCAAACACCAAAGCTGCATAAACACTAATTTTTCTTCTTTAGGCAAGGGCAGGGATCTTAAAGTGGTCTGTAAATGGGCTGAGGGTCTGCAGGTTTTCAATCCAATCAAGTTACACCTGTTACAACAAATTTAATCAATTGCACAGATGATGAGTTGCATAAGATGTGCTTTTGCGCAGTAGAAATGAAAACCTGCAGCCTCTCGGCCCTTTTACAGACCAGTTTGAGACCCCTGGGCTAAGGTGTCTGGCAGCCCTTAGAGCTGAAAAGTATTAAGTTTAGAAATTCAGCACTCTGATTCAGTCCCATGCTTCTTTTCACCCAGTTTCATGTGTGCATTTATGCACATAAACTGTACCATGTACCACATACCTTATTAAAAAAAAAAAAAAAAAAGTATCACAAAATTCCATGGATCAAATTCCATGGCCAAATTCAACGCACCCCATGAAGCTAATTTCCGCCTTATTTTCCATGATAATGGATTTTGGTTTTTTTTTAGAAAAAGTTTATGAGTTTTTTCCTGACCACAACTTTCGTCCAATTTTCACCAAAAATGGCACCAATGATCTTCAAACCAAGCCTCACAAAAGTAGTCAAAAGAACTTTTGATTTGCCAAGCCGTTTGCCAGTCACAGCTAATCAAAATCAGCAGCAAAGCTGCTCAGTAGGTTTTCAACAGAATTGATGTGGCAGCTATATTGGATTTTATCTGAAGGTGAAATAATTCTCACTGGCCACGCATTTTGTCCAATATTCTCCAAATTTGATGAAGATGACCTTCAGCCTCACAAAAATAATCTGAGATTTTAGATTTTCAAACCCGTTAGCCCGTCGCAGCCAAATTGTAGGTGAACAACCCAAACCCTAGTTTGCTAAAGGTGATCTTAAACCTCAAAAGTTATCAGATGGATTTTAATTTTCAAAACCATTTGTCTATTACAGCCAAGTCAACGGCACACACAACCAAAACAGGACATTAAATCATATCTAAGTTGTGCTCAATCTTTTGCTCAATTCACATGAAACTTGATATCAGTCTTAACAGCCATACTTTTAACATGATCACATCAAGTTTCCATGGCGACTCTGCCCTGCTGGACTGCTTGACCCCCTCATTGCTGCTTGCGGCTGTAGGCCTATTTCTGCTTTAATTTTCACATTCGACAAAAAGAAAATAAACTGCTTTCAAAAATAATCATACTTCTTAATACAGCTCCTATAGTTCCGTATATAAATGCCCTATTATCCTTCTATAAAACTAGAACCTTTCTGCAGTTCGTTCACCCTTCAGTCTGAATCCATTTCTCTCTTAAGTTGGTTGTCTGAAATTGCACGTGGGCATTGAGCATTGGCAGGGACAAGAAGTAACGAACATGGTTCTTCAATTTTGCGATTTTACAACCAATATTAAAGGAGCTCACAATCAAATTTGCAGGGAGTTGTGGCGCGTGCATCCCAGAAAGTGTGCACGTTGTTGCGGTACGGCCGTCCCCGTGTGGACCAGTAACAATACATAATAAAATTTCTGGGAAAGCATCATGAGAAGTGTTTTCGGACATTGCAATCTAAAATGTATGAGAAACCTGATGTTACCCTCGGGTGAAAAGATTTCTCTTGCTGACATTAGCTGGGACTAAGGATTCAATCAAGATCTCCCCAGAGGGCAGAGAGATTAGAACACTTCTATCAAACCTCTGCCGATAATAACCACTAGAGCGCGCTATTATCCTATCATTCCAATTTAGCTGTATTTCAGTCGTAATGAGTGACGCGAAGAGTTAAGTAAGTACTGTATATTGCATGAAACATCCACATTCACATCCACGTCACCGCACATGTTGACATCATCACTTCTGCCCACCGATCCAGAGTCGAGTAGCACTGAATTAAATATATTGAGGGTGGAATGAAGAAGCAGTCGGCAGCATGGGGTCGACGATCGCCCTTCAAATACCCAGAGAAAGTTCATGCAAGTGCACGTCTCCGACGTCCAAGCCACCAGCCACCAGAGCGAGCAAAGTCAAAGGGCGGATGAAGTAAACACGAACCCGAGAGATATAAAGAAAATTCTCTTTAATGAACACATTTATACAATGCCAATGACAACAAATATATACATTTAAAAAACAAAGTTCAACATGTTTTGTTTGCTAGTCGCAAACAGGCATTCCATACAGGTATTCTAACAGAGAATACAATCAATATTTTTACTTCCCTGTAGTGGGAAACGAACGAAGAAGACCTGCCTGTACGCTGACCTTTCAAAATGCCGAGACTTTCGCTTTAGCGCTTACTAAGAGGCGGCCCAAATAGATTTTTTTTTTTTTTTTTTTTTCGGGGACCAACGGTGAATTTCTTTGCGGGGAAACACACTCCCAGAAATTACAATTATCATCATCTTCTTCAACAATTAGTTCTGTCGTCGGCTGGCAGTCTGCTCGGCTCACGAGGACGTCCGTATCTCCCGGTAACTCGTTGTCACGGCGACGTCTCGGTCCCTATTTCCTTAGAGTGCCTGACATTTTCCGAAGACCCTTAATCCGGTACAGGAGCCCGTTAATGAAGTCCTGACGGACAGGAGAGACAGCGGGCAATGTGATTACAGAAACATATCACAGCTTAATGCACTCCACCAGAGGGCTGGTAAAATATGAAATATGCCCACATAATGATGCCAAGCAGGAATATCAAAACAGGATAAATGATGTAGCTTTGGTGCACTATAGCTCTGTAGTTTAGCTCTATGTTGTAAGGAGAATAAACTACTGAATTATCTCCAGTAGGGCACCATTACATGCATAGGTGATGGTCTATCTTTGCAATGCAGGAAAAACCCTGGTGCAAAATTAAGTCAAATCATAATTCCACTTTTGTTTATGTTTGATCATAGCTGCTTTACTTTCTGCGTAATAAGCAACACATAAATCTGTGTGGAAACTGATGACAATTAATCATGACAAAGATTATACAGATGCACTACAAAATATGGCCAGTACTCCTAAAACACTTTTGAGTTGGAGTCCTGATCTGGGATCAGTTTAGACTGTTTGCCCATATTGGATAAGGTAAGTCTATTCACCTAAGAAAGCTGATCCCACATCAGCATTCCAGATAGTTTTTTCCAAATACGAGGGCCAGCATGCATGCTTAAACCTCCATGTGGAGAATCCCGCTACATCAAAAGCAGGCTTCCTGCAATATTATTGGCAAGTTCAGAGGCAGTTTTATTAAACTACATTGGTCACATTCACAGTGGAAAGTTCTTTTAGGACATTCCAGTTAAGTATACTTGTGATCAAACACCGTAAAAGGTAATTTTATTATCATTTCTTGCAATGGTCAGTTAAGTACATTCCAATCACATTAATTTGTGATCTCACCCATCCCATTATTGCAGTACTCACATCTTTTGGTTTGCCACATTCCTGGAGTAACTCCTGTAAAGACAGGTACACCACAAACTGAAGTTCGACATGAGTCTTCTAATCTTAACACGAAACTCACTGCATGTCACATGATAACTCGATAGAAAAAAAACAGTCTGAAGTTATCAGCCTCCCACTATGTAATATATCCAATAAAATACACAAACGGGAGAGAAATTAAAGGAAAAACCAGCAAAAATATTTGGTGAAGGATAACACCTCTGTTCATATCTTTTTTCCCCCACATCTGTTGACCACTGCCTGTGGTACACACACCACTGAATTCTCAAATTTGAGATGTTTGAACTATCAAGGAGAGTTGCTCTTCAGTTTTTTTCCTTATATATCACACTAATACAGGAGAATTACACTTTCCTCCGCTATTTCCAACCCTATTTACTTCTGCCTTCCTCGTAAATTGCTTTGCAGTTGTGGCTGTATTTAGTGGTCTTATTAAAACTCTTAACAGGGATGCCCTTACAGCGGATGGCACTGCAGTCCTTACCACAAAAATCAACCCTCTTTCAAAGCCTCTCAGATCTTCTCTTGAAATCATGATCCACAATCGAGATCAGCTGGACCTGCTCAGCATTTTTACACTGGTGACAAAGCATAATAATATAGTAATATGTTCTTTGCCTTGAAGTTTCATGCTGTGCTTCTGAACTGAAGCATCTGCTTTCGCAGTGTTTCTCCACTACTTGTTCAGGGTCGTCCTGTCATTCGTCTTTCGTCCGTACATACACAGTACAATTCTCAATTACTGATTTTAAAAAATCATGGCAATGACTTCCCATTTTTTATGTTTTTCATTAGTAATTGATGCATTTTATTATTATTATTTATACGTCACCAAAGCCCCAGATAAACTCAGAATTTGTTATCGATTAACAAATGAAGACCACAATGGAAAAATGATCAGAGCCACATTTTCACGTTGTGGAGAAATTATGAATTAAAAATTCATAAGGATCTTAGAAACAAAGCACTGAAAAAATATGCAAAAAATATAAAATATTATAATAAGATATAATATTATTATTTTTTATTATAAATATTATAATAATGTATAAAATATACAAAAATGCAAAATTTGGACTCTGTTTTTCCTTTGTGGTCTTCAAATACATATCAGCTGCTTTGTTTTCTCTAATGCTGTATATTAATTGGCATTAACTACAGTTGTTATTAACATGTATTCATGAGGAACAGGCAAAACTCTCCACAGTTAGCAGTTAGCGACAACATTAGTTCATGCTAATTCATGTCATGGGGGCCGACCAGTGAAGTGTTGGCACTGTGTTTTTCCTGCGGAAATTCGAGAGTCACCCTTGCCAAATCTGCACGTGCTCACCTGCAGTTTGGACCTCTGATCGGCATCGGGCAGCTCAAGCAGGTCATCGATATCGATCTCCAGCTCTGGGATGTCCTCCTCCTGCGGATAACAAAGTGAGACAGGAAGGCTGTGTGAATACAAGCTGTTTGCATTGGGCCACGACATAAGGAGGTATGTTTTATCGAGTGCTGCTTCGAAGCTCGACAGGTTCAGTGTTACATGCACATGAGTGCTCGCTCCAGTGATATGCCTCTAATTCATTTTATATTTTTGTTCTTTATCTCACACTTTTCGTCCGAAGCGACTCACAGTTGATTAATAAAAGCAGAGGCCGGTTCTCTTTGGAGTACTGAAGCTTTCAGGCCTCGTTAAGAGGCCCAGCAGGTGCCCTGATCTTATTGCGGCAGCACTGGGTCTTCAAAGCACCAACATTCTGGGTGCCAGGCAAAGGTCATGTGATCTGTAAAAACCTAGTATGTCGCATTTGGTGGAATTTGAGTTTGAGTCATTCCCACTTACTAGGTTTTACCACTTATTTTTATCAGACTATCATGTATGGAATCATCTGTATAGACAATATTCTGCTCAGGTAAAACCTATGAGGTCAATAGTTGATTAAACAAATGAAGTTTGGTGAAAATCTGAAACTATGGCTGTTAGTGTTACTTGAAATGTCAAAATAACAAAATCAAGTTTTTTTTCTTTCTTACTTTTTTTTATCGGTTAGGAAATTTACAGAATCCAGAAGTTTTTCTTCAATTCCAAGAAACTTGCTCCCATGGACATACTAGATATTTCCAGAAGGCAGGAGAAGGGTGCTAGCTGCCAGGAAATGGGAAATCCTGAGTTATCTCGAGACAATTGTCTTCTCGGTTGCCTGATGCATAACTGCCGCAATTACTGCTAATTAGCAACAGCGCTTGAGATATATAGCATAAGATGGCCGTTTCTTTGTCCTTTCTCTGAGAAATAGGTACTGCCTTCTTGAAGGAGACAGAAATCCTTAGTCTTTACAGATGCAAATGAGACACGTCCTTTAAATAATTCAGCGCATCCACACAGCAGGCCGACACCTCCTCCTAAACCAGGAAGTGGGTAACGGGACACCCTCGGGGTGACCTTTACCCATAGCCAACGTGAAAATAATCACCTCCTGCCGAAGACACTGCATAATTCATGAGCTATAAGCTTCAGCCGAGGCCTGTTTTCTTAGGTGGGATCCCCCAGCCCACGTCTTACATGTTATCTACTCCGACGGTTAAGTTATTTTACCAAAATAGTTCTGCTAAGCGACTGAATGAAGCTGCTCTCACCCGGGGACGCGAAACGAATTTTTCGCACAACAGATTACATTTAAAGTCAACGCACAGACGCGAATGCGCGCATTTCGCGCGTATTCGCGTCTTTGCGTTGACTTTGAATGTAATCTGTCGTGCGAAAAATTCGTTTCGCGTCCAGTGTGAAAGCGGCTTGAGAATGGAAATTCCTCCGTCTGAGACTCACACCTATGACCTTCTGGGTGTCCTCATCCTACTTTATTACCACAGCTTGATGGGCTCTGATCAATCTCTTACTCTTTAAGCCCTCCATCCTTTCATTTCTTCTTCCTTTTGCTTTAATTTCCACCCATTATTGAAACGGGAGAAAATGTAAAAAAAAAAAAAAAAAAAAAAGAAGTGAAGACAGAGATGAAATGTCTTCAGGTGATTCCTTCAAGCACCTTTTCGAAGTGATGCAAGTAACTGACAGTCACTGGCACGAGATATTCACGTGTCAGTCAATCATGTGTCATGCATTCTGGGGGGGAAAACTAGAAAAAAACTACTTCTGCAAAGGGTAGGAAAATTCAGTCAGAATCCAAGCACTGGAGTGGGAATCGGACCCAGAAATAACAATGATCCGGCTCTTTGATTGACAGTCCAGCTGCAGGACGCAAGAAACCAGGTCAATGCAGGCAAGACGACTTGTAGTTTGGGGAAACAAGGCAAAGGTCTGTGTGTAGCAGCCTGGAGTGTTAAGGGCAGGCAGGGTGAAGTGGAACAGGCAGGCGAGAGTCCGATACCAGGAGATCAGTCTGAATCAGGGGCAGGAAAGGGTACTGGTGTGGAGGAAGCTGGAGCAGGTTGAACACAGACACTGAACACAAGAGGCCGGAGGTGCTGGAGTGGGAACAGGAGCGAGGGAACAGGCACTGGAATATAACTGTGAGAGAGCGAGGACAAGCACAGCGTGGGCGCAAGACAATCTGGCAGAGATCAGGAGAAATGGACAGACTTACAGGTGCAGATATTGAGGGCAACAATGGGAAACAGGTGGGTCTCAAAGTGAAGGAGGGACAGGTGAGGGTAATGTGGACACAACAAGCCATGACTGAAACAAAACTACAGAAAGTGACATTGGACAGAAACCACAAGCTAAAAATGCAACTGAGAACTTTGGGCTGGGAGACACAGGGCATGACAGAATTGTACCTTTTTATTTCCTGACTCATATAGTGTACTTGAATCTCCTTAAAAATGGCAGATCAGTATTCGCGTTTATGCAAGAAATTAAGAAATATGTGATTGGAATGAGCCAGGGTTGGGTTCAATTACTTTTTTCAATTACAATTACTTTCTGGACAGAATGTTCAATTACAATTACAATTACTTTTCAATAAAAAATTCAATTACAATTAAATTACAATTATGAAAGTAAGTGATTTCAATTACTGTAATTGTAATTGAAAAAAGTAATTGAGCCCAACCCTGGAATGAGCATTCTGTGTTGTCACCTTGACCAGGAATCCATTATTAACTGCATCCCAAGATCAACAGTACATTTTACAACTACAACATTATGTCAGCTGGAAAAGCAATGATAACAGTGATACTGACCAATAGAACAGCATTTTCACCACAGAGCATGATAGCCCACACACTACAAGAATGAACCACACTCGATAAGATTCATTTTCCCATCTGCCACTGCAGCAAGATCAGAGGCTACTTATTGAAAACTGTTCTTTTGAATGTAATCAGTGTTCGGTCTGTATGGTCTAAACTTTTGAAAACAGTAATGTTGGACCGTATCAATTCAGTCATAAAGGTTTTCAGGGTTGAACATACTTTTTCAGCTTTTTAAAATAATTTTTTACTGCCTCTGGCTTTGTGCAAATACAGTAAACTCTGTCAAAACCATCATTATGCTTTTATAAAATGTGCACTTATTCCGGCAACTTTTGACGTTCATTCCAAAAGCCAACAGAGGATGTGTGTAAAATTTATGCGACAAATGTCACATTTTCTCACAGAAGAGAGAGAGGTGACCTTTATGGGATAACGTCAAGTTCAGTAGTGACAGCGCGGTGTGGGCGTAGTGTCGAAAGAAGTTGAATAAGCAACTGTTTCCAGATACAAAGCAGGCCAGTGTAAAGGAATTCCCATGACTTTTCCTTGATTCTTATGGATATTACAGCGTGTGTAAGCACCGCAAAGCTTTGTGCGAAGTTAGTCTCGAATCAGATAGTGACCTCGCATTGAGAAACTCCCCTCTTTCGGAGTTTATTCACGTGCTTACTGACGTACCAATATTATGATAAAGTCTGCCCTGTCGTGCGATCAGAGAGGGTACGTGAGTATTTGTTTCTCTACTCATTTTGATGTACAAATTGACGGAATCCATTTAGAGGAAATTAATCGAACTGCAGCGGTACTAATTAAGTTTACAGCTCATTTAACTGAGCAATGTCAATAGACCGTTCCCTCAACATATGCTGATGTCTGAGTTTTTTTTTTTTTTTTTATGTCTGAGTCCAGGTCATCGTTCTTACAAGAGCAGGCAAAAATTACATCACTGAATGTATGAAAAGATCTTTTATTCATATGACCAAGCTGAAGTTGACAGACAGTTACTTACTCACAGTCTAACGTCATGCACTTTTTCATTTAAACCAGGCCTAGCCAACTAAAGGATAGACAAAATGCCGTAATCTCATCATTTTTTTGCACTGATTTGCCAAAAGACTGTCATCTAATTCATATCAATATATAGTCTATGCAACAAAGAAATGTATCTGACCCTTTCTGGGAAAAAGCAAAAATTTCAAGCTTGAAAATGAAAGTGAAGGTTTATGAAGCAGTATCAGTGCATATGACAGCCAAACACTAATTATCCTTTATCAGGTGATGAATAAAATTCCTGAGCCCAGGATAGGAGTTAATTCTCCCTCTAAAACACTCCTGTTTTTTAGCAAAGATCAGACTGGGCCGCTCTGAACCAAGGACAGCATCTGAAATCTGAGAAATGCATTCTAATATTGCGTCATGTGAAAATAGTATGTGAATATGTAGCATTTATGAAATAGTATGCAAAACATACTACTATATCTGGTTAAGTATTGTAAGGTAATAGTGCTGGTATGTTGTACTGTCATTTGAAGCTGGCCTCTGTGCAGCACATCCTGCATGTCAGACATGAGACTGAGAAAACACTCATAAAGAGTGTTAATTTTCTAGTGGGAAAAAATAATTGACCTCATTTTTACAGTGAAGTTACCCAGGACGGATGGATATTGGGACATCGGTGACCTATGCTGAATTCAGTGGGTAACATCTCTCAGTACGACTGGAAAATAAGCCTCGAAAACAAAGCTGGATTCAGGCCGCTTTGGTCCGACCACCACACTGCCTCCATTGTCATCCCTTTAGCCTGAGGACCTGACCCCAGATCAGTTTTGACCGCTGCCCTTTCACCCAGAACACTGACGGAGTTCTGCCCGCTGAATATGCACTTTCTGTCTCAACTCTACCAAAGGAGGTCACGTCTTTTCCTGGGCCCAGTGGAGAAAATCCTTTTATTCAACGGTGTCCCTTCTTTCGATTTGATATTTGCGCTGCGCGATAACGGTTATCCACAAAATGTAGTTGCAATTTAACACTCATCACATTGCAAATGACAAAAATGCACTCTTCAAGGGTCATTTATGATGAGTCCATCAAAAGTCTTCAAATACAGCAAACTAATCAAAATTTCTGCTTCAGGTGCAATTAGAGTACTGTCCTTCTAATAGTGCAGAATAACTTTGTCAGTTGAAGAATATTTGAGTTAAATTTTGTGATGTCCGTACTGGAATGAATGATTTACATTGAACTGCACTGTACATTTATTCACATCTGCTTTATTTTACATTGAATATTTTACTATAGTCTACATTCACATAAACAAACAAACACACACATTACATGTCATTCCTTGTCATGGTTTAAAATGGACATCACCAAATCTGGATCTCACACCAAATTCCAGCCTTGATTTCCTTTTTTTCTGAGGTAATTATTTTACAAACTGAACAGTGATTGCTTCTCAGCTAGATTGTCTTTACACCTGACTTCCAGGAGAAGGGGGAGTGGAGAACCAGCAGTTCCCAAGGATTAAGGACTGTGATGAGAGGGTTCCTGGTTAAAAGCTCAATGCTCTGTCTCAGTGAGCAATATTCCCAGCTTCCATTGCAGATAAATCTTGTTCCCCAGGGATGGTACCTTGTTTCAAGAACACATGTGCATTTTATGACCTTGATGTCATTTTGATCCATGTACTGAAGTAAATGCAGCACACAGTGTCATTAGCACAAGGATCTGTTCTGATACACGGAGAAGGACCCAGAGCAGTTCCGCAATCACTGCCCTCTGTGCACAATGCATTGTGGGTAGTTCCCAGACGTGATCCCAACCATGCAATTCATTCATGTATCCTACGGTCAATAATCACTCAAAACATAAACGTGGAGGTTTACCCTGTCAATGCAAGGGCACAGTGCGATACTCTCAGATAAACTCCTTTATATCCTGTCATAAATTATGCCGAACAACATTCCCTTAGCAGCTATATATGTTTGTTGCTTTCAGTAATAGCTATTAGTCAGGGTCAAATATCTTTTAATGAGTCTGTGTGAAGGTACACCCCCTCAGGTTTGTGATAAGCTATATGGGGGACCCCAATTCAAAGTCCAATAGATATTAGAGAGGGTATTATTAGTCCAATAGATATTAGAGAGGGTATTATTTCATTTTAAATGCACTGTCCTTTCACAGATCACTCTTAACAGTGAATGGTAAATGTTTCTTGGTAAATATGACCAGGAGACTAATGGTTCTCTTCGCACTTAACAAATACAATCACAATTTACAGTCACGCTGATTGTTTGGCCTGTTTGAAAGATTTTCGTTTGCTGCACTGCCTACAATAGCCTCAAGAATGAGATAAAAATGCCCTTTAATGTAAACAAACAGGCACCATCAGTCACGGTGCGTCTACACAGGAGTACTGGCTGCACAAACCACATATGCGCAGTGAGGTGATTCACTCTGTAGACAAATTTACCAGCCATGGCTGTATAGCACAACACTGTAACAGGACACATGGTTCTGAGCAGAAGTCCTAGCTCTAGATTAGTTTAATACACGTTTGGTCTAAGATGATTGTTTTTTTTGGCAGTGGTTTGTTAGAAATGTCTGTATTTTGTTAAAGAAAGTACTAGGAGCAACAGAATCCACAGAGTCCTGATCTCAACATCGCCCAGGCTGTCTGAGATCGCCAGGAGAGACCAAATCAAGCGAGGAGTGACTGAGCAGGTCTACAAAAGACCCGTGGCAGGTTCTCCCGTACGCCTGGAATAAACCTGTTGACCAATTTTCTTATAAAAGTCTTGCATACCTAAGGGCACAGATGCAGTTTTAAAACTCAAAGGACTGTGACACCAAAAATTGATTTGATTTTGTATTTTCTTTTAACCATTTTCGCCTCTTTAAAAATATATTTTTTTGATTTGAGGAAACTTGTCGTTTTTTTCCAAAGACTTTAGCGCAGTAGTCCGCTGTAGCTCCTGTATGGAGCCCTACAGCTCGCCACTCATGACCGGCATCTCTAAATGCCCCCCCCCCCACCTCACCTGACAGTCATACAGACGGTGCAGCTCCCTCTCGATCCACTCCTCGATGTCGAGCCGGCGCTGGAGGTCTTTGCGGTTGTACTTGACGGTGAGTTTCCCCAGACGGCGATAAGGGGGGTCCTCCTCCTCGCCCTGGCCGGGCGTCTGGAACACGACCCTGGGCAGGGGCCCGGCCCCCTCTGCCAGGGGCCCCTCCTCGCTCTGGGTACGGCCTGAGGGGAGTGAGCGAGCGCGGCGTGCGGCTGTCTCCATTTCTCCCTCTCTCTCTCTTCTGTTCTGTCTGTCCCTATCTCTCTTTACAGGACTCTCAGGCTCCCTTTCTTATCACTGTCTCTCTCCCTCTCCTCACCCTGCTTTCTCTCTTTCCCTCTGTCTCTTTCCCTCTCTTAGTCCCTCTATCTCTCTCTCCACTGTATCTTTCTCTCTCCTTACCGTGTCTTTGCCTCTCTCGCTCTACCTCCTCTATTCAGTGTCTTTCCTGAGCCTTACAGTGCATTCCCTCTCTCTCTCTCCCCCCTCTCTCTCACTCTATCGCGCTCTCCCTCCCTCCCTTTGACCGTGCTCTCTTCGTCACACTTTCTGTCACTGCCTCTATCTATCCATCTTTTTGTGACCCTCTCTTTGTCTTTTGCTCATTCTCATTGCTCATTGTGTTCTCTGGTGTGTGTGTGTGTGTGTGTGTGTGTGTTGTGTATGCACCTGCCTGTGTCACCTCATGTGTGTGCATGTGAGTGTCAAGAGAGTGAATTTGTGTGTGTTTGTGTGCATGTAAGAGAGATACAGAGAGAGAGAGAGAGAGAGAGAGAGAGAGAGAGAGAGAGAGAGAGAGAGGACTATTCAAGCAGAAAAATAGAAAGGTGTACAAATAATTATAATTGTTATTTGACATGTTTCATAGCTATCAAGTATAAGATAATCTTTATGGGGGGCAGTTATGGTGGTGTAAAATGGAGTTGAGGAAATACCTTGGCAGTAACATTTGCTTAAGCAGCCAAATCCCTTCGTTCTTTTAGAGTAGGGCTTTCATTTTTAACCACCTGGTGTTGAGTTCACAGCCCTGAAGAGACACTACAAATAAAGATATCGGCATGGTCATTGTCCGGCTTAATTTTAAACTCTTTGTATACACGCTGGTTGACATCCCTTCTCTCCTCAGTCAATGTTTCTCACGCACGTTAAGCTGTTTCGCACCGGACGGGAAAACGAATTTTTCGCACGACAGATTACATTCAAAGTCAATGCCAAGACGAAAACGCGTGTATTCGCGTCTTTGCATTGACTTTGAATGTAATCTGTAGTGCGAAAAATTCGTTTCGCGCCCGGTGTGAAAGCACCTTTAGACGGCGCAGCGGGTGACGCGTTTGACTCGTGATTCGTCATGAGCTGTTTAAAAGTTCAAAGGCATTCTAGACACGAGCTACAAAAGCGACACGGCTCTGCGCGAGAGATGCCATCACCGCGCGCGCCCGTTACAAACGCTGCATTATTAAACGCGCGTTGCGGCTCGCTTTACCAGGTCAGAGTCAGATTCAGACTGTTTCCTGAGCAAGTGCTGCCCAAATATGGCTCCAGCTTAAATGTTTCAATGGCCCCGATTCACTGTGGCAGCTGGTAGGTTTCATTCCACGGCGACAAGGTCGAAACAGTCTTAGAGTACCCAAACATTGTGCATACACTCTTTTTAATATTTAAAAATGTCTATTTTTGGGGCTGAGCCCAAGTTATTTTTTTCTTCTTTTTTTCTTGCTGATTTCAGCCTCTAATGTTCTCAAAATGTTCTTATTCCAGTTTTGAAATCTGTTTAAATATTGTTTTTCATAAATCGTGGCTTAATGCATTACTTTTTGTGTAATTAGCATTTTAAGCAACTGATAGAGCACTCTCAAGAACGTTGCAGCTATGTGATGAATACTTCCACTCTATTACCTTAATACAATTTCCTTACTTCATTTTCAGTCTCCAAATATTCCAAATATGTTATTCCTCTTTGGGCATTTTCCAACCTCAGCGTTCTTATAAAAAGGTTCTTTATATATATATATATATATATATATATATATATATATATATATAAAGAGTGCATATGGCCCAATAAAACATATCCTGAACAATTATTTTCTAGATTTCTCATGACAGATATCATTTAAATAATTTAATTTTTGTTCTAAAAAAAGTACTTCTGTGATCCAAGAAATCAGATGCGACAGACGCTGAGCACTTTGTAAACGTGTATTTATCGTTTCTTTGAAAAATGTGCCATTTAGACCCAAAATAATCAAACCAATGCCCCACACATTATGCACATACTGTATATGGTGTGGGTATCTGTATGAACTTGTCTTGTCAACCAAGTTTTTTTTTTCACCCTTTTGCTTTTGGATATTAGTGCTGCCTTCGATACAGTTGATCATGTCATCATGATTGATAGGCTGAAAAATTGGGTTGGGCTCTCTGGGACGGTTCTGAAATGGTTCTCTTCCTATCTGTCGAACAGAAAATTTTTGGTTTCCATCGGTGAACATGTTTCCTCGTCTGTACTGCTTACTTCAGGTTTACCTCAAGGCTCCATACTTGGGCCTATATTGTTGTGTATTTATATGTTACCTCTAGGTTTTATTATTCGTCAGCATAAAATAGCTTTTCACTGTTATGCTGATGACACGCACTTGTATATTTCAGTAAAATCCACTGATTTCAGCAATGTGTTGGTCTTGCATGACTGTTTAGCTGATGTTCAAAATTGGTTGTCTAATAATTTTTTGCAGTTAAACTCAAATAAAACCGAAGTCATTATACTTGGTCCAAGGTTGGTGTCGGATAAAATCCAATCATCACTTGGACCACTTGCTTCTAATATTAGGCCCTCTTCCCAAAATCTCGGTGTGATATTTGATACTGAACTCAAATTTGAGCTCCACGTAAAGAAGCTTGTACAGTCATGCTATTTGCAACTCCGTAACATAGCTAAAATTAGGTCTGTTCTGTCATTTGAAGATACAAAAAAAATTATTCATGCTTTTATCTCGTCAAGATTAGACTATTGCAACTCATTATTTACTTGTCTGAATAAGAAATTTTTGAACAAACTGCAAGTGGTTCAAAATTCAGCTGCAAGATTGCTCACTAAAACAAATAAAAGAGCCCACATTACTCCAATTTTGGCATCTTTGCACTGGCTGCCTGTCCAATTCCGAATTGATTTTAAAATTCTGTTGATTACCTTCAAAGCACTCCATGGCATGGCACCAGAATATATAAGTGAGCTTTTAAATCCTTACAGACCTAAAAGATTGCTGAGATCTTCCTAGCAAGCATTATTGGCTGTTCCAGAGTCCAAGTTAAAAACAGAGGGTGATCGAGCCTTCTCGCTTAAGGCTCCAATACTCTAGAACAGCCTCCCAAACAACATAAGAAATGCTGAGTCTCCATTGCCTTTTAAATCTCTTTTAAAGACTTATTTTTTTAGGCTTGCTTTTGCTGATTTTATGGTTTAAATTCTTTTATTATGGGTGTGTTTTCATGCATGTCTCCTTTTATTATCTTAATTTTTCCTATTTTGATGTTTAATTCCCTATTTCCCCCATTTTGTTTTATTGCTTTTATGTACATGTATTTTACCTGTTTGTGAAGCACTTTGTGCTGTATTGCTTGAAAGGTGCTATATAAATAAAATTTATTATTATTATTATTATTATTATTATTATTATTATTACCCAGACACATGGACTGATACACCAACTTTAAGTCAGAGTTGGTCACTAATTAAATGAAAACACTAGCTCAAGTACCAGTTAATGAATTCTGCCTCTTTTTATATGTCCTGGTGAGCTGAGCGAAAGCTAATTCTCAAAGTAAGCATTAATTATGCAAATATACAAGCAATGACTTTTACCAAGGCTTTTCAGTCAGTTTTGGCCTTTGTTAATTCAGTAAACAATGATGTCCAGTCCGGCAATACTGCCAGTGAAAGGATATAAAATCACTATAACAGAACGTTATTTGACCCCTTGCTAACTCGATTGAATTGTAGTTTTACTGCCCCCAAGCGTTTGTACTTGGTATTTATTTGCGATCAACAGGCGATGTGCTCTATGTGATTTTGAAGGCAATCAAAAGAGTCGACTCTAACAACTCTATATGTTTCATCATGTCACCTCGCCGTCTGGTAAGAGCAACGATGTATTTTATTGTAAGAACACGAATGGTAGTTACAATTGACAGACAGTCAAGTTGTAAAGGAAACAGCTGACTGTACTTCTAGTCTAGGGGACCTACACTGAGTCATGTGCCGAGTCAATTATCACCCAACCGCAGACACATCTGAAGTCGGTGTCTGCCGGGTCTGTACGGCTGGTGAAAAAGTTATCTCACGCGAAGTTTTTGACATCTTTCTTTCATGCACTCTCAAATTGCTCATCGCCGTCAAATCACTACTCACCATTGACATGAGCATCTTGATAGGGTAAAATGTGGGTTATTGTTCGAGTTTCCTCAAAGTGTATTTTTTTTTCTTTTGTCATCCATTTGTCATCCAAAATAATTATGCGGTAGGATCACAGATCAAACTCCGATAACCTGACAAAATTGGGACGTGAAAATGCTCCCACACCCTTGCAGCCTGCGTCACTCTTGTCCAGAAGGAGCGGCGTAAAATTTCACTTCCTGAAACTTATAGGTAAGAGGCAAACTTGCGAAGCAGAAGTTTGCTGCATGGTTCACCTCTAACACTGAACTAAAATAACGTTACTGAAGGTAAGGCTTATTTTCTTGAACTGAAATGAGCGATTCTTGGTTTGAAATTTACGAAAAAGCTCCGCGTGGAAACGAGAGCCGTGTTTAATTTATCCATGAGCGCACCTCAGTGCAAAACAGGCGAAGGTGGTAAAGCAGAAACATGCATGTAAACACTTAATAACGACCGAGCTTAATGTCACTAAATTTTACAAAAATGTGGGGTTTCTTACGATAAATAAACCTTAATCGCAGATGCATAGATTCGGCAGCCTTAGAAATATTAAAGAAAACATGGTCACTAACGTGAGAGTTATTGCTGTGGCCTATAGATTCAGTTCATGTCATTGTATTTATGAAAATAATTGGCCTGTGCGCAAATGAAAATATTTTTATCAGCCATAAGGGACGTGGACGTGATTATTTGTTTATTTTCTGAAATTTTTGAAGTTCATTGTAAACTACTTATTCAAAACTCTGAACACCTCCACACTGTAGTTACAAACCTCCAAAGTTGCTTTACTAAACGTTGTTTTCTCTTTCAGGTTATCCGTCGGATGAAGGAAAACGGTGGTTTTATTTCTGGCCTTAGGATGCCTCCATTTTTAATCGGACTGTTTCTGGGTGTATCGTTACTGCTCCAGACCCGTAGTCCGGTGCGCGCTCAAGAGAACGCATACCGTGGCCCCTGCGCAGACAGATTCAGGGTCGGAAGAGAGGACTTCGTGCTGAACGCACAGGAGTCAGTGAAAGATGGGGCCATGTTTCTTCGGTCCCCTAATGTTCAGCACACATCCCAATGCGTGAAATCTTGTTGCGGAAACCGACACTGCGATCTAGCTTTGATCGAGAACGATTCTGAGGGGGATACAATCAAATCTTGCTTTCTGTTTAAGTGTCGCTACAAGAAGAGGTACGTCTGCAGGTTTGTCAAGAGGACGGGCTACAGCAATTTCATATTGAGCTCCGTGTACGAAAAGTATCTCGCAGGACAGGACGGCGTTTCTGGTAAGGTTTCAGTTTTCTGTGGTACCTTATGAACTGGTATTAGGCAATCGGTAACTTAAAAATGAGCAGGATTGAGCACAGAAACGGCACACCAAATCCTGCGTCTAACACATTTCCCAAGCATTGTCTATTATGTTCAGGCTTTCATTGTATGCTAATATAGCATAATTGAACGAGCTAATTCCAGACGAATGCTGGTCTGGAAAATGTTGTATTATCTTCATTGCAATCTGTAGACTGATATTCATTAAAAAAGAAAGATGAATGTAAAATCCCTTGCTGAAGTTTCCATGTAAATAATTATTTGGTTAAGTATCTAACGTGGGGAGGGCCGTCACATAACCAATTTGCCTCCTTTAAGTACATTTTAGACTGCATCTTTCCTTCCATACTCGAAATAGCATAAGTTCTGATAAGGCGTAGACATCCTGTGATGACGGTGGTTTCACTTATCTGTAGAGGATGGCGATAAGTTCCCAATCGCCAACGGTGGGCCAGATCAGGTGGTGCAGCCAGGTCAGAATGTGACGCTGAGTGGGGTGGAAAGTAAAGACGACCAGGGCATCGCCAGCTATGAGTGGACCCTTCTGAACGGAGACCAACCAGCCGTCATAGAGGTGAGTCTGCGCAAGTCTGCCCCCCATCGCTGACCCCAGATCAGTCTGCAGTGGCACTGACATAGGATGCACTGACATCCCTGTTCATAGAGATGTTTTCTGCCCTGTCAAGCCAGACGGCAGTATCTGCAAAAAAGAAAACTGAGAAAATTGGCCTTAAAGTTTTACTCTTGGTACTGGAAGGCAATTACATGGACCACAATGCCATCAACGACATTGATTTCCTATCAGACCCTGAATTTTTGGTGAATCGAAATATTTTTGAGAAGTTGACCCAGATAGGAGATACTGCAGATACTGCCCTTTGGCTTGACCTCCTGCCCTACTTTTGTAGATACTGCTAACTTGCACATGCAATAACTCTGTACACGTGTATTGATCAGGCTAATCCGTACTAAAAATAGATGGAGCTGGTGCTGTAGAGGGTCAATGGCGGGTTCTCCCAATTTTGAGAAATTTGCAGATACTGCCGTCTGGCTTGACAGAGTGTTGTCCTGGAGGGTTTTAAGTCCTAAATTAGCAAATCTGATCTCTAATGTAGAAGCTGAACTGGCTCTCTAGCCGTTGAATGGAGTCTGCTTGGTTTGGGTTCAGAGAAATTCCTTTCAGGTAATCTTCAGGAGTAGGTTTGGTTACCATTGTTTACAACTGTCAGAGTAATGGGAAGTTACATTTTACCTCATATGAAGAACTTTGTACTTTTATTCGTTCATGAGTTTGCAGGTTGTCTTGTTCTTAGGCTAGGTGTGTGTGTCACCTGGCGTCAAGGGTGAGTTGAATTTAGGTTTAGGTTGGGATTAGGCATGATTTGGTTAGGGTTGGTGTTGGGCTGTCCATAATGAATTGAGGTCAATGCATTGTCCTAAGGATTGCTTTGCAAACGTTTGTGTGTGTGTAAGGAGGCATTCCTAGCACTTGTGGTTACCAAGTGTCTCCACAAATGATGGAATACCAGATTTCTTCATCTTTATGGGGACAGTTATTGATCCCAACAAAGTAACTTAACTATTTTTGGATTAGAGGATAAGGCCAGGATTAGGGTCAGGATTGGGCACATAGTGTTTATGGTTAACGTCAGGGTTAAGGAATTAATGGTAGTCGATGAGATGTCCCCATAAAGCATGAAAACACAAAGTACCTAAGTCTCTGTCTGTGTGTGTGTTTGTGTGTCTTCAATCAGGATGAGTCACAAGATGTTAGCGTGCGTGTTGTTTGTGAAAATAGCATATTTCTTTTCAAAGAAATCTCACGCTTTGGACCAGCTGCGCTTGGGCATGCCATGCCCTGCTCTTTGTTTCTGTTCTCTACCAGGATAGAGGACCAGTGCTTTGCGAGTTTCCTGTGTTTCGTTAAACCTTTCAGCAAACTAACTTTCGCCGTGTTTTGTTTGTTTAGCGAGTTCCTGCATTGTCTTGAATTTGGCTTCACAGAAACAAGCTACCCTCTGTAAAACGTGATCAAATATTAAGGGATGTTTCTAGTACAGTCATGGGGGTAAAATACATTATGGTGGTACTCAAACAAGACTTGGATCATAGTTTGGTGTCAGAAAGTGCAAAGCCATAATTGTGCTTTGTAAAAAGAAGATATAAAGTTAAAATGGCTAATAGCTGGAACATTTTCATCCTTACGTTTGCTAAATGAAATTGACTATGACCTCTTCGTACACTGTATTGCCAAAAACTTCACTGAAACTTCATTGACATAAATGGAGAACAGACATTTTTAAATTCTAAACATCTGTCATTTTATTGCATTTGGAATTAATTGGTGTGTATGTGCTTACAAAACAGATGTTTACCTTTCATGTTAGGGCATTGCGTAGCACTTTGCATGTTCCTTACTGAAGGCTCCGTTAAAAGCAATTGGAGTTTTGAAGATGGAGAATTGGCAATAATTTCCAAATCGTGGAGCAGAATTGTATCAAAATACCCTCAAATGAAGGTGGAAATTCTATCGTATCAGGCCATTCTGTCCAATTCATTCCAAATTCAATTGAAATGTCAGATATTTAGAAATTTAGAATGTACATTTTCTGTGTGTGTCAATAAGTTTTCAGTAAAGTGTCCACACAATCTTTGCTATATAGCGTGGATTACTTGAGGCTATGGTTGGGAACCATTTTGAGATATGCAGTTTTTGTTGTCAAACCAGAACTACAATTAGCACATGCATTTGCTCACATGGCTATATGGCTACTGGTACAGCAGTGAATACATCACAGTCTATCATAACTGGTATAATTCTGTAGTCTCACTGACTTGGCTAACTTGCATTCCCTTGACTTCAGTCTTTTGTTTAAATCTTTTGTTTGATTGTTAAGTGTTTGGCAGTGTCGGCCAATAAATAGCTGTGTCTAATTTTAATTGGATGTTTCCTAGAAAACTAAGCATGATGACGAAGTGTTGGTCACCAACCTAATTCCCGGGGAGTATGACTTCCAGCTGACCGTCAAGGATACAGCCGGCCAATCAGCAACGGCAGAGGTCAAAGTGCACGTGCTCACTGCGGAGGAGTCTGACAGTGAGTACAGCCAATCAGCACCAGCAGCTTCTATTGTTGTGAGCTGATTTTTTCACTGTCTGTCAGTTACGAGCTCTAATTGGGCAGTTTTCTGTCTTGTGCTTACCAATCATAAACGAATAGTTTACTTATTTCACATGTAGGTTGATGTGATGGTGATGTCTGGGCAGCTGGTTTAGCCCGGATCTCAAGCGAGATCGTTACGAGGGTGGTCCTGGTTTCTTTCATCTTTGTAATTAATTGGGGGGAGAAATGTTTAAATGGCACTAAAGGGCACTGAGATTAATATGTCATAATGATCAGTTGCATAATAAGTCATAATTGCATAATTTATGAAGGTCATAGAAGATGGATAATTCTGTAAATTGGTATCTTATGTCCAGTGTTTAGAGCGTGTTCAGTTTCGACCTTTTGGATTTCAGCGTTTGTTGTTGTTCTGGGTTGAACCGGCTGAAAGTAAGATGGTAGTTTTTTCTCTCTCGAAACGGAATCTCTCTGCATTACCTCAGATATTCTATGGTGGTCAGTCCATGGATGTGTACACAAGCCGAGCTGTATCCTGACCACCTTTGTAATACTCACACCACCTTTAAGGTTTTCATGCAGCTGCCAGTTTAGCCTCATGCTGAAGTAGGGAATTGACCCTCGAGTCTGCCCTGGTCTGAATCTGATCTGATAAAACACTGAATATGGACTCAGGGGTGCTTTGGTAAATAGAGTTTAAAGGATGACACATTCATTTTTTTGTCACATTTGGACCTGATGCGTGGTTTTGAGTACCACTGGAAAAGCGCAGTTCCTGAGGAAATTCTACTAACGAGCTGAAAGTGCAGAGCAGTATAACTAATGTGGTCAGATTTGAACCGTTGATGCCACAGCAGAGAATGAGTTTATGGATCGTGCTCCTACATCCTGTGCTAGCAGGGCTCCACTGATCATTTTAAAGTTTGCATGGAGTTTTTCGGTGAAAGAATGTGGAGTTACTGTAGTTGGGCGTCAGAAATGTGGAGAACTCTTGTTCGGTGATATGTTACACTTGAAGCTCCAAGCATAAGCATCTTGGTCGTTAACGCATGATGAAATCTAAATTCATATTAGTAAAGAAAGGATATTAAGATCTGCTCCTGCATAATGACTGAGTTAGACCAGAACCTGGTCCCTTTCTCATTTGAATTGAGGGACAGAGTCCTCATGTTTTGCAAGGAAATGCTTGTCTGATGCAGTTTGACATCTGGACTGGGTTTAGCAGGTGATCAGTGGCAATTAGAAATATTTGGGATCTACAGCTGTTTTTTAGCCTGCAATTAAAAGCTGCTGACTAAGTCAGTTAGATAACGAATTTCGTAGCTATGTATGGAGTCGAAACGAGTCTGCATACTAATCCAAACTAGAGATGCACTGATATGGATATCGTTATTGGATAGTTTTCTAATACCTGCTCTGACAGCTGGACTGAGTATCAGCGACAATGGGCCGATCCAGTATTGGACGCCATCATTTTAATAAATAACATTTTGGCAAATTTATTTCTATATTTATGTGTTACATTTTGGTTTACGGAGTTTGGGAAATGATGATGATTCCTTACATGTAAAAATGATCCCATTCTATTGCATACTGTGTGGCATGCAGAGTTACACGGGTATCGGATCTGTGCTCGGTATCAGTCGATACCCTAATTCCTGGTATCGGTATCGGAACTGAAAATATTGGACCGGTACATCCCTTATCAAACCATTGCTTCTTTGAAATGTACTTCGTATGTTTAGTCTAGTAAGAGGGCTTACTGCTGCATCAAGGACAACTTGTGATTGATCAGAGATTGTAATGTCAGGGATCAGATGGAGAGCAGTTTTGAATCTGTATTATGTAAGTAGATCTAATGTGTGAGCAGGGATGCGTGTCGAGCCGTGTTGAATAGAACCGGTGAAGCGTGCATCTTTGAACCTGCGCCAGTATTGATTTGTGCATTAAGATCGCAGCGTAAAGAGGATCGTGTTGTGGATGGATGGATGGGTGGATGGATGAGTCAGCAGGTTGATGGCTGGTAATAAGACCACCAAAAATACTCAAAATGCTGAAAAAAGTGGATTCATTGCTGACAAAAAAAACTTTAGAATGAAGCAATTTTCAAAAACCAATTCCTGCTGCCCCCACCTTTTATTCTCAAAAAAAAAAAAAAAAAAAAAAATTTTGTGCGGGGAGAGGGGTAGTTTGATGGCAAGAGTTGACCCATCAAAGTGCCTGGCTGCAGGTAGAAGCTAGAAGTCTTGCTTTTGTTATTAAGATTGAGAAAAAATGTTTACTTGGATGTGCTCTGATAATTATAGGCGCCATTTTGAGAATCTCTGTCATAGAAAATGCTGCCTGGGGTTAGCTTGGCCTGTAGTTCATGTAGTTCAGCATAACCAGGACTAAATTAACTGCAGAAATGGTACCCTGGTCTTGTTCTTAGTTCTAGATTAGATCATTCAATTGAAATAGGTCATGTTGGTGTTTCTGAGCAACCACTAGATTCTATATGATGTTGAGATGTTGATTTTCATCTGCTAATGCTAATGTTTTGGGGTTTTGAAGCCTCTGAAAGATGAATCCACAACGTCCTTCTCATCAGTTTAAACCACAGCCTGTGTACAGCATTCTTCTGCTTTCATAAAATCCATCTTAGTGGACAACTACAGTAGGTAAATGGAAATGTACCTTTAATTTTACTTTTTGGAGAAGAGAAGCAGGCTTAAATGTTAACGTTGGCGACTCACCACAGATTTATTGTGTTTACGAGTTATAAATCGTCTGTTGGATTCCACATCAGGAGTCGGACAGGACGGAATTCACTGGACTTTTCCACTCCCTGGACATGCACACCGGAAAGTGTCAGGAGTTTCATGGAAATGAAGGTTTCAGAGGAAGTTTTGAGTAGTTATCTGGAATTAGAAGCCCCAGAGCGAACGGGGGCTGGGAATTCTTTTGACACTCCTCTTCTGAAACGAGCAGGGCAGGGTTGCGACTAGAGATCCTGAATATCGGTATAACACAACGCAACACAACACGGCTTGATAAGCGAGAACATTTTAAAAACATTTTTAAACGGCTTTCCGTGATGGCCAGTAATAGACAAAGCTCTGACATTTTTTGGGGGAAAAAAAAACGAAAGTCGCCAGTAATAAGCGGACATGGCAGCCATGGAGCCGGCTCTTCCAGCTCGAGGGTGAAGTGACGGCTGTTAAAAAAAACTTGCCGATCCCGCTGCTCACACCCTCTCGTGCCCCCGGGATTCTTGTCTTGTTTGGAAATTGGCAGTTGAGAGACGCGCCCGGGCACGTTTGCGCAGTCAGGAGCAGTGGGCAGTAGTCCTACTTTTGCGATGAACCGTGATTGAACAGAGAACCCAACCACGAAATGTGTTTAAACAAACACCTACAGCTAATGTCTCTGGCATCCTTAAGGCTTTCATCAGCCGCAAATTTTGAAGAAATTGTAGCTTTAAGAACAGGTAGCATATACATAATAAATGAATCATCACCTAGCTTCAGTTTTATACATTAGGCTACTTGGGCTATAGCCTATTATGATTTAAATAAAAGACATCTTTATGCCACATTTGTGGTATTGGAAATCACTCTCTGTTCTCGAGAAAGATTAAGGTGTCATGTTTTTGGATTGATGCATGCCAAACGTGTACAGCTGGTTTTGAAATGCTAATGCTTGTATGTGCAGTGAAGCGCGGTTAGGTTTAGGCCTGGTTTGTCTTAGGTTCTAAGGCATTTTAAGACATAATTTATTTTAAAGACCTGATTCATTTTTATGAGTTGGCATTTTAACAACGCAAGAGTGCAAAACAACTTGGGTATAACGCTTTTTATTATCCAGCCTATGTCTGTTGAAATCATTAGTAACCTGTAGCTACTTCTGGCCATTTCCTGTTGGCAATGTCTACTGCTAAATTCCCATGAAGTTGTATAGACGGAACATTTTGCTGGATTAAAAAAACAAAAAATTATTGTGACAGCCTTGACTGCCTTAATTCTCACATGACATCACATCCGCACAGTAGCAATAACCTGGGTGGGTGGACCACGATAGAGGGATTAACGGGAATTTTTCGCGGGCGTGAAGTGGTCCTGGGATTTGCGGCTGTGTCGGATGATCTCAGTTTCCTTCGCGGCACCTCCAATGAAACAGGAAGTGGTTGTCTCTTTGAAACCTTGTGGTCCCATCTGATTTGGGGAACCAGTCGGTCCGGCTCAGTTGGCTGACTCATCTCAACCCTCTGTGCTCTTGCACAATAAAACCAACTTGAATAACAAAACTGCAAAAGGGGCAGAATAAAGAGACGAACTCTGTTGTCTATCCGTTGTTGCTCAGTTGTGATCATTTCGGCTGTGGTGCGACACTAAAGGCTGCGGTTTTGGTTCCTAGGCGATAAAATGCACTCGCCTTGCACAGCCAGCATGTGGCTTTGTCAGAGCGTAAATGAGTTTCCTGTGGTATATCTGACTGTAATCGTTGCGAAAGCAGCTCACCTGCTTGGGAAATGTGTGCAGATACTGAATAATTAACTAATGTCAGGTAGTTTGCATCAATGATTTGACTGTAGCCTTTTCCCGTAAGGAAATTTGTTCTGCATACCAGAGTAAATACATGTTTGTTCAATTTATTTGGACTTACATTTCTTGATAGATGCAGTTGAAACTGACGACCATTTGTATGGTAGGATAGCCTGGAGTTTGGTTGCTAGACTGGTGATCATTGCTAGTTTGAGCTCCCAATAGGCCTTGGGATTCTGGCTTGATCTGGCGAGATGAAGTTTGGGAAGAATCCACTGTTGGGCCCTTGAGCAAGGCTCTTAACCCCAAAACTGCTCCAGGGGCCTCACCCCTGTGTCTTTAATGTCCCTCCACAATTAGAACTGCTCCATCTGGGATTTCTCCCAGGGTGTCCCGTAAAAAGAGAAACATGTTCTCAATGGAATTTTCCCTGGTTAAAAAAAGGTTTTAAAGAAAAGAATGATTCCGCTTATCTTTTTGGAACCTCGGTATCATCTGTGCTGGTGTAAGGTTTCTTAAAAAAAGGTTTTTTTAAATTCTCTAAACCAGGGGTGTCAAACTGGTCCGTAAAAGGGCCGAGGGGCTGCAGATTTTCGTTTCATTTGAACAGAAGCACACCTGATACAACTAATCAACTGGGCAGGCTGAGATCAGTTGATTTAAAATATCTGTGTTGAGTGTGCTTCTGCTTGGTTCGATCGAAAACCTGCAGGCCCTTGGCCCTTTTACAGACCAGTTTGACACCTGTGCTCTGAACCAATCTGAAGTTTTGTGCTGCATCTTTAGCAACAGCGAGCTTAGCTTGTCTGATGTGTGCTTTGCTGGTGTGAGGTGCTGCAAGTCTTGATGAGGTTGTCACTCTGTCAGTCTGCCCTATCAGCTGTTCTATCCAGTTTGGTCACTCCACCCCTCCCCCCTTCCTGTTCCAACTGTATTTGCATTCATTTGTGTTTTTGTGCATCTTGACTGGCTGAGACCATCATGGGGCCACTCCCCATACCTGCATGTGCATTTATTTTTTCTTTTTTTTGACTGTGCCTGAGACTGGGTATGGTCACATGGTACAGACACGTGTTACACATGCCGCACGCATGACAGGTTTAGCTCACTGATGCAGTGACAGTACATGATGACAGCACCACTGAGGAATTCTGGGAAATTATCTCCTAGCCCTCACCTGAATGATGGTGTCTGGTGTATTAGACTCATTTTTCAAAGAAGTGCAGATATTTAGAGATGAACTTTTCTGGTGATGATGATGCTGAGCTCAGGTATGTAGGCGTAATCTTTATCTTATTCTTTGGCCGTGAGGATTTTAATTTGTAACTTCTCTTAATGGCCTGGGTATGACATGCCTTTGTTTGCATCACGGTTGTAAATCACTGCCGTTTTCAGAATGCAATGCGGTTGCACATTTTTGTGGAGAACTTTGGGTACTTTTCACCTGCGATGGGTCTTATTTTATCTGAAACTGCAGAACTAAATGAAGGGTTTCACTAAATAAGTGAAGAAAACCGAGTCTGATTCTCTCACTCTTACACTACATCTCTATTAAACGAACCCAATCAATGGTGGATGAGTGAATATTGAGTGTAAACTGCCTTGTGTGACACCGGTTTGTGATTGGTACCTGTATGCGACGCCGGTTTGTGATTGGTGCCTGTGTGTGACACTGGTTTGTGATTGGTGCCTGTGTGTGACACTGGTTTGTGATTGGTACCTGTGTGTGACACTGGTTTGTGATTGGTGCCTGTGTGTGACGCCGGTTTGTGATTGGTGCCTGTGTGTGACACTGGTTTGTGATTGGTACCTGTGTGTGAAGCCGGTTTGTGATTGGTGCCTGTGTGTGACACTGGATTGTGATTGGTGCCTGTGTGTGATGCCGGTTTGTGATTGGTGCCTGTGTGTGACACTGGTTTGTGATTGGTGCCTGTGTGTGATGCCGGTTTGTGATTGGTGCCTGTGTGTGACACTGGTTTGTGATTGGTGCCTGTGTGTGATGCCGGTTTGTGATTGGTGCCTGTGTGTGACACTGGTTTGTGATTGGTACCTGTGTGTGACACTGGTTTGTGATTGGTGCCTGTGTGTGACACTGGATTGTGATTGGTGCCTGTGTGTGACACTGGTTTGTGATTGGTGCCTGTGTGTGACACTGGATTGTGATTGGTGCCTGTGTGTGACACTGGATTGTGATTGGTGCCTGTGTGTGACGCCGGTTTGTGATTGGTGCCTGTGTGTGACGCCGGTTTGTGATTGGTATCTGTATGTGTCGCCTGTTTGTGATTGGTGCCTGTGAGTGACGCCGGTTTGTGATTGGTGCCTCGTGTGTGACACCGGTTTGTGATTGGTGCCTGTGTGTTTCCTAGGTTACTGCCGGGCCCCTCCGAAGGTGGGGCCCTGCCGCGCGGCATTCCGTCGCTGGTACTATGACAGCGTGACGCACGAGTGTGTGGAGTTCCTGTTCGGGGGCTGCAAGAGCAACCTCAACAACTACCTGAGTGAGGCCGAGTGTTCACGAGCCTGTGAGGGAATCTCAGGTACTGCGAGTCTGTGTTTCGCTGTGTGTGTGTGTGTGTGTGTGTGTGTGTGTGTGTGTGTATGCGTGAGTCTTTTTTTTGTGTGTATGTTTGTTTTTATGCATGTGCGTATGCGTGTTTGTGTTTGCGGGCACTTGTGTGTGTATATACATGTACAAGTGTCTGTGTGTGTTTTTTGCGTGTTTGGTTGGTTGTTTGTGTGTGTGTCTCTCATGGTTTGTTTGTGTGTCTTTAGTTGTATTTGTGCGTGTGTGTGCTCGTGTGTTTGGATATGTGTGTATTTGGTTGTGTGTTTGTACACGTGTGTGAATGTGTTTGTGTTTTTGTGCTTGTGCATGCATATGTATTTGTATGTGTGTGTGTCTTAGTGTTTGTGTGTGTGTGTTTGTGTGTGTGTGCATGTTTGTGGGTGTGTGTGTGTTTGCAGGTGTTTGTGTACATGTATGTTACTGCATGTGTGCAACAGCCACTAAGCTATGAATTCAAAAGCCATTTGAACCATTCTTTTCTATTGTTTAATTATTTATGTTCATTAAATTTGTTAATCATGTGAATTCTGTCCATTTTTAGTTGGGAATAACAAACGGCACGCAGGAAAAACTGAAAAATAAGTCAATCTCGGCCAGTGTGTAGTTGTAATATAGTTGTTTTAGTTGTAATCTTTACATTACAATTTCCATTACTTTTTGTTGCCAAGGGGGTAACACAACTTCTCAAGCAGAAAAGTAACATGAAGCAAGATAATATTCTCTACTTGAGAGGAAAAAAATTCAATTTTATGAGAGCAAAATACTTTTTAGGACAGACTTTCCTTTTCAGAGCGTGTCGAGAAAATGGGTTTTAAATACTGGCTCATATGGAGACATTTTCTTTGGTTTTGAAATGTGAAAAGTAAGCGGGTCTCTTCAGGCTGAGGATCTTTGCTCTTTCTTAAGTTTTTTTTTTTTTTTTCTGAAATCTCTTGATTTCATCCACGTTTTCTCGTTCCCTCTCTCCCCAGCTGCCTCTGGCCGAAGTGCCCCTCCCCCCAAAGGTTGGTGCCTAAGGATGGCTGTGAATTATGTTAAAAATGTGTGATTGAAGAATGCTGTGTGTTATGTGAATGCTGTTATACTGCTTATGTCAAAAAAGGAAAACTGCACCTGGATGTGAATATGCCAGTACACTGCATTGCGTCTGATAGTCTTCACATTCTTTCATGAACTACTAACATTCTAACAACATTTATTAAAGTTGGCCAAAAATGTTCTACTTTTTCATAGGTAGTGACTTGGTAAATGGATTATTTATAACATGTTGTGCTGAAAATGGAGGGCCGGAACTTGCAAAATAAATACAATGATAGGTCATTGGTCAGTCAGGAATTTAAATTACTCCACGTATTACATCCACTTTTACTGTATGTAGTTTTATAGGACCGGTGAAAGTTATAGGGGAATAAAATGTATAATTGTGAAACCAATTACTTTATATTTACAATGTGTGTAAATGTTACAGTCAGATTGTGAAACCAGTCATTTCAAGAAATGACTAAAAAATTTTTGTCATTTTGTGAAATGACTGAAGTTTAGCGCTAGCCATTTCATGAAAAGACTGAAAGTTCATGAAATGATTGATTTTGCAATCTGACTGTAACGGATAAATGTAGAGGATTTCTAATGAATGAGCCAGCGATACCAAATTTATGAAGCGAGAGTAGAAGTTTTTAAGTATTCTGAGCCTTTGGTGTGGAATAAATGAAATTTACCACTCGATTTTCATAAATTTGATATCACTAACTCCATCATTATAGATCCTTTTTATCCCATAAATGCCAGAATCATATTATTTGGAAAATGGGGAAAAAAAAGCACTAGCTTCTAGTTGGTGGTCTGTTATAGTCAGTGGGATGAATAATTTGCTAGCTAGCATGCTAACCCTTTTGCCATGAAATTAATAAATTCAGGTTTCTATGATAACTGTTTCATGTGTAACTTATTACTGGCGGAAAGCATTAGCATGCTAGTTAGGGATTTATTCATCCCATTGAGTTGAACAGACCGCCAACTAGAAGGTAATGCTAGCGATGGTTAACAGTTACCAACAGGATTGGTAACGTTAGCATTGTGACTTTTTTGAAGCTTGCCAATGAACGGAATTTGACCAATCTTGACGTGAGAAAGCTGTATTAAACAAATTTTTGATCAATTATGGGATATTTATATATACTGTGTGTGTGTGTGTGTGTATATATGAAGTATGTCCAAGTGTGTTCAAACTTTTGATTGGTACTATGTGTGTGTGTGTGTGTGTGTGTGTGTATATATATATATGTATACACACAGTATCTCACTAAAGTGAGTACACCCATCACATTTCGGCAATTTATGATATCTTTTGAAGGGGCAACATTACAGAAATGAAACCTGAATATATTCTACAGTAGTCATTGTACAATATATGTAGCAGTGTAGATTTACTGCACTGTCCAAATAACTGAACAAACGATCACTATTTCCAAAATGGGTGGCAACAAAAGTGAGTACACCTCACCGTCAACATGCCATATTGTGTCCGTAGTGTCAATATTTAGTGTGACCACCATTGTTGTCCAGCACTGCCTTGATTCTCCTCAGCATGGAATTCACCAGAGCTGCACAGGTTGTTGCTGGGATCCTCCTCCACTCCTCCATGAGAACATCACGGAGCTGGTGGATGCTGGACACCTGCTGCTCCTCCACCTTCCTCTTGAGGACGCCCCACAGGTGCTCAGAGGGATTCAGGTCTGCAGACATACTTGGCCATGCCATCACCTTCACCTTCAGCTTCTTCAGGAAGGCAGTTGCCATCTTGGAGGTCGTTATCATGTTGGAAAACTGCCGTGCGACCCAGTTTCCAAAGGGAGGGCATCATGTTCTGCTTCAGAATGTCACAGTCTATGTTGGAATCCATTATTCCATTAATGAAGCGCAGCTCCCCAGGACCAGAAGCACTCATGCAGCCCCAGACCATGATGCTGCCACCACCATGTTTGACTGTAGGCAGTACACACTTGTCTTGGTACTCCTCACCAGGGCGCCGCCACACTTGCTGGACACCATCTTAGCCGAACACGTTTATCTTGGTCTCATCAGACAACAGAACATGGTTCCAGTGGTTCCTGTTCTTGGACTGGTTGTCTTCAGCAAACTGTTTTCCGGCTTTTTTGTGGTCTAGTGCAGAGATGCCAAGTCTCACGCATTCGTCGTAGGTCTCACGCATTTTTTGGGCTTATTCACCATAGTCCGCAATAATTAATTGAACGTTTAATGAGATTCTCGCGCGGAATTAAAATCCTGTGCATTGAAGTTTCAGTTTCACTTGCATAAAGGTGCACCTCATCACAAGTAACATGGAAAGCGATTATAACTCCGGACTTCCCGTGCCTCTCTTTACTCAGGGATTGGAAACAATGCATGTGTTTCATGATTGTTTAAATTGTTTTAATGAAATAAGACCATTTGAAACGTTTTCATGCAATTCCATTGCTTTCAATCCCTCAGTAAAGACAAGCCTGAGAATTCCCGAGTCATAATCGATTTCCGTGTCACTAGTGGGGAAATCCACCGTAATGCACGTGAAACTGATTAACTTAATGCACAATGACTTAAATTCCGCGAGTGAATTTCTCCAGTGCGCGTTGATTGAATAATTGCTGACTACAGCACAGGAACGTGAATGCCACTAAGAGGAGAGACTCACGCCTAAGGCATGAGACTTGGCATCTCTGCTAGTGTCAGAAGAGGCTTCTGTCTTAGCCAACGGCCATGCAGACTGACTTGGTGCAGTGCACGGCGTATGGTCTGAGCACTGACAGGCTGTTCTCCCACTGCTGCAACCTCGTTAGCAATGCTGCCAGCACTCCTGCGTCTGTTTTCTGAAGCCAACTTGTGCACCTGACGCAAAGCACGAGGACTCAACCTCTTCGGTTGACCCTGATGAAGCCTGTTCCGAGTAGAACCCGTTTGGGAAAACCGCCGCCACCGTGCTGTAACTCAGTTTCATGGTTTCACAGATCTTCTTTTAGCTTAGACCATCTTTGTGGAGAGTAACCATTCTCTTTTTCAGCTCCTCAGAGAGTTCTTTCCCATGAGGTGCCATGTTGACCATCCAGTGACCAAAATGAGAGCATTTCACCCAAAGCACCACAATTTAAACCTTCAACACGTTACACAACCTCATGTGGCCTAGTGGAACAGACAAAAGCATGAACATGATGAATAAGACATGTTTCATTGCTCGGTTGAACATTACCAATTGGGGTGTGTTCTCACTTTTGTTGCCACCCATTTTGGAAAAATGACTGTTTGTTCAGTTATTTGGACAGTGCAGTAAATCTACACTGCTGCACACATTGTACAATGACTACTCTAGAATATATTCAGGTTTCATTTCTGTAACGTTGTCCCTTGAAAAGATATAATCAATTAATTGTCGAAATGTGAGGGGTATACTCACTTTTGTTAGATACTATATATATATATATATATATATATATATATATATATAACGTATGCACAGTGAGTCAAAGAAAACTATACACGTTTTAAATGTCCAATTATTATATTCTGTAGCAATGTATACAGCATCTTTTTACAGGTACGTTTTCAGCAGCTCTTTCTGCTTCTTTTGATCCCAGTTTGCACCTTGTTAGATCAAACCTATGACTGCTGTGGAACAATTTAAGGAGTTCAGTGAAATTTCACTTGTGCCGACTGATCAAGCTCTGATTCAAAGCAAACAAAACAGAATTCCCTCTGTGAAGTTTCAAGTCAACATGAAACATTTATGGTTCGTTAGGAAACTGACGGCGAAAACTCTGCAGCACATTTGTAACGTTCCGTATCCTATGATATTCAGTGACCAAGAAGGCCCTTTGCCTGGGGGTAAACTGTGGACGCACCATGCTTGGCAGTGCCAGGTCATTACGACCAATGCACAGGCAAGATTCATATGCCTGTTTTTAAGTTCAAATGACGATGCAACCCATTATGACATGCATGGACAATTTCACATCCAGCCCTGGTCAGTTGGCACAAGTCAGATTTCCCTTGAGTCCCTTAATTGTCCTCTGTGCAGTCATGCCTGAAACCTAATGAGGTGTATCTGGTACCAATATCAGCGGAAAGATCTGAGGAAAAAGTACAAAATATGTTGTATACATGTATATTGCTACACCATCACAAAATGACCCGTTAAAAAGTGTATAGTTTTTTTTTTACTCACTCTATGTGTGTTTGTGTGTGTGTGTGTGTGTGTGTGTGTATGTATGTATGTATGTATGTATATATATATATATATATATATGTGTGTGTGTGTGTGTGTGTGTATGTATGTATGTATATATATATATATGTGTGTGTGTGTGTGTGTATGTATGTATATATATATGTGTGTGTGTGTGTGTGTGTGTGTGTGTGTGTGTGTGTGTGTGTGTATATATATATATGTGTGTGTGTGTGTATGTATGTATATATATATATATATGTGTGTGTGTGTGTGTGTGTGTATGTATATATATATATATATATATAATACACACACACACACACACAGATCAGTGGCGGCTGGTGAACTGGCGGTAGGGGAGGCTCAAAACAATCCCTTAAAATGAATGATTGGTCACAACCTTTTTTCAATCATTCTTTTAAATTACCATTACAGAAACTCCGATAACTCTCAACATTATCAGATGTGGCCAGTTTTCATTTATAACGCAAACCGATTACGACTCCGGACTTCTCATGCTTCTCTTTACTCAGGGATTGGAAGCAATGCATGTGTTTCATGATCGTTTAAATGAAATAAGATCATTTGAAACGTCTTTATGCAATTCCATTGCTTTCAACCCCTCCAGTGCACAAGGACTTTAATTCCGCGCGAGAATCTCTTACATACGCGTTGATTGAATAATTACTGACTACAGCAGAGGAACGTAAATATGCATCTTAAACTCACTCCGAATGTGTGAGAGTTGACAGGTATGCGTTATAAATGAAAACTGGCCACACCTGATAATGTTGAGAGTTTTCGGAGTTTCTGTAATGGTAATTTAAATGAATGATTGAAAACAGGTCGTGACCAATCATTAATTTTAAGGGATTGTTTTGAGCCTCCCCTATCGCTAGTTCACCAGCCGCCACTGATATATATATATATACATACAGTCATGCCCAAAATTATTCATACCCCTTCCAATTTTTGGGTTTTTTCAAGATATTTTTTGACAAATCAAATTTATTCTTGCACAAATGACACAGTAAGTTGACATAAGGCTGTAAGAAGTACAGTAAACAATTTTTCAAGAAATACATTACTTTTTGGTTTTTTATTTGACAGATTTACAAAAAATGCCATGTCTAGAATTATTCATATCCTTTTCTCAGTAATTGATGGCAAAGTCTTTATTCACAATTATAGCCTCCAAACGCGTCCTGTGGTTGATCACGAGGTTTCTGCACGTCTGCACGGGGATTTTGGCCCACTCCTCTTTGGCAAACTTCTCCAGATCCTTGAAGTTTAAGGGTTTCCTTGCCATGACCTTGGTCTTCAGTTCCCTCCATAGATTTCTGATAGGATTGAGGTCGGTGCTCTGGCTTGGCCACTCCAAAACGTTCACTTTGTTGTCCACTAACCATTTCTTGACGGAGTTGGCCGTGTTTTTAGGATCATTTTCCTGTTGGAAGATCCATTCCTGCCCAAGACCAAGTTATTCACCAGATTGCTTAATGTTTTCACTGAGGATCTGGATATACTGGTCCTGTTACATGATGCCATTAACTTTAACAAGGTTTCCGGGCCCATTCGCTGAAAAGCAACCCCTGAGTATGATACTCCCGCCACCTTGTTTGACCGTTAGGACCGTGTTTTTCAGGTTGAATGCTTCACCTCTTACACCAAACAAAAGCCCCATCTCTGTGCCTAAACAGCTCCATCTTTGTTTCATCCGTCCATAACATTTACAGCCAGAAGCTTATATCTTCATCCAGGTGAGCTTTTGCGAAGGCTAGACTAGTTCTTGTGTGTCTGGGTTGGGGATTCTAAGAAAGGTGAAGTGTTCAACCTGAGAAACACGGTCCCAACGGTCAAACACGGTGGCGGGAGTATCATGCTCTGGGGTTGCTTTTCAGCGAATGGGCCCTGAAACCTTGTCAAAGTTAATGGCATCATGAAACAGGACCAGTATATCCAGATCCTCAGTGAATACATTAAGCAATCCACCGAAAAACCTGGTCTTGCGCAGGAATGGATCTTCCATGAGGATAATGATCCTAAACACATGGCCAAATCCATCAAGAAATGGTTAGTGGACAACAAAGTGCACGTTTTTGAGTGGCCAAGCCAGAGCACCGACCTCAATGCTATCCAGAATCTGTGGAGGGAACTGAAGACCAAGGTCATGGCAAGGAAACCCTCCAACCTTGAGGACCTGGAAAAGTTTGCCAAAGAGGAGTGGGCCAAAATCCCCTTGGAAACGTGTAGAAACTTTGTGATCAACCACAGGACACGTTTGGAGGCTGTAATCGTCAATAAAGGCTTTGCCATCAATTACTGAGAAAAGGGTATGAATAATTCTGGACATGGCATTTTTTGGAAATCTGTCAAATAAGATACCAAAAAGTGTTGTATTTCTTGAAAAATTGTTTACTGTACTTCTTACAACCTTTATGTCAACTTACTGTGTCATTTGTGCAAGAATAAATTTGATTTGTCAAAAAAAAAATCGAAAAAAAACAAAAATTGGTAGGGGTATGAATAATTTTGGGCATGACTGTATATACACACACTTCAGTAAAAGAATAGGCCAATGGATAAAGTTCACTGGGATTTCGGTATGTTTTAGCTGCAGTTCCATTTTGGGGAAAAAAAAATGTTAGATCTATAATGGCTGTAAAACCCATTATGAAGTTGGTTAATTAAAATAAATAAAGTAAATTAAAATAAATCGTCACATGAGTGACACAAGGTCACAAGTGGCATTCCTGGTGACACCTGTTTTTCCCACCATGAAGTACTACAGTGGTGCTCCCTTAATTCATAGTTTGAGAGACTGGTTTTGCCAGGAATGTCACTTGCGACCTTGTGTTACTCATGTGACGACATGCATCTTAGCAGTGATGCCAGTTAACAGTCTCCCTCATCAAGACGGGGGGATGGGCGAGTAACACAAGACTTGATTCTGGTCGCTTGGTGTGTTTTCAGCGGAGGTGTGTGGTGCCCCCTGTGCGGAGGATCAGTTCGACTGCGGCAATGACTGCTGTGTGGATGGAGAACTCGAATGTGACAGTGTGAATCAGTGCAGCAACGACTTGGATGAGAAGTCCTGTCAGGCCTGTGAGGACTGCACGATCCGCACACCTCCTCACGTACCAGCGTCCAAACACCCGTACTCACAACCTCACATTCACATACTCACAACCACTCACAACCTCACATTCACATACTCACAACCATACATTCACATACTCACAACCTCACATTCACATACTCACAACCACTCACAACCTCACATTCACATACTCACAACCACTCACAACCTCACATTCACATACTCACAACCATACATTCACATACTCACAACCTCACAACCTCACATTCACATACTCACAACCATACATTCACATACTCACAACCTCACATTCACATACTCACAACCACTCACAACCTCACATTCACATACTCACAACCACTCACAACCTCACATTCACATACTCACAACCTCACATTCACATACTCACAACCTCACATTCACATACTCACAACCTCACATTCACATACTCACAACCATACATTCACATACTCACAACCTCACATTCACATACTCAAAACCTTACATTCACACACTCACAACCTTACATTCATATACTCACAACCTCACATTCACATACTCACAACCACTCACAACCTCACATTCACATACTCACAACCATACATTCACATACTCACAACCACTCACAACCATACATTCACATACTCACAACCACTCACAACCTCACATTCACTTACTCACAACCTCACATTCACATACTCACAACCACTCACAACCTCACATTCACATACTCGCAACCACTCACAACCTCACATTCACATACTCACAACCTCGCGTTCACATACTCACAACCTCACATTCACATACTCACAACCTCACATTCACATACTCACAACCATACATTCACATACTCACAACCACTCACAACCTCACATTCACATACTCACAACCTTACATTCACATACTCAAAACCATACATTCACACACTCACAACCTTACATTCATATACTCAAAACCTTACATTCACATACTCACAACCGTACATTTACATACTCGCAACCGTACATTCATATACTCAAAACCTTACATTCACTCACAGCTGTACATTTACATACTCAGAACCGTACATTCAAATACTCTCAACCTTACATTTACATACTAACCACCTCACATTCACATACGCACAACCTTACATTCACATACTCAACCATACATTCTCATACTCAAAACCTTACACTCAGTCACAACCTTCGATTTACATTCTCACAACCTTACATTTACATGATCAATAACATCTTTACATTCACTTACTCACAACCTTACATCCACATACTCAAAACCTTACATTCACTTACAACTTGACATTTCCATACTCACAACCTAACATTTACATGCTCACTAACACCTGTACATTCACATACTCGCATTCTTACATTCTCATACTTCCATTCTTTCATTCACGTTCTCATTCATATTCTTAAATTGACAAACTCGCATTCTTGAACTCACAAGCTCACTTTCTTGCGTTCCCATACACATTCGCACACTAGTTCACATTCTTACATTTACATGCTAATTCACATTTTAACCTTCCCCTCCGAATTTACATTCACGCATTAACACACTCATTTGCGCTCTTTCTTTCATGTACTCACTCATATTCTTTCATTCACTCGCTAATTCACGTTCTTACACTCATATACTCATTCACATTTGCTAACACAGTCACATTCACAAATTCCCATTCTAATTCACATTCGTACCCTCCCACACCAATGCACATTTAAACATTAGCACGCTAATTTGCATTCTTTCTTTCGTATGCTCACCCACATTTTTTCAGTCACCTACTCATTCACATATTCACTTAAATTCTCATATCGACACAGCCACTCACTCACTTCATAATTCCAATGCGCGTTCTCTCCTCTCTCATTCACTCACACACTCTCAATCATTCTCTCACTCTTACTGTATCCAAGACACCTTGTACACTTCAGTGAGTTGGGAGAGGAATCTTTTAAGAAGGGTTCACTCTGTTGCTGCTTAAGACACATTGAGATCGGTAGTCCGATAGTTTAAATGCCATAGGTTGGCCTGTTCGTCTAACCCTTGTGCTCTTGTTCATTAGTGAACTCGACCTTTGGCCGCCTGCTGGAGGTCCCTGTGAATGAAGACTTGGGTAAGCTCTCTTCCTCCTCTGCTCCCTCTCTCTTCGCATTTTTCACAGCTCATTTCTCTTCTTTCTTATCCAACATGACTTGCATTTGATTAGACTAAGCCAGGGCCCATCCTCCCCTGTAGCAGTGTGGGCTTAAGGGCCTAGCTCAAGGGCCCGAATTCTTCATTAAACTTGCTGCGGCTACATTGGGGTTCCACGTACCCGGTTGATTGCTTTTGCCACAAGGTCAAAGGTCACACACGCTCCAATCCCCTCTGATAGGCTAGTTACTCTAACCCGTGTGGATGAGTACATTACATTACATCATGGACATTTATCGGATGCGGTTTTCCTCAGCAGCATCAAACACAAAGTGCATTAGCATCGGCAAAAGTGCTGTAAACCCCAGAAAGAAGTATCAGCACATGTATCAGAAGTAGCTAGAACTTGGTTGACCTTGTGGGTTACCAGCTATAGAAAATGAATCAATAAAACAATCCGTAGAGATGATGTACAAACAGTTAAAGCTACAATTAATTGTGAAATGTATTGGTCACAAAATTAAGTAGGAGGGGTTGGTATAGCCTGAAGTGATAGGTCTTTAGATGACAGTTGATTGCGGTCAAAGTCTCTGCTGTGGAGACTTCCGGGTACAGGTCAGTCTGCCATTAGGGAACCAGAATAGACGTGACGGGACGTGACGGGGAACGGGAGTAGTCATTCCTGTTAGTGGGGAGTGGGGGCCTTCAGGATGCAAGGGGCTTGATGTTAAAGGTGGAAAATCCAGATTCAGAACATTGAAGTCCACTCCAGTACTCGGTTCCAGCCAACCAGCTCTGTCGCTTAGCAGAACCCTCCAACCTGGAGGTGCAGCTACTTAGTGAAATAAATAAAATTCAATTCAAGTTTATTTGTATAGCGCTTTTCACGTGAGTACTGTCACAAGGGTGCTTTACAGAATAAATACATGTGGTGCCTGGTAAAGATGCCAAAAATAGCAAATGAGATTTAAAAAAAACTCCATGCGGGAAGAAAAATCCTCAATAGTTGGTGAGAAAAAACTCCCCAGTGGGAAGAAATCTCAGGGGGAACCCGGCTATAGTGGAGGAGCCCATCCTCAGCTGAGCAGCTAACTGTAATGCAGGTTGGATTTCTGAAGTCTGGTCTGAAATCCAAAGAATCAGCTGACTGATTTCAAGGGTAGAAGGAAAACTTGGCAGGATTTTAACTTTCTGACTGTGAATTTTCTACCTGTGGTGACCAGCGTGTTCCACCCCCTCCACAGCTCGCTGCACCGAGCCCCCAGTGACGGGCCGCTGCCGAGCCAGCATGGCCCGCTGGTACTACGACCCAATGGAGAGGACGTGCCATCCCTTCGACTACGGCGGCTGCGATGGCAACGACAACAACTTCCTGAACATGGACACCTGCATGGAGACCTGCAAATCAGTAACGGGTACGAGGGGGACACTGTAGGCCTGAGTCCAGGTTCATGACACAAAAGTCCAGCTCGGGGTTTTGTCGGAACCACCGGGATTTGCTCATTTGCGCAATTCCTCAGCCAGGAATTGTTGAACGAATTTGGTAAAATTGGTTGGCTGAGCTGGTGGGTGGACCAAATTTACGGCAGGATTTTCATTGTCTAACCTCAGCTTCTGAGCTGTGAATAAACGCATCCAGTTCCTAACAGCGAGAGCCATTCCAGGTCTTACGGGAAGCTTCCTGGTGAACTGAACCGGACTCAAATTTTGGTCGCTAGCTTTTGGTGCCCCCACTTGCTTCTAGTAAGTCCTGGAATGGTCTCAAACTGCCATGCCGTGGGATTGGCTAGAACATTCCTGGAACATTCATGTTGGTTCTAACTGTTCGACCCTCCTGTGTGTCTGTTTCTGTGCAGAGAAGGACCTCTTCTCGCGATCTGGCTTCCAAAAGTCGACAGGCACCAGCAATAAAGGTGCACCATTTTTTATTCTCTTTTCAGCCTCAGTTGATATTCGTTGCCACTCTCATTTATATGATTCTTCAGTGCATGGAGTCCACTCAATATTTTTCTTGTTAATTATTCCAACTTTAGTTGGCAGTAAACCAGCAATGTGCTCATGTTACCAAATCCTTTGTCCTCCTAAAACTCAAGAACCATAAAAGACTCAAATTTGAAAACTTAACTGGAAACTTTTATGTGTTCAAGTTGCCTGGAATCCATCTATATCAAGTGCTGGTCACTCCCAATGGTCACTAACTGATATAGTCTGGCCTCACGGTGGATTTACACTGGTCTGGCGCGTCATCGCCTGCAGACGCTATGCTTCCCTCGGTTTGGCCGCTTATGGGCGGTTCAGCATTCCCAGTGACGTCGCTGTCCGTTAAATGCTGCCCTGAAATAAGTACTGTCCAATGTAAAGTTGTCAAAAGTAAATTGACACCACTAACGATATTAATTCAACCTACTATTGCTTTTTCCCGCCCGGATTTTGATTTTGGTAGGGACTGCAATTGTGTCGAAAAGAAAATACAATTAAAATGATGAGTTTTAATGCTTCCGAACGATATGAAGCCTTCCTACGCGGCGCATATCTCGCCAAATATAAACGCAATTATGCAGCCCTCCCCTGGCAGCATTGAGCTGCATATCACAGGATTTATGAAATTTTTAGCGAAAACGACAAACTTACCGGAGACGCAAACAATCTCTGCCACCTTCCTCCTCGTGCGGTTTCTTTGTCATTGTCCCTTTAATTTGGCAGGGAACCCTCTAATAAAATCAAAAAAGACGAAACTATAGTTTCTCTTTTATATCTTCACGGGGAACTTGCGAGAAGCGGAACGATTATTTCGGAGGCCACTTGGCCTTGAAGACAACGCGCACACCGTCTGCTATCCCCTGATTGGATATTCGCTTCGCGTTTGCCGGATTAATTGCCATAAACCTGGGATATCCCAGCTTCTTCGACGCGCCGCAAGCACCAAATTTGACGCGCCGCTCTCATCATGCATTGCGCCACTGCTTCGGACGCCCTCGCCGCTCACCATAGAAAATGAATGGGAGGCGTAGGCGTCAGTTGACGCGCCGGACCAGTGTAAATCCACCGTCAGTCGTATAGGCCAGCGTTTAGCCCTTACATCACTAATGAACTGGATATATAAATATTCATACTTTCTGCTCTTGGCTGATTGGGTGACCTTTTGGCCAGAACCACCAATCGCGCGGCGCCATTTGCAGAATGAATGCTGACGGGTTATCCGTCGCATCTTGTTGTCAGAAGTGGTAGCTAAGTAGGTGAGCAATGAAATGTTGGGACAAGTATCTATCTTATATCTGCATGTTGCTTGTATATTTCCTTTTACTTTGCTACATCATGCATTTTACAACACAACTAACGGCTGTACTCAGCATTATGAATATGAGTTAGCTGGCCAGCTGCGGCATTCGTGAATGTTATTTGACATGAGCTGGCCCATGTGAACCGTCATTGCAACGACAGTCCGCAGACGATGTAGAAAAAAAAGCTTAGAACTTTTCAGGAAAGTGATAGCGCCTTCTGTATACAGCTGACTGCAAAAATGTTGTCACCGCCCGATAGTTCTAATGTTCCTGTAGTAATTGGCTAACAAATTAAGACGATTAGCTGCTTTGCTTACCAACTAAATCCAGGTTTTCTCCATGAATCCAATAAACTTCTCAGACAAACTGCCGTTTTAAAACAAACTGGGCATGTGCGGTAGAAACATCTTCCCACTGAATTGCTATTTCTGTTGATTTGCGCTCGCGCGGTTGCGATTTTGGTCAAGACTAGGAAGAGAGCAAAATTAAGAAACTCAAAACAAATGTATTTTTTGTCCACCAATCGATAGACATATTTATTTCAAAATGTAGCTAATCAAAAGATGACAATCTGGAGTACCTGGAAAACAAGAATTTATGGGAAGGTAGGGACGATTTATATATTTTTACAAGACGTTTTCGGAAGTCTAAGCTTGATTAACCCATTACGATCCTGCCATTGCATACAATGAGCAGCACAACCTGGGCAAACATGAGCTTAAAAATGAGATTGTGGCTTGCTTGCGTTTACTCTTGGAGTGGTTGTTGGGTTTTGAACTGGATTACCAGTCTATGAAGCTGGTATGTAATACGACAGTTGCTAATTTATTCCTTGCCTGTCTACTTTCTTCGGAAAAGAGAAGATGGATAACTTGTTCCTATTATTACAACCTATTGCTGCACGACGTTTCGGCATTTTTAACGTGGATGGCCAACGCTTATTTTGCCGCTTTGCCCCACTTGTTTAATATCTGATATCAATCCAGTACAAGATCATAGTGATCAAATATATTCCTTTTACCTTTAAAAACGATTAAACTTTGATGGCAATAACAGTATCACTGAACATATAAACACAAGCATTATTTTAGTTTGAAAGTTTAATTCTTAGTTTGCCGCAGTCCGGTACTGTATTACTGTATTTCTGTATTGCCAGATGTTACGTGACCGCTGCTGAGAGAGACACAGGTATCGAACAAAGTTCATTTTCTCCTGATCTGTTGGTCTTAAAAATGCCATTGCAGCACCAGAATATTTGGAAGATATGTGGCCTGTGAAAAATAAGTCTAGTATTTAATTCTGTGAGAATGGGGAAAAATAATCGGTGATAATCTGTGCTCACGTTCACTTCTCCCCATTGGAATCAATTCATTCAGGACCCGCCGCAAGTCTATCTAAAGGGCACCCTAGCGACTGTGAGCCAATCACAGATCTCGCGTGGATTTTGTGCAAATATTTCAAACGCTGGCCTACAGACTGAGGCCAGACATATCAGTGAGTGACCGTTGGGAGCGACCTGCACTTGATATGTATGGATTCCAGGCAAGTGTTCAAGGACCAGTCTCTCCGAATTTCATGATATTTGGACCATCATTTCATGTAGTTTTCATTCTTTAATCAGTAAAACCAATGAGCTTTTACTCCATACCTCCAGTTTAAAGTTCTTAAAAATGCTACACAACCAAAGTTGGTCTTTTGCCGTTATGGGCAACTTACTTGTTTCTCATGGGGTCAAATTTAGCAGCAATGTGATGATGTGTTCTAGCATGAAAAACACGTACAGCATTAGAGGGATGTGGTATAACACGAAAGGGGCGTGTTATAGCATCAGTGCAGTGTGCTACAGCATTGAAGATGTGGTGTTGCAGCAATGGGATGTGTTATAACATTAACGTAATGCGGTACATCATTATCAATCAGACCTTATTTATTTAGAAGTTTTCATCCAAACATTGTGGCACACAAAGTGCTTTACAAAATGAAAAACAATATTAAAATAATACCCCACCTTCCCTCCACCACAAAAAAAAAAAAAAAACCCTGATTAAAACAACTGCGGAACTGAGGAAACGCTATCAAGAATCTGTTAAATCTACATGAGGAAACACTGGAAGTAGGATTAAATAATAATAAAAATAATGGAAATATTAAAAATAATAAAAATTTAAAAATAAAAAATGAATAAATAATGATACTAATATAAAATGTATACACACACACGCGCACACACACACGAAAATAAATATAAATAATTGAGAAAAAGTGAGAAAATAATCAAATGCTAGAAGAAAGGAGAAAGAAAACATAAAATGATTAAAACCAGGAAAAAAAAATATGAGAAGAAAACCAATTTCAGAAGATAAAATGACACAAAGGGATATACCAACCAGTAAAATAGACAATGTTGGAGCCATTTTTTAATATTTGTGTTTAGATATTCTGACATTTGTTTTCCTTGATTTTGTGCATGTATTATTGTTATTATGAGGAAAGATGTAATTTAATGTTCGTTTTGTTTATGTATATTATCGTTAATTATGCATGCATGGATATTGCGGCCCGGAAGGGGAGGTCGGAAGGTATGATCACCTGTATTAGTAGAGGAAGCGTAGGAATGGATGGCAGAAAGGGAAGGGACAAAGTTTTTAGACCGTGTTATATCTGCGGTGAATGAGTTTCTGCTCTTTGTATCCATGCCTTTTGTCTCCGTCTATTTCGTACAGCATCAAACTTCTTTTAATTGGAAATAAATCCATATATTTCATTTTGGAAGGACACGCGTCGGCTGATTGTTTACCCTGTTTCAAACGATGGCAAAATATCTATGATGTCATAATAGACAAAGTTCAGTTAAAAGCCAGACTAAAAAGTAACGTATTGAACTTGCTTTTAAAGATATCAACACTCTCTGATCATTAAAGGGATGTGGTACTGCATTAAAGGGATGTGTTCTAGCATCGATGCATGTGGTATAGCAGCAATGGGATGTCTTATAATGTTAATTTGGAACATTGTTAAAGGGATGTGGTATATCGTTGAAGGGACTTTGTGTGACTTTAAAGGGATGTGGTATATGCGTGCCCACGCAGGTCAAGCTGCACTGGCCATCATATTGGCTGTGGCATCCCTGGTTCTGCTGGCGGTGGTGGGGTACTGCTTCGTCAAACGCAAGAGACAGCGGCCACTCCCCCCCATGCCTGGGGCCACGCCCGTCCCCACCAGTGAAGACGCCAAGCACCCGGTCTACAACAGCACCACCAAACCCATCTGAGTCCGGGTGCCTGTCCCGTTCCCTACTCTCTCCCACCCGCATCCTAGTTTACCTTCCACCGGCACCATATCCTGTCCCACCCACCCTTCCGCATCACTTCCTGTCCCGCCCACCCTCCCGCATCACATCCTGTCCCGCCCACCCTTCCATATCCCATCCTGCACTGCCTACTGTCCCGCATCAGATCCTGTTCCGCCCACCCAACTACATCACACCCTCTCTCTCACCCTATGCATCACTTCCTGTCCCGCCCACCCTACTGCATCACATCCTGTCCGGCTCACCCCAACGCTTCATATCCTGTCCCGCCCACCCAACCGCATGGCACCCTGTTTTGCTTGGTTGGCATTAGATTCCATCCACCAAGAGTGCGAGCCTGAGGTGGATTTCTGAATAAATGATAACTCGTGATGCGAGATTATCAGAAATTTGACGGATCGCCTCACCTGAAACAGATTATGAAAATAATCCCCTGATTATAATCCTCTAACCCTTAGCCTGACCCTAACTCTGTCGACCGAGGTTCTTTTTGTGGATGGAATCTACACTCTACCATTTTGCTTACCATACCACATCACTTCCTGTTCCACCCACCTGACCACATCACTTCCTGTCTCACAAATGCATCATTTCCCTCTGCCTCTCCTAGACTCCATTTCATCGCCTCCTCAAGCCTTTAATTCCCGTGTCCCCCCATTAAAACAACTCCCTAAACCTACACTGCAGACTCTTCTGCAGGAGCACTCACCCCTGGTGTTCTTCACCTTTTTTTAAAGGACTTCATTAAGAGCCGCTGTGAGACGTGTTACCGCAAACTGTTACAACTGTAAATAAGTGGGATTTATTTATTTTTACAGGTTAGGATTTCAGGGATTGTTGTATATTTTTTTTCCAGCCTTGTTGAAATTTTGATACCTTCCGTTTGGTTTCTGAGCACTCAGTCTCTAGCTGTTAGGTTTAAGGTTAACGTGGTGTGCTTCATGCTCGTAGTCAAGTTGCAGCTGATTTATCACCCATGTCGAAGTTTACTGCATTTCTGCCATTCTCTCCAGTTGGGTCATCTTGGTTTTAAGTGTCATTTTAAATTATTGCATCTGTGGAGGGTTTTTTAAATGTATGTTTACTTGTACAGAACTTTGTTCGTATTCGTGAGACGGGGTGCGAAAGTATATAGATGTCCTTGGCAGTACTTACCATTTCCAGCAACCATTAAAAAAGATAATTGAACTCCAGAAAAAAAACAAGTGCGCTTAAAGATGGCTAACACTTCAAATTGCTGGACACCAACGTTGCTGAACCTGCTGTATATAGTATTGTGCTATGGTGAATTAGAACTAATGATGAGAAGTGGATCTGTCAGTGAGTCGTGAGGTACAACGGACGATGAAGCTACTTCTATCCGATAGTGTTTGTGCACGATTGTGGATGCCTTATATTAATAACATGGCACAGTGAACAGCTTTTATATAAAAGATTTGTATTATCACTGAATGCATCATTTAAAGCAAAAGATGGTTTTTATTTTCATTAGAATAAAGATTTTCCTCTTTGTTTAAGTGAGTTGTGTATTTATTTATTTGTTATTAATAACCTCCTATATAGCAGAATAAATGCAAGCATAAAATCGACAAAAACGTATATAACGTAGATTGCAACATACAAAAACGTTTAAAATGCCTTTACAAGAAGCTTTGCTAGAACTCGCTATGCCGAGTCTGACTTGTCATATCCGTCACGGAAGAAGAGTGATCGAAGGGAGTCGACCACCTCATCCTCCAGGACAGACAAATCAAAAAAAAAAAAAAAAAAAACTCGGCTGGCTGGCATGACAAGAGAATGCAACATCGATGGCTGTATAAGCTGTGTAATATTTTGACTTTTAAAGTAATCTTTTATTTGATTTGATTTAGATATAATTTTGCAAATGTACGTGTTCCTTCTCTGTGTGTATTTTCATTATTTTTGCTTCTTTCTTCCTGATGTGCCGAGCTCTATCGGCTGTGCTATGCTCTTGCATGGTATTCGCAGTCTTATCGTGATTTTTAATTTTTTCCCTACAGGTGGCAGTATAACGTCACCATTTATCTGGCTCTTAATTGCAATTTGCTGTAGATGTCAGCAAATCTAAACTGCGTGAGAAACTAATGCAGGAAAATGTTCAGCTAAATAAATAAAATGAGCTGATTAATTGTTATGTGCAGACGAGCTATAGTTTGGAGGCAGTTAAACATAATAGGATGGTTTTTGTCTTTGTCAATCAGCGTCTGTAGCAAAAACGATACCTACTTCCATTAAGAACTGCATAATTAATGAAATCAAATTCCAAATGAACGCTACTTTTCCTGAAGTATCACATGTACTCTGCATGAGGCAACCCAAAAGAAATAAATTTTTTGTGGGCCCTATGAGAACTGACAGACTGTCGGCAAAACAACTGTGACCTATCAGAATAAGAATAAAGTTCTTTTTTCGCAGGAAAATTTTGGTGCGCATGGAGACTGAATGGTCTTTGAATGTTATAATTATTCTTCAGATGCGCATATCCCATTCTGCGTGGGAAAAAATGGGTTTTCATTGTGCACCCGCGAACCGAGTAGAGAACAGGCTTCTCTTCGAAAAGTAAAACAAATCGGTGATTTCATACCACGTTTGAGCGCAGGCGCAGAAGGGCGCTCTCTCTTGCAGCGCACTCATGAAGTTGAGCTTACTGTAATTAGTTCTGGCCCCATGAGCATCCGAATAGGCGAATCAACTTTCTCAGAGGATAAAATTTTCCAAGAAAAACACTCCTAATGTTACCGAAAGCTTCATAGGATTCTTGCTGGGTAGCCTACTCAGTTTCCTTGTGGCTTTTTCGCGACCAAAAAGTGGTAAGTCGAGAGTTTGGTAAGTGTTAATCCACGTATTTATAGCATTGTTAGGGCATCAATAACAGCACGCACGCGTACGGTGAGCTGAGACTAGCTCTTGGACATCTGGTCCTATGACAATTACATTTTCGATGTTGAGGTCGTCCTAGTTCATTTGCATTTGTAGCACTATTTACGAAGTTATTGAATATTTGACAACGTGACATATGCCATTGTGATTGTGTGGGATGTGAAGAATCGTTTGCGTTCCTCCCCTATCGCAATAATTTAGGTAGTTTTTCCAAATTAAAAAGAATCGTAAGTGCTCTCTGGGACGTGTGTGTGGGAATATTTTGCATCGTGCACTTCACGTGAGAGATCTGCGCGACTGAGCTGTTGCAGAAAGATGCAGCTGCAATAGTAGTTGATCCTGCTGTTCTTCGGTCAGCTTCTGTTCCTCCGGTTTGCGTCTTTGCGGCAGTGAAAGGAGCTGTGATAATGTGATTGTTTCTGCTCGCCTTTTCAAGCTCAAAGACGCCATTGTAACCGGTATGACAGATTGCGATTGTGATGAAAGGTTTGCGGTTTAGCGCTGTGTGACGTGATTGTGTGGCCTATACATTGGTGAGCATTCCAGGTTTAATGGTGCGTGTGTTGTTTGTGATATTTAACCCGTGTATTGTGCATTTACGTCAATATTACTCCTTCTTGTGGAGGAGTTTTAGAATGATTCTCCAATTTAACCAATTAGCTGTAACCACACTGTATTCTCAGTTATGATGTTTATATTTTAACTCTAAAAGTATTTAAAAGCGTAGAAGTCAGAGACTTACCGACCAAAAACATGTTGAATGCTCAGTAAGGAATTATTCTCGTATATTTTCGTGTCTGTCTGTTTTTTGTGGCACGCGTCTTTTGATGAGTAAATCCATACACAAGCAGTGCATTTTCTACCGAATAGATGTTGGCTACTTTTTTTTTTTACAATGGTATTGTCGATCCTCTCGGACTTAAACAAGTGCTTGAATGCTTTCATTTAAATGTCCGTGAGCTTTCTTTCCGTGCAAATATATATCATCAAATGTAGTGTATTTTCTACAAGTGGTTTGTCCATTTTGGTGTAGAGTTTGAAGTGCTTTTGGATAACTCCGGGGGTATGCCCAGGTATTTTCCTGGACTGCACTCAACCCTGGCCAGGGATTGATGGATTTTTGTCTGTCAACCTTTGTCTTAACCCTCTCATGCATGAATTATGATAAACTCAGTCAGGATTTTTTTTACTAATATGCAGCAGTGCCCAAAATCGCAGGCATATATAGAGAAAAAACACTTTACACAACTGTACACTGTAGTGACCTCCATGCATGAAATGGTTAATCTAGTAACTCCAGGTCCCAACATATTTGTGTCAATCAAATATCAACAAGCATTCTGTGGGCACCATGAAAAAGTGGAGGGGACAGTTATTGCTTACTGGTTCTACTGGTGCCTACAGTAGCTGTTCTCTAACGCAAGTGTCAATTCATAGAGGCAGCAATATTTGAATTTGGAGTTTTCTGGCACCAAGGCATGGACATTGTAGCTCATCCAGATCTCACAGTTTCTCCAACCCAGCAACCCACTGGTGGCACAACCAGTCCAGGTCCCTAGGGACTGCACAACCTCTGCAGATCTTCCGTCATGGTCTAAAGACTCATTTGTCAAGATGGGGCCTCACTGATCCCGCAAAACAGTCAATAATCTAGCCCTGCATCAGAGCATTTCTTGCTCTGTAGTGTTTTTCGGGTAATCGTGATTGTTTACTTGTCTTTTTGCCATTAGTGGCTTACTAGGGTGCAATACCTTTCGTAAACACTGAGAGCTTAGAAGCTACCGGTGCGATTTTAATCCATGATCCCCTGCTAGGGACATACTGTATTAATTTAACCAGAGAAGTTCCATTGAGATTGAAATCTCTTTTTCAAGGGAGCCCTGGGGGGGTTTAGGTCGAGAGAGAAAGGGCAATTTGCACAGCCAATTAGATCAGGGGATGATTAGGTGGCAGGTCGAAAGAGCCAGGTTGGGAATTTAGCCATGATACCCGGCCACCCCCTACTCTTGTCGAAGAGTGTCATAGGATCTTTAATGACCACAGAGAGTCAGGATGTCAGCTTAACGTCTCATCTGAAAGACGATGTCTCCTTCAGTACAGTGTCCTCATCACTGTACTGGGTCATGGGCATTATTCCACCAGAGGGAAGATCACAACGTACTGGGCCACCAACACCTCTTCCAGCAGCAGCCTGGTTTCCCCAGGTGGTCTCCCATCCAAGTACTAACCAAGCCCACACCTGCTTAGCTACAGCCACGCGGCCGGAGCAGATTGAGTGGTGGTATGGCTGCTTTGCTCATGGTTTGCTGGCACAACATGCCACAAAATTGCAAGAACACAGTTTTAAGAGTGCTCTGAAAGTTTTCATCTTGTGCACATTCAATGCCGACCCTCCGTTGCCATTGTCCTCGCTTTTTCATTGGCACGGATATTATCATATCTATACGTTAAAGCTGCTTTCACACTGGACGTGAAACAAATTTTTCGCACGACAGATTACATTCAAATATTATTGGTTTCGCGTCCAGTGTGAAAGCGGCTTTAGAGTCAGTTTCAGAGATATAAATTCAGCTTAATCCTTGAATAAATTAATATTTTGACAGATTCTCAATACAAAACTTAGATTAGTTGGAGACTCAGCTTAATCCTTGTCTGAAACTGGCCTACAATCTGTTGACTGATGGCTAATGGTGCTTCCAAAAAGTCTTGTTTGCCCTTCTTGTTTCATGCAGAACTTCCAAACTGCTACTATGACATTGTATCCAAACCTTCTGCAATACAGACTGTGATACTGAAGTATTGTTTATGTCTGCTGTTTGGTGAAAAGGAACTATTCTAAAAGAAATGAATATCATGCATCCACATACTGTATGTAAAAATGTTAGATTGCTAGTTGCCGTGGCATTGACCATATATCCTGGACAAACAGTTTCCCATGCTAAAAATTCCTTCTTAAACCTGCCTCCACTGGCAACTTGGTTTTAGCTGTCAAAGTTTTAAACTGTTAATCAGTTGTTCACCTGCTTACCTGCCAATATGATGAGGTCGTCCCCTTCATCATATAGTAGCTTATGCTACCAGCTTACACAGCTTTAATCAGTCACGAAGGAGCTATGACCAGCTAGAATTATTGAGTACCAAGCTAAAGGCCATTTTAGACTAGCACTGAATTCCAGCTGGTCTTAGCTGGAATTTTTAGCAAGCTCATTACTGCCTGAAGCAAAAAAAAAAAAAAAATATATATATATATATATATATATATATATATATATATAGTCAGTTCCAAAGCTGCCAAGTAATTCTGAAGTAAAGGGGATTTTGGGGATGTGTTAAACAGGAAGATTGTGTTACAGAAAAGGAGGTTTTCTGGCCTCTTTCCTGATAATGGTGGGGTGTTCTGGGGTTACACTAGGGATACTTTTAATTTTTCAGCTCGCTGAGTCGTGTCTTCGGTACGAGCTTCTGCTGGCTTTTTTTTTAATCTGCCTCAGTGAGGACAGATCTATGGAGAGAGGGCTAGAAGTCCGGTCAGAGCCCTCAAACCAACCGATGACAACTTCAAGTTTTCCAAATGCTTGTGTTTGTTGAATGGCAGGCTTTGATCAGCTTTTGCATGAGCGGGGCATGGAGAGGCTCTCTAAAGCAGTTTTATGCGTCTTTACCACTGATCTTTATCTAATAACTGGATTACTGACGCAATAGTAAACTTCACTGGGAGGATGAAGCAAGCTTAACGGTCCGAGCGGCCATATTGGTATGCATGTTAGTTATTAGCCGCTACACTGAATCCCATGGAAGTGCTGAATCCATGTTTATCTTTTCAATGCAGCAAACATTTTCCAGGGGATGTAGCTGGACAGTCCACAGAGCGTACTGTAGTTAACATGGATACACAGTAATGGATATATTGCTTATTATTGACTATTAGCAACCAGCCTACCTTAACATAACACGTTCACTAGAATCAACATTCGCCAAGTTACTGGTCATTTCTTGAATTCTTCAAATCAGTTTCCTATCATCTTTTCCTGTTACACAGTAATCCTGCACAGATCAGTGATCTAAACATTTACGTCATGTTGAAGTGAGAGCAGTCGTCTCGCATTTACAGCGGCCTGTGATGTCACAAAGAGAGAAATGTCATCCCAATGCTACCAGTCAGTCATCTTTCACCAACAGTCATGTAAATAGTGGAGTCTACATCGCTCGCAGTTACACTCACGGGTTACAGAGTCTTGGCTTTACATGTGTGGATTTTTTCAAGATTCCTGAACATTTTTTTTTCTATACTAAGGGCTTATGTCTGCTGGCTTTTCAAATGCATTCCCATGTAGGGTTGCTAGGCAGCTTTATCCCTGGTCCTCAGTCTGCTGAATTTGTTCGATTTATGCTGTTTCATGATTATTTCTGTCCTGCGTACCACTGTGTGACTTACATGCATTGCTGACTGGTCCCTTTATCAAATAGGACTTCATTTGAGCTTTAAGGCCGTGTCGTCAATGCTAATTTAGAGCTGCTGCCATTGTCAGCTGGCCATTGCTAAATAAATAAATACATAAATAAAAATAATAAATACATGAAAAATTGGGTTCAGGGAGCCATATCTCCCCATCTTTGCTCCCTGTTTGGTTTTTTTGCAAAATATTAATTTGTCGTAGTCTGTGGTGGTGAAACTTTGACTCTGTCTGCGTTTAATGATTGACTGTTCAGGAAGATGACAGCTGGTGAACCACTGGACGAGCAGCAATGTGAATGCCTTTGAGTCCAAAGCTAAGGGCCGTCAGTGTAATTGGAATGCAGTTCTTTTGACCCGAGCTCTGGGGTCTGTGCTGTCACATGCTGTAGCTGTAAGCCCCTTTAGTGCTGGAAGGGAGTACAGAGGTTCTGCAGTGTCTGCAACATTAGCCAGACATTTTTAAATGTCTCACTAAATGTGGTAGGAAGTATAAAATGTTGATTGTTTCTGGCATTTTCTGCTGTGAATTCATTGCTTGCTAATAGCCCATGATAGAATAGAATCTGTAAGTGGGAGCCCCCCTCTCGTTAGCTTGTATGCTGCAGTGACGTTTAAGAGCGAGGTAGTTCTCTAAGACAGTCGACAGCGTACGACAGCATTGATACCCTTGATTTGCATGAGCTGAACGCAGCTCAGGGACAGCGACCTCTGACCCTGGAGTTTCGTGCAGTGTTTGTAGCCTCTCGTTGTGATCTATTCAGGGTCACCTGCAGTTCTTCCCGCAGTGTGACGCAGGACAGTGGCTGTGGTTCGATGCAGGGAGAATCACGGACGCTGCCCAGGTGCCGGAACATTCTTTACCCACAAATCACCTCTGCTTCTATTTCTCCCGCCACTTGGTCACAGTGGAATGACTTTTATTGGCCTGTTCAAGGCCAATTTGCGCACCTGCAGTAACCTTCCTCTTTTATAATGGAGCAACCTCCCGTAAGGACAAGTCCTGAGGTTAGTCGTCAGCAAAAACTATCGCCGGCTCATCAGATCTAACGCCAGGGTGGTGGAGCGGGGCAATGAAAACAGACCATTCTTGGGGAACATTCCAGAAATTCTCTCATCCTTTAAAGACAAAGGAAGCAAGACCAGAACAAGCTTCTGCCGTGATGGCGTGCATCTTGTTCAAACTACATCCTGGTGGAATTTGCTGAGGAATGGGTGTCAGTTGATTGATGTTAATTGTTGGCTCACATACCAAACTCTGTTGGATTTTAACATACGTGAAGGGGCTGAGATCGGAGGGTAAAAGATAATTGAGAGATTTTAATCGAAAGAAAATGAAATAAACTCTGAACCCGCTTGCAGTTAATAAAGTCATATTAAGTCACATGAAATCTTTTTCCCAGAGGTGGACTCTTTGGCATAAAAAATACATCACGCAATTTTATTATTGTTTTTTTAGCTTACGGCCTTATGGGCGATAAGCTATTGTTGTCAATTAATGGCGTCCGGCGTCCGTCGTCGTCCGGAACATTTTTATCTTTTTTTGGCCTGATGAATTTTCATGTAAATTTGCAATAACATACTCCTAGACCATATCTCCAGATGTGTTTCTCGGATTTTTGATTGAATCATTTTTGTCCGTTTTATGGGCCCTTGAAATTTTGGCACCAATGTTAAAGATAGGACTGAGAAATTTGAAAAAATTATTTCTCAAAAATTGCGTAATAAATTTTTTTCTAAATCAGGCAATCAACTTACCTTGGTACCGTCAATGTACAGTGCGAGCGCCATTTTGATTGAATTGATGGAAGTGGGTCTGTTGGGGGCGCTGTACTTTATGAATATGCAAGATGGCCAATGGAGGCCAAATGGTTGCAGATAGAGATTAAGTTTGTATTATCGACATATAGGAAGTCATATATGACCTATATTTTGGCAATATTAAATTTGACCACAGATGACTCTGAAAGGTCAAATTCGAGGTCAGGAATATATTATCAATGTTAAAAGATATGACTTGAAATTTCAAAAAATTTTTTCTCAAAAACTGTTATAACTTTTTTTTTTAATCTGGCAATCAACTCACCTTGATACACTTTATGTACAGTGCGAGTGCCATTTTGATTGAATCGACAGAAGTGGGTCTAGTGGGGGGCTGTACTTTAACATTGGGTCTTATGGAGAATGGGCCAAATCGCCTGTGGAAGGTAAATGGTTGCAGGTAGAGATTAAATTTGTATTACTGACATATAGGAAGTAATATATGACCTATATTTTGGCTGTGTTAAAGTTGACCTCAGATGACCTTGAAAGGTCAAACTTGAGGTCAAGCAAAATGTTATAATTTTCAAAGGTTTCTAGGCTTGAAAATATCGAAGGTTGGGAACATATGTGCATTGAACACTTATATGAAGTCATGTATGAACTTTCATTTGGTGGCCTTGAACTTGACCTTCGGTGACCTTTGAAGGTCAAACTTCACATAGTGAAATTTCAATGACTTCTATCACCAAAACTATTACAGATAGAGCTTAGGTTTGTATTGAGGCCATATAGAAAGTCATGTATGAAGTTTCATCAGGTGACCTTGAACTTGACCTTCAGTGACCTTCAACGGCCAAACTATGCAGTGAAATTTCAATGACTTATATCAGCAAAATCGTTACAGATTGAGCGTAGGTTTGTATTGGAGACGTATAGGAAGTCATGTATGAACTTTCATTTGGTGACCTTCATTTGACCTGACATTCAATGACCTCTGTCACTAAAAAGGTACAGATGGAGCCTACTGACATAGAAGTCACATATAAACTTTCATTTGGTGACATTCAGCTTGACATAATACAATGGTCAAAATGGTCAGAAGGAGTCTAGGTTTGTATTAGAAACATACAGGAAGTCAGATATGAACTTTCATTTGGTGACTTTCGTATTGACCTTCAAAGGTCAAATGTGACCTAGTGAAAATTCCGTGACTTGTGTCACTAACACGGTCACAGATGGAGCCTAGGTTTGTGTAACTGACATCTAGGAAGTCACATATGAACTTTTATTTGGTGACATTCAACTTGACTGTCAGTGACCTTTGAGGGTCAAACTTGGCAGTGAAATTACCCTGACTTTTATCACCAAAATGGTCACAGATGGGGCCAAGGTTTGAATGGAGATATTTAGAAAGTCGTATATGAAATCCATTTGCTGACCACAACTTGACATTCTGTGACCTTTAAAGTCCACAAGTGACATATTGAATACATGTTGACGTATTATAATGACTTGTATCACCAAAACTGCTTCAGAGCTTAGGATTGTATTACAGAAGGTCTTATAAATGTATGTGAACTTTTATTTAGTGACCTTGACATTGATTTTTATTGATTTAAATGTCAAACTTCACATGCTGTAGCTGTAAGCCTCTTCAGTGCTGGAAGGAGTACAGAGGTTCTGCAGTGTCTGCAACATTAGCCAGACATTTTTAAATGTCTCACTAAATGAGGTAGGAAGTATAAAATGTTTATTGTTTCTGGCATTTTCTGCTGTGAATTCATTGCTTGCTAATAGCCCATGATAGAACAGAATCTGTAAGTGGGAGCCCCCTCTCGTTAGCTTGTATGCTGCAGTGACGTTTAAGAGCGAGGTAGTTCTCTAAGACAGTCGACAGCGCATTTACAGCATTGATACCCTTGATTTGCATGAGCTGAACGCAGCTCAGGGACAGCGACCTCTGACCCTGGAGTTTCGTGCAGTGTTTGTAGCCTCACGCCAGATCTATTCAGGGTCACCTGCAGTTCTTCCCGCAGTGTGACGAGGACAGTGCCTGTGGTTCGATGCAGGGAGAATCACGGACGCTGCCCAGGTGCCGGAACATTCTTTACCCACAAATCACCTCTGCTTCTATTTCTCCCGCCACTTGGTCACAGTGGAATGACTTTTATTGGCCTGTTCAAGGCCAATTTGCGCACCTGCAGTAACCTTCCTCTTTTTATAATGGAGCAACCTCCCGTAAGGACAAGTCCTGAGGTTAGTCGTCAGCAAAACTATCGCCGCTCATCAGATCTAACGCCAGGGTGGTGGAGCGGGCAATGAAAACAGACCATTCTTGGGGAACATTCCAGAAATTCTCTCATCCTTTAAAGACAAAGGAAGCAAGACCAGAACAAGCTTCTGCCGTATGACGTGCATCTTGTTCAAACTACATCCTGGTGGAATTTGCTGAGGAATGGGTGTCAGTTGATTGATGTTAATTGTTGGCTCACATACCAAACTCTGTTGGATTTTAACATACGTAAAGGGGCTGAGATCGGAAGGTAATTGAGAGATTTTAATCGAAAGAAAATGAAATAAACTCTGAACCCGCTTGCAGTTAATAAAGTCATATTAAGTCACATGAAATCTTTTTCCCAGAGGTGGACTCTTTGGCATAAAAATACATCACGCAATTTTATTATTGTTTTTAGCTTACCGGCCTTATGGGCCGATAAGCTATTGTTGTGGTGTGGCGTCCGGCGTCCGGCGTCCGTCGTCCGGAACATTTTTTATCTTTTTTTTGGCATGATGAATTTTCATGTAAATTTGCAATAACATACTCCTAGACCATATCTCCAGATGTGTTTCTCGGATTTTTGATTGAATCATTTTTGTCCGTTTTATGGGCCCTTGAAATTTTGGCACCAATGTTAAAGATAGGACTGAGAAATTTGAAAAAATTATTTCTCAAAAATTGCGTAATAAATTTTTTTCTAAATCAGGCAATCAACTTACCTTGGTACCGTCAATGTACAGTGCGAGCGCCATTTTGATTGAATTGATGGAAGTGGGTCTGTTGGGGGCGCTGTACTTTATGAATATGCAAGATGGCCAATGGAGGCCAAATGGTTGCAGATAGAGATTAAGTTTGTATTATCGACATATAGGAAGTCATATATGACCTATATTTTGGCAATATTAAATTGGACCACAGATGACTCTGAAAGGTCAAATTCGAGGTCAGGGAATATATTATCAATGTTAAAAGATATGACATGAAATTTCAAAAAATTATTTCTCAAAAACTGTTATAACTTTTTTTTTTAATCTGGCAATCAACTCACCTTGATACACTTTATGTACAGTGCGAGTGCCATTTTGATTGAATCGACAGAAGTGGGTCTAGTGGGGGCGCTGTACTTTAACATTGGGTCTTATGGAGAATGGGCCAAATCGCCTGTGGAAGGTAAATGGTTGCAGGTAGAGATTAAATTTGTATTACTGACATATAGGAAGTAATATATGACCTATATTTTGGCTGTGTTAAAGTTGACCTCAGATGACCTTGAAAGGTCAAACTTTAGGTCAAGCAAAATGTTATAATTTTCAAAGGTTTCTAGGCTTGAAAATATCGAAGGTTGGGAACATATGTGCATTGAACACTTATATGAAGTCATGTATGAACTTTCATTTGGTGGCCTTGAACTTGACCTTCGGTGACCTTTGAAGGTCAAACTTCACATAGTGAAATTTCAATGACTTCTATCACCAAAACTATTACAGATAGAGCTTAGGTTTGTATTGAGGCCATATAGAAAGTCATGTATGAAGTTTCATCAGGTGACCTTGAACTTGACCTTCAGTGACCTTCAACGGCCAAACTATGCAGTGAAATTTCAATGACTTATATCAGCAAAATCGTTACAGATTGAGCGTAGGTTTGTATTGGAGACGTATAGGAAGTCATGTATGAACTTTCATTTGGTGACATTCAGCTTGACATAATACAATTACAATGACTTGTATTGCCAAAATGGTCACAGATGGAGTCTAGGTTTGTATTAGAAACATACAGGAAGTCAGATATGAACTTTCATTTGGTGACTTTCGTATTGACCTTCAAAGGTCAAATGTGACCTAGTGAAAATTCCGTGACTTGTGTCACTAAAACGGTCACAGATGGAGCCTAGGTTTGTGTAACTGACATCTAGGAAGTCACATATGAACTTTTATTTGGTGACATTCAACTTGACTGTCAGTGACCTTTGAGGGTCAAACTTGGCAGTGAAATTACCCTGACTTTTATCACCAAAATGGTCACAGATGGGGCCAAGGTTTGAATGGAGATATTTAGAAAGTCGTATATGAAATCCATTTGCTGACCACAACTTGACATTCTGTGACCTTTAAAGTCCACAAGTGACATATTGAATACATGTTGACGTATTATAATGACTTGTATCACCAAAACTGCTTCAGAGCTTAGGATTGTATTACAGAAGGTCTTATAAATGTATGTGAACTTTTATTTAGTGACCTTGACATTGATTTTTATTGATTTAAATGTCAAACTTCACATGAAATTTTCATAACTTGTATCGCTGTAAGACTGCTTGCCAGTAAGCTACAGGACCCTTGGTCCTATTTTTATGGAATATATTATTCAAGGTGTTTTTAAATGTTTATTTAGAATTGAAAAGTTCCATTTTGTTTTCCACCTCTTCAAAAGGAGTGAGTTGAAAACTTCTCTGATCTGACTCATTGGGACTTAAGCCAGGTGTTGAGCTCGAGTAATTTGGCGGTACCAATCGGGAGAATGACACGATTAGCTGAATGGTTGTTGGGAGAAGCCGACACGCTTCGTATTAGAAACATTTGCTCACACAATAAGTCATTTCATTGTCCTAATAGGTTGATTGTTCATGTCTGCATCCCCTCTCCTGGTATCTGATGTCTGACTGATAAAATGATTTTGCTCTGGGTCCATTTGCGTGTGTCGCAGATGTTTGGGTGGGTTTCTAAAGTCACTGGAAGACTGAAGGGTGTGCAAACTACCTCTGTACAGCAGCGCTTTGAAGAATACTGTATAATACTGTATGATATTACATGGTGTGTTACAAAAAGATATAGCTAAGCCTCAAAACATTTGCAATGATTTACATTGTTTTGATTCACTTTCTGGTGGAAATTTCTGCTGATTCCTGGCACGGGAAACGGGTGAGGTTGGGATTATATTTTATTTTGAATACCTGACTGAACTGATGTGGTTTTTCTATCCACTGGTGGGTGGGGGCGGGTGGGGCAACTTTCTAAACTTGAGAAACCTTCCAAACATGAGCTCATTGGAGCTACTTTTCCACTCTGCGTTCCAAGTCCACCGTGACTTCTGGGAAATGGAGTTTTCCTTAATCCTCATCAGCTGGAGCTGTTGTTCTCAGCCCTAGAGTGGCAGAAGAGGTTCAGCGTGGGAAAGAGAGAGCGTAAGGATCAAAGTGAAGTCAATTGGCTGTGTGTATGGTTGGAAGACATACATGGCAGAGCTTTAATTTTCCTCACCCCCGGATTTACCACCTCTGTCTATTCGCATGCCTCAGTGCCAAAATCCCACAGAGTAAAACATGGCTGCCTCCATGAATTGGCATCTCACGCCACTGAACAGCTCACTTAAGGATCTGGAAAAGTTCTAAGCAAAACACGTCTCCAGGACGTTTCAGTGGTTGATGCGCTGCAGAGAATCTTGTTTATTTGCTGAATGGCTGAAATCTGCAGTGTGTGGATAAACTGAGTCTGTCCAATGCTGCTACCGTGTTCAAACCTGAAGAAATGCAGGCCTATTTTAAATAATAGTGGAGATCCCAAGGTTTCCAACCATCCCAAACATGTCCTGCTGAATTGCAGAGAAATGTGTATGAAATGATGTACAAAATCTCGATAGTTTCCGTTTTATGTAATGATGTGGCCATAAAAACATGGCATTCTGGGTTTGAATATTTTTCTCAACGTAAGTGTGATGTAGCTTCAGTGAAGCACTGCAACCAGCAGATACAGAATTTGTGCGTGCCAGTGTCCTACAATAGGAAAAAAGGCTTTTTCTGACTTTGAATCCACTCAAGGGAAAACTTGTGAGAAAAGTTTTAGTTCAAAGGGTTAATCTTGTGCTGAGACGGCTCTGTGTCGGCTGGCAGTATCTGTCACTGTGCCTTTGGCTTAAACGTCTTGATTTAGTGAATACACATTGCCTTTGCGAATACGCCAAGCGCTTACAGATGCTTTTAATAAACTTTTGGTTGTTTCCAAGTTGCCCTTCTTGAGTCGGACAGTGTCATTGTGAGTCTCTGGCCTTTTTTTTCTGTAGCCACATTCTGAGCTGTCGTAACGGTACTCTACCGTAAACATGACGGGGAAGTTAAACAAATATTTTTTTTCTTTGTTGGAAGTAATTTGCATGTATCAGCTAAGCCGTCCCGTCGTTTTACATGATTTGCATCAAAGCGGCTTCCGCGAACGCACTATTCTTTTTTTTTTTTTTTTTTTTTTTTTGGTGTTGTTAACTTTTATCACATATTATTTCATGGAAAGGTTTGCATGCGCCAGAATATGGAAATGTGTCTATGTGCGCTTATGTTATTCGTATGTATGTTTGTCTGAATGAGCATGAATTTGCATGTGTGTGTGCGTGTGTGTGTAAGTGCATGAGTTTTGAGTCAGTGAGGACAACTGTGCGTGCCTGCGCGCTGTGTGTGTGTGGGTGGGTGGGTGTGTGTTTATTTATGTTTGATTTGTGTGTGTTCAGTGAAAGGCCCATCATGTCACTTGTTTGAGCAGTGCAGGACTGAGTGAGGGCGTGCTTGTTTACTGGGCATTTCCTGCTGTGACACTTAACCCATTCTCACTCCCTGGGGAGTCTGGAGTCTTGCTCCAGTCACTTCCTTCCTTTTCTCCCTTCCTTTTCTCACTTCCTTCCTTTTCCCACTCTTGTCTCTCCTCATGCGCAAGAGAGGAATCGAATGTATGAAAGTGCTACTTTCCTGCTAAGATGTCAGTAATTAAAGGCAGAAGAAACGTGAATCAGCCAATGAAACGGTCTCGTGCCTTCAAACGTCCATCCGAAGTAACGTCAGTTGCGTGGCGTGAAGTAGATTCACAGGTCCATCATAGGCCGTTTTCGACTGACAGTTGTCGAGAAGTAAAACATGCTCTCCGCCCCGCCTGCGCAGTGACAGATTGTTAATGTTAGCAAGTAAGTCTGCCAGTAGAACGGATCTTTGAGATCTAGACAGAGGTGCTCCTACAACGGAGGAATTTCCCAAGAAGGAGGAAGTGGACAAAACATGTTGTTGTGCCATAACAAAAGAACAAGACGCTAAAAAAGGGGGATGGTTTGTGTATTTTCCTGGTTTGCCGCAGTTTGCGCTAATTCCTAATGCAAATCACACACATTATTGCCCATCATAATTTCAATCAATTTGGAAGATCTTTAGAAGCTGCACAATCACCAAACCAGGACACAGGTACTTGAGTATATTTTCTTCCCCATACTACCCACAATACCATCCAAAGGCAATTTGTCATTCATGCGCTTCCACAATGTTTTCTGTTACTTCACGAACTTCTCGCAGGTTTACTGGTGAGTAATCACATTTCTGTGCTTCCAATACCAATCAGATCATTCATTAACATTTACATAAAACCATTACTCACAAAAGCACCAATGTGGTCATTGTTGTACTCCCATTTCCAAAGAACAAGAAGCAAAGAAAAGGGGATTGTTTGCATCTTTTTCCTGGTTTGCGGTCATTTCTAATACAAATCACACTCATTATCGGCTATCATAAAATTTCAATCAATAAGGAAGATCTTTTGAAGCAGTACAATCACCTAACCAGGATACGGGTACTTGAGAAGGCCTATATTTTCTTCCCTATACTTCACATGATACCATCCAATAGCAATTTGCCATTCACGTGCTTCCATAATGTTTTCTGCGAATTAACGTACTTCACGCAGGTGTCTCGTTGGTGAGTAAAGTAATCGCATTTCTGCGCTTCCTTTATAAATCGATTTTTTCAGACACATTTACGGAAAACAATTACTTCTCGAAAGCACCAGACGAATGCGGCTATTGACACATCACACGATGTGCAGGAAACACTTCCACAAAGTTACGGCTGTGACTTTTCTTGCTCAAGTTACCTTCTGTAGATTTTTATTTCCCATTTCCTGACTCGTTTGACGAGTCCAAATCCTTTTAACGATCCTAAAAATAGATTTGTCTCCAGGTCAGGTGCAAGAAAAGGCGAAAGGTTGTGAAAATTAAGCAGTTTGGTCTTTCTCCACTCTTCACGAATTGAGCCCAGACAGCGAGGGGTTAAACATCACTGCTCAACTCTCTGGTCACACCCACCGCCTCTGACCCCAACAACGTTACCATGGCGACGGAGAGTGCTCTCATCTGTAACATATTTTCATGAGAAGTGGCCCGTAGCTGCGGCTGGCTGTTTGAGGGAAGTGAAGGGTCGGGGTCAGGCTTTGAACAGTATGGGGCTAAATCCCCCAAAATAAAGTCGCGCTTCTCTGATCCCGCTGGGGACGGGTACGCGATTGTTCAGAATAGCGTGTGGGCTTGGGTCTGGCTCGGCCAACCGCGTTAATTTAATTCGGAGATCGCTTAACTGAACAGTCAGTCGCTCTCAGCAACGGATTGGTGACGCGAGGTTAAGAGGCTCAAGTACGCTACACGGTCAAAAGTTTGTGGACTCCGGCTCATTCAGCATCGCAATCCAAAATCATTGGTGTTGCGTTTATCCCACCTTTGCTGCGATAAGAAAGGTTTTCCACTAGATGTTGGGATGCTGATGCAGGCATTTCCTTCCACACCGGCTAAAAATGCTGCTGTGGAGTTTGGCACTGATGTTGGCTGATTCGGCCCGGCTGGAAATCGGCTTTCTGTTTAATCACAATGGCGATTGATGGGGTTCATTTAAGGTCCCTGTTCTGGCCGGTCAATTTCTTCTGCACTAATCTCGACAAACCATGTATGGACCTCCCTCTGTCGAACTGAAATGGGAAAAGACCTGCCCTAATCTGTTTGGTGTGCAGAATTCTCTTTAATGTAATTATATTCAGTTGTCAATCTTGAAGAAACTGATTCCAAACCTGGAAAAACAGCCCCAGGACAAATAGTGTCCAGATCCTTTTGGCTATGTAGAGAACAACGTCTAGGGAAAAAGGCGTAGCTCAGAATATAAGAGGTGAGGGCCCTCATGTGACATGAAGCACACTTTGGGGATTTAAATTATATGTTTAAAGGAAATATAGTGCGGTACTGTAAGTTTTAACCCTTAAAAGGGCACATTGAGACCATCCTAGATATTATATCAGTATTTAGTTGTATGGAGAGCAGTTCATAAACTTCTCTGCATTGTTTTCAAATCCCGTGTCCTGGAGTACCTAGCCAAAGGACAAAAATGTGTCCTAATACTTTGGGACTGTACTTAATAGGATTGTGGTTACATTTGTGTCAGAAAAAAGGTTCTTATCCTTGAACTAGAACTTTGTGTCCGCCAACCAGTCTTGCACAGTTGAGTTCAGTGCGTTTTACATTAGAAGGGTTATTTTTTGCGTTTCCATTGTAAAAAGTGGAGGATGGTACTAAATGAACCATTCTAATCCATCACGTTTTGTTTCGTTACCCCGATGTTGAGGTACCAAGCATTCTGATCTGATACTAAAAGGTGGAGCTAAAAACCCTGCAGCCCATTGATTGGTCAAGAGAGAATTGTCACTCTCGCTCGACAAGGTCCAAACACAAACCTGCTATTTACGTGGTTGCCGTGGCTGTTACCATCCTGCTACAACCCCACGTACATATAAGAGTACTGTCTGCAAACCAGACCTTGGGTTTTGGCTCTAGTCTTATAAGTTATGTACCAGTTCTAATGGTACTACACTGAAAGCATTTGGTGGAAAAGTGGCTTAACTGTGTCCTGCTCAGTTATCCCTTATGAAAATATCCTATAGTTATTTCTTCGTAATACTGTGGTATTTTTGGCATAAGTATAGTATTACTATAGTTTGCATAGTACTATAGCCATCACATTATAACTATAGTATTGCCACAGTCAACAGCACCATGATATTACTATAGTCCACACAACTGCATTGCTGTAGCTTGAATAACTATAGTATCACCATAGTAATGCTGCACTATGGTGGTGAAAAATATAGGATAACTATAGCTTGGAACTATAGTAATTTTTCATAAGGGATGTGCTGCTTAAAAATCCGGTAACCCTCATATTATTTGTCATGTACTTTGTCATGCTCTACCCTCTTGGCCATGGGCAGGCTGTGTGTGAGAGGGACTGTCCAGCTGTGAGACTGTGAACACAGACTCTCTGGAGAGAAGCCCAGAATGAGCGCTGTGTGGCGTGGCTTTGAGTGACTGGCACAGGCTGGCACAGACCTCTGAGTGGCTCTTTGTAACGAGACAACAGGAAATTCAGTCTCACTGTGGCGTAAACCCCCAGCCAGTCTGTAAAGAAACGGCAAACACGGGGGGAAACACTGCCATAAATGTCAGCTTTGTGAGGCCTAAAGTGTACTGTTTTTGTTGAGGCTAGTTCAGATATGGATTGATTCAACTCTTTGGTGATTTGTTGAGCTGCCGTTCTGTGGTTATTGGCGACAATCCGACCAAGTGTGCACCTGTCGCAGTTGGAGAGCTTTGATGTACCTGCCACAGTTGTTTTTTTCCTCCTGCTGTGTTTCGATGTTTAGGTGTTAGGATATGTCAGAATTTCTGACGTTCTTCCCTCCTGAAATAATTTTGTCACTTATGTGACCCGACACACCTGCAGTTTGGGCTCCAACTGTTTGGCCCCTTTGGAACTCTGTTACGATCCGCATCTTGCGCTGAAGACTTGCATATCAAAGTGCTGCTGGATAGACCTCTTATACACAGCCACACGTCTTTAATTAGTAATCTAATTTGTAGGAATGACCCGCGTGTATGAATGCTTTGGTTATCCTGGTTTAAGAGGTGTCAGCGTCAAAGCCATTTTTGAGGTGTGATTAAGATATTTTGTCATTTGTATATTTGCTTAAAGTCTGGTGACTTCTCTTTGATTCTTGAATGATTGCTGCAATATTATTATTATTATTATTATTATTATTATTATTATTATTACCTTTATTTTGTAGCTAGTTCTTCTCTTACAGTTTTGCTTATATTAACCTGTTTTCCCTGGTTTGTCTTTCTTGGGCTGTGTGGGTTTTTATTAGTTATTTACGTATTTTTTAATATACATGTCATTATTATGTTATCACATTTCAACTTGCTACATTTTTTAGTGTCTTGTCTGCTCTATAGTCGGCTGAATGCGGTTCCGGATTTGAAACTGTTTTGTGGTTGACAAGGAAACTGTTGTCACGAGTTCTCATGCAGCTGCGATCACTTTGCATTTTCTGGAGGAAATGCTTTCTGTAGTTCATTTAAATATCTTTTGCAGTCATATCGCATGGATGAATACAGTGCTGTTGCTGGCTTTCTTAAAAAGAAAAGGTTCCAGTTGTGCATTTCCTTCAGGGTGTTGTTGCGTTTATTGGCTGTTACATTATATAAACATTCAAATACGCCTTTAGGGTTTAGTGTTTATGGAACCTCTGTTGTTTTTATTCTCTTTACTGATGGCGGAAAAGCGCTGAGATCTCTGCGCAGCGATTGTGTCCCATTGGTTAGTGTCGGTCCATCTGAGTAGGGACCTCTGCCGGTGGAAATATGTACTGCACAATGTGTCCTGCTCAATCCGAGCAAAACGTGTAATCCAGCTGATATTTTGTGTCACAGATCAGTGGGTTCTTGAAACATTTTTCAAACAAAATTTTTTTCTTCATTTTTGGTACGGTTGAACTTTTATTCAGAGAAAATCAACTATTCCTCTCTTACGTCAATGCAGGTAATTTTCTGGGTGTTGCGCGTACTTTCTCTTTCTTTGGATTGTTGTGGACTCATCATTTTACTAGCCACCAAGGTGATACTGGTTTGTTTTTCTGGTGAATTGTGTGTGTGTGCGTCATGTGGATAAACTTCAACAAGACTTGTCTGAAGCCACTGTACAACTATCAGTCCGTCTGTTTGTGGACAATAGCACGGCAATTTTTAAAGTTGCAGTTACGAAACGTTATAGGTCAGTAGTTGGGATAAAAAGGAAGGCTTCTAAGATGGGTCTAATCTGAGTACGCGCTCACTGAATAGGGTGTGGTCTGAGTACGCACTCACTGAACAGAGTGTGATCTGAGTACGCAGTCACTGCCCAGGGTGTGGTCTGAGTACACACTCACTGAACAGAGTGTGATATGAGTACGCTTTCAATGAACGTCTTATAATGAGGACTGCTATACTGAAAACAACACCAAACGTAGCTGCAGTGGCTGTGATCCAAAGCGGTTTCTTGTACCCAAATTAAAATTTATTCGTTGACTCGTAGAATTCCCCAGTCTAATACAAGGTTGAAGCTAATTTGGGGGGGGATTTCACCTTGTCAAACTCGGGCAGAACTTCCTTCTGTTGCACGGAGGCCAGCCTATGCCGTCCCTCCTTGAGTGCGCCGAGAAGCCATCTTTGTCCTCATTTCTAACCCCCTCCTCTCTCTTCATCGCATCTTTGCAGTCCGGTGGGCCGCAGGACCATGCCAGAGAGGTCCCAGTCTGAGGCCTATGACATCCCAATGGATGAAGGTAAGAGCACCTCACTTCTGCATAAATCTCTCCTCCTCCTGGTGTCCTGCTGTCATGTAGATCTCGTGCAGGAACCATGGAAAATCTGATAACATTTTATTTACACAGCGCATTTCATAAAGAATTTTCATGGTACTTTGGACAGAAAACCATGGCCTTATCCCCACTCAGTGTTAGCCTAAGGCACCAATAGCGAGGGAGAGCTCCCTGATTACGTACAGGAGGAAACCTTGGGAGGAACCAGACTGCACGAAGGGGAGCCCGTCCTCCTCCGGCCAGCTCTGGGTGCGAGTTTATCTGACCGCCAGAGTCAGGCAGTCAGTGAGTTTTCATGTAGATGAAGTAGAAGTTTTGATTCAGCTCAGGAGCAGTCCTGCGGAGGCATTTCAGATAATTGGCACCACCTTTTATAACCCACCACTGGGGGAAAGCGCCCTGCCTCCAAAGACGCTTAGAAACTGCACTATAGAAGTTAGACTTGGTGTGCTATTTTGTCCTGCATTTACTCATCTTCCATCATGGGACAACACATGTTAAATATCTTTTAAGCCTCTTTCTAAGGGATGAAGAATACTCCAGACCTCATGTTGATGGTTCATTGATATGTTTCTCATCTGTTTTTTTTTTTTTTTATATAAAAACAAAATCTTCAAATAGTATGCTCGCCCTGTGGTTAAATGTACTGTTTCCAGCGAATACCTCATCCCTGTGCCAGAACCGTAAACGGGAGACGTTGTGGAACTCGATGCATTGTGGAGGATTATGCTATGAGTTCACATTTTCCTGATGGTGAATGAGTCGGGAAAATCACGGGCTGGAGTCCGCAGCTTGTGCGGTGGATTGAAAAATGGTTTATCTCAAGTCTCAAATCTTAACCGATTGTGAAAGAGCGCAGAGGTCTGACGGAGGACGAGAGAACCCACAATGTGTGTGTCTGCGTAGCTGTGATCATTATCCAGGCATTACTTAAGACTCCCGACAGCAATCAGACATATCTGTCAGCAAATGGAAAAAAGGGACCTTTGATTTGATTCTTATGGACCCTTTACAGGAGGATTTGATCGAATGTTCCTCGCTTCAGCCTTTTTCTAATACTCTTCATATGAGCAGATTTCTGTCAGGTTCAGTTTAGATGAACTCCCAAATGGCTAAACCCAACTGGAGTGCAAAAACTGAAAGGCATTTCCATTATTGGGGTGTGATTGCATATTTCCCTTTAAATGTACGGGGCATAAACTTTGTCTGCTTTAGAGAAATACACTAGTCCAATTTCAAATTTCTTGCAGTCCATCATGGTCTTACCTCTGACCAAATTGCTAAGGTTTCAACAGCTGGCTATCACCATATATTTTATATCACTGTTAGTTTCAGTACAACTTCATACCACAACCCGAACTTTCAACGCCAGAGTAGGCAAAGTACAAAACCCAAAACCAGTGAACTAACATAAATCTGTCAGAATACAATGATTTGCATTTTTCAACTTATATTCAATTGAATACACTGCAAAGACAAGATGTTTAATGTTCAAACTGAGAAACTTTATTTTTTTTTTTTTGCAAATAATCATTAACTTAGAATTTAAAGGCAGCAACACATTGCAAAAAAAGCTGGCACAGGGCCTTTTTACCACTGTGTTACATCACCTTTCCTTTTAATGACACTCAGTAAACGCTTGGGGAACTGAGGAGACCAATTTTTGAAGCAGGTTTTATTTTTGTACCATTTGTTCAACAGTCCAGGGTCTCCGTGTCGATTTACGCTTCAATGCGCCACACATTTTCATAGACAGGTTTACAGGCAGGCCAGTCTAGAAGTCTTTTTACTAAGGAGCCATTGTTGTAACCACAGAATGTATTGTCTTGCTGAAATAAGCAAACCATGAAAAAGACGTTGCTTGGATGGCAACATATGTTGCAAAACCTGTATGTGGTGCCACATTTCCCATTTGGGCACTAATACAATACCATTGCTTTTTTTTGAACTTTATTCCTATAACAGTCCGGATGGTTCTTTTTTTCTTTTGGTCCGAGGACACGACGTCCCACAGTTTCCAAAAACAATTTGAAATGTGGACTGCCAACCACAGAACAACTTTGCATCAGTCCATCTTAGATGAGCAATAAAAGGGTTAATAAATGGCTTTTGTAGAGTTTTAAACAGATGTAGCAAACTGTATTATTTTTCTGAAGTGTTCCTGAGCCCATGTGGTGATGTCTTTTACACACTGATGTCGGTTTTTGACAGCCCCCTGAGGGATAGTTCACGGGCATTCAATGTTGGTTTTCGCCTTGTCGCTACGGAGTGATTTCTCCAAAACTGTCCGGACCGTGATGAAATCCCCTTGCAATAGCTTAGGAATGTTGTTTTTAAACTGTTCGACAATCAGCTCACGATTTGTTCACTAAGTGGTGACCCTCGCCCCATCCTTGTTTGTGAATGACTGAGCCATTTCAGGAAGCTGCTTTTATACCCAATCATGGCACCCACCTGTTCCCAATTAGCCCGCTCACCTGTGGGATGTTCCAAATAAGTGTTTGATGAGCATTCCTCAACTCTCTCAGTCTTTTTTGCCACTTGTGCCAGCTTTTTTTGAAACATGTTGCAGGCATCAAATTCCAAATGAGCTAATATTTGCAAAAATTACAAAGTTTACCTGTTCAACATTAAGTAACTTGTCTTTGCAGTGTATTCAATTGAATATAGGTTGAAAAGGATTTGCAAATCATTGTATTCTGTTTTTATTTACGATTTACACAACGCTAACTTCACTGGTTTTGGGTTTTGTAGAAGACAAACGTCATCAACTAACATAAGCTGTCAGCTGTATTTTTCAACATACTTAATTAAACATATCTGGCTTTAATAAAGTTAGCCGTTCTATAGGTCAGTAGACATTTTATTTTTTTACCATTTGCTTACCGGTGGAGTGACATTATTCATAGATTTGCTGAAGTCTTTGTTGTGACCACAGATATTGTTAGTAAACAGCTAATACAAACATGTGTGCCATTTCATTTCAAGCAAAATTGTTATTGCATTATGATATATTTTTTTTAGTTTATTCATAAAAAATTTCACCAAGTGGTACTGTACAACTGGAAGAAAACTGACCAATAAAAGGGTTAATATTTATTTAAACTCAATATATTATCTTACCAGAACAGCCCCCATAGTTCACTTGGAGAGGGAGGATAAACTGTCCCGTCTAACCCCATTTATCTTAGCTCTGGGCTACATGATTGTTGGTTAGTTACAGGACACGATGTCCTGTCGCCTGCAGCCAGGGTCTACCTCTGCGTTTCTGCAGACGATGTCGGTGTAGGTCTTGTATCGCATGCAGAAACAGCTGGTAATGACGGTAAGGCTGATTAAGCGTATAATGAGCTTGGAGGTGATTTGTCCTCAGCAGGCTCATCGTTGCAGGCGATGGAGTTCGTTCTGTGCTCGCTGAAGCAGGACGCGGGCGATACGCGTGTATTTGGGGGCAGGAGGATCGGTGAGGAATGGGGGGCAGTTGTTTTTCTTTCTTAAGAGAGTGAAGAATTACATGAGAGGTGAGAGGGAGGTTAGGCTGTGTTTTGTCTGGCGTTGCAGTCCACTTCTCGGAATAAAATGGTTTTGCTCCTTGTAATTGCTGCCATCATGTTTTCACTAGCCAAGATGATGCTTCATTTCTACAGTACTGATTTCAAAATTAACATGATAAATAGGACATTTAATACCGATTGTTCCCCAAGAACATAGCACCAAAAAATTATGAAAGGTCTTATCCAACGCAGATTTCCAATTGAAGCAGTACTTCCTGTAATGTTTGGAACACTGCTTTCCTGCTTCGGTGGTTTGAAGCCCGGTAAAGTGCGCTCTGGGTTTAACTTGGTTCGAGGCCAATTGGGCCAGACCTAGTTAGCGATTATGAAGGTTGCTTAAATCAACACGAGGGAACCCAAAAGTCATTTATCATCAGCCGTAATGGAGAGCGAGCGCTGGCCGACCCGGCGTGTTGAAAGGACGGCCCTCCTGATTAATGCAGCCCTCAGGCCCTGCGGGGAGATCGCTTTCCTGTCAGTGAGTGACGGGGTGCAGACGCACGCCCGGAATCAGGATTCCGGAGAATTCCAGGGTTTGGGATTTTCCGGCTATTTATGTTCCTTTCTGGAGAGCGCAGTTCGCTTCCTGCTGGAATTCTTCTCCAAAATGCTCCCGCGGTTGCAGGACAGTTCTCAAACAGTGATTGACAGGCCTCAGTTCCTGCCAAAGGAGTCTTTTTTAAATGCTTGTACTACAGAAAAAGTGAAAATCTGTTCATGTAATTATCTCTGTCTGTGTTGACTGGCTAGGAACTGTTGTGTGCCATTGGCATGCTATTCACTGTGAAATCACTCATTGGCTTTCTTCAGTGTGGTGAAATGTGTTCTGGCACATGGAAGTGCTGTTTTTAAATGCTGCCGTGTTGTACAGAAACTTTGAGTCTGCGCCGTGTAGCCTCCAAGTCCAAGTTGTACACTGAGGACCAGATTTACCAAGACCAATTATTGGCCTTGTTGTTGTTTGTACACGCAAGACCTGGGCTATGATTGGCCAGAGTATTTCTTTTGCGCCAATCATTGGCCACGTTATTGGGTTGGCATGTGCTACATTGCCAGTGATTGGCCAGGGTATTCTTATTCACCAATCATTGGTCATGTTTGCTGAAACGTGCAAATAGTTTCAGTAAATCTGGCCCCCTAGCAAGTTAGCTTCAGTGATGTAACCTGCTACTGATTAATCTTCAAAATGTTCTTCTATTTTCCAAGAAGCGCTTTGGCTGAACATATTGTGATATGGGGAGGCACTAGATGTGGGAAACTCATTTTCAGCATTTATTTTTTCTGGGAAAAAATATTGACTGAGTATTTTTTAGGTTAAAGCAGGGGTCCTCAATCTTATCCAGAAAGGGCCGGTGTGGGTGCAGGCTTTCATTCCAACTAAGCAGGTACTCACCTGATTCTACTGATCAACCGTATGAGTCTTTGCTAAAGAGCTTGATTTGTGCATCAGGTTTCATTGGAATGAAAGTCTGCACCCACCTGATTCTAAGATTGAGGACCCCTGGGTTAAAGGGATGAGAATGACTGATAAGAAATTCAACAAACATGGTGTTGTGAACTGCACTTCTTTCCAAGACCAGGAAATAAGCCCCGAAAACTCGTCTTGATCCTGTCTGCTTGGTTCAGTGGAATAGGACAGGAAGTCTTACCCTCTTCTGCAGGGCCTCATGCCGACAGTGACCGACCGCTAAACTGACAGGTCGTCCCTGTGACAAACATGGTTTACTGTATAAGTACCAGCTCTGGGGACTCTTACTGTCACATGTGCACAGGTTTTAATCGATGGTTTTAACACAGGCAAGTGGATTACGCAGATTAGGCTTTGAGGTAGAGGAAGGTAGTGTGTGTGTCTTGTGCTTTGCATGCGTTGCAAACGATGGAGGATCTGTCAGTTTTGTTGACATCATCTGAAAGGAGAAGTGGGTTGAGATCCAACTTTCATGGGATTTGCTTGGGCTGGCATCGTCGTCTGCTGAGGCCTAGAAAAAAGAAGTTTATGTGTCAGCACAAAAATTTTTAAAAATACAAAGTGCACGGTAGGGGCACTCTTTTGAGCACTAGCGAGTTCTGTCAGTTTTGGCATTTGTCTTATTAAGCTTTGATAACAGGAATCTGGCACAGGTGCGGGCGATATTGTCTATCTAACGGTTAAATCGACGCCGAGGCTATTTCGGGATCACAGGCCACCGCTGCCCTGCTCCGATCGGCCTCTGTGATTTCAGTGAAAGAGGGTTTTGTGCGGCGCTCTGTGTCCTCGTGTGTTGTGCCAACAGGGATGAAAAGGCTCAGTATACAGTGCGCCGGGGTTAACGCACAGACCACTGGCGGAATATGCAGCCATCCACTTTAGGGAATCCTGGTTGCAGCCCCGATCACGTGAACTTTCGAGCAATTCTGTTAATTCTTTGACCAGTTACCTGCGGCACCGTATTCTGTGCAAAGATCGTGGTTGCAGGCTTTCAAAATCTCTCCGTGGGTACTTGGAAATTCAGTTCATCTAAATAGCCTCTGCAGGTGAATGGTTTGTGGATTTTCAGAGAAACTTTAAGGGCGTTATTATGGACCAGAATAGTCTGATGTAGCTTGCTGACGCTGCGGCTGTTTTCTTTAATCTGGCGCGAGACTGATTACCGAGCCACCGGAGCGGAGAATGTGCAGAACATTAGCACATTAGCGGAGGAGCTTGCGGGGCGTCTGGCGGTTAGGCTCGGGGTGCCTGCTCTGCCTGAATTAGGTCTTATTTCATTTCTGGGTCTTAGGTCCTGTAATCACCTCCATAACTCATCGCCATCATTTGCTGACCTGCTATTCTCCCCTGTCAAAGCACTGTGAAGGTGACTGTACCATGCGCTATGGGCAGTGCTGATTCAAGGGAACAAACCATTGCTCTCTCTCTCTCTCTCTCACACACACACATACACACACTTCAAAATGCTTTATTGGTATAATACAAATTAGTATACGTATAGTCAAAGCATCACACTACAACAGTGCCAAAATAACAATATCTCTCTCAAATGTAGTCATATTCAGATAATCTTTATTTGCATGGTACACGCGCGCGCGCACACACACACATGTACACACGCGCACACACCACACACACACACACACACACACACACACACGCACACACGCACACACACACTCACACATGTACACACGCACACGCACACTCACACATGTACACACGCACACACACACACACACACACACACACACACACACACACACACACACACACACACACACGCACGCGTACACTCAGAGTCCCTCACTGGCCCGTCTTGTCATTGCAGATAAGGGGGTGGGGCCTACTCGGTCTGCTCTCTCTTGCATCGCTCTAATTGGATTGAAGTTTCCTGTGTGCAGCCTGATTGGCCGGGCGCAGGTGTAGGTGAGAGAGACTGAGGAGAGAATGCGACTCAGGCTGTAAGCTCTGCTAGCATTACCAGCAGGGAATACTCACCTTTCCCCGCGCAACTGGGGGAGCTTGCGGGAAATTATTTATTTAAAAAAAAGAATAAAACTCCTGCAAGGTAAGTTAAGGCTTTTTATATCGTCCACTGCCTGCCTGTGTGTCAATCAGTAATTTAATCCAGGTTGAAATACTTTTTCAGACTGATCTATTTTGTTATCTTACTGTTTCAACGTCATGAGTTTTTATTAAAAGTGTCCTAGCATCAGTAAATGGTAGTTTAAGGACTTGTTCTAGGCCATGTTGGCCCTAATGCAGAGGGGTTTGCAAACCTGAATTTTACTGGTACGGAATAGATAGAGGAGCAGATGGAGGTCAAGGTCTGTCTGTTCCTGTCAGGAAAAAGCAGAAGTGTGGGAACAGAGTCGGCTGTTACAGGCTGTGCCACTGTCAGGTATAAACAGAACCAAGGCCTCCTGTATTTTGCATGAAAAACTAATAATTCAAAAACAGCCTTATTATCTCTCCTTATTATCGCGGCAAATGTTTTTGTAGCAAATGTCCTTGCGTCAGCACGAGAGCTTAAAAACGATCTGTTCATACCGATAGGCGACCTGCACTGCTGTCCATCAGTATTTGAACAGAGACACCTGACAATATTTACTTTACAGATCTGTACTCCTGTGTGTTTGACATGTAAACGGTGAATATGTGGTTAAGGTGGAGACTGACAGCTTTCGTTTGCTTGTATTAACATCTGTCCTGCACACCCTTATCATAAAATATACTGTATATTGGGCTATATATTGTATACTTATGGGCTGGAGTCTGGACTGATAATTCCTGAAGTTGCTTCCGTGAGTGCCCAGGTGGGATTTTTTGGGATGTATTGATTGTAGACCCCTGCTGCAACCCTCTGTTAGGCTGTACAGTGAACTGAGACGCCGTTTGAGGGCATTAGAAAGGCAAAGCGATTTAAAAGTGTTCTGGTGGTTTTCCGAGGGAAGGACATGGAGCCAGTCGATAACAATGGGAGCGTCTGTGTGCAGCCGGTCTTGTGGCAGCTCGGACTCCCACAGGCAGAGTTATGCTGTGATCAACACTTCGCCGCCTGCAGGCTCGCCTTATTCGGACACGGACACTCCTCTTGAGCCGGGAAATCGCGGAACGCGTACTTCTGCGACATTTCGCCAGGAGGATAAAAAAAGGCATCCGTTACGTCAAAGATATCAGAGGCCAACTATCTGTCCGAGTTTGTGGCCAGAACAGTTCATTAATCAAAGCGCTAGTTAGGTGGTCTTATCTCCTGGCCTTTTCTGCTTGGCATTCATCAGTAACATGATGGATTGTGGGTAATGACCCCCTATTAGAGTGAGATTATCTGCATGTGAGGTGCGTGTCCATCGGTCACTTCCTGCCATGGAAATTGGGATAAACTATGATCCTTTAGCTGGCCGAGTCGGCTGTTTCTCGCTGCTATACCACCGATTGACCACAGAGGGCACTCTTTAGGTTACTGCTCATATTTAATCCTACTATTGAATGAGAAAAACTCATCTGTCTGAATCCATTTTTCTCTTCTGTGGAACTGCTAACAGGCACTCAGGATTGGGTTGGGCAGGGGCTGACGACACCGATTTTCTCATTTTCCCAAATGTCAGCTGATTACGACCAAATTTAACATGTGTACGAGCAAGTCTTTGTGGGGCAGTGGTGCACGCATTCCTGAAAGTCTACACATACGTCATCGTGGCGCGAACAGTCCGGGTGTGGACTAGTTGTGATGTAGTTCTGTATTCCTCTGATCAGTCTAAAAACATGTTCCTAAAACAGTTTAATATTAGTTTCTCACTAGTCTTTCCTGTGAGTCTCTGACCCTGTTGTGTCAGAGACCATGTTTGACAAATGAATTCTTTTTGTTTGGTTTTACAAACCTGGGCAGCCCTGTCACAAAGACAGCAGCCTTGAACACAAACATTCAGCTCATGCCCGACTGACCTAACAGTGCAGTGAGAGGAACCCCATCGCTTATGTCAACAACCAGGCGGGAATCTCTGGATTTGGCTATTCTGTTCTCTGTGCTGATGGGGGCCCGGGTTTTGGGATGGGGGGGTTTATGCGGACGGTAAATGTGGACACTTGAAAGGCTTCTGATCCCACGAGAGAGCTGTGTTCCTGTGCGCGGCTAACCCTTTGATCCTGAGAATCTATTTTGATTTGGCTGATCCCATTATTTCCTCTCTGAGAGGTAAAGAGGGCACGTCATGCGCTCACCTACATGGCTGTCTGCTTTGTGCTTTTCCTGCGCAGACCGATGTAGCAAGGTTAGCTTGCCTGAATAAATGCTTTGCAATTTACTTATTTATCATTTAACATCATTTTCAGAACATTATTTTATGGCTATAAAATCAAATTTGTGTTTTCTGTTTCAGAAGTGTAGGAATCGGATCATATGCCGTTTACTCAGGTTCACAAGTCCATGGGCAATTTGAGTTTCCAATTAGCCCGACTGCATGTTTTTAGACTGTGGGACGAAACAGTTCCCAGAAAAAAAAAAACCCACGCAAACACGGGGAGAACATGCAAACTGCACACAGAAAGGCCCTGGGCTGGATTTGAACCCACAACCTTCTTGATGTGAGGCAACAGCACTATCTACAAGATCCTTTCCCTTGGCTAGCAGGGGCCTCACCATTAGCTGTCTGGTGGCTTGTTTGCATTATAAACCTTCAGATGAGTCAGAGGCCTTTGTTAATATCCAATCTCTTACCCAGCCTTGATCGAGGGTGTATCTTTGACTATTTTCACTGGTGCTGCCTGGGATTTCGGCTATAAAGAGGGGTTGCTGTGTGTTACACTCGCAAATGTTATACCCCCAAATGTTTATCCAAATCTGCAGCCTTAAACGTGATAATCCTGCAAATGTCATGATGGCAGTATTTAGTTCGGGCAGGCAGCTGTCGTCACGTTTGCTGCTGTTACAGCAAGGCATCCATTGGTGACCCCTCATTTCATGCTAGCTTTTAGGGAAGGGAGCCAAGTAATGCTCCAAATGTGGGCAAAATTTTGACGAAGGAAGAACTTTCATGGCCATTTTCACAGGGGTTTTTTGACCTCTGACCTCAAGATAACTAAATGAAAATGGGTTACCTATACCCAAAAGTCTATATTTTACAGACGTGCTCTGTTTATGATAATCCAGTGCAGTTTTGAGCAACAAACATGCAGCTTTTTGCATGCAGTATCAATGTGTTATTTTTGTTTATTGCATTTGAATATTTATACATACCGGGGTCCCTAAACAGTCTTGGAATTTCATACATTGGGTGTTAATGGAAAACTGAGACCCTTGTGGATTCAGTGAGCCCTGTTTTATTCATGTCTGATGATGTTACTGTTCACTGCTGTGAGACCAGCTAATGAAACTTGACCTCACTTCATAAAAATATCAAGTACTGTATGATACAAATTCAAATTTTCTGGCTATTATTTCATAGTTGAGGCTTTGCAGCGTTATGATTTAAGAGGGGGGAGCAGTGGGATGTGCTAGAAGGTTGTGGGTTTGACTCTGGGCTGGGGCCTTTCTGTGTGGAGTTTGCATGTGCTCACCGTGCTTGTGTAGATTTCCTCTTGGTACTCCGGTTTCCTCTTACAGTTGAAACACACACGTCAGGCTAATTTGAGACTCTGAATTGCCCACAAGTATGTATAAGTGCTATGCACACGAAGACTGCCACGATATGACAAAGTGTTGAAAGTGCTCTTAATCATTAAGGTTTAAAAAAAATGGAGGATTTGTCGGCGAATCCCTAACTCGTAACCCAAGCAGAGATATCTTGAATACGCTGCAAAAAATGAAAACTAAAACTATCTTACCAAGCATTACAGTATAATCTTGTATTTAGACTTCAAACTCTTATTTCTATTACCATTTTTCTAAGTTAGACAAAAATTTGGCGAATGAGGTGAGATAATTTTGATCCATTTCTAGATTTGCCAATGGAAAAAGAAAATTTCACTTGTAAAGCAAATGGCAACTTAAAATAAGCCAATATTTTCCACTTGAGAGAAAAATTGGAAACGCAAGTCTCATAATTAGGTAAAAAGACCTGGTAAGACTGGCACATTTTCCTGCATAGGCTTTGCATTGCCCTGCATCTATGAGGAGGTGATTCTGGTGCCCTGCGGATGATGAAGCATTATTTTCCCTTTCATACGAGCCAGAGTCCAGTTGTCAGTACAGTACCTGCAGGTGTAACGAGCCCTTCAAGAACGTCTTTGACTCATTTAGGAATCAAGATAAGGAACTTTCCTTAAGGAATATGTTGTGTAGTCTTTGCTGTGTCACTCCTGTTGTCAGAACTCAAAATTTGCTGAGATCTTGACCTGAGGTGGATTTATTGATAATTTCTGAAACTAGAGGGCACAGAGAGCACATACTTCCTTCCGCCAGCAGGTTTTGATCCAGTTGCCGTTATAATCAGCTCCAGAATCTGGATCTGCATCTGCATTGGTCTGGAATTTTAATCACCTCTTCCCATTCATATGGTCCAACTTCCCATGAATTTTTGTGGTAATCCGTTGAATAGTTTTTGAGTAATGCTGCTGACAATCGCACTCACACACATCCACGCAATACCTCCAGAAGTGGTCACAATATCTCCCGGCGAAGGTACGTAACCATAAAGTCGCGAACAACCATCAAGTCGCTAACAGAACAGGCTAGCAGAGGTTACGTGTTAGGACCGACTAACACGCGTCTCTGTGATTGCACACACTTTTTTGATGAGAACCTTTCTTATTAGAATGTTGAGGCTGAAAAATCGCCAAAAATTAGCACCATTACCGGTTATGGCCAGAGGTCCGCATGGGTGGGGCAACTATTGACGCAGCCTCACCTGGGATAAGAGGGGTTAAAACAGTCAAAGTTAGCTAATCTCATTGCTCTCTAGCGGCCACCTCTGGTCAGCCTGGCTCTTGCGTTTGTACGAGTAAATTGTACGCTTACTGTGTTATCTTCTGATGGCAAAGGCAGTGCGTAATTGTGTGATTGGCGATGCAACTGCATAATGTTAAAGAAGCGAGGGCTCGTCGTTAAGTGAGCCAGCCTGAGGAAAGGGGGGAAGCCCCAAAAAAGGAGATAAGGTCTCATAAGCAGTGCTACACTGATATATTGTGCTGTAGCTGCCAGTAGCATTAGGTAGCCATATCATTTGATGTGCAAACATTTATGGATGCACTCTCGTAAATTGTGCACACTCTCATAAATTATTTTAATAGACCATAAAGAGTGAATAAAACAATATGAATGTATTCATTACCTCTCAACATGTTGCTTTTGCTAGGAAATAGATTGTGTAAATGGATGGATCTGGCCGGTGGGAGTCACAGCTCATGGAGTTTGAGAAGGAGAGTTATTTTTGTTTCGAAGGAGAGTCATTTGCGTTTTCAGAAGGAGGGTTATTTGTGTTTCAGAGACTGTTTATCATTTTTAGCGTGTCTGATTGGTGTGGAAAATATGGAGGAGAATGGACCTGACCTCATCTGCCATGTTACAGTTTGGAAAACACACACTCTTACGTGCACAGTCGCATCCATGCACACACAAACGTGTGCACATGCATGCACGCATACATGCACGAATGCACGCAATTACTCAAACGCGTGCGCGCTCGTGCATACATCATGCACGATCACACATACGCACGACCCACACACAGACACACATATATATGCCACATACATGTGCACATGCGTGCAGATCCATGCACCCACATGCACACACACTCTTAAACACACACATGCATGCGCACGCACACACATACACACACAATCACTTCCACATCCATCTTTATAATGAATTCATCCTGATTTGAGTGAGGTCATATTTTCTCTACAGAGATTGTGTTATGCTCATCAGTAGCAAAAGGTCTTTTATTAAAAACAGTAAAGCTTTGTATGGACGCCACAGAGTAATTGAAGCTTGTTGGCGGATGAGTGCAGTAATATAGGTCAGTGCTCCGTGTCTGAGGATTCACAGTGTGACTGGGATACATTTATATCCTAATAATTATTCAGTGATGATGACATATTGAGGGACTGTCATGGGGGGAATTTCAACCTTTCATCACAATTTTTTTCCTTCTCTCTCTTCTCTCTTGCTCTGTTCCTCATTTGCTCCATTTTCCTTTGGGTTCATTGAGATTCCAGGAGCCCTTAAGTGAGTTTTAGTGGTTTAGATCTGCGGTAAACGCGATTTTGTCTGGCCGATCTCCAGGAAACTGACTCAAACATGAGAATCAGCACATTATCACAACTTGTTGTGTTTTTATAATCGTGTGATCATTTTATTTGTTGACAGGTCGCATCTCCACTATCACAAGTCTCACATAATTATACATTCTAAATAAAGGTAGAGACTGAATGTTATTTAAATGAAACGAGTGCAACGGTCATTCCCCATACTTCCATAGGACTGACAGCCACAGCTCCGTCGAGAAGCTATCATCCCGTCCGTGAAAATTATCTTGCAGATAAGATGGTCGCGATGGGATTTTGGGGATCGCAAGACATGAGACTGAAGGGGTGGAGAGGGGGTGTGGCCGATAGAGTTTATATTGCCGTTTATTGCTGATCTTCACCGGGGACTTTTCCAGATAACTGGGCAGGAATTCTGAGAATTGTAGCAATCCGCATGGAATGTCAGCTATTCGTCCCGCTATTCTTTCCAAAGTTCGCGGCCCTTGTGATTTATTGCGCACTCTCTGATTTCCCCGGGAGCAGTGCGGTAATATGAGGCAGTCACAAGCTGCATGATGTTCACAATCTTTCATGAGTGTAAGGAAATATGCTAAATGACGTCTTTTGCGTGAGGTTCGACGCGTCTCTCTTTTTCCGTACTCGTATCATGTTTTACAGGTCAGAAAGAGACCGCTAACTTGGAGAGAACACAACCCAGATGACTGGGAGGGGCCAAGGTTTCTCCAGCAAAATGAAAGACTTCATTTTGCGCCCTGTTAAATAAGCAAATTTTTGTTTACATGTCCTTGGATTATTTTGTGATGTGTGATGCAGTTGAATACTCGTGTAATTGCATCGATCAATTGCATATTAATTTTCAAGTGTTTTTTAGATTTGTTTTGTGTAATCGGTACATACTACAATGACGTCGAGATCCAGGCATGTCATGTCCTTCTCTTAAATAGCACTTGTGTTCCATCCTGTGTTGGATGTTGGATAAAGAGTTTTTTTTTTTTGTTTTTTTTTTAGGTAGTGGTCCCTGTCTGTTGTAAGGGGCTTATACTTAAAAAAAAAGAAAAAAGATTTAAGCATTGGCTCAGCGGTTCCTTGAGCAGTTCAAAAGATTAATGGTGAAATTTCATTACCAGGGACCACGGTATGTCTTTGGGTTAATGATTGTTTGCTTACTGTGGAGCTGTCATCTTTATGTGGGTTGAGTGTGTGTGTGTGTGTGTGAGTGTATGTATGAGTGTGTAAGTGGCTGATGAGTTTTTCTGGCATATTTTGGGAGGGTTTGGGGTGCCCACTGAGCGAGCAGTTTCGACTTACTGTATATGACCTCTCTGATCAGAAAGCGTCTGTCTGTTTTTCTTTAGCGGCGTGTGGACGGTTGTGAGAGTCCTTGTGATTACAGAACAGAGGCCCATTGTGCTGAAAGGGGACACTGATTTGCAGCATAAACAACCAACCTACCCTCCCATTTCTGTGCTTCTAGAATCTTCTGTAAATGAACGAAGAGCTCGATCAATGCTGTGAACAAATGAACAATACTGAACATTTTCTCTCGTAGAGAAAAATACAATGTTGCTCAGAATTCCAGTAGCGGTTTTATTAAATAGGTAAATAAACTCTCTCTCTCTCTTTTGCCTGAGTTATATTCTGACTGCTGTAATTGAGCGGTACCCGGTTAGTTTTAGTCTATTTCGTTTCCCAGTGGATTTTATCTGCACCGTAACGTCAGCCAGCAAGAATCTGTCTTTGTTCTGGAGCTAAACGGCCAAGTTTGGAAGGCTGCAAACAGGTCATATCATACATCCATCACTCATTCACTTGCGCGCGCACATACACACACACACACACATGCACACAGGCACACACACCCACACACACACACACAGGCACACACATACACACGCGCACACACACGCACACACACATACACACTCGCAGACGCGCGCACACACACACACGCACTCACATACATACACACTCACACACACACACACACACACCCCACATACTGTACACACTCATGCACACACACACACACACACACACACACACACACGGACTCACATACATACCATTTGTCATAACATGTGATAAATTAATCTATGTTGGGTCAGTTTTGTCTTGCGTTTCTGTCTAAATCATGCTGTGCTATGAAAATATTTATCATGTTTTAACCAGGGAGGAATGTGCAAAAGGCCCTTCCCATATATGGTCCAGACTCCCGCTGTCTGCTGCAGTATCTCCTCAAACTATGAGCCGTCTGGGCCGAGGTTTGCTGCGTGATAGACTGTCTCCAGGCATCCTGTTGAAGTGAACACGGCCGAGCCTTACCCGGCGCCCGGGGAGGTGATAGGGCATTACCCGGCGCCCAGGGAGGTGGTAGGGCATTACCCAGCGCCCGGGGAGGTGGTAGGGCATTACCCGGCGCCCGGGGAGGTGGTAGGGCATTACCCAGCGCCGGGGAGGTGGTAGGCATTACCCAGCCCGGGACCCGGGAGGGGAGATAGGGCATTACCCAGCACCCGGGAGGTGATAGGGCATTACCCAGCGCCGGGGAGGTGATAGGGCATTACCCAGCGCCCGGGGAGGTGATAGGGCATTACCCAGGCATTTACCCAGCCCGGGAGGTGATAGGGCATTACCCGCGCCCGGGGAGGTGATAGGGCATTACCCAGCGCCCGGGGAGGTGATAGGGCATTACCCAGCGCCCGGGGAGGTGATAGGGCATCCCCGGCCGGGGAGGTGATAGGGCATTACCCGGCGCCCGGGGAGGTGATAGGGCATTACCCAGCGCCCGGGGAGGTGATAGGGCATTACCCGGCGCCCGGGGAGGTGATAGGGCATTACCCGGCGCCCGGGGAGGTGGTAGGGCATTACCCAGCGCCCGGGGAGGTGATAGGGCATTACCCAGCGCCCGGGGAGGTGATAGGGCATTACCCAGCGCCCGGGGAGGTGATAGGGCATTACCCAGCGCCCGGGGAGGTGATAGGGCATTACCCAGCGCCCGGGGAGGTGATAGGGCATTACCCAGCACCCGGGGAGGCGCTAGGAACTGTGCAGTATAATCACATCTATTCACACACATTCCTAATTTCTGATTTTTACTGTCATTTACATGTTTCTTTTCAATGTGCTGATTTGGGACAATATTCCGACACTATAGAAATTTTACGTTAAGATTTGTTTATATAGTTAATTTGAATTTACTACATCGAGTTTATTTTGATTTCAGCTTTTCTTTCATGCCAGGAGAGGCCATGGAGCCTTAAAGGGGTACTCCACCCAAAACACAATTTGGACTCATTCTCGTTAATTTTTGGGGTAAATACACCCTTCCTGATAGTTTTGCAGACCGTCCTTTTACCATAGGAAGCTGTTTTGATTTAACCTGCCCAAGCTGCAGCCCAGGCAAACCATTCATGTGAGTGTGAATCCAGCTCAAACTTAGCCTGTGGCTCTGACAAGTAAAATCAAGATGGCTTCCGGTATTTTTGAAACCTGTCTTAAAGGCATGATAAACACCTACCGGGTGAGTAACTAACTTTGCGTGTGTAAACATGGTTTGTTAAGTGATTCATCTGCCTGGAGTTGCAGAATTATGTTTTTGAAGGCAGAAGTGACAACATGGCTACTAAAGGCTATCTGGTTGCATGAAAGCTGCCAACAGGGTGACACATAGCAACTTATGCTAACTCTAGATAGAAAGAACGGTTTGCAAAACTGTCTAGAGGACCTTAAACGCACAAAAAATTGGTGGAAATGAGCTTGAGTCGTGTTTTGGTCGGAGTACCCTTTAAATGACCTTCTCTCTCTGGCCGCACACGGCTTGTGACATTTCCTACGCGCCGCACTGCGTATCTGTTCAAAGCCCAGTCACAGGTCACTGATGACGTCATGGACTTTAAACCTCTGCCCTACACGGCGTCAGATGGACACCTTCTCATGTTGTCCAGCTCTGACAAAACCCTGGGGATGGGAACTTTCAAACACTCTTCTGAGTTTTCTGTCACAGAGTCTTTGAAATGAAATGAAAGCTTTAGTTTGAAGTTTGAGGACTGGACTGAGGGGTCAAACTGGGCTTTGTTTTTGAAACAGAATTTCTGGTGCTGTTGAAAGATGTTGCTCACTGGTGGCTACCATACTGTCTGCAATATTGGCGCTCGGTCACCAGTTACAATGCTTTTCAGTGGAAACTGTAAAAAAATACAAAGTAAATGCATTTTTCCGGGTGTTTTTTCCAACTTTAGATGCTTTTCCTCTGTAAAATATTTCTCCTTCAGTTTTATCTGAAATTATATTTGTTATGTTTTGTGAATGAATCCGCGACACTTTCCACCATTATTCAGCCACCAGTGGTGTAGTGGAGGGTACACACAGGTATATGGACTATATCCACTTCTTTCTGTCAATTTACAGTATGATCACCTGTCAGCCACGAAGCCATTGAAACATATAGGAGAGTACACCCATTTTCTCCGCAGTGATCTGCACATCTCTCTAACAGAGTATACCCACTTCTCCAGCGATACGACACCACTGCGAGCCACTGCGGGATCTCACACACTTAGTATGCGACCCAGAATCATCCAGACTTCATGACCTTCTACAGCATGACAAATGTTTGACTTCACAGACTTTAATTCACTTTATACAACATGGTAATACCCAAAAACAGCACTTTTGCCCTCTCTGAAAGCTTTAAAATTTTAACTCAGTTAGATCTTTAGTCACTAAAGGGCAATTAAGATTTCACGCAGGGCCAGTTGGTGTTGGTGGCTTTTTTCCTTCAAAAAATAAAATCATCATTCTGTTGTTGTCTTTGTCTTGTATAGTATTTTGTTTGAATGCCTGAACAAATTTGAAAAATATGCAGAAACAGGAGAAACCTGCAAGTGGGTAAATGCTTTGCCGTGGCCACTGTCTACCTCTGATAATGATGTGATTTAAACACTGATCATTTATTGTTTTGCATTAAATGATGAGCTGCTGGCGTTCATATTTAGCCTCAAGCAATCTGTCTTCCCGGCCAATCAGCTCTGGCCCCACCCAATTTTGCGACCTGTGCGGTTCGGCCATCTGCTGTATGATTGATGGGGTCATTCTGCCCGTCGTGAGTCAGTTTCTCTTGGGCCTTTAAGTACCAGGGGATTTTCATGTCTCTGATTCAGCTTCCTGTCACGGCCCCGCCCGGCGGATATTTCCCTACTTTAAAAGTGTTCAGTATAACTCCACACCTGAGGCAATATATCTGCTCTGCACCCGAGTGTGTTCTGTTACGTTCTGTCTGCTCCTCCTGTGACTAAAGCAGGCTTGTGTTTGGAAACTTACAGGCAGCCTACTGCTGGTTTCATCCCATGAAAGTCAGTATGGACATCTATTTTTATATCAGTAGTTTTATAGAAAGGATGATCGTGTTGGTGTTGTGGAGGCTGGAGGACTTAACGTGGTCAAACGTTAAAATACAGTACTTTGTAGGAAATTTTTTTTTTTTGCAAAGTACTTTACTTTTTTTTTTTTTCGAAGCTACTTTTTTTGCGTCATTAGTGCAATACAAGCTCCTTTCTACTGGGAACAAAAAAAAAAACAACAAAATTTGAACTTAGAACTTTTTCGGGCTACCTTAAAATTTGAAGTTTGTGAAATTAATCATTAATGCTAATCCTAAATTTCAATTTTCTTCTCAGGTTAGTTATCCTTAGTCAGTTATCCTTAATTTCATTACAGCTTAATTGAGCTTCAGGTGCTTCAGAGATTAACAGTAATAACAGTGAGGTATTTAGGTTGTTAGCTTGTGTTTTGCGGTGAAGTTTTAAGTTCAAAGAAAAGCTGCCAGTGCTGTATAGTTCATTCTAAGCCTCATTGCCTGTACAATGCTTATGAGAAGAACTTACAGGCAGTAATGTTAGGAATTTGGTAGCGCTACAATCAGGTCCAAGTGCATTGTATTTGATTAATGTGGCTTTTAACTAATAGTAGCCTGTACAGTGTTAATTCATGTCATTTACCATATTTGCTAATGCATATTAATGTAGGAATAAATAACCGTGGAAGTATTCATTAATTGATACATTAGTGAGAGAATTTGTTTTGTGATAATTCAAGAGCAGTTATTTTTATGTTTAACTTGAGTATTTCAAAAGAACTTAATTACATTAGTTATTGTCAGTTCTTATGACCTTATTGTAAAGTGTTACTTAGCAGCTGTTCTGCTGTACGCTAAGGAAGTCACACATACTCTGGTTGTGTGTTTATGTAGGCGGGGGGGCTAATTTATTCTGCTGGGGACGGACAGAGGCTGCAGTTTGAGTTCTCTCCGCAATTCACCGGCGAGTCGACGCAAACCCGGAGCTCGGAGCGGGTATTGTTTCCTGGTTTTCCCTTAAACGCATTCCTGGAGACGCTTAACTTCCCCTTCGCTCTGCGAAATCCAGCCCCCACCCCCCTCCTCTCTGACTCACCCCCCTCCACTGTTGTCCCCCCCCACGGACTGGCGGGGGGCGTGCCTCGGCCACTGAGCGCGAGCAGAAGGGCAGGTAGCTCAGTTGCAGCTGTTACCTGTGAGAGGGCAGTTACTGTCTCGGTCTCGCGGGTTTAGGGGAATCCAGAGAGTCGCTAATGAGTCAGCCTGCGCGCTGTGGCAATCCATTCTACCCACACACCCACATACATACACACACACACTCACTTACACACACAGACGCTGTATGTCGCCGGGACTGAGCGGATATGAGTGTCCTTACGAGGAGTAAGGCTCAGGATTGGGGGGTCTCCTTGGATACCGTGGAGATAGCCACCCCCAGAAACCTTTGGGACGAGAGCAGCTTCCTGATCGGACTCAACCGTCGAATAACACGGTGGTTCGGTGAGTCAGAGATCTGTCTGGACGGCGTTCTCTCTTCTAAGAACTCTCTGAACTAATTTTGATGGTTGTGATTGTTGCGTATCAGTCCCTCTTATTGTGATTTTTCAGCATTAGTTCTTATTGTTTGAAGTCATTTAATAAATTTGGTACATCCAGCATCTAATTGAGATCAGGTCCTGGCATGGCACAGCAATTTCAAAGACTCAGACCCGCAACTACTCTCTGTTGGGACTATGGCAGCATAACCATGTGTGAGTGGCTGTAAAATGTAATCCATATCTTGCAACAAAAAAAAAATGTTTGTGACTTTTAAGGAAAGTGCTGCACATCTGTCTTGCATTGCTGGGTTTTTGAGGTTTGGACGTTAGCGTCTTTAGCACTGTGTGTGTGTGTGTAGGTGAGAGTGTGCACACGGTGTGAGCTGGGTTTGACCATAATGGGACAGCGACAAATCTTGGAGAGGAGATTTTTGATTTAGGGACCACAGAGTTTGTGTTCAGATTTTATGTTCGGTCAGATGCCGGTTTGTACATTCTCTGAGTCGGTTTGGTCAGATTCCCACACACTTACGGCCATTTTTCTGGCGTTCGCTCTATTTTTGATGAAGGTCCTCCTGCGAAATACAGACATCAAGGGCTAACTGGCTGGAGCGCAGCCATGGCTGCATGTCTGTTATCTTCTCGATGAAGTCACTTCCGAGGTATACGACTGCCAACCACTGAAACTGAATTAATGTAATGTAAGCTCTGCTGAAGATCTCTCACTTGTGTTGTACAGGAGCAGTACGCTATGAGCTGTGTCCAGCACGTGTAAGCTTTCCTCTGAACTGATATTGACCCTCTGAAGTGGCAGTTTGAGTTTGAACATTTTAAATGTAACGTAGCCAGTTGAAGTATATAACTGCCAAAAACAGATCCAAAATAAAGGGAACACATTCGTCAGACCACATCTGGAGTATTGTGTACAGGTCCTGGGTCCATACTTTAAGAAAGATATAGAGGCTGTGGAAAAAGTTCAGAGAAGAGCCACTAAACTAATTCCGGGTATAAAAGATGAAAGCTATGAGAAGAGGCTGAAGATCCTTAATCTTTTTAGTCTTAGGAAAAGGAGACTTAGGGTGATCTGATTGAGTTCTTTAAATATGTTAAAGGGATTAACAAAGTGAATTATGTAGGATTCCTTCAGCCAAGTTTTGTTAGTAGAACTCGGGGTCACAAATGGAAGTTGACTAAGGGTAAATTTAGCACTGATATTAGGAAATATTTTTTCACCCAAAGAGTAATTTTGATGGGGAATAACTTGCCTGACCATATTGTTGAGGGAGAAACCTTGGGAATTTTCTAGAGCAGACTTGACTTAAAGCTAGATACCATTGAGTCATTGAGTATCTGAAGTGATATGTTCTCAATAGAAAAAAGAAACTGGCGAGCCTAGTTGGGCTGAACGGCCTGTTCTCGCCACTCATGTTATGTTAAAAGCTGTCGTCAAGGTCTTTGACGTTAGTTATACTGCATTAGTAGATGATGAGTTTTGTCTAGTTTTCGGGAGCTTTTCTCTGGACTGATATTGACCCATTGAAATGGCAGTTTGAGTTTTAAAATATTTAAATGTAACTGAAGCAGCTGAGTTTTGTTTGACTTCAGCTTTGCCCTGGTCTGATTTGGCTCCCTGCCGAAATCACACGGCCGTGCAGCTGGACCATATGGCTGCGTACAGGATGTGTGCTGAAATTATAACTGTTATTTATATTGTGATGAAAGCCGGTGATATAGAAGGACAGCCTTTGGTCTGGTGTACGAGGAATCAGTTCTGTGTCCGATAAAACACAATATTCTGTTGGGAGAGGTTGCTCTCTATGACAGTTTCTGGTTACTATAGGTTTGTGTGTGTGTGTATGTGTTTGTTTTTGTGTGTGTTTGCATATCTGTGTTCGTTTTTCATGTGTGTTTTGTGAGTATGTATGTCTGTGTGTTGTCTAATTGTTAGGAAGGAATGGTGTGGACTATGATTATAGAAAAGCACTTCAAGGTTTCGGAGAGCCTTTGAATTTAATGTCATTACTCCATACACCTGTCTGTGTGTGTGTGTGTGTGCGTGTGTATGTGTGTGTGCGTATGCCTGATAACTGCAGTCGCCTTCAGGTCAAAGTCCAGCTCAACCGTATCTGGAGTGGCTGAGAGATTCGGTTTTAAAAGTGTTTTCTTTTAAAACTCAGGGTGTGACGTCAGTGATTGTGTGCATGTGACTGGCTTTGGAGGAAAGACTGAGTTTTGATTTTATCCCTTCCTCAAAGATTGACCTTGGAGAGCTGCCTGTAGTAAAACTCCACCTTCTCACACACACACACACACACACACATACACACGCACATACATTCCCAGGTTATAAGTCAATACATGTCCATGTTTATTACCCAGCCATTGTCAGCCAACATGTAATGCTTAACCTAGTCACTGAATTGAACTTTTTAACGTTTATCTAAACAACTGTTCCTCAGAGCCATTTTTCTGGTTCAAAACTGTAGAAAGAGACACAATCACCATATAAAGCCGTGCTACAGGTGCACAGCTGGGCTTTTCTGACTTTAATACGATGTTGGGTAATGTGTCAGCATTTTACTGTGTTCAGTATTTTTTGTTTGTTTTTTTTTCTTACCAGGTGGAATCACAAGCTCAGTTCTGTACAAATGTGTTGTCAGAGCACCACAGGGCTGGGTCAAGGGTATGTGCCATCTTGCCTGGCGTGTTACCGAATCAATCTCTGAAATCATTAAAATCTGCCTCTCTGCTTGTGATCATTGCTGATTTTCAAGCGTAATCAACTGATTTTAAATGCTGTGTGAACCTACAGGTTTTGAAAAAGGGTCTGCCTCAATCATGTTTGATGGGATGGCTCTTCTGTGATCTTTCATGACTGTGTCTTTAATTTTTATCCTTTAACTTGAATGGAAATTGGGACATTTTGTATAATCTTATGACTTCAATTACATTGTATGTTGACAGTATTTACTGTAAAGTTTGTGATTAAACATTTGTCATAGTATTTGAAAAAATATCAGTTAGCTCAGGTGGTTGTACTATTTATGACATGGAGAATTATTTTCTGTGAAGTAGCCTTTGATTTTATCATTTTATATATCATTGAAACTCAAATTGACGAGCATATGCTCAATCAGAATGTGTAATAGTTTTTATTTTTTTCTATATTCTGAAATTCATATATTCCTCTGTTGGGTAACATTTCATCTCTGTGAACCCAATTAGTATCCAGGTACTGCAAATACCAAAGATTATTACGCAATGTTGAAACACTGACTAAGGCACAAATCAGCCTGCGATAGAAATGATGTAAATAATTGTATCCCCGGACAACAAGTCGGGGATAATATGGATCAGCGATCATTCCGCCGCTTCTGTCACCGCGTCTGTAGCTCCACAGGCCACAGATTTCAATCGATTTGCTTCAAATTTGGCAGGGGCTTTGTGTGTGGTAAGGTCACAAACCTTAATTTTGGAAACAATTGTTTTAGGGGGTGCGGGGATACACCTCGACTGGCGGGCAACCGGCTGCCCACCCCGGCGAAAATAGTTCACAAACTACTTATAGTTCATTAATAGTTCATGAACAGTTTACCAATTACCAAAAAAAGTTCCTCATGTTCTTCATGTGTTCATGAACAATGTTCTTGAAAAAGTTCATGAACTTATTCTCATGAATGTAGATCTTCATGAACTGTTCATGAATAGTTCAGGAATAAGTTCATGAACTGTTCATGAATGTTTTTCATGCACAGAGTTCATGAACAGCCATTTATTGTTCAGGAACAGTTCGTGAGTAATGCATGAACCTAAACGATGAACTGCTTGTGAACTGTTCATGACCAGTCCTTCACATTCTCAACAAGGTAGATCAATATATTAAACTGGTTTTAACAATCTTGCTCTTTTTGCCTAATAATTAAACTCGTATTTGGAAATTTGCCCCTCAGGAATGAATCGTCCTTCAATACGCTGTAATGTATTCGCGGTGTTCAGATTGGTGGTGATGATGTCATTGGGACACGAGGCTATAATTCATATTTGAGACAGTTGGTCAGTAAGAGTAGGCCTCATCCTGACCATATCCTGTTCTGCTATGTGAACTCCGGTCTGGTATGCAGTGCTGGCAAGAAGTGATGCGGGCATTTCCTTAAGAATGTGGCGTTTCACTATCTGCAACACATCGAGGAGGAAAACCCCTATAATGGTAATGAATTCTCAATATTTCCTCTTGTGGAGCGACCCTTTCCTCCACACCTAATTCAATTCCAGTCCCATTTGTGGAAGTGCTCTTAAAACATGGCTTCTCTTCAATGAATGTGAAATATATCAGCATAAATGATAGATCCCGTAAAATATGTGTCACTGAATGAATTTGGCTTCACCATAACGGCGGAGACTATATTTTGATCTTTACACAAGTGCATCAGTGCAGTGTTTTTCCTATGAAAACATGATTTTTCAATCAGGAGTGCCCATTGGTCTGAGGCAACTTCGAAAATTAAAAGTTCATCTACGTAGAAATGTTTAGCTATACTTCCAGCTCGGTCGTCCATGCAATAGTTCCAACATTTTTAGTTCAAATGGAGCACTGCATTCAATGTTACAACATGCAAGCCCGTGTTTAGGCTCAAGCTGCTACTGGAAGATCCACAGTGGAAGTGCATATTATCAGCATATTTTATTTTTTTATATAACAGTGCAGTTATATGCATAAGCTTTATGCACATTTAAAACAATACCATTAGGCGAAGATGCTCCCAAAAATTATGAAATGAAGGGTTTCTGAATTTTTAAAAGTGTACTGTGAAGACCTGTGAACTGTTAAACTGAAATCAAATATTTGGTGTGACTACTCTTTGCCTCAGAATTAGAAACAATCTCCTATATTTGCATAGTTTTATAATATTATTGGCTGCTCGACTGTTCCAAGCATTTTGGAGAACTTGCCACAGTTCTTCCACAGGCTCACAGCCTCACCTAAGAGTGTCTCCGGTAATTCTGGAAATCTTTGATTATGTTCAGACCTGGACTCCATCAAGGGTACGTTATCTGCACCGACTGTCTTCTGTGAAATGCAAACATTTTTTTTTTTTTTTTTTTAATTACGACTTGGATTCTCAAATGTGCTTTTTTATCTACAAGAAACATTAACAAGGAAGACAAAAGAAAAACGTCTGAGACCAGATTTTAAATGTAAAAAAAAAAAAAGTTAAGTGTTATAAAACATTTGCCGAGTACTGTATGCTATGGATGAAATGAACACAAGAAATGGTGAATTGAGTACATTGTTTGAAGGACGTAGACTCAAAAGCAGTGATCTGTTTGTGTCTCCAGTCTCCCGGTACAGAGATATGGGTACTTGTTTCTGAAATACGGCCTGAATATTACGGAGATGAATGTTGTAAATGATTATTGCCAAGCGAACTGAGGTATTATTGTTCTCCACCCAGGCTACAGGGAATGAGAGTTGTTTTCATTCAAGAAATGACTCCGTATTGTATGTTTTCTGCCCTAGAAACATTAAACCTCTTACTAAATGGGGCTTTGATTGTCCATAATATACATCGAGTATGACCATATATTCACATAAACAGAACAATGTGCGCTATCCATGACCCTTTCAAGACGGATGGTACATCCAAACGAATGTTTTTTGTTGATGTAATTAAACAGGCTCGTAGATTCGTAGCGGTTTGTTCAGATCGCGTTACTGTGGGGAAGGGAGGATTGAGAGAAGCAGTAATGATATCACTCTCGTTCTCCAGGGATGTGAGTCACTCTAGCAGATGTTCTGGTCCGATTAGTTTCCAGCTGTAGGAACATCTGGGAGAACACAAAGAACAGTTCTTGTGTACGAATGGATGAGAGTGAGTCCCATGGATAGCTTTCGTGCAGCAGGACAAGCATGTAGCATCCGCTCATACGGATGGATGCAGAAGGTGTGCAAATGTGTTTTACTGGGGCAAAATGGAAAATCTGATTACATTTTAAATAACGAAGTGACTATTCGCACTTATTTAAGTGCATCCCAGCACAAAAATTGATCGAAATTCGCGTAAGACGCGCTTGATAAGTGTGGCCAAGATGCACATTGCTCTATTGCCCACACTTATTTTCAGTGTGTCCAAAGCTAAAATTTTTTTATTGGCTAAACTTATTTTCTAAGCTGTGGCCAAGAGAAAATTTCAGCATTGGCCACACGTATAATGGCGCTTTTCCACTACACGGTACCAGCTCTACTCAACTCTACTCTACTCGCCTTTTTTTGCTTTTCCATTAGGAAAAAGTACCTGGTACTTGGTATTAGTAGGTACTTTTTCTGGTACCTGCTCTCCTGGGGTTCCAAAAAACGGCCGACCAGGTACTAGTAGGTACTAAAATGAGACGTGCAACATTGCAGCCCACTGATTGGTCCGAGAGAATCATCTCTGCAAAAGACAACTCGCTTCCGCATTATCGCTAGGAAACTGGCTTCACTTGGCAGTGTGGCCAAGAAAAAAATTCAGCATTGGCCTCAGGTATAAGTGCGAATATCATCGGCCTTTAAATAATGTCCACGTGCATTGGCATCAACTGAGTAAATGTACTTGTTTGCTACATTGTTTAAACTCTGAAAAACATACATTTTGTTTATTCATCTTAATGGTCTCATTAGATTATGCTGCTTAATGTGGGAATTTGAATAAAGCTGAAGTATTTGTCAATGGATGGCTATTTATTAGTTTGTTCTATTTTTTTGCCCAGCTATACATTATTTAAAATGTAATCAGATTTTACATTTTGCCCTAGTGAAACACATCTGCACACCTTCAGCAGGCATCCATCTGTATGAACGGATGAAGCATAAACACGAACGCTCTTGTCCTGTTTACTGCTGTACAATGCTATACATGTCAAAAAAAACTTCAACATTTTGTTTATCTTAACGGCGGGAGCTTCTGGGGCCGCCAGTGCCCTATATTTTTGCCATAACAGCGTTAGTATACCAGTTCCTTATCCGTGAGGTCGATGTCTCTTGAGGTTTGATCCTGAAAGAGGGAGAGATAGATGTCTGTACAACAGGTGAACTGATCCATTGGTATATTCTTTTCTATGCTTCCCAGAGACCGTGCATTAGATGCCCCTCAGCTATTGACTTTGCAGTGTTGAACCATAATGCATTACAGCAGAGTATAGTGCTGTAAGCACTCCTATAGCTGTCTGTAGATGGACATTTCTGGATGTTTCAAAATAAGCACTTGTGTCTGCAGGGAAGATCTGAAGTTTTGTTGATCGACTGAAGAGCTCTGTATCTTTGTAATGAGGTGAAAAATTCATTTTCATACGGCAGGAAGTCCTCAGTATTTTGCTTCAGTCGCCTGGATTGGGTATTTGCCAAATTTTCAGTCAGGAGGCAGGACTAATTAGTCCAATCAGCTGGCTGAGTTCACATAAGGAATAAACAGGCGAAATAAACACATGGAATAAACATCATAGACTCCACTCATGTGTAATAAACACATTGAATAAACTCGTGGAATAAAACTACATGGAACAAACGCATATGGAATAAGTGTTGCCAGGCTAATTAAACATCTCTTGCCAGCACTTATTTTAGGGCTTTTGATACTGACTCAGTTTTACAAGTATGAGCTCAAACATTTACAACTTATAGTCCTTTGGAAATCCGTGACCTTGAGTTTGATCTTTCAAGGTCACTCAAGGTTAAAGGTCATGGTGTCAAATAAAAGCCCATATAGGACTTCTGTATGCTCATAATGGTAAACATCTGTCTATTTGTGACTGTTTTTGGGTTATAATGGAAAATATATTATTTTCACTGATGATCTAGACTTCCGCTGACATTTAACCCCCAACCGTTGTGGACCTTAACAAAGGTACCCCATCATGCAGCATATAGTTGGAAGCAGAACTGAAAGATGCTCGTTTTGGTTTTGGTTTGAAGACAATGTGTCGAATTTGAAGGAAGTTATCGCCAAAAAAAAAAAAAGGATATTTCCAATGACCTCGAGCTTGACTTTGACCCGATCACCCCCAAAATTTAATCAGGTAATCTATGCACTATTGCCCACCTACTCTCATAGTTTGAAGTCAATCAGTGCAACCGTTTAGATACTAGATTGTTGACATAGGGACACACAAACAAACAAACAAACAAACAAACCACACCAATTACAATACCTCACCCCGCTAACTCTGTCGTGGGCGAGGTAATAAATGCATGGAATAAACTTGCAGAATAAACACTTGGACTACAAATATGGAATAAACGTGAAATAATCTCGGAATAAACTTGAAATAATCTCATGTACTACAAGCACAAATGGAATAAGCACATGCAATAAACATGGAAAAAAACTAATGAACAATAAACTCATCTGGAATTGACACATGGCTGGACCTCAACTGCACTCTGGAACTCTGCCTGTGGGCTGGCTGTCAGATTCGAGTTTTTCAGTGTAGCTGATGGTCTCTCAGACCTTTACCCCTCCATATGCTAACCCTGCTCTCCTTTCTCCCTCAGAATCGCCCCGGTTATCTACAGCCTCCTCCATCAGCGGCAATGACCAGACACTCGCAGCCTCTAGCCTGGACTACCCCGCCCAGATCGGCTCGGCTCTCCGCGAAAGCCAGCGCCCGGCGAGCCTAGTCTCCACCATCTCCTCGGGATCCGGGTCGGGCTTGTCGCAGGACGGGCGCAGCTCAGACTGTGGCAGTGCCAGCTTCGAGGCCCCCCTGCCTGTCCCTCAGGACTGCGACCGCGACGTCGACTTGGACCTGTGCCCAGCAGGGGGCGACGAAGAGGGGCAGCGATTGGGGCTCGGTCTCGCGACTGACCTGGAGCGGCTCGACTCTGAGTTTAAGACGGAGAAGGAGAGCGACAGCAAGGCAGCCAATCTAGGCCGCGCAGAACAGGACGCGTTACCGCCCCCTTTCGCCATTTGCCGCCATGGCGCCCAATCCTAAGCTTACCTACCTGGACCGAGTCGTCATGGAAATCCTGGAAACCGAACGGACATACGTCCGGGATCTGCGAAGCATCGTGGAGGTGAGCACATAATAATGCATACCGCGTATTTGGTGCCTTTAATATAAAGAGGAAATCCCTTAGTAGTTTGCGGCAAACATACAACCCCAATTCCGAAATAGTTGGGACAAAGTGTAAATTGTGAATAAAATCAAAATGCAGATGACTTTCAGATCACATGAGCCAATATGTTATTTGCAATAGAACATAGATAACATTTCAAATGTTGAAACTGAGACATTTTACATTTTTATCCACAAAATGAGCTTATTTCAAATTTTCTGGCTGCAACAGGTCTCAAAAAAGTTGGGACAGAGGCAAAATAGGGCTGAAAAAGCAATTAATATATAAGAGAATCAGCTGAAAAAACATTTAGCAAGTAATTAAGTTAACTGGCATCAGGTGTGTAACATGATTGGCTATAAGAGGGATGTCTTAGAGAGGCTGAGTCTCTCAGAAGTAAAGATGGCCAGAGGCTCTCCAACCTGTGAAGGCTTGCGTAAAAAAATTATGGAATACTTTAAAACCAGTGTTCCTCAACGTCAAATTGCAAAGGCTTTGAAGGTTTCATCATCGACAGTGCATAACATCATCAAAAGATTCAGAGAAACTGCAAAAATCTCTGTGCGTAAGGGACAAGGCCTAAGACCTTTACTGGATGCCCATGATCTTCGGGCCCTCAGACGCCACTGCATCACTCACCGGCATGATTCTGTCATTAACATTACTAAATGGGCCCAGGAATACTTCAAGAAACCACTGTCTGTAAACACAGTCCACCGTGCCATCCACAGATGCCACCTAAAACTCTATCATGCAAAAAGGAAGCCATTGTTGAGCATGATCCAGAAGCGCTGCCGTGTTCTGTGGGCCAAGGCTCATTTAAAATGAACTGCAGCAAAGTGGCAAAGTGTCCTGTGGTCAGACGAGTCCAAAATAGACATTCTTGTTGGAAATCATGGGCGTCGTGTCCTCTGGGCTAAAGAGGAGAAAGACCACCCCTCCTGTTATCAGCGTTCAGTTCAAAAGCCAGCATCTCTAATGGTATGGGGATGCATTAGTGCACATGGTGTGGGACACTTGCATGTTTTAAAAAGCACCATGAATGCTGAAAGGTGTATAAAGGTTTTAGAGCAACATATGCTCCCCTCCAGACAACATCTATTCCAGGGACATAGTGTATTTCAGCAGGACAATTCAAAACCACATACTGCAGCTATTACAACATCATGGCTTCGTAGTAGAAGAGTCCGTGTGCTGAACTGGCCGGCCTGCAGTCCTGATCTTTCACCGATTGAGAACATTTGGCGCATCATTAAACAAAAAGTCCGTCAAAAGAGACCCAAAACTCTCCAGTAGCTGGATGCCTGTATTAAACAAGAGTGGGATCAAATTCCAATGGCTAAACTCAAGAAACTTGTCTCCTCAATGCCCAGACGCTTTCACTCTGTGTTAAAAAGAAGAAGGGATGCTACACCATGGTAAACAGGCCCCTGTCCCAACTTTTTTGAGACCTGTAGCAGCCATCAAATTTGAAATGAGCTCATTTTGTGGAAAAAAATGTAAAATTTCTCAGGTTCAACATTTGCTGTGCTATCTCTGTTCTATTGTGAATGAAATACTGGCTGGTGTGATTTGAAAGTCATTGCGTTTTGATTTTATTCAGAATTTACACTTTGTCCCAACTATTTCAGAATAGGGGTTGTAAAAATAATCAGCGTGCTAGGGACAGAAGGGTTTAATGGAATATTGGACATCTGGAAATTTAGTGGACATTAGATATTTAGTGCTGTATTGGTCAAGAGGAGGACCAAAATTGATTGTGTAGCATACTTAGTCTAGTGCACAGGAACCAAGTGGAGTTAGGCGAGTGTGAAAGTTCTACCTATAGGCCATTTCATGAGTATTTAAAGTTCAGAATGCAACCAACTGTAATGCAGTATAAATATTAGTAGGACAGCCTACTGCTTAGTCTTTGTGATTGAGCAAATCAATTGTTTGATTGCTAATCAAGCTACATAAAGAGGAATGGGTTGAGAGTAATCGTTAGTTAAAAGGTGAGGATTCTGCCTACCCTACACTCCCTTTGATCAGCACATCACTGCTAGGCATTGATATTGGTGAAGTTTTTTTTCGGAAGCACTTTACTTTGCTTTTGAGGTTTGGTTGCTGTTTTTGTAATGACCGCATCAGGTATAAAGGTATGGTTCAAGTATAACCGTGCTGCATGGAGGCAGTCTGTCTTATTACTCTTAAAATATACTTCAATTCAGCATTGTATGTTCGTATTCGGCCGACTTCCTCCTTTTGTTGAGGACAGGAAAAGTTCTGGAAAGTTGAAGGATTTGGCCTGGAGACCAGAACGGTGGGCAGTGCGGTAGTCTATCCCAGAAAAAAAAATGAAAGGGTGAACCAGTTTGGAAGTGTCAGGTTTATAGCAGGAGCTTTAGAATAGCCTTGCTTTTGTTGGAGACACAGAAGTGCTTCGTGTGTGTTTGATGTACTGTGTAATGAGGGTGTTGAGTCAAACTTAATACTAATGTTTATAAACACAGAGGCGAGCCTCTGTGTAGTTGTTGGTCAGCTGGTGGAAGATGGCATGCTTCCAGAAGCAGATGTGTGTAGCGGTTGGGGTTTTAGAACACTGTGGTATTGGGTTGGGTTTTGATCAAGATCCCAGTATCTTCAGAGTAACAGCATCAGTGGTGAGCTCTCTGATCAGTAGTTTGTGGCATGAAGTTGATTGAGACTAGAATGGGGCCGAGTACTGACCCCTGCGGGATTCCGCATGACATTGTGGTGTCTTTTGACCTGGTGCTTCCTCAGGGAGACTTCAAAACATTTTTCGCAAGTTCATGAGATGTTTGTGGGCTGGGGCGCAGTCACTATGTCCATATATTTTGCAGCTTAAAATCACATTGCCCTGTATATTTTTAAAACGGCCAATAAATCGTTAATAACGTCATGCGGTCAGTTCTGAAAAATGTGAGAGTCTGCAAGGCAAATATTTTCCCTGTTTTCCTTCCTTTCAAAAAAAAAAATACAGCTCTAAATATTGGCACGCCATGAAGTAAATATCTTCTCGAGAACCATGTTGCGTTATCAATGAATAATTCAGCTGCCCCATAGAGATATTTTTCAGAAATATGCGGCATTGAATAAATTTTATGGGAATTTCACAAGAATTTTTTTTCATTATATTGAAAATGGTGTGTATAAGAAAGCTGGCTCGAACAGCTTACGCTTTTGTCTTGAGAGAATTACATTACATTACAAACACTTAGCAGATGCTCTTATCGAGAGCCACAACCCTGGGAATGAGACAGTGAGGCTAAAAAGTGTGTTTTTCAGTTTCTCCTGCTCGAAGCAGGAATTCCAATGAAATGAAAAACGTACTTCGTATTGTGACGGATGAACAATTTTGAAAGCGGGGTAAATAATATTTGTGCTTGATTCCCATTTTGAGAACCATAATTGACTAATGTATGTGTGCAAAATAAGATTTTGGACTGGAATGCTTTTAGTGTCTTGAAACAATATAGTTCAAGCTGGGACAGTCATGCGTGTGCATCCCATATTCGACTCAAGATTAAAAATAGTCTCAGAACAAAGGCTAACAGCGACTGTAGATTTCACTGTGTTTTGTGCAGAACATTGAAAATTTTTGGGTATCCTAACGGCGTGCAATATGTACAGTATTTTACATGCAATTTCTGAAAACATGTCTAGTATTTATCATGCCTTAATAGGTAGCTTAAGTCCACTTTCCAGAGAATGTTTTGAATTGAATTAAGTGTTCAAGCCCTTTTTTACTGACTGTTGTTCAGCTTAGTTTACCCCCAACATAAAAGTGTGATAGATACTAATTCTGGTTTGTATTTCAACAAAAATACACTACTTGGCCGAAAGTTTATGGACATCTGCTCGTTAAACATCTCATTCCAAAATCATGGTGCTATGAGTATGGAGTTGGTCTCCTCTTTGCTGCTGTGACACCCTCAACTCCTCTGGTGATGATTCCCACCGGATGTCACTGCATGGTGAGGATGGGTGCTGCTGTTGGTTGATCAGGGCGCATTGAAACTCAAGAATCTGGGTGATCACAGCCATGTTTGCCTGAATCAAGGCCTGAGCCTGTGCCGGCCAATCAGATTCTGCTGCTCTGATCTCTGCACCCTATTTATGGACCTCTCTCTGTGCATTGGGGCCAGTATTATTCTGGTACAGGAAAGGGCCTCTCCCATATCCTAATTTGCTGTAAGTGTAAAACCACCTGTAACTCCATTGTGTGGTCCAGCAGCACCAAGAATTTCTTTCCGTTAATCTAAGTTGTCTGGCCCAAAGCATTAAAAACTGACCCAGACAAAGGGGTTTCTGCACTATCTGGCCATATAGTTTACTTCAGGCCGGCTTAGCTTTGGCTCGCCTCGAAGGGCCGTCACGAAAAATTGAGTTATCCTTTCATTTAATCAAAGTTCTGTGCCGTAAGATTTGCTAAATGAATTTTGTGACCAATTACATGTGTCTTTGTGCGTGCATGAAGGTGTTTTGGGGTTGGTTTAGTGGGTGTGCTGAATACATGTACTCTATGAAGATGCACACAGTAAAAAATAATTTGTTCACTCAACTCGATTAAGTCAATTTATCTTGTTGTTTTGACTGTGTTGCGTTCTGTGAATGTAAAGAGTAGGGTTTATCGAGTAAGGAAAAGCATTATTTTACTTATGATGAAAGGAAAACTAATTTCAGAATTAGTGTACAGGTGCTTTTGGATAAATAAGTCCTTTTAACTGTGCAAGTGAGTTCTGCTTTTGGAAAATGTGCCTACTCCGTGTGTTTATGAGTTCATACATTGCACTTAATTAACTTTTAATCAACTTGAATTGGTCTCCAACTAATAAATGAATATTAGCCAATTGAGACAAACAGATATGAAGTTTTTTTTGTTGGTTTAGTTTGAGATGGTAAATCTGTTCATCAGCGCCTCATTAACAGTGTACTTCATTGAGACGGGATGATTGGCTCTATAATTAACCCTGTAAATCCCAGACATCTTGTTTGCCAGGATAATCGCGTTGCGTAACGGTTAGGTAATGACCCTGGCTGCTTAAGCGATGTTTGTGGAAACAATTAGTTGCTCGCGCTGTCAAGGAGCATCTGTGCCTGTTCCTAGTGTGCTTGCGTGTGTGATTTCGCAAGCATGCGAGCATGTGCGTTATTATTCACGTGCTGTGTGTGTGAGTGTGCATCAAGGCTTGTGTGTGTGTGTGTGTGTGTGCGCACTTACATACAGCGAGTGTATGCGCATGCTGTTATACATGTACATGTGAATGAAAGTGCATGCTTCTGTTTGTAAGTATGATTCACTGGTTTCATTGACCTAGTTGGCTGAATTATTTGCAGCAAATGGAAGTTTTGGAGTGTTCTATCTCTCACTTAAAGGTTCCAGATGGATGGTACAGCTTCCAGCCTTAATTTTCCCATAAAACTGATGGAGGTGCCCTTTATATATCAGCATCATGGTCTGGAATTTAGCTGATACTGTTGTTTAGAATTGAATTTATTCAAACGACCAATTTGCACAGTTGGATGTTTTTCTCTCTCAGGGCTTATATGAGCAGCTATACATGAACGCAGAGTCAGTGGATGTCTGTGATCGAGGTCAAAATCAGATCACCCCAGCCTGAACCCTGAATACCTGTGTTTTCCAAGGCTGTGCGAATACCAGTATTCTCCTCAGTGTTTCACTCTGGTCTGAGCAAGTGTCTCATTAGTTCAAAACGTGTTGTATTATGAGAATACGGCCTGTGTTTCATTGGGCTTGTTCGGGGTGATTTGGTGTGACATTTAATGTGTGGATTTTGAAAAGGTGTTTCAGTGTCAAGGTTGGGGTCTTTTTTTTTTTACTTTTTTTTTATAGTGGTCTGTGGAGCTGTTTGGCTGCTCACCAAAAAAAAAGCATCTAAACTCTTGTACGTTTCCTAGAAAAATGTATTTGTCAAGCTCTTGAAAATCCACTCAAATATGTTAGATAATGAGTCCATTCATTTAGGACAGGATACACAAATTCAGTCTGTAAGTGAATGGTACAATAGGCAGGTTAGCCCAGACTGGTCTCATTTCCTGTCCACGCTTGTAAAACATCTTGCTCTCTACTCTCACGCTGTTGGGCTATGATGTCACTTCCTTTGGCCTAGTTATTTGGACATGTCAAGATGGTAACCCTGGATTTGAGAAATTTTCATGAAATTTGTATCAAGCGTTGCCGGTACGGAATGTCGCTATAGATCAGCAAGAAGCACTGTGTATGCCTGCTAGTGTTCTGCCCATACCACATCACACCATTTGTCAACCGTACCAAAAAACATGGATGTACACAGGCCTACATGACGTACCATACATGAAAGCATTTGGCAACTATGTTATAGACATGTTAACTGAGTTGTCGTCATCGCTACACAACCTCCCAAATAATTGGCTTAAGTCACATTTACTCGAAAAAACAATGAATGGGACAGTGTGCAACCATTGGCTAGTCAAATCAGTGCAGTATCCAATGCACATGTACGACACTTTTGCACATCTGGGGTGACCATATAGACATGACGTACTTATGTTGACAAGGCCTGTGCATGCTCTTTTCTGGCCACGAAGTCACTTCCTGTGGCCCAGTTATTTTGATTGAGCCTGAGCATACTCTTATCAGGCTATGACATCACTTCCTGTGGCCCAGTTTTGTATCAGACCTGTGTTTGCTCTTTCCTGGCTATCATCTGAGTTCCTGTGGCCTGATTATGTTGAAAGTGTACTTTTCCATTCTGTTCTCTTAAAATAATTATGTATTTTAGAGATTGCTTTCTGCTTGTTTAAATACACAGATGATATGGCGATTTGTTGGACAAAACACAATATATTCTGAACACAATGCACCATACACACAGTACAGAAGCACAGCATTTTTATATTGCTGTCCTCCAGGTCAGACTGAAACTCTTTTTTTCAAGACCAGACTTAATACAGTCCAAAATACTATCCAGTCCTTTCGTATCGTAGGTATTTGGTAAAGGAAATTGGCGAGTCTTTGTGGGCCGAATGGCCTGCTTTTTTCATTAAATGAGCTGTTTCATTAACACAACATGTCATAACAGATGGGGGTGTAAAGATGTTGAATTGTTTTTTAAAGCGATTTTTAAAGGTATGTTTCAAGTGAAAGAAATGGTGCACGATTGCCTACACGTCCCATTGAGGCAGTTAGTCTTATTTTGGTTTTTAAAAAAATCATCATCGTTACACCCCTTTCTGTTATGTAATGTTGCATTATGTTTCGTTATGCTACGTTACGTTATGTCCAAAATGGGCGAAACACTCACGCACACTGTTTTCCGAAGGTTCTGATTGCAAGAGAAGCCATTTCAGCTTTTCCTTCGCAGTTATGCTGTCGCATAGGAAAGCTCTATGGATCTTTGTGCTGATGTCAAGCATGAGGGCTTATAGGCGCTCAATTCATTAGAAAAGATTAAACAGATTTCACGGGTCCCACGAGCTCCCTGGCTGGCCCTGCCGTAGACGGGCTATTCTCCAGCTGTCTGATTAACTGTATCCGTGAGCTCACTTCAGAAACCCACCCTGGGAGTTTGGAATGGACTGTTGCAGGGATTTCAGCGAACGATTCGCACCCCGAGATGATGCGTGTGGAGGAGCCAAAATGAACAGCTGTGGTTTTCCTTTTCTTAATCTTCTGTTTTGAAATGCTCGCATGATGAGATTATGCAGCGACTCCTTTCCAGACCAAATACCAAATCTTGCCCATTCTTCTCGAAAGCATTCCTCTATGTGTGTGTGTGTGTGTGTGTGTGTGTGTGTGTATGTGTGCACACGCATATGCGTGTTTGACTGAATGTTTTGCAAGGCATTTACATATGTAATATTTTGTCAGTGTATGTGTGTTCTGTATATGTGTGTGCACCCTATGTCTTGTTACTTTGTGTGCTGGTATACGCATCTGAATTTCTTTTGTCTTGCAAGGAAAACATTCCTGATGCTAATGAGGAAGTGAGGGCTGTTCTTGGCACATTAGCAAGTCATCAGCACTGGCTGACAGAGGTCCTTATCGCATTTTGGCGGCTATCTGTCTCAGCTGCATAATGTCAGTGCGTTAATGTCACCTGGAGAGGGAAATCATTTTGAAGAAAAGCAGTAAAATTGAACATTTACAGCTTTAAGTGACTTTTTGCTTTGGTACTGGGGAAATGTGCGCCTGATGTGCCGTCAGTTTTGCAGAAGACAAAGAGACTTGGAAAGCATGTAAAAAAGTTCCGCCAAAAATTCTCAAGCTCATCCATGGAGGAAAAATGAACTGATTCAACTTCAGAGCTTTTGTAATCGTCAGAGTTTCTCAAACTTTCACTTGGAGGGCGGCAAAAGATAAAAAAGAAGAAGTTTGTTTTATCTTAAGAATAGTTTTGCTGTCTAAACAAATTTTAGCGTTACAAGACCCATCCTACCCTCCTCAATGGAAGCAGAGGTTATCTACTGTATTTGTGTAATGGCTCCCTCTACTGGTGAGGGGGGTGAAAATGCGCAAAACGCAGCTAACGGAAGCTGTGCTTATCAGAAACGGAGGTCTCTGACACGTATCTGTTGACACGTATATTTTTATACAGTAACTAGTGGAGGCTGAATTTCGACAGCCAATTACCACTATACTCCATGGAAGTGCATCTAAGGCTACGTTTAGACAGCAGACAAATGTGGCCCAAATCCGATTTTTTTGCCCATATGTGACCTGTATCCGATCTGTTAAAGACAGTTTGAACAGCACAAATCCGATTTTTTTTAAATCCGACCCAGGCACTTTCATATGTGGTCCTAAATCCGATACGTATCTGATATTTTGTAATGCGACAGCTGTCTGAACGGCCAGGTCGCATTTATCCGACCTTCACGTCATTATTTGTCTGTAACGGTACTGACTTCGGTTGTAGATAAACTTTATCAGCCCCCCACACGCGCTGAGACGAGATGCCTTCGTATATATTTCCGTAAACAAACAGTGCGTGCCTGCGTGGTCACCTATTACCTCAGGACCTCTTTTGCTCATGCGGGTCACTTCAAGGTCGCATTCAGTTCATACTCTAAACTGATACAAGTCGCATATGATGTGTAATATGAACGAGCACACAAAAAAATCGGATTTCTCCAAAAAATCCGAATTGCGCATCAAGACCTGCTGTCTGAACGTAGCCAAAGTCACTACGTTGCCTTGTCATGGGTCTGTAGTGTGTGAGATGTGTCTGAACCTCCTGTCATGTCCTTATGTCCTTGCTGTTCAGGACTACCTGGCCCACATCATTGACACCGGAGACCTGCCCATCCGCCCCGAGCAGGTGTGCGCACTGTTCGGGAACATTGAAGACATCTACGAGTTTAACAGGTGAGACGCAGTCACTCCCACAGGCTTCTGCTAATCTGAAGAAAGCGCTAATCTGCACCCAGGCTGCATCATATTAATGATGCTAATTAAGCTCTGTAATAAAGACATAGCTCATCTGAGGAAGGTGGCAGTGTGACTGAGCTTTAGCCGCTGCTAAGCTGTAGCAAGCCAGGAGCGCTTATGCATTCGTTTACTTTACGGTCACAAAAGGGCCTCGGTCACAAGCGGTTCTCTACATTTTCACTCATTCTCACTCTGGAGAGCATTTAGAAAGTATTGGTTTGGATCTCCAAATGTTTGCAGATATTTTCTGGACCCTAATGCTTCAAACGCTGATGGTAGCATCATTACCTGTAATTGCAGTGGAACTGACACTACTTAAAAAGAAAAATAATAAGTTTTTGCGCAGCCCACTGTGGTGGTTTTCTCAGCCAGTGGAGGACCTCGCAAACAGAATCCTAAAATAAGGACCTTCTTTCAAATAACACTCAGCTGTACCGGTGGTTGTGAAAACTTTAATAATGGCGCATTAATCTTGTGTTTACTGAGCTTACATGTTTGTCCCCTTGCTGAGTGCAGTCAGGAGGGAGAATGAGGTGGTGTGTGGTTCGAGGGGTAAGTGAAGGTTTGGTTTGCGTGTGGCGTGGTGGAGTGAGAGCATGCTGATCTGTGTGTGTGTGTGTGTGTGTGTGTGTGTGTGTATGAGAGATTTGTTTAATCGTTGTGTTTGGTTCCTGCAGTGAACTGCTCCAGTCTTTGGACCTGTGTGACCGGGACCCTGTGGCCATCGCTCGCTGCTTCGTACTCAAGGTACGTAGCTCCTCCCCTTCATCTGTGATTGGTCTGCTCTCTCCCCGCCCTCCTCCATTGCTAAATTCACTCCTCCAAACACTTGTGCAGCAGCCAGGAAATCAAAGAAGGGAGAGGAGGGTGGAAATGCTCTTATAATCACAAGATACAGGGCAAAATGTACACCTTTGTTTTTTAATTTGATTATTTAGTACTTTACTGATTATCCCTAAAGCTGGGCAACTGTCACAGGAGATACTGAGTGAGGTTACAGAGCCATCTCACCATGAGTTGTTTAAAAATGGTTCCAAAAAGAGAGCTACTGTAGGTGCTTTCTAATCACTCCTTTGTCCTACAATGCTGAAAAATAATTTTGTGACTCGTCCCCATTCCTTTCGAAATATCCCTGAGTTTTTGCTCTTGGGGACAAATATTGCCCCCCTTCACATCCTTGTGTCAGCAGTAAAAGCCTTTTTTATCTGGGCAGTCTGGTGATTATTTACATCTCACCTCCTGTTTCCTCTACCACAGAGCGAGTACTTTGAGATCTACACCCAGTACTGCACCAACTACCCCAAGTAAGTGACACGGACTCAATCAATATCAGCCATTACCCCAGTCAACACAAAACACTCTCACCACATTCCCTGCGACGTACTCGCAACATTGTGACATTGACAGAACATTCCAGCAGCATTGTGCAAACATTCTGTGCCAGCTCTGTTTACATTCCATTGCTTTCTTCAGCTTTGGAATTTGGAGAGAGTGTGCACTGTGTCTCAGGTGATGTCTGTGAAAAGCCAGTATGGTAATGGCATGCTTTGAAGTGTGCGCTTATCTTCCCAAGTATGCATGAGCGCTGAGGGGTAAATTCTGTACATACTGCAGTGCGTACGGATGCATTTGTCAGTTTTAGAGCCTTGCTTGATCCTGTGAAAATCCATTAGTAAGTGTGTGTGTTCGGGACAGTGCTGAAGTACGCGATGGTGATTTTCTCGAGCATGTCCGTGATAACTGCCTTGAGTCATCTGAAGCTGAATTTGGGCTCAGTGTATCAGGTTTTATTGGGCATTTCGATGAAAGATGGCCAGATTATGGAGTCTCTCCGAGATTACCCGCTGTGACTTCACTGTGAGACTGAAACCCGATATGTTTGTTCTGCCTGAAAGATAAGGGCTAAAAGCTGGTCTGGAACTCTGATCGAAACTGATGAAACTTGTTAATTTGTAAGTTTTTCAGACGCCATAGAATGTCGTTTTGAGCTTCATTGTTATCGACTTTGAATTTAAGGCTTTATTTTACTACTAAGCAAAGTAACAAAAGGCTAAAAATATGTCGTGTAATACTCTTGAAAATATTCACAATGAACATGTGTTTCTTATGCTGATGATCTGATCTGTTGTATTTGCATGATTTTATAAATAATTCAGATGACATCACTCAGCCAGACGAGATTAATCGAGCCCAGCTGGATCTTAGTTTGCTGCGATGAGCAAGAAGTAGATGAAGGCCAGACCAATGTTTGACATACTGTGTGTACATGCGTGTGTGTGTGTGTGTGTGTGCGTGTTTGTGACTGTGTGTCTGTGTGTGCAAGCGTGCATGCATGCATGTGTGCGTGTGTGTGTGTGTGCGCGCGCGCGCGTGTGTGTGTGTGTGCAAGCGTGCACGCGTGTGTGTGTATGTGTGTGTGCATGTGTTTGTGTGTGTGTGTGTGCGTGCGTGTGTGTGTGTGTGTGTGCGTGTGTGCACGCGTGTGTGTGTGTGCGCGCGCGCGTGCGTGTGCGTGTGCAAGCGTGCATGCGTGTGTGTGTGTGTGTGCGTGTGTGTGTGTGTGTGTGTGTGTGTGTGCGCGTGTGTGTGTGTGTGTGTGTGTTGGTGTATGTGCATTTACACTTGCATATGTGTGTGTGTGTGTGTGTGTGTGCGCGATTTGTTGTGAGATATGGAGACAGTTAAGCAGATCTGTTTGCATTAGTTGTAGAGGCCTGAGTTAATGTGTGGTGGTATCACTTTCTCTCTCTCTGTCTGTCCCTCTCTTCTCTCTTTCTGTCTCTCTCGCTCGCTCTCTCTCCCCTTTCCTCCCTTCACCCCCCCCGTCTCTCTCTCTCTCTCTCAGTTCTGTAGCCGCTCTGACAGAGTGTATGAGGAATAAGACTCTGGCGAAGTTTTTCCGGGATCGGCAGGCGAGTCTGAAGCGCTCGCTGCCGCTGGGGTCGTACCTGCTGAAGCCGGTCCAGAGGGTCCTTAAATACCACCTGCTGCTGCAGGTACTGTGGCCCCATGTCCCGGGGCCAAACTCGTCTTCGGATCAGAACATCCTGCAGGAATCCTGCTGTACACAGCTGGGGCTCTGAGACGCTTCATCTCCAGATTCCGACGCCTCCAGCTGCTCTGCGCCTCTGGCCAAAGCCGGTTTAATCCAGTTTATTCCGTCTTTCTTTGTCTTCTGAGGGAGAGGTTTTAGGACAGCCTAACCAGAGTTAAAAGCTGGTTTAAACTGTGTTTCTCAGTCTTCTAGCTGACCACAGCTGGTCTGTGGCTGGTCAAAGCTAGTTAAGCTGGTAGAATGAGATGTTGGTGGATTAGCTGACTGTAATATGCTCGGCTGGTGAATCAGAAGTGTTGAATAAAGCTGTAATAGAGTTGTCCTGTGCTGGCTGGTAAAAGCTGGAGTGTTTAGCAGTGTAATTGCGACCCTGTCTTTTGCAGAGCTTGTGTTTGGAGTAGCCTAAATCTGTCCCTTCACTTCATCGAGTTTCAGCTCTTAGATTAATTGCTATCCTGTTTGTGCAGGTAGATTGTCGTACACCTGTCTGAATCTAACTGTAGTTTCCGGCCAGCCTAAAGTTGGCTGTTTCCTTTAGTTAGCTAAACTTGACGATCCTGTATCATATCCCCAGGTACGCTGCCAGTTAGTCAATTCAAGCTATTTTAAAATCTGTTCCCTTGTGACATCATTTGGAGAAGAGACTGCCCAGATGCAAGACGGACTGATCGACTTCAGCCGACCAGTTAATCAGTTCCTTCATTATTCTGGATGATACCTCCACCTTAATGATGTCACAAAGGACACATTTGAAACAGAATGTAATGACTATTTGGCTGTGCACATAGTGACATGAAAGGGGACCTTTAAATCTTGTGTGTAATCTCTCTGTGTCACACAGGCCTAACTCTGTGTGTTGGGTGCGCTGTTTTGTTGCAGGAGATCGCCAAGCACTTTGACCCTGAGGAGGAGGGCTATGATGTGGTGGAGGAGGCCATTTACACCATGACAGGCGTGGCCTGGTACATCAACGACATGAAGAGGAAACACGAGCACGCCGTGCGGCTGCAGGTCCGACTTCAGAATACACACACATACGCACACACACGCAGGCACGCAGACACACACACATACACACACACTCGCGCTCACACGCCGTCCGGCTGCAGGTCAGCATTCAGAATACGCACACACACTCACACTCATGCTCACATGCCGTCCGGCTGCAGGTCAGACTTCAGTGTACACACACGAGCGCGTGCACACACGCACACACACACATTCACGCTCACACGCCATCCGGCTGCAGGTCAGCATTCAGAATACGCACACACACACACACACGCACACACTCATGCTCACATGCCGTCTGACTGCAGGTTAGCGTTCAATATACACACGCACACACACACACACACAAAGACACATGTGCGCACATTCATGTGCAAGCACAAATGCTGTCCTATTCAAAATCTTACAGATAAGACATCAGTTTATTCGGCAAAAATTGTCCACCTTTGCTGCAAAACAATTGCGAAAAACACTTGGAATTGTAAACTAGTTGTGTGCAAGCTGGTGCTAGCTGGGTAATTGTGGTCGAGGATCCCGGAAACTATCAGACCGGTAAGAGGCGAACAGCTTGTCAAAAAGCTAAAGCCAGCCATCTTGGACGTTCTTGTTCAGCGCGGCCGGTTTAAATCTCAGCAGCGAGAGCACGTCCCCTGACATCACAGGATCTGTCAGGAGTTTAGTCTCGACCCCAGAGCTGCGAGCCTGACAGGATTAATGAGACGACGCCGCCTCCTGTCTCTACCTTACCTCTGACGATGTGTCTGTCCACACTGAGCAGCGATATCGCACAGTGTGATTTGGGTCAGGTGTCTTCCAGACATTTCGAGGTCTCTGACTGTTACAGGAACAACCTGATGTCCGCTAATTAAAGCACAGTCACTCTGGAGCTTACAGAGCCAGCCTGGAGGGACAGGAGCTGGGTATTGGATACTTGGATACTTAGCTTAGGTGTTAATATGACTTTTCTCTCTTTTACAAGCACACACACTCACACACACACTCACAGACACTAATGTGCGCATACAAACACACGGAGTAGTGCAAGTAAGTGTCAATGATGTACTGAAAGGAAATTGGCTTCTATTGGACATTCTCATGCTTTAGGTCTCCCTTAAACAGACTTCAAGCAATTTAATTAATTTTTTCCCAACATTGTGAACACAAACATAGTCATAATGTTCTTAACCATTGGAATGGGAAGTGGATGTATGTACAGACATGTTAGGGGAAAGTTTTGAGTTGAAGGGGTTGAAGACTAACTTGCTTTTATGCAAAATGACCTGTGCTCATGCTGGCAGTGGGTAATTAACTGTATGTTTGGATGGCAGTACCTATTTTTATGGCACATTACTAAAGAAACCATTACAGACGCGACACTGGTCACTCTGTGGTTGGTCTGCCACCCAGTGGCAGTGACCGGTATTACCATGTGCATCTGCAGGAGGTCCAGTCACTCCTCGTATACTGGAAGGGACCGGACCTGACCACCTACGGGGAGCTGGTTCTGGAGGGAACCTTCCGGGTCTACCGGGCCAAGAGCGAGAGAACGCTCTTCCTTTTTGACAAAATGATCCTCATCACCAAGAAGAGAGGAGAGCACTATGTGTACAAGGCACACATCTCGGTGAGACTATTATTATTATTATTATTACAAACCATGCATCGCATTTCAAACATTTCAAAGAACACAATGTGCACACATCTTGGTGACACATCTCAAGCAAAACAATTCCATGTGTCAAAACATAGTATTATTACTGTTATTCTCATTATTATATGCCTTATGTTATTGTTATATGTCGGCCATAAGTAGTTTGAAAGGGATTGTATGAAAAGAGCTGCCTCTCCTGCACTGTTTGCGGTTCATGTGCTGTAAATTCTTACAGATTAAAGCTGACTGCCTCTATTTTAACCCCTTCTGTACAGTTTACAAAAAAGTGCCGAATTTTGGCTGCAAGCAACACATTTGTATTATAATGAGTATCACACACTGGTCTGTTCTGTCTTGCTGCAGTGCTCCACCCTGATGCTGATTGAAAGCGCCAAGGACTGCCTCTGTTTCAGCGTCACGCACTACAAACACCCCAAACAACCCCACACAATGCAGGTGAGTGACATCACCCAGACTCCGCCCACTACAAACACCCAAAGAACCCCACATGATGCAGGTGAATGACATCACACAGACTCCGCCCACTACAAACACCCAAAGAACCCCACATGATGCAGGTGAATGACATCACCCAGACTCCGCCCACTACAAACACACAAAGAACCCCACATGATGCAGGTGAATGACATCACATAGACTCCACCCACTACAAACACCCCACACAACCGCACACGATGCAGGTGAGTGACATCACCCAGACTCCGCCCACTACAAACACCCAAAGAACCCCACATGATGCAGGTGAATGACATCACCCAGACTCCGCCCACTACAAACACCCAAAGAACCCCACATGATGCAGGTGAATGACATCACCCAGACTCCGCCCACTACAAACACCCAAAGAACCGCACATGATGCAGGTGAATGACATCACCCGGACTCCGCCCACTATACTCCAGTTCCTCCCAACATGCACCCATCCACATGCACAGGGTCTCTGAGTGAGTTGATCAGGGGCCTCAAACACAAATCTTGGAGGGACACAGTGTCTGCTGGATATTCATGTCCTGTGTTTGAGTGCTTAATTAATGTCTGCGCACCTCGTTCCTAAATATGTCTAAATCAGCTGGATAAATGAGCAGCCTGTGGCCCCCTGTGACTCATGTAGCAGATGCTTTAGGTCTGGAGATGTTAGCATGGGAACCAGGGGCCCAATCTTCAGCCAGTTTAATGTGTCCTCAGTCAACCTGAGCTGCATTTCCATGCAGCCCAACACACACACACACACAAAACACACACACACACACTCTCACAGACACACGCACACACACACACACACACAAGCACAAGCACAGACACACAGACACTCCCACACACTCTGAGGTAAGCAAGTGCCACACCATCTGTCCGAGATCAACTTGCATGAACTCCTGCTAGTTTTCCACTTCCCATTTTAAATGTCCTCCCTAGAAGATAACTTTATTCTCTTCAAGGCCGTGTGAATCACAACTGCGAGCAGAAATATAAGACGAGCATTTTCAGCTTGCTTCTGAGTGTTTTTGGAGCCAAACAGTCAAAACAGTATGAAATATGCACGTACTTTATGGAGAATTATATGGAAATTATCGATTAAAGACCATGCTGCGAATTCCAAAATGTTTTTCAGACAGCAGTGTATGTAATTTTACCAGTTCAGTTTAAATCTGATCCGTGCCACAGTTTTTACCCACTATATAAAGCACAATGTATGATACAGACTGTGCATCTCATCTCTCCCCCCCAGGCAAAAACCGTAGAAGAGAAGAAACTGTGGGCTCATCATATCAAGAGACTAATACTGGAGAATCACCACGCCCTGATCCCACAGAAGGTGCGCAGCGGTCTGCCGCTCTGTGCCCGGATTTCTGCAGAATAACTGCTGCTTCCATCTAAAAAACATCTCATTTCCTCTCACACATGGGCACGTTTATACACATATATGCTGTGCTACGCTGCAATGCAATAATGTCATCAATATCTGATGGCACTTCATACATTTTTATTCGCAAAATGTGGATGTATTTTCTTTTCATTTGTGTTTTATTTTTTGAATATACCATTATGTCTTTTTGTAAGCAGTGTTCCAGCACCATTGAGCCCTTGTCAGATGCACCATTTTCACTGTGGTTCTGTTTTGCAGGCTAAAGAGGCCATGTTGGAAAGGGACTCCATATGTGAGTATCTGTCAGCGACGAAGGCCCTCACTTTCATCTCATATTCATCCTCTGCTTCTGTTTTCGTTGCCCCGGCAACATTATAATGACATAAGCTGTGCATGGCTGGCGTGTGGAAGCTGGGTTCGCCTGCATCAGGGCGAATGAGACGGACAATAGAAATCTCATTGTGTTTACTGAACGCTATTCATGTCAGAACTTCAAAGGAGCATCTTACAAAGTGCGTGAAGAGAGAGAATTTTTGCATATGAAGGCCTGTCAGCCATTTTGTGGATATATTCAGCACTTGAAATCCCGCCTCTTCACTCATGTTATTTTCATACCCGACAGACTCGTCAAAGTTCCGGTACAGCCCTGAGAGGATTAAGAGGGCCCTGTCCGGCCAATCAGACGACTTCCCTGCCACTGGTCGTCAGGGGAGGAGGCAGTCAGGTGATCTTTTCTAGAACCCTGTGGGTTCTAAACCCCTCCCATATCCGTCCTCTCACAGACATACCGTAGCATGTATGGATAATCGGTGTCCAATGTGTATCAAGTGATGCCATTTGTCTGAACCTCTGAAAGAATTAGACGCCCAATTTTAAGAAGAAAAACACTACTATAATAATAATTACATTTCACTGTTTTTCACATAGGCATTTTTTTTTCAGCCATCAAGCACATATTTAGCGTTGATATGTGAGGAAGTTTATATAGAAGGGAGCATGCATGTTGACAGATTCAGTAAATATATATCTACGATTTCCCTTAACTTTGGGTCCTCTCTCTGTCTAAAGCAGAGTGCCATTACTGTGTGGTCATAGTAACACGATTAGGTCAGCGAGGTGACGGAGTTTCTCATTTCTGTTTCTCTCCACCAGAGCCGACCAAGCAAATCACCAGGATCGCCAAAGGTAAGAGAGCACATACTCATCTCCCCTGGTCTCTCGTCCTGTTCATTTTTCTGTTTGGAACAAACGAGATGACTGTAGAGTGAAAGTGGCCCGTCCAATCAGATGGCGCTAAATTGTTTGTGTAAAGGGTTCATGTGGCCGGGGCATCGTATGGGAACACTTCGATCACACTGTGACAGCACCACTGTCTCTTTACAGACGTAACACCTGCTTTTTATCCAAAGTTATTAGGCTGAAAAGGAGCCAATCTTGAGCCTAAGGGCCTTGCTCAGGGGACCAGCAGCTGCACAGAGCTTACTGTAACTGTACCGGGGCTCCAACCGCTAACCCTCTGAGTTCTGGTCCCTGATGCTGCAGAGGATGAAGGGAGAATCCGGCTTTAAATCTGTGAATGCGTCACTGTGGGGCCTTCTGTGTTATGGCAGATGGTTAGCTTCGGCGAAACGGCCTCACCATACTCCGCTAAAGCTCTGACTTCAAAAGATTCTGAGTAACCATGAGCGACGTAGCCCCTCCAGCAGATCAAAGGCTAGGCGATCTTCTCCCCGGCCTGAGAGATTAATTTTTTAAAAGCCCCATCGTGCTGCATTTACAGCAGACCTCTCGCCCTTCATTCCTGTGCTGCTGGCATACGCGCTTTGGCCTGAGATCAGTAGCTTTCGCTTTACATACATTATAAAGCGCTACGAGGAGAAAAGGTCCTGCTGCATGTTATCCAGCTATTTGCGCGATTTTGAGGCTAAAAGCCAATTTTACCTTGGGGGGCGGGGGAATGAGGAGGTGGGCGGAGCTTGGAGTGTTGGTGTCAGATCGCTGGAGGGAACATTTCTTCTCTTAATTTAAGAACCCTCCCTCTCCCATCCTTTTCTAAACCTCATTCAACCCCCCACCCCACCCTCAGCTGAATTAATGAATATCAAGGGTTCCAGTTTCCCTCCTGTTGTTAGGGTACATGATGAAAGGCTTGACAAACTGTAGAAGTCTTGGAAATTAACCTTCGATTGAAGTATCAGTGTTGCTGTGGGCAGCTGGGTTGTTTTCAAGGTTTATTTGAATAATTGTCATATTATTCAGCTCAGGCCTGATTGATCATCCAGTGAATGACATTCAGTTAGCCATTTTGAGCTGATTGTACCTTGCTACTGATACGCTTTGGTGCATTTCATCTTGTGTTTTTGTGATTACTGCTGATTGTGCACAGAATGAAAACTTTGATCATCTATATAGAAGGCTCACACTTTAATTCTGTGGCGAATTCACATAAGTTCCAGTTCAAATCCTGGTTTCATTTATTTCAACTGTGGCCAGGAATCCAGTGGTGATTTTATTGTGCAGTTTTAATATCATTGCCCAGAAAGGGGGGCATTGTGGTCCAGAGGGTTTTCCTTGTCTTAGTGCACAATACTGCCCCCTCTGGTCAACTGGACCCTGCAGCCCTCTGTTTGCAGCAACTGCACATTCAAAAAATTAATGTTGGGGTAAGAAAAATTATGTCAACAGATAATTACGATTACAAGCCATCGCTCAGATAAAAACCAACTAAATAAGCTACTCTTATCTCACTCAACACAGCTGTGACGAAAAAATTGGAGAAAATCCAGCATGTCGGTTATTTATATGCTGTGAGCCGTCTGATGTGATAAAATAAAAAGATATGGTGACTTCCTTCAAAACAGCTGTGTTGCCTGAATTGATTCCAGGGTAACAGGCCTTTATATGGTCGGATTTCCATACTGGTGAAACTTTGAATATGAGACAGGCATGCGCTCAGGTAATGATGTTTGATGAAATGTTCTAACATATTGTTCTGTCTTTTATCCTGGTGTCCTGCATGGATCTGGCAGCCATTATCAAGGTAAAGTTTTACAGATTAATATCCCGTATTATAAATGATGTGCCTTCTCTTGTTTTTTCCTTTCAAATATTGCTAGGATTTTCATTTAATTAATGTTTTTTGGTAACATTTTCCAACTGCCTGCACATTGATACATTGTTTGACAGTTCGACTTTCATCATTATCGTAGCATCAAACAGATTCGCAGAGCAAGACCGAGATGTCTCTCACTTCTGATTTGTGGACACACAAAGCGTAGAAACGAGTTACTATGGGGACTCAGATATGCAAATGAGTCTCTCGCTCACGCGTCTGTTAGCAGATCAATATCTTAACATTATTTTGCATGCTACCGCAACTGTGTTCAAAGTCGCGGCAATGAGGATGTTCGAGTTTTCACGATATCTGCAAGTTAGCTGTAGGGAACCTTTGATTAAAAACCGCCATAACCTTTAAGAATTATTTTTTTTATGGAAGGATGTAAACAATTAATGATATAATGTCAATTCACTTCACGTCTTGAGCATGCATGTATCATTTTAATCTCATTTCTTGCCTGAATTTGTGTTTCATATATCAACGAGCTGAAGCACTGTCATGTACTTAACCTGATGAGAACTGATGCTCAAGTAGCTGAGTGCTGGAATAAAACTATATTATTTTTATTTATATGTTTAATCCCTAATTTCAGTTGTTGAATACGTATTTATAAAATAATGGGATGGTTGCCTGCTCAGCTTATATCACTATTTTTATTTAAGAAATAGGTCTGTCCTAAGAAAGAGAATTCTTGAGGTCACGTCCTGAGTTCTGTTGATTTACAGTAGATTACTGTATTCCGTGCGCAGACACTGCAGCCCTAGAGCAGCTGGGAGCTGAACGTCTCCATTTTAAATCGCACACGTGGTCACATCCCTTCAGCAGTGTTCTTCTTCTGCTGACCACGTGTTACAGCCGACACAGGACGGGCGTCTTGCTCCGTTCACGAGAGTTAGAACGCAACCCAAAATAAAGGCCATTTTCAACGTGTCATAAAATGGGAACGAATCTTGGTGGAGCGTGTGCAGAGCATATTGGCCAGTGGTGTCTCTTGCGTCTGTCTGCAAATTTACAAATAGGTGATTTTTCTTCTGTCATTCTTTGCATCTTGAAGTAGAACCGAAAATCTCAGGGATTGCAGTGAACACTACATGCGAGTGTTGTTGTGCCAACGTCCAAGTGCTGGTTCTCTGAACTGCTACCATAAAATTATTGGCCACCATCAATGTTTTGTCTAGATGGGCAGGTTGTATATGCATTCAAATCTCTACCCCAATTTTTCGGCTAAAAATAGCTGGAAACGCAGCGGCCAAGCGAAATATCCAGTGCATTCAGGGAGAAATAAGAGCTATCAGTGAGGATTGAAGCTTTTCTTAGCACATTGTGCAGCAAGGCCATAAACAGTTTTGTCACTCCACACCACAGCGCACAGACAGCGACGGGGCCCTGCGGGCCAGCGTGAGGCCCATGCGGCCCCGCGATAGCGTCAGCACCCTGGGCTCCAGCGTAGGCGAGCCTGAGGATGAGAGGCCTAGCGTGGAAGAGGAGGAAGAGGAAGAGGACACTCACGAGCAGCTGCCTCCTAGCGACAGTGAGGAGGCGGGGCCTGGCACTGGAGGGGGTGGGGCTGGGAAGGAGGCGGAGGGAGAGAGTGACAAGGAAGATGTGCTGATGGAAGGCGACCAGGTAGCCGACTTCGCTAGCTCTATGCTGGAGGCCATCTCCTGCTGGCACTACAGGGCCAGGGCATTGCTTTCATCTCGGGTGCCACCGGTGAGGCTCTCTGCCACCCAGCGGGCTTCCTGTTTCCTGTTTCCTGTTCTGCGATCTCCCCGCCGACCTCTGCTCTTGCGCTTCGGGTCTCATTTAACCCACTAACGTTTCCAAAAATGTCCAGACGTCCACTAAAGCTAACTCGCTCTGAATGAAAACGGCACTGGTGAAGTTTGGAACGCCTCATGTCTTTATTCTTTTACAAGTAAACAAATGGCTTTGTGCTCCCTTCAGTCTGATTATCTTCGACTAATCACGCTGCTGTCACTGAGGACTGTGGATAGTGACTCATCCAATCCCAGGTGAAGAAACAGTCAAGGTGTACTACTTATTAGCAGTCAAGTCAGAATAAAACATGGATTACTGAGCAACCAAGAAATGGTGACCTCATTTCACAGTACCAAGCTAAAATATCTCAACCAACTTTTTTCTATGAAGATATTAAGTTATAATCTCAGGTATCATTTTCACCTTTCTCAAATATATGTGAATTTTTATTTTTAAAGGATAGTCAATTTAGACCAACTTCAATGGAAAAACAATCGCTGCAATTTTCAGATTGGGGTTATGGTGAAGCTTGCTATTTCATCTCCTGTTTCTGTGCATGGTTGCCACTGGTTGCTTGGTTGTTGGTGGTAGATGGTTGCCAGGTTTGCTGTTAAGGATGTGGTCGCCTTGTTTTTCTTCCTCTGATCTCTGATCAGTCATGCTAATGCCTCACTAACACGCTTATTCCTCAACTTCTGACCACTCAAATGTTTTAAGCACTGTGTCATAATTAACGACAATAATGATGTTAATTTATACTCCATGTTCTAACAATGCTGGTCGAAAACTAGTAAACAATGTTAATATGTTGTTATGTTTTTATCAGTGTAATGAGGGAAGAACTCTCCTATATAGTAATAAATGACCTGTGTGTTCCATTGTATTATTCAAGTTTGTAGCATTCCTTTCATCCGATAGCACTGCTCTGCATTGATGTAGTACTGTGTCCCGGTATAATTGAAGCTTGTTTCATATGATCTGACTGGGAATTAGAGGTAATGACACTTTAATGATATTCCCAATAGAAATGTTCCTCAAGATGGATTTTAAGGCTTAAATTACACAGCCATAATTAAGACTGCTCATCAGAGGCAGCGCTGTAGCCCACACAAGCACATTCATGCACAGCGATAATCTCTGTGGGTAACTGGCATGACTGTTGTTAACAGAATCAACATTTTATATTTATTTACATTTACTACATTTCACTGATTAATACACCAGAACTTATGGATAATTGATAGTCAGTTTAGAACCAATATACATTGAGTTTGTTCACTTATTATAATTATGTAATTGTAAAATATTACCAGCAGTTTTGCTTTTCTAAGGTAATTTTAAAAGGTTCTAAGAATTTGTATTCCACATTAGTAGAGTCATTTTTTTTTTTTTTCAAGCTGGAGTGGGGTTTCATTCTCAAGAAAATTCTCACCCAGTTGTTGTGAGCTATAAGTGATGAATTTCTCCATTATAAAAATGCATAAAAAAGGTCTCCAATTATTCTATGTATATTTACAGGATATCTATTTATGTTGGCTTTTAGCCCGACAAAACAAAGTGGCTGCACTGAAGTGAAGTTATTGACCTCTACTGTGCGTTGTATTTTGTGCTCCTTAAGGATGCAGAGGGGAATGACATCATTGAAGAGAATGGAGTTGACCGAGAAAGCGGCCAATCATCTGGTCAGGAGGAGTCATGTGACACGACAAAGGGCAGGCCCCTCTTGGAGCAGGTAAAATGGTTTTATCGTCAAATGAAATAAGCAGTTTAATAAACGTAATATCTTTATTTATTTTCATGTCAGGCGTCTGTCTCTGTTACGATCTCGCACATGGTTCATCTTACCCACCACTTGTCCCAAATTGGTGCCAGGCAAACTTGTCCAGCATAGCAGATGCTTTTTTACTGACAGTGACCTGCAGCCGTTCTGTTAACCCGTAGAGCGCTGAAATATTTTTTTTTATTAAATTAATAAAAATTTAAATTAATCAGTAAATTTATTATTTTGTGCTGTTGAAAACCTATCATGTTGCGACTTGTTTTAAAGAGCTCCCCTGCGGAAACTCTTTTAAACAGGTCGCCACATGATAGGTTTTCAACAGCTTTGATTTTGATATCTTACATTATTGAGTAACAATAGTTGCATTCGGCGCTCTAAGGGTTAAGATGCTGTCTGAAAAGAGTGGGATCATTTTCATAGCCAACTTACTGTCTGCTGCATCTCGTTTTCTCAAAAGCACGGCCATTTTTGCTCTGAAAAAACGTAAAAATAAAAAAATCTCACTTCCTCCCTTTTAGCTTTAGTTCCCCTGACTAAATGTCGACAGTTGGGCCTACCCGTCGCTAAAAAAAAGCACTGTTGTGCGTCATTTCTGTCTGTAGTCTTTTCATGAAAATGTTTTGATAGTTTGCCAGTGTGTTCGCCCCCACGGCGGGAAGCGTGTTCCCTAAACACGCATCTTTGCAATCCCTCTCTTATCTCTCTCACTCAGCTTTTCTCTGTCCGCTGGCCTGGACCGCCCGACCCAAATCCCGCCGTCGTGCCGCGGGACCGTCCTGTTTGTTTGACGCAATGGGTTGCGTAACTGCTGCGTAAATATGTTTGGCTTTGTGATTGCGTGTCAAAACTGGGCTTCATTTTTTTCCTCATATAGTGCATGCTAAGCCTGAAAGAGAAAATGTAGCCATTCTCTAATACGGTCTCAGTGTCCGTTTCGTCGTGATGTCCTGCCTCCTCATGTGTTATATGCACTACTGTACTTTTATTCTCTTAAACAAAACTGTTTAGGGGTGATATTTATGCCATTACTACAGTTATCACTACAGTTGTGTTTCACGCGCTGTGTCATGCCCCTGAGACGGACAGAACAGCAGAATAGATGGACAGAAGAGATGGAGCAGCATATTAGATAATTCAAAGTTTACTGGCATTCTTTTGCATGATTGTACAACAAGCTAAAAACTTGCCAAAAATCCTCATCCACCCTCAGCATATCTGGTTAAAAATAACAGACTAAAATAACAAAATGTAAATAGAGTTTGTAACAGTGAAAAAGCTCCAGCTTTTGAGCTTTTCAGCTCTGAAGTCCTTTTGCCCTCTTGTTCAGTTTGTTTGAGGATTTCTGATCGCAGCCAAATACTGCGGAGAGAAATTCTCTCCAAAGACCAGCTGAAGTCAAATTCAATTTTCTTGGTTTTCTCAGTTCTGAATAACCAAATGAAAATATCCAAATGTATATATTACGTGAAAATAAAGCCACTGGAATGCAAGGCGTATCTTCACGCCGGAGATTGGTCCCTTCCACTTCCAAGAAAATAATTTTACTTTTTATGTGCCGTCTTCAGAAACCAGCAGGCATGGCGTTGGATGAATATGTCAGTTAATTATCTGTTCCTTTCCAATCAGTGTCCTTTTATTCAAATGACAAGTCACTTGCAGTTTGGAATGTGCTTCTACTTGCAGTGTCAATCAAATTGACTCCCACGATGCTCTAACAATAAATGATGGCTACTTTTTATTTTGCCAAAAAAAAATATCTAAAGCTCAGATTAATAAACTTAAGCACTATTTGCAGTAGTAATTGTTGAGCATACTAATTTTTTTTCTACAAGGACATTCATATAGTTATAATGAGTTCACATCTGCACAGCTACAGAAATTCCTAAAGATGCACCGCACTAGTAGTTTGCTGCTCATTGACCTTTTTTCCAATTTCTAAACCAATTTGACTTTAATTTGTTTTTGGGAAAAGGGAAGGAATTTGTTTACTTTGCAAAATTTGGCTTCTTTAAGAATTCCAAAATTTTGGACCTATTTAGGGAAGTAGATTACTCATTTAACTTCTGACTATTCACCTCCTACCACATGCCATTTGAGATTTTATAGAGGAATTAAAGCAATTAAAATTCACTAATAACAGAGTACAATGATTTTGGCAAAGTGTGTCCAAACTTTTCTTTGATACCATGTGTCATATTGTAGAAAGTTGTTCTGTTTTGGCCTCCTTTTTTATGGGATTTGTTAATCCAGCCTAAGTATACATGACCTCCTAACCTAAGGAAATGGCCCATCTTCCTGTCCCAGATGCAGCATTTTTTTTCCCCAGGAAGGCGAAGCCATGACTCCTTACTACTCTACCTCTGATTGGCTAACCCTAATCTGTTTACCCTTGCCCAAACCAATCTCACTCCTCCTTCCTAAACCTAACCAATCCATCCAACTAAGACAATGAGTTCTAGCCAATCAAAGTAGGTCGGGTCATGATTTAGCCATCCTGGGGGATAAAATTTGCCCCCCCCCAGACAGGCCCCTGCCACACTAGATAAAACCTGCGAAACTGAATGGTCATATGCAGTTCTGTAAATAAAGACAGGCAACAAAGTCTTCCATTTCTCCATAGGAGTCCACAGAAAAACAGCCTGAGTCCACTGAGGAGCTTGAACCCTCAACCATGGTGGGCGTGGCTGCTAGCACCACCTCTGGCCAGGAGGACTGTGAGCCACAGGAGGTCCATAATGGTGATGAGGACGAGAGGATGGAGGTATCACCGGTCCTTCAGCAGGCAGATGCTAAAGCCCTGAGTGGCGAGGAGTCGTCGGAAACCGAAGATGAGGATGTAGAGGAGGCCACAGCTCCCAGTATCCTTCCCTCCTCAGTACTAGACCAGGCCAGTATCATCGCCAAGCACTTCAGTACCCGGAGGGGCAGCCAGATCGATGAGGTGCGATCCCTGGGTTGCCCCTCGCCGCGACTGTCCAGCAGAAGAGGCAGCACCTTTAGCCTGGGGGCCGAAATCCAGGACAGGCCTCCGAGGTCCACCGTCACCTGCTTGGATGACCCTCCCGCCCTGCTTTCCTCAGACCTTGCCTTGTGTCCTCAAGTCCCCGACAACCTTTCGGAGCCAGAGAAGAGCGAAGCCTGTGTCAGGCGGGACTGCACCCTCTCTCGGCAGGACCAGCTTCTCATCGGCAAGATCAAGAGCTACTACGAGCACGCGGAGCACCATGGCGCGAGCTTCTCCATCAAGCGCCGGGAGAGCCTGTCGTACATCCCCACTGGCCTGGTCAAGAGCTCCATCACCCGCCTCAACAGCATCCCCAAGGATGATGCTGCTGTCACAAAGAAGGGGGATACCCCAGACTTTGCCTCCAGCGCCACCCTAGATCTCACCTCTGACCCCTGCGGTGATCCAACCTCCTTCACAGGACCTGACCTCCCAGTCCAAGACAAGGTCCAGGGACTGGTGGATGCCAATGGCCACGAGGAAGAGTTTCGGCCTTCCTCTGAGATGATCCGGGTGTGGCAGGAGATGGAGAGGGAGCTTGGAGGTCCCCGGAATTCTAGGCTGGGTTCCAGAGGTGTGAAGACCAGCCCCCAGTTCCCCAGGAAAGTCCAGACTACTATTGAGAAACCAGAACAGTCCCAGCCCCTGCCAACCAGTGGTGAGACCAAAAAGAGGTCAACAGAGGTCAGGGTGGAGCCATTTAAGGATCTCAAGAGCCAGACCGTGGGTACAGCACCAGAGGACTTCAGAGCCAAGAGAGCCCCCGCCCCCAGGGTTATCCACCTGCGCCGCGAAGCGGCTGAAGATCTGCTCCGGGAAGATACTGAGCAAGGCCGGAAGAAGGTGTTTCAGCTCGCGCGGCAGTACAGCCAGCGGATCAAGATCGGCAAGCCCATGGTGCGGCAGCGAAGCCAGGACACGGACACCCCCACCAGCGGCGACGAGCAGCTCTCGCCTGTACAGGAGGAGCGGCCTGAGAAGGAGAGGAGAGGTAAGGGTCTTGTCTCCAGCGGTTTCCATACATTCGGCAGTGCGTTTCCCTAAAACAGAGATGCTGGCTTACATAGTTGGAGCCATTGTCTGTGTATAGTTGAATTATGTAAGTTGCTAGCATAGTTGGCACTTAATGCCTTTGGGAAACAACCCCTGAGCGTGAGTTTTGAGAGTTCCATTATAATGCTGTATTGTATTATTTGTATTATGATATAGTTAAGCAAATATATTGTAACACGTATTTGCATTCCTGTTGATTTATTAGTCTTCCAACAATTTAGCCTGTCAGTTTTATTTGGTACAAACCGCAGCCTGCTTCCTCCACATTGGCCTGTTTTTCTGCAGGTAAACCAAACCTCACGTTGCCGTTAGCCTCGTACGACCAGGTGGTCTTGCACGCGCTGGCCGTTCCTGCCAAAGTGCGGTCCCCCAGCCCGGCCGACACCACAAGCTCGATAGGGAGTCCAAGGGTGGCATCGCCTGGACCCGACCAATCATCCTGCAGAAGCCCACTCAGCCCCGCCCACTCCGAGACCTTCAGCTGGCCTGACGTGCGCGAGCTCCGTTCCATGTATGCTCCGCGAGGTTCTGAGGAGTCGCTTGCCGGACGCAGCCAGTCTGGGTCAGAGAAGGTAGCATCGGGCCAGACAACATGTGCCAACTGTTCCTCCAAAAGTAACATCCCTCAGGATGTAACGCCGGCTCCCAGCCACCATCATCCGGGGGACCCCAATGAGGGCCAAGCGCGATTGTGTCGGACAGGGTCTCTTGGCCCCCAGTGTTGCCCACTGCACCCGAGCGACTTTCACGTCCTTCGCAACCTGAACCTTGACTCCACCGGCTACTACGTCTCTGGACAGGCTCAGCTGACCGACAACCGCAGGGTCATCGTCATGGAGAGAGTCGCTGAGGATACACCAAGGGTAGCAGGAACTGAGCCACAGCGGGTAGAGGAAAATGACGCACAGTCGGGGGCGCGCCCGGAAGATGCTGAGGATTCACATGGGAACTACGTCCAGATCCGCTCGCCCACCACCAGGGAGAAAATATCCATCTTGGCCGTCATTGACCGCTGCAAGGCCTACCAGGAGTCGGAAGAGTACCGACAGAGGCTGGAGGGCGGGGTTAGGGCAGAGAGCTCCGCCAGGCTTGGGAGGGACAGGGAGCCGGAGCAAGCCCCGTCTATCAACGAACAGGCGAATGACGACGTCGAGAGCTCTGCCAAGAAGAGAGATGGTGGCCAGACCAACATGGTGAAGAACTTGAGAGAAAGGTTCCTGAACTTCAGGTCAAACTCATGAACTTTCAAAACTGAACTGAAAAAAATGTATCGTCCCATGAATAACAAAAGGTCGCAAGTGACATTCCTGATGAAACATGTTTTTCTGCACAGGTGGTGCAGAAAAACAGGTTTCATCAGGAATGTCACGTGCGACCTTTTGTTATTCATGGGACGATATACCCTTATGTAAATACTAGACGTTTCAAGCACTCTAAAACTGGCTGTTATCCTCCATCAGGGAGGGAAGCTGCAAACTTGCACCTTAAATGAAGAAAAGACTGAAACTGACTCCGTTAGGTTCCAGGGACTGCTGCTGCTTAATCGTGGAATGTGATTTGTCAACTCCAAGATGTGCCAAGACTTTCAAGTGTCACATGTCAGATTACAGAACTGTTCTCTTTGGTTGTTGCCCTGACCTACTGTAAATACTCTGAGAAGTTAAAAACCTTTAATTCGCGCATGCACTATTTCGTTCCTCCAGATTGGATTGTCACCAATCTTTCGATTCCCTCTCATTCTGTGAATCAGTTGATTGCACTTGCGGAGAACCCTATGAATCGTAATGGAACGGAAGGATATCGTTGTATTGAAAAGCCTGGGGAGCTCTTGCATGCAGGGCAGGAAAGTGTACATATGCTTATATTTGTATATCACGACTCTACCCTGCATTGTCCACATATCAATAGTGTAAGAAAGCGATTATGCGTCTCAGCTGAAGCCTGTGGCTTTTTTTCTGTATTAGGAGGGAGAGAATATGTTTTTAGCTCACATTGCGTGGTAGCAGTTATTCAGCTGTTAGCAGTGAGACCAGTAAGACCAGTATCACACATTGCCCTGTATGGACGGGGCATTTGCACGCTGAAATGACCAGGGGTCTCACTCATAAACAGTGCGAAGGCACAGAAATGATGCGTATGCCATTTTTTTCTGGATTTTGGGTTTATTAAAGCAAACTTGATTTAAGGAAATGCGCAACAGTAATTAGATGATACACAAATAAAAAATTCCAAGTTAATCCTGTCTAATTAAATTGTAATTGCATGTAGTTTAGCTTACCCACAGTTTAATAAATTGGGATTTTTTTTACTGTGCACCATTTTTCTTTTTTTGAGTGCATGCAATATTTTGGTTAAAATCCACTCTAATTTTATGAATAAGACCCCTGGCCTGTTATTTCATCTCAATATTGACACTTTAAATAAGCATTGCATTGCATATTCCTGAGCTGGGAATGGTCACTTGAAAGTACGTCAGTAATTCCTTGTCTGTTAGCAAAAAAACTGTCCATCTGCCCCACCATGTCACCGGTCCCCAACACCGAGAGCACCTGATTTCATAACACTACTCAAATTCTCGATAGCAATTAAATCATAATGGATCTCTCAGGATGAAATATTTACTTGATTTTGGTTCTCCATTCGTATTTCATGCGGAGACACAATGTTATTTTGTGTGCAGATAAGGATTGTGGAATTTTATCGTGATGTGAAATGACAAATACCGGTGTTGCTGCATTCTTAAAAATTTTTTGCTAAATTGTGCAGGAAAGTATTCTCTCTCCTGTCTGGCGATTGTATAGGAAATTCAGACTGGATATATAAATCAGACCATTAATCCAGACTAAGCTTGTCAACTCCTGGTTTCGCCCTCAAACATCCCATTAACGAGAAATCAATGATTATGTGTTTACGAGAGATGTACCATATGGTACAAATAGATTTGAGATCTTGTTTCGAGGTCAACGAAAGATGATTATCAATGTCTCAGAGACAGAATGACTGCATGTGTGGAAGAGAAATTACCCACAATGACTTGCTTGAACCCCTGCTTGGTTATTGTGCTATTGTGCCAGTTTTAGAGCATAAAACAAAAGTTTATGCTAACAGTCCAATAGAATGTTCTTACCCAATTTGGGGTTGACAGCCATTTTGTCCTTAGGAAATGATGCATTAATTTTTTTAATTGCCTGAAAAAAATCCTTATCCATTTCTCTCCTTCCTATTTACTTAGCTGGTGTAAATTTGAATTCAATGTATATAAATGTCCACTTGTATAGTCATATAGTCACTGTGTAATGTTATGCTTCAGTACCTTGCTGTACAGAAATGTAATTTAATGGCGCATGGAACAGGCTCACGTACATTACGTATTAAAACAGCTGATGTTTAGCGCGAGACAGTTATGAGTGCGTGTCGTTTGATTTGCACAGATTTTCCTGTTGATGATCACTGGGTTTTGTCTCTTGCTGGTAAGTCCTCTGGTGAGTTGTAAAGGTCCTCTGTCATGTCACCAAATGCACAGCCATTACAATTTTCATTTTGAGTCTGACTGCGCAAAAGCGTTTTTACATGGAGCTCTGTATCTTTTTTTATGCTCCTGAATTCACTGCACAGTGTTTCCATTCCGATATTTTACAATCGAATAAATTTCACTTCACATATCATGACCAACTTAATGTTCCACTGAGAGATTACTATATTTACAAGCCTATGCAAATTACGAGCGGCCATTAATGCATGAACCAGTGATGAGCCCTTGATGAATTATTCAATAATCTACATTCCACATGGCTCCTAAAACCATCTCATGTTCTCAATTTGTTTATGCATGGGAAGTAAATATACTGAAATTGCATTTATGTAAGTTACGATTAAGATGTATAAATGACTGTGTGAGGCAATGATATAGCTATCTGACAGTTATAATATCAGCTCAGTTGAACTTGTGTTCATCTATGTCGGTGATTATTAGATTTCAATCTACTTTATTATGTCTTAAACAGCAGCTTTGAGGCCAGGGTGCGTGGTGTAAAGAACAGTTTTTGCCTTATCCTGATTTCCACTTTTATTGCAAATTTCTCAGTTTTTGCCTCATCCTGATTTCCACTTTTATTGCAAATTTCTTATTAAATGGTTTCAAAATATTCAAATGTTAAATTAGACAAAGAGAAAGCTTAGTTAAAAAAAAAACAAAAAAAAAAACATTTTAGAAAAGACATTCATGCAATGACTGGTAATTGAATGTTATCCATGTCAAAAAAAATGAGTAAGTAAATGAAAAAATAAAAATAAAAAAGCACGAGCCGCCTGAGCAACGAATAACAATCCGCTTCATTGATTATTAGATTCAGCTGCTGTAGCACCACTGGACTTCATTGCAGCAGTTGCAAAGAAATTTCAAACACACTATGCCTCGATCAATGGAAATTCCCTGACTGATGAGGAAATAATGTTGAAGTATACCTTTAGAGGTTTCCAATCATATTTGTGCTTTTGTCCACCTAACTACACCAAGCAGTTAGGGGTCAGTTTATTTTAAGATTAGTCAAAAATTCACCCTGTTGCAAGATCAATTATATTTCACCATTGAAGCGTCATACAATGGCACAACAAGGTCATAGTTGTCTGACGGTGTGCGAATGCTCATTAACCCTTTGAGCGCTGAATAAATTTTCAATGTAATTATCCTCAGCTGTTGACAACCTATCATGTGTCAACTTGTTTAAAAAAAAAAAAAAGTTGCCACATGATAGGTTTTCAACAGCATCTGGTTTTGATATCTTACACCATTGGGCAACTATAGTTGCCTATGGCGCTCAAAGGGTTAACTTTAGGAGATAACTTGTTGAAGCCTCCATGAATGCAGCCGTGCCTCGGAAAAGCCTCGAGCTGAAGCTAAAGCGCAGTTGGGTTACGCCACAACTCCACGAACACGAGACCTCGTCCACATTTGAGTGGCTGAAAATGACCAAAAAAAAAAAAAAGAGAAAAGAATGAACAGAAGTTATTGAGTGGCCTAATAGTCAAAGTTTTGACATCAGCCCCTGTAAGAGATGCTTGGGCAGCTATGAAGAAGACCTGACCGTCCAGTTTAAGTTCAACATCGCACTAATTTGTCTGAATTTTTAGCAGTTACCTTCATTGATGGTATGAGTGCTTCGTAGCCTACTTTAAAATGAAATAAATATAATGTGCTTTGTTCACTCAGATTCCCTTTGCCAAAGGTCACACTCTATGCAAAAACTTTGATGAACTCTTTGCTCTCTCATAACAATAGGCCTACACATTTTGATATTAGTGTCCCATTTAGAAGCGCGCATTAATGAAAAAAGACCACTGCTTCACAGACGCAAATGAGCCTGCGTGTTTATGCGCGCTTGCGCGCGGACAGTGGCGTGTCCAGTGTTATTTACTGTGGGTGTTTATGGAAGTAGCCTGCTTTTCTACGGATTACTGGCCACTGTGAAGTCCAGCGGATCATCTCATCTGCGAGCAGTATTTTTTCCAATGATGATATTTTATGGATTTTATTATGATAAAGTATTTGTCCATCACGTTTGCCGCCCTCTGACATCCTACTTTTCACGCGTTTACATAAATATCATTCCTTCGAAGTGTTGAGATGTTTCCTTTGGCAAATCAAATATTTAACTCTACCAATGTTTCGTAAATATTTACCGCTGAATACATGCAGTAAGTGTTACCAATTCTGAGAGCCACGGACCCAGTGCGCGCGAGAGAAGTAAATACATGAATCTGTTTGTGAAGCTCCGATAACGTCTAGGGTATAATCTGGGACTGTTTTTCCGTTGATATTTAACTATCTCCTCATCGCTCCTGGACCAATTTGGAAGATGGGATGCGCAATATCAGGACTGGGTCTGGTAGCAAAACCAGTCGGAGACATAAAAGAAGAAGACGTTCCCGTGACCAAACTGAGCCAGGAACAAATTGAAATGATAAAGGGCTCTTGGAAAGTTATCCAGGAAGATATCGCCAAAGTCGGAATAATTATGTTTGTCAGGTAAGCGCTTGTTACTGTCAAATGAGATAAATTTTTCACGCAGTGACGTTTGAGTACTTATTATTATTATTATTATTGTTGTTGTTGTTGTTGTTGTTGTTGTACTATTACAACAATTACCACTACTGCTTTTACTACTACTACTACTGCTGCTGCTGCTACTAATAATAGGCTAATAATAATCATCATCATCATCATGTCTATCATGATAACATTAATCATAATCATAATCACCCTAATGTTCGTAATACTTGTACCACTCCGAAATATTACTAATTCGTTGCCCTCAGGCACCCAATGCCTTGTGGCGACTGCAGTAGCCGATACACTGTGTGCACAGCCTACAGGAAACTGGACTCGTATCTGAAGGAGTGTGTGGGTTTGATTCCCTTCTGGGCCATAGTTTTTCTGGCAAGATGCACATTACCTGATCTGCTATGTTAAAAGAAGTCTAGATAACAGCAACAAATAAACCCTATGCCAAAACTAGTTTTTGATAATTATTGATAAGTACCGTTGCTACCAGTGGACAAACGACGTGCATTTTTCTGTTATGTTTTGAGCTACTGTATACAATGGACAACGTAATATTTCTGATTGCTCGCTCAGCTGTAGTAGTGCCGGCGTGTTAGCGCCGACAATGAGGGAGAGGAAGAGAGATGGCCGTTCACTTTTTCTCTGCCTGCCTCATTCGCAGCGGTTGTGAAATATTATGACATGATAACATTTGTGTTCACTTTGACCGATCTACTGTACCTGAGAGTGTGTGTGTGTGTGTGTGTGTGTGTGTGTGTGTGTGTGTGTGCCCGCGCGCATACGGGCGTGCGTATTTAAGTATGCGAATTGGATATAATTGTTACTGCGGAGGTCCATCTTATAATATAATCACATTAATACAGCCTATCCCTCGGCAAATTGATTTTATCTGAGAGAGGTTAAATCGGTTATAAAGTACCTGTATCCGGTCATGGTCTCTCCTTGCAGACATTTTACTGCCGTGTTTTGCATGATGGGCTTTTCCATCGCCGATGACTCTCTTTCGTCTTCTGAAGACCCTCAGTCATATTTAAAAGAAGCTTTTATTCAGTAGTCAGTGTCTTCAATGTTAGTTTATCACTGCTTTTTGATAGTGAACAGAAAGTGGAGAAGATTAAACCAGAAATAAATGGTCCAGGTCATCACATGGCAGCCACTACAATGTTTAGCTGTACTTGAGACTGCGTGATAATAAAGAACAACACTGAAGAACAAAACACTGCCTCAACAACCGCTAAATAACGGTAATGTAAAAAAGAAGAAAAAAAAAAACATTAGCAGACAATGTCCTGTATTGATGCTACACATACTTATCATTGAAGGTCACTCAGATACTAAGACGGCAATACTAGACTAGAAAAATGCATGTTTCGGGGACTCGCTTATCCCAAATAGCACCAACGAAAATCCGTTTCTTTCTCCAAATTTTCAAAAGTACACAAAACAAGTAGATACATAGAGGTTCATAGGGGTACACATAATAATAAATAGGTGCCTAGGGAAAAAACAAACGGTCATTTATTATGAGCGCACTGTAAAACTGTGGAACATGCGGCATGTTTATGATCTAAACACCAGTGTGTAAAAGCTAAATGCCTGGTGATTATTTTTGTAAATAGGCATTCTCATTCAAAACACTGATGTTTATTGGATGCTGCGATTGAGGTTTTTCCAGATTTGTAGAATACACTTTTAAGCTGAATCTAAACACTGTGACATGTTTAAAAAGTGTTACAAAAAAAGGTGTTTAGCATATGTAAAGAACTTAAACATTTGGTTTTACAGTGCATACATTGAAGGATTTACTGTTGTTGTATGACCTTGTAACTGCCGACATTTTCACCATCTGAGTTGTAACTACAGAACGGCTCACCCCCAAATCCCAAATTATTTGTTTTCGAGAGCAGTACCCCCGGCCCGGAGGGGTCCCGTGGCAGTGGCTCATAATTTAGGGGATGTATGCCGTCGTGGGCCCGTACGTATTCAGTGTTCTTGTTGTGGACCATAGAGTTACATCAGCAGTGCTCTAATGCAAGGGCTCTCTTTATCTGCTCAAACAATAAGCCTGAGAACTAGACTGTGTGGGCTGTATTGCAAGTATATTAAGGAGCTGATTTCATATTCTTTTCCCGCTCCTGGACAGTGGAAATATTTAAAGTTGGCTGTGTTGAAACAACAAGTGCGGTAGTGTGAGCCAAGGCGTGGGAGTTTGTATGCGGTGCGACCACGGCTTAGCACTCTGTCTGATTCTGCAAGGTCATCTGCTCTTTTATCCTGGTAAAGCTTTTCTTCAGAGAAGGCCCTTATTTACAAGGCCAGTGATCACCAACACATCATAACACAAGTGGACTGCTTTTTAACCTTTACTTGACCAGGGAGGTCCTCTGAGAACAGTTCTCTTTCAAGAATGCCCTGGGAGAAATGCTGGAGAGCACAGTTGTAAGAGAAGGTAACACGACTTAAACAAGGATAAAGCCTCTGGAGCTGATTTTGGGTTATACCTGTGACGTACAGCAGAAAACTTTAAAAAGACTGTCAAATTCTCTCTCATTTAAAGACAATATGTCATAAAGTCACTGAATTTTTACTTGCAGTATATCAGATTTTGCAAGGGCTGGGGATCGTGCAGAGCACACCTATTGGTTGTTGACAATGTTCACATTATTGAAGTTCACAAGATAAAAAATGACTGAGTCGTTCTGAGTTTTGTGACTACCTCACACCAAACTGTCAAGACGAGGGAAGCACGCCCCCAATCAAGCAAAATTTTAATGATTTTGTTTCGATATTGGAAATTTGTCTGCGACAGTGAAATCACTTTAAAAAAAAATGTTCTTCCCAATTATTTGTTCATTGATGCAAGTCAGAACCCCAAGTCCCATTAAGAGCAAGATTCTCTACACTTGCTGGTCAAGGAACTGACCGCTGGACTAGAGCAGTGTTTCCCAAGCCTCTCCTGACGTACCGCTTGTCCTGCATGCTTTAGATCTCCCCTGCTCCAGCACAGGTGATTCAAATGATCAGGTCATAATTAACCCTAGAAGCTGCTTGATAATAAGCGAATCATTTGAATCACCTGTGCTGGAGCAGGGATAGATCTAAAGCATGTAGGACAAGAGGTACGCCAGGAGAGGTTTGGGAAACACTGGACTAGAGTTTCTCAAAGCACTGCTCAGGACACATCAGTCAGACATAGGCGTTTTTTGAGTTCCCCTTTAATCACTCTTGCGGCTACACAAAGCTCCTGATTAATTTCAGCAGATGAGCTTAAGGTGCAGCACAACAAATACCTGGAGCTGGCTGGGGTGCCCAAAGCAATGAGCTAAGAATCACTCCACTGAAATACCCTTATATCTTAACCAGCACCCTGTACCATGAGTCCTGTGCAGTGCTGGCTGGGTAATGTAGTCTGCAGGACCTGCTCCATGCTAGCATTGCATATGTGTAAACCAGGAAACATGACTACCTCTGATGCATCATTATGGAACCCACCTACGTTCTCGCAAAGACATGCCTCTCCGGAGAATTCAAGCGCTAGGATTGGCCAGCTGTTTATGAGCTAGGATTCCAATCCTAGAGCTGAATGGCTGGCTAATCCTAGCGCTTGGACTACTGGCCAATCCTAGCGCTTGATAGCTCCAGAGGGGCGTGTCTTTGCCAAAACTTAGGTGGGCTCCATAATAATGCACCTCTGATGTACCACATCTGTGCACCAGTGTTGTGTTCCTTGCCACTAAGTGTCCGCAAGCCACAGAGGGACAATAATTTCCATACCGCTTATGAGAGGTATGAGTCATTCTTTATTGACCGCCGTCCAAAAAGTGCCAGTCGGCAGCTTAAAAAAGAATCCAAATGTAACAAGAGACCATGGGAGAGGGAGCGTGTTTGTTTATCCTCTGAAGAAAAGCCGACAGAACTCTCGAGGAGGGACGGGATTTATGGATTTATAAGTGCTGTTGAGAGGGCTCACAGTCATCTGTTGTCTTGGCGACAGGTTATTCGAGACTCACCCCGAGTGCAAGGACGTATTCTTCCTGTTCCGAGACGTGGAGGACCTGGAGGGGCTTCGCAGCAGCAAGGAGCTGAGGGCCCACGGTCTGAGGTGGGTCATGAGCCCTCGGGGGATATTAGAGGTTCTGGGTTTGAGTCCCAGCCAACCAGGACCTCTCTGCACGGAGTTTGCATGTTCTCCCCGAGTTTTTCTGGAAGAGTTTCCTCCAGGAATTCCGGTGTCCTCCCACCTCGAAAGAAATACATTATAGCCCTGTTCCTCATATCATGGTCCTTGAGGTCCAAGAAGTGCCAGTTTTCAACCACAGTTTCTTCACCTGAGAATCAAGTATGAAGCCTGTTTGGCCAATCAGCAGTGCTAATTGTCAAGTTAATTCTGCAGATCGATAGAACTCCACGGCTGAATTTGGATTCAAGGGCCAGATTTTACGATCCCTGCTTTAGTGGAAAACTCCAACCAGTGTCCCTGACCAAGACTCTGGCTTTAGAAAGACATGCTCTATAGGAGCACTCCTACCAGTGTCCCTGACCAAGCCTCTGTCCCTGGCTTTTAGAAAGACATGCTCTATAGGAACACTCCCTGACCAGTGTCCCTGACCAAGCCTCTGGCTTTAGAAAGACATGCTCTATAGGAGCACTCCTACCAGTGTCCCTGACCAAGGCTCTGGCTTTAGAAAGACATGCTCTATAGGAACACTCCTACCAGTGTCCCTGACCAAGCCTCTGGCTTTAGAAAGACATGCTCTATAGGAACACTCCTACCAGTGTCCCTGACCAAGCCTCTGGCTTTAGAAAGACATGCTCTATAGGAACACTCCTACCAGTGTCCCTGACCAAGGCTCTGGCTTTAGAACTGGAGTTGGTCCTCAGGCGCTGCTCTGTGGCTGCCCACTGCTCCTGAGTAACTAGGATGGGTCAAATGCAGAGGACCAATTACCCCACAGGGTTCAATAAAAGTGTTCCTTCATTATCTATGTTTAGCTGATATGTTATATCCGATGTGACTTCCTTTGGCTAAGACCAGGCAGGGGCCTATCCCCCCTCCTGGAGCAGTGTGGGGTCAAGGCCCTTGCAGTTGCACATGTTGTGGTGGCACAGGGGGTAGAGCCAACAACCATCCAGGCGCCAATGAATCATCTTAGTCGCTAGGCCACAGGCCATACCCCCCAGCCTATCAGGTTAGAACAGCCGGGTGGGCGAGGCTTCAAAATTCATGTGATACTAGTGCTTAATCTTGTAATCTTTTTGTCTTAAGGTCTTTTCACAGCAGTAGTGTAGTGTAGCACTATAGACAACATATCAAACTCACAACACCACTTTTCTGTCAAATTCAATGGACAAAGGGTGGCCTGGATGATCTATCTCAAAATAATTTCAAAAACAGAGTATGCCAGGTTGCTACATAATCAAGGATGAAATTTTTTGAGATGACGACCACTCTGTGACAGCCAGGGGTACAATTCCCAGAAACACAGTCTTTATGTTAGCAGCCTATACTTCTCTCTCTATGGTTCTGGTTCAAACTATAGTTAGCAACTTACATAGTGTGAACCACAGCCTTGGAGAGAGAAGAATGTGAGTCCATAGTTAGCAAATATGCTTTTGGGAAAAGTACCCCAGGATGGGTTGTAATTGATATATAACTCCACTGCGAATTTATTTCTACCACTTGGGCTGCTGAATTTTGGCCAGTATCTGGCTGAGACAAATTTGCACCTGCGTTTGGGGCTCACTTGACCCACATAAGCATCCACAAGTGCTCTCAGCTTGCAGTGTGACTCACGAGAACATGGGCGAGGAAAGATGTGAAGTAGGGCTTTCATTTAAGAGCCAGCGAGACTAATTACACTGAAGAGAGAACCCTTCTCCGTAAAAGGCGTGATCAACAGCTCATCGCGACATGAGAAGATCAAGAGGCACTCAAACTGGACGGGACGCGCGGAGGCTCGTCACGCCGGACAACTATTTTCTGCTGGTCGTGAGCAAACAACAATGAGCCGTGGAGACCTAGTGAGCTTGAGTTAGCAAAACGGAAACATTAGTTAGCAACATCAGCATTCGCCGCTTCATCCTTCCTCTGATTCTGTTTTTTTTTTTCTAGTCCGCCCTCTAAGAACTACTCCGACATGCTCGGCTGTTTTTCATGATGTACAGTGCGGATTGCAGTTGTTGTCAGAAGACTGTGTTCCCGCCCACAGGGTAATGTCCTTCATCGAGAAGACCGTGGCCAGGCTGGAGCAGCCGGACAGACTGAACGAACTGGCCCTGGAGCTGGGGAGAGGGCACTACCGTTATAACGCACCGCCAAAGTACTACGGGGTTAGTGCCTGTGTGAGGGCTTCTTTTCTGCTGATTTTCTTCAAACATTAGGCTACAAATTCCACAGTCACAGAGCAGCCAATGAGGGTTGAATCCTTAGGGCTGTGAAATCCAATCAGAGCAGCAGCTTTGTATCATAATGCAGGGGCTGTTTTGCAATGTTAGGAAGGTAGGCTGGTATTCAAATGGTGGAATGCTGTGGGCACACTCACATTTTTATCATTAAAAGTTCATTTCCATTTATCAAAACTTTAAATGTTGATGTCTGAAAGCATCTGGCAGCACATTAACAGATATACTGTATGCTGATGATATAATGATGCAGATCGATCTGGAACAATTTTGTTTTAAACTAAACATCTTTGTGCATGGAGCACAGATAAAAGAATGGACCCCTAACCTGATATTAGTGGTTAGGAGGTCAAACAGCTTTGTCCTCTTACGTAATTAATTTACTAGATTCATGTTTTATTTGACTTGCTCTCTGATTGGCTCAATGAGTTTCCATCAATGTTTCATACCTTAACACGTTCTTAAAGGGTGGACTCAAACTGAAGATCATTTGTTCAGCTTTGAAACAAAACAGATTTTGCTCTATATTGTTTGCAAAAGATTAATTTTGGAAGTAATATTTTTAGTAACCACATTCACTGTGAATTCTTTCTTAAGCATCATTGCCAGTGATATATTTTTGACGCCAAATGCAATGATTTAGGGTTTATAAATGGTCACATTTTAATGGTGTATTATTTGACAAACCATTAAGTGATTTCTGGATAATGCTTTAAATATGACGTCTGTTATTTTATAGTATGTAGGGGTGGAGTTTATTCGTGCTGTCCAGCCAATCCTGAAGGAGAACTGGACTGACGAGTTGGAAGAGGCGTGGAAGGTACAGGATTCCCAAATGTGTGCTGAATTATCATATATATTGCGGTTGTCCCACATTCCAAGTTCAACACTTCGTAATGGCTCGTGTGAATGGCAACTCAGGCTTCTTTTAAACTGCGTATGTCAACATTAATCTTGTGACTGTGCAAGCATCATAAATCCGGACAACAAAGCTACGAAATTAGATTCAATTGCATGGTGAAACAGAAGTAATTGTTTTACACTGTATAAACTTGGAATGAATTGTACTTAAATGCTTTGATTCAGTAATAATTAGTCGCTAATATAATCGTGTAAGCTGACATCATAGAACCAAGATTATCAATCTCACATCCAGGTGATTCTAGCCTTTTATAATTGGTAATAAAAAAGCTGAAATTCTATTTGCCAGTTTTGAGATTTTATAGGTTTTAATATTGATGCTCAAAAATAAAGGAAAATCTTTCTTCCGGTCATCATCTCTAAATCATTTCTTTTTCCGCGTCATTATGGGTTTAGGCTCACTGATAGGGAAACACTGACCTCCTGTGGAGAAAAAGTGTACTGCAGACTTCTGTCATTCATTTTGAATCTCTCATCAGCAAGTAGTACCACGCTTTGTTTTTATGTTGATAAGACAAAAAATACCGTTAAGAAATTCTTTTAAATTGTACTAAAATGTTATAAAGAGCTAAGGATCCAAAAAAATTGTAGTTTTTAAAGTTATAATGTGATAATACACACGTGGAATGTATACTTGGTAAAACACATTGGGCTTTGTACCACATATCAGTGCTTGTGGCAATAAAAACCAGATCTTAGCGTCCGTCCAATATCCATCTTCAGGATTACTCTTACATCAACTGTACCAGTGACCACTTGAGACAGAGCACCATGGTAACCACCGGTTTGAACACAGAGATTTATGCAGGCACGGGTAGGTCGATCCACTCGAGAGGACCCCAGCTGCCGAGAAAGCCTTCTATCGCACAGTTTTAACCTATTTAAACACTTACCGTCCTTGTAAAGGAACAGTGTAGAATCTTCTCATTATCGTTTCATCAACTAGAAGCACAAACACAAATGAATTTTCTGTTTTCAGGCCGCAACTGATTTTTCTCAGGTATTTGATTGCACCTGTGATTTTTCTTTTGTGTTTGAGAAGGAGTCCAAAAGGTGAAGTTTGCTTGCACCTCGTTTGCATGTAGCCACGTGCGATGCTTTACTGACCGATCCACATGGGACAGGGACAAGAACTGTACATTTTTTACTCAGGATACTACGTTGTGTATCATAAAATAGTACATAACTGCCGCACCGGTCCACATCCTCCGGTTACTTTACCATCCATATAGTGGCCCACTATGGAGTCACGCTTTTACTGTGTGTTTATCTGAGTAAATTCAGTGGCAGATTTGTGTCAAAAATAGCTGTTTTGGATTCAATCTCTTTTCTATGCTCTACGGAGCTTGTCTGGAATAGTGGAGACGATGAAATACCATTAAAAAAGTTTTAAAAAATCACCATCTGATCCCCACGCCCTTGTGTCTCATTGGTATTTTAGTAGAGCAAGGGCTCTACAATGAAGACTGCTTTTACTGGATTGCAGTTACACAGTGTGGTAATCTTAAAGCAGGAGATTATCCATCATTGAATGGTTGCAAATTCTTCCTTACTGTTTTTTATCATGGCCATAAACTGTTCCTAATTTTTTGCCAATGTTACTGCTGCTGTGCTGTACCTTGGTTTTTATTGTTCATACCAAAACAAAACAAACAAACAAACAAAAAAAACAGAAGTGGGGTGTCAAAGACGTCAGCACTTCCTGTAGAACTTTCAGTAAGTTCCTGAATGAAGTCGATGACTACTCTCAGTGTTGAGCAAACATTAAATATGTCCCCAGTCTCTCACCGCACATCGGCTGAGATGGAGAGGGAGAGGCCATAATATGAGGCTAAATATCTAACCGTTGTGTTACATTGGGAGACAAGTATAGTATTTGTCCTTATATTGTCTTCAAGGATAATATAATTATCACAAGTTTAAAAGTATTGTCAATGCTTGATGATATTTTTATTTATTTATGCATGTTTTTTATTTGTTTGTTTGTTTATTTGTTTATTTATTATGCTTTAGGAACATAGATGTATTGATTTGTCATCCAATAAAGCAAATTAAATTGAAAAATTGAAAAAACTTAAATTTGCGTTTCCAGTTAGATCAGGGGATGATTACGTAGCAGATTGACAGAGCCAGGTTCAGAATTTAGCCATGACACCGGGGAACTGCTTACTCTTATCATTATGGGATCCTCAGTAGCCACACAAGTTGGAACCTCGATTTAAACATGTCATCTGAAAGAGAGTGTCTCCTGCAGCACAGTGTCCCCATCACTGCACTGGAGTTTATTTGAACAGAGGGAAAACTGCCCCCAACTTCCCACCTTCACAATATTCCGCTGCAACTTAGCTATGCTGGAGGTCTCCCAACGGAGCATGAGCGATGATACACCTGTTTATCTCCAACTATTTCACTACAGTACTGTGAATGATGATTAGGCTGTGCGCTAAATGACCTGTTCATCGCTCATCTCTCCTTCTCCAGGCCCTGTTTCTGTACGTCACCAGATTAATGACCCGGGGCTACTGGGAAGAGGAGAGGAACCAGCGCAACAGCCAGGTGGAGCCAAGCAAAGACAAACCAGACAAGAAGCACACGAGAATATAGGGCCCTTCAAAAACACCGGCCTTTACATTTTCAAATTAAGGCCCTGCAAAAATACAGGCCTTTATAAACCCTGAGGCTTCTGAAATTCCCCGGCTTTTCTGCAATCCACGCCAATGTCCGGTCAAACGTTTCGGACCCTGTCAGCGCACTCATTTAATCAGTGCTCTGCACTGCAGACTGTGTGATCAGAGGTGAAAAAGAGACACAGTACTGGACTGTGCATTTCTAGGGAAATGGTTGTCCGTTCTCTCCATGCGCATTGAAATATCACTACTGCGTTCAGTATGGATGACACAGTACATGTGCTTTTCTACCAGCTATGCTCATGCTTAACCATTACTGATTTAAGTTATATAGATAAACCAACTTCTTGAAGAGTTTGGAAACACACTATGAGAACCGTTGATGGAGAACTTCATGATGTCAGAACTGATGGAGCTACACCATATATTTATATTTCAACCGCACACATTTGCCTCCCTGATGCAAGAAACTAGCCACATAAACAGCTGTATCTAGCATTGGCCTTCCTGAGGTAGCCACAGGGAGATGTAATGCTCGGCCAATCAGAATTGGCATTGGTGCGTCTCGAAGATGATGATTGGTGCATGTGTGCCATTCTGAAGCTAATGTAGCCACTGGAGGTTGGTGTTGGCTTACATGAAAAAAATAGTCTGTTAACATGAAGGATATTGAAGATATAAAGCCATTTTCTGTCAGATTTTTAATGTGCAGGTTGGAATAATGACAGATAACATGAGCTGGATTTTAAATAAGAGGCCCCAATGTCAAGACAAATTATGTTTTTTCCAGAAGCTACTGTATGTGTAACTTTGGCTCAGCACCCACAACACTGATAAACTTTTCATATCGACTGGAAAATTTAATTCTACTAACGTCATTAAAGATATTAAACGTCTCTTCTTCATAAAAAATCCACTGCAGATACGGACTAAAGTGCCTGTCTGTTGTTACCTGTAAACACCTCCAACATGTGCATCACAATCTTTCATGGAAAAACAAATCCACGTTCTGTGCCCTTTGAGCGAAATGCTCACTGTTGAATTTTGGTGTATCGATATCAACTAATGAGTGTTTACTAAAAGAATTATGGCCCTCATGTATATTACAACGTATTTTACCGACTGGTTTATGATTTGCTTGGGATAAAACTATGGAAGTTGCAGTGGACATGAATGCATGCTCTGTATTCATTGATGCTCATGCATTATGAATTCTCCGTCGCTCATGTAACTGCCAAAGCAAGCGTTTCATTTCAACAGTTGATTTAGTTAACAGGGTGTAATCTTAAAAAAAATGTTTAAATGTTAAAAATGTACAACTACATATTGCTACTCAATACATTTAAATATCCCCTAAATAAAAATTATGACACGGACTCTTATTGCCTTTGGTACTGGCAAGAATTTTGACTTGAGTTTTTGCGCGCACACACACACACACACAACACAAATCCTTAATCTTCCAGCTCAAAAGCTCACCCCAAGTCCTGATCTATAGTCCAGTCAGTTGGTGTGAAGACATAGCAGAATTGTCCAGTCTTACATTCTAGAGATGTTTACAACAGTTTCTTTTTTAATCTCCTGTTGTCATCTATTTTAGCATGGGGCAATATGAAACAAACAGAAATAATAGGAAACAAGAATTTATATTGCACAATGGACACAGAACCCTGTAAATTTGACATTGCCACACGATTTTGGTTTAATTCAAAAATTCACTGTAAGAATGTAACGAAAAATCCAGGGGCGCAATTTATGGGAGGATGGAAAGAGTTGCAGGCATGTTATGGTTCTGCCTCATGTGTGCTGTTTTGTCTTTGTGCTTATTACTTTTATTTTTGTGCTTGTGCCTTTTCTCCCGTGCCTTACTCTTGGTTTATTTTTCAGCTTTCATTCCTCTGTCTGAGTATTGATTCACTCTTGCCCAAACTCCTGTGATGTCGTTTGACAGCCTTCAGCATGCCTGCGTCTGGTTGTCAAATCACGTTTCCTCATTCGGAATCAGCTGCCGTATTTCATTCATTGCTTCCACCTGTGCTTAAATCTGGGTTTCACGAAACTCTGAGTGAATGCGTTCTCTGATAGGATCATTACTAACCCATACTAACCAGCACTTATTTCAGGGTGATTGTAAATATTTTGTCACGTAGTATTAACCTTAATTAACTCATTAGCGCTTGCGAGAGTTTCTAGCTTTTGTAATTTCTTCCTAAGCTTTCCCTGATTAACTATGTTTAAAGCTGTGCTTTCCTTTACTTCTCTCGTGGTGCTTTTATACTTGTCACGTTTAGATTACCTCAATCTAAACCGTCTAGTTTGATTGATTGTCTCAGCGTCTTGTCTCGAGTCATTATTGTTAACCTGGTTGTCATGAATTTGTTTATTATCCCATGTGTTTCTGTGACCATCCGAGATTGCCTTCCGAGTCCCCACCTCCTCCTGTGTGTATATCTGTGGGCAGGAGCGAAGGGATCTTCAGACGGAACTTTGTTGGCTTTGTGCTACATTGTGAAATCTCAGCTCCTGTGCCTCCCGAGTATTTCCTTTGTGCTATTCCCGAGCCTTGTGTGTTTGCTGCGCCCACGTCATCTCCCTTTGTCTGAGTCTCCCAGTGTTTCCATCAGTCTAGTTAGGTAAAGTTTTTGTTTTCTAGTTTAGCCGCTCTTTGAGTGAATACTACTGTTTCCCCCAGCCTTGGGCAGTGTACCTTAGTTTCTCCCATTGGTTCAGTGCATTGCACGGTGTTTTGTTCCTGGCCTGATTGTCCTGCTTTTCTCATTTAATGTTTGGTGTTTCTAATAAGCTTGTTGTTCCTGCATCTGTTGTCCCCCCGACCACTTCCTGACAAGGCATCAAATTCAAAATGAGTGAATATTTCCAAAAAACAATAAATTTTATCAGTTTGAACATTAAATATCTTGTCTCTATAGTGTACTCAAATTGAAGGTCGAAAAGGATTTGCACATCATAAATCATTGTATTCTGTTTTTATTCACGTTTCACACAACGTCCCAACTTCATTTGAATTGGGGTTTGTATTTTGAAAGACCATAATTCTTAGAAAAACAACAGTTATTAAAATATTATAAACTACAAAAATAGTCATTCAAATAATATAATATTACACAACTGTAGAACAGAAGACAATGCGATAACCACTTATTTTGCTCAGATATGTCAGCACTTGAATGTGCATAAGAGTGCTCTTCTTTGTGCGTAGATTCTGCTCTTACCTAAGAACAAATTCCAAAGAAGAAAACATTGGTGAATGCGAGAACCTTCGTAAAAAGTGAGAAAGTGGGTTTTAAGAAGAAATTTCTTCTTAAGAATGGTTGTTGAATAAGGTCCATTGTCTTTGTTTTTTATTAATATTTGTTGCATGATCTGAAACATTTAAATAAGCAAAAACACTAGAAATCGAGATGGGGCAAATGCTTTTTCACACCACTGTATATAGTATAGTGTTTTAACAAGGTGACAATACATAAAGGTGGCACTTTCTTCACAAACAGAAATGGAGCTGTAAGCAGAACACAAAAAGGTGACACCCAAAGCTCCTTAGACCTCCTCAGGGCACAGCGCGTGTGGAGTCTGATGAACTTCTCAGTATCCTGGGAAGGAAGCACTTCAATGAATTTTAAAAATGAGAATGACACTATGCTGACCTCTACTGGTGAGAGCGAAAGAATTGATCTGTTCTATGAAAGCAAACCGAAACCTGCCGTCCATCGGACCAAATCTTCTCATAACAAGTGCACAGTTCGTATGATTATGAATGAACTCCATGACGACTCTGAGGGAAGGCGAACTCTAATCTTTCTAAGGAGAGACGCGCTTTAGCTGTATCTGAGTCCACGAGGCGCCATGCTGTGGCAGACCTGCCTCTTATCCCCTCTTTCATGTGTACCCTCAAAAACACCGGGTTGAAGACAACCCAATTTGGGTTGTGTTTGTAAACCTACCCTGCACCGTGAAAATAACCCATGAGAATGTCCCAATAGCTCAACCCAGCATTTGGATGGAAAAAAATACCCAGCATTTTGCAGCGCACTCATGCTGAATCCCATGTCTTAATTTTCTTCCAATTTGGAGGGATCAGTTCCATTCCCACTACTTCAATGTTCTCAGCCAGCTGAGGAGAACGCAGAGCTTTTTACACGGTAGTATTATTTACTTGTTTATCAAGTGAGTCATGTAGCCAATGAGCTGGTTGATACATTTACAAGCTGTGCAAGTGTGCAGAATGGACCAGAAGTGGCATGTAGTGCATGATTAGATTGGCTCAACCCTGCAATATTGGTCCTGTCTCCTTGAGTGACACTACTGTTTAAAATGGTGTGTGTGTGTGTGTGTGTGTGTGTGTGTGTGTGTGTGTGTGTGTGTGTGTGTGTGTGAGAGAGAGAGAGAGAGAGAGAGAGAGAGAGAGTGTGTGTGTGTGTGTGTGTGTGTGACAGACAGAGAGAGAGAGAGAGAGAGAGAGAGAGAGAGATACATCAACTTTCACTTAAGTAGAACTGTTGTTTTTGAAAGCAAAATATGTGCATCTGGGGGGAAAAAGAGTAATCATGTTTTCTGTGAATGAGACAAAGTATTAGCTCTGGTTTGAATACAGGTGACCTCAGTGTCATTAAAATCAAAATGAACTTTCTAAATGAACAGCACTCGGTTTTATTCTCATGAGGGGGGAAATGAATAGAAACAGATTGTACTTCCAACTACACTAGACTATTTTGTAGCCTTGTTGTGTACTGGACATGGTTGTATTGGGGGATTTCCTTTGTGTGGGGGGAAAACAACTCTCAGGCCAAAACCAGAAGCGCGGCTTCTTTACAAGGAATACATGCTCAGTGAAACTAACTGCGAAAACGAAGTGCTTCTGTGCGGAGTACCGTAAAACCGCCAAATAAGTCTCATCAGTAAGTCACACGCATTGTATTTCTGGGGGTCTCCCGCCCGCAAATAAAGGTTTCCCATTAAAGAATGATTTATTTATATGTACCTTGGCTATTTCTGGAAGCACGTTTATACAATTCAATTGAAAACTAATTCTTCTATATTTTTAGACTTAAAGAAGCCGCTTTAAAACTGAAACCGCAGCCGGACCCGCGGAGTCAATTTTTTATTTATTTATTTTTACCGTCATAAAGCATATTTACCACAAATGTCCGTTACCTACGTATAGATTAGGCATTTAACGTGTTTTATGCCAGTTTATTTTCAAAATTATTTTGTATAAAATATGAGATAAAGTGCAACTGACGGAATGTACAAAAAAGTTTTCGGTATTGTTGAACATATAAGTGCTGGCAAATAAATGAAAGCACTGAAAATACAGATTAGTTTATGCCAGTTTATTTTCAAAATTATTTTGAATAAAATATAAGATAAAGTGCAAGTGACGGAATGTACAAAAAAGTTTTCGGTATTGTTGAACATGTAAGTGCTGGCAAATAAATGAAAGCACTGAAAATACAGATTAGTTTTACCAAAACACGCATTTTAGGAAAGAAACGGCACTCAGATGTGGAACAACAAAAATTTAACTTGTGACAACATGCTCTTTTCTGCTATAATTAGCCCCTTGTATTTGAGATAATCACAATCGGTTTGTATGTAATTTTAAAAAATGTACAAGTTTTCAAATTCCACAAATGTTACGTATTTGTGTGAAATTTGTGATGGAAGTGCAGCACAATTGTAAAAACGCAATACCACGTAAACAATATCTTCATGATTTTCTCGGACAAAACACCATTTGTTCAAAAGAGAATATTTTGTTTGAAAGTTCAAATGCCAATAATTATGGCTTGACCTCTAGGTCAGAGCAACTCTGAAGCGGCAAGTCTTCTGGGGTGCTTCCAGCCAGCAGTGGTTGAGTAGGGGAAGCCTATAGGTTGTTTTGTTGATTTTTTCTATCCAGGGAGTGATAATAATCCCATATCATCCTACATCTGAAAGAGGGCGGTGTTGCGCATTAATACAAGGCAGCAGATCTTTGCTAACTCTCGATTAACTCTGATGAGAGGGTTTTGAAAAACAGATTTTGAGTGATTCACTGTGACCCAGTACTGGGGTAGAGTGAATCGGCTTTCAGGGCACAGTGAATCACTCCATTAACGTGAAGGGAACGCCACTAAATTTGCTTTAATCACCTTTTATTTAACCTTTAAAGTAAACAAATGCCATTTAGGCCAAATGACAGATCCTTTCTAATCATTCACTGATTCACAACAGGACACTGACCCTTAAATTCAAAAGTCAAACGCCAATACTCAAATTCACAAGTCATGTTTGTACTGCTGATTGTTCAATGCTTGAGGATGGGTGTCTGACCAACAACATCTAATTTTTCCAGTGGACTTCATGAATGCGCACTTAGGCTGAAAGATACTTCTAATCACTCAATCATCAATTAAGACATTTATGAATGATTTACAGCAGGACATAGAGTCCAAAACACTTAATTTCAAAAGTTAATGCCAGTACCTAATTTGCAAGTCATGTTTGTACTGCCGATTGTTCAGTCCTTTACGGGGGCGTCAGGCCAACAACACCTACCATTTCCAGTCCACCTCATGATTTCCTTGGCCACATTCTGCATAGTCCCAGAACTGACTATAGTTGTACTGGACATCACAATATCTGCCAATTCCCATGTTATTCTTTATTCCAACAGAATCGGGGCCCATGTGTTAAAGAATCCTATTGGGGTACAGTGAATCACCTTTCCAATGATTCACTTTGTCCCCATTCACTGTGCCCCATGTGCTTTCATTACCTAAAACTGTCTCCCAAGGTCACATGCTGCTTTGGTTTCAAGAAACACCCATTCAGTATTGTGACAAATATGTGCTCTAAATGCTGCATCATAATGGATTTATTACATCCAGATGATCTATAAGATATGGAACACGATCAAAAGCCATGGAAATTTACTTTACCTGCAAAAAAACATACTTTACCTTGTTTTTCTGTCAGTAGACAATCCAAACGAATTAACTAAACTTTCATGGATGGGTATTCTCCAAACACAAAAAATGATGATGTCATACCGGTGATTCCTTTTGTCAATTTTCCAAAAATAGCCCTGATTCGCTGTGCCCCTTGATTCACTGTGCCCTGGCTTCCCCTTCCTATCGACAGCGGTTCGGGGAGGGACAAATCACAAACTGGTGATGGAGTGCTGGATGACCAGAGCATATTGATGCATGAGGGCGACAATGAATATCCCGTCTGGTCCCAAATGACAGAAGGGCTACTGTGGCACGAGTCTCAGAAAAATTTAATTGTGGTTTTGGGTGGAATGTGTCACAATACACAATACATTGCACTCTGCTGTGTATGAGGCTTTGTAGCTGCAGACCAGTCAAAGTGCCCATTCTAACCCCTGTCCACCTTCTAGAACTGGACCTTGGAACAATGAAATGTGCCATGTCTGTCGAGTTGTTTTTTCTTGTAGGCCTACATGATGAGCATCAGCCGGATTCGCGCATGCCATTTATTTGGAGAAATGTTGGCACCAGGATGCACTGCGGGAGGAAGACAAGCCGCTTGATGGAGTGCGATACCCAGGGAAATTTTCTGCCGAGAAACCCCGGGCCCAGGTATTCATGTGGACATCAATTTGCCAGAGCTGTTTGAATGGCAAACGGAAGACCAACAGTTTAGCCAATATTAGGCAGGTGGTCACAATATTTTGCTTCATCGGTGTACTTGATGCTCACCGCGCTCACATGCCTACAAATAAGCGGGAACACATACACGCATAAAATGATAGCAGGTCAATGCCAGTTAAAATGGTTTCATCGTACACATTGCCTGCCAACTTTTACCCTTTCATACTCCGAGGGATTTGCACGATACTTCACTGTTCCTTGTGCTGATTGCAAAAGAAATTATGAGACATTCATTCTTTTGCGGACATCTGTGTTTGACAGGCCACAAACAACGAACATCTTAATTCAAACAGGAGGCTGGCACCGAATGCGCATTCCGAATTTGGATTAAAAAAAGGCATAAAATATTTATACTACCGCACTGGTTCGGTTTGCATTGGTGGTTCACATACTGTTTCCTGACAGTAAAAGGTTCGTCATCAGATGTAGCACACTGCAGTACACTCAAGGTCGGATATACAGTGTATATGACAGGTTTAAGTAATTTAACTGGTCGGGTTTAGGACCCTGGAGAAAGCTGTGTGACACACAGGAGCAATACGGACAGAGGGCTTGGGAGATATAGTGGAAGATCGGCAAGAGAAGTAATAGTGGCCAAATTACTACCTTTTGCCAGAAAATTTCAAGGACGTATCAGCCCAATACTTCGCTGAAGGTTTGACTAATCATGGCCCGGAGTTACTTCTGAAACGTTGGACCAGGTAAACATTCATACTTTTGTTTCCCTTGTTTTGTTAAAGCCCGACTGCGGATACTACTGAAGGTAGGTCCTATTATAGTAGGATGCAGCTGTCCTCTCCTGTGGCTAGGCCCGAAACCCTCAGAAAAACGAACAAAATACGACAAAAATGGGTGAAAATCGCGATAGGTTGCGGGGTGATTAGTTTCGAAGTGTTTTTACGTTATTAATCTACTTTGCCTTATGCATAGTTTTGTTTTGCACGTACCTGTTTAGTTTGGCGTGGCTTTGAAGCTTAATACACTTTTCTTGCATTTTTTCCCCTATATTGTAGTGTGCACCTTTATCTCTTTACGTTTTCCCTTTCATAATATTAGTCTTCGATATAAACTGAATGTACTTGACTGAGTAGATGAAGTAAGTGTCCCTCAAATTGATCATACTTCTCTATTAGCTTACTTGATGTCATTGATAAAATTAGCTTACACTTCCATTTACATTAACAGGCCGTTCAAATGCATATTTTAACTGTGCGTGTCAGTGTTTTTTTCGTCCGCAGCTCAAGGGATCGCTGCTGAAAAACTAGGTTCAGTAGAACTCAAACTCTGAACGCAGATTAATTTCATTTCGATCTTTCGTGCTTCTGAACTATTAAAACTATTCGAGGCTTTCGGATGTATGTTTGTGTTTTTGGGCCAGCAGAGGAAATTGATCATTTGGTCCGTTTATGCGCTCCAGGACTGCGCATTGCAGCTCACCTCGCTTCAAAAAATTTTTTACCCAAGTTGTTTGGCTCTGACAATTTGAACTCGCATCGAGGTAAAGTCTTATCGGTCTTTCTGTTATCCAATCCTGGAGAGAGACTGATGTTGCTTTTTACGAGTAAACATTTCCATAGTTCCTCCAAGGGACGAACACGGTTGTTAATTATTGACTGCGTGGAATTATTATTTCTAGTTCCAGTTGAGTGTTTGACAATTACAGGCAGCATGAACTTTTCTCTCTTCTGGCGTAAATTGTAAAATAGGGATTGAATATTGCAAAAATCAAGAGATCATTAATGTGTTGAGTGGTGCCCCGTTGTCGGTGAACAGCGCGTGTTGGAGGCCTGGAGCTGATGGCGTAATGCAGTGTTTCCCAAACTCGGTCCCCGAGCCCCCTGTGTGTGAATTTCAACTATATGTTACATTTGTAGGATTTTCGTAAGCCGTTCATTTGTCTTAACAAGGTGCATTTCATGTTTCGAACAGTTATCTACCCTAATTTTCCGTTCTCTGCGATATCCATGCATGCTGTGAAGAAAAAAAAAAAATCCATAGCCATAGCATAGCGTATATGAAACGAGTGCATAAATAGTGGAAAAAATGTAACTGATAAAATTAAAGAATCAGTTTGTTCCTTACTAGTGAAAATGAGGATCACAAAAACTGACTATGGTCATTAAAAACTAATAATTTATTAGGCAAGCGAATGATGAAGAGTAAATCTTGTTTTGTGTCATGTTTTTTATAAAGTTCAAACAAAGTATAGAGGGAACTTCATTTTCGTATTGTCTGTCTTGAAAATATTAGAACCTGAAATAACTTGCAGTATAGAAAACGAAAGAACCTGGTGACACCAGGTTGGAGCTGGACCCTGTGGATCAGCTAAATAAGGGAAAATGTGAGAATTGCTGGCTATAAGGATTCTGCACGGCGTTGGCAAATTTCTTCTGTTCTTATTTTGACGGAGGCGTGTTTTCCGATGGTTGAGTATGTGAATCACGGTGTTTGATGGACAGTGACCGTGTCAGAAATTTCGCTCCAAAATTCAGCCATGTGTCCGCTGGCTGTGACCACGTTCATGAATGAACAAGCAATACCAATTTCAATGCATGGCATAAACACATACTGCACTGTAAATGCTGCATTCAGCAATCTAATGTGACAAATTCAGCACACCATTTTGCAGGACTACTGTTTTTCCGCAGGTGGCTCTTGAAATATGCACTGTAATCAAAATATTGAGTGACGCAGTAACATTTTGTCGCACCGATAATTTTTGTAGTATGGTACAGTGTTTATTTTTTTCATCTTAATGGGTGTTACAGATGTATCATCTATGGTAATGTAAAATCAACGAACTGTAAAAGCATGAATCAGGTGCTCTGTTTCACCCACGGTAGCTTATTGTACACAAAATTCTGTTTCTAAAGCAAATGATTCGGGATAGCACTGTTTAAATGGGTAACGCTTTTGAAAAGGCAACCTTTTTACTCAATGAAGTTCAGCATGGTTGCAGGTGAAAATTTAATGCTGAGAAATCATCTAATCACCAGCGCAGTTAGACTGCTTCCATCACCTTTTAACATAATTAGTCTACCCTCAACCTGTTCTCATGTACTTTGCCTGAATTACAATCAATTAATTTATTTACTGACTAATAAAAGCCAACATGTTGCCTGTAATAACTAAGATGTCATAATTGGGAGCAGATAGGCTTAACTAGGTATTTTTCAGTTTTTTAGGATGGCAATAATGTGAATAATCAGAACCAGATTTTCCTCTGTGTTTCATCTCTCATCATAGCATTTTTTAATCAAATTATTAAAGATTAATTAAAAATAAAGATAATAATTTTAAGATTGCCCTGGGTTTTAAACATCTAAGAATGGAAAACCTTTTGTGAAGTGCAACGAAAGTGAACGTTAGTTATAAATTAGTTTTGCATATAATTTGCACAAAATGGCCAAATTTAACAAATGCTTACCAAACTCATTCACACAAATCTGTGCTGTCATGTGAGCATTTAAATTTCAAATGCTTTTGATAAAAGTGCTATCTAAACAAATGGCAAGTCTATTGATTTAAACTGGTAATTGTGCAAAATAATTGTTGCGGTAATCAAGCAAAGTGAAGGGGAATTGGGTGAGAGTGATTGTTGTTTAAAATGTGATGACTCCGCAGATCTTGACGCAGCTCTGATCAGCACGTCACTGCCGATATTAGTCAAGATTTTTTCCCGGCAACATTTCACATGGCCTCTGACGTTAGGCTGCTGGTTGTTTATGACTGCATCAGGTATGATTCATGTAAAAGAAAAGGTTCATGCTCAACTGGTCACCTTAGGGTGGCAGTTATTCTTATTGCAATTAAGATAATGGTGATCCATTTAATCGAGTAGCCCTAACTGAGATTGTTCTCCATAAACCAGGCAGGCTACAAGCTGCATGGGTAATGGGGACCAACTTGGCCTTGATTCCCAAACCGACAGGAAAAGATAAGCAGTCGATTAATGATGGTAAAGCAGATCAGTATTGCAGGAGATGACAATACATCTGCCAAATCCTAGCTGTTCCTATAATGGGCCTTGCTGTATGGGCCTTCGCATAAACTCGGTGATTACGTGAGTATGTAAGAGAAGAATTTTCTGACCTTTACGACTGCTTCAGCTAGCTTCATAATCCCCCCCAAATATAGCGTTAGATAATCGTTTATTCTCAGTTAGCTGGCGCTGAAGCTCTGCAGCTGGTTCTCCCCCAATAATGCTTTTAACTTTTTGCCAGTTGCTTCATAGCCCAGTGACATTAGCTTTAAATATTGACCCTCGCATTTACATTAACACACCTGTAATATTGCGATATAATAATAATCTTTATTGCAGACTTGTAGTCCATATAAGACAGAAATGAAAAAGTTAAAAGGCTTATGCTTGAAAGTCTTAAGAAACCAAGTACTAGCCATTTCCATTACAAGTAATTAAGTGTCGGTATGTAGAATGTTTGGACATTGATATTCAGCATTTTCTGACATTTATGAGGGCCCCACACACCCAGACAGTTGCCGACTGTGCTGGGCACGCGCCTGAATAATCAAGAGCTGGCACGTATTCGAATCAGAGTGGCTTGCTATCTGGGTGACATTAATGCCAACCGCCATTTTCCAGGCGCTTCATGATCCCCTGAATATTAAGATACGTAATCTTTTGCCATCAGTTAGCTAGTTTAGATTCCATTCTAATGAGAAAGATCATGATTATGAGACAACTTGACAAAGTGCTACAAGGGTAACCAATTGAAGGCCAACCCAGCTAAGACCCAAGTTGGCCTGTTATGTGCAATCATGATGCTGGGAGGAAACTGTCCTTGACTTGGAATGGCGTCTCCCCGGAACACTGTGACCATCCTGTGTACCTTAGGGTCACACTCGATCGAACCTTGTCTTACAAACAACACATCAGCAAAGTGAAGGGAAAGGTAAGGGACAAGGAACAACCTCCTGCGCAAATTGGCTAACTCACCATGGGGCGCCAGTCCTCCCACTCTGAGGTCTACTGCCCTTGCACTATGCTTCTCAGCTGCAGAGTATGCCTGTCCTGTCTGGGAAAGATCACCCCATGCAAAGACACTGGACTCGGCACTCAATGACAGTTGCAGATGCATCACCGGCTGCCTAAAGCCTACAGATGTGAATAGTTTACATGTCTTGGCTGGCATTGCACCACCAGAAGTCCGAGGTGCAGTTGCAAGCAGAAATGAATGCAGGAGACAAGCAGAGGACGTCTGCCATCCCCCTCATTCCCACCAGCAAGTTCAATCCCGTCTAAAGTCAAGGAAGAGCTTCCTTGATGCAGTCCAACCACTGTCACAGTCCCCACAAGCTACCAGACTTGCCCTGTGGGATGATAAACGCAGAGGAATCTACCATCATGAAAAATTACCAATCCTGACCAAGGAACAGCTACGACCAGGCCATCAGTGCGATTGGAAAACCTGGAAGTCCCTGAACAGACTTCGCACTGGGGTTGGAAGGTTTAAGCATTCCATGAGTAAGTGGGGATACATTGATGCAGCTGAAACACACTGTGACTGCGGTACATCTCTTCAAACCGTGCCCCACCTCTGAAGATGCCCACTCCTGAAAGAGCCGTGCAGCCTAGAGGACCTTGTAGTAGCCAACGACAAGGCCCTCCTTTGCGCTAAAGCTTGGCCAAACATCTGAGATGTTTAGATGATGGACTCGAAGAAGAAGACCATTCTCATGACTTATCCAGCTCCATCTCCCTAGATCCGGTGTTTCTTGGTACTCTATCCAAACGACGGTAAGTAAATTGTGACCTCAGCACATTCTGTCAGTTCATTCAGCTACATTTTATTTTTTCGCCATTAACCACTTGCTTAATCATCACCCAACTATAAAGTTACCTGATCCTATTCCATCAGCTGGCTAGTTAAAATATGTTAGCATCTTAGCAAGCTACTGAGCACCGCAGCAAACATCTCCATAGATCACATGTTTAAATTTTTATCACGCCGTTCCTGATGGCTATAAAAAAATCACAACCTCAGCGCATTCTGTTGGATAGTTGAGGTACATTAGCTTTTCAAGCCAAAGGAATTGAGACAATTTCTCCTTGACCTGTGTGGCCAGTGAAGGCAAACTCTGCATGAATTCGCAAATCGGCATGAAAAGGTAATCGATTATCGATGTTTACTTTGCAGGGAACGGCATTGGAGTAGATTACAATTCATCTGCAAAATAGTAGCCAGTTCCATAATAGGTATACAAATAAACTCCTGGGTCACGTCTTATGAAGGCCATGGTCTTGTGCGCTTGGAGACTGGTCTAAGGCATTTTTTTATCAGCTGAGGCTGCATGGCAGTACACATTGGATATTATTGAATAACTTTGGCAGCACAGTCATGTTTGGTTTTGGACAATCTGGGTGTCGAAGTGTTAAACTAAATGGGAACTTGTTATTCTCAGAAGGGCTTTAAAAGTGCATAGAGAACTGCTGTGTATATTCTTGCAGACTTCTGCATACAGCATTGTACCTGCATCTTGCGTTACTTAAATGCTGTAATCTTGTTTAGCAGTGTATATTTTACATTTCTAGGTGCCCATGTAATGAGCTATTTAAGTGCAAAATAGGAACACCTGTTGTGTTAATGTCTGCATCTCATTTCATACTGAATATTCATTTTTGAAAACCTCTACCATTTAATTTTGTTTTCCTTCCTGCATATCGCCCAATAGCCTGCAGTGAAATCCTAGAAAATGAAAGCAGTCTTAATGACCTGCATCTTACAGATATGACTGTGAAAGCCATTGCCAAGAATACTGAGCTAATTGCCCATCTTAGTCATGGAGTTTCCTCTGAGTCGGTAAGTGGACTTCATTTTGGAAGTCATGTGAGGGCAGTGAATATTGCATCCAATGGACCAGCAGTCTCTTTCTACAGGTGCCTTGCTGTAATTTTGCATCTGCATGAAGGACCTTTCAATTATCTGAGAGTTATATTTCAAACGCTCAGAAGTTTCGGTGCAGAACAGCTGTCAAAGTAACTGAATTCTGTACATTCCTTGACTTAGTTTTCAGTTTACTCTAGATGTTTACCACCATTTTACTTAAAAGGCCTCCGATGCACAGTCATAGAAATGGGGCTGGTGCATGTGTTGTAAGAGCCGGGGTCATCATGATGTGTGTCATCGGCTCTTCGCGGGGGCAGATTTTGCTTCTCCTCTTAATTTGGGCCGTGGCTTTTGGGCGTGTGCGGTGAGTTCTTTTCCATGATGATTTGATTGTAAGGGGAACTCCGTTAAACGTTTTAAAGGGGTGGATGCTCTCTCATTTGTTACCAGAGAGAGGGAGAGTCTACATCTGAAGATGATGCCACGATAAACGTGCTTGTCTGCGCCAAAGTTGCACAGTCAGGGTCTTGTCGTGCTGGTACTGTTCGGATGTCGGAGATATCCTTGCCTCAGCTACTTAGAGAGACAGCTGGAGATTGAGATTCTCACAGTAAGGCCATATAAAGAATTAGTTGGTTAGCATCCTTCATATTTCAAATTTCAGGGAAGGGCGGGAGCGTTTTTTAAAATACTTATTCTGTTATAATACTGTACATGTAATATGTGTGTGTATCTGTGTGTGTGATTGAAAGCCGAACTGATCGTCTGCTGCATGGACAGAGATTTGGAGCATTTTTTTTCACTTTCTCTTTGGCGCGATTGTAATGGATTTCTCAAAAAATAAATAAATAAATAAAAATCTGAGGTGAGGCACTTTTTTCTGGGGCGGGCGGGGATGCCAACCAACTCCTTTTTTTTTATATGGCCGAACTCCAGAACAGAAATCGTGTGGATGTAACTGACACACCGTCCCTGATTCCTTCTCTCCTTCCTGATTTCCTCCATCACAGCGATCCCTCGTTTGTGCCGTAGGGATACTGTGAAGAATGGCTTGTTGTTGGCCTGTCCTTATTCTCCCATTTTGTGTAATGTGACAGGATGGCACTGAGGATGTCGGTCTGGGGTTGTTTGTTTGCTTGATTGACCGAATGTCTGGGCTGGCCCTCAAGATGACCAATGGCTGGACAGGAGCTGCTATCTCGCGACACTTCTGGGGCTGTTGGGGTATCTATATCTATAATTTAATTATATATATATATATATATATATATATATATTCATTATAGCCTTTATATAAGGGTAGTGAATGTGCTGCTTTGTTCTGGGTTGCGTGGCAATACTGCAATTTTAGGGCGACGCAGGGGATAATATGCTGGACGGCGAACTGCTCACAAACGATACGTTGCTATGGCGATGTTGCTGTCCATTTTCAACATGGATGGGAAGATGATGATGGCACTTTGTATGGCTGTTTATCGACATTGAGGGGGAATAATTTCTCTTTTTCCGTGTCCGGGTCGTGTTGCTGTGTTCTGTTATGCCACATTAGGATTTGGTGAGCATAAAACATGATAATTAAAAGTAAATTAGGCCTTAGTTAAACTGTAAAGCAGGTCCCTTTAGTCGTTGGCCGTGCACGAGACTTTTCGCCGTCCTTATCAGGTGTTCCCATCATGCTCTCATGCACTTTAATGACCTCCAGTCTGCTGTCTACCATCTACTGTACTCCTTGTGAAGGTAGTATGGGGCTCTCTGGTGTTGTATCCTATAAAGGACGGGGCTGGGAGGCCGAACCATGATCCCTGAGGCTTCGCTCCCTGAGGAGGGTCAGGGGTTTCGGGGGAAGAGCAAACCCTCCCCTCAGGTCCTGCATGCGGCTCCTTCAGCCGATGGGGTCGTCGTCGGTCTTGCAGAAGCACACAGCTCCCCTCCGCTGAAGGGCGGTCGGCTTTGGCATTAAAAGTCTGTCTGAAGGACCGCGGGCGGTTGCTGAGCTGATGCAGAGAGCTCAGCGGCGGTAACAGGGCGAGATGGTAGTGTCTGTGAATTTATTCAGAGGAATAGGGGGTTTGGTGATGGGAGGGTAGATGGTGGAGAGGCTGCAGTCAAACAGCGGTGTGTTGGCGCAGTGGTCGCCTGGATCAGAGGCCCATTTCCAGAGTTGTCACCCTTAGGTTTTCTAACACATCTGTAATTATTATCCCCCGCCACAAACTGGTGCGAGGGAGGATTGAGTTTCGTTCGTCCGTCCTTTCTTCCCTCCATCCGTCTGTCCATCACACTTTCAATAGAGACAAGCTACCTCAAACTAATGACAATTACAGGGGTCGAATTTTGCGTGCTTAATAAGCTAGTCACGATCTCCTTTGAGTTTGAAAATGGATGTCGAGGCATATTTATTTACGGAGTTATGGCCCTTGAATCGTGGTGGGGGATAGTGATGACACTGTCGTCTTGTTAATATTAGCTAATGTAATTCAGCTGGCACGCTTATTCGAGGTAACTTGCAGCTGATGAAACTAAGCGAGAACAAGTCCCTGCGATGCTAAGGGCTTTGCCTTGTGTCTTTTAACCTTCAATTTGCCCAGGAAGTTCCATTGAGACCATGTTTCTCTTCTTTGAGGACACCCTGGGAGAAATGCCAGATAGAACAGTTGTAAGTGAGGACGGACAGAGAGACACAGGGGTAGGGCCCCTGGAGCAGTTCTGGGTATAGGGGCCTTGCTCGAGGGCCCAAGATGCAAGTCAGAAGCTGTTGCACCAGGCTAGAGGCCTCCCCAGTAATGATGTCAGTCAGGGCTCTGGGTTGCGTTCTGTCAAAGCATTTCAGCACAATGAGACAGGTACCATTTACGAGACCAGAACCAGCACTCTTAACCCTTTAAGTGATGAATAATATTTTCAAGGAATTAAAAATGTAGTTACCCTGAGCTGTTGAAAACCTATCACGTGGCAACTTGTTTAAAAGAGCTCCCCTGCGGGAGCTCTTTTAAACAAGTTGCCACATGATAGGTTTTCAACAGCATCTGGTTTTGATATCTTACACCATTGGGCAACTATAGTTGCCTGTGGCGCTCAAAGGGTTAAAGAAAGTGTATCCCAATCTGCTCGTACTGCTGTCTCTTTAAGGGAAATATGTACACGAAGTACACATTCCTCTGTCTATATCCCCCTCTCCTCATGGCCGGCCTCCAACACTATCGAGTCTGACGGGAGAACCCGCTTCAGAGGCTGGATTGCATCTCCGAGTTTAAAAGGTAAGACGATGAACTGAAACGACCCCGAAATCCTTGAGTAATTCCAAAAAAAAAAAAAAAAACTGTGTATCCTGGCCTCCCCACCCCCCCACCCCACCCTGCTCCGAACACACACGCCCCTCAAGCTAGACCGAAAAACGCAGCGTCTCTCTTGCATGGTGGTCTGTTTGAAGCCCTGGCGGTTGCTAGGTTACGGCGCATTAAAACAAACAACGCACCAAAAAAGCTGTAATTAGCAGCGCTGCTCTGCTGAGGCCTGTTTCATTTCAGGGGACCGACCTGCTATTCCTCGCCCTTCTCTGTTTGCGATGACGCATCTAGTCTGCGCCAGTATAATTCCAGCATTATCCCCTCAGTCCGTTTGGGCACAAATGGAACGGATTATGAGCTATTTCTTCGAGGTAGAGTCGGTTTTTTTTTTTTTTTAACATTCCTTTTTGGGACCATAATTTTTAAAATGCTTTTCCATTTGACCAGTCATATTCTTCAGCCACACTGCTCTGCTGTATCTCCTGTCTCAGAGCTCAGGGAGCGGGGGGAAAGGGCATGCAGTGTTCTGAAGCGTTAACACAGGGCTTTTGCCACTATTTGTACACTGTAGTCTGCTATTGAAGCTTGTAAGGGCATGAAGTCGGGGTAAGACTCTTCATACAGATTCAGGATGTATTCTGAGAGCTGCTCATTGACTCGCAGGAGTGGCTGGTGAGCTGTTGTAAGCATTAGAGCAGTCTTGTCGAGGTCTCATTATATTCTATTTGATAACCGTTCCCTGGTGTTTGTAAAACCATGGTTTGATGCTTGTAGCATTTGGGGCCATTCTGCGGTCTGATTTTCTCCCCTCATTATCGATGTGCTGGGTGGCGAGTCAATGGGAATGAGGCTCTGCTCTGATTGGCTGACTCGTCTGGATGCAGAGTGCAGTGTGACCGCTGAAACATATCAGTGCTTGGCTGTACTATGCAAATGACTCCTTGTGATGTCAAAAGGGGGACAGAATCAAAACGGATCATTCAAGCACATAATTTTTAGCGTAGAGTAGTTCAGCAACAAGGCTGGGAAAATTTGGTCTCTCTTTGTCCACCGTTTTTTGGCGGGAGGGCCGAAGTATGTCTGATGTAGGGTTGAATAATTAATTAGAAGTGACATTGAAATTATAATATAATAGAATGTGATTTGCATACTGCAAACGTTGCAATTTTTCTTTTTCATCAGCGCATATTGCCATAAATGGCTGCAGTTGAAGTTCTAGCCAATCAGATGGCTGTTCATGCACACTTTTTGGGGCGCATGTGATATCTCTAGTGGACTATGCAGATGCTGCAATGATAATGGTCACAACAATTTGATAGATTTGGAGGTTCAATTCTCCGGACGGAAAAAAATAATCATCACACTTTTAAATGAGAACAATTTATCAGATGTACTGAAATTGAGAAGTTCAGCTTCACTTGTGTTGTTCGTACAAATGTCTTTTTCCATAGATCTATTGTATACAGACCAGGTAAATATTCAAATTGTGGGGTTTTGAGGCCTAATTAGGCATGTCGGGTTGTTGTTTTGGATTTATTTGTCCTCTTATCAGTAATGATACCAAAGCTGGTCCAAATTTGAGTCATAATTTTTAAGTTATTGAGAGCTAAATAAAACATATCCGGCCAAAAGTGGCCAACTTGGCGCATATAAATTAAATATTGTTCGTGGCACCAGAAACCACTTCTACAAAAAATGTTAGAAGAAGACTTCCTCCATCAGTGTACACCATGTGATGCAGTTTCAGCCACATCTGAGATGGTGGGCGTTGACACCTGGTTTCTTCAGGTCACTTGAGGTGGAATACCCCCAAACGTGTGCTGCATGACCCCTGGACTTTCCATTTCTGACTGTGCACTGGAAAATGGGCTGAAGCACTCATTTATTTAGGGGAAATGTTCACACCAGGTCATCTGGTTTGTTCCTTTTGAAGTTCTGTTTTTGAATATTGTATTGTGCAGTATATTGTAATAAGTTATTGTTTTTATGAGTTGTGAAGACTACAGGTTTATGTGTCACTTGTTTACCAAACTTGTAGTTGAGAGTTTTGCTGAGATCTTTTTTTTCTGTTGAAATGCCGAATAAAGTGGTGTGTCCATGCCAATCAATATTTTCTTGATCTGTCAATTTATAGCATATAATTTTAGCTTGATTCATTTGCCTAAAACCAAGTTAATGTTAATAATGGAGCCCAGTGTTGTGGGAGCTGCACAGTAGACTTGATTTATATCAGCCTATGCAGAGTGAATAGAAAAGGGAGGCGACTTTTTAAAAAATGCATAATAAATTGCAGTTGCAAAATTGGTCTGTAAAATCACCATTCAATTACTTTTCCTAAATCATTCGGCTGTGGTGTGATTGCGAGGGAAAATAGGATTTTCATAGTGTGGGACCTTTACCGGGGTAAGCCACACAGCAGCCACAAAACCAGTTTTCAAGGGGAAGCTTCTGAATTTGCATGGCTGAGTTGTTTTTCAGAAGCTAATAAATGCTGTTTACTTCTGTCTCCGCGAAGAACTGCGGAGCTTTTTCATGTCAGTATTGCTGGGCTATGAATGGGCTACAATTTGCAACAAAATAATCTGTTTGTGCTAATGAGATGATCCTGTAACGAGTCACTTTGAAGAGTCCCCCACCCCCCCTTTTTTATAAACCAGGTTTATAGTTTTTACCCAAGAGCAATATCTCAGAATAATGGCCGACTGCTCCTTTTAAACTCGCGCTTGATTAAATTCTGTATCCATTCATGTTGCAGGAGAAACTGACCTTTTCTGTTCCTACCTTCACTTTAATGGGAAAGATGCTTGAGGGCTCGTACCACGAAGTGTGATCATGGGGTTAGTGTACCAAGATAACTTTAGTTTTAACCCTGGGTTTTCGGCATCGCGACTCTTGACTTGGGTTTTATTTGATGCATGTTTATTTGACGCCCTGCTTTCAGCTTTTCAATCACTATCGCCTGACTTCTGTTCCCCCAGCACCTCATATCTGAAGTACTGGTTTTGCATTTGTATTGCTGTACTTTCTCTTTTAGCTCGTATTGTACGTTATACAGTTATTGACTTTAGTTGAGGTGAATCCAATGATTTATCCGCCTTGGAAAAGTAATATTCACCGAGGCTGCTGTCACTTGTCCAAAGTGAATAAATCATTAGATTCGCCAGTAACTGAAGTCACAAACTTTTATGATGTGACAGTACTTAAAAAATATAAAATAAATGATCCTTGGCATCAACATCAACAAAACGCTTGACATTCGTTTGCCATTTTCTGAGAAGGGTGACAGCTCTAACGTAATATTTTCTTAGCTCAGGTCGTCGGCTTTTTATATTCACCTCTTGCGCACTTTCCCGCGGTGCATATCACTGTTTACAGTGACCAGCAGAGCTCGCCTCGACCAAGTAGGAGAGAGCGAATCCTTCAGTGATGTATTAATCTACGTTATTGTTGTGGACTGTCATAACCATGTATCTGTGTGATATCGTACTGCGGGGGGAAGCACAGCTGGAACTGTGATCTCTCCGTAAGAGGGTTGTGTGTTTGAGTCCCGTCTGGGCCTGTGAGTGTGGACTCTACCCCTGCTAGTGTGGGTTTCCTCCCATGGTCCCAAAACCCGCCAGTTTACAGAAAACAATTATCAGGGCGTTTTCTGCATCACGCATGTGGTCAGTCCACCGTCCTTGTGTAAATAATGGTCAAATAAATGAAAGAAATGGTGGCTTTCATTAGACGAATGTTGCCTGGGCTTTGGAAAAGCACAAGAAGCGCCAGTCAGCCAGGCTGTGAAAATAAACATCAGATGAATTGAGGTTTGCGCTGAAGATCTGTTGGTGTAGAAACTGTCGAATACACCATCTCAGGAGGTATGCACCATACAGTTCTGCTCTCGTCCCCTGTCCTACAGGGCATACAGAATATTACAGACAATGGATCTTAAGAGGGTAAATAACCCCTTTGATCATGATGGGGACCTAACTGAGAAAAAAATGAACAGCCTGTTAAAATGCTGATTGTAGTTGTTAGGAATGAAAAGCTGCGAACACTGGGGCTTCACTTGGACTGACGTTCAGAACCGCTGCCCTGGATTCCCTGCTGAAGACCTCGCTCAGCAGAATCAGGTGTGTAACTGCACGGCTGGAATGAAAGCCTGCGCCCACGCCGGCCCTTTGTGGATAAGGTTTAGATTGAGAAGCCCTGCTCAGGTGGGACGTGCGGTTCCTCGTCCCTCGGCCCGGTCCGAACAGCAGCAGTATTCCCTGCGCTGCAGATGGTCTGGAGCTGGGTGGCCGGCCGCGGAGAAGAGAGCCTGAGTGCTGCATGATGCAGGGAGTCATGTGACCTCCAGTGAGGGCACTGGGTTCATCCCATTACTGCCAGCCAGGGTCTGGCTGCCTCCCAGCATCCCTCTCTCTCTCGCCTCCCTCGCTCAGTGAAGCTGTACTGCGGCTGCTGGAAGGGTGTGTGTGTGTGTGTGTGTGTGTGAGAGGCGGAGAGTGAGAGTGTGTCAGGGTAGGGTAGGGTATGTTAGGGAGACAAGGTACGTGTGTGTGTGTTTGTGTGTGTGTGTGTTCGGGTGGTTTTGTGTGTAGGGGAGGACATTTGAGTGTGTGGGCGTCTGTCTGACTCTCTCTGTCTGCATAAATGAGTGAATATATTAGGCGGGGTGTTTCTGAGTGAGTAAGGACGGAGAAATCTTTCTGACGTGATAGAGCGAGGGAGAGAGAGAGAGCGCACTGAGGTGGATTTGTGTGTGCTGGAGGGAACATTGTGTGTGTAGCGCGATTATATCTCTTTGTCTTTCTGAAATGAGTGTATAAATTAAATGGGATGTCTTTATGCAGAGGTGAACACAAGTCTCTGTTGTGTGTATGAGTGTGTGTGTTTGTCTGTCTGTGTGTGTGTGTCTGGGAAAGAATAAGCAGATAAGACAGGGTGCTTTTGTGTGCGGGAAAGGATACATTATGCAAATCTTTTTCTGTGAGTGTGTGTGTCTGTGTGTGTTTGTGAGGCACTGTGTACTGAATGCCATTAGTCTGTATTCCTGGCATTTGTAGCAAGTTTGGTGCAGTAATAAAATCCCAGCAGGCAAGTGAATGAGCCGCCTGGTACAACAGGAGTGTGTGTAGAGTGTCTGGTGTAGCAGGGCGTGTGTTGAGTGTCTGGTGTAGCAGGAGTGTGTGTAGAGTGTCTGGTGTAGCAGGAGTGTGTGTAGAGTGTCTGGTGTAGCAGGAGTGTGTGTAGATTGTCTGGTGTAGCAGGAGTGTGTGTGAGTCTGTCTGTGTGTGCAGGAGTGTGTGTGTGTCTGGTGTAGTGTAGGGAGTGTGTGTAGAGTGTCTGGTGTGGCAGGGTGTGTGTGGGGTGTCTGGTGTGGCAGGAGTGTGTGTAGTGTGTCTGGTGTAGCAGGAGTGTGTGTAGAGTGTCTGGTGTAGCAGGAGTGTGTGTGGAGTGTCTGGTGTGGCAGGAGTGTGTAGAGTGTGTGGTGGCAGGAGTGTGTGTAGAGTGTCTGGTGTAGCAGGAGGGTGTGTGTGTGTCTGGTGTAGAGGAGTGTGTGTAGAGTGTCTGGTGTAGCAGGGTGTGTGTAGAGTGTCTGGTGTAGCAGGAGTGTGTGTAGAGTGTCTGGTGTAGCAGGAGTGTGTGTAGAGTGTCTGGTGTAGCAGGAGTGTGTGTAGAGTGTCTGGTGTAGCAGGGTGTGTGTAGAGTGTCTGGTGTAGCAGGAGTGTGTAGAGTGTCTGGTGTAGCAGGAGTGTGTGTAGAGTGTCTGGTGTAGCAGGAGTGTGTGTAGAGTGTCTGGTGTAGCAGGAGTGTGTGTAGAGTGTCTGGTGTAGCAGGAGTGTGTGTAGAGTGTCTGGTGTAGCAGGAGTGTGTGTGTGGTGTCTGGTGTAGCAGGGTGTGTGTAGAGTGTCTGGTGTAGCAGGAGTGTGTGTAGAGTGTCTGGTGTAGCAGGGTGTGTGTGTCTGGTGTGTGCAGGAGTGTGTGTAGAGTGTGTGGTGTAGCAGGAGTGTGTGTAGAGTGTCTGGTGTAGCAGGTGTGTGTAGAGTGTGTAGCAGGAGAGTGTCTGGTGTCTGGTGTGCAGGAGTGTGTGTAGAGTGTCTGGTGTAGCAGGAGTGTGTGTAGAGTGTCTGGTGTCTGTGTGTGTGTGTGTGTGTGTGTGTGTGTAGAGTGTCTGGTGTAGGGAGTGTGTGTAGAGTGTCTGGTGTAGCAGGAGTGTGTGTAGAGTGTCTGGTGTAGCAGGAGTGTGTGAGTGTCTGGTGTAGCAGGAGTGTGTGTAGAGTGTCTGGTGTAGCAGGAGTGTGTGTAGAGTGTCTGGTGTAGCAGGAGTGTGTGTAGAGTGTCTGGTGTAGCAGGAGTGTGTGTAGCAGGGTGCAGGAGTGTGTGTAGAGTGTCTGGTGTAGCAGGAGTGTGTGTAGAGTGTCTGGTGTAGCAGGGTGTGTGTAGAGTGTCTGGTGTAGCAGGAGTGTGTGTAGAGTGTCTGGTGTAGCAGGAGTGTCTGGTGTAGCAGGGTGTGTGTAGAGTGTCTGGTGTAGCAGGTTGTGTGTAGAGTGTCTGTGTAGCAGGTGTGTGTAGAGTGTCTGGTGTAGCAGGAGTGTGTGTAGAGTGTCTGGTGTAGCAGGAGTGTGTGTAGAGTGTCTGTGTAGCAGGTGTGTGTAGAGTGTCTGGTGTAGCAGGAGTGTGTGTAGAGTGTCTGGTGTAGCAGGAGTGTGTGTAGAGTGTCTGGTGTAGCAGGAGTGTGTGTAGAGTGTCTGGTGTAGCAGGAGTGTGTGTAGAGTGTCTGGTGTAGCAGGAGTGTGTGTGGGGAGTGTCTGGTGTAGCAGGAGGTGTGTGTAGAGTGTCTGGTGTAGCAGGGTGTGTGTAGAGTGACTGGTGTAGCAGGGGTGTGTGTAGAGTGACTGGTGTAGCAGGAGGTGTGTGTAGAGTGTCTGGTGTAGCAGGTGTAGCAGGGTGTGTGTAGAGTGTCTGGTGTAGCAGGAGTGTGTGTAGAGTGTCTGGTGTAGCAGGAGTGTGTGCAGAGTGTCTGGTGTAGCAGGAGTGTGTGTAGAGCGTCTGGTGTAGCAGGGTGTGTGTAGAGCGACTGGTGTAGCAGGGTGTGTGTAGAGCGAGTGGTGTAGCAGGAGTGTGTGTAGAGTGACTGGTGTAGCAGGAGTGTGTGTAGAGCGTCTGGTGTAGCAGGAGTGTGTGTAGAGTGTCTGGTGTAGCAGGGGTGTGTGTAGAGTGTCTGGTGTAGCAGGGTGTGTGTGTAGAGTGTCTGGTGTAGCAGGAGTGTGTGCAGAGTGTCTGGTGTAGCAGGGTGTGTGTAGAGCAGTGGTGTAGCAGGGTGTGTGTAGAGTGTCTGGTGTAGCAGGAGTGTGTGTAGAGTGTCTGGTGTAGCAGGAGTGTGTGTAGAGTGTCTGGTGTAGCAGGGTGTGTGTGAGTGTCTGGTGTAGCAGGTGTGTGTGTGGTGTAGGGGTGTGTGTAGAGTGTCTGGTGTAGCAGGAGTGTGTGTAGAGTGTCTGGTGTAGCAGGAGTGTGTGTAGAGTGTCTGGTGTGTAGCAGGAGTGTGTGTAGAGTGTCTGGTGTAGCAGGAGTGTGTGTAGAGTGTCTGGTGTAGCAGGAGTGTGTGTAGAGTGTCTGGTGTAGCAGGAGTGTGTGTAGAGTGTCTGGTGTAGCAGGAGTGTGTGTAGAGTGTCTGGTGTAGCAGGGTGTGTGTAGAGCGACTGGTGTAGCAGGGTGTGTGTAGAGTGTCTGGTGTGTGTGGAGTGTGTGTAGAGTGTCTGGTGTAGCAGGAGTGTGTGTGGGTGTGTGTGTGGTGTGTAGCAGGGTGTGTGTGTGAGCGTCTGGTGTGGTGTGCAGGAGTGTGTGTAGAGTGTCTGGTGTAGCAGGGTGTGTGTAGAGTGTCTGGTGTAGCAGGGTGTGTGTAGAGTGTCTGGTTGGGGTGTGTGCAGGAGTGTGTGCAGGAGTGTGTGTGGTGTCTGGTGTAGCAGGGTGTGTGTGTAGAGTGTCTGGTGTAGGAGGTGTGTGTGGAGTGTCTGGTGTGTAGCAGGGTGGTGTCTGGTGTCTGGTGTAGCAGGAGTGTGTGCAGAGTGTCTGGTGTAGCAGGAGTGTGTGCAGAGTGTCTGGTGTAGCAGGGTGTGTGTAGAGCGACTGGTGTAGCAGGAGTGTGTGTAGAGTGTCTGGTGTAGCAGGGTGTGTGTGGAGAGTGTCTGGTGTAGCAGGAGTGTGTGTAGAGTCTGGTGTGCAGGAGGTGTGTGTAGAGTGTCTGGTGTAGCAGGAGTGTGTGTAGAGTGTCTGGTGTAGCAGGAGTGTGTGCAGAGTGTCTGGTGTAGCAGGAGTGTGTGCAGAGTGTCTGGTGTAGCAGGGTGTGTGTAGAGCGACTGGTGTAGCAGGAGGTGTGTGTAGAGTGTCTGGTGTAGCAGGAGTGTGTGTAGAGTGTCTGGTGTAGCAGGGTGTGTGTAGAGTGTCTGGTGTAGCAGGAGTGTGTGCAGAGTGTCTGGTGTAGCAGGAGTGTGTGCAGAGTGTCTGGTGTAGCAGGAGTGTGTGCAGAGTGTCTGGTGTAGCAGGAGTGTGTGTAGAGCGACTGGTGTAGCAGGAGTGTGTGTGTGTCTGGTGTAGCAGGGTGTGTGGTGTGTAGCAGGAGTGTGTGTAGAGTGTCTGGTGTAGCAGGAGTGTGTGTAGACTGGTGTAGCAGGGGTGTGTGTAGAGCGTCTGGTGTAGCAGGAGTGTGTGTAGAGTGTCTGGTGTAGCAGGGTGTGTGTAGAGCGACTGGTGTAGCAGGGTGTGTGTAGAGTGTCTGGTGTAGCAGGAGTGTGTGTAGAGTGTCTGGTGTAGCAGGGTGTGTGTAGAGTGTCTGGTGTAGCAGGGTGTGTGTGCAGAGTGTCTGGTGTAGCAGGGGTGTGTGCAGAGTGGTGTAGCAGGAGTGTGTGTAGAGTGTCTGGTGTGTGTGTGTGAGAGCGACTGGTGTAGCAGGAGGTGTGTGTGTGTCTGGTGTAGCAGGGTGTGTGCAGGGTGTCTGGTGTAGCAGGAGTGTGTGTGCAGGTGTCTGGTGTGTGTGTGTAGAGCGTCTGGTGTAGCAGGGTGTGTGTGAGTGTCTGGTGTAGCAGGAGTGTGTGTGTAGAGTCTGGTGTCTGGTGTGTGCAGGAGTGTGTGTAGAGTGTGTGTAGCAGGTGTGGCAGGTGTGTAGAGTGTCTGGTGTAGCAGGGTGTGTGCAGAGTGTCTGGTGTAGCAGGAGTGTGTGTGTAGAGTGGTGTAGCAGGAGTGTGTGTGGTGTAGCAGGGTGTGTGAGAGTGTCTGGTGTAGCAGGAGTGTGTGTCTGTGTAGAGGGTGTGTGTAGAGTGTCTGGTGTAGCAGGAGTGTGTAGAGTGTCTGGTGTAGCAGGAGTGTGTGTAGAGTGTCTGGTGTAGCAGGGTGTGTGTAGAGTGTCTGGTGTAGCAGGAGTGTGTGTAGAGTGTCTGGTGTAGCAGGAGTGTGTGTAGAGTGTCTGGTGTAGCAGGAGTGTGTGCAGAGTGTCTGGTGTAGCAGGAGTGTGTGTAGAGGTCTCTGTGTAGCAGGGGTGTGTGTAGAGTGTCTGGTGTAGCAGGAGTGTGTGTAGAGTGTCTGGTGTAGCAGGAGTGTGTGTAGAGTGTCTGGTGTAGCAGGAGTGTGTGTAGAGTGTCTGGTGTAGCAGGTGTGTGCAGGTGTCTGTGTGGAGTGTGTGCAGAGTGTCTGGTGTCAGGAGGTGGTGTAGCAGGAGGTGTGTGTGTGTGTAGAGTGTCTGGTGTAGCAGGGGTGTGTGTAGAGCGACTGGTGTAGCAGGAGTGTGTGTAGAGTGTCTGGTGTAGCAGGGTGTGTGTAGAGCGACTGGTGTAGCAGGAGTGTGTGTAGAGTGTCTGGTGTAGCAGGGTGTGTGTAGAGTGTCTGGTGTAGCAGGAGTGTGTGTAGAGTGTCTGGTGTAGCAGGAGTGTGTGGTGTGTGCAGGAGTCTGTGTGCAGGAGTGTCGTGGTGTGTGCAGGAGTGTGTGTAGAGTGTCTGGTGTAGCAGGAGTGTGTGTAGAGTGTCTGGTGTAGCAGGAGTGTGTGTAGAGCGACTGGTGTAGCAGGAGTGTGTGTAGAGTGTCTGGTGTAGCAGGAGTGTGTGTAGAGAGTGTCTGGTGTAGCAGGGTGTGTGTAGAGTGTCTGGTGTAGCAGGAGTGTGTGTAGAGTGTCTGGTGTAGCAGGAGTGTGTGTAGAGTGTCTGGTGTAGCAGGAGTGTGTGTAGAGTGTCTGGTGTAGCAGGAGTGTGTGCAGAGTGTCTGGTGTAGCAGGAGTGTGTGTAGAGTGTCTGGTGTAGCAGGAGTGTGTGTAGAGTGTCTGGTGTAGCAGGGTGTGTGTGTAGAGTGTCTGGTGTAGCAGGAGTGTGTGTAGAGTGTCTGGTGTAGCAGGAGTGTGTGTAGAGTGTCTGGTGTAGCAGGGTGTGTGTGCAGAGTGTCTGTGTAGCAGGGTGTGTGTGTAGTGTCTGGTGTAGCAGGAGTGTGTGTGTGTAGAGCGGTGTAGCAGGAGTGTGTGTAGAGTGTCTGGTGTAGCAGGGTGTGTGTAGAGTGTCTGGTGTAGCAGGAGTGTGTGTAGAGTGTCTGGTGTAGCAGGGTGTGTGTAGAGCGAGTGGTGTAGCAGGAGTGTGTGTAGAGTGTCTGGTGTAGCAGGAGTGTGTGTAGAGTGTCTGGTGTAGCAGGGTGTGTGTGCAGAGTGTCTGGTGTAGCAGGAGTGTGTGTAGAGTGTCTGGTGTAGCAGGAGTGTGTGTAGAGTGTCTGGTGTAGCAGGAGTGTGTGTAGAGCGACTGGTGTAGCAGGAGTGTGTGTAGAGCGACTGGTGTAGCAGGAGTGTGTGTAGAGTGACTGGTGTAGCAGGAGTGTGTGTAGATCTTCTGGTGTAGCAGTGCTTGTGATTTGATTAATACTTGAGTTTACTACCATACGGCCGATGACTCAGTGTAACCGTAAAATAATGCCCTGGAATTGTGTTTACGCGGTAAATTGATGAGCATCTCCTTACTCTGTCACCGTGAGGACTCTGCTGGTTTGGTCTGTGTTCTTTGGTGCTAGCGATGAAGACGTAGCATCTCCCCTTCGCCCCGATCATTGCGTAAGTGATGCACCTGACAGGAAGAATTCTGGTCTTGCTCAAATAAGAAAATCATTAAGCGCTGTTGACTACTCGGTGCGTGGTTAATTTGGAACCTGTGAATGGCCGGCAGGACCGTTGCTTCCTGTGTCAGCCGTGGGCTGCAGATAATGAGGATCAGAGGTTATCGGAAACATAAACAACAGGACAGGGAGAGAAAACCACTGAGGTTTTCTGAAATTAACCAGTCAAATTAATCGGGTTCCCACGGCCAACGACACCTGAAATCTCACGGTCGTTGCACGTCAGAGAGCACGATGGAACGGACTGGTTTCAGTGACTGAGGAAAAGGTTTTTGATTTTGTCTTGCAACAGATTTCACTGGAAGTTTGGGTGTAATTAAGGTGAGTGTATTCCAGCTAGCTGACGGCGGAGACGTCTTGAGACCATGTGGGATCGCAACAGCTGCTACAGCGATAATGGTATCGTTTTCATTATAGCAGTCCTCAATATAATGCCCTCAGTGAGTGCATACTCAGGCCACACCCTGTTCTGTGAGTGCTTACTCAACCAGCACCCTGTTCAGTGAGTGTGTACTCGGATCACACCCTGTTCAGTGAGTGTGTACTTGGATCACACCCTGTTCAGTGAGTGTGTACTCGGATCACACCCTGTTCAGTGAGTGTGTACTTGGACTACGCCCTGTTCAGTGAGTACGCACTCGGACTATGCCCTGTCCAGTGAGTGCGTACCTGGACTACGCCCTGTTCAGTGAGTGCGTACTTGGACTATGCCCTGTTCAGTGAGTACGCACTCGGACTACGCCCTGTCCAGTGAGTGTGTACCTGGACTACGCCCTGTTCAGTGAGTGCGTACTTGGACTACGCCCTGTTCAGTGAGTACCCGTCGGACTACGCCCTGTTCAGTGAGTGCGTACTTGGACTACGCCCTGTCCATTGAGTGCATACTTGGACTACGCCCTGTTCAGTGAGTGCATACTTGCACTACGCCCTGTTCGGTGAGTGCATACTTGGACTACACCCTGTCCAGTGAGTGCGTACCTGGACTAAGCCCTGTCCAGTGAGTGCGTACTCGGACTACGCCCTGTTCAGTGAGTACGCACTGAGACTACGCCCTGTCCATTGAGTGCGTACTTGAACTACGCCCTGTTCAGTGAGTGCATACTTGGACTACGCCCTGTTCAGTGAGTGCGTACCTGGACTACGCCCTGTTCAGTGAGTGCGTACTTGGACTACGCCCTGTTCAGTGAGTGCGCACTCGGACTACGCCCTGTTCAGTGAGTGCATACTTGGACTACGCCCTGTTCAGTGAGTGCGTACCTGGACTACACCCTGTTCAGTGAGTGCGTACTTGGACTACGCCCTGTTCAGTGAGTGCGTACCTGGACTACACCCTGTTCAGTGAGTGCATACTTGGACTACGCCTATCTTCGAACTCAGGCTTCATTTTTTAACCTACAGCCTTGTGGGCTGTTGGGGTATTGTTATACCCTGCGGCGTCTGGGCAGGCGGCGACTCCATAGTTTGTCCGGCTTGTATCTCCGGTAATGTTGGCCGCAGGAGCTTTATTTGGTATGCCGGTTCTTTGTGAGGGATAGGTCTGCAAAGTAATGGTCATTAACGGATTTGACCTTTGACCGTGGCACACTGCCCTTGTACTTGGAAAATTTTGTCCAGGCCATATTTCTATAAGTATAAACCACAGCAGCTTTAAATTTGATATGCTGGTTCCTTGTGAGGGATAGGTGTGCAAGGCAAGGGTCATTAGTGGATTTGACCTTTGACTTTGGCACAGTGACCTTGAACTTGGGAAAATTTTGTCCAGGCCATGTTTCTAAAAGTGCTGGCCACAGCACCTTAACTTTTGGTGTGCAGATTCCTTCTGAGGGGTAGGTGTGCATCATAAGGGTCATTAGTGGATTTGACCTTTGACCTTGGCACAGTGACCTGTGCCTTGCCATAAATGTATGCTGCTTTTTATTAATAATTACCCAAGGGCTGTGGGGTTCTCTCGGCGCTCAGCGTGGGTTGTTACCTCAGCTATTCTCCTGTAATGTTTTGTGACAGCTTCCTCCGTCCAACACACCGGGCACCTCTGCTAGCCTGAGCTCCAAGGTTCATCGAAGTTTCGATGGCGGCCGGATGTCGTGGTAACGTTTGAGCAGGCACGGGGAAATATTTCACAGGAGCCGGTGTTAATTTTTAGCCATTTTGAATTCTTACCTCCTTCTCCTTTGGTCTTGTGAACACAGCCGTAACCTCAGCTTCTGCACCTGTTGGAGTGACACGACGCGGCAGGACCGGACCGGACCGTCGACCCGGATCGCCGTTTTTTCGAGACCGCCGCGGACGAACCGCCCCTGCGGGCCGCCATGAGCGAAGTGGTGATCGTGAAGGAGGGATGGCTTCACAAACGAGGTGAGGGTTGCGTCCTTATCTTTATATTTTAATTTCCTTCGCCTAGGAGGTTATGTTTTTGCTTCCATTTGTTCATTTATTTGTTGGGCTGTCTGTTAGCAGGATATCTCAAAAACGGCCACATAGATTTTAACCAAACTTTGCAGAATGTTAGAGTAGCACAAGAGGAACGCATGATTAAATTTTGGCATATCTACGCCAAAGTACAGCTGAGATATAGGCCAAAGTTCAAATCCAGCTATGCTGGCGGAGGTATGGGCTCTCGCGAGACCAGCTCTAGCGAATGTATTTTATTGTTCTTGTTAGTTTATCATAGGTCTTTAAGATGAATGTTAGGATTTCTCAGTCTTGCGTCAAAAGGGTTCAGCAAAAACTCTCGGGGTTGATTAGTAGAATCAGGTGTGTAACTGCATGGTTGGGATGAAAGCCTACACCCACACCGGCCCTTTATGAGCAACGACATGAAACCCAGATCTACGGATTGTATAGCGCAGTGTCAAGCCAGGGTTCGGACTTCTGTATAGGTGTAGGTGCTGGTTTTGGTACTTCCAAGGTAGTCAGAACCGGAAAACTATTAATCGTCTCTGATGTGTACAGTCAGGTGTGTTTTCATTTCTTGTTTGAAGGCCTTGTTAGTGCTTCACGATTCAAGGCTCGTTGGCACTGCGTATGCATGGTCGCTAAATAGTGCCCCTGTTGAGCTGTTTTTGACTGGTCCTCGTAGTTCTGCTTGGAAATGCTCATGAAAACAGACCTTGAGAACTTTTCTGGACTTCGTCCATCTTGGACAAGCCGCAGGTATGGAGCTTTAGCGTCATCTTAGACCAGACAGTTTGCATTCTTCCATTTTGACGCCATTGTTTCTCTCTTGAGTCAGGATACGGCTAAGCCCCGTGCTAGCATCTGACCGCCACCTGTGCTGGCCTCTGCTACCGTTTCTCTCGGCGCTGTAAAAGCGGTTACGGTCATAATCATGTCCAGATGATGGACACAGAGGAAAAAATGCCTGCGAAGTTCAGAAATAGGTCAATGTCTTGTATTATCCCCTAGTGATGGTGCATTGCTGGTTGAAATGCAATCGCAAACTTTGACAGTGGTCTGCCTCAGTCTTTAAGTGCACTTAGTTTAAGTGAGTGCAGTGTGTTTGTAGTTGGACAGGATCGGTATCATTGGTCTACAGGTTTGCACAAACCACATTTTTGTACACAGCTACTTAACACTTTGACACCTAGCTTGTCCAAAACCAATCATGACTGCTTTGCCCAAGTTCATTATAACCACTTATCCAATTCAGATATGTTCAGAGTTTTTTTTATTTATTTTTATTTAACCTTTATTTAACCAGATAAAAGACCCATTGAGATCAGGACCTCTTTCACGAGGGCGACCTGGCCAAGAAAGGCAGCAGCACACGTCACTATGAACAGGACAGACAGATAACAATAATTAAGAACAAATAATAAAAGACTTGGTGCAAGCAATAAAATGCAGGAGTTTACAGCAACAATTAAGAACACAGGCACTGATCAATGGATTTCCATTGTCTTTTCCATAAGATGCAGCGGAAAGTTTCCAATGAAACAAGTTCTGACAATTTCAGTTCAGATTGGAGGGTATTCCAAGCCGAAGGGGCAGCAAAACTAAATGCTTTTTAGATTCTGAGTTAACCATCGCATTTTCCTTGTCTGAGATGGTAAAATTAAATGCTGTCTATGCATTTCAGCACAAGCTGGATGGATTATATGGATTATATAGCAGTATGTGGCAGATTTTGCATATTTAGAGCAAATATTCAGGGATAAATGATCAGTTTGAATTTTGCACCACTAGTCATTAAGTGCACCTGCTGTTGTGTTTGAAACCTTTAAAGAAATGGCCCCAAATTGAAGCAATGACAGTGTAATTAGCTAGGATTTAATGTACATTTATAATCTACCAGTGCTTACAGTCTTTCCTAAAGAGCTTGATTTGTAGAATCAGGTGTGTAACTGCTTAGAATGAAAGCCTGCACCCACACCGGCCCTTTCTGGATAAGATTGAGGACCTCTGCACCCAGGCAATCAAAAAACAGAAAAATCCTTATTCAGGCAGAGGAGTCTGGTGGCATAATATGGAAATTTCCATGTGCGGGTGTGAAAGGGTTAAGAAAAAAAAAAACACTTAGGTGTACAACCAAAGACTTTCCCAGGGTTTAATAGTGTCTATAATGCAGCACCTGGGGTCTCTTTAAAGAATAAAACTGGGCCTGGTCTGAACTCCATTCTTTGAATACCTATTGGCTTTGAGCAGATATGCATTTTCCAACGTCTCTGTCTCTGCTTCGGTGTACTGAATGAAGGCTGAGCCTCTGCTTTCACAGTAAAGGCCTCCACACATAACATAGCATAACATAGCAAAGCATAGCATAACACACAGTTCTGGTAAGTTTGAGGCTTCCTAAGTTTAATTGTTTTGGGTGGCCGATAGCTTTGTGGCTAGCACCGAAACCTGGAAGGTTCTAGGTTTTAGACCAAGTGTAGCTGTTAGGGCCCTTAATCAAGGCCCTTTATCCCACATCTCTGCAGGGGAGATTGGCCCCTGCTAGTTGTGGAAGTCAATAGAAGTCATTTTGGGTATAGGCATTGGATAAACTGTGGTGTTCTCTACCTCAAGAAAATGGCGCTTGGCTTCACGAGGTCATGTGAGTTCAGCTGTTCAGATGGACACCGTCTGAAAGCCCGGAATGTGGCGGGCTTTGATTTAGCGCCACGCGGTTTGGCTGCGTCCTCCGTTTAGGACACGCGAGATCATGAGGCTTCTGTAGCAATGACATCATTCGTGAGAAATTGGTCTTAATGGACCAGGGACATTTGAATTTTTTTTTATCATTTGTTTGTTTGTTTTAGTTTTTCCCTCTATCTTCAGAATTCTGTACAGAGGTTTATATAAAGGGAGTTTTTTTTTTTTTTTTTTTTTTAAATCAAATGGTGAGGTATGCTCAAAAACAGATCCTGAACCTTTAGCGATCCTGTGATTCAATGGTGAATGTGGATTTTAGTTCTTGTGTGTTGTTTATTCTCAATTGGAATAAATAAAGGAAAAAATTAGGGTTTTGTTTTCCAAATGATGATTGCTTTTTTATTGTTGTTCTGACCATTTATAATATTTTGTCTAATAGCATTTTATGAGTGTTTGGATTTTCCCGTCTGTGCAAAAATGATATTCAGCAGAGTAATTGGGCTGTAATTTCTGTTCACACTCTGGCATACATGACCCTAATGTGTCGTGGCTTCTGGAATTTACAGAAAACCTTGACCGGATGGTTACAGTAAATGAGAGTTAGATCTTGCATTGAGAACCTCTTCATTGGCACAGAAAATTTCCCTGCGGCTGGTGCAGTGTGATCTTCTGTACATCAAGTCAAATGTACTGTGAGCGTTTTTCTCGAAAGCCTAATTATTTTTTTTTTTGTGTTCGAGGCCACAGAAGGATGACTCAACAGGAAGAGGAAATAAGACTTGTCATGGTTGTGTTTTCTGATTATGTCTAGAAAAGTATGCACCATCTGCACAATCACACACCACGATGTGTTAATCTAGTTCTCAGACACATGCAAATTTACATGTTTTTTTTTTGTTATTGAATGGGGACTTGACATACTGACTGCAGTCTTCAGTTCAGCTTGGTGCATTTGAGTGATTTGCTCTTTTTTTTTTGGATTTGGGGGGGGGGAAGAATCATTGTGAGGGATAAGACTGGTGGTAAAGGCGATTGGGCAGTCCAAGTGAATTGCAACAGCCAATTTGGAGAAGGAAATTGATTCTTTATATAGGCAGAAACCCGGGCCGTCCCAATGTGGCCACATCCGCCCCATATCTGGTTCTGTATCGACGTTTTCTCTGAATCAGTGGGGGGGCCTTCGCCTCCGCCTCTCCTGGTTACAACAGCCGGGGGTTTCGAACTGAGTGAGTATCTTTGGTGAAGTGCCTATCTGGTGTTTGTTTCCAGTAGCAACTTAAATACTTCTATCTACATGGCTCAAGATATGTAAGTTGTTGACGCAGTTAGCAACCAAGCTTTTGGGAAATGAGCCTCTGCACTGCTGGAGTATTGATACTGAAATAATGAATTAACCCTGTAGTGCCATTTGTATCATATTTCATACATGACTTTCTCTGAAATCTATTTCATCCATATGATCAGCACTTGCCTTGAAAACCTGTTGTATGCTATCTGATACATGTCATCTTCCCCCTGATGGACTATCCATGCACTGCAGTAGAATACAAAATCAAAGATGGCTGCCCCCATTCATCAACCTGAATTATATTGTTTCTAATACTTAAGTATGAATGTTTACTGGATTGAAGCAACTTATAGACACACAACATTTTGTCGCTTATTTTATAATAATATTGAGTTGAAATGTATGCAAATGTGATACTACAAGTATTTAACCCTCAGAGAGTCGCAGGAACGCTGGTGATCTCTACCAACGTTATTGTATTTATGAGGCTCATTTTTTTAGCTAGTACAATGCTAGTGGTATCCTGTGAAACTAGAAGACCTAAGGCATCCACCAGTAGTTTTTGAAACTTGACCTCACTGTATGAAAGTATCATATATGATACAAAATGAATTTCATACATTTCTTTTACATTTTGCTTAAAGGTCCAATAAATACTTCACATTAAAAAATTACAATTTTCTGGCTATTATTTGAAGGTTCAGGCTTTACAGGGTTAAGGGTTTTTCTTTGCTCTTACCTGTGGACTCCTGGTTTTGAAAAGAGTTGATTTGATTGGCTGAATTTGCGACTGACATTTCTTCATTTGTCGGCATTTGCATCAAATTTGTGTGATCTGTGCAGCTGCGTTTATGCAGTGTTACCGTCTGTGATGCTTGCGGACTGCGCTGTATATCGTATTGTCGCGGGATGATCTGATTTCGAGTCACCGTGTCACCCAGATAGGGGCCCCTGCACAGTCGTGTCAGTTTGCAGACGCGGTAGCTGAGCGCAGTTTTGTTTTTGATGTTATCTGGTGTTTGGCCAGGCTGTCTGGTGCATCGCTTCCTGTTTTGTAGAATGTGCTCTTTCATTATCAGAAACGACACTTGCTTTCTCAGTCGTGGCTGAAAAAAAGAGAGCCACACACTGCCTGTGACCACTTTGGCCCTTAGGGCCTTCAGCACTCGGGGCCTGAAAACCAAGCAATCATGTACATTGAACTTTTTAGCTCAATACAGGACTAAGTGCTGGTTCAACATCCACACCATGTACACCAGTGGGGTGAACTACGAAGCGAGATTAGTGGGTCAGTGAGGTATGTTGAGCCTAAACCTAGAGTTTAATGTCACAGTAACTCTCTGTTAACCTGCCATGGTAGCTTATGGTATCTCTGATGGCGAGTTTTGGGTTTGTCGAGTCAGATTGCGCAAAGAAATCCTGGTTAATGTTGAACCGTCTTTGTCGTGCTGCACTTTGTTGAGGCGTATAGTGGCTACATTTATTCGTCCGATCAAAATGGTCTGGCATTGAGAGGCAGAAAGTAAATGAGTTAAAACCAGTTAGCGATGTGATTAGGTTACTGGTTTTATTTAATTATGGAAAAGCTGTGCAAGCTCACCTCTGCTGTCCTCATCTCCCCGCTGGGGCCTCGTCTGTTTTCGTCCCGGCGAAAGGCTGGAGAGGAAGAGGTGATTGTTTTGGTTAAAAATATAAATTCATTCAGAAGTTGGGCGGAAGAGAAAAACGGGGAAGGAAGAAATGATGTAAAGCGGAAGGATGGGGTCGTGGGGCCGTCCGCGGTGTCTTCTCTTAACCGAAACACGGCTGTGTACAGGAGCACCGTGGCAGCGCTGTTTCGGAACATCGGCTCAACATCGTTTTACGGACGCTGACACTACAGGTCCAGAGTGCCGCCCGTTCTGGCCCAGACTTTACACAGTTTGAGGTTTGAAGTACCTCCTCTAGGCCTGATTTGAAGAAACACGTCCTCATAAGGTCTGCTGATGTTTACGAGTAATCATACCATCATGCATAGAAGGAGTTGTTGTGAATTGGTTTTTTTAATTTATTGTTGCTTTTTTGCTCCACTTGTTGGTCCCCACTGAGGACCGTTGTGTTGGTATGAGCTGCAGCAGAAGTTTAGCAGACTTCTCAAATCTCAGTGAACCTATTCTACTATGGTTAGTACTATAGTACTAAATACTAAAGTTTTTACTGTACTATACTGATGTTTTTGTTCGCTACAGTCATATTTTTGTTAATATTTTTTGTGAAATTATAGACTGTTTTAACTTACAAACTGCTTAAAATAAAAAGTTGGCACAACGAGACGTGAGCAGTGAGAAGTCGTGTGAATTCATCAAGGACCTTCATATTCGCAGGATAGTTGCCAGGCTAATGCTTATCGAGGACCGGCATACAGGGAAATAACTATCTGGGTTGATACATTGATGACCGTCACACAGGGAAATGAGTGTGGGTCCTCTATATGTTGGCAACCGGCAGGACTAATAGGGTTAAATTTTCCAATAATGCCCATCAATAATTTGGTAAAAGAGCTGTTTGTGTCTGTGGAGAAAATTTAGGCTAATGAATATGCACAACAGTCTGCCATTTTGATGAACTTGATATTTTCTTTCAAGCAAAAGATATCTGTATATTCCCCCATCTCTAACTGCTGGTAACGTGTGGGCGTTCACAAAAACTTATGACTTCTGGTTTATCTTGATGGAAAGATCAATGACACTAGGGCAAGCAGAAACGGGGGTGTATTTTATTTCATTTTACCTCCACCAGGAGGTAATGTTTTCTTTGTTAGTTTGTTCGTTTATTTGTTTTTCTGTTTATGGGATATCTCAAAAACTTGAGGATATTTGTTTATGAAATTTTGTGTGTTGATGGATACGGTGCTAAGGAGGAAGCGATTAAATTTCAGAGACGGTCCATCTCATGTTCTTGATCCAGGATCAGAAAGAATTCCTTTGTGCGTAAAGACTGCACTGTAGCGCACCGGTGTCACTTGACAGTAGCGCTCACATCAGCAGTCAAATTACGTCTCTGTACAAATGCTTTGTCCTGGGACAAATCCGAATCGGACTTCCTCCGGCAACTAATTTCTCGACAGCAGAGGTCATGTGCTCTCTGAGTGCCATCTAGCTAATGGATGACCTGCCCCGTTACTCTCAGGGTGGAGCATTTGTTTGCCACTGCTGCCTTGTGCGAAAGAGGTTGCGGGTTTGAATCCCTTCAAGGTCTGGATGCAGCCTGTGAGGAGTTTGCTTGTGTTCCCCTGGGGTTCCTCGGGTACTCCTCTAGCCCCCTCCCCCAATCTTGGCGAGAACATTTACCTGTACAGATGGCTGTTGGCCTCCCATTCACTGATGTGATCACACTGGCTAGTGAAGTAAAATAAAAATAACTACTTACGGGAGATTGGACCTATAAGCTGAGTTTATCTCACAGATGAGCATGAGCTCGCCATGGGAGCGATGTGTCAGTCACTGACGGTGAGGTGTTTGCAGCAAAGCATTTATATTTAGTCAGTTTATCCCATAAATTATAAAAAAGCGGCGTGATACAGGTTTGGTATTATACACTTGTGAGACGGTTTTCTCGTGTCGCGGTTGGTCAGATTACGTTCATTGACAAACGTTCACTAATATGCTTGCGAAGGTAACTTTACCAATTCTGTTGGTAACCATTCACCATCGCTGGCGTTGGCTTCTAGCTGACAGTTTATTCAAGTCAATGGGATGAATAATTCATTTGCTAGCGTGCTAATGGTTTTGGCCAGTAAAGTAATAAGTCACTCATGTAACTGTTGTCATAGACGCATGAATTTATTAATTTAATGGCGAAAAAGAATTAGCATGCAAGCTAGCAAATTATTCATCCCTTTGACTTGAATAGACTGCCAGCCGCAAGGTAACGCTAGTTTTCCATTTTCCAGATAATACAATACTGACATTCGTGTGCTGGAGATATAAAATTGATGAAACTCCAGCTGGAATTTTCACTTATTCCTCGCCAGTGGCTCAGAATAAATGCAAATTACTGCTTTTGCTGCATAAATTTGGTATCTTGGGCTCACTCATTGAAGATGTATATCCTGTGTAACGAACACACATGGAAGCTTGCTTCTGAACTATATGTCATCAATGTCCAATTTGAGAGCTGACTGATCCAGTGGACTCTGCAGTGATTTTGAAAGTCAGACCTGAACTGTCCCCGCAGGTGAGTACATCAAGACATGGAGGCCTCGGTATTTCCTGCTGAAGAGCGACGGGACGTTTATCGGCTACAAGGAGCGGCCGCAGGATGTGGACCAGCTGGAGACGCCCCTCAATAACTTCTCCGTCGCGCGTAAGCTCCCCCCCCCATCTCCGCACTTGTGGATTTTCTGCCAGGCGCAGTGCGAACATGACCGATGATCTCCTGTCTTTGGGCAGAGTGCCAGCTGATGAAGACTGAGCGACCGAAACCCAACACCTTCATCATCCGCTGCCTGCAGTGGACCACCGTTATCGAGCGCACCTTCCACGTGGACACGCCCGAGGAGAGGTGAGAGCCTTGCAACCGGCGAATACAGAGTCCCTCTGAGTTACAGTGACGTCCGTTACGTCCCCGCCATTAGAGTTACTGACAAACGCTCCTTACCTTCGCACTTCTACTGACAAACATTGACTTCTCACCACACGCAGTTACTTAGGCTTTCGGACTTCTCAGCGTCACACATACTCAGGTAAGACACTGGAATTTGCTAAAATTATTTGGTAACGGTTTATGCCAACCACAGTTTGTGGTTAGTACATGGTATATGGTAAATGACAGTTATTTAGACTTTACCTTATGGTAATCTACTGTGAACAGAAATGAAATGTTTTCTAATTATTACTAGCAGTACAATTTCTTATGTTGCGAATTATCTCTTATCAGCTATGATACAATATCTACCTTGTTGTAATGGATTTAATTTACAGGAAGTAATGACAAAATAGCATTACTAATCATTTGTAAGCATTAATTATCATATTCTTGTTTGATAACCGTAATGTATAACTATTGACTGCAATTTTCACAATTTTTTTAAAATCAATGGTTAGTATAAAGTGTTACCAATTCTTTGACTTTACTTGTGACACATTCTTGTCTGGATGTAATATACTCTGTTCTAATGACGTATATTAGAAATGGGCAGTGATCTCTCACCACTGTTCCCAGATCAGGCAGCTTGTGGAGTGTGATGTGAGTAGCACAATATTCCTGGACTGCTCTCAAAAAGCTGCTATCTGTGGTGTCTTTGGATTCGTCTTGAGAAGAGGGTCGAGCGACTAAATGGGTTCAGGATAATTCTTTCCTGTCGTCCCATATCGGTTAAATAACCTCGGCTTTAGACCTTAATTGCAACAGATGAAAATATTTTTTCTGTTTTGTTTGCCTCTATCTTTCTCTCTCTGTTCTATCTTTCCGTCTTGTTCTATTTCATTCTATTATTTATTTTTTTAATGATACCTCTGTAATTATTTCCCTCTATTTGTCGTCCATCTCTTTGTATTTTTTAATTCTTCTCTCTCAATCTATGTGTCCTCTTTTTTCACTTTTTGTCCATGTTTCTCCTCTCCATCCCTCCTTCCTCTCCTCCTTGTAGGGAGGAGTGGACGAAGGTGATCCAGACGGTGGCGACAGCCTGCAGAAGCAGGAGGAGGAGATGATGGACTCGTCCCCGGACCCCATGGACATGGAGGTGTACCTGACTAAACCGCGACTCAAAGTGGTGCGTCCCTGGCTGCATCACTTCCACTTCCTGTCCTCTCGCCCTTCTTCTGTCCCCTGTCCCTAATCTCTCCCTCCACTCCCTTCCCCATTTCCTCTCATCAGTTCCTGTCTTTTCCTCGGACCTCTTCCCTCTCCTCAATTCCTACATCTCCTCCCCAAGAGGTCCTGTCCAGTTTAGCACTATAATCGGCCTCCACCTGTACTTCTGTCTTTTTTTTAACGTTTATTTTAACTGGGAAAGCCAGTGAGGCCTCGATCTCATTTCTGACGGTGTCCTGTTTACAGAGTCACACCATCACAAAATATGAACAAAATACAGTTTTATAAACTAGAGCTGGTCTCACGAGAGCCCATACCTCCGCCAGCATAGCTGGATTTGAACTTTGGCCTATATCTCAGCTGTACTTTGGCCTAGATATGCCAAAATTAAATCATGCGTTCCTCTTGTGCTACTCTAACATTCTGCAAAGTTTGGTTAAAATCTATGCAACCTTTTTGAGATATCCTGCTAACAGCCAGACAAACAAATAAATAAACAAACGGAAGCAAAAACATGACCTTCTTGGCAGAGCTAACAGTAATATTCAACATACAGCAGGACATTTAAAACATTGAACTGATAATGTAATGGAAAGATTGTTTTAAATATATACAGACCACGACTTCCTTGCTCTTTCTAAATTTTCTGAATTCCTCCAGAGAGATTAAGGCGTCCAGTTTAAAAGTCTCTTGAAACCTGTTCCATGACCTTGGAGCACATCAGATAGAAGCAGTGTTTCCAAGCTCAGTTTACACTCGAGGAACCTCAAGAACCAACCAGTCCTGAGACATTGCCTGGTAAAAACTAGTCCGCATGTGATGAAAAGTGTCTGGTAATTGGGCAACTTCTGAAAGATTGGTTGACATTTAGTTGTAAAGCAGTGTTGTTTTCTCCTACTAGCGAGGAACGGCCAGCCCACTGCCTGATATTGAGTACAGTGATGTGTTCTAAAATGATCCTCGGTGATGAAGTTAAGTGCTGCATGGTAGACAATGTCATGCTGTTTCAAGGTTGTCGGTGCTGCTTGCATAAGTAGATAATATTGCCATAATCAAGTACTGACAGGAAAGTAGACTTTATTAAAAGCTTTCTTTTTTCACATGAGAAGCAGGATCTATTTCTGAAAATGAACCTAATTTTCCCTCTTGACATTTCTGTTAGCTCATTAACATGTATTTTAAAAGAGCTTTTCATCAATAAATATTCCATGGTACTTGCATGATGGAACTCGCTCAAATTCAGAGCCATGCAAAGTGCAAATTTTTAAAGCACTTGCCCTCAATGAACAGGATCTGGAGAAAAGAATATATTTTGTTTTTCTTACATTTAAAACAAGTTGAAGCTTTTGAAGTGAATGCTGAAAGGAATCAAAGGCTGACTGCAAGGCAGATAACGCTTAATACAATGAAGATGCAGAAGTAAAAAACTATCATCAGCATAACCGTGCACCTCACAGCCGTTATCAAGAGAGACCATATTATTAATGTAAAAGTAAAAAGTAAAGGTCCTGAAATCGAACCCTGTGGTACACCTGTTGTGACCTCTAGGAGAGTTTATTGAGTTCTATTTGACTTCATTGTGTTCTATTTGAAAGATAACTTGCAAACCATTGGCAAGCATTCTGATCAAGGGCTATTAAGGCTAATCTTCTCACTAAAAATGAATGATCAACCTTGTCAAAAGGCTTTGCATAGATCAGCAAATGGGGCAGCACAGTGTTACCCATTGCAGAGCACAGACAGTAACATTCACAACAAGAGATGCTGCAGCTATAGTACTGTGACCAGATCCAAAACCAGGCTGGAAAGTATTTACAACACAATTTCTGGTCAAAAACAAATGGAGCTGGCGATTAAACTGGGATGAAATCTTGCCTTGACAAGGTAGCTTGAATACTGGGCGATAATTATTGGGGACACTATTGTCTCCTCCCTCATGAAGTGGAAACAGTTTTCTAACTCGGCATGTGTTATAAAACTTCCACTCTGATGGGCATTTACGTATTCTTTCACCCAAAAGGAGATCAAAATTTGAGCTCCCGGCCTGTCATGAGCAGTCCATCATTATTGAGAACACGCCACAGTAGCAGCTGGTGAATTTTCTCCTGTACTGATGTGAAGATTTGGTGGCCCAAAATACAAATATGCTCACAAATGTCTAAATGCAACAGACTATAGTGTGCTGTCCTGGACATTTGTTATGAAGGCTGTTGAGTTGATCTGCATGCTAGATTTACAAGGAGATTTTAAGCTGTGGATTTCCTGCGTTATCACTGTCTGATTGTATCAGAAAGTGCCGACGCAGGAGCCAGCACTATAGAAAAAAATAATGTGCAAATTCACAAGGCCCATACGGTCGTGGACGAACCGTCATAAGCTAATATTTTTGCAGGGTCGGATGTGATGGGACCTTTTCTCCCGTTGGCCACGTTGTGTGAATCCCAACTTTGATCTCCAATCTTCATCCCTTTCCTCTCGATCTCACCCCCAGACTATGCATGACTTTGAATACCTCAAGCTCCTTGGGAAGGGCACGTTCGGGAAGGTCATTCTGGTGAAGGAGAAGGCCACAGGTCGATACTATGCCATGAAGATCCTCAAGAAGGAAGTGATCGTGGCTAAGGTAAGCCAGGCTGAGTTTACTGTGGGTCAATGCAAGTTGTTCTTCTTTCTTAACCCTTACGGTGCATAGTGTGGATAACACTCTGGTGTTATTTGTGAACCTTTTCAGGACGAGGTGGCACACACGCTCACGGAGAACCGAGTGCTGCAGAACTCCAAACACCCGTTCCTCACGGTGAGTCTGGCCAACCGGGTGTCGCCATGGTCTAGCTGATTGGGCAGAACTTCACATGGACACTCTGAACACCAGTTCTGCTGGAGTTGGACATCATAAACTCTTTCCCGATGTAACTGGCAAATCCCAGTCTGATATGACCGGCAAGAAAAGTTGTCAAACTTGCCATTATAGTATTTCTTCCATACATCAAGCTACTCCTTGTTATGCGCCAGAAGAAAGCAGAGAATTCTCTTACTTAAGATACCCAAATATTGAAATGATCGGCTGTAGTCAGAATAGTTCAGCTCCTCAAAGCACAAGACGTCATCCTCTTTGTCTTTTATGCACTTCAAAGTATATTTTGTCTAATTTTTATGACATTTGGTGGTGTATTTATTGTGGATATCTGTCAAAAAAAAATTAATTTTTGCTTGTTTTCACGCATTTACTCATCAAATAATGAGAGCTAATTTGCATCTTATGTTATATAATGGGCAATTTTTTTCATACTCAGCCCAAGTTCCCAGCTTCTTTTGAGGTTTTAGGAAGACATGTTGGTTATAAAATATTTACATTAATTTTGTGTGGCAATGTTTTTCCTGAGCCATTTTGTCCTCATGTAAGCCAGTTGGGAAAGGGTTAACACATGATGGGCGGAGACGTTCCATCAGCCAATCCAGAATTTCTATCCGTAGAGTCAGTCTGATTGGCTGAGCTGAGTGAGTCATGAACACAGTGACAGCTGTGGATATTCTGAGCATTGCAGAACCTCATTGCCAACTTCTGATGACCAAGAACCAAAATGTATGAGCTGTATGCCTAATTTTATGTGAATTGTGGAGCGTGAATCTTAGAGAATGATTCAGAGACCATAGGGCCCAGAATACAAACAAACAGTGGTGGGAACAAGCAATCAGTCTAAATGCATCTGAGTAACACATGCTGCTGTGGATATGTGTAATGATAGCATTCTGGGTAAATCTGCTGGTGAGATTGTGTTACAGAGATTGCCAGAATTTCCTGCATAGTTGATTATTATCATATTTCCAAATGCAGAAGTGGGTGACATTGCCGTATTTCATAAGAATATACAAATTTACAAGGCCTTTAGAAATTTGGTCTGTCAGTTGTAACTTAAAGATGAAACACAGTTGTCTTGTAGACTCAGAGAATATGAATGACATATTAAAGGGGTTTCCTCCACTTTCAGGGCTTGAAATATTCCTTCCAGACACATGACCGGCTGTGCTTCGTCATGGAGTATGCCAACGGAGGGGAGGTGAGTCTGGGAAACTGCTGAGGGACAAGTGCACATAGGTCCGCCATTTTGGCTTGCCAAATGGCACCCTCCTTGTTTCACGACTTGTGGGAGCGGTTACGCTCTGGAAATATATTTGTGTAGTGGTGGTCAGTGACTTCACCCTGGGTTTGTCTTAGCCAAATTACTCATTTTTATGTAGAGGTGCAGTCTCAAAGGATAAAGTACCACAAGATGCAAGCGGTCTCCATGACTACATCCCTCGGTGAACTTTAACCCCATTGGCTCCTCTCTCTCCAGCTATTCTTCCACCTGTCCCGAGATCGCATCTTCTCTGAGGAGCGGGCTCGCTTCTACGGGGCCGAAATCGTCTCGGCGCTGGATTACCTACACTCGGAGAGGAATGTGGTCTACAGGGACCTGAAGGTGATTGAGTGACATTCTTCTGAAGCCAAATGGTCAATCGGGCCCCTTTCGTTGGCTCTAAGCATGGATAATGCTGTGTTCGCTCGGGTCATGGTAGACTGGTGGTCATTGTAGTGGATGAGAGCACAACGGTAAAATCTGAGTCGGACACCAGGAAAGCGTTGTGGATTATTAAGCCAGATTGAATTTATAAAACATTGGAATTACTTAAATTACTTTTACTGCATTGAACAGGATTTTACATGACTGGTCCCAGTAATAGAGCACGGTTATTGAAAACAAGAAGTGTGTTATTCCCCAATATAGATGCAGAGGTGTACCAAGCCCGATCATTCCAGTCTCATCTGTGTTGACAACCTGCTGTGTTAAGACTAAAAGACCGAAGACTAAAGCATGGTCCTGAGATCCATAATGTGATCAGTGTGTATGGAGCTTAAGAGGAGGTTGACTCATAGTGGTAAACTGAATTACCGCTGAATTGACATGATTTATATCCCCCACGGTAGCTGGAAAATCTCATGCTGGACAAGGACGGCCACATCAAGATCACGGACTTTGGCCTCTGCAAGGAAGGGATCAAGGACGGAGCCACCATGAAGACGTTCTGTGGGACCCCCGAGTATTTGGCTCCAGAGGTACACAGTAATGATGATGGTGGTTATTGTAGTGCTGAGGACCATATTCCTGAGGCCTCTTTGGGTCGGAGTGCAGATCTGGGATCACTTTGGCCTTTTAGATCACGATGGAGAGGGTTGTTGTGAACCAGGGGAAACCCAACCCAGGTCAGCACATTCCTTCTGACCTTTGAACTTTCCATCAGACACCCGCTTATTGTAAATAGTTGATGGAAACCATTGCTAACTCATTACCTTCGATTTCTCTAAATGAACTAGCCTCTGGTTTCAGACATGGCTACCATTCATGTATGTGTGCACCCACTGAGTCGCGAAACGGCTAGTTGCCGTAATTTGTGTTGGACATTGCAGCCAAACGAAGACCTTGAGGTGGCATGTTCTTGACAAGGAGGTCATTTTTGGGGTTCTTGTGCATAAAATTCATTGTGTAAGCGCTGGCGAAGTCAGTGCAGTTACGGAAAATCGTCAACTAGAAATGAAGCATGATTGTGGAGTAAAGTCGAGCTACGACGTCAAGCTGTTGATACGGGTGCCCCATGGAAGATGACCATGAAGATACAAATGGAACATGGAGTGCTAGAAGATTAAGGTTCCTATGAGCAACAGTTTAAGCTAAGATTGTTCTTCCTCGTTTTTGTATCTCTCAGGTGCTGGAGGACAATGACTACGGCCGGGCGGTGGACTGGTGGGGTTTGGGCGTGGTCATGTACGAGATGATGTGCGGCCGCCTGCCCTTCTACAACCAGGACCACGAGAAGCTGTTCGAGCTCATCCTCATGGAGGACATCCGTTTCCCTCGAACCCTAGGCCCAGAGGCCAAGTCCCTGCTCTCTGGCCTCCTCAAGAAGGACCCCAGGCAGCGGTGAGGAGTAGCGCTGCCCCCTTGTGGTGGATGTCTTAGTTTGGGTGGAATTTTCCCTTATTTACAAGCAGGCGTTTGTTTGTCCTGCTCTGTTGAGCCAGGCATCGTATAAAAAACTGACTTGTGCTGCTGGGTTGGCTTACTGGGTAAAGGCACCGGTTTACAATGCAGTGTGACCCCCCATGGCTGCGTATCGAACCCCGTGTCACTGCCGAGAGCAGCTCATAATTACCTTTGTACTGCTTGGGGAAAGGGGAGGGATACAGTTGGTTTGGGTCGGCATTGTTCATCGCTCAGGTACCTCCTGTTAGAAGCTTGCTTGTTACATTCTGAGCCGGCAGGCATTTGGGTTTCCTCACCCCTTATTGTGAGCCTGCAAGGTTTTAATCTACCAGTGTAAAGCAGTGGCGGGTGACTGGCGTATTCCGAAGGAGAACTGGGAACCATCTTGCTCTCGTAACTTGGCTGCATGAGTAGCGTACGAGCATGCTTCTACGTAGGTTGCTGATTGGAAGTTCCAAATTCTGGTGGGATTGGAGATGCCAAAATTGAAGAAAGGGGGGGGGGGGAGAATTGTCATGGGGAGTTCAGTATAGTGTTGGTATGAGGCAAGTGCTCCTGAACTTTGACTCCAGGACCCTACAAGTATGCGGGCATGTTTTATGTGAGCCTTCCTCTGTTTTAACGTTGATTGTATTTAAACCCTACAGATTAGGTGGGGGTCCAGATGATGCCAAGGAAATCATGCAGCACAAGTTCTTCGCTGGAATCGAGTGGCAGGACGTCTACGAGAAGAAGGTGAGGCTGAACAACACCGCCCTCTAGAGGACATGAGCGTCATGTTTTCTTAAACATAAACTACGTGGAACAGTAGTGAGCAAGGCCCCTCAACTCGCATTGTACCGCGGCTGAGATTAATCAGCATAGTGGCTTCGGATATAAAAGACTTTAGCTAAATAAATGATGATAAATGTAATATTTATACATTTAATTATTTTATATGTAATTATTATAAATGTAATGATTTATCTGGTGAGGATTGACTTTTTTTTTTTCCTCTAGCTGGATCCACCCTTTAAGCCCCAGGTCACCTCGGAGACGGATACGCGGTATTTTGATGAAGAGTTCACGGGACAGACCATTACTATCACGCCCCCAGGACAAGGTAAAATTTTATATCTCCTTTTTGTCATTCTCTCTCTCTCTCTCTACGCCTCCCTCCCCTCCCTCCTTCCCTCCCTCCCTCTCTATGCAGTTTTGCGTGATCGCAGTGGTAGATGTGCTCCATGTTTATATTTTTTGGTTGACTTGGTTAGAAAGGAGTGGCTGTCTCAGATAGGAAGGTATTACACCCCCCTGTGGACGTATTGGGTAATGTCTGACCAGGAGTTCAGTAGAACAGTTCTGTGTTTTTAAGGACTCATATCATGGAAATAGTTTTTACCAGGTTAGTCCTCCTGTACAGTGGCCTCCTGTGTATCTACCAGTCCAGATGGGCTGACTTTATATGTAGTCCCCCCACATAAGCTTTTAAAACCCCCTTTTCAGCTACAGTGTTTGAGTGGTTTTAAATTTCTGCTGTTTTCTGCATCACAAACGGATCTGCTTTGCACAGCTCACACCCACAGCTCTGTCCTTGTCAGTGGCGGCTGGTGAACTGGCAACAGGGGAGGCGCAAACAATCCCTTAATATTAATGATTGGTCACAACCCGTTTTCAATCATTAATTTAAATTACCATTACAGAAACTCTGAAAACTCTTAACATTATCAGATGTCGCCAGTTTTCATTTATAACATATACCGATTACAACTCCGGACTTCTCACGCTTTTCTTTACTCAGTGGTTGGAAGCAATGCATGTGTTTCGCGATCATTTAAATGAAATTAGATCATTTGAAATGTCTTTATGCAATTCCATTGCTTCCAACCCCTCCATGCACAAGGACTTCAATTCCGCGTGAGAATCTCTTACATACGCGTTGATAAAATAATTACTGACTACAGCAGAGGAACGTAAATATGCATCTTAAACTCACACCGAATGTGTGAGAGTTGACAGGTATGCGTTATAAATGAAAACTGGCCACACCTGATAATGTTGAGAGTTTTCGGAGTTTCTGTAATGGTAATTTAAATGAATGATTGAAAACAGGTTGTGAACAATCATTATTTTTAAGGGATTGTTTGAGCCTCCCCTATCGCCAGTTCACCAGCCGCCACTGGTCCTTGTGCCTGCTCCCTCCCACGGTCTCGACCTCGTGCTTTTTCGTGTTTAACTCTGTTTGCCAACCAATCAGAATAGAGCTTGTTATCATATAGTGGACTCAGAATAGCCTGTTGAGAGAGTGTCAGCCAGCAAATGGCCTAGAAATCACAGATTTGTATGGGGTTTTCCGCAAGAAAGTTTATTAACATCCCTTTTGGACGTGCATGAATAACTTAGTAAATAATAAATAATATTGGACATTTTAGTTCTAGAAATGTTTGAATACATTTTCTGATTTCTAGCTCCAGTTTTTCAGCCCCATTGAAAATTGTTTGCCTAATAAAATACAAGGAGTACTTGAATGGTGGAAGTACTTCCTGACTCTTTCTACTGACAAATTTTTCTTATTCACTTTGTTCCGTACTCTCCCACTCTTTCTCTTCATCGTTTTCTGTGGTCTTTTTTCGCTCTGTTTCTCTCACTCACTCACTCTCTCTCTTTCTCCTCCCAGATGAGAGCATGGAGTCGTTCGACAGCGATAGAAGACCACATTTCCCACAGTTCTCCTACTCAGCCAGTGGTACGGCCTAGAGGACCCTGACCTATTGCCACGGTCCTGCCATTTCCCCCACCCCCTCTCCAGGCTGTATTCTGGCCTTTGACTTTTTTTTGTAATGTTCTGTCTTCGACGTCACGCGTATAAAACACCATTGTTCCAGTGGGCACTTTTTCACCCTGTCACCTTATTTTATTTAGTTTTTTCTTGTATTTGATATCACCTGTGTGGGAAAAGGCATTTGACCCGATACGACAGCCGACCGCGACTTGCACCGCCTTTGAAGACCATCCTCCTGTGACGCATCCGAGCGGCAACACTACAGCACGCTTTTTCAGAGCTGTAAAGTCCAGGTTTTTTGAAATGAAATTCCTCCACAGTATTTTTAATTTCCTGTCGTCTGGATTTGCGATTGGTTCGACTCTTCGGCCGGAAGGTTGAGCTAATTGATGAAATCTGCTGAGTTCGTGCGTGGGAGAAACGCCGGGACGTTTGCAGCCGATCCCCTGGGCCTTACATCTCCTCTCCTGCTTCTTCTGTGAGTCGGCAGAAAGCAGCTGCTCCGTAACCTGGACTGCGGAGAACCGAATCGACCGGAGCCTTGCAGGAGTCCGACGGCACTGTGACTCAGATCTCAGATTTATCATTGTCGCTTGGCCTTTATTGTTTATAATGGTCCCTGTCCACGAAGCAGGCCTTAATTTTGTTGGAATGTATTATTGATTATTGATTATGGATCATTTTCCTGGGCTTGTGAATTCCATGTCCAAATTCAGTCTTTTTTTTGCTGTTATTTGTCATTTGTATGAACTGTGTGGACCAACCCCTCCCCTTACACACATGCATTCACACTCGCACTCACATACATGCATTTGGGTTTTTTTTCCTCAAATTTCTTTATGACCAGAAGTTAAAGCGAGTGCCTGAGACCTTGGTTTGATTGCCAGGTTTAGACTGAAACATTTCTGAAGTTCCCCGTGAGATGGTCTTGAATGTATTTTTTTTTTTTTTTTTCATTTTTAAATATATCTGGAGCTTTAAGCATATTTTGGGCACAGTCTCTCTCTGGCAAAACATTTTAAAATGGCTGCCCGCGAGGCCTTGTACGTGTCTCAGTAAGACTTCTGACTGGATTTTGCCGAGACAGATGATTATTGATGGTTGCAGTAGTTTGTACGTCATCACCCCACCCCCCACTGTTCAATATGAGTTACTACAAAAAAAAAATTTTTCCATTCCTACTGCTACAATCCACCTTTTGGTCAAAACTCCTGACTCCAGTGTCGACTGTTAGGTCATGGACTGTTGTAAGAGGGACTAGAACACAACCATACTGGGTAGGCTGCCTCAAGGGCTTTTCCCTCTTAACAGCCCGCATGGATTGAGCTCCAAGCGCAATAATGGTGGAGGTTTTTTTGGCATTTGCAGGAAGGAGGAGGCCCACTGAGCATGCTTGGGAAGTGTACAATTTAATCCTTTTCTGTAGCCTTCACTCACCGATATTTGTTGGGAAAGTTTGTTTTTTTTTTTTTTTTTTTTTTTGAAAATGTCCCGAATAATAGCTTTTTCTCAAGCTATTGGTTGCGTACATTTTCAATAAATACAGAGGTCTAGCGCGTGAGGAGTCGAAGTTGTTGAAGGTGCGCAGTGTGGGCCACACACATCTGTCCTGCGAAATCCGGAAAAAACCTCTTCAGGTAATGGCTGTACAACAAATTCACTCGGGGTGTGAAACTGTAGACTCTTTCGAGTGGCTCCCCCTGGAGGCTGGATGTGGTAAAACAAGTGCATTTATTGAGAATAAAGGTGAATGTGCCCTGATACAACTGTGACCAAAGTACAGGTTAGTGGCCTTGTGTCGGTCTTCGCTAAATATAGCTGTCCCAGATCCAGCGAGCCTGGAACACATTATTCTTGTTTACAAGCCGTTTGTCAATTCTTATTAATAATTTCTTCTGAAAGTTTGTGTTTTGGGGAAATCTCTCATTACATAACTCACAGTCTCTATGAAACACTGTAAGGATAATCACACCCCCTGGGATGCATGTGTGGAAGTAGATTTTGGTTTAGATCACTTCAGAACGGTATAATTGGGTTTGCTGATGTTTTTGCAATTGTTTTTCTATTGTATGTACACCAGCAATGATGTGGACTAATCTGTGCCAGCATGCATTTCCAGCTTGGTATATTTAGAGGCCGTGAAAAATGTCTGTTTAAAATGCAACGTAATCTGACTGTCTTTTTATACATTTTAAACTGAAACGTGAGGCTAATATGGGATTAGCAAGACCTCAGAATATAAAGGTCTTCATTTGTAATGACCATGTATTGAGCAAACTTGAGATTTATCGAGGCTTAAGATTGGCCTCCTGTTTCATAGTTGTGCAATTGCAGGGAAACGGAAGCACTGTTCTGTTAATTTTTGGAAGTTCTTTAAATTATTTTTGTTTCTTTCCCTTTGAATTTTGACTGATAATTGTTTGCTAAGTTCTGACTGGCTCTGCAATTGTTATTGAATGTAAAAAATTTTTGTGGACGTAACAGGCCCCACTCCATCTCATTTCCTAACTTAAGTTCATTTGCTTGTCAGTGTCCCTTGTACAGCACAGCACATTTAGTCTCTTTTTTTATTACAAAATGCTCTTGTTGGATCTCTTCACTGGACTGTTTCCTGCCCAGCTGTAGCAGATCCACACTTAGTCTCTCTGGTGCTCACCTGGCCATACATGTCCTGTGGGTTGGAGGAGGGTGGATGAATTTTATAAAAAGATTCAAAGGATACGTCTGTCTTCGCTCCTACCACCATCATCATCATCCAGGAGACAAGAATAAGATTACACTCTCCCTCCCCCGTGTTAGGGGTGGATTTTGTCCTTTATACTCTAAAATAAAGAACTATGATCATACCTGGTCCCTGATTCATACGCAGTATTATTGTTTTGACTCGCAAGGGTCTGGTTGTTTTTGCTTTGAGTCGGTGCTGCTGTGGAGGTTCTGTGTGACCTGAGGTCTTCGAATGGAGAAGGGAGGTGCTGAGATGGGTGAGGTATTGAAGCCTTTGTCCCCTGAGCGGAGAAAGTCCCAGCAGAACTGACTGGGTTGTCAGGCAGTGCATCTCAAACGGAGCCCACAATGCACTGCTCTGTGCCCGGGGCACTATGGGAATTCATACTCTTGGGCCAGAGAAGGATGGGACGTGGCTTCAGTTATTAAACACAGCCTCTATGCAAGTTATCCTGTATTATGTCTACCTACATAATGAGTGAGCTTGGTGATGTTTGACAATGTATTTTTTCAATTAGCCTAGGGTAAATAATGCATGATAGCTCCTACTGCAGGGGTGTCCAATCTTATCCGCAAAGGGCCGGTGTGGGTGCTGGTTTCCCAAACAGCCCAACACCAACACACCTGTCTTGATTGACCCCTATGATTGGTTAATTAGATGATTCAGGTGTCATGACACTGGGATAGAACAAAAACCTGCACCCACTCCAGCCCTTTGCGGATAAGATTGGACACCCCTGTCCTACTGTGTCTTATCGTTGCTTAGATTGGCAATATATAAGTGAACTATCAAAGGGCCATTTGACTGGACTCCAAACTATCACAGATCATGTTACCAACTATATTGGTGCGTTAACACAAAACTAATGCACCTAAATGCTCATTTAAGTATGCTGCAGTCAATGGTAAGTTTAATTAGCAATTTGCATAGAGAAAGCAGTAAAAGGTCTGTCAATGGACATCAGATTATCAGATGATGTCCTCGCCTACCACCTGGGAAAGTCTGGTGATGCTGAGCTTTTGTCACTTTGGAATGAACCTTTCATGAGTGAGCATGGAATGCCACACTAAGGGGCCAGTTTCATAGCCACAAGTTGAGCTTGGTCCTACACGTAATGTATTTTTCTATGGGGAATCCCCATTCAAAAATGAATTAAGTTTTGAACTACGTTTAAACTGCGTCCATGCAACAGGACAGGAAAGAAGTCCTCTGAAATTGTCTTTGGCTTGTCTGCATAGGGAGTCCCATGCAATTCTTTACGGAACCGTCAATAGGACGTGTGAAGGGAATGTATGCTCACAGGCTTAACCACTTTTTGACGAAGAATCCTTGAATTAAAATCATGCAGTGAATTGCAGGCAGGCGTTGAGAAATTAATCCGAAGAAATAACATTTGACTACGGGAAAGTAATGAACCGCGTGCTCATTCATCCCTGAGGAGAAAACAATGGAAGAAAATGGAAGTTTTTTTTCCCCTTTGATAATGTGTAATGCTGGGTTATTCAATTACGAAACAAACAGTTTGATTACAATTGGCAATGAGGACTACGCAGGCTAGTAATTAGGTAAATAATGGGTTGTAGTTTATAAACAGTAGCGCAGCAGGCCGTGCGCACTAGCGGCGTGGCAGCACAGTAAATAATTAGCCAGTGATGCGAATGTATTGCAGTCGGCCTATTGAGCGAGGCTTACATTAAAATGCGCTCTTTGGGCCAGATTTTAAGTATCAACTAATTCATCGCTCGGATCATGACTTAAAGAATTTGTTCGCACGGAAACGATGTGAAGCGAGACTATTATTTTTATTGAAAACAAAGAATGTGACGTCATCGATCACCATGTCTTATATAGCCCACGTGAAATAGCCCTTTGCACATCAAAAATGAAAAGAAAAAGAAATCAGTGAGTGAAAGCAGGTCGTGCAGCTAGCGATTGTGAAATCGTGAAACTCGCAGACCTGTTTTACCTGATTACGCCTGTGACAGGTGCCGAAAGCATCACGCCTGGGCGTTTGGGTTTGCGTCAATAACCTGCTAACCGGGTGGCAGTGTTGAGCTGCGCTCGCGGTGTCATAAAGCTTTTACAGTCAGAAAATGCATGGTATGGTTGGCGAGCTAAGGGAGTGTTACTTGTATCGTGTACCTGGACTAGCTGTCTACAGCAGCATTGGTTTTGCTTGTATGAAAAGCGGGCCGCATTGATTTTTTTTACCTCATCTTGGACGATTTGCTAGCGATTTGCCTTCGTTTTAATGCTGATATCCGCTGGTGCATTTCCCGAGGAAGAGGGATCTGGAATTTATAGGTATGTCGCGAGAAACGGAGTGAAATGACGCTGGTTGCGAAGGGGAGCGTAATGTTCCGATAATACAAGCTGCATACATGAATAGAGCTGGGCTCTGTAACACAAACGGACTACTCTATATGCTCTGACCGTGTCGAAACGAGATTTATGACTGGAAATAATCATACCTCTGCTGGTTGCATACCTCATAAGTGGGAGAAATCGCAGCCAAGTTATTGGAATGGGGGCTTGGGATTGAATGAGGAAAATGATGTGATTTCGCACCAAGCTACTTCTGGGCACTCGATCAGGGTAATGTTCATTGTAATGACGATCAACAGCTGTTTCTGTGAATGAGGTTTACCATGTTCCGTCGTAAAAACGAGAGCAGTGCGTGATTCTTTGCGGGCAGGGTCGGTCCATCAGAAACCCGTGTCAGTGAACGGGTTGTGTGTATCGTATATAGCCGTGATGCACGGTAGTAATGGCAGTGCTAGCTCTCTACCCACTCGGTACTCTCACCATGTCTGAATGCGCTGTTTTTGTCCATTAATAATCATCTGTCGACCCACACACCGAGTCTTGAATGCGAAATTAAAAATAGAATTTGCCAGAAGATAATATGTAATTGCAGCCACAGGCAATGTCTGGAGTCGGCTATGCGTCTCGTACATCCCATGGCTCGACTATCTGTCGCTAGTAGGGTGGGGATGCGTGATTGTAGGATTTCCTAACGTAGAGGATTCATGTGGTGTTTTTTTTTTTTTTTTTTTTTTTCCGTGGCCCCTGGAGATGCCCGGCCTCGCAATGCGACGGCTACATGAAGCAGCTGTGCTAGTAGGGCTATCGACTCCATCTATCATTGCTTCGTATGGCTTCCATGTTTTCTTTTTAAAGGAAACGCTATCATGATTGAGCTGAATTTCATGTGGGCCTAAATAAGACTTGTCGACGGCAGGGATCCGATCAGCTTCCACTACGTGACCACCTTCCTAATATTGTATAGGCCCCCCTCGTACCGTAATCAAAGCTCCGCCAGACTGATGTCTTCTAATATTCTTGGACCCAGTAGCAGAATATTTCCCTGAGCATCTCGCTCCGTCTTGGTGGTTTTTTCATCACAGAACCTGGTGCAATCTCTTCCCCAGGTTAATAGCGCACTTGTGTCCAGCTAATGCACTTTATGGGCTCGATGCACCCGGCGACCTGCTTCCAAGGTCCAGATCGGATACTCACGTGCCCATTGTTGGCACTTTCGGTTGTGGGCAGAGGTTCAAATGGGCATGCTGACTGACTTGCTGCCTCACAGCACTGTACACAGCAGGGTGAAATGCATTTTGTGTTGTTGCACATTCTTTCGGAAGTATTATTAAAATTGTCTGCCACTCATGCTGCAGTTGCCTTTCTGTCATTTAGGACCAGACAGGATAGCCTGCATTATTCTTGTACATCGGCTAGCCTTGGACACCCGACATCCTGTCGCTGGTTCATGGTTTGTCCCTCCTTGGACCACTACTCATCACTGCTGACAGAGAGCACACCAGAAGCCTTGCTGCTTTGGAAATGCTCTGACTCACTGTCTGGCTCTAATGATTTAGCCCTCATCAAAGCCGCTGAGACCTCATCTCTCCCGTATGCAAGTCGTTGACCGAGTACTTGCTGTTCGCTTACTCTCGTTGTTCTGTCTGCAGACCTTGACATACACTGTTGTAATGAGAAAATCAACATTAATTGCTCCGACTGTGAGTGGTTTTATTGCTTTAGCTCATCGGTGTATGATATGACGATTGTCGTCTGGGTGGCCCTCTGCTGGCCCTTTTTCTTCTATTTAATGGTATCTTACTGCTTTTTAGGTAAAGATCTAATTATTTTGTGATGGATTTACATTAGGAATACTTCTTTCTTTCTCTGGATCAGGACTGGGAAAAGATGAGGGGCGTGCGCATGAATACTGAGGTACTGTGATTTGTGAGCATGTTCATGAGTCGTGTCTCAAATAAAGATTAACATTAGATGGATTAAGTCTGTCCACAGAGCATTCAAACTTTCAACTGCACGTACCACCACCCTTGCATTAAATTTTCATCTCTAGAAAATGGTCTACAGTAATTATTCCCTCATTTGAAATCTGAAGTATTTGCAGCCTGTCTTCAGATTATCGTTGAATATGCTAGAGCTCAAATTTGTGAAGACCAATAACATGAAAGACTGTCAATGTCTTCATTCCTCTTCTGTCAACAACATAAGACAGAGGCACACCGTTAGACAAGGAGAGTAAATCAGTAAAATAATTTAATGATCCCTATTCTATCCCAATAATGTCCTTTGGAGATCCTCAACTGTGTTCTGCATTCCAATTCAAATAGGCTGTAGCTTGACTGGGGCCACAGGTTAGATGGGGTTTTGAATCACTCCGTCACTTAGTAAGGTAGTATTGTCCCCTCCTGTATACTGAATCTCAATGAAGGCTGTTTTGGATAGAGCCCAGCAGAGGCACAGTGTTCTCACAATGTTGCTATAATGTTCTGTACGGGTTGTAACATTGCTGCTGCATGGCTGCAGTATTGTGAGAGTGTTTGAAGTTAGCTGGGTGATGAGGTGCCTTCTTATGATGGTCAAGCCAGGTGGATGAAATAGGAACTTGGGTTGAAAACAAAGCTTTTGCATGTTAGCCAATCTTAAAGCCCACCAGCTCATTAAACCTGAAGCCTTCATCTTACGAGGTCTTAGTGAGCCTCTGAGCTCTTGATCTGTGGGAGTATTATGTGGGCTGAATTATTCACAGTGCCTGTAGTAGCCTTAATTAAAATTTCGTTTGAAACTTGACCTTCGCTACTGTTGACATTCTGGGATTATGGTCTCCATGATGGTAGCAAAGTTTTGTTTTGCGACTTCCTTCGAGAAAACAAGTCTGTTTGACTGCAGGAATGTTGAGCTGTTCGCCAAGCAACTGGAGAATTGTGCATTTTTATAAAATGGCTGTAATCTAATGTTCTCCGAGCTTAAGGCTTTCAAATATCAAATTCCCTCGTAGTATGCTTGGAAAAGTAAGTTTTTAGAAGTGCACTAGGAACCGAAGCTCGGCAAGAAGGACCCCTGAGGTTATAAGACCTCGAGCTGTTTTTGGGTATCGGGCCATGTCGGAAATGTTATTTGGAAACTTGAGTCGATTCTGTCTCAGATGAAGACAATAATGGCTCAAATGCACCTGGTTTGTGGTTACGTGACCCACAGCCCCCGACTTAATGCACAACAGCCAATGATCCGTGTTCCTTTTACGATCCATTACTGACAGCCTGGCTTGGGTTTTCGTTTTGGCCAATTCCATTGTTTTCACTTTACAACACGTTCGTCTGGGTGACCATTGTATTTACTGTCTTCTGTCAGTTGATACACAATGTTTCAGTTGGTTTCTTTTCAAGTAAGACTGAGCAATACGTTCTCTCGTATCTTCGAGAGAGGTGCTCGTAACTGCTGCAAGGCACTGTGACTGATCTTATTTGCAGCGAAGTTTGTTTTTGTTACTCTTTAGTAAGATTGTATTTAATTTAAATGTGCAATATTAGTAGTAATTATCCAAGCTGTGTAGTGTTTTCATGCCTATTTTTGGGAGTTGTAATGTTTCACCTGTGTCTTGGTTGTGAAGCTCTGCTGGAACAGTTGGTTTGGAGATTTACATAAGTATCTTGATGTAAAATAGTTCTTTGCAAAACATTTTTTTATTTGGCTTGCAATGAGGAAGCTATCGATGGTCCTAAACGAGTCCCGTGTGTGAAAGGGTTTCCCGATTTTTCCTGTTGCCATTTCCTCAGCCGCGTTACGCATGCTTACACTGAACCATCGCCCGTTTCCTGTTCCCAGGATGCAAAGTGGCTTCTCGGCGGGCCTCTGAAGATGAGCGTGACGTCATGGTTTCTGGTCAGCAGCTCGGCCACTCGACACCGACTCCCGCGGGAACTGATCTTCGTGGGACGGGAAGACTGCGAGCTTATGCTGCAGGTAATCGGCGGGTGACGTCTAGCCTTGCGGCTCTGGTGTTTTACGCTAGCCTCATTTCCACAAAACCGTCGGGGTCAGGTCAGTTTGTTACACATCAGGGGTACGTTTCCCAGAAGCCGTTGCTATCTATGTGAGCAACTTCCGTAGTTTGAACCATATACAGGCAATGGTTCCAATCATGTAAGGTAGCAACTATGCTTTTGGGAAACATACCACAGGATGGTCATTTTTTGCATTTTTGTTGTCAGATGTTTTGGAGGGTTCCAAAGGAACCGTTCCAGTTCATCCTGTTTTTTACTACCCCTCCGTTGAGGTATTGAGGGTATTTATCGATATTAATGGGTGGAGCTGGAAACACTGCAGTCCGTTCATTGGTCAAGAGAGAATTGTCACTCCTCCTCGATCAAGGACTTGGTTGACATGGCTGTTACCATCCAGTACCAACTTTGCCTACATTTAAAAGTACTGTCTGCGGTGGAAACACAGACCAGGGGCCTTATTTATAAAAATTTGCACGGATTTCATACCTTTATAGTGCGTACGCCAAAAAAACAGAAATGGCGTACAGTAGAAAATAACTTAAGGGTAATTAATTTATAAACCTATTTATTTAATCAGGATGAACTTTGAATTTATTGACGTGCATAATCTTAATAATTTCCCTGTTTTATGTCAAGTTTGTTTTTATAAATCAGAAATCTGCAGAGAAAGTGACGTACGCATCTTTTTTGTGCCTATGCGCCGTTTATAAATGAGGCCGCAGATCTAGGGTTTTGGTACTGGTCCGTGGGGGTTATGTACTGGTCCTAAGGGCACTACAACGAAAGTGTTTGGTGGAAACGCATCTTAAGACTGTAAAGTTTGTGGTTAGAGCCCCTGTGTGACCAAAATAATGAGTGAATCGTTGTTGTTTGGTCATTGAGTGAAGCCCTTGGCCCTTCTTTTCTCCAGGCCTGATTGGTTGGTTTGGCTCGGTCTACTGTAAGTCACTTTGGATGAAGGTGTCTGCTAAATAACTGTAGCGTAATGCCACACTAAAACACCTCCTCATTAGATTTGAAAACGATGCTCGTGAAGGCAAAATAATGACGGAATCTGCATCCGTATTGTCAGAACTGTGGGAATCGAAGCACTTTTACAGTGGCTGTGTCCAAATATGTAAAGATAGACTGGCACACACATTGCAATCTGGAACTCTATCATCGTCTTGTTGGCCTAATGAGCAGTGACTTCAAAAAAGGTTCGCTCATTTGCAGTTGATCTGTTTCTCTGTGACTGTGCTGAGTGTCGAAGCTCCTTCCTTTGTGCGTGCCGGGTAACGGGGAGAAAGGTGCGGCCGGAGAATCAACAGGTTTTCAGAGAAAAAGAAATTCCAAGTGTCTCCGACACAATGAAGTGTCTAGAATCACAAAGACATGAAGATATGTCAGCAGATGCAGTTTGGCAAGCTATGAAATCACTGCTTTTGTATCTTCAGTCAAACTGCCCGGCACTTTGATTGTGAAATGCAGATTATGGGCTGTTCTCCTCTGCTCTTTGTGGAGGTATGACAGTCAGAGTTGGGTTATAATCCCTGTCACCATGGCGCTGTGTTTCTCCCACATGATTGGCTGACTGTGAACAGAATGCTGGGCCAGCGTGCACACCAGTTGTATGTTTAGTAGAAATTGAATAAGACTGTGCCGGTGGGTCTGTAGGGTGAGTGGGGGGTGGAGATTTGGGGTGTGTCAGGATTTCCCTCCAGGGGGTAGCAAATGAGTCTGATGCACCAAAAGCAACGAGTTTCACTCCGTTTCTCTCTCACACTCGCTTTTTTGCTGAACAAAGCCATTTTAATTTTCAGCCCCCAACTGAGGTGGAGCAATACTGCTGCAGGTACTGATATAAACCTCTTGGCCAATAGTATGTGTACACTCTGGTCTGGAACTGTTGCAGGCCTCATTGAAGGCCTCATTGAAGGAAAAGCTTCATGCTCTGAAGCGCAGTAACATTCCTGTTATGGTTCCGCACTTCCAGAAGTTCAGAGAGGGCCCTTATCTGTCTTGACATGACAGACAGAGTGACATCCTTACACGGTTTGTTGAGATCGTTGTTGGAAAACTCAACTTGCCTTGCACGGAGCCCTGACGTCAAATCCATCTATGTAGCATCAACAGAAAAGCTGATTGTAGCCAGGCCTTATTGCATAACATCACTGACTGATGTCACCGACACTGATCTGTCTGGGATGGCAGCAGATCCCCTTTGCTTTATTCGAGCACATGGTGGACGTCCTTCCCAGAAGAGTTAGGGACCATAACAGCAGCAATAGTGATACCATCTCTCAAAGCTCATGACATTGGAATGACATATGGGATGCATAGATGCCTGCATAATTTTGACCTTGTAATGTATATGAACTGAAAATGACACAAACTTGATATGATCTTTACTGGTTTGGAAAAGAAAGGGCAGTGGTGGTTTGAGAGTGTCATGTTCAACAAAGTGTGATGGGTCTCAGAGCTCATACATTACCGCCTGAAGATATTCCTCAGGAGTTTTTTGCCATTTAGGGGCATTTCACTGAAGGTCGAGAGTGTGGCCTGTAGCCTATTGATGAACATATTTGATTGAAACACAGGAAGTTGGTGCTTTGAGCCCAGAGTAGCCGTAACTGGAACAGAGCAGCTGTTGGGCTTTTCAGCAAGGCCCTTAACCCCTCGGTGCTTCAGGGGGACTGGCCCTCGCTTGGCCTAATCGAATGTGCACAAGTCACTTTGGATAGAAGCATCTGCCTGAAAATGATGGTGATACGGTACTGAAAACTATGTGCCAGTTTAGAATGTGTTTGTTCTTGTGAAATGACCTGCTTTTTTCGCGAGACATCGTCCGTGGGGCTGACGTCCAGCCGGAATCGTTCAGGTGAAGCAGGGCGTTTGTGCGGCTCTTTGAAAACATTGTTTCACATGCAGCAGTTGGTTTGGCTGCTGTCCTGTGCTGCAGTTTTCCCTCTCAAGAAACGAGCGAGCGTTTCGGAGCTTTCCCTGGCGATGCTTCTGTCCGCTGCGGTAGGTTCGCACGGAGAATCTCTCCCGATGTTCGGCTGTCGATGCCAAAGGTATCTTGGGAAGCTGTTGCCAGTGGCAACAAGCCAGAAGCACGTTTTCTTCAAGGAGTTGGAAACAAGGTTAAAAAGGAATCCTATTCAAGGGTTTTACTGCAAGCGAACGAGAGAGAGAAAGAGAGAGGTATTTTCATGCATGTGCCAAGCAATTATAAAAAAACGACCTTGGGACAGTTCTTCGCTTGTGTTTGTGCTGTCTGCACTGGTCAGCTTTGCAAAATCCTATTGGCTTTTTCCAGTGAGATTCCAATGGATTACAGGCAGCTATTCAGTGGTAAATGAGCATGCAGTAAATTACTGGCGGTGCAGCTGTCTTGCTACACTGTAAAGGAGAGTGAATTTATGTCTGAATTAAAGAATGGAACCACCGTGTACACAGACAGAAACGCTGCCACGCACACATAAATACATGCTTACGTGCACTGGGACCAAGACGTATTTATATGGACCAACTCATTAGGATTTAAAAGAAATAATGTAAATGTATCTCACTTAAACCTGAAATGCCCATGTACTGCAGCGCTGCCCCCACAAATGTACTCGACAGCAGAGCTGAGCCAATAAATAAACGTGTAAATGGAGGAATGTCTCATTATAGAGGATTGTTAATGGACAGGAGCAGTTGGCAGCTTTAATGTTTTATAAATCCTTTATTTAGCCAGGAAGGTGCCATTAAGATGCCTGATCTCTTCTTCCAGAGAGTACTGGTCGAGACTGCAGCATGTGCTGTTTTACATGTGTGAATACATATATGAGAAACTGCTTCTCATGTCCTCCTCTGAGAGGTGCAGAGACCACATGACCGATATTTCTTCCATATTTTTCCTCTAATGATTTAAATTCCACTGCCTAGAAGATGTATGCATTGTTAGTTGGTCCGTAAGTCGAGGGTGTGGTTTGTTGCCAGGAAGCTGATTGCCATTTATAGACAATCCCCGGAACATAACTCTGTGTTCTAGAACGTCACAGCTTTCTTCTTCCAGAAGTGATTGTGACATCAGCAGAGGTTTTCCGTTCAGAACATTCTTACTGCAGATCTGTCATCTCGCACCTTCAGGCGTTGAGCAGTCGCCTGTTGGGGAAACGAAGTATGCAATGTGATGAATGCATGTGATTAATTTGCCCTGTAATGGGGATTATCCATGAATATCTCTGTGTAAAGAGTGGACTAAAGAGAGACATTAGTGGTAAATGGTTCTGCTCGGCCTTTGGTGATCGCCAGTTTTATCTCCAGAATTTACTCACTGTGCACTTAAAAGGAATTCGAATGATTAAACTGGCTCTTCCTATCTCGTTGAAGCACATGCTGTCCATTCACATGTCTTAATTATCTCTTGCCACGAAACGGAAGGACACAGGAATGAGTGCTGTTTGTCTGTCCGTCCGTTCGTGTGTCCATCTGTCATGGTTCTTTTCAGGGCCTGAACTCCTAAACTGTTCAATATTTCTCAACAAAAATTAATACAAGATGGACGCACCTTATTGTGAGGATGTGCCTTTTCATACTTCCGTCCGTCCTCCTGTCCGTCAGTCCGTCCCTCCACTGTGTTTTGTTTCCAGGCCAGATATCAGCCATGAGCCATCCCGTGGCGAGGGATCAGAGTATTTCATGCTTATTGAAGGAGGTATGAGAGAGGAGCACAACACTGGATGTCAGCTCATTCAGATGTAGAGGTTTTGGATATGTGTATTAATTTTTTACTCGCATTTGAAATGTGAATTGCTAAATGTGAATTATTATCAAAGTGTAAATTACAAAATAATTGTATAACGCCTAGTCCATAAATATTGCTATTCTGCATATAGGTAGAGTCCGATGATATACACTGCCCGGCCAAAAAAAAAGTTTCATGCTCTTATTTCGACAGACCACCTTTGAGCTTAGATTACGAGGCAAATTCATCATGGCATTATTTCATAAACCTTATGCGTTGTCACAGCATGTATTTCTGTCCAGGATTGCATTAATTTTGGCTGATTTCTTGTACTGATGATGGGAGAGTCAAACTGCTCCCTAAAGTCTTCTCTTGCGCGTCCCAAATATTTTCAAAAAGGTGGGTAATGCTTTGGTCTGATCATCACCCAGTTCCACTGATTTCAGCAGATTTCCTTAGCTGTTTACTGTCCTTAATTCTGGCCAATAATAAGCCCCTTCTGAAACACCGTAAAATCTTTCCACGATTACGGGATACATCTTCTGACAAGGTAGTTTAAGAAATGAGAAGCTACACACACTGCATCAGTCGGGGTTAAAAGAATTATTTTGAGCTGAAACATATTAATCACCACAATAATGATCCATTCGTAGGTTCTTAAGTATTTTCTCATTCAAATCCAAACAGTGACTTTAATTTTGGCCCGGCAGTGTCATATGAGGTGGTTTGGCGACAAAAGTATGCGCTTAGGAATGGGGTCATTATACTGTGGCAGGAAGTCGTTTCGAAGTCACTTTATCTCGAGATTTGTGACCTCTCGTGAACGTACCGGATGATCAGGTGGTAAGGAATTCGAGGAATGTGAAGAGCTGTCTGAGAGCACATCAGCAGGCGGTGCTGAGGTACTGACTCGTTTGAAAAGGCTTTGAATCGCCTTTTTACTTAATGTCAAGAGACACGGTCAGTTATAAAGGGGAAAGAGAAAATATTTGTCTCACCTTTTTGTTGTGGTTGTGGTTGTTTTTCTGGTAAATCTTTTTCATACAGTATTCAAAACCACAATGGGGGAAAGTCGCCTTGCATTGTCTCATGATTAAAATAAGCGATGGGCTGTTGTCAGGGGATACGGCTTTGTAATGGGATATGATGTATGCTACACGCCCACCAGCTAGTGCAGGCATTGTGATGTGTTCTGTTCCGTACAAGCGTAGCACAGTCAGGGCTCATTGCAGGTGTGTTAATGTTTAAGCGAACTCTCGCTGTCTTTACCTTGCAGTCCCGCAGCGTGGACAAGCAACACGCCGTCATCAACTATAACCCTTCGACCGACGAACATCTGGTCAAAGACCTGGGCAGTCTGAATGGGGTGAGTGACCACTGTAGCCCCCGGAAACGCCACAAATCCCTCCCTACAAACACAGCATTCAGGACTGCTCTCAACTAGGCTAAAGAGAGAGGAACGCCATACTTCTCGGTATAACATGCCCTCATTTTTTCTTCCTGGGCGATTGAAAGGGTCTTGTGTCCGCAGCCATGCCTTCTTTAGCACTGATACTGGCTTTGTCCCATAACTTGTGGTAGGTCCTTGTCTTTTAGTTTGGCACAAATTTGCCCACAGGTTTTGAAGGCTCCATACTTTTCATTGTATGAAAGACTGGTAATCTTCTTTGAATGAACTTCATTAAGGATTTAATGTCTTTTAGTTTAGCTCAATTGAAATTGAAGAGCCTTGTGCTAAAAGTTCTTAAATCACATTTTCACGGTCTGTGAGGTAAGGATAGGAATATGTATTTTATATTTACTGACGTCCACAGCCTCTTTTTTTTTTTTTTTTTTTTTTTCCAAAATGGAAATTTTGTGACTTAAATACTTCTAGCATTGAGGTCCTCAATTGTTTCTAGGAACTGATCTTTAAGCTGAGTAAAAATTTACCCTTAGAGCGCTGAAATAATCATTTATTTTTAAAAAAAAATTATCTTGTGCTGTTGAAAAGCGATAGCTCCCTGCGGGAGCTCTTTAAAACAAGTCACATGATAGGCTTTCAACAGCTTTGATTTTGATATCTTACATCATTGTGCAACAATAGCGCTGCATTTAGCGCTCTAAGGGTTAATAAACATACAAAATTATTGTGAAGCCAAGCAAAACCGTTTTAGATAAGCTATTGTATGTGCTATGATATCTTATATTCCGTGAGGGTTTTAGCACCCAGATAACATTGATCAGCCTGTGTGAGCAGAGTGTGCTTGCATGCTCTCCCACGGTGTGCTGACACGGTCCTGGCATGATTTGAGATTATGTTGAAGGACTAAGTGTGGCTTTTCTTGCTGTTTATTACACGGCTAATGTTGAGTGCTCGATTGTGATTGGTCAATTACGACATTCTACGGTCTGTTACTTCTGGAGAGCAGACCACAGCTATGAAGAACAGACCGTTGCTATGTGCGTCACGCAGTTGCAACTGTAGAGTCTAATGGCCTATTTTTGTTACTTGGCTGTTTTTTCAGAATCTAATGGACTATTAATAAAATCAGTTCTAAATCAATAAAATCATTGGAAAATTAAAATTTTGTGTCGAATTATTGAATTTTTTAGTAAGCAGGTGTTTCATAAGCAGGATTATGTTCAGTAAGCTGGTCATTATTGCAAAATAAACCCTGACGGGGTGATTCAAGACTCTGCTCTGCGTCGAGGTCATGCATCATCCTGTTGGGGGTTTATTTTGTAATAATGACTGGCTCGCTGTACAGTGTCCCTTGTGTGTCGTTTTGCGTCAGGACTAGCTGCAGGTGCTCTGAGGTGATGGATGCCTCGTTTCTCAGGGTTCTGGAGCTGCAGGTTCGAAGCCTTAGCGGCTATCGATGAGGAGCAGTCAAATCATAATGGGATCCCGTGATGCCAGTCTCTGTCCTGCACTAGTCCTTGGTTTATTTATTTTAAAATGGCAATACTTGCCATATGAAGAGCATGTCTATTTCATGTCTTTTTTTAAAATTCTACTTCAGCATTCTAAAACTCCATTGCTTTCCATTACCCGTAGTGATTGCTATATTATTGGTAGAATGCTCTGGTAAGAACGGTCTTATCTTGAATTTGGGATCTTAACAAAACAAAGGGTTAAATATCTGTCAGTTTGGTGTCCTCTCCTCCCATTGTGTGGTGAGCCCTGCGGTGATGCTTTGGGCCAGCCTTATTTTTGAAATGCAGTTCATGTTTTCATATTATTCAATCCAGTAACGCTGTAATGTTGTCTCATTATTACCTTGAGGTGAATGTGGGCAGAAGGTTTTAAAAGCCTATGGCTGTCCTTACAGCTGCATTGTTATCATGAGTGGTTGTTATGTCGCGGTCCGAGAGACTTTCTGTTATCAAGCAACGGGCTTCTTTATCCTTTGTGTGGGCCTACATTCTTTAAATCACTCAGGCTTACTTAGAACCCAAAGTAAACAAAGTATCTACAATAAAACACTGTGGTGGCAACTGGCGCCACAAGCTTATCTTAATCTTTTCTCACCAATTTAAGACTTATATGACTTAAGCTGTGCATGAGCTGTACATAAATCAGCAAATGAAGACTCGAGGACAAAGGACCACAGTGTGGTTTCATGTAAATATCAATGAAGTTTTCACTGAGATTATTCAGGAAAAAGTTCAACATTCAAATGTTCTTGGTGGTGTTCGTTTCTGCCCTTTTGATGGTAAATGCACGTATTTATTTTGTCTCTTAACTGTTTGCTTTGTTTTTTCTTCCAACAGACATTTGTCAATGACCAGAGGATCCCAGATCAGACGTACGTCACCCTCAAACTCTCGGACGTCATCCGATTCGGATACGATATCCTTGTCTTTTTACACGCGATGATCTCTGTTCTGTCTTCAAGTCTTAAGTTTACAATCCGATGGCGAGGTTCTGTGGCGTCCGAAATTCAGGCTCAAATGTAATTGATTTCCGTGGATTTTTCCATTCCTTAGCTTTAGAAAGTGAATTTCCCACTGCAAGCTTGTACAGATTTATTATTTACGATCAATTTTTCTGCTGTTTTTATCTTGCAGCCACGTAACAAAGTTACATTGGTTTGCCTGCGATGGCGCTGGCTCTTGACAACTTAAAAATGTGGGAGCAATTTATTCTTTTAGTTTGTGTTCATGAGAGCAAACTGAATTTCATTTTGTTCTCTTGGGTGCACAAAATGGCCTCTTTTTTGCTTCCTTGGTCAGATTTTTTTTTTGTCTGGATGAGTTTCAGTTTTAGGCGAAAATTAAACTGTTGTCTATTGGGATGCAGTGATTGTTTTGAAAGACAGGACTGGATTTTGTTCTGCTTTATGGACTCTAGAGTGTGAAATGGAGAGTGTGGATTATTTCAGTGACCGTTGGCTAGATAATCAGTTTTTCCTGATTTGGCCACGATCAGTAAAGGCTGCACTGTGGTGCTTGCTAACGCTACACGTTTACGGTGAGATATCGATCAGTCAAAGGTAAATTGTGTGCCTGATGTACACCAGCTAAACACTTGCAAACTCAATCATTATCTATAAAAAAATCCTTATTGGAGTCTCATTATTCTTCATCACCACTGAGTAAACAAAGTGACATTGGCTGTCATAGGGTCTGCCATTTTATTATCGGATGATTCTAGAATCGTCTTTTCATCCCAAATTCCCTGATTGTGCCATGAGATGGTGACATGGCTTACCCTATATGCATTAGTTATTGTGGGTTTCCTAAGGATGTGATGTCATTCTTGATATCACTGTGGTTTCCGGAAAGTCCTGGTTCGCTCTTATACACGCCTTTCACAGAGAGCACAGACTGGTGGAGACTATCTGATCAATATGTTCTTGCTTTTAACTGAACAGTCTGATCAGCCTTAACCCAACAAGCACATTCCCACGTGTACACTCTGGAGAGGAGTCAACATCAAGTCCCAGAGGAGGCTCTCAAGGTGTGTGTACGTTTGTGTTTGTGCGTGTGCGCGTGCATGTGTGCGTGTGTTTGTGTTTGTGTTTGTGCGCGTGTGTGCACGTGTGTGTGTGTGTGTGTGTGTGTGCGTGCGCATGCACGTGTGTGTATGTGTGCGTGTGTGTACTTGTCGTTCTGCCTGGATGCTAGCTCGCTCATTTCCATGTCCTGATTTTTATCTAAGGAATTTCTGTGCCCTTGAATCAGTTGGTTATTTTGCTTTAGTTTTCACTGCGGTTACAGGTTAACCCTGCTACTCTAACCTGAATAAATCGAAATGTTGTTTCATGGCTTCTATGCGACAGTGTATAACTGATGTCACAAGGCTCATTATATGGTTAGACTGCCATTTCTTTCCTTGATTCAGTAAATACTGGATCCGGATGGTGACTTAACTGGAAGGTTTGGTTTTGGAACGGCCTTTCATCCCCACCATGCAGTTACATGCCTGAGTCGACATGCAGAGGTTTCAGCTACGACTCTAGGTGTTGATTAGTAATATCAGGTGTGTAACTGCTTGATTGAAATGAAAGACTGCGCCACACTGGCCCTCTCTGTGTAAGGTTTAGAGTTCTCGTGAGTCTCTGGGTGATGACCTCATGATGACCTCACGCCCGTTTCAGCATGAGAAGTACACAAGCCACCTGCACATGGGCCTGAAGCCTCCCGAGGGGAAGAGGCCGGAGCCTCCAGACGGAGCCGCGGATTCACACCGCTCGCGACAGGAGAAGTGCGACCGCCGGCCTGCAACCGGTAAACCACTGCTGCTGCTAACCCATGACCGCTACCTTAAACTTTTCTGCATCCAGTAAACCACTGCCACTGCTAAACCGCTACCGCTGCTTTAAACGCCGGGCCAGGGTTTTGGTTATTATCTGTGTTCAATAAAAACTGATGACCGCTCTATTATCATCCCCTCCAGCATATGGATATCACTCTGTCTGTTTGTCAGTCTGTCCGTCTGCCTGTAAGCCTTTTTGTCAATAGCATAACTTTAAAATCGTTTGATATTTTTTCATAAAATTTGGCCCACGCATCAAACATTTACTGGAGTAGTGCCTTTTGCTATTTTGGAATTGTTGACGTTTTTGCCGGGGTCAGGGCAGTGCAGTCCCCTGATGGCGCATGTTAATCTCCAGCCACAGACATTTCAATGGAGCCGTTCATCCGTCCTTCAGTCCATCTGTCTGCCTGTCTGGAAAAGCCTCTTTTAGACATTAGTTCATCTAATGAATTAAATTTTGTGTGTGTATGTTACTAGTCATGACCTTGACAGGGTTCGAATACAGGACTCCATGGTGGCAGGAGATATTGATGATGATGTCTTCTTGTTGAAAGTGTTGTGCTGACTAGAATTCTACCCAGAGAGACTGATCGTAGGAGGCCAGGTTGTCGTAGTGCAGTAATATGGACTCTCTCAGCTACGTGAGGTCTTCATTCTCTTTGTGGCTTGGCTCAGGTCCCCTGGGACCGATGGCGCCATATGGCTGATGCTGCTCGCTGGCGGACGGCAGTTCAGTCCCAGCTGCCAAACGGGTAACGCCGACCGGTTTGGCGTCATGTGGTACTGTCTCGCCTCGCTGTCTGAGCGCGTACGGCGAAGATGTGCTGCAAAACGGCAAGATGCTCAGGCGCACGAGGAACAGACCACAGCTCGAGGCTCAGACTGCGTGTTTGACGTCGTGTTTGTTTTGCTTTTTATTTCGCGCCGCTAACGAGAGCGGCCATATTCGAGAGAACAGGCGGACCGCTGGTGGCGGTGTTCGATGATTTACGGTTACTGCAGCGGAGTGTTAGCGGCAACATCCCCAGCTGTGTAAATGAGCTCCCGCATGTCTGTCTTAATTTACGGCTCGCTCAGCCGCGATGCGTAATCCTCACACAGCCTCCGTTAGCTGTCTGTTCAGAGAGACCGAATCCTGCCAGGCATTCGAAAACAATGGGGCGACTCCAGAAATCCTCTTTAACAGTCTATTTAACAGCAGACTGTGGATTTTTCACTGAGTGATATCAGCGTGTGAGTGTTTGAGTTAGTGCGCACTCTCGACATGAAGCCAGTAAATGAACCTCTTAAATGAATGACTAATATTTTGTTCTTTTGTGCTGTGTCTCATTTTCTAAAATTCTTGAGCATTCTTCCCACACAAGCAGCTCTGTGTTTCATTCAAAACATAATAATAATAATAATAATAATAATAATAATAAAATAATAATAATAATAAGTAAATAAATAAATGAACACATGAAAAAAGCAAAAACAGTATGGCCCTTAAGTACCAGTCAACCCTCTGGGGAGCATCCAGCTTCGATATTGATGGCTGTTTTGTTGTTTTGTATGGCAGAATGCAAAACTTAAAGCTAATTGGAACTTAGATTAGGTTTGTAGAACTTCATGATGCATCAATGCACCTACATGATTAGTATATAATACAAGGTTTGCAGTATGTAATTCCAAGTAGGCTTTTTCTGCACATGGATGGGGATGGCCATAGAACTTTTAATTTGAGGGTATTCCCATCCAAATATGATGCACGTTGTGGGGATTACCACGTTCTAAAACTCTGTTACTGTCCAAATACTTATGGGCCTGTCTACCATCCTCCTGAAAGCTGGTGTGTTAAGTCAATGCGATGCTCTATGTTCACATCTGTCGCTGTAGATACTTGAAGGCAAGCTCAAATTCATTACTGTGGAGGAACATCGGTCAAAACTGATTTAAATTTGGTTGGGAATCTGGCAACAGTTGACGTAACCAACTTGTAAAATTTAAATGATTTAACTTTTTGCTGTTGTGATATATAGCAGAAACAGAATATGTGGCCTAACGTATAATCAAAGCAAGGACTTAAAAACAAGAAATACATTTTTCTGCAATGTAGATTGTGATGTACATGTTACAGTCAGATTGCGAAAACAGTCATTTTGAGAATTTTTTTGAATTTTTTTAGCCATTTCATGAAATGATAGGTATCACGGTCTGATTGTTACACACACACACACACACACACACACACACACACACATATATATATATATATATATATATATATATATATATATATATATATATATTATCATAGCTAAATAAATTGTATTTATATGTATCAGTGTTGAGAATGGACTGCATTAAAAGACAATCACAAAGTCATATTATCATAGCTAGTATTGTTTATATTCAGTTGTACTTCCTGGTTATTTTTTCTCTCCCTTTTGTGATCCTGGTCATTTTTACTCAGGGGTGAGGGCCATCACCTCCCAGTGTGATTGCAGGTCCGGGGGTGTGATTGCAGCAGTAATGTGTGATCAGTGAGTAATGTGCTCAGGGGTGAGGGCCAGTGTGATGCAGCAGAATGTGCTCAGGGGGTGAGGGCCAGTGTGATTGCAGCAGTAATGTGCTCAGGGGTGAGGGCCAGTGTGATTGCAGTGTGATTGCAGCAGTAATGTGCTCAGGGGTGAGGGCCAGTGTGATTGCAGCAGTAATGTGCTCAGGGGTGAGGGCCAGTGTGATTGCAGCAGTAATGTGCTCAGGGGTGAGGGCCAGTGTGATTGCAGCAGTAATGTGCTCAGGGTGAGGGCCAGTGTGATCGCAGCAGTAATGTGCTCAGGGGTGAGGGCCAGTGTGATTGCAGGGTGCCAGGGGTGAGGGCCAGTGTGATTGCAGTGTGATTGCAGCATTGAGGCCAGTGTGATTGCAGCAGTAATGTGCTCAGGGGTGAGGGCCAGTGTGATTGCAGCAGTAATGTGCTCAGGGGTGAGGGCCAGTGTGATCGCAGCAGTAATGTGATTGCTGCTCAGGGGTGTGTGATTGCAGGTAATGTGCTCCCAGTGTGATCACAGCAGTATGAGGGCCAGTGTGATTGCAGCAGTAATGGGCCAGTGTGATTGCAGCAGTAATGTGCTCAGGGGTGAGGCCAGTGTGATCAGCAGTAATGTGCTGTGCTCAGGGGTGAGGGCCAGTGTGATTGCAGGCTCAGGGGTGAGGGCCAGTGATTGCAGCAGTAATGTGCTCGGGGGTGAGGGCCAGTGTGATCGTGCTCAGGGGTGAGGGGCCAGTGTGATTGCAGCAGTAATGTGCTGCTCAGGGTGAGGTGCCAGGGGTGTGTGATTGCAGGGGGCCAGTGTGCTCAGGGTGAGGGGCCAGTGTGATCGCAGCAGTAATGTGCTCGGGGGTGAGGGCCAGTGTGATCGCAGCAGTAATGTGCTCGGGGGTGAGGGCTCAGGGGTGAGGGGCCAGTGTGATTGCAGTAATGTGTGCTCAGGGGTGAGGGCCAGTGTGATTGCAGCAGTAATGTGCTCAGGGGTGAGGGCCAGTGTGATCGCAGCAGTAATGTGCTCAGGGGTGAGGGCCAGTGTGATCGCAGCAGTAATGTGCTCGGGGGTGAGGGCCAGTGTGAGCGCAGCAGTAATGTGCTCGGGGGTGAGGGCCAGTGTGATCGCAGCAGTAATGTGCTCGGGGGTGAGGGCCAGTGTGATTGCAGGGGTGAGGTGAGGGCCAGTGTGATTGCAGCAGTAATGTGCTCAGGGGTGAGGGCCAGTGTGATTGCAGCAGTAATGTGCTCAGGGGTGAGGGCCAGTGTGATTGCAGCAGTAATGTGCTCAGGGGTGAGGGCCAGTGTGATTGCAGCAGTAATGTGCTCAGGGGTGAGGGCCAGTGTGATTGCAGCAGTAATGTGCTCAGGGGTGAGGGCCAGTGTGATTGCAGCAGTAATGTGCTCAGGGGTGAGGGCCAGTGTGATTGCAGCAGTAATGTGCTCAGGGGTGAGGGCCAGTGTGATGTGCTCAGGGGTGAGGGCAGTGTGATCAGTAGTAATGTGCTCAGGGTGAGGGCCAGTGTGATTGCAGCAGTAATGTGCTTGCAAGGGCCAGTGTGATTGCAGTGCTCAGGGGTGAGGGCCAGTCAGGGGGGTGAGGGCCAGTGTGATTGCAGCTCAGGGGTGAGGGCCAGTGTGATGTGTGCTCAGGGGTGAGGGCCAGTGTGATCGCAGCAGTAATGTGCTCAGGGGTGAGGGCCAGTGTGAGCGCAGCAGTAATGTGCTCAGGGGTGAGGGCCAGTGTGAGCGCAGCAGTAGGGCCATGTGATTGCTCAGGGGTGAGGTGTGATTGCAGCAGTAATGTGCAGGGCCAGTGTGTGATCGGGGTGAGGGCCAGTGTGATCAAGCCCAGCAATGTGCAGGGGTGAGGGCCAGTGTGCTCGGGGGGTGAGGGTGTGATCGCCAGTGTGCTCAGGGGTGAGGGCCAGTGTGATCGCAGCAGTAATGTGCTCAGGGGTGAGGGCCAGTGTGATCGCAGCAGTAATGTGCTCAGGGGTGAGGGCCAGGCTGGTCGCACTGTAGGACAGCAGAGGCATCTGTTCCAGCCTGCTGCTGTCTGCCTGACTCCAGCCTCCCTCCCGCATGAGCTGCCCTGCGGAATCACTCAGGACCGATTACCCACGGAGTCCCATTACACTGTGACTGCACTCGGTCCTGTTGGCTAACTCCATCTGTGCATCGCCTGACCTGGGTCACCCCTGACAGAAATGTACCTCTGTGCTTGTATTATCTTATGTTATTGAATACCATGTGCGGTTTCTCTTGCTTGTCATGGTAACGGATGGTACGCACTGAGTGCCTACTCAAATCACACTCATTCACAGTTGTCTGTCGGTTTAATTGTACGATTTCTGTTTTGTCTGATGTGTCCTTCAGTCTGTGACTTTTATTAGAGAGTGATTCCCTCAGTAGGGACATTTTAAGAAACGCACACAGGGCACTCAAGTTTATAGTTCTCTCCAGAATAACTGGGGCAGTGCCATTTGTCCAGTACAGAGGATGATTTTCTTTTTTAATTTGAGGGTATTTTTGTAAACCTTTCATTTTCTTTTTTTTTTGTAGTATAATATTTTTTCAGTTGCTTGACAGACTTTTCTTGACACAACCGGCTGAATCTGTTGGGTTTTTATTTTTTATTTTTTTGCGTTCCTCTCCATCACTGTTTTTGACTCCAAATCTGTGTCGCTGCCTCTGCCTCTACTATCCCCCTCTCCCCCCCATATCTGTCCATATTTGTCCTTGGACGTTGGTGCAGTTTTTGTCTCCATGGCAACAGCTGCCTCGTCTTTACCCTGGGTTATATCGTCCCACTTGCTTTCGCTCTGTTATTCTGTATGTGATCAAGGTGTGCTGCTCAGGCCTTTGGACACTGGCTAGTGACTGTCCTGCCCAGATCCTGTCCTCAGGACAGCCGGTTTGGGTTTTTGTTTATAGTACATTTACATTGTTGTAACATTTTATAATCTTGCGAATAAGAATGTTCATAATTTGCGAGCATGTAATATTGTGTCCAAGATTTAAGAATGCCGAGGTATCATGATGATATGTCTACTATTATCATAAATTTGAAAATGTCTGATGTCAAACAATACAGCAATTTTGGATCAGTCTTGCTGAAGTGATGTAATGCAGTTTGGTTTATACTGGTAGTAGACAAAAAAGGGTTCAAATGCCAGTATGTAGCTTTTGCTTGGGGTGGTGCATCGTTCTTACCGCTTGTGTCCTCTGTGGCGCCTGTTCTGATGGCGTTATGAAATCCTCAGGACTGAGGAGGTAGCAGGTGGGAAGTCTCAAAATTGGTGAATGTCCCGTAGTTGCTTGGATGGGTTCAGATCATCAGTTGTTTTGACTGAGACGCAGTGGTGTGTGTCTGTGAATGTGATTTTTAACTCGGCATGTTCAAGCGTGTCTGGAGTGCATATACTGTACGCGTCTCTTCCTGTCATAAATTGGCATATATATAATGGTTTGTGCTATGAACTAATGGCAAACTCTCCAAACGAGCAGAATTTTATGGTACGCCTCTCTCAAAAGTGAGCGTCAGACTGGCATTGATAAGACCTGTAAACTGCAGGTCTAAGTTTTCTGTCAAAGTTTCTATTCTGCGTTACGCATTTTAATTACTTTTGTTTTTTAAATAAAGTTTTTTAGTTGCATTTCCTCGTCCTGCTGACGTGACTGCTTGCCTGAGGCGATGGCGTAAATGCCGAGCAGAAAACCCATCCTCGTTTTCATGCGTAATCGTGCTTGTGTTTATCGTGTCGCGTTTGTGTTTGTGCAGACACCCCCGTCTCACGGCCCACTCCTCTGTATGGGCAGCCCTCCTGGTGGGGGGAGGACGATACCGGGACCGAGGGCCGATCCGGCGATGGGCGCAGAGCGGAGGATGGTCGGCCAGGTCAGTCCCCGCCTGCCGAGGGCTCCCACAAAACACCCGGTGTGGGAGGGGGGAGGGGGGGGAGGGGAGGGGCACCAACACTGATTTACTCTAACCAACCCCCCCCCCACACCCTCACCTGGGCAGGAGAGGGATTGGAATGAAACTGTTTCTCAAACATATAATTTCATCACTTAATTCTGCTAATTAGTCACCGATTCAACAAAATCGCAAGTGAATGGATTCAGTTGACGGGAACAGAATTTTTGGGAGTACTTACCCTTCGTATACTCGGATTTTCCACTGATGCGCTTTGGATTAACTGCCTCGCAGTCTGTGTTAGCATTATGTGCCTTATAGGCTGATTGTGTCGGCTGGTGTTTAGGTTGTGTCAGATTATTTGGAGTATTTTGTACCCAAACAGACTTGTGTTTGCGGAAGATACCTGGAGGAAGGAAAAGATGAGGCCGTTTGTCCAAGGCCGCTGCCTGGTGCCAGAGCGGTCATGTTAAGTTATTTGAAACCCTGCGCACGAGTTAACTCAGACAGCCGGAAGAGCAGGGTCTGTCCGTCTAAATGATCATGTTCGTATGGGCTGTCTGCTTTTGAGAATCATTTACTGAGAGGCTTTGGCATTCGAACGGAACCAGCCTTCTCATGTGTTCTTCCCATGGTTCTTACTTATATAAGATTATGCTCATGGAACTAGTTTGTTAAATTGTATAGAAATTTCAAATTTATCAAATCAAGTAATGTAGAACACACAATACTCCTAATCCATTTTTATTCTCTACTTTTTTTATAAGAGAGATGCAGGTATTCTGAGGGCAGCTGTGCGCAGATACCTGTCCTGCACTAGAGGACTCGCGCATAATGCCAGCTCCAGTACTTCTCACGAAACCGATGGGATTTTAGTGCCCTCTTTGGGATAGAGCCCTTGTGAAAGTCACTGTATGCGTGTGTGTGTGTGTGTGTGTGTGTGTGTCTGTGTGTCTGTGTCTGTGTCTGTAAAAAGAGTGCAGTAAAATTAATTTTTGTGAGATACATTGGCCTTCTTGAATTAACTTTTAAAGAACGTGGGAAAAAACATATGGCATTCCGCTTTTATTCTATGATGTACGTTTTGCTTTTCTGAAAGGGGGTTGTTAGTAACGTAAAAAAAAAAAAAATCCAATCATCCTAGACAAACTAATCACTAAAATGTTCTTATTCGATATTCATACTGTAATCGAAGCAGGAATGACCTTCACTTCTTTATAAAAGCATAAAAATGCGCTTGCGTCCATTACGTAGTTTCAGTTCATCTTCCTGTAAGTACCGCGAAATACAAAACTATTTATTTTATCCAGCTATTTCTTGTTCTGCATAAGCTTAGTTATTCCTTCATTATCCTTATAAATTAGAGCACCAGTAAGCTTTTTAAGGAAATCTCTACTAGTTATTTTTGCTTTAGAAACATATTCTAAATTTGCACCTTTACCTTCTTGATACATTTTTCTTTTTGAAATGTAGTTTAAAGAAATGGCAATCTATTTCAGGCTAGCAATTTGTGTGACTAATTGTACTTTACACTTCATTAACCAGACCTTCCAAGCCCCACAGACTACATATTTATGAATAATTTTCCAATTAAACAGCCCTGAGAATGTAATTGAGTGCATTTTTCGACCGTACTGTCGATACGATAATAATTGGCTTAATGGATTGTTATGCAGCTAACAAGCAATTGCCCTAAAAAATGCCTAATGGTTGATGTAGTGTCTGAATTCTCCCAGTTATTAGAGACATGGCCCCTGGCAATTATGTGCTGTGATCCTCTCTCTGTAGAAAGCCCGAAGGAAGGTTCTGCCCTCGAAGCAGAGCTTGGCGGCTCTCTGTCGGACTATAGAAGCGCACAAGGGAAGTCCATGTACGCATACGGACGGGAGCCCAGCTATTTTGAGATTCCCACCAAGGAATTCCAGCCCCGCTCTTCTTCGCCTGACGCTGAGGTGCAGGAGATCCCCACTAAGGACACAGATTCCGCAGCTCCGCCCCTTCCTTCCCCCACTCCCCCCGTGGTGCAGAGCCACGCCTCCTTCACCATCGAGTTCGACGACTGCACGCCGGGCAAGATGAAGATCAAGGACCACGTCACCAAGTTCTCCTCACGACAGCACCACAAGCTTGCCGGAAGGCTGCAGGCCACCACGCCCACTGAGGTGATGTCTGCGGAGAGCAAGGTGGCTGATTGGCTGGTGCACAGTGACATGGGCATGATGAGGAAGAGGGCACCGTGCGAGGATGTGTGCAGCACCAAAAGCGATCTGGCGATGCACATCAAGACTCTGAGAGGTCAGGATGGAGAATCCCTCTTGGATCTGTGTTTTATTCTTTATTTTCCTTTGATTTGTTTCTAGCTACAGTGCTGTTTATAAAGGTGTTCCCCATGGGCCCATGCTTGGCCTCAAAATTTCGTCCTTGTCTTCAGTCCTCAGTTGATTAATATATTGATGTCTACAGAATATACCACTACGGAGTATTATTAAGGAGTATTATTTTTTCATGATATTTATTATTTTAATGCAGGAATAAGCCCAATGGCAATTGCCTAACAGTTGCTGTCATAGATGGATATGCCTTTAACTCATCTGCTGAATTTGAGGATGATGTTTAGTGGAAAGCGGGAGCCAATTGATCCCTGGCCAACTTAAACCAACCCCAGGAAAATTATGTTGCACTCATGTTGATTCATATTTGAATGCTTATGGATTTCACTGTTTGTTTCACCTGCATGCAGGTCATCACCATGACGATGGAACCCAGAGTGACTCCGAGGACCCGGTCCAGACTGGGAAGAGGAGCAAATCACAGCAACCAGACCTTTCCCATCAGCCCGCTTCAGCCCACAAACCGTCTCCGCCCCGCGGGCCGTCTCCACGGCAGATGACCCCGCCCACGCCACCTGCCACGGAGGATCCGCTGTCCCGCTCGCCACCCGGATCTGCGTCGCCCCCCCAGAGTCTGGGAAAGTCCGCCGGGCCTGATCTCCACGCCCAGCAGGCCTTCGTCATCGAATTCTTCGACGAACACCCTCGCAAGAAACGTTCACAGTCCTTTACCCACCACACCGCCGGACATTCGGACACTTACTCCGCCCTCAAGGCTAAGCTGGAGAGGAGGAAGGGGGCGGGCCCTGGAGCGGCCTCGTCCGCACAGGCGGGGCAGATCCCGCCCACCCAGCAGGTCACGGTCCCCCTGAAAGGTCATGGCCACGGCGGTCCCCAGAGGGCCAGCTCCCTCCACCGGGAGAAGGCCGATGAGCGGGCAGCCTCTTCGTCCGACATCACCATCAAGCCCTTTGGCAGCCTGGGGAAGAACTCCAAGCTGGCCCGGGAGTTTGCCGCCGAATTCCTCAAGGAGACGAGCGGCTCCGCCGATTCTTCGAGAGACAAGACCCCCTCGCCCTTGTTCCCCTCCCCCCCTGCGTCCGCCCCCCCAACGGTATCCTGCGCTCCCATGATCCCCTCTGTTTCCCCGCCTCGGTCCATCTCCCCAGCACCGCCCCAACCCTCCACCCTCCCCCAGTCTGCTGCCGTTAGCCCCGCCCAAACCGCCAGGCGCGTCCCCCACCCAATCCGTCGCTCCCCTCCCCGCCCAAACCGCCGCCGCCGCCGCCTCCCCTGTCCCAGCCCCTGCCCCACCTCCTCCCCAGCACACGCCCGCGGGCCTGACCGTGGCTCGCAGCATGGACCCCAAAACCTCGAAAATGGTGCGCGGAGAAGAGGAGGACAGCCTGAGTGATGCCGGCACCTACACCATCGAGACGGAGTCCCAGGATAAAGAGGTGGAGGAGGCTAGGAACATGATCGACCAGGTCAGCTCAAAACACACCTCTTCCCCTCCAGCGAATCCTGTATTTACTTTGGTTAAGACCATTTGTGGGAAAATGACTGACTACCTTTTTTTTTTTTTTTTACCATACTCCATTATGAGCTGTTTTCTGATTGGCTTCTACTTCCACTCATTCTTATATTGTTGCTCGTTGGCTGAAGCTGATGAACCAGTGTCTTTCAACGAGAGGAAAGATGACGTTTAATCTTTAAACAAAAAAACACTAATCACAATGATCGATCTTGTCTGAGAGTTCAACATTTCTTCTCCATCTAACTAGTCTTGAGAGAGTATGGCTTGTTGGCATTAAAAAATCATTTTGCAGACTTTGAAGCTTTTTCTGCTTATCTGTATTTGAAAAAAATTAAGTTTGACAATATGTGACCATCCTTCTCACAATTTTTTGATAAACATTTTGAAGGCCCTTGCTCCTACCTTTTTGTAGTTCATAAAGTAACAGCAGGCTTCCAAAAAAAAATGGAAAAAAAAAAATTTTAAGTCCATGTGATTTAAATCATTACATCAATATCCCACGCCGTGATTACAGCTTGGATAAATTAATTTCTTTTTGTTTATTACCATGTATTGGTTTGTTTGCAGCATATTTAGTCCAGTTCATATTCAGTTTTGAATACCAGCCAGTACTCCCAATGTGTGAAAACACAGGCTGATATTTTTACGATGACAAATAAATAAAAAGGTCATTTCCAAATCTGTCCTTCCTACTGTAATCCTCAGCCTGTTATATGCGCATTTATATCAGGCTTTGAACGGCTGATACACCATGAAATAGGATTTATGGAAGCCACTTTTAATTGGATTTGTATTTGAATTGTTATTTTTTGGCTGACCGTGTCAACAAAGCAGACAGCGCACTACAATTTCACACTCTGCTCTGATTGGCTAATTTTGTTGTTCATCTTGCGATTTTCCTGACAGGTGTTTGGAGTTCTGGACTCGCCGGAGTACACTGGCGTATCCACGGCGACGTATCGGCCTGTAATTCCGGAGGGGGCGGAGCGTGAAAGCCCACGGCACGTTAAGCTTGGCTCCCTGGATCCGAAGGCAGCAGCAGCGACACAGCTCCTGAATGCAACTGCCCTCAGTGGCGCCCCCTCTGGCCCACAACAGGTATAACCCTGGCGGATCTCTCTTTTCTGAAATGGGCACTGAGGTCTATAACTGGCTAAGTTCACACTAGTACGTTTTCATTTTAAAGCTCCATCCACGATAAAATGCAATCTCGGAGTTTTCAAACTAAAACGGGGTCAGAGCGTTTTCAAAAGACTGTTTTCGGGGTTTGAAAATGCCGGAGTCATGTGGACACTAGGGGAAAAAGTAGCAAAAGTTATGCATTTTAAAATTAAAAGGTGTTAGTGTGGACAAAGCCTATGTGTACAGTGACATTGCAGCCATTCCTTCAGGTTTCTCACAATGAGGACAAGAATACTCCCAAATTAAAGCTGACTCTACTTTAACAATGAGTTTAATGTTCTAAAAACCCGTGTGCCACAGTACAAGTACTTTTTGCTCAGTACTCTACTTGGCTTTATGTAAGCAGGGAATGGCTGGAAATGATTCCGTCAGTTCTCGTCAGAGGTGAGTATGTTGACCCTTCGACAGTTAGTCAGGCTGCGTCGTGGTTACAGATGGAGTCCTCCAGCTCCGGGGCCCCAGGGGGCCCTCGGTGGGTCTCCCGGTGGGCCAGCCTGGCGGACAGCTACAGTGACACGGGGACCCCATCAGGGGCATTGGACACCCCAATTCGTGGCGAATCCACAAATGGAGGTAAGGGATCAAACCAATTAACTCTACGAGCAGTTAACTCCTTCCAGGCATAAGATCTTGAACTATACCGAACCAAACATTCTGTTACTCTTTTGTTGACCGTTTAGTGAAAACAGTGGGTCTCTGAAACAATGATTTAGGATTTTGGTAAAAGATCTTGTTCAGGGATAAATTTATTTTAAGATCATAACCTACCTAATCTCCTCACATCACAGCTAACCTCAAAACATTTTTATGGGCATATTGTAAATGACATTCTAACATTTTCAGAATGGCTCCTGTTGAAGCCTGAAGTCCAGGAAGTAGATTTTTGAAATTTTTAGCCTTTGAAATGAGCTAATAGGAGAAACTTTAATTTCTGACTTTAGGATAAAGGTTTTGAAAAATGTGTACTTACATGTTGCCTTGCAGATGGGAGATTTGTGGATCAGGATATGCCTTGTTCAAACTTGGAGGAGCCCGATGATGATGGAAGCCAAGGTTCATCCAGAGCCAGGCGGCTGCTCCCTCCAGTACCACCCGCAGAGAAGGCTGAGATGGCCGTCCCCAGCATTCTGGTCCAGCCAGAGCCCTATGCGGATGTCTCGGCCACGGACAGGGGCCCAGGCTTGCTCTATCAGCTCGAACCTGGGGACAAGCTGCTCAGTCAGGAAGAGCTGGAGCCAGACAGCCTGAGTGACACCAGCCGGTCAGACGATGGACCAATGACAAGGCGGAAGGGGCGGGGCCGAGAGTTGGAGGGGAGGGGTCTTCAGGAAGGGGCGGAGGAAGGGGCCGGGCCAGGGGTCAAGTCCACTTCTTTCTACATTGGGTCACAGCAGGGATTCTCCCGACGGGAAGGGGCGGCTCGTAGCACTGTACTTTGCCAGCCAGAGAAAGAGCAGGACGTCCCACACAAGAAAACCCCTGCCCCTGCCCCAGCCAGACCCCCAGTTAGCCACGAGCCTCGAAAACCCATCAAGCCGAACGTCTCCTCCCCCAATCTCCAGTCCCAGGATGTAGACTCGGTGCCGGCGAAGGAGCCCTCGATCATCCGCCAGGAGAGCTTCACTAAAGACCGACCCAGCAACGACGTCCACCTCAGCCGCCTCCCCCACATCTCCAGCCACCCAGCCCTGCTGGACCTGGACTCGGACCCCTGGGGCCCAGATGGGGACACTATCCCTCCCCTCCCGAAGGTTCCCGGCCGGGGGTCGAGGCCGGGCGCCGGCGATGACTCTCTGAGCGGCGAGTCGGACGTCGACACGGCGAGCACCATCAGCCTGGTGAGCAGCAAGAATGTTCCGGTGACCCCGGCAGCATCCAAAAAGAAGCCAGCTGCCACATCCGCCGCCGGGTCGCAGAAGGAGAAGCCGACCTCCGGGGTGGCGCTTCGGCAACCCACCGCTCGGGAGCGGCTATCGGAGAAGCGCCGCTCTCATCCCACCGACCTCTCCAACGGCAAACAGGACCCTAACAAGCGCTTCCAGCTGCGCCGTAGCACCGGGAACCGCGGCTCCCTGGACCTGTCGGACCACCAGCCGAGCTGGACCGGCTCCTCTTCCGATCACGAGTCGGGATCGCGGCCCGGGGTACGCCGGAAACCCGGGGCAGTGCCGCTGCAGAAGGAGGACGTCGGGAAGGCCGGGAAGAACGTAGTACAGCAGGCGCTGATCCGCTCCAACAGCCTGTCGGCGCCGCGGCCCACTCGAGCCTCTCTGCTCCGCCGGGCGCGGCTGGGCGAGACCTCTGATAACGAGGGCGTCGACACGGATCGGGCCTCGCAAGGGTCGGACGTGGTTGGGCCCGGCAGGCCCGGGGGGGACGGGAAGAAGCTCTCGCGGCTGGACATGCTGGCCATGCCGAGGAGGAGGAGCGGCTCTTTCACCTCCGCCGCCGAACCCGAGTCGACCGCTTCTGCCGGCGGGGGGAGGGGCGCTGGGTCCGCCCGTAAGCCTGCTGCGGCCGAGCCCAAGGCTGGATCTGGGGGACGCCAGCCCGTCATCCGCGCGCGATCCAGCAGCGCCAAATACCCCAGCGCATCCAGTGAGTACCGCCGACCGTCGCACAGCAGCTGCAGGGATTAATGTGAGAATGCAGCGCTACTCTTGAGGCCTTATGAGCGGCACTTCAACTGCATACAGCAATATTACTTTTAAGTGGAAATGTCGTAGTATTTGCAGTAGTAGTAGTCGTAATATTAGTGTTGACAATAGTAGCTTCATTGGCTTCCATATGACCATCACTTAACTTTATATCAGTTTTATGTTGTTCATAATGATACTGAATCAATCATTACTATATTTTTTATTGTTACCGGTAGTGTTAGTCCAGTATGCAGATTAACTCTGGCTCTTTAGTGGAAATGTTTTGAAGGAAGTTGCCATTGCTGTAAATGCCCTTTAGCAAAATGTAATGCCTGTGTGATTTGATTTGTATTGGAGAGACAAACCAGCTCTTTAGTGAAGAACCCTATGATCGGGCACTAACACTCTGAGAGGTTGTTTCTGAATTGTGGCTTACCGCTGCGCACGCTTGGCGGGAAATAAAATGTGTCCGGTGCTCGACTCGGCTGTGTGTTCATCTGGACCCTCTGGAGCACTGGTTGCCATGGAAACAAGGCTCCTGCTCTAATTTTGTTAATTTGCAGCAGGAGTTTAATTTTCTCATTTTGTCATAATCATAACCACCTATAGTGACGTCCCTTGCCACAACTCGGACACAAATACGATGTTGAAGAAAATATTTTGGACATATTTGCATCTCACTGGGGAATACTATCAATCTTCCTTTGATACTCCTATCCATGACTAACACCTCCATCATGCCATGTTTATTTTCTGTTGCTCTTCTGTGTAATGGTACACATGTTGCTAAATGAGGGGAATTCAGAATGAAACCTTTTCAAGACTGCAAATTTGGAATGTGATCCGTGCAGAACTCTTATGATTGACATTTTTTTCCATGAAGCAAATCATTTCATTCTTCAGTTAAAAGGTTCACTGTATTGGCTCTTTTATTGAACAACGCAATCGAAAATTACGAAACCATTTTCTGATAAAAGTTAGTTAAACCCCACTATGGTTGTACCCCCGTTAAGGGATTTACGTAAGTGAATCCCCATTTGGCCCAGGTGTGGAAGCAGTTTAAACAATGGAGATTAGATGTTTACTATTTCTTAGAGCGGAGTTGGATATGAGATCAGTGCAGGTATTTGGTTTTGCAAGTTTGAAAAGGGTGGCTTTAAAAGCATTTATCCAGAAAGAGCTGATGTGGGTGCAGGCTTTCATTCCAGCCAAGCACTTACACACCTGATTCTTACTAAGGTCCTTACCACAGAATCTAGGGGTTGTTTAGTAATATCAGGGGTGTAACTCTCATTCCAACCAAGCAGTTTTCACCCATACTGGCCCTTTCTGGATAGGGTTGTGAACCACTTGCCTTGACCCACCCTACTGGATACTGGGAATGAAATGAACGGTGCTGACCCTCGCTAACTGTTGAGTACACGGCTGTAAACGGGAGTACAGAGCTGGTTTCTGGGCTTTTCTCTGATGGTGATCAGTTACTGCAGTATCCGCTTCTTTTTCATCTCCATCTGCCTCTTCCTCCTCGCCCCCATCCTACCCTTTAACCTTTAACCCCTACGGCCCCGCTTGCCTCTGCCTCTGACCCAATCAATCGGGGGGAAATGAAAAGACTCACGGCGTCGGACGGACTACACCTCCACCTCCGAGGAGGAGTACGAGGCTAGCTCCGCCTCCTCTAAACCCAAACGCGCTTCTGCAGCCTATCAAACGCCGGCTTCCCAGAGGCCCACCCCTGCCCCAGTGCAAGCCCCGCCTAAACCCACCCACCACCGGGCGGAACAGGAAGAGGAGCCGGACCCCGAGGTCGACCCCTACCAGCACTGGTCCACTCACAGCGCTGAGATCGCAAGGTACCTGCTGGCCAGCGGAGGGCGCTGTATAGCTGTTCATGTTTATATCCTCATTGATACAGGGTTGTACCACCAGAAGCCATTCAACCCACACCGGTACTCTGTCCTGTTGTAGCCCTGTGCTAGGGATGAGCAACACGGGTCCTGGGGGCAGCACAGTGGCGCAGTAGGTTGCGCTGCCGCCTCACAGCAAGGAGGTTATGGGTTTAAATCTGGCCTGAGGCTTCTCTATCTAGAGTTCGCAGGTTCTCCCTCCCTTTGCCTTGGAGTTAAATTCACAGTTGCGACAACCTTCCAATTCAAGTCTAGTCAAGTTTATTCATAAAGCACTTTTAAACACGTGTTGTGCCAAAGTGCTGTATGAACACTGTCAGATAATGAGGGGAAAAAAGCAGACCCTACATTCATCTATAAAATCTTCGTATCTTTAAAACCATATAAATAAGGCATGAAAAATGAAAGTCTATACAATAAAAAAGCAAAAGCGACAAATAAAATGAACACACATGCCAACATTTGAAAAAAATACAATGAAGAAATAATAGAATTAGACAATAAAATTTGACACAACCAAACCAAAAGATCAAGCGGTCTCTGAAGCGAGGGAGTAAATATAAGTTTTAAACTAGAATTGAAGGTGATGACCTGATTTCAAGTGGGAAAGTATTCCATATTTTAGGGTCAAAAACTGAAAAGGCAAGATCCCCTTCAGTTTTTAGTTGGGACTGTGGAATTGAGAAAAGCTGTTTGTCTGAGGTACCTGGCAGGGGACTCGAGTAGGTGGCGGTCTGATATGTATCCTTGTGCCAAACCATGTAAAGCTCTAACAACGAATGAGGAAACTTTAAAATCAATTTGAAATTTGACCAGCAGCTAGTGTGTGGCTGCCAACTGAGGGGAGATATGATCCGTATTTCTTGAGCCAGTCAGGAGCCAAGCTGTGGTATTTAGAAGAGCTGTACAATAATCCAAATAAGGACATATCTCAAGCTGGATCAGAGTTAAAGAAGCTGCTCTTAATGACTGCACTAGTCTTTCTCTCAAAATTGAGCGAGGAGTCAAAGAGGACACAAAGATTTTTAACAAAGGAATGTGTGTTGGTGGTGAGAGGACCAAGTTGTGCTTTGATTACCTTTGTGGAACCCGGGAGGCCAACTATAATAACTTCTGTTTTTCACTCACTTGGTTTGAGAAAATTAATATTCATCCATTATTTTAATTCATTTAAACAATTCAACGGGGATCGCAGGCAAAAAGTATTTTCAGGTTTCAATGAAAAGTACAGCTGTGTGAGTTTCATGAGTGTAGCAGTGATATGATACCTTATGTTTCTGATAAAGTTGGAGCATATAAAGGGAAAACAGGAGAGGACCTAAAATAGGCCCTTGCGGAACACCACAAACTATAGGTGCTGATGACAGACTTCCTGTACTCACCTAAAAAGACCTGTCCTTGTATTGAACTAGATTAGGGCTGTGCCCTGAATTCCAGCACCACGTTTACAGTAAGATGGTCCATGAGACGATCATGGTGAGCTGTGTCCTAGGTCACACAGAGGTCAACTAAAATCAGCACTACACAGGACCTGAAATCAACAGACAGTAAAAGGTTGCTAGTCACTTACTGCAGTACTGACTCTGTACTGTGTAGTGACCCAAAACTGGACTGAAACTTGTCGATGAGATTGATTCAGGTGTGAAGAAGGCTGGTCAAAGACAAACCGTCCCTGTTTTTTTGACAAGAATGGTAACTTCGATATACCTAGGTCTGTAGTTTGTTAGGACCATTACGTCAAGGTTAGGTGTTTTCAGTAGTGACTGAACCCCAGCATGTTTCAAACTTACTGGAACAGAACTGTTTACCTGGCCGCTGTTATTCCCAATGCCCATAATACTTGGCCCAACAATGGGCAGTAGATCTTTGAGGATACATAAAGATCGGATGTCCAAGGGGAAATTTGTGGGCTTCATATCTGAAACGGTGTCACTGAGCTAGGAAAGAGCAATAGGGTGCAACTGGCTAAGAGAGCAGGATGGGAAAGCTAGCACAGATCAATGATGTGCTGAGGGAGAGATTGGGAGATCTTGCGTGATCAGTCTTGTCAATACAAAAAAACTTTTAAAAGTCATCAAACTTGGTGATGGTCGCATCAGCATGAACAGAGGGAAAGGGATGGTGAGCATATTTGTTAGTGCTGTAAAGCTCCAGGACCGGTGTTGCCCATTCCTGTTTTGGGTCTTGTAATAGACCAGCCAGATGCAGACATTTAATATGTTTGACCGCAAGCTCCCCTTATAGGACATCATGAGTTGCATCAGCTGTGCTTGTGGTGGAGAACATCAAATTCTTTGATTTGGATTGTGGGTCTTGCAAGTTACCACTGCCCAGAGATTGTGGATGCAGGTGGACTAACAATCCACCTGATCTGTGTCTGCTTCTGTGTTAACATGTGTTTGCCCTGCGTTTTACCCCAGGCTTAGTCAGGATCTGGCCAAAGACCTGGCCATTCTGGCCCGAGAGATCCACGACGTGGCCGGCGACGGTGACTCGCCCGGCGGCTCCACTGGAGGGGCAAACGCTGCACCCAGCACTTCGGCCAACACGGCAGCCTCCAGCACCTCCGCACGAGAGGAGGTAAGGTTTCCGAGGAGCCAACCCCACCCCCGTTCCAATTTTCACTTGCGTAGATGGCTGTACCTTATCGAATTAAGCGTTTGGCTGGTAATCAAAGGTTGCTGGTTCAAAGCCTGTTGTAGCAACAGTAAGATTACTGCTCATTTAGAGCTTTTGTACAAGGCTGCAATCCCCGAGTTGCTTCAGGAGGGATTGCCTCTTGCATAATTGAATTAAGTGTCACTTTGGACGAGAGGGTCAGATAAATAATAACTGAAGTTTTTTATTTAACATTGGGATTTATCTTTCTCCTAAGGAAGAAGGTTGCCAGGTCTTCAAATCACTGTTTTGCGAATGTACAAATTAGGAAGTGTACTAGCGTTCATTTAGATTGTTCTCTGCTTTGCTTTGCTTCAAATGAAGCTCATGCTGGAGTGCTTTCACTTGGCGTGAACTGTAAAGCTGTTGGCTTTCTCTTCGGTCATGCTAGCTCATATTGACAGATGTTCTTCTTTCTTTACGTGTCCGCAGAGGACATTTTCACCATCGCAAGTCATCTCCTCATCTCAGGTGCAAATCTCATACCTGCCACCTTTTGTATTTATCGCTCAAAGATTTATTTTATTGTTTGCTAAATGGCAGCTTTTGGTGTTCTCCTGTGGCATTACTCCTGAATGTGAATGCTAACGTAGCTTCATTGTCCACAGCTTGGCATGCGCATGCTTTCATCGTAGGCTAGATTTAAGAAACCGGCCAGGAATTCACCCTGTTCCTTTACTGGCTCACAGTTCAGTATTACCGTCCCTAGTTGCACATCCCACGATGGTCTTTGGTGGCTTGACTTTGCTTACTTTGGCTCTTGCTTTCAGTATTTTCCCTGCCTTCCTCACTTTCGAGCTTGATGCGCAGTATCTCCCCGCCCTCTGGCTTCATTGCGGCATGTGATTGGCTGGGGTCCATCACTCTGTTCTTTAATGTTGACCCCACAGTTGGTCCAGCCCAATCCTGAGGCCAGCCTGAGCTACCGGAGAGTTCCACAGGGCTCGGTCTGGGCTAAGGACCCAGACCGAGGCAAAAGCACGAGCGATCAAGACCTGAGCACTAAAAACCAACCGTGGAACCAGGAGGAGGTCAATATTTAACTTTCTCTATATTGTGAACTACTGGTAGTTTAACTATTGCCCGGGCAGACCTGCCGAGGAGTGCGCAGTTGGCTACAGGGACTCTGCTGCAGTTGGGCCTCCCAGTCGTGTCACGCAGTTGAGTCCTCCGCACTTTCGCGAGTACTGACACAATGTCCTGCAATTGGGCAGGCCATCAAATATCGTCAGCAAGCAACACTGTCGATTTAGCTAGATTTGCTGTTGGTCTCTAGAAACCCATTTAAGAACTTCATCTTCAGGTTTTTTCGCCTTGCTCTTTTCCCCCATTTGAATTTGTCAGTTTTGCTCACTCTTGCATCGGTTGTTCTAAAGCACGTCCGCATCCATTACTTTACGCAAAACATTGCTAGTGCTGTCGTTTTGTGAAGAGTCATCATCGTCATGTCACAACTTGAGAATCCTTGATGAATGACCTTCCCATTATTCCTGTAGAAGGGTGAAATCAATGGTCTCCTGAAATTTTGGACCTCCTTAATAAAACAATTCAGTCAGTCTGGCAAGTTGTTACCATCCCTGGGATGGTGGTACTTGTCCTCATTAAATAGTACCTGTTGATTTCATCAGGATTACTGGCAGAATAAGAATAAGCTATTGATTAAATCAGGTTCATCATTTGGGTACCCTCCTCCCTCATTGCCAGAGGATTTCAGTCTGATCCTGCATCCCCAGTTCAGCTTTTACTATGATTTTTCTCTCTTCCTGGTTGATCATTTTGGGGCCAAAATATGCTTTTCACGAGAGCTAATAGCCCAGTCGGTGAAGTCCCACCCATAGGTTCCAGTCCACCCTCATTCTGCCGCACATTTTGTCTGCTAACCATGGCTGTTTCATTTGCCGGAGGCTGCCTGCACGTTGATGTAGATATTTTTCATCGTTTCCGTTTTGTTGCTATCATTGTGTAAGTTGTTATTGTTCTTTGTCATTTGGAATGTCCCCGTTTTGTGATCAGTGTTTTATTAGATCAGGTGAATGGACGCACAACCGCATGTAGGCATGAATGTCCTCCTACGTTTACTTGCTTTATGCGGCTGTCTCGCAGAACTACAGGATTTTGACACACGAAGACATCTGTATCCTTTGTAGTTTTCTGCGAAATGTCAAATTCAAATTAATACAGACCGTAAGGTCGCACTGTGTGACTTGCACCAAAGTTGTTTGTAAAAATAATGCCAGTCCGGGAAAATTTCTGAGCACTGGATATCGAAAATAATGCTAAAGAATACTGATGACAGTACTAGCGGATGAGCACAGAGTCATCTTGACGGTCTTCTCTCCTCAGGTTGTTTTGGACAATCTCATGCTGAATCCCGTCTCCAAGCTGTCCCAAGCTATCCGGGAAAACACTGAGCAGCTGGCGGAGAAAATGAAGTGAGCCTTCTCTACCACTCCACCTCATTATGGACAACCATAAACGCACCAAGAGTGATCCTGATGGAGCAGGATAACTTCGTATTGCAGGAATCACCAAATCTGGACCTCAAATTCCAAATTCACCCTGGTTTTCTTCTCTTCCCTTTTCTGTTTCTGATTGGCCAGACTTTCTTTACCAGTAAAGGGATGTGGAAAACCAGCAGTTCTCGGACCTTGAGGACCATGATTAGGCGATCCCTGCTGTATCGTTACTGATTACAATTCGTCCTTGACCGCATTTGGAGTTTGGTCATAAAACTTGTTCAGTCAGTTAATTTTGGAAATAGTGTTGGACTTTGATGGCATGTTGAGGAACAATTTGGAAAGTAGAAGCTAGTTTGAATCTTGCTGTAATACCATTCGAGTGGGGAAGCTTTCAGACCTCAACTACAAATGGAAGAGGAACAGCAGGACCTTTTGGGTCTTGTTTCACGAGTACCAGTGGATTGAAGTGTGTGAGATGTCTTCTTGTGTTCCTCTTACTCACAGAGCGCTGTTCCACAATAAAACTGAAGTGTGGGAGGAGATTGAAGCGAAGATCAATGCTGAGAACGAAGTTCCCATTCTCAAAACCTCAAACAAGGTTGGTCCACATTTCCTCCGCAACTATTATGAATCACGAGGATCCCTCCACGGCAGATTGTCAGTGAGATCTTTGTCTCTTTTCAGGAAATCACTTCCATTCTGAAGGAGCTAAGAAGAGTCCAGAAACAACTAGAAGGTCAGTTTGTCAAAAATTTCCAGTTCATATCCTCAATGATGTCAAAAAGCAAACATTTATTCTGACGCTTGCATCAGGGTGTAAAGCTGTGGAAATTAAAATCACGTCATTATAACATCTGTGTGTATCTGGCTCATTATGCCAAAACAAACCAGAAAGGATTGCCTGTAACTCATGGTTCCATGGTGAGAGGGTCCCCCTGAAATTGGTGTATTCAGGCTGCTGTGAGAATGGATTTCTTCAGTAGATTCAAAAATGTAAATAGATCCTGAGTTTTTGAGATATTAGAAAAGAGGGTAAAACTTTACTTGAAGGGGTATCCAGAAGACTGACGTGACACTGTATTAACCATGACATAACAACTGTATTATTAACCATGACATAACACTTGTCATGAACATGAAGGGATCTTTATGAATGTTTATGACTGTAAGCAATAGTCATTCGTTCATATGTCATTTTAATTGTTGTCATTGTTTGGGATGTCTTTGTAACAACTTTACATTAAACAAGACAACATAATCTGTCAATGTCTTTAACGCCAACCCTAGCCCTAACCTTAACCTGAAGGGCATTAAATGACTACAGTCATAAATATTCATAAAGATTCCTTCATGTTCATGATGAGTGTCATGTCGTGATGTCAGTGTCTTGTCTATCTTATGCATATTTCTTTGCACAGAGTGTAACTGAAAGAGTTGGCTTGTTTTAGAGTTTGGATGTGAGGCTGGTGCTTTCGAATGAATGAACACACAAGTTCACTGCTCACTCCCCTCCCTGTGGATCCGTTCTCTGTTCCTCTGCAGTGATCAACACCATCATCGAGCCCGGTGCCAACCTGGAGCTGGCCGCCAAAGCCTCGTCATCCGCGGGGAAGTACAGAACCTTCACCAAGGAGAGTCGGACACGCAGGGGGGCTGCAGTTGGCGGGGGCACGGCCGGTAACGGCAGCGGAAGGGGCAGGGGTGCCACGACCGGGGGCGAGGGGGACAGGTTTGCGGCCTGAGGGACCTTTGAGATTGTGCCCCCTTGTGGCTGTTTTTGGAACTGATGTTGCGATCACTCGAATGTGCTCTGACTGTGAACTAACTGGATATATCTGCTGACCTGTCACACCAAGGAACGATGACCAAACGAAATGTAAAAATCTTGTGGAGGGAACGAGCTTCGCCAAACGAATCATATACGAAGCGACGTCATACGTGTTGTCTGTTTCACTGTGACTGTGGCCTTTGTTTCTGGTGATACCTGTGCTGAGTTTTTCATGAAATTTCAAAGAAGAATGAGAGCAGGAAGTGGGAGATACTCCGTGCCTCAGTTTTATAACGTCATTCTGAAATTCAAAATCACAAAAGGAAAACTCCTCCCTCCTCTCAGTCCCTAAAGTCAACGTATCGATGTAGCCTACTATAATCATTTGGTGTTACAGGTAACAGATTTTTATTTATATATTTATTCATTAATTTCTTATGCAGTTGGATGTTTCAAATGGACATTAGCTGTCCATTGACTGCTGAAGAAGACACCAATACTGTCTTGTTGCGGACTCTATACAAATGCATGCCAGCCGAACGTGCTGTCCTTTTAGTTACTGTACGCTACAGGCGAAATGCAACTCGTCTGTTCTATGCCTACGAGATGATGAAGAGGATTTTGGGTTGTATTGCTATCTGCTTGAACGCAGAAGTTAAGAGTTAGCTCAGTTATCTTCTGCAAGTGTGTACTGTTTATGGATGTATATGGTTTGCAGTAGCAGAAAATGAGAATATGCTTTAAGCTGCTGGCAACACTTTCTGAAAGTATTTCTGTGAGCTTGGCCCATATGAAGAAGAGGTCTATTCGATGGTACGTACAGGTATCGCATTTAATCGAATAGCGGAATGAACTGTTTGTCGATGTGGAATGCTGAATGTGTTCACAGGCTGTGGGTGTGAAGCTCTCTGTGTTTCAAAGATCAGGTAAATGTTGAAGTTTTATGAATGAATCGTTCATGTATTGTTTCGGAAAGGACCTGGTAGCTTGATGACCTCAGAAAACAAAAGATGGTAAAAATCATTTGGAATGGAGTGCAATGCTTTTGTGTACCCCTTGGGCATTTCTTTCATTCTACGGCGCATGTAGCAGTTTATGTACAAAGAGGTTTCTTGAGATGTTGTGCGTAACCTTTTTCGTGGTTATACTCAAAATGTTTATTCCCGGAGTAACAGCAGAATGGTAGCCATTAAGACAGTTCTGCACCTGTGCCCTAGTGAGTTTACTTTTTTCTGTTTTATGTTGGCCGACCACTGCAGGGGATACTATTGCATTATATTATTTTGAGTTCAGAATTAATATGTTAGAAAACTTGAGCAAAAGTGCTTGTACAAACTGGTTGGGATGTACTGTCATGTTTTTTTTTTTTTTGTTTTTTTTTTTAAGTGGACATTGTCTGAAAATGGTGTAAAATGAATCAGAGAGGAAATGTATAAGCAAAGAAGTCAGAGACTCTAGGCCACCAAAAGAATGTGAATCTTTTCTGTATTTGTCTTTAAGCATCAATATGTGTCTGCCTGAGAGCGTTGGTATCAGTATAAGTGTCAGATTAGTGCTTTGACAGTTGGCCTACTGCTCATGTCCCAGCGTTACAAAATGTATATTCCTTGGGGATGAACTGCTAATCCCGCCTCCTGTCTGATAAATCACTGTGGGCTCTTCGCGGACTTGGTGGGTGTCAGTGTCCATCAATCCCAAGAAAAGTCCATTAAGGTTTCTCAAAATGTGTGTCTGAATAAACTTGCAGAATCTGAGGGGAAAACCCGAAGTAAGCAGAAGGGATTCTTAGAGGTCTGAACTGATTGAAAGCCGTATTTTTGTGCGGCGTATTGGAGGAATGGTTGGCATTTTGACGAGCTTTAATTGCCGCGTGCTGTTCTACGTAGCAATTGAAAGGTTTGTGATGCACCAAGCTATCGGTGTTGTTAACCGCACATGTGAGAGTGTGTTCAAATTTTGAATGGGACATGGTTGGGCAACATCAAAGGGAATGAATGTCCCATAATTTTTTAGAACCTTTGACCAATAAGGATAAAATAATATTTTCTCCTTTTACATTTTACATTTGATGACCAAATGTGACGTAGTTCAAAATCAAAACCTAACAGTGAAGATGCAAGTTTTAAGGTAAATGTCTGTGCTACTTTAATAATTTGCTTCATCGCAACAGTGTACCGAAAATCACCAGAATTTGCAAGTGTCATGAAAAAACACATGTATAAAAAAAAAATTATTGTAGGCTACAGGGTAAATGTAATTACATTGCACACAAGATCACCTGAGCACATCCCTGTATTTATTGCATGCTGCCCTTATAAACATAATGTGCACAAAATGACACTGGTTTATCGTATTCAAGCGAAATATCACTAATTCCTTGGCCGGGTTTTGTAAGAAGTCTTGATAAAATGTGAAGTATAAATTTTAGTTTAATTGGGCGCCCCTGTCTTTGACTTTGTGTTATAACATGGTTAGACACGAAGTGGGCGAGGGAAATATCCAGGTATTGAGGTGGCATTGGAGCATTTGCGCACGCTGCTTGTAACGGGAAATCGATCGCCGCTCGAGTCCGAAATCTGAAACGGCGCCGTCAGTCTGTCCACTTATAGTGTCCAGTCGGGAAAAAAATATAAACTTGTTCTTTCGTGACGCTTGACCGTTATAATTCTGACCTCTCTGGAAGTGGTCGAAGAAGATAAGTAGCTTTAAAACAGGGTACCATTTCAAGCGGTTTTATGATCTGCTGCCAAACTCTGAAACCAGCTTTACATGAGTTATCGACTGATGAAGCTTCCTCTCTGACGCGATATTCAGAGTATTGTACTGCGGCCCGTGTCAGTTCTCACTGGAATCCAAAGAGCAACATTCCGTCGTCTTTGCAAAAGCCTTAATATAAGCAGCTTGGCTGAAAACTCTGGATCCGTGTCCCCGGCTCACTCGTCGACCTCCCCATCGAACTTGAAGCAGACACACTTGCTCGCTTCATTTACCCATTTTTTGAAAAATGAAAATCTATTTGGAAAAAAGTTTTTTTTTTTTTTTTTTTTCTTGCACATGTCCGTATTTCTTTTACATTTTATATGCCTGCTGTATATAGTGCCACAGTGCCATCTGTTAGTTTCTGGATTGGGAGACGATAATAGCGCTTGGGCTCTGCACTTCAGGACTTCGGGTTGTTGAAGAAGAATTTGAGGATTAAGTCCAGACGGTCAGCTTTGCGGGTTTTTTTTCCCCCCCCCTTTTGTTTTCATGTGAACAACGGAATTCCAGCACTTTATAATTAAGTGCCCATATTCAATCTTCACTATTTAAAAAAAAAAAAAAAGAGAGAGAGAGAGACTTTGGATCAACTTGAAAAGAAATTCTCTGAATTGTTGTTCTTAACTTGGTTTTTTTAACTTCAGTATTTGATTCAGAATAAATTTACTAGGGTTGTGGAAAAATAATTGATGAAATGTAATTTTTGGACTTCAAATCCTGGCCCATTGGGTGTGGCGGCCCCAAACAGCATTGAGCTGTTGGAGAGTCCTCAGTAGCTCGCCCACCTCCTGGGAGAGAGAGAATCTTACTGTAGCCCTGATAAGTAGATAAATGACTGCCCATCTTTACCCGTGGATTGGTCCAAAGTAACCAGTAAGGCCTTTTATAAGGATATTTTGGATCTACATGTAAGATTAAGAGGCGTTTATCCCCCTGTTGTTTCAGATAGGAATTCATATTGTTTTAATCAGTTATTTTGTGCTTGTTGGGATTTATTTATTTCAGATGATACCACCCTAAATGAGTGCGGAATTCCTTATAATCTCCTGTGCTGTGCTACACTGTAGAACATGAGAATTATTATCTCCAGGCCGCACCGTTTTTGGCTGCACTGATAGCACCTCTGTGTCCTTTAACCGTATTTGTTCGCACTGACGATGGTAACCAAACCTTTCGCTATCTGCTTGTTTCACCCGGAAATGTGACTGTGTGTGAGGAATGCTGTAGAGAACTAAAATCAGAATATAACTTAAACAAATATAAAGGCAATGTGAAAAATGTAAAATATGTATCATGCTGTTTATTCGGGTTAAACTTGTGGCTTCTTCACCATACGTGCACTAGTATGTTGTTTTTTGAATAATGCTTTATTGTTGGAAAAGTCTCTAACATAAGATTGAGAATAAAGCTGAGTAGTGTATGCCGTACATTAAGTGTCTGAAAACCTACTTTTGTGTATGTCAGCATGACGAGAGGATGAATTTTGTGGAGAGGGGTTAGAGAGATAAGAGACCGGTCGGGTCGCCTGATGCCGGAACTATTCACCCATATGCTGCTTGCAGTTAGCATCACTGCTGTTACTGTGTGATGTCACACACCCCATTTCTGTTTGCGTTTTTTTCTGTTTGCTGCTTGTAAGTCATGGCTAAGCTGTGGACAAAAAAGAAAACAAATGACAGTGTTTACCGCTGGATGTTCGTGCACCAGAATAATGTTTTTTTGTTTTTTTTTTTTTTTTGGAAGTTGGTCAGTTCTACATAGTGCATTTTACTGTTTGACCAGTATATCACATGCAATTAATTTTTCCTTGTTTATTTTTTCCAAAGTCGGTAATTTATTTCCCATGGTATGGATTTTGTTTGTATATTTCATGAATTTGGTTAATTTGTATATTATGCAACATGCCAAATCTATTTAATTTCCCATTTTGTTGTTTGTTTTTTTTATATAATGCATTTGTAATACTTTGATTTGGTTACTGACATGGTGAAAATATTTTGTTTGATTTGTAATGTTCTTTGATCAGTGTTAGAAATGTAAATTAGAATGTAATGCAAATGCACATGAATCATTTAAAGAAAAGTCACTAAGTGTATATATTACCTGGAAATGGTGGCAGAATATATATGGTGATTACTTTGGGCAATAGGTAATTTTGCTCTCAACATTATTACGAACACAAAGTGCATAATAAAGAAAACTTGTATTCTGCGATCTTTGTTTCCTAAGTAAAGAACTTTGCATTCATGCTATACAATCCATAACAGGATGTCTACATATGTGTGCAGGACTAGGAAAAGGGGTCACTTGGGATTTTTTTCCATTCTGAGATTAACGGGATCAAAGTTCAACTTGTTCTATTTAACCGAAAATGCATGTGCAAAGCTAGAATTTCAAACACTTTGCTGTGAAAAACTTGGATCACTCTTTGATTTTGTTGGAAAATCTAATTTTTCATAAAATGACCCAAGTGACCCCTTTTCCTAGCGCTGCACACACATGATTTTAGTTTGATTGGTCAGTGGTTCATTTTTCAATGTGCTGTTGTTCAGCTAATACTCCAGCCACAGAGAACACGGAGATCAATGACACTGATGTTATGGCAGAGTCTATAGGAATCAGGATCGGACCTTTTGGTAGCCACATTGCAGAGATGAGGAAATCAGTCACAAAAAAGCACATTTTAATGAGTGAAGAATGAAAGAAATGCACCGGTACGGTTTACATCTGATTTATTGGGCAGTTCAATTTCCTCCTCTTTAATTTGGAACTGCAGGTGTGTTCTGATGGCAAAAAACAGCAGGTATATTTGGCTCTTTGATTTCCTAAGGCTGTTAGGTTTTGTTGGGATTTTGGTTGCTTGAAACAGGCCTTTAGTAATTCAAAGGATATATACAAGTCATAGCTCAGGATTTAAGATGACTGAATAGTCTTTTATGGCAGTGCAAGGCTTTGATGACAGTGATTGTAGGTTCTACACTCGTTTTGGACAACATACCACTGCGCACACGAATAACATCACAGTTAACATGGATAAAAGTCGCAAAGAAAGCAGATAAATGCCTTTTATATCTCGTACTGGCCAAGACATTCAAGTAAAGTCAATGCAATCTACTCAGGATCACGTTTAGCTGGGGAAAAAGTCATCAGTCAACCCTAGTGGATTCTAAACGAAACCATAGATACTGGCACGAGTAGCAGGCAATCGACCAACAACACCTGGATGATCCTGGAACGGGGCAAACTGGCAAAAAACAATGCACTCTGGGAAATTAAAATTAGGAGAAAATACTTAAACCCTCGTCTGTAAGATTTGTCAGAAGATTTGCTGCTAAAAAAAATGACATTGGGGGAAAAATAAGCTTTTCTTTTATAAGACTATTTTGGACTGACATTAAAACCAACAGAGAGGATCTGAAACTGCAAAACAATCACTTGGAAACATGCAAAGAGAACTGTGATTCTTAAAAAGTCTGAGTCCTATATGTGCTAAAAACAGTCCATTCATCTCAAAACAAACATCTCAGAACTGAAAATGACGATTCGGTGTAACCAGTGCCTCAGGACCGCTGCTCAATAGCCTTGCAGAGTGAATAAATGTTATGAAACACACATGAAGCACCACATTGAGGGATCTAAGCACCTCTACGGGATCAAGAGGCGTCATGTTTAATATGGAGCTCAGTTTGACCCTTAAGCTTGAGCTTTTTGTTTAGCTACACTACTGCAGAGCAGAAACCTTCCCCAAAAGAAATAAGAAATAAGACTGTGCATTTTGTTCAGTGATTTCAAACCCTTTTCCAGCAAAAAGCAAACATTCAGTTCATTCGCAGGTACAGAGTGTGCATTGATCAACCGGGCAGTTAAGTGACTTCTGTGTACTGGGGGTGTGTTTCACGCTGTGTGTTCCTGAGTCCTTTCTGTTCAGAGTTCAGGTCTGTAGATTCATCTTGAAGAGAGGATAATCCCAGAAGAGTAAATGGATTGTGATTGATTTCCTTCAGTGATGCCGGGAATGCCAGGCACCCCCAGTCCTAGAACATCTGGATCATGGACTCCCTAGACTTCCCGACTCCGACCCACTTGACTGGAAAAGAAGACATGAGGGAATCCGGTTAAAACAGGCCTCAACCAATCCCTAAATTCCCCTAACTCAGGGGTCTCAAACTCCAGTTTATATTGGGCCACACGCTCAGCCGGGTTTGTGATTTATATCCAATCAGCTGGCAGTTTAGACCCTGGGAAAAAAAAAAAGTTTGCAGACTCTTAGCCAATCAGTGACGAGTGTGGGAATGAACCAAAAACCAGCTGACACATCGGGTTCCTCTACCATTTGAGCCAAGATCCCTGCCCAAAACAACTCACTGCTGGAAAATGTCCAATTCATTTTTGACAATTAAAATAAAACTCACCATTTTGAACCACTAGCATTACAGGCTACAATGCAGTATCCATGTCACACACATATGAAGCCACAACAAAACTGAAAGAATATTCGAAGAAAGTTGTAGCATTTTGAAAAGTGATAAACATTTTTTTGATATTTAATCCCCTTTATTTTGGAGAAAGGGCAAACAACACTTGATGTCCCAAAGATGGATGAATACATCTCTTTTTTTTTTAATCAAACTTTTAACTTCTACAACTGTGTGTGTTAGCCAGCGCTTCACTCCGAATGGACTGAGAGCTGATTGGACAACGCAGGGGCCGATTCCTCCGGGAGAAACTTGGGGTTAAGGGCCTTGCTCAAGGGCCAAACAGCTGCTCTGATATTACTATGGCCACAATGATGCTTGAACTCCAAACCTTCCCCCTCAAGTCCCACTTAAGCTTGTTAACTGCTGGGCAAAAAGTGACCAGAATCATCTATTGCGATCGCTGCACTCACTGGGAACACCGATGTGGTTCTCCACGAAGCGGATGTAGTTCTGTGCTTTGGGTGGAAGGTCGTCCCACTTCCTGGCGGCTGTGGTATCGCTTTCCAGCCCGGAAGTTTCTCATATTCCACCTCTACTTTGTGCAGTATATCCATGTTGGCTGAGAAGAAGGACAGAAACGCATTTATTCATACCACTCCTAAGTCATTTGAACAGAAACAGTAAACAGTAAACAGTAACAGTAAACCACTCATTCACAGAAAGAGCCAACATCACTGATGACATGCAGCACAAGGCAAACATCTTTGTGCTCTCTCACGTAAAACCCTGGTCACCTCACCTGGGAAATAGGGAATTCTTTTGCCATTAAGTTTATAGGCCACCCCCACTTTGATTTCATCCAGCACATCAAGTATGTCCAGTTTAGTTAATGCAAACCTGCGACAAGATAAAGAGGACAAGGTTTCAGTGCAGCACAAATACAACCATAATTTCACTCTCAGAATATGACACTATCAGCCATTCTCCTGTAGATGGCAGCATAACACTTTACAATAAGGGCCAAACGAACCAGCATGTAGTGGCTGATGATTAACTCAGGCCTACCAAAGAAAACAGCCAAGCTGTAACAGAAGTTTGTCAGATGTCTACCTTTTTCAAAGAACCAGCAACACACAACTGAAAACTCACTTGGTTCGTCTCTGGGTTTGTTACAGGCCGTGCGATTTTTTTGAGTTTGGTTCTGGCGAAAATGTAGTAACTTCAAAGTGTTGTGGTGCGAAGTTTAGCGAGAATGTGGCATGATTTCGATTTTGTGTTGCTGGTTATTTGAAAAAGGTAGACATCTGACAAACTTTTATTACAGCTTGGTCGTTTTCTTTGGTAGGCCTGTAAATGCTGACAACTGAAAAGATACCCCGTGCACAGCAGTCCGGCTCTCCTGAGCGCCAGCTGGGGCAGGATAAACTACAGTGACGTGATGCGATGCACTGTGATGCACTCCGCCCCAAAATAAAATGCGTTTCCAGGGAAACAAAAAAAAAAAGGAAATCCCGGAATCACCAAAATAGCAACAGGCACCAGTTCACAACTAGTTCTAAGCATGTCCCAAATGTCGTTGAAATATTTGAAATAGTTTATGAGATATGACCCGAAAACGGTAGTGTTTCAGACTTACAGAGTCACGGCATTACGTAATTATGGACGGAGGTTAAAACAGCATTTCCTCCACTTTCGCGGGGGACGTAATGATCACAGTGAGCCGAAACACAGTATTCAAGCGTGCACAAGAATTCTGCTAGGATTACAACTGTTTATTGATGGATAACAAAAAACAAAACAAAAACAAAACAAAAAACAAATGTAAAGCAAGTGAACGACGTGTTTTGGATCTTACTAATGCCTGTGATCCACTTACGCTCTTAAGGCTTCCGCACGCAAGCAATCGTGGCCAGTCGGAAGCTTTTGGAAGCGCCGGGAACCATCCGAAACTCGCTCAAACAATCGTAGAAAGTCAGAGTGATTGGGGGAAAAATTTTTATCCCATGATCCACTAACGCGAGCATTTCCGATTGATTTTTGCCAACGTCAACAATGAAGATGGCGGTTGTTTTTGTTAACGGTTTCTAATTGGCTAATTGCAGAGGAAATATTCGCCACCTAGTTTGCACTTGACGAACCGATACTCCCGCACCCTTCCGACAACTCATACCTTCGGAAAAAAATCAAACTGGTTTGATTTTGTCGGAAGAGGGATCCGCGTGATCTGATCCAGTCGGAACCTGTCTTATTCACGCGGAAGGGTCAGAACAGGTCGGAAGTCATGATCCACCTATGTCTTGCGCGTAACAGAAATTTCCACTCGTAGTCGCTCGTAACTGGTCAGAAGGGGAGAATCGGGACAATCGGAGACCTTAAAAGCGTAAGTGGATCACAGGCTTTAGTCTGACTCACTGTTTTAGTGTTTGCTTTTTGTTTTATTGTTATCCATCAATAAGTAGTTACCATTTTAGAATCTTGGAGTGAACAGGAATAGTTCATTTAAACTAATCAGTGAAATTGATAAATTCATTCAGTTTGAAATGATGTCAGTTACACGCCAGGCTACTGCCTGCCTCAAGGGAAGAGGTGGATGGACAGGTTTATCATTACATCACACACTAAAAGAAAATGCCAAACTCTTGTCATCTAACTCCACTTCTTAAGGGCACATTTAATGGCCTGGAGCCTTTGTTCAAGTGGGCAGTAAATATTACTCACGCAGTGAAGCCATTGATCATGTGAGCGTAGCGCAGGATAACCAGATCCAGCCAACCACAGCGTCTCTTCCTGCCCGTGGTCACGCCCACCTCGTGGCCCCGTGTCTGAAGCAGCTCGCCCACCTCCTGAGGAGTAGAAAAGCCAACATTACGGACCCATGTCATCCTAGATAACCCCACCCTGCGACGTGCAGTCTGAACTCATACCTGACAGTCATTTCACTTCATTCAAAGAAGTTTATGGGGATTAGACTTAATGGGGGCTAGTCGCCCCCATGCGATGTGGTTAAGGGCCTTCTTCAAGGGCCAAACAGCTGCATCAATAGCCTGAATATCTAATGTGTGGGCATTCTGTATGGTTTTCCCAAACCCAGCTAACATGACAAAGTAGAGTTCCCAACTTGTGACATAAGAATTCTAGACAATCTGGTTCACGGAGCCATTTTATTTCCATCGCGTTATCGAGCATTGTCTCATTGTCTGGGCACTGTCTCAAAGTGAGTGAGATTTTCACCATTTTCTCTTTTCTAAGGTCCAAACATTTTCTCCTCTTTTGCTTGTCACAGCCATTGCTGGCTGGTTTTTTGTTTTTTGCCCGAAATTAATGCACATCCCTTCAAAAAAAAAAAAAGAACAAAAAATTCAAAGATTTTCATTTTGCAAATTGGCTCAGTTTCACACATTGGAAACAAAATGGTTCCTGTTCTTGAATTGTCACGACTCCCTCCATTTAGGAACTTTAGGATAAATTAGCTAGCGTCATTACTTACTCACACAAAGTGACAGGCCAGGCTACAGTAGTGTACTGTAGTTTCTCAGTGGGTCGGTGACGGTCTGGGCGAACTTACGTTGAGCTGCTCTGTGGGGAAGGCCCCGATGCCCACCCGGGTCGTGTAGGCCTTCACCACCCCGTAAACATCGCCTATGTTCTGTGGGGGGATGCCCAACCCGGTGCACACCCCACCCACGGTGCAGTTTGATGATGTCACAAAGGGGTACGTTCCTGCGGGAGGCAGGATAAGAACAAATGCCAGTCGACATAAAGTTCCACACTGAACATATGTTTTTTCTGCGGTGAAGAATGATCAACTTTGTACTGTTATGGCCCCAATTTGTTATGGCGTCATGGACAGCAAGGGATGACAGACAAAATCCTTTAAGTTCAACAGATTTAATTAAACAAACACATAGAACTAATCTACACCCTACACTACTGACCAAGATTGAAAAGAAAATAAAAAAAAATGAGATATTTACAATTCCCTGTAATGGAGATGGGCTGCTATGTTGTGATGTCCTGGGACAGGAAAATGCTCCAATACAGGCAAAAATCCACAAAAAGCTTAACAGGTCTTGAAAAGAGTGACAGGTCTGGTCAAATGTATCCTTCCTGCAATTTCTCCTACTACCACACTCTCTCGATTTTTCTCCTTATATACTCTTTTCCAGCCCCCTCTGAGGCATGCCCAGGACATGCCCAAACCTAGCTTTAGATTGCTTAACAAAAAAAAGTCAATACTGCCCTCTAGTGGCTTTTTACCACATTACAGTACTTACAGGAGATAGCTTATCTGCTGGAATTAAATGAATCACAAAAGAATGCCTTTTAACTAATAATGAGTCTTGACCTGTCTTCAGTCATTTTCCTGGATTTAAAAGTTTTCGAACGATTAGAATCATCCATCGGCAGGTAGACACACAGTCTCCTTAATGCTATGTTGTGGAGATTAAATAGGCAAATAAATTAAATTCAGAAAAATGTTTCATTCACTTTACAAAAAAGATAAACCAATTCATTAACTTCTCTGTTTGTTTTTAGCATATCCTGGCTGCGATGCATATCTAAACTTCGCTTCATGATTGTTTAAATTCCAAGACAGAAAACGAAGATTGGGAACAAGAATCCACAACTGAATAATGTTGATTGAGAGGCAATATCGCGTCAAAACACCTGATAGAGTGAAGTGCTTTCAGAGTTCAGTAATGTTGATTAAAACAAAAAATTGAAAACAGGTCAGGACTATTCACTAGTTTAAAGGCATGTTCTGTGCTTCACCAGTTTACCAACTGTCTCTGGCATTTACATATTACAGTTATCACTTTTTTCTGAGCAAGTGATCTGTATGACTTAACATAGTAATGCTTAGGGGCAGATTTTCCAAACAAGATCAGGAGCCTCGGGAATAAGCTTGATTCTGGTTGCAAGGGCCAAGCACATTGATGCACACGTTTTTTGCATCCCTCTGGTAAAGCTCCAATCGTGTGTTCTCTTACCAAAGTCAATATCGAGCAGGGCAGCATTGGCACCTTCCACTAGGATCTTCTTCGGCGGTCCGTGAAGAGCCTCATACATGAAATACACCCCGTCTCGTACCATAGGCCGTATTCTTTCAGCATATTCCTGTGAGGGGAAAAACACACACACACACAACCCATGCACCATGACCTTTTCCGTGTAATCATTATGAACAGTACGAAGGATTGATAATAATGATCTGAAATTAAAAAAATAAATTTTCTCTCAAAAAGCCAACTGAGAGTAACACAAACACAAATACACACACAAACAAACAAGCACAAACATGTTCAAGTTCACGTTTTGATCATTATTTAAATTCTTGCACTACTTCCATCTTCACCTTTTAGGGTTTTCTCAATTTTGAACCTGAGACAACATTCAAAGCCGACGAAACTGGTAGCCCTTAAATATTATTTTTTTTCTCAATGGTTTATTCAAAAAGGCCGTAAATTACTGACCATGTGCGCAGACACACACATATTCACAAATAAAAGCACTTGAGTTTTTCAGACCTTTAATTTTTTTAGCTGAGCGTCAACATCAACCTCCAGAGTAGGGAACATGGACTGGTACTGCTGAATGAGATTCTTAAACCTGAAACGCGATATTGACCAAACAAAAGCACTGTCATGATTACAGTCTCCCAAAACACTGCACACAAAAAGCTCCGTAATAATTGGGACAAAGATATATGTACTTTTTCTCGAGCTGGTTCTGTTATCGTCAGCAATAGGTGAGAAAACTATGAAAGCAAAGTGCTATTAATTTTACAATATAGAAAAAAAAAAAACAAAAATAATAAACCTCTCAATAAAAGCCATAATTCTGCACTTCAGCGCAATGTGTGGTGATTTGTTTACAAGTGGGAAATCGCGGAAACAAAAATCAAGAAAAAATGCCCTTGTCAAATAAATAATCAGGCTCCCACTATCATCACATTTCCTCACATTGCGATCCTCCAGTACATAAAAAATACACATGAAAAAAGATACCAGATGAATACTGGCAAGATATGAGGGCTACATGTTTTTATCACTGAGTGCATCTCCTAAGAGAGGCTTTACCTGGCAGAGAAGTCTTTGAAGTCCGCTAGTAAGTCACAGATGCGCAGTCCAGTCCGAGATGCTTTACTGGAGTAGGTGGGGCCAATGCCCTTCTTGGTAGTGCCGATGCTGCCGTAGAGGGACAGGGCAGCGTATGCTTTAGACTGATAACAGAACTGCACTGTTTTTATTAGACAACGAACCCTGAGAGATGCCCTGCGCCGCACCCTGAATCTCAAGTAAATCACTACAAATTTTAGAGAGCAGACCCTGCAGTATGTCTTGGTGTAAGTGTGAATTAGAGTTGTGTATCTCTGTTTGTGTATTTGACTTGAGTGTCTGTGTGTAAGTGCGTGTTTGATTTGAGTGAGTGTGTCTGTATTTGAGTCTTGTGTCTGCTTGTAAGAGTTTGAGTTGCGTGTCTGTGTGTAAAAGTATATTTGAGTTGTGTGTCTCAGTGTGAGTCTGTGCATGACTGAGCTGGGCGAGGCTAAGTGTGAATTTGATTTGTGTGTCTGTGTTAAAGTGTTTGCGCCGCAAGTCTGAGTATAAGTGTGCACGTGAGTTGTGTGTTTGTGTTTAAGTCTGAGCTGAGAGTAAGTGTGCGTGCGAGTTCAGTGTTAGTGTTTAAGCGCTTCAGCGGAGTGAAATGGAGTTCTAAATGTAGATTAGTGAAAAAGACCACGCCTAAAAACGTCACTCCATTCATCTACATCCTAACCAACCAGCCTATTTACTGTACACTGCCTTCATTCTACAATCGTTATCCGTCTCATTCCGTGTCCCTCCCTCCCGTTTCCCTCCATTCGTCTCTCACCCCGTCACTCTATAGGAATCCCCCGGGATTTGAAAGAACCTTTATGACTCCAAGAAGAGACACAACCCCCACCTCGAGTCTCGTCGCCTGGGGCTTCCCGCTATCCTACACTGGTCACAACCTACTCGACTCTATTCCGTCCTTCATCAGTACGAATTCCCATGCTTATTCAAGTCAATAAATATCATTAACTACTATTTCAGGTGTAGTCTGAAATTCATTAAAATGTGTGCGCGAGTTGTTTCACAGTGGTTGACTCACTTTTTTCCATCTTGCGCTTGTCTCAGCACCTCCTGCAGTCCATCCACTGCTTGGTGAAAATCAAACACTGCAGAGCACAGAACACGAGCAGCGTTACGCACACCGACTTACCAAGTTCGATATGCTTGCACACAAACACACACCAGTAAAAACATACATAAACAGGCATGCTGCATATACATACATGCAAGAACATACAACTACATAGGCTACCATACACACTCCCAAAACACTCACACGACTTCCTGAAATTAATATTTCAAACCCTGTCTGAAGCTATTAGCGAGAACACTGATCCTCACACAAGGCTCTTCACACCGGATACGGCCCAACGTTCTGACCTCATAGTCTTAAAATACCCAGCGTCTCAGACGTACCAATGTGAGCTCGGTCAGAGATGACCAGTCGTTTATCCCAGTCTTTCAGTCCTGTAGGAGACATAACAACTTAATGAGTCGCAAAGCTTTGTCAAAATAACTTCAAAGTTCAAGATCAAGGATAGGCGACTCCTGTCCTGGAGAGCCGTAATGGTCGCAGGTTTTAGTGTATTATGCTGGGTGCACACACCTTGTTCTCGAGGCATTAACCCTTTGAGCGCGGAAATAAATTTGAAAGACTTGTAAATTTGAATATTTTGAACTGTTGAAAACCTATCATGTGGCCACTTGTTTGACAGAGCTCCCCTGCGGGAGCTCTTTCAAACAAGTGGCCACATGATAGGTTTTCAACAGCTTTGATTTTGAAATCTTACACCGTTGAGCGACCTTAGTCGGGTATAGAGCTCTAAGGGTTAATTACCTGCTGATTGACAGAAGAGTACAAAAGCCAATGAACACTGTGGCCCTCCAGGACCCAAAGTCCCCATCCCTGTCCGAGACTGTCACATTAAGCGTCCATCATGTTTGAAACGGCATCACTGAGAATGAAAACTTGACAGAACTGAAAACGATAGCCCCCCCTACCTTTCTTTTCGTTTTTGTCGCCCTCTTCAAACAAGCCGGGCAAGTGTATGACAACACCGTTTCCTGAGGCAGAGCAAAGGATTATTACTACACTTATAACATATCACCATCACCATTAATGTAAAGTAATGCATTTTCTTTTGTTATATTACTGTTTATTATCATCATATCATCATAATGCTTAACTTTATTTATGCTCTTGTGTCTTGTAAACTGTAACTATACATATTGTTGTTGTAGTTATTATAATTTTAGGAATAGTTCTTGTTCTAGTGTGCACATTCTCATTACTTTATTTTGAAGTTTTTATGGTGTAAAATGTTTATTCGTTTCATATGCTTTGGCAATACAAAATGTCATTTTGTCCTGCAAATAAAGCTATTTGAATATGAGAGAGAGAGAGAGAGCAGAGTTCTGACAGGCTCATTGTTAGCAGAACTCACCGATGAAGGAAATGGCTTTGGAGTTGATAATTCCGCTCGGGAGCAGGTGGAAATCGTACTCCTTACCGTCCACCACTACTGTGTGTCCTGCGTTGTTGCCCCCCTGTCACAAACAAAACAGTTGAATCAGGGAAACACTGAGAGGGTTTGCCAAGGTCAAGCAGCCTCTTCAGACTGGCAGTTTCCCAGCATGCAACTGGCTCTTTTCGATGTCCAGCACACGAGGAGACAAGCTGAGACGATCAAGTCACTAATACCCTGTTAGCTCTGCCAGTTCTGGAATTTACAAGGCCACTCTATCCCACGTGAACTCTCTTTTCCTTTGGCGAGCATCCAGGATCTTACACTGTTTGTCCTCGAAGACCTTTGTGCTCAGGGCGCCGACAATGCTGACTATGCTCCAGGTCTGTGACCTTTGACGTTGGGCTAAAAACCTCCATATTTTGTTGCGCATTTAACTTGATCATCAGAGTTTCTTTTCTTATTTTATCAGTCACCTCCATTAGTTATGATAGAGCAAATTTTCTGAGGCTTATTTAAAATTTCTACTTTTCCTCTGAACATCCTGCCAGGCAGTGAGTTCAATTACATATTTCTGTCCTTGATTAGCACTGAAACTAACTCGCAGGGTGCACCCTAAATCCAAAGTGGAGGACTGTTATTGCGACTAACCAGGAATAATTGCAATACACCATTGCTTCACTATTGTGTTTATCCAAGAGGAAAATCCCAGACACAAATACACAAACACAAAAAGAAGTGTGTAAATCATGACAGCCAAATCACTGGCAAAACTTTCACCAATTCTTGAATTTTTTTTCAGATCAATAGTAGAGTTTGTCCAATGCCAGCCTTACACAAAAGAAGTTTTCATGTGCCGACAAATGTCCAAAATCGGAACAAAATCATTAGAGTTGAGAGTTTTGCTTGAGTCGGAACGCACGCTCTTGTCATCTCGATCGTTTGCTGCAAGGAGGTTGTAAAATCTTAATGTCTGTTTGTCCTTGTGTAAAAAATCCATGACTTTTTGACACATCGTCTTTAGATGTGAGAAGGAGACAGACTTCAGACTTTTCAAAGTCTTCTCTTGAACGGTAGGCATAAGACACTCTACAAACATTTCCGACCCACATCTAGTCGCAGATACAGGGCAGGTTGTTGAACCTTTCTCGTGTTTTCCGAAGTAAAACACACATGTTACAGATAGGACACAAATATAACAGAGCGCTGAAACGCTCGCCCACTTTTCTGGCAGAAGTGGGTTTCCGGGGTGAGCAGGAGGGGGACACCTGATCCTGTCGTCTGGGGTCTGCCCCCCTAATCCGTCCCCGAAAACAGATTAATCATTTTGTTTTCCTCCCCAAACACACCGACAGGTTCCCCTCACACCCCTCATGAGCCAGCCCCAGTGTGAAGCGGGAGGCAGGTGTGACCCCATCTCGAGAGGGACAATCTATTTTAATGTTCGTAATGGGGGTGGTAGTGACACCCCGCTCTCTGCGTCTGTTTTTGTCCTGTCCCGGAAAGGGGAGGCGGGGAGTGCCCTTCTCGTATATCATGAATGTGACCTCGCTCTTACACCAGACGGACGGACGGACAGACAGACGGCACTGCCAGGCTAACCCTGCCGCATGCAGAGTCTTCATTACCCAACACTTACATAACATTATTGTTTTCTCATGATATTTTGTTCTCCAAAGCTTTGGTTTGAAGTTTGTGATGTTAGCCTGAGCCGGAGATGGCACAAGAAAACTGGCAGGACTGTTAAGGGAAAAGGCCCCACGATCGAGATTAAACAGCTCATATTAGAGGATATCTCAGGGGAACAGTCACGGGGCTCCATGTTTACAGCAAACCGTCACATTGGCTGTTTTGAACTTAGTCACCTGTTCTTCCTGTCTCTCTTCACTTTCCTCTCAAAATACAGCTGATTTTTTTTTTCAATTGCACAAATAAGTACTAAGTAATATTACAGCAAGTAAACATGGGCTTTACAGTTAAAACCAGTTTATATATCGAGGGCTGACTGCAATAAACAGTTATGTCCAGATGTTTTACATTGGACATAACTGTTTATTGCAGTCAGCCCTCGATATATATATATATATATATATTGTTCTGGTTTTTCATGCTACAAATTTCATGTGACTGACAGATTGGCATGAAACTCGCACTAACATAATCAATGGATGTCTTAAAAAAAAAAAAGTCAAATACACTAAATTTCCAAGCAGAAGTCTGAGTAATTCCGTGTACAGTTTTATTTTCAATAAACATCACTCAACGAACATTTTCATGGTTAAATTATGTTAATTTGTTTGGTGTTGTTCAGAGCTGATTTGTCGGCTCATTGCAAACGATTAACAAAACACAAAAGCTGATTCAACTCCTTTCATTAAGCCATACAAAAAAAAAAAAAAAAAACACTTTACAAATGACCAGTTAAAGCAAAACCAGGCATCCTGTTAGATAGCATATTCACAATGTACAAGTCATATGAACTTATATTACAGACTCCTATTTGTTTACATTGCATCGCACATCGTGCTTTTATGACGGAAACGTCTCACTACTGCCAGCACAGGGCAACAGAAATTCTCTGGCACAGGAAGTAGGTCATGGACCGGAGACCTCAGGGAAGACTTGAATCAGCAAACAGCACTTAAATTGCTTCCAACATATTGTGTCCACTAATCCATTTACTAGCACACATAATTCAGTTAGGCCTATTTTTCTTCTTGAAGTGGTGTGACTGCGACCGAGGTAAAATTGGCTTGATGTTCGATATTCGCCGGACATTCATTAAGCCAATTTTACCGCCGTATGGGAGCGATCGTGTGACGTAAAAAGCACTATCCGTAAGAGTAGTTGCACTCATTATCAGGAGGCAAGTGGTGGCCACGCAAGTGGATGTGGGAAAAGCATTTACCCCGGAGTGCTCCACTTAACCATACAACTTATTGTGGGCTGTAAAAGCAGGTCACGTTTTTGAACAGACTATTTTGAACAAACTGGCAGCAGACAACGTTAGCCAACGGATGCAAAGGGTCAGAGGAGGTGAGCGGCTAAAACTGAGCTTTTCAGTGCAGTTGTGCAAAGGCATTTTCCATGACTTTGGCGTAATTCACCCGCCACGGTGTCTGTGCACGGCCATCGAAAACGGTATGGTCAAAAGAGTAGCCTATATTACGCTTACTAACTGCAAGCAATTAATGTGTCTTCAATGGTGTACATTACGCTAACAGTAACGTTAGCAAACGCTGGAGTGTTGTTGAGGGCACTACTGCCTTGTGCCAGCAGCACAGTGAGAGAACAGAAATCAATGGCAAATATGACAGCGCTCGTCGTAGCCTGCACTCTTCAGTTTGGGAAGGTGAACCCCATCCTAGACTACCGAACAGTGGCAGGTCAAACCTCATGCGATTAAAGGAACATATTTTGGCCTGGTTGACCACAAACAAAATGATTCAAACTGAATGCTCGACATGCGAAGTAATTAGGGTGACCTTTGGATAGTTCCCCTTTAATCTGAGAAGCAAGAGTTCCCAAATGTGCTGGACACTACCGAGCATTTTCACGGGGGAGAGGATCTGCAATTTCTTAAATTCTCCTGTCATGTTAGCTAAGGCAAAATGTGCTGACAGTAAACCAGCAGCTGCTTCTGCAGTACAACCATCTCTTCTGCTGAAGCCAATGTAATAATTCTTTTATCTTTTAAGGAAATGTAAATACATCATACGAAGTAAAGAAAAAGTAATAACCACGGACAGGGAAAGTGAAGAAATGAAAAATTTCTCATGTTCATCACAATCAAGGTGCAATTATTGAATTAAGAGAAGAAAATAATACTATGCATATTAATGGAATCAATATGAGCTGATAATAGCTCAAAACCACTTAAATAAGTCAGCTGATAGAATCACTGCAAAAATAACAGCCAGAAATGCTGCAAATTAATTGAAAATATAATTCTCAAACTACCTATTTATTTTATTTTGTAATTATACTGGCAAAATTCTGAGTTTTTCACACCAACAAGTCATAGTTGAAACATTTGCATCTCAAAATTATCTGACTCTTCATTCCTGGCCATTATTGGCCGTCACCTATCCCATCATGCACACAGAAAAGAGATAGGAACAAACCATTGATGGGAATTCACCCACTCACTGTGGCACAAATATCATTGGCACAAACTCATATCTACACACAACTTAGTCTCCAATTAGCCCGACAAGCATGTCTATGTACGATGAGAAAATCTGAGAACCCAGAGTAAATCTGCACAAACTCGGGGAGAACACCACACTACGCAGAAAGGCCAATGCTAAAATTCTAAACTAGGACTCAATATCTCTGATGCAATAAATATACAGAAAACTACTTCTCGTGCATGCAGTTGACTGACAGTTAAAACTCATTCCATTTATGTTTACCAGCATCCTAACCTTGCAAAAATGCTGTCACTAATGTTGATGAAGTCAAGTGCCAGTCATAGATCACAGCACTACTACACCATAACAAACTTCGCCATTGAACTCCAGTAAGATTCTTGTTTAGCTCCCAGGATTCCTTTCATCTTTCTACGTCCGAGTTTAGAGGCTGGATCTCATGGCATCGTGCAGCGTCGCTTGGGATTAAGGAAAAACTGTCTAACCCGCCAGGAATGGGAGGCCCGGGGAAATAATAATTAACACATCCGCAAATCTTTCCTGACTGATGGGCTGTCTGATTGGAATTGACTGAACAACTGTCTGACAGGCTGACTGACGGACCGAGTCCATCACGCTAAATGATTAGCAACCTTTTCTGAGCCAACATGTGATCAATCATCTTGACGGATCACAATTTGTTACAGAGGATTCCGTGTGAAGTTGACTAAGGGGCTTAAAAATCAGATTTTGGTTTCATATTCCTACAAGACCACTGACTCAAATAGCAAAGCGGCAAATATCCTAAAAATAATGGATATCAGTCCCTTCAGCAGTGATATCATGTGAGCTCTGAGCTTGCCAACTTGAGCCATTGTTTTCTACACATTCTGGGAGCAGATTGCGCTTTAATTATGTGAGCATATGTACACAATGCATTATAATTTTGCAGAAATGCTATATTCAAATATGACGAATGTCACGCATCTGTGCATTATTACGGAGGCGGACTGCAACATACTAGCGACCAATACTTTCTAAACAAACGACTCGTTCAATCTTACATTAGGAGCGGAGTTGCGCGAAAACGTGCACGAAACCACGCTGACTCACGGTGCATTTTGCGCATGCGTCCCTGTTGAATGTCCATGAGTGAAGTAAGTGCTTGACCGCAATTAGCAACGCATAAACCACGTCGGCACCAGGGGAGAGCTGTATGAGGGAAAAGGCTCTTCACTCCGAGGAAAGGTTTATGCTATGTTTGTCTTGGCCTGTTGTCTTCAAAGGAACATTGTTACTGAATGCGCACTTGAGTAGAAATTCTTCTTGCGCGCACTGCCGATTTTCCCTTCCTCTAATGTTCTCTCTCATACTGTATCTTTGACTGAGTAACAGTTGGATTCTTGATAGCCCACCAAAATAGTAGCGAGGCTACTGTATAATTAGTGTTTCCATACTGATTGCAAAATACAAGGCCAATTTAATGTCACTCACCAGCAAAAGACGCCAAAGAAATCGCAGAATGGCAAAAAGGCAAGGCCCTGAACAATTAAGCGACCCCTATAATAAGCACGCAGGGAAATATAACTGTTCTGCGAATCCAGCCCACTGTTTCATCTGGAAATGCATGTTCTACTAGAGCAAATTCAGTATGAAATCACTGAGAATTCTGCTTATCCCAGTAGATGAACGGAGGCCCAGGGAATGTCGGTGTCTGCGGGGTGCTCCAGTTTTTGATTTTTGATCCAGTTTATCCTGTAGCTATCTTGATTAGAGCCGCTGACTGGATTGGAGTTATATCTGTATATTGATCCAGTTGTCAGAAAACTTCCTTCCAAGAGTGAATGCTAAAACACACGGGATCAAGGGATTCCACATGCAGTAGCTGGAAATCCTGGGGCTCATTCATTCTCAACAGGTACCTTTACAGTACCAACAGAGACAGTGAGCTTACATTTATTTTAAAAAAAAAAAAAAAGGTTACAGCCGTGAAAAAAGCCGGCAGATACCAGTCTAGTCAAAGTTTGCGTTTAACCCCATAATATTTACAGACTTATATAGGGGTCCATTAAATGCAGCTGCTGTATTCAAACCTGCAAAACTTCAGGCCTATTTTAAATTCCAGTGGAGATACCAAGGTTTCCTGCAATCCCAAATATGTACTGCTTAATCACAGGGAAATATGAATACAGTGATGTTCTTGAGATTTTCCATTTGATGCAATGCTGTGGCCATAAAAACTTGACGTCCTGGGTTTGAATATTTCTCTTCAGTGAAGCGCCGCAACCAGCAGATACAGAATATGTGGCATCGTCTAAACATTATGAAAAAAAAGAAGCTTTTTCTGACTTTGAGTCTACCTAAGGGAAAAGTTGCGTGAAAAATCAGTTAAGGGGTAAACTGGTCTGAGCACAAAGCCATTGACACTTGGTTTTATTTCCTCTTATGGTTAAGCAGGGACACGCATGCGTATTCACACGGATATACACCTTTACATATCGGCTGTAGCGACAACATTTCGCCCAAAAATTATTGATTTAATTTCCGAAAGCTCCAGTGCGAAACCGTAAGTTGTAGTCACCTGTTGCAGTGGAAGCATGAAAATCCCTGAATGAGCAACTCAGTGATGTGTTACGCCTCGACTGTCATTAACAATTGGCGAATGCAATTAATATTAAGTGCACCCGCAGCGCGGCGCTTCCATCTATCCTGCTGCAAGCTCTCTGTCAGCAAGCAGTGACATTTAACAAGGGCAGGAATGCGGCGTTAGAGGGGGACCTTTAACACCCAAGCAGAGACAAAGTTCAGCACATGATGCGCAGTCAGTAACCGACCCAGCGCAGATTCCGTTACACCCACCAGAAGAGTGCTCAGGCCATTCTTGTGACTGCCTCACTGCACTCTGGTTACACAGCACGATGATTTGCCCGTATTTTTAGTGTCCAAAGTGCTTTTGATGTAACATTCAACAGCGTCCAACAGGGATAAAGGCATAACGTTACTGTTCCTCCTTCGCAGGACGGAAAACTGAGTTTAAACTGAACTCTTTAAACTTTCTGTGGATAAATCTTCTTTTGAAAACTGATTTACCGCAATCATGCTGGCGGACTGCCGTGAAGGCTTTCCTCTGCAGCTCGTAATACGCACATAATATTCCGAAATGATATTGATTGAAGCGTCGACGGCAAAGCACTACACATCCAGACAATCTGGCATAGAATATTAGTATAAATCCTGTCGTGCAGGTTAATACTTAGGAAGATAGTAAGAACTCGTAATGGAAAACAGATGATCATGAGAGCATAATATTCCATGACTCGGAGTCAAAGTTGAAATAGTGACGAGGCGACGAGGACTGGGAGGCAGCCAGGTTCTACAACATTAGTTAGTAAACTTCCCATTTACCTGACATCTGCAAATGATGTCCGACTCGGTCGCCAGTAAATCGACCACTTTTCCTTTGCCTTCATCACCCCACTGCGCTCCGAGGACGACCGTAACCCTGTTCCCAACGTCGTTGCGCGGTCGTTTTACCCCGGCACCAGGGTTTGTGTAATTCTTGTGATCCTTTACCGACCAGCCGCCCGACATATTTCCACACCAGCGCAGTTGCAACTGCAGCCTGTTGAAATGAAGAAAGAGAGAGAAACAGCCCCCCGGTATCTGAACTAGATATCCATGTCACCCAAATACGGACGGGCGGACCGTGATGTCAGTTTACACAGGCGCACAGCAATCTTCAGAGCACTACCACGCCGAGGAAATACAACAGATGGTCTTGAGAACTGTTTCTTAGTCAGCCAATCAGGAAGTACGATACCGGCCCATCGCGGAGACTTTAAAATCCAAGGCTTCTGGCACAGTGTGATATTCTTTTTGCAAAACAGTTATGAGCATATTAAATCAAAGATCACTGACTCACTTGGTTTATGCAAACGGATTCTTGATGAAGCATGATTAAGACAAAGCGCAAGCGAAGCAGTCCAGAAAAACAAAAATATAGGGGAGACCGGGGTTACTTCGGCCAGGGGGTTAGGTTTGTCACCCCAGTTTTTTTCATTGCAAACGCACTGACGGGAAAACGAAAATGTACAAATTATGTGACATCCCAGCGACGTCATCTCTTGGAAAGAAGAGGGACTTGTGTCATGTAAGTGCTTTGTGCCTAAATAACTGAATTTTGACCCAAATTGTAAACTTTAAGTTTCTGAAAGAAATGCACCTAGCTTCTTTGAAGACAAAGATTTCCACGGTGTTTTTACTGTTTCATAAACGTATGTAACTAGAGTTATGAACAACACATAAGATAAAGGCCTGCTGCGATCATGAGATGAGAGATGCGGCCTGATTTCCAAAATGGGAGCACGGGGCTACACTGGCCAAGCAGCATGGGGTTAGTTCGTCAGGGTGCTGAGGTTACATCACTTGTCGGTCCTGTGTTAGGCCTAAATTAAAATATTCCAAAGTCAAATATAGGAGCCGATTTATTGTTTTTCAGACACCTATAGTGTCTTAATAATTCTAATATTTGTATTTATTTTATGTTTATGATAGAGGACCTATTAGGGCCTTTGTTTGGAGGACACAAGTATGAACGTGTAAGGGTTTGATCCTTGCAGCCCCCCCCCCCGTCTCATTCTTTCACCTCCACCTTTATGGGCCACAGGTGGGGCCCATTGAAGTGGAGGTGTTGGCAGAGTATTTAGGGTTGGCAGGTGCCAGCCCTGGGGCCTCTGCGTTTCATTCCATTCCTTTGTCAGTGGGAATGTTTGCTGCTCCTCTTTGGTGCCTTGGTCCTTACTCATCATCCAAAGGTGGAGAGGAGTGGGTCCAATGCTTCTCATGCAAAGGGTGGGCACATGAGGACTGTGCAAATGTCAGTGGGCTCGCCTACATATGTCATAACTGCAACTCTGATGGTGATTATGCATAAATCATAACTTGTGTTGGTTCGTTGTAAAAATAAAACAGTTCTTACCATTTCTGTTATGAGAATATTGGACTATCTTTTTCAGTTTCAGCTGATTGCCAACTATGACGATTTTTCCCCACCCATCTGACGAAGTAGCCCCGGGTATGGGGTTACTTCGGCATGTTTGTGACATATTGAAAATTGAATATTGTGACATAAATATATGTGATATTGAGATTGTATCAATACAAGTTTTGTAGGAGACATTCTGCACTACACATATACCATAAAGGTATTTCTCTAAGTTTTAGCAACAAAGAGTTATGGAGCCAAATTCAAAATCATGACGAGGTAACCCCGGTCTCCCCTACTGTACAATAAAAGAGAATCCGTTACAGTGTAAAAAAGTGACGGCAGGAATTGTCTTTACTCACACAAGGACTGATTTTCAAATATGTAGACCAGAAAATATGAATATAGGCTAATTTGTCTGTGGGTCAGTGCCAGCTGGCAACCTGCGAAAAAGAATTACCGGACAGATGCGGATCACGTGTTTATCAAATGGTGTGGATAGTTTCCTTATCCTAACACATCAGCAGGTCACGTTGCCAATAATTATATAACAAATTGACAGACACACAGACAGATAAGCACCACAAAAGACAAAATGATCCGTTTCAGGACAAATTTGGGATGGACTTGTGTGGACGTATTGGTCGATAGACCTATTTTGATTACGGGTAAGAGTCCCGCGGCACTTGCCCCATGCGTAATCAGCAGGGGTCAACAGTGGACATAAGTAAATATTCAAAGATTGTGATTGCGGAGCATTTAATCAAACTTAAAGGCAAAGACACAGCCACAGATCAGGAGACAGCTAATTTAAAATACGCAGCCGTCACTTTCAGTAGGGATGGTGTGGAAGATTGCAAACCTGTGCAGCTGTTGACATTAAAAAAAAAACAAAAAACAATCATATGTCTTTACAACTGAAACACAAAGCTACTACTAATAATATCATTTGTACCAAGAGAGGAAAATTAAAATAGAACTATTCAATTCGGCTTTATTTGTGTTCAGCCTTATAGAGACGCAGCCGCAAATACGCTTGATAGGAATGAATGTGGACAGAGTTGTCGAGTCTGTTACGTGAGAAAGAAAGAAAGAAAGAAAGAAAGAAAGAAAGAAAAAGAGAATTTCAGCCAGTCCAATAAACATTTTTTTTAAAGCTTGGGCAAGGATATTGGAGCCCCTTAGAACAAGAGTGGTCTAACTCTTTTATTATTATTTATTTATTTATTTATTTTGGGCAACTATTGCACTGAGCACTTTATATCGAGGGTTTGGAGCACAATGGTGATATGTCCAAGGGAGGTTTTGCAGGGTATAGGCAAATTTGCCCAAAGCCCAATTTGAACCATCTTCTGGTTATATGTACCTACTTGTGGGACTGTTCAGAAAATAGATTCGAAATGTGGTATTTGCATACAGGAAGTGAACTGTGACCTATTTAGTGATTTCAAGATTTTTGTGGGGCAAGGCCTCGAAAAGTCCATATTTAAACCCATAAATGATGGTTCTAAAAAACCAGATGATTTTTAATGGCTACACAACAACATGACAGACATTTTGATACCAAACATGAGTGCATATGTGAAAAACTGAAGAAGTTTCAATTTTCCATTGAAAAATGCATCTGTCTTGATGCAAAAGGTAAAGTTCATCTTGAAAAACAACCAGGTTCCTATGAAAACACACCTAAGATATTTTCACAAAAGTTGCCTCATATAGTTTGCTAAATAATGTGCGAGTGTCGTTAAATTGTGAGACCGGTAACATGGTGTATTCAAGCCATTTTTATTATATACTACATATCTCTCAGAAAAGCCATTTAGATGTTTTCATAAACTGTTGTACATTGTATAGGTTGTATACAGGCCTTGTGGATTTTAGGATGTAATTTTAGACGGAGAATTTTCGAGAAGCCATTGGTATTGTTAAGCATTGGTCATCGTATTGTTTACAAATGGAACACCTTCGATGTGATGATGTTCCACACATTAAATCAACAGTTGGACAGGATACATTGAGAGGATTTCCTTGGATAAGGTCTTCCTCATCTGTGTGTTGTGGTGTGAAGTTTTGCGGGAATGTGGCATGTTTTCGATTTTGTGTTGCTGCTAATTTGACAAAGGTCGACATCTGACAAACTTGTGTTACAGCTTGGCTGTTTTCTTTGGCGGGCCTGCCCCAGGTCCTGTAGCAGTAAAGCAGCCCCAGACCATCACACTACCACCTCCGTGTTTGAGTGTTGGTATGATGTTCTTATTCTGAAATGCTGTGTCAGTTTCATTCCAGATGTAATGGGACCCATGTCCTCCAAAAATGTCCACTTTTGACTCACGAGTCCACAGAATATTATCCCAAAAATCTTGGGGATCATCAAGACGTTTTTGGGCAAAGGTGAAACAAGCCCTCACTTTCTTTTTTGGTCTGAAGTGGTTTTCACCTTGCAGCTCTGCAATGGATGCCATTTCAGCCCAGTCTCTCTCTTACTATGGCGTCGTGAAGAACAACCTTACCTGAGGCACGTGAAGCCTGCAGTTCTTTAAATGTTACACGGGTTCTTTTGTGACCTCCTGGATGAGTCCTCGATGGGCTATTGAAGGAATTTTGTTTGCCGGCCTCTCCTGGGCAGGTTCACCACAGTTCAAAGTTTTCTCCATTTGTAGATAAAGGCTCTCACTGCGGGTTCCTGGAGTCCCTTGCGGAATGACAGATGTCACTTACTTTGTTTCTTGCTTGTTTTCAAATTTCTTCAGATCCTGGCATCATGTGCTGCTTTTTCCCCAACTTCATATTGCCAGACAGGCTCTATTTAAGTGATGTTTACATTCAACAGGGCTGGCAGTAATATGAACCATAACGTATGGGACAAATGACTTTGGTTGCGGTGCCAGACCCGCCCGATCGTGACGTAACTGCCAATAAACAAAGGTAAAAATTCTCACACAATCTTCAATCATATCAGAAGCATTTATTTCAACGGTTCTCGCAACATGGCAGACAGCAACAAATTCACCAGTGATCATTAGTTAAACACAAGGTATTATTGCTGATTGGAGATAAACCACTGCCTTATTAATTATGGACCTTTTTTTTTTCCCCAGTTTTCTCGTGTACCGCAGGATGCCGATTCATTACTAAACATATACAAACATAGACTTCAGACAAACTTCAGAATTTATTTCAGTCTCAGTTTTAAGTGATCCATTGTTATATAATAAGATGTGACTGATGTAACTACGCATTACATCCCCAGACTCCTATAACAGTGCATTTGACAGTGCTGTTGTAATTGCACCCGTACTACATTTCTACAGAGCTGGCCAATGGAGAATAGGTCTCATTCCATCCACTCAATTTATTACAGGACCGTTTACACTGCTCCAGTATATTTGCTCTTCACGTGTTCCTGATGTTACCTGTGGCAAAGGTATACATGCTTACATCCAGATACACTCACTGATCACTTTATTAGGAACACCTGAACACCTGCATGTTCATGCAATTGAAATCAGCCAATCATGTGGAAGTAGTGTAATGCAGAATATCATACATGTCGGAAGCTTCCGTTAATGTCCCGATAAAACAGCAGAATTGGATAATTATGTGTAATTGTGTAACGGACTCAGTGAATTTGATCTTGGCATGGATATTGATGTCAGCTGGCTGGCTGGAGTATTTCGAAAAGGGTTGATAACCTGGGATTTTCAGGCACGACAGACTCCAGAGTTTTACACAGAATGGTGCGGTGAACAAAGATCTTCAAGTGTGAATGTTTCGAGAAACGTCTCTCTGTCCGTGATCCAGCGTGAGGCTGTTCTGTGGACTGAAATTGTTGATGAGAGTTCAGAGAATGCCCAGACCGGTAAGGGCTGTCAAAGTCTACCGTAACTGAGATAACCGCTTTTTTCCCCACTGTGCTGGGGGAAAAAAGGATCTTAGAATGTCGAATTGTAACATGTCGTAACATGTCGAACCTTGGGCTGTAATAGCACTAGACCATGGTAAGGTCTACTCCTGTCAGTCAATAACAGAAATCTTAAGCTGCAGGCTCACTGACACTGGACAGTCAAAGAACAGAAAAGCATTAGCTGGCTGATTGAATCCTTATTTCCCCCGTCACACACAGCCGGTGAGGTCAGAATTTGTAGTCAACAGCTTGGACGCAGCCTGCCATGTGTCAGCAGGTCAGGCTTGTGGGAGTGGTGTAATGGTGTGGGGAATGTTTACTTCGTACACTGTGTTAATATCGATCGATCATCATATGAATTACACAGCCTATTTGAGTGCTGCCGCTGACCATATGCATTCCTTAATGGCAATAATTTACCCATCTTCCAATGACTACTACCAGCACAATAATACGTCATGTCACAGAGCCGAAGTTATCTCAGGTTGGCTTCATGAACGTGACAATGACTTCAGTGCGCAATGACCTCCATAGTAACCAGATCTGAATCCAATACAGCACTTTTAAGGATGTGGTAGATTAGGAGATTCGCTATATGAATATGCAACTGATGAATCTGCTGAAATTATGTGATGAAGTCATTTCAACATGAATCAAAATCAGAGAAGAACGTTCCAGAATTCTTAAGTTTGTAGATTCCACATCACAAAGTATTGAGGGGATTTCTGGGCTGAAGGCCCAGTATTAGAATGGCACTCCTAATAAAGTGCTTAGCCCGTGTATACATACATACAGACACACACAGACACATGCACACAGTATGATTTAAGACACACAGGGCGCTCGACTAGGGACTATGTGTTTCTTGTCCTGGTCTCCTTTCTGGTTCTACTTGGAGGGACAAAGAGAAAGAAAGAGAGAGAGAGCGAGAGATGAAGAGAAAGAGTGACAGAGAGAGAGAGAGAGAAGATGAGATGTTATATAAAATACATTATCACTCAGGGATTGCAAATAAAACAACAGGCTCACCAACATCAGCATAATTTCCAGCGGGGCCCACCGGACAGAACGTACATTAGGACACACACACTCTTATCTGTATCTTCCCCAGGTACGACAGGAAGAGGGGTGAACTCGAACCTCCCCCAGCAATCGAGGGATTTGTCTCTATTCACTCTGTTGGTGTTAGATTTCTGTCGCTACTGCGGCCTTCAAGTGCTCTGCGAAAGTTCCCACGTCTGAGTTCGGACGCCTTAATAACGTTAAGCGTTCAAGTGCTCTTGGTTTGAAATAAACAGGAGCACAAGAATTCCCAAAGCATGCTTAACATCTAACAAGTTCAGACGTGTGGCAACTGAAAATAAATGTTAAAATACTCACATGCTAAACACTGACAACAAATATTACAAACACAAACCGTGTGAGTTTTACAATGAACTACAGGGCTTTCTGCCATTGTGCTTTGATATTTTCAAAACATAATAACTCATGGACCCGTTTATCATGGAACGAGAGCTGGAAATGATGACTTTGTTGGGCTGTTGTTCATATATGGACAACTAGTACATGAAATATTTCACACAGCACACGAAGGCAGCATAACTTCACCTTATGTAACCATGGAGACTGGGTGGTCCAATCACAAACAGCCACACCAATCACACCCCTCCCCAAAGACACCCAAAAATCACAGTACACATTACCCACAATGCAATTCACCAACTAAAGGTCATAGAGGTCATATGTCATATTTATTTCGGAGTGGGTTAAGGGCCAATTCCATCTCATTTAATTTAAATTCATTTTAAAAATTGACGATTAATGTTTAAATCAATTAACTTAAAGTGGGTTTACAGTGAGTGACTAACATGAAATGGAATTAGCCCTATAATCCTGGATAGCAGAGACAAAGGGGAAATTATAAAGAGCAAATCAAACACAGATTCAGAAACAAATACCGCAACCACCGCAACCGACATAGGTAAGATTGAGGATCGATTCGGTTAATTACCGCCACCCGGGGGGGTCTAAGATGGGGGAGCCCCAAACCTACCTCACTGCAAAGCACACCTCTTTTTACGAAACCTGCGTTTTTTCCTTTTTGAGGCGTCTGCTTCAGAAAATTACAAGGAAAAAGAAGACTAAAGGCTTCTGTTTTTACATGGAACATATTCAACAGAGTATTCAATCCCCCGGTCCAAATTTCAGTCATTACCAAGAAGGCACGAGGCTCAGGTGAATTAGAATGGCAGTCACAAGCCGAACTATTGCAGCCATCAGGAATGTAAGAGCTTCAGGTTAGAGACTCATGTATTTTCAGGCATATGGCATGTGACTGAGTTTGAACTGTTAATAAAATTATTAGCGATACAGTCAAGGCCTGATAAAGGCTTGATTTCACCATTAGTTATGCTAGAGATGTTTGTATTTTGTTTCTGGCTCAGTTGAAGTGATACTGCACTAGCATTACTTGCACATACCTTCATTTCCTGTCAACAGTAGCCAGCCAGCAAGCTCCAGAGCCACATGAAAACCTTGGGATTTGAGCAGCCTTTTTTCATGTAGCTCTGTTGCTTAGACATTAATTTAGACATTACTTTTACTAGCTAGTTGCATTCTCTGAACAGATCCTGAGTTTACAAGCGGCACTTTAGCCTCGTTGCACCACAGTTAATATGCAAAAAGACACCGCATTGCAGGGTCCTGTACAATCCAGTAAGATTGTACGTTGCTTGTTATTAATAATAATATTATTATTATTATAGCTGTTAATGTGTTTTGTACATTTGCTTTGTGTGAGACACTCCAAATAATGCCTATTACATACATATATCCAGATTAAATACAAGATTTAACGTTAGAAAATTGGGCCATAGAGGTGCTGATTTTGTCTGAAAAATGCAGAAATATTTACCTTCTTCACGGCTCTTTTTCTTACGATGAAAGAATTTGTAAATTTTGGATTTCTTCTCATCCGGGGTGGAAGTCACGTCCGGGCTGGGCGGTGAGGGGGCAGAGTCTGTCAAATCTATGTCAGGAGCATCTGTGACGTCATTGGCTGGGGTCTCTGGGCGTTTTCTGACGGACTCGTCCTTATCCAATCCTGCTACAGTATGGGAGAGTCCGGCAGGCTGGGAGAGCCCAGCGTCTAAAGCACTTGTTTCAGTTTCCTCCAAAGTGCTTTGACCTGCACATTCAGAGAAGAAAAAAAAAATGGCCAGAAGTGACAAAACGCTGCTTAATCACCAGCTTCAGAGAAAGTGACACAAACTCTACTGGAAATAAATTACGAACCAACACAGCGGGAGGTATGAAAATAAGGATGCGTTTGGAAAAGTGGGATGTGTAGGTGCTGAATTGCACTGAATGTGGACAAAACTTCAGTACCTTCCCCATCGTTTGCGTGCGTACTCTGTGGCGATTCGGGTGTTTTCGAGCTCTCCTCGTCTGCAGAGGATATCTTGACTGGGCTGGGAGATGCGAGGCCGGAGTCCACTGAATTTCCATCAGGCACGTCACAGGCGGCCTTGACAGGAGAGGCTGGGGCCTCGGGACCCACACTAGAGGACCCATCCTGCACCACAACTTCAACAGAGTCGACTACCGCAGCGCCTGTCTCTATTTCAGGAACATTGCTTTGTCCTGTACAGACACAGGAAAGGAAAGCACCGCATCAAAATAAACGGGACACTTTGCTCCTGGCAAAAAGACATTGCTTGATAAACAGAGGAGATACTTTAAATTATTGGAGAAAGTCCCTCAAACTCTAGAGCAGAAGTGGGCAAATCCGGCCCTGGAGGCTCACAGTGCCGGCTGGTTGTGGGTACATTTCTGCAGAGGTGATTCATACTGGTAATGGATTAACTGTGGATTAACTAATGATTCCACACACATTGTTCTCAAGGCTGTAATTGCCAGCTGACTGCATGGACACTACAAAACCGGCAGACACAGAGAGGTTTGCATTCCTCTCCCGAGTAAAGGGACTCCAGGTCAAGACGCAGCTGAGCATTAAAATTAGAAACAGGCAGAGGAATTGAGAGAGAGAGCCGCCATTTGTTTTCCGTACTCTGGAAGGATCTGCGTTTTCTGGATTTCTCCTCCTCCAAGGCGGAGGTTGGGTCCGGGTTGGGCAGTGAGGGGGCGGAGTCTGCTGAGTTCGCGTCAGGAGCATCTGCGACGTGGTTGGCCTGGGCTTCTCTGCCAGACCTGTCCTCAGCCAATCCTTCTGCAGCATGGGCGTGTACCTCAGGCTGAGATACCCCAACATCTGCAGTCTCTGTCCCGGGAACGCCGTTTTCACACACACACACACACACACACACAGAGGGAGAGTCCATAAACTCCATTTTGTAGTAACTGGCATGTCTAATGTGAGCACATAAGGGGCGCTACAGGCTTACGGTTAGTAAGTCTGACTCACGCTCATGAGGTTAGTGGTTCGCGTCCCAGTTTCGCCACAATAAAGATCAGCGCAGCTGGTGGGCCCTTAAACAAGGCCCTTAAACCCACAGAGCTCCAGGAAGGATTGGCCCCAGCTTAATCTATTCAACTGTCAGTCACTTTGGATAGAAGCGTCAGCTTTGTACTTGTGATGTCACTCAGGCAGGTAAACAGGAAGCCAAGGGAAGCTTGGAAACTGACTAGAAAGCAAACACAAAATAGCTAAGCCCAGTTTATTTATTCTTTAACCTTTATTTAGCCAGAGTAAGTTCCAATGAGAGCATGTTTCTCTTTATCAAGGACACCTGGGAGAAATCCCAGATGGAACAGTTTCAAGTGAGGAGGGACAGAGAGAAACAGGGGTGAGGCCCCTGGAGCAGTTTTGGGGATAAGGGCCTTGCTCAAGGGCCCAACAGCAGAGTTCTTCCCAACTTCATCTCTCCAGATAAAAGTCAGAATCACAAACCCAACCAAGGGACCCAACAGTTACCAGTCAAGCAGGCTACCACTAGACTACCCTGCTACCCCAAATCTTCCAATATGCTGCAAATAACCGCGGAGTGTCATCAAATCCAGTGACTCCAGTTCACTTGACGTATGCCTATGACGTATATAACCAAGTGAACTAATACCTCGTATGAATCACACCTTATCTGATCCATGTTGAATGGCTCTTCCGATGACCTGCTGTGCGTACTTACTGTAAGTCACTTTGGACGAAAGCTTCAAACGAAGGAATGTAAGGTTAAGTCATCCGAAATGAAGGGCGACACCCAGAAACACCCCATACACCCTGACTCACTGGTGTTCCCCTGATCCCGCTGTACTTCCACAAGAGGTACACACTCCACTTTGCTTCGCGGCCGAGCCTTACGGAGAGGGAATCCTTTGCGGATGTCCGCCAGCAGGTGATCGATGATGCAGCCGTCCTCTTGGGGTGGAGGAATCTTTCGCCCTGAGGGAAAATGCAAGGGATTCTCAGGTTCGAAAGCCACCCAAAATGAAGCTCACGCCAATGGTAGCCAAGTTTGTACCTGGAGAGCCACCATCCTGCGGATTTCCACTCCAACCCTAACTCAGCACACCTGATTCAGCTAATGAACAGCATCAGGATCCCAAACTGGGAAATGAGGTGCACTTTCCTTTGGTCGGAGTGAGAAACTTCAGGATGGCAGCTCTGCAGGATCAGGGTTGTAGAGCCCTGATTCAGCCAATCGAACTGGGAGGATCGCTGCTGCTTTTGACTTGAAATAAAACAAGGAATATGAGGTTAGAGTAAACTGTAATGCTTAATATGAGGGAACTGACATCGATATTTGATTGGGTGAGTTAAAATTGCAGCCCTTTTTATACAGTGTACCCCCATTCAATGACAACAACAATGGCAATTGACAAAGTGTCAAGGATGTGTCCCTGCCTCTCACCCAGTGCATGCTGGGATAGGCTACAGCCCCGACACAACCCAGACCAGGAATATACGGGTAAGATAATGGATGAAAGGGTAGACAAATGGATGGAAAAATACAAAATAATACGATAACATGTAGCATAAGAGTGAAGTCCCTTTGTATCTGAACAGTCACATGATTTATGGCTCTGAGCACCAGCTGACTGAATTTGAAAACAACGGCGGTGAGAATGAAGCAGTCAGGTTTAATTTTGTGGGCATTTACGTCCATGTTGTGTGAACCATCGACCCTTTTCACACAATGTCGTTATCCAAAAGCGTAGAGGCCGCACGGAGCGAATGAACGAACATCACTCACTCACGACTCCGCCATCCTCTGTCTGTCGCCGAGCCTCTTCCTCCGCCATGCGCTTCTTTCTCTTCTCCAGGCGGACGGCCTGCTCTCTGCGGCTCTTGTTCTCCTGAGGAGGGAGGAAGAGGGAGGCACAGCTCTGAGCGGTGGCCATTTTGTGAACCTGCACTTCCCTCTGCAGACACCACAGTGACGCATGTTGGGGACTCAGAACACGGGGCCGTACAGAGCAGTTTGCTCTATTACACACATAACAAACTGCACGGTCAAAATCTGAGGAATAACTTCCGCAAACAAGAGGTGAACTGAGGGCCCACTCTTTCCCTCCGGAGACCCATCTCTGTGGGCCGAAAGACTTTGAACGACAAGAAATAACTTTACAAAGGTTAAAGACAGGTTGGGCAAGTGACCTATATTTTGAAAGCTTAATTGTCCAGGATCTCAAATACTGTATGTATACTTTTGACCACTTTAAACTTAATTTAGAAGTGTTCTGCTCACTTGTTTGTGACATGGTGAATTTGAGATTAAGTTTCTCGGGAAAGCTCGGAGGGAGAGGATGAAAAGGGTAGCGAGTGATTTGCCTCTCCTGTCTCAGAGCCCAAACAGGAAGTGGATCATATACGCCCCCCCCGTTACCTTGAGGGCCTTAAGGAAGAGGCCCCGAAACGTCTTTATCGTGCCGAAGAGCTCCTCCAGTTTGAGCGTAGAGGGGTCCTCACACAGATACTGAGCCAGGTCTTTCTTCTTCTCCTCAATCAGGGCAAAGCGGCGCAGCAGGTCCTGGCAGGCTTCCTCATTCTCCTGGAGGTGTCATATCCATTTATTTATGTATTTATTTTACAATGTTCCAGGACGTTTATTTTGCAGTTTACTCATGATTTCCACCTGCAAGTGGCCAGGAAGGGTACTTCACCTGACAGTTTTCAGTGTTCAGAGTGCAAGATGTTATTTTTTTTGTGGGTACTTCAAAGTATTGTCACGTGTGCAGTTTGAATTGTGGTCTATCACCATACTTCTAATCAATTAAATATTTGGTGCAAAACCAGGTACAACCCCAATTCCGAAATAGTTGGGACGAGGTGTAAATTGTGAATAAAATCAAAATGCAATGACTTTAAGATCACGAGCCAATATGTTATTTACAATAGAACATAGATAACATTTCAAATAATGAAACTGAGAAATTTTACATTTTTATCCACAAAATGAGCTGATTTCAAATTTTCTGGCCGCAACAGGTCTCAAAAAAGTTGGGACGCAGGCAAAAAAGGTCTGAAAAAGCAATTAATATAATATTATATGAGAATCAGTTGAAAGAACATTTAGCAAGTAATTAAGTTAACTGGCATCAGGTGTGTAAAATGATTGGCTATAAAAGGGATGTCTTAGAGAGGCTGAGTCTCTCAGAAGTAAAGATGGCCAGAGGCTCTCCAACCTGTGAAGGCTTGCGTAAAAAAATTGTGGAATACTTTATAAACAATGTTCCTCAACGTCAAATTGCAAAGGCATTGAAGGTCTCATCATCGACAGTGCATAACATCATCAAAAGATTCAGAGAAACTGGAAAAATCTCTGTGTGTAAGGGACGAGGCCAAAGACCTTTACTGGATGCCTGTGATCTTCAGGCCCTCAGACGCCACTGCATCACTCACCGGCATGATTCTGTCATTGACATTACTAAATGGGCCCAGGAATACTTCAAGAAACCACTGTCTGTAAACACAGTCCGCTGTGCCGTCCACAGATGCCACCTAAAACTCTATCATGCAAAAAGGAAACCATTGTTGAGCATGATCCAGAAGCGCCGCCGTGTTCTGTGGGCAAAGGCTCATTTAAAATGGACTGTAGCAAAGTGGCAAAGTGTCCTGTGGTCAGACGAGTCAAATTTGACATTCTTGTCGGAAATCATGGGCGTCGTGTCCTGCGGGCTTAAGAGGAGAAAGACCACCCCTCCTGTTATCAGCATTCAGTTCAAAAGCCAGCATCTCTGATGGTATGGGGATGAATTAGTGCATATGGTGTGGGACACTTGCATGTTTTAAAAAGCACCATGAATGCTGAAAGGTATACAAAGGTTTTAGAGCAATATATGCTCCCCTCCAGACGACATCTATTCCAGGTAAGGCCTTGTGTATTTCAGCAGCACAATGCAAAACCACATACTGCAGCTTTTACAACAGCATGGCATCGTAGTAAAAGAGTCTGTGTGCTGAACTGGCCTGCCTGCAGTCCTGATCTTTCACCGATTGAGATCATTTGGCGCATAATTAAACGAAAAGTCTGTAAAACTCTCCAGCAGCTGGAAGCTTGTATTAAACAAGAGTGGGATCAAATTCCAATGGCTAAACTCAAGAAACTTGTCTCCTCAATGCCCAGACGCCTCCACTCTGTGTTAAAAAGAAGAGGGGATGCTACACCATGGTAAACAGGCCCCTGTCCCAACTTTTTTGAGACCTGTAGCAGCCATCAAATTTGAAAAGAGCTCATTTTGTGGATAAAATAGTAAAATTTCTCAGTTTCAACGTTTGCTATGTTATCTCTGTTCTACTGTGAATAAAATACTGGCTGGTGTGATTTGAAAGTCATTGCGTTTTGATTTTATTCACAATTTACACTTTGTCCCAACTATTTCGGAATTGGGGTTGTAAATAGGACAGGCAGCATTCAGTTTCACTGAAGTAAAATGCAAGTAGTATGGTTTATCCATAAGCATTTTGTAATACCCATAATGCATTCCCTTTGTAACAAGTTCCTCATTGTGTAAATACATGGTGCGGTGTGGGGTTAAGGGCCTTGCTCAGGGGCCCAACAGCTGCACTGTTGCCTACACTGGGGATTACATCACTCACGCTCTGAGCCCCACTCAAGCACATAATTTAGTAGACAACTGACCATCCCATCACCTATGAACTGTGCACTTCCTGTTTAAGGCACCATTAGCTACAGAATCATACTATAAAACAAGGACTCTGTCTGTGTGGGTGTACATAAGTATGTGTGTCCTTTACATATCTAGACAACCGCTCATTTCATCAACTTCAAACTTTGTGTACGTATTGTTGAGGACCCATGGAAGTAAAATGCTGAGCTTGAAGATGTTCGGCAGAGCGGTTCTTGAGAAATTAAGAATGCTGCAAGCACCAGCGTCACTCAAGCGGCTGTCGAACAGGGAGTGCACTGTACTACACAAGCAGCAATTGAATGAGCACTGAAATAGTATTTTTTTTTAAAAACCCAACTCACTGAGGGAGGGCTACAATCTGTCTCTGACTTGAACCATCAAATTAATTCCACCCATCACAGTATGAGTGAAGATGCTCGTTTAATGCCATAATGCCAAAAGGAGCGTCACTGAATTGCATTGCAAAATGTAACCAAGTCTTGACGTTTGAGACGTAACTGAGGCCGTCTTTATCTTTGGGTCAGAGTGTCCCTGTCCACATACAAGGCCCTACTTTACTCTTAAGAGCACACAGAAAACAGCAAGATAAGCCTCACACCTGAATGGCAGTGAAGTACTGCTGCTTGATGTCTTCCACAGACGAGGACACCTTCTTCTTAATACTCGATAGGCGTGAGGAGAGGGAGTTAGCCTCTGCGTTAATGGAGTCCAGATTTACTCTGTGGAAAAAACAGAGAAGGTTAATGGATGAAGTGAAAAACCCGGACCAAGATGAAGTCCCCTCGTGTAAAGATCCAGCGTTATTTCGACGCTCGGCTCCTTACCCCGCTGCCTGTTCGCAAATCTCGATGTCGTCGGGGAGGTTCAGGAGGTTGGAGTGGTTCTGTTCAGCTTCCTGCCAATCGAAGGAGCCGTAAATGAGAAAATCCCAATAGACCATCTGCACACTGCTGCCAAATCATCAGCTACAGGTTAGGGGAGGAATTGCAGCTTAATTCAATTAAACTCAATTCAATTCAATTCAGTTTTGTTTGTATAGGGCTTTTCACATAAAGACTGTCGCAAAGATGCTTTAGACAGCAAAAAAAAAAAAAAAAAAAAAAAAAAAAAAAGGGCAGTGCCCAGCCTAATCCCCAGTATAGCAAATGGGCTAAAAAAAACTCCCAGTAGGGAGAAAAATCCTCAAACAGTGGTGAGAAAAAACTCCCCAGTGGGGAGGAATCTCAGGAGTACCCCGGCTATAGCTAATTAATAATGTTCCATTAAAGTCCATTAAAACTCATTAAAACATCCAAGTGGTGGCGTCTGTAGCTCCAGGAAGCGGTGAGGAAAGACTGGGGTAGAACCGGATCAGGACCTAATTACTACAGCCTTGGTACTAAAACGCAAATGTACCTATTGAAGTCTACTCAAAACTATGACTTCACCATGGCAACATCATTCTATTTTAGACATTACTACTAATTCAACTCTCAAACATTCCAAAGTGTGCAGCCTGTCGCCAAAAAGCCCACAATGAACCTGCTCCGATGGCAAAAAAAAAAGCCCTGTAGATAAACATGGCCGCCACACAAATGGGCACCTGAGCGCTGCCCATATGAATCTATAAAGCCAGCAGACTGAAGGTGTCTCCGGTCTGTTGTGCACCTCGATGGCCAGTGGGCACCTGCAGCGTACCTCCAGGATGTGATGGAGGAGGGTGATGCGGGATTTGTTGGCCTTGGTTTCAGTTAGCTTGAGCAGGGTGCTAATTCTGAACCCATCGGCGTTTCCTGTGTGGCTCCCCTGGAAGAGACCGGGACCGAGACAGACAGGGTGGAAAAGAGTAGAAAACAAATGTTGTCAGAAAACGAACTGCACCTTCGACAGCAAACTACAGCAGTAATGGCAGCACCAATGACTCAAGGAGGAGAAGTAGAAAACAGCTTTAATGATAATAACAGTATCATTATTACTGTTATGATTATTGAGGCATTACATGTTATTTACCCTATTTCATGTGGGTATTTGGGCTACATGGGAATGAAGTGTGGGTGGGTTGGTAAATGAGTGCCTTTTTGCATGTAGGTTGTGCGCAATTGTACTGTACTGTATGTTTTTTTGTCAAACCTCCTCAAAAATGAGATGGTTCATCTCAAGGGGCCATCTGTTAATAAACTTAGAATTATTGCTAGGAGTTGTGGCTTCGGAAGCGCAACTTCAATGATACAACCAGTATTTTTCACAAGACAGCATTAGGCTTGGCGCAGTAATAATAGCAGCAGTAGTAGCAATGAAACAGCAGGACTAGCTGCAGGAGGCATTTCGTGACTGGAATGGCGGAGGTGCTCTTACGTAGTTGAGAAAGTTTCCCACGTCGAGTATCAGCTTACAGAAACGGCACAGCCGAGTGCTCTTCCGCAAACCTAGAGACACGGGCACAAAACCGAGAGAGAAAAAAAACATCAGCATAATTGGGCAAAGTACCCACACGGCCAGTCAATGAAGTAACCAGAGAACAGAGACCAGAGATTCTCCGACAGAGTGGACGAGATCCAAGAAGCTCAGTCGCTGTCCAGACAGCGGCAAAGATGATATACCAGACGCGTCAGTTGCTAGCATTTGCGTAATACTCATAGGAATGAATTGTGGCAACCGTTAGCCAACGTTCCATTCATTGTGAATGACAGTGCTGTGAATTATGGGTAATAATGCTTTAAGGCCAGAGCTGAGCCTGTTACTGACCAGGGAAACAGAAAGGAGGTCAGTTGTGAACTTTATTAACCCTTTAAGGCCTAATGCAAAAATCCCAGCAGAGAATCATGCTGCCATGTTTACCATAGTAACCTGTATTTGGGCTGAAGCACAGCTTCTCAGCTTTCAGGAACAGTTGGAATTTTTTTCTATTGCGCAAAACTTACAATAATTACGGTACTTTCAAAATTACGCGCATATCTGTGTCGGCAACGACACGTTCCTAAAATGCGCACATGCTGTCCCGGTTTAAATGGGTTAAGGGAGCAATTTAAACCCTGATAGCAACTAATGTAAATCATTCTTATGCTTTTTTCTTGATCAATAAAAAATAACTTGACTGCCCTAACATATTTGGAATCACGAGGCATGATAAAAAATATTTACCCCGCTTAAAAACTTCTATTTCGACACTACCGTCTTGTATCCTCACTGAAACATTGCGTAAAGGCCACTTCATTGCCTCCATGTTAGGCTGTCTGCTGTACCTACACGGACTCAAACTTGACTCAAAGCAGACGAGCAGACGTCCGCATAAGTCGTCCACACACCACTCACAATGCGCGAGCCAGTGGAACGTCATGTAGGGGTCAGTGAAGGTAGATTTCAAGTCTGCATTGGCTATGGAAGCGAAAGATTTGCGACTGTAGACTTGTGTCCGCAAACCAACTCGATACTCTGGCATGGCCTTAACAGAAGACCGCAGTGTACGCAATCGCCGTGTTCTATACATGCTATGCTAGCCCAAATGAATGCCGTCACCCATTCCATATGTTTCAGCAACAGCATCTCGCATAACCGTATCTGACTGCAGGGACACGAGAACAGAAGCGGTATCTTACCGTCACACGCACGAGCAACCAGATCCACTTTGGGCCTCAGCATCTCCAACACACAGGCAGCCTCTTCGCAAACGAGCATGCAATCGATCCTCAGCGCGTAACTAAAGAAAACCACACAGAAATACAACCAAACCATCAACCTTCACCGTAAAGTTAAAAGAATGCCTTGATAGACAAAACAACGCAAACATACAGTTTGCCAAACAGCTTTATATTCAAGTTCAAAAAAACTGCTGATACATTATATTTTGTACTGTATATATTTTATTTTCTGAATGTATGAAAGTTAATCATTTCCCAAAATTTTGCGACACTATGGACCATAATTGCATGGATTAAGGCTAGCAACGGAATGAGGTCAATTTTAAATCAAGTTTTCTCAAATTGCTTTTTTTTTTTTTTTTTTAAACCGGCAAACTCCCCCTTCTTCACAGGAAATACAGTTTATTTACTACAAGCGAAGACATCACACGTTTTAATTTATTGAGAATTAAATTCAATTTAGTTAAGGATGGATATCAATGCTTGTCTGTGAAACCAACCGCAAATGCTAACATCCAAATAACCCAGAAACGTGCGCTGTGTGTACAGTCTATCCAAAATCATGCTCTAGAGAGAGAAGTGTGGACCCTTTACCAAGGTACAGCGAGAAGGAGAAGATAGAACTGGTCAGCATTAGCTAGTTTCTCGTGCTCCCCTTGGAATGACGTCAGGTTTTCAATCTGAGATAGAAAGAAGAAAAGTTCACTGCATTTTCCCCCGAGTACCTTCATCTACACCGAGTACCTGCCCATCTGGACTCAGCCGAAGGTAGAGACTTTAATTCTGGTTCATTAAGAGCAAAACCAAAGCCCAGATATAATCCAACTACTGGTTAAAATGGTTCCGTTGTGACCATCAAGCTTCACACACACGCATGAATTTAAATGACATTAAATGTGTGATAATTACTGTATTTTCTCAGTAAACTTCTTTATACAGCACAGCTTGTGTGAATTGTGTTTATTAACATTATGACTGTTCATGGAAAAAAAACATCTAAGTAATTTTTTTTTTCAGTGGTGCATTTCTGAGGCAGGGATTTGAACACACAACTCCAAGATTGTAAAATCTGTGAAAGCACCCTCTACATGCAATTTCATTCCTATTTATGGCTCCTGGCCCGGGTTTCCATTCATGTAGTGTTATCAGACTGAACCAGTAAACTAAAAATGCAGGGATCAGTTCCACACCTAGAGCTCACCTCGTGTTTCTCTGGGAGGAGTTTCTGCAGCTGTTTTAGGACCTCGACGTCAAACTTTGAGCGATCCCCGCTTTGTATCATGGCTACAAACTCCTCATTTGAACTGTGGGAGGGTGGGGGGGAGAAATGAATAAAAGTGCAGTCAAGATGGACAAAAGACAGTTCTGGAAATTTCTGCAGGGTAATTGCCTTAACAGGAAAAAAAATGTAGCCTACCATCTGAACTGCTTCAAGAAAATGTTTAAGTTCATGTTTTTCTTGGCGTCGATGAAAGATACCTGAGAGCAGAGGCACAAAAAACACATCGTTTAATTTTATCGAACTTAATTTTTTCTTTGCACCAAATCAAGCTTGCGGAGTTTAAATTTGTAACACCACACTATCTCCACAGTAAAAGTGCAGTGCAGACCAGCCCAGGTATCACCTGAATTAGAGTTCCTAGATGGAGAGAGCTGTGACATGAAGGTTCCAGAAAATCTGGTCATGAAGCCATTTTGCCCATTTTGTTTCCAACGTGTTTTCAGGCGCTGCCTCAACGTGAATGAGCTTTATTCCCCGTGTTCTCTTTACTAATGTCCTGATATTTTCCCCTCTCATGCTGGTTGAAACCATTCCAAGCCGTTCTATCCCCCCCCAAAAATTAACACATTCTTCCAAGAAAAGAACAAAAATTCCAATGATTTCCATTAAGCGCAGAGGCTCGGTTTTGATGGAAACAAAATGGCTTCCATTCTTGAGTTGTTGCAACCGTTTCTATCCAGGGACTCTAACCTGAGCTATAAAAATGTTAATTTTTGACTGCATTCACTGCATCTGATGACAGCTCCATACCACAAACTGCCCAATAACCCAGAGGAGACAGGGAGGCTTTTAGAAAAATTTCAAGACACACAATAATATTGCACCGGGCAGCTGGAGTGCAGCCCACAGCATAGAGGATGGGGCGTCTGATCGGAAATCATAAAGTTCATCGCTCAAGCCCAAGTATAACCACAACAAAAACAAGCAAAGCCATCAAACCTCCAGAAGGATTAACACCTGTATCTTCCAAACAGCTGTGAGGTGCTTTCGATTAGATGCATCAGTTATGTAAATGAGGCGCAGCGGGAGGATCTAGTTCTGGCAGACAACACAGGAAATGCCCACATTCCTGCAGGCACTCCCATGTGTATCAGACACTGCTCCGCCCCCCTGGTAGGGGGGCAAATCAAGCTGCTCCCCTGCTCTGGCTTCATGGCATAACGTGCCTCTGCCTGCTGCTGTGCTGCATCGCTCTCCGCTGCTGCATCACTGTCTGCTGCTAGTTAACCTCGTCATTCCATCCCAGAATCCATCTGTGGGCTCTGAATCTCCTCCGGGGGAGAACGGGGGGTGTTTATCATGACTCTCCCAGCTCTCTTCTACTCAAGATCAGTCAGCCGCAATGTGTGTCAGGGTCAGAGCCTAGACGCCAAACTATCACTGTAACGATTTAATAATACTGCAATCAACGGTTTACACACGAGTTGGCCGACAGAACTGATGTTCTGGGACACACTGTTATGGCTGGGGGAGATTCACAGCACCAGAGATGGTGCTTTAGCTGGTCGCTATGCGTGATGACCGGCTGTTCACAGACTGACGGAGAGGGTTCGGAGCAGAAGTCTCACCTCTTTGGGTGGCTTCTTGGCTGGAGCTGTGGGGGTCCTGCTCTTGGCGTCTGTCTGGGGCAGGCAGAAGAGCTGCTCAATGCTGGAGAAGTTCAGCTCCACGGGGCTGTCCACCTGGTCCGAAGTCCAGATCGAGCAGCTGTCTTTACGGAGACACCGGGCACGGCATTATAATTCATAAACAGGGATCAGCGCTTCTTCTAGCGCAAATCAAAGATACTCTAATTAGGGTGACTCTGGCGGCTGGCATTAGCTATAATGCTAAATGAAATGAAAGGACCCTAACTCAAACCCCAGTCATTTACTAACCCTACCTGCTTGCTAACCCTAACTGAAACCACACTTACTTCCTAAATTACTGACTTACTAACCCTAACTTAATTCCTACTTAGTAGGCCAAACCCTACTCACTGGTCACCGCTCTGGTCGGGAGCTTCTGCCAGTTCAGCTTCTTCATGCGATGGGTGGGGCAGCGGCCGGCTTTATGGCCGTAACCACGGGAACAGCCAAGCGACTGAGCATTCTGCGCCATGATGACCGGTCCCATTAATGGAGGGGGTGGAGGGGGCGCTCCGGGGAGGGGTGGGGCTGGGGCCTGAAGCCCGATGACCCGGGCAGGGGGGGTGGAGGCGGAGGGGGGGGGGGATACCGGAGAGTCCAGGCAAGGGCGGTGGTGGTGGGGGAGGGGGAGGTGCTGATCCAGGTAAGGGTGGTGGTGGTGGTGGAGGAGGCGGGACTGCGGACACTGTGGATGGTAGGGGCGGGGGTGGGGGGATGGGGGGGCCTCCTAAAATGGCTGCCGGAAGAGGAGGGGGAGGGGGAGGGGGAGGGGTGGGTTCTGAGGAAGACGTCGATAAAGAGGACGATTTGCACGGTTGAGACGAAGAGCCCGGGACATCTGTCCGCTCGTCGTCCATCGCGTCCGTCTGCACAGCCCGGCTCGTCCTCGTCTGCCCGCGGTCCGCAGAACTGGAGGCCACCTTCGATGGCACCAGGCGCTCCATGACCCTGTCCACACTGTCCAATGCAGCTGTAGCGCAGGCAAAACAACAAAAATACTACAAAAACACAACTGGGAAAAGTAATATTGATCCTCCCAAAGACATCGATTGGACGCGACGATCCACTTTAGACTTTTGACAGCGGATGACCACACTATACGGGCTCTCATTTTATCAAGGGACTCGTATCGTAAAGAGCAACTGCCACCCCAATGCTATGCTAGTCCCACTGAACACCGAGACGAAAAACGCGACTGCTATGACCACAGCAGGTAAGCACACTGTCCCACACACATCACAGCGACGGCCCTGTTGGGCAGGACGAGCCTCACCACTTTAATAAGGTAAGAACCGTTACTCTTATTACATCCCATTCGTCAACAATGACATCCTGTCTCATCAATCCCATAACAGTGAGGCAGGCAGCATCCTGCAGACCGAAACCCCCCATCCTGGAGCGATGTTAAGGGCTCCGGCAGGGTCCTCACCTTCCTGGGCCAATAGCGTCGCCCGGTTTGTGAGGCAGTCCAGGGCCAGCCACACCTGCACCTGATCCGGACCCAACAGCATCAGGGCCTGCAGGATAGACAGCAGCTGGAGAGAGGAGGGAGATCTGCTCACCTACAGAGAGAGAGAGAGAGAGAGAGAAAGGGAGGGAAGGAGAGGGAGGGAGAGAGAGTGAGAAAGGGGGAGAGAGAGAGAAAGGGAGGGAAGGAGGGGGAGAGAGAGTCAGCAACAAGTTGAGCTAGGAAAGAAAAAATTAGCAGTAAACCTGATGATATACCATTAGCACAGTATAGAGCGGTAGTATTGGTACACGTTAGTCAGGCTGTGCCGCTCACTTTATTGAAGAGCGCAGTAAACACTTCCTGATTATATAACGTTAGTACAGTATAGAGCGGTAGTATTGGTACACGTTAGTCAGGCTGTGCCGCTCACTTTATTGAAGAGCGCAGTAAACACTTCCTGATTATATAACGTTAGTACAGTATAGAGCGGTAGTATTGGTACACGTTAGTCAGGCTGTGCCGCTCACTTTGTTGAAGAGCGCAGTAAACACTTCCTGATTATATAACGTCAGTACAGTATAGAGCGGTAGTATTTGTACAAGTTAGTCAGGCTGTGCCGCTCACTTTGTTGAAGAGCACAGTAAACACTTCCTGATTATATAACGTTAGTACAGCATAGAGCGGTAGTATTGGTAAACATTAGTCAGGCTGCGCTGCTCACTTTGTTGAAGAGCGCAGTAAACACTTCCTGATTATATAACGTTAGTACAGCATAGAGCGGTAGTATTGGTAAACGTTAGTCAGGCTGTGCCGCTCACTTTGTTGAAGAGCGCAGTAAACACTTCCTGATGGCTGCTCATGTCCACGCCCCCCCACAGCCTCTCCAGCTCCTCTTCATCCTCCGCCATCGTCTCCTCAAATGCCTCACACTGGATCAGCAGATCCTCCTCCTCCTGTTCCCTGTTAGATCAGCGCGCGCACGCAGACACACACACACACACACACACACACACACAAAGCGCACGCACACACACGCATGTACACATGCACAAGCGTGCATACCCACACACATACACACACAAAGACACACACACGTGCGCACAGATACAAGCACGCACACATCACACATGCACATACACACAGACACAGGCAGGCATAATGACACATGGTCCATAAGCAAAGGTTTTGCTCCTAATTGTAATACACTTAAACAGAAAAAAAATGTCCACTTATCGCAGCCACACAAATCAGCAATATGCACACATTCGATCATAGTGGGAATGAAAGCAAATTTTGTGCCAGAACTTGTGGCTGTTCTTTGAATCTGGGAATTTTAATAATGCATTGTTCAACTTAGTAGACACAACTAAACTATATTAACTGTAGTCAGTATAGCATGGTATTCCAATGCAAAGCAACATTTCTCAGTTAAAGATTTAGACTACACTTAAACCACAAAGACCACACTTAATTTTTTTCTACTCTAATCTATGCCATTCACTTCCTATAGTTTCTATGTACTGCACCAAATAGTCAATATCATACTGAAGAGCAATTATTAAGCTTCATAATTAAATGAAGTCACTTTATTTTTAGAGTAACTGCAATTCTGGCCCATAATTTCATCTTTTTGTATGATGGAGTCCATTTCAAAATTAGATAAATTTTGGGCCCGTCACGGCATATTATGGATAACCGCACAAAAAATACACGCAGACAACATAATTAGCTACAAGAAAGGAACCTACGAGTAATTTTTTGTCGTCAGGTCAGTGTTTGATCTGCGCTTCAACTACCAGACGAATCGTTGGCGAAATAGGCAATGCGGCCTTGCCAACCGTTTTTCGAACGTGGGCACGAAATCCACCGTTAGTTGAAAAGTAATATTTAAAAATAAGTAATATTTTTCAGTTATTTTAACTGAGGATTTCGTTGCCGAGGTAAACGAAAGAAAAATGAAACTGTTCATTTCGCTCGACTGAAGTGACATCTGTTTCTTCGGTTAGCTCGATCATCACTATAATGGGAATGACGTGGCTGATCGGTGCCATTTCCACAAGCCGACAGAGCGGAGTTCAGCTCAAGTCGGAGAGATTCAGATCGATACGCAGTTAAAATACTTAAAACTTTTACGGAGATTGCCGATCTCCAGTGCACTTATGATTTATAATAAATATTTTTGCAACAAATTCAGCACAGCATTGTATCGATACTGATTTGACCGGTTTTTCTTTAGCATCGCCTGAATTACATTACAAGTGAATTTCATTCAAACAAATTTCAGCAGTCCGTGGTCACACTTGATGGGCATTGAAATCATTGCATCAGTATCCGTAGTCAAAACAGCTCTTGTAGGTCGCCTATGAGTCCTACTTCATATAGGCCGGTGATTGTCTTTACTTTCAGTAATTTTATCGCAGTTCAGAGATTTTGAATGGTTTAAGGTCACACCAAATATTTAAGGGGCATAATAAAAAGACAAACTGTAATGATACTAAGGGCCAGAAGATAATCAGAGGCAATCGCCCAAATAACTCCAGAAGAATACAAGTATGTCTGAAAATTAAATGATACAAAGCAAATGACTGAAGGACAGATGCCCAGCAAAACCCTATATTTACCTCAATTTTGGAAGAACATCCAGCAACTGCAGCCCTATCAGAAAAACAAAAACATTAATGAACAGTATTAAGTTTCTCTTTTCAACAACACGTACGATTTTACCACCATAAGCCCAATGCTTATTTGTTAAATGTCAAAAAAATGACCACATGCAAGAAACCAGACATGTAGGTCGTCATACAAAACAGATAAGGAATGAAAATTTACAAAATGACCAATACATTGGCAAACATTATTCAGCGCATACAAAGTGTTGTATTAGTATTAAACAACAATGTGTCTGTGGGACCTCAACTTGAAATACAGTACCAAAGATTCTCCATAAAGTGTCATCCCCATAAAAAGTAATTTGAGGACATGTAACTAGAAGCAGCAGTTGTCAGTACCACTGTGAACAATGAGAACCCCAAGTCAAACTAAATTATTTCTTTTGTTGAACTGCACTTGTCATGACAAGTTCTAGACACTGAACATGAGTTCATGAGTTTTCAGAAGTTGAACTTAACATTATCCATTGTCTTAACTAATTGAGAGTTTTGTTCGGGATGAAACAAAGATCATCCCCTCAAGTTGAATTTACTCACATTTTTTGAGGCAGCAGGTCAACTTAAGTTTTTATGTTGAAGCAACTTAAAATTTATGATAGTGTATAGTTTTCGTACCGATGAACTCCTTGCGCAGTCTGTCCCTCTTCCTGAGGTCCTCTGTCCCGAAGATGAGGGCATTGACCACACTGAGCAGGGTCACCATGTATGAGACGTTATCCGTGGCCTGAAGCTCGTTCATGATGATGCTGAAGCGGTACTGTTGGGTCTTTACACTCTGTATGGACACACACACACACACACACACACACACACACATTATGCGAGTTTGTTGTATGCTCCTCCAGGGCAGCTGACAGGTTTGCCTGGGTCCGGGACAAGGCGACGCCATAGGGCCCCCCTTCGCCATGCCTTGCCTCACCCTAACTGGTTAGAGGGCCCAGTTCTGGCTCTCCCCTGACCCAGGACCTGGGACAACTGACCGGGTTGTCCCCCACTGTCGGCGGCCCTGTGCTCCTCAATGGTGGTAAATTTGCACATCTACAATTTTACAGGTGTTTTATATTCACACCTGCTAAGTGGACTTGTCTGAGTCATTTTAGCTAAATGCCTCAGCCAAATATTTGAATTATTAATTAAGTTTTAAATTCCTCTCCTTGAAGAGTCTGAAAGATAGGAAGGAAAGAATTTCGACTGATCTTGAAGTTTTGTTTGAGGTTTCAAAGCCTCGGGTGTCTTAAAATGAATAAGCCATGGTGTCACTATCGCTGGCACATGTTATAACAGCACATATTTACAGCATGTCTGCCATACATAAACATTTGGAGCTCAAATGAATAATTCTAACATTTCCACATACTTAAATCATACAGACATTCACTGATTCACTGATCCTTATAGAAAACATTTTTGCTTTTTTGTACAGTGTCCTACCACTAGAGGGCGCAGTATGAAGAAAGTGTGATCCAAAAATAAAGCCCTACCGTTCCATTCTAAAACACACACACCTTAAGATATTTCGCCATGAATATCCAGTAAGCAGTATCTACCAAACCTGAGCGTGAAAATATCCTGAGGATATTTTCCAGATTCTATGGCCGTTTCTCGAAGCGTTCGCTGCAGCCTCTGTGCGACTACATTTTCAGGTTTCTGTGTCATCTCAGGAATTTCTATTCTGAAGGCCCTTTTGAATACAGCAGTGAAATGATGCCTCATCTCGCCTGAAATTAGGTGGAATTGACAGCTCGTTTACGCTCCGTTTCCGTGCCGACAATCCTGTCTGATATCAGGCAAGATGAAGTCTGCATTTCTCAGCTGCATTCGAAAGCTCAATCTCAATGGAACAGCCCAAAAAACGTAGCAGCCAAAAGATCTAGTCTAAGAAGGCCGCAGCCGACGCTGTGAGTAACAGCCTGTTTCTGCGTATTTTGAGAGAGGAACACGCCGTAACTATTCATGAATTTATTTATGTTTTTTGTCAGTTATTTTCGGACTGATACTCCTGTCTCTTCGACTCCTCACCTTGTAGTGCTCCAGGGCGTCTAAGGCGAGACTGTGGCCGTCTGTGGAGAACACGCACAGTGCGGCCAGCAGGTCAAACACCTGCATCTTCACCATGATGTTCGAGGTGTCCAGAGCTGAGGAGGACATCGAGCGTCAAAGCTCTCATCATTTTCATAACCTTTCTTTCCGTCTCTGTCAATTTTATTTCAATTCCAGTAGCTTTACTGGCGCGGAATTTCATAAAAAAAACAAGTTGGTCAGAAAGCACAAAAGTCCACCCTATAGAAGGTCACGCCACTTTCTTTCCCCGCTCACCTTGCGACAGCTTGCGGACGTATCCGCCTTCGTTGTCCACGATGAAGTGTATCCCGGCGGAAGAGTTCATGATAGCGCGCACGCAGCCCACGCAGGTGAGCTGCAGCAGGGCGTCCGAGATGCGGGCGCAGCCACGACCCGAGAGCCGATCCAGGGCCTCCAGCAGTAGGGCCAGGCCGCTCAGCTCCAGGAACTGGCTCATCCAGTCCTGCTCGCTGGCCTCGAGGCGCCGCTTCAGCCCCGAGTAGTTCACCACGGTGGGCACCTGCAGCAGGCGGATGCACAGCTCGGGGTCGGCGTTCTCCAGGTTCGCGTCCGCCGCGGCTTCCTCCAGCGGGGCAGCCACCTGCTCCTTCAGCGTCGCCCATTTCTGTTTGGCTGACATCTGCGAGAGGAGAGAAGGGGTTCACCCAGGAACACTGATGACTAACGTTCATGTATGGCCTTCTACATCCATCTGTCATCTTTAAACCACAGAGCAAGAAGGAATAAACACAAAAACACTGAGGACTAAAGTCCACACATGGCCTCCAACATCCATCTGTCCATCATCTTCAGACCAAATCCAGAGTGAGAAGAAGGTACCACAAAAACATTGAGGACCAAAGTCCATTTATGGGCTCCTACATCTGTTCGTCTGTCACCTTAAGACCAAAGTCAGAGCAGGAAGGAAGCAACACAAAACACTGCAGATTTAAGTCCGTTATGGACTCCTACATCAGTCTGTCTGCCATATTAAGACCAAAGTCAGAGCAGGAAGGAGGTTCCCAGAAACACTGACGAGCAAAGTTATTTTCTGGGCCACCCATTTGTAAGCCTGTCATCTTCAGACCACACTCCAGAGCAAACGTGAATTAACCCAAAAACAAGCGACCAAAGCTCCTCCAGAAACCTCCCAGCTCTCTCACTATCTCTCAGTCATCCTGAGACCGCACTCCAGAGGACAGAAGAACTAACCTAAAACACTGAGGGGCACATTTGCTAAAGGACTGTACGCGATTTGCTAACGATACAGTCAAACAGAACTACCAAACACGGGATTTACTCATTAGCTGCAATGGCTACAACAACTCAACAGCACTGCTAGTGGCATCACCTTCAGTGGAGAGCGAAAATAATTAAGCACTATGCGCCCAGCACTTGAGCAGGAGGAAAAGTGAAAACAATAAAGTCGCTTTCACACCGGACACGAAACGAATTTTTCGCACGACAGATTACATTCAAAGTCAATGCAAGGACGCAAATACACGCGTTTCGCGTGCATTCGCGTCTTTGCATTGACTTTGAATGTACTCTGTCGTGCGAAAAATTCGTTTCGCGTCCGATGTGAAAGCCGCTTAAGTGTTTGTAAGTTTTTGTTTGCAGGGGTAATTAAATTATGATAACATAACAAGATATCTAATCTGAGCGGTTATACGCCTCGGCGAAAAGGACAGTAATAGGTCTAATAGGTCTTATCCTGCCTGGAGACTCAAGCCACGGCCTTCATTTGGCATAAATACTATAAATACTCTGGTCTATAATGCGTTTTGCCTCCATTTTCAATGTCTCACAGCATTATAAGAGCACACGAACAGGGACTCCTGTACTAGCGACAGATACACTCGAAGCCTGCAGCCACTCGCTGTTGGGCTCCCTGAATAAGGCTTCATTGTGTCGGCTTCACTCTCAGCACTGGCCGTGCCAAGCACCCAGCACCCCCCCCCCCCCTCCAACCCACGGTGCCCTTTATTCGGTTTATTCTTAGCGACACTTAAATAAAGCCACAAGCTGCAAAGTACAGTCAATAAGCAGTTTCACCGCAGGATGGCACCTGACACTCCGCAGTGACCCCTGCGTCCATCAGGTCACAGAGCAGATGTCCCTGACGTGTCACTCGAGGCTTCTGAATCTATGACCGGCGGTGAGACTGAGTCCATGTTTAGCTACAGCTTTTTCAGTTCCAGTTTTAGTAATTTATCATTTTCCCTCTGAGGACAATGAGAAATTGTTCAAGCTTCTTCTTTGTTTAGCTGCTTTCTGAAGTATTGGCTGTCAGTTCCCCAGACAAGCCAAAGGCAACTTGGGTGGCCAGCCACAATAATTCCGTAATAAATCATGGCTGACAAAAAGCAGTGTTACGTTGTGATTATGTCACTGGATCTTGCTCAGCCAAAGGAACCACAAACTTCCTTGTCTGTGTTAACAGCACAATATGCCGCAGCCAGCCGTGAGTTATGTCTGTTTTTACCCACAGTTTATTTAGGAAAATACTTTGCTGAAATATAAATCATGTACACCTGAAATGAGGTTTTCCACCCTCCCTTTTACCTGGGAGTCAGGTGTGAAGGCATTCTGGCCAATCAGAGGCACTCATTACCTCCGCCAAACGAAGTTGGCAGGAGGTTATGTGATCGGTGCTGTTTGTTTGTGAACAAGATAAATCAAAAAGTAATGAACGGATATCTCTGAAATTTTGTGGATGGGTTGCTATTACATCAGGGATGGACCCTATTGACCGCGATCGGTTGAACAATATGGCCGCCACGGCAGCCATCATGAAATCCTATTGCCACAGCATTGGCAGAGGTTTGCACTCTCAGAGTGCCTCTAGTTATTCAATTAAAGTCAAGTATTGTGGAAAAGGAAAACGAGGATTTGAATTCAAGGTCCAGATTTGGTGATCCCTGCTGAAAAAAATTTCCATTTATGACATTAAACACTAAATGCACCATCCCAGGGCATTTTATTCCAGAAAAAAACATAATGTGTAAACCTCCTGCCAGCAGTGATGGGGTTTTCTGAACCCTCAGATATCAAATTATAACAATAACTACATGAATCCAAAATGAATGAATGAAAACATGGAACAGTGAATATGGAGTAAATAAACCTGAATTGACATTGTACTGACTGAAGCTGGCGAGGCTGTTTTGGCTCAAAATTTATACCATGAAACACATTAAAAAAAAAAAAAAAAAAGCTAAGCAGCACTGATATAACCACAGCGGGAGATGCTCATTGCGAAGCTGCAGTTTCTATGATTCATTTAATTTCTAACAGCTGTGAAAACATGAACACTTTTGACTGATCCTGATTTCGGTAGCTAAAGCAGGATGCTTGGCTGGAAAGCAAGGCTTTCTTCCTCTGGAGAACTAGGATGTGCAGGTACCTCCTCTCCTGAGGGAACCGGCTTGTGGGCTGGCGTGGAGGGCGATAACCCTGCGGACGCACAGGAAACGACGCTGGAAAAGTCAACATGCTAATGTGCCCTGAGCATATGTCCGGTGCACCTGCATGTGCTGTGGCTTGTGTCTGGGTGAGTACATGTTTATGTGTGAGTGTACACATGCCCATGTGTGCGTGTGTGTGTGCGTGCCTGTGTGTGTGCACGTGTGTGTGCATGATTGTATAGATGCATGTCAATTTTCAGTGTCCATATCATTTTCCAGAGCCAGATGATGCAACCCAGCACCGCCGAGGTAGAACCGAGGGTCAAAAAGACCTACAAGAAAAAAAAAAGGATGATGCCGCACGTACAACGCATCTGTAGGTGAGGTCAGGATACGCTGAACAAGCCAAGGCATGGAGTGGGAACAAACTGTGCAACCAGAAATACAGACCTCATTAACTGTGAGGGGCACAGACACAGTTCAGTACAGACCTCATTAACTGTGAGGGTCACACACACAGTTCAGTACAGACCTCATTAACTGTGAGGGGCACAGACACAGTTCAGTACAGACCTCATTAACTGTGAGGGGCACAGACACAGTTCAGTACAGACCTCATTGACTGTGAGGGGCACAGACACAGTTCAGTACAGACCTCATTAACTGTGAGGGGCACAGACACAGTTCAGTACAGACCTCATTAACTGTGAGGGGCACAGACACAGTTCAATACAGACCTCATTAACTGCGAGGGGCACAGACACAGTTCAGTACAGACCTCATTAACTGTGAGGGGCACAGACACAATTCAGTACAGACCTCATTGACTGTGAGGGGCACAGACACAGTTCAGTAGAGACCTGGCAACTGCATCAGTCCAGTGGTCAAAGAGTTAAATTCCTGCCCTGCGTTTTTCCCACCCATAAACTGAGCCAGCTGATTTTACTTCTGTTTTCTGAACGTTTATTTTCCTCCGCTGGTCTCAGCTGATTAAACAAACGTCAGCAGCACTGAGCTGAACACTTATTTCGCGGGACAGGCACGGGCCTGTGTCAGAATTTCCCACAATAAGTTGGCGCCAAGATAAACTAGAGCCTATCCCAGCATGCACTGGGTGACAGGCAGGAGCACCTTCTGGTCAGCGCACCAATGGCAGAGAGAACAAGCCATTCACACACACACCCTTACCAATGGGTAATTCACAGTCTCCAGTCAATCTAACAGGCGTGCCTCTGGACTGTGGGTGAAAAGGGAGTACCGAGTGCAGACCCGTATAAACAGGAGAAGAACATGCACACTCTGTACAGAACAGGCAGGGATTCAAACCCACAACCCCCTCAGTTTGAATAAACAGTGATACAGACTGCAGCAACATGCTGCGACACAGCTTAGAACTGTGAACAGCACAACTGATGTACAGGACAGATCTGATACCTGCCCAAACCCCGGGCACTTTCACTCCGAAGGATCACCCACGTCACACAAGGAGGCAATTCTGTTTCGCCAGCAATAATAACGGCTAAAACGATTCCACGTTTAGCTCCACGAACAGCACGGTCGTCAAAAGTGAGCGTGACATTAAGCTGGCTGATGAGATTTTAAAAACACTCAAAAGAACTTTATCGGACTAAAATTGAAACTTAGTTGTGACTCATAACTGCAGTCACTCGAGTTCGCTTCTATAGATAATGGACTTTCCTGTACATGGTTACGCAGGTATAGAGGAGAAAGGACCTTGACTGAAGCAGGGGAGCCAGGTTCTCTGGAGAGGTGAACTACAGAGTTCTTCCCAGACTGCTTTCGACTGCCGTTCACGTTTAATCCAGGCATGGCAGCTTCCCGACAGATAACACAGGATTTAACTGTAATAAAAGGTGGCAAAAACTCCTGAGGCTTTCAAAAGCAGGCTTGATACAGTATAGATACTGTCTCAAGCCTATGTATTCTAAGTGGTAAGTACACTTCAGAGGAGAGAAATGATGAGCTGTGTTGAGCCGAACAGCCTGTTCGCATCACTCGGTTATTGTTAAATAATGGAATTACTAGTCTGTGCCTCGATGTCATTTTATTCCTCTTTGCTTCATCCCCCATTATTGACCCAGAAACATCTAGCAAACTGGTTTACCTTTTATCTAATGGCCAGGTCAAAAGTATTGACAACTGTGCAAACACAAACGAGTCATTCCATGTCAAAACAGCCAATACTGAGGTATGACGCCTCTCAGATTTTGCTCAAACTTTGTCAAAAAATACTTTACGGTACCAAACAAAAGAATCCCAAGTTTCGTGTCAATATCTCTGCAATTTTCGTGTGAAAAATTTCTTGAAATTTGGGTGTCACACCCCTTTTTGACTTATGTGAATTGGTCATTTCATTTAGTAGCATTTTGGAGGGACCATAAATTCTCACATATTAGAGACAGGAAGCTGACATTTCATGTGCTGGTGCATTCTGGCTCATATATCAGGATTCTGCAGCCAGAATCACCATGAGACATCAGATGGTGAGAGGAGGGCCCCCAAAATCCTAATTTTTTTAAGGCGGCAAGTGATTTTTCACTTTTTGGCGGTCCCTTGGATTCAGTTCAGTGAATGTTACTGTTCGAAATGTGGTCCTCCCTCATATTAGGGAACTTTCCCACCTCCAAACTAAGTTTTAGGATAATAGTACCATTGGTGGGGGACTTGTGGGGGTCTGAAAACCACTTTGGACCAAAATGATCCTCTCAGACCCTGGACTTCAGACCCCCAGATGACCCTGTGGGCACTAGATGATGGTAATGGCATTTATACCTGATAAATATACATATTTAAACATTCATTTAATGAAATAAAAACGTCTATTATCAACCTCCTTCTATATGAACATATTTTATGAAAAAAGGCATTTTGAGACCCTTTTTCGGCAGAAATTTCCAAGTCCGGAAACAGGATTACGTAGAAAGAGTTGACCAAACAGTCTAAAATTAGTTACAATAACATTAATACAGGTGTTCATCAATGAAGACCTAAGGTAAGCATCCAAAATTATGTACAAAGGGACTTTAACCCCATGTACACCATAACACAACTAAGATTTAATGTAGTGGGAAACCAGGTTACAATATACTGTCAACATGGTCAAGGTTGATCACTCCATGCAAGATCAGGCATCCCATGTTATACTATCATGTGTCCCAATAAATTATGTTGTTTATGATTCCTATCAAATGAGATATAGCTAAGGGTTAAAATAAGGGCCCAAGTACTGTATGTCTTAAGCAAGGGTAGTGTCAATTCGCTGGAACCCAATCAGAATAAATTTGCAAGGATTCCAAGTGATGCAAGACACGTGAGGAAGAAGCATGTCTATGTGAAATTCATGAAACATGCCTACAATATCCCCTCTTAACCATCTGACCAGAAACAGGTTTTAGGCTGGGTGCCATTCCAGCATATTATCCGCTGGAAAGAAGCACCTGAAATTCATGGACGCAGTGCGCGCCAGTACAAAGTTGCGGAATATGACCATCAAAAAATCATGTTGCTGCTTCCTCAATTTGTAGGACAAAAGACCTGAAGGGTTCTGAATAAATGGTATTCCTTTTTCCAGGTAACAATAGAATACTTCCATGGGTCCCAATAAATTATGTTGTGTATGTGCTGAAACCAGGTCTTGAACAATTGTTGACAGTATGTTGTAACCTGGTTTCCCACTACACTAGGTCATGGTCGTGTTATGGTGTACAAGGGGTTAAAGTCCCTTTTTGCATAATTTAGGATGTTTCATTGATGACCACCTGTATTAATGTAATTATAACTGATTTTAGATGGTTTGGTCCGCTCTTTCTATGTAATCCTGTTTGACCTAGTTTCTGGACTTAAAAATTTCAGCCGAAAAAGGGTCACAGAATGCCTTTTTTTTCGTAAAATATGTTCATATAAGAGGAGGTTGATAATCAAAGTGTTTATTTCATTAAAATAATGTTTAAATATGTATATCTGTCTAGTATAAATGCCATTACCATCATCCAGTGCCCACGAAGTCATCTGGGGGTCTGAAGTCCAGGGTCTGAAAGGCTCATTTTGGCCCTAAGTGGTTTTCCGACCCCCACAAGTCCCCCACCAATGGTACCATTATGCTAAAACTTCGTTTGGTGGTGGGAAAGTTCCCAAATATGAGGGAGGACCACATTTCAAACAGTAACATTCGCTGAACCGTAATCCTAAGGACCCCCAAAAAGTGAAAAATCACTTGCCGCCTTAAAAAATTTAGGATTTTGCGGGCCCTCCTCTCACTATCTGATGCGTCATGGTGATTCTGGCTGCAGAATCCTGATATATGGGCCAGAATGCACCAGCACATGAAATTTCAGCTTCCTGTCTCTATTACGTGAGAAGTTATGGTCCCTCCAAAATGCAACAAAACAAAATGACCATTTCACATAAGTCAAAAAGGGGCGTGGCACCCAAATTTCAAGAAATTTTCACACGAAAACCATTAGAGATATTGACACGAAACTTGGGATTCTTTTGCTTGGTACCATAAAATATTTTTGGACAAAGTTTGAGCAAAATCTGAGAGGTGTCATGAACATGGGTGGCTGAGTTGACATGGAATGACCCAAACAGCCCTAATACAGCTTCAAATATATGACACAGCGCAAGGGAACATTCTCGTCTCATGACATCCCCGCAATTATACCCATCAGCTCCCGGTGAAAGGCTTCCTTGTAGGTCTACAAGCCCAACTTTCAAGTGCTATTCTTAGCAAGCAAGGCTACAGTGTACTTCTGAACAGAGAGGCACAATTATGTACTGCAGAATGGATCATTTTTAAGCTATTATTTTGAGATGAAGCAAATCATTCGCATTGAGGTTTCACATTAACCCTTTCACCCCCAGTAGTGCCATATGGCACCCTTGCGTGACTGCCATTTTTCCCCAATAGTGCAACATGGCATCTTTTTGTTATGTTTCTTTTAACAATCAGGAATAAGAACAGACAGTCAGAAATTTAGTTGGAATGTCAACAAAGGCCATGAGGAGAAATAGCAGTGAGAACTGGGCACTGGTGGGGGTGAAAGGGTTAACAGTCCTGCAGAGTCACAGTGTCTACAACTTTTATCAACGTTCTTTCAATCAGGAGTCGATTTATGCTGTGATAGCAAGGTATGTGCACTTTTCCAGCAATCAGCTACTTAAAGGAATAACTTCCTGGGAAACAAATTATCCCTTAGAGCACTAAATGCAGCTGTTGTGATGCAAGATATCAAATCAGATGCTGTTGAAAACCTATCATGTGGCAACATGTTTAAAAAAACTCTCGCAGGGGAAAGCTTTTAAACAAGTTCCCACGTGATAGAATTTCAACAGCTCTGGATAATTACATTATTAATTCCTTGAAAATATATTCAGCGCTCCGAGGGTTAAAATTAAGCCATTAGAATGGAAGCCCGTTGTCTGAAAAGGCTCAGTATTGTGCTGTGTGACGTGATCAGACCGAATCATGTACTCAGGAGTGTCCTGGACAAACCTTTGGGTGGGAAACATACATTTCCTAAGCTGGACTTTGTTCTCAGCAAAGCGGAAAAAAACAAGAATAAAGCCGCTTTTTCAGACTGGATGCGAAACGAATTTTTCGCACGACAGATTACATTCAAAGTCAATGCAAAGACGCGACTATTCGCGTCTTTGCATTGACTTTGAATGTAATCTGTCGTGCGAAAAATTGGTTTCGCCTCCAGTGTGAAAGCAGCTTAAGACACGGCTCGTTTCCTTCCTCCTGGTGTCGATCGGCTCAGAGTGACCTGGGGTCAGCATAAACTAGCAGCGCAATTTTTTTTTCTTTCCCATAACTGTTTTTCATAATCCTTGTGCACACATTTGGTCATGTGGCAATAAGAATGAACCTTCATGCCATGACAACAGCAAACACCAGCTGCCTTTCTAAGCTTGTTTAAAATGGTTAAAACCAGTGGCCTCGCAGTCCAGTCCTAGACAGCCACAGTCTCTGCTGGTTTTTTGAGATCTCCACTCAATCCGCAACTAAGTCAGGCGTTATAAGCAAGAAGCACTGATGCTTTAGCCAATCAGTGACTCTAATGAAACACTTAAGCGCAAGACCACATCAGAAACCAGTAAATACAGTGGCCCTACAGGATTTGAGTTTGTTTTTGAAACTAGCTAGTTCAAGCTTGTGAAAGCTGGGTAACCTGGTACAGTTAGCAGCTGGATAGACTGATGGACTAGCTGAACTGTTGGTTGACCAGCTATAACTGTAGGAAAACTGCAACCAGCTAGACCAACTTCAGCTGGTTTAAAATGGAATTCATCATTACGGGCAGCCAACAGATATGAGTCAACTTTTTTTTGGATCACTGGTTTGTAGCAATAGTCTAACATTTCACAGCTCCAAATGATTCCTGAACAGCCAATGACATTTCTAATTTGAGAGATGACCTTTGTAGTTAAATTACAATAAAGCTACACTAGGTAACATCCCAATCTACAATGTTACTTGAAGGCAAAGCTAAAATTCTGTATTGCCACTGTGTGGAAACTTGTTTGTGAGGGCCAATCACAATGAATCCACTTGAGAAAGAGTGAAAGAGCCAATTAGCAAAAACAATAAAAAAAAAAACAAGCTAAGAAAATGCAGTCCCTTGGTAAAGCTCCTGTGCATGAACAGTAAAATGCGTCACAGTTCAGTTAAGGGCTCTTAAGAACACTTCAGCTGTGAATGCATCAAAATCAGTCTGTTTACAGATCAATGACAACAGGGGCTTGATCTCAAAAATAAAACTATCAGAGAAGGCACTCTACCCCAGAGACAATACTGATTAATTTAGAAGTGTTTTTAGTGTTCTCTTTTAGCTTGATTGGATTACCAAGGTCTCTACGCTAACCCTGCAAAAAATCATTACAAGACAACATAGAAGACAAAACAAGCTTTGATATTAGGAAAATCTAACTAATTTTCTCTCACTCGAGTCAATACTGTGTCATGGCAATGGCTAGGAGTGAGAATTCCAGGTCTGATAGCTGGTCACGGGATCGTTGACGACAACTAAAATGGATTTCATTGACATTTCTAAAGACCAAAGCATCACCGACTATATTGTCAACGCTGTGTTCCAATCCCTATCATGCTGTACAAGCCATCTATTCAGAATTTTCATTTACACAGGCGTGTTTCATGGTGATGTTAAAAAAAAAGAAAAAAGAGCAAGCTGGTCAGAGACCACAAAAGTCCCCCGAGAAAGGAGACACACACAGACAGACAGCGGACCATTGGACAGATGGACGGCTGGACAGACACTGCCTAAATCAACAGTGCCCCAGACCCACACGGGGGGTGGCAGGGGACTGAACAGCAATTTCGAAAGGCCGCTGCAAGTAGTTTGGGAGATATTCTCCAAGAACAAAACAGTGGTCAAGGTCACAAGTCAAAGGTCACATAAAATGTCCTGCAAAGGTTGCAGGTCAATTTTAATGCTTGCAACGGTTTCCATGACTTAAACTTACTTGGTTTTGATGAGCTACATTAAATGATTTTTCAGAAAGTTGAAAATTGCAAAAAAGGGTCAGCGTCATAGGGGAAATGGTCAAAGGTCACAGGTCAACGAAACAATCAAAAGGCACAAGTGGAGGATACGGCCAACCTTCACAAGCAATTGTGAAAGGCCACCGTCAACACTGTCGGAGATATGCTCCAGAAACGAAAAACAGTGATGAAGGTCATCGCTGAAAGGTCAAAGGTCAGACATCATAAAAAGGATAACCGATATGAAGCTTTGGTAAAAGCCATAAAGTCAGGGTAAAGCTGCAGCATATAGTTTTATAGTATTATATGAGCCCCTGAGGACAAGAGTGGTCTAACTCTGTTTTTCGTAGTTTTGAGATAATCTATGCCAAAGTTCAAGCCCTGGATAAAATTCAGGACACATGTAGGGTATGCCATCTGTTGTTAACCTGAGAGTTTTTCAAGATAACATAGATAACATAACAAGATAACATAACTTTTTTCCGCAAAAGTAATGTTTCAGAGGTTACTTTCTCTAAATTTTCTGAAAAAGGCCCTTTTTATAAGTAAGACCACTCGTGCACTGGCTGTCTTAACAAATGTAACTGACTTAAGACAAGTAAATTAATAACTCAATTTTAATAACTCAATAATAGCTTTAATTTCCGGCATCCTTGGAATTCAAAACACAAAATAACAAGAGAATACAGATCAAAAGTGAAACATTGTATCGCAAACTGCTGACCACTGAGAAAGTCATCCATCAGCTAATCTTTTTCCTCACAGCTGTCTTCGCTGTCATCATCTGGATGAAAGTTTGGGCCATCTTCATCTTCGATCAGACCCAGATAAAATGAGTGGTGGACAGGCGTTACAGGGTTGAGATCATCTTTCAAATCCTTGACTTTTGAAGGGTTCAAAGAGTTAGACCACTGTTGCACTCACACTTTTTGTCTTAATGGAAGTGAGGATAACTAAAAATCTCTGTATAGTAAGATGCATCACTGTGACATCTAGACCACTTATGCCCTGAATAGATTTTACCTTTAACTTGCAAAATATGGGTCTAACTCAAAAATGGGAAAATTACTGTTAGACCACTATTACACTCAGTGACTCATATTATAGTATTATAGTATATGTTATATATAGTATTGATCCAGACGGACGCACTGATGGACAGATGCACGGAAGGACACAACCTAAATCAATAGATCCCTGACCTACCCTTTGTGTAATGGGAGGCTAATGAAACGGTTACAAAAAACGCATTCGGCTTGGTTAAGTCCATAGGTTGAAGGAATTGGTTTAACGAGATCAATTCTGGCCTTAACAAAACTGACTGCAGTTATTGTCTGAGATATAAACAATACAGTCTAAACAAAGCAGGGCAATTAAGTGCCGGCAGGAATGTACTGCAGAACATTCCTGAAGTTCTGCCAACTATTCAGATCAAAAAGCAGGGTGAGTTCCTCTGCAGATGTGCAATTTTTTAGGCTCAGTGTTTTAACAGATTTCATCACTGTGAGAAACTGACTGAACTCTCTTAAATTCAGCGCTGGTTTTGGTGACTCAAAATAATGTGTACCCATTCCATGGATGAGCTTAAATTGTATCCACCCACCAAAAATCAACTCTTTTACTACCATACTATTTCCTCTGGGCTTCAGACAGCCGAGCACGTGGCTATGCAAGACACAGCTATGCTGTAGAGCTCGTTCTTGCAACACTATGTTCCGCACATACAGACTCATCCGAAATCAATGCACTGTCATATCCGAAAGATCTTACAGAGTGCATGGGCTGACTTAGTCACCAAGTAAACCGAACCAACAAATTTTATGTGACGTTATTCACAATTATTTTCAGTATTGGCTTCATGCTTTTCAATTGAACAAAGAACATGCTAAAACAAGTGATGTGGCAGCAAAGATTATTCATAGAAAAGAAACGCATTGGGTGGTAGTTGTGCGTGTTTTTTCAAGTCCTCCTGTTCTGCTCTTGCGCACGACTTTCAAGATGTGTAGGTTCATACCGGTACACTAGACTCAATTCAAGAAGCCAACCATCTTTAATAGTTAGGGAACAATATGCACCTGGAACTCACGTATGCGTCTTCCGTTTTTCAAGTTCTCTAATCATTACGCCACGGAGCCTTAATTTTGTGATGAGCAACCTCTGGTAAGGCAGTAGATACTTATGAAACATCATGAACCCAGCGGTAGACAGGCATGCGTAAACTGAAACATCGACAGCGATTCCAGGCATTTACGTTTAATTTAAACTCTCGTTCTTCTCTCGTTCATCTCAAGAACCGTTAAACGGACACTTGCCTCTAGACTGCATCACGTGTATTTGACAATCGTGCTTTAAGGCTTCTGACCACATAAGAACGGCGTGGAAAGGAGCGAGAAACACTTTTTAAAAAGTGCAAGTTGCATATAGGAATTCGCATAATTTGCTCGCGAGCGCTTCCGTGAAATCGCTGAAATTTCATGACACAAATAATCACGGGTATCTGAGAAACATACATTGCACAATGACACATTGTTCAAGCTCTTACATTTTAGTCCCGATATTAGAAATTCGTGAGACTACCTCTAACTACGTTCAAACGTAGCTCATCGCTCAGTGATGATTCCATCTATGCAAATTGTGTGACAGCGGGTTTGTGTTTGGCGTAAAATGTCGACATTAGCGCATCAAAGTGTTCTTTAAGTCAAATCAACGTAGGTATCAGCCAAGTGACTCAGTGAGTTCTTCGTCGTGAGCAAATCAGAGGGATGTGCGCAGCTTTTAATGGAACAAACAAACGACGAAAGAACAATAAGAAGACTATATATCTGTCTACCAAGATTAGGTAACTTAGTTGGAAATGTTGCTTGAATTACAACTCATAGTCGCGTAAAACATAACGCAGTACAGAGTGGAACGTGCCGCCACAAGCGATCGCAGATAATTAAAAAAAAAAAAACTTCTTAAATCAATTACACAAATCTCACCTTGTTCACGCCTATGCCATGAAGAGTGCTCGGAAGCTCACATTCCCTGCAGCAATGAATGTTTATAGATGTCATACGAAAAATGTTCGACGAAATGTAAACATTGGGAGGGATTATGGGGAGGGAGGAGTAGCCACGCGCATTTCTTGCCTGTCTTTTGCGCCTGTCTCGCCCTCATGGGTGCGGTGCAGAAATCCGCGCACTGGGATGAAACTCCCTCAGTAAACTCGCCAACTGGCGTTAATTAAATGCCATAAAACGAGAAGGCGTGAACTTCGCCTCGGAGCTCAACTTGTATAAAAGTCTGTAAAGTATGGGAAACTTTACAACGATACATTTGGCTTTCATTTTGCGTTATCATTGAGAGGAAATAGCTACGATATGCGGTCTTTTACCATCAGTGTCTATTTCAAGTTGCCTTTAATGTTAATTGAGTGATTTTTTTTTCTTTGTACCTGAAGTCGACCACATGCAATTAAGGCGAGCTTTGTATTACACTGTGGAAGTTTCAGTGGTAAATCAGCAGAAAGACTCGACATTGTACATTATTAGGGAAGGCTGTTCCGGTACAAGTGTTTAAATGTTTACCGCGTTATTTTCTGATTCTGAAAAAAGTAAATGAATGAATAAATAAAGTAGATACATGAGATTATGGTCTTAAACTTTAGGATTGTAATGCATTACACACTCAATAATAATAATAATAATAATAATAATAATAATCTATTTAATATTTGCCATCATAATGTTATACTGTTAATGCTCATGCCATATACATACATATTTTTCATAAACCTAAACGCATGGATTGAAAATGCTCATTGAAATGGCAAAGTATTGGTTTCACATGTTTTTATTGTGTTAAGATACACATTTCTGAGAGCAGATCCACTGGTCTCATGACCTGGGGACAGAGCTCTTTGACAATGCTGCAACATGTTCAGTGTTAATTCAAAAGCTCAGTTCCATCAGTTCTGTTTTAGAACCACGTATTAGCCTACACTTTTTAAGCGTCTTTAAGAATTGAGTGAACACTGATCAAGTTTCCGCCAACCGCACAGGAACTTTCTGGTGTATTTCACAACACAGTGGCTTTTGTTCGGAAATATCTGGGCTCACCTCAAGAAAACGGACTACCCCACCCGACCCACCCGCACGTGCTGCAGTCATTTGTATGGAATGTTAGCAATAGCGGATATCTGCCCATGAAAGATAGGGGGATCTTATCACCGTGTTACATGTTGAAAAGTGCAGTGGGAACACGTCAAAAAAGCAGGCTAGTGTTGTCCAAACAGCTCTGAAGCGTGTATTATTTTTATATTCCACCGGGACTCTTTACTGGAAATTGCGAAATTTTGTCATTACATTTGCTCTCCGTCAGCATGACTGAGAAGTCTATGCAATATTTGCGCCAGATCAGTCAGGTTCATACATGCTCCCTTAAAATCAAAACCTGGAGAAAAGATTAGTCTCTTCTTACAGTCTTTTATTTCCCAGAATATTGAGAAGAAACTGGAGTAAGTAATGTGCTCTGAGGAGACATTCATTCCAATATTGCTCCCATAAAAATTTGACAAAACATGGCCAAACTCAGTGCAGCATCCAGATTTCCAAATATTTAAAATAAAATTATTGTGCTATGATAAACAATAGCTAGCAGGCTTTAATTCGCTAAAACAATTGTCATATAAACAGTCATGTGCTTTATGGAAAATGATAAGAAAGGAACATTTTCAGACATAATTTAGCAATGAAATGTCATACTCCTATCTGCCATTGTCAGATAACAGCTGGCGAGCTGCATCATTGACGCCGTTGTGGTGAGCCATCTGCGACTGATCCGGTATGATGACCTGAGGGTATGCTGGTATGAGGGCACAGTGACTTGCCAATGGCAGACCAGTTCGTTAGCCAATGAAAACCAAAAATTAATTCAGTAATTAACGAAGTGACTGTTTTATGTTGGGCTATTCTTTCCTCACCTTCAGACTTTACTTTTAAAGTGCGCAGGATCTTGTCATCCTGAAACTAATCATTTCAAACAATAGCGACTTTTTTTGTTGATCAATAATGCGTAGCCTAGGTCCCTACTTACTATAACACAAACGCATCGTCTTGTCAGTGAAGGGGCAGTGGCATTTGTCATTCTGTGTAACTCTTGGCTGTTTAGCGGAAAGACAGTTTGATGAGATTACACTAAATTTTCAGAAAAGATTGCACAAAATTTTCAGAAAAGGTGTGCCATGGTTCAAGGATCACCTGATTAATTTTTGAAACGAGTTGGATCAAGGTCATCGAAAAAATATATATTCTAAAGGGAAGAGGCTATTCGCCCCGCGGCGGTTCAGCGCGAAAGATCAAAGAGCGGGGCGGATTATAAAATGAAATCTCTTCTTGGCCCAACTGAGGGCAAATAGCAGAAGTGCTTCCCTTATCCGTCCCACCGCGGTGCGAATAGCAGAACTGCTTCTCTTGTCGGCCCCGTTGCGGGGCAGATAGCCGATCTCTTTCCCCCAATTCACCCCGCTGCGGGGCGAAGAGCCACTTCCATTTTGGAAAGTCTCCCTTGGGCCGGGTATGTTCTGCCTGGCACCATTTGTTACATTTGTTCTGGTAATTATTCTGTATGATGGTATTCGTTTTATTCTTAAATCGGCATTTAGTTCAAAACAATAACAACAACAACAACAGTAATAATAATAATAATAATAATAATAATAATAATAATCAGTTTCTCCGGCTTCACGGTCAAAGAAAAAGTTGGATATGGCCCGGAAATGTGCGCCTTTTTTTTTTTTTTTTTTTTTTGGCTTTCTGTGTGTTCCTTGACTCCTTCTGTCAATATTTGTAATGTAGGTGTGTCAGACAATCCTTATACTGCATCTGGCTGTAAGTGTCTAGAATGGCTATTCGTCCCTGCCTCCCACATTATTCTAGTTCTGCTTCAAACGAAGATCTCAGATCTTAGCCTTCGTGCTTCAAGAACAGTTTTCCATTTGTGAAAGATGTAATCGCACACAGAAAATACTTCACATCTGTTTCGTAGCATAGCTGCTTGCCATTAATTGTGCATGAGCTACTGTCACAGCTTTATTTCATATAATACTTACAGATATAGTTGCGCTCTAAAGTTTGCATAGCCCTTGCTGAATTTGTGAAATGTTGCCATTTATTTTGGAAATTTGACTCATTATGCAAAAAGCTTGTCTTTTATTTAAGGATAGTGATCATGGGAAGTCATTTATCATCACATATGTGTTTGGTTCCTTTATAAATTATAATGATAACTGAAATCACCCAAACGATAAGTTTACATACCCTTGAATGTTTGACCTTGTTATATAGACACAAGGTGACACACTCGGGTTTAAATTGCTATTGAGGGTTAATTTTCCACAGCTTTTAAAATTGTATCTAGTGACTGTGTATAGTCATTGAGTTTGTTAGCTCCCGAGTGGATGCACTGATCTGGCTTGACACTGAGATATGGGGAGCGGAAAAGAACTGTCTAAGGACCTTCGTAACAAGGTAGTTTAACTTTTTAAAGATGGGAAAGGATATAAAAAGAAATCCAAAGACTTGCCAGTCAGTACTTTTCAGTCCATGATTAAGAGGTGGAAAATTTGGAGACATGTTCATACAAAGCCAAAGTCAGGCATACCAAAAAAGATTTCAGCCCAAAACTGCCAGTAGAATTGAAAGGACTCAAAGAAAAATCCACAAGCTACCGCAAGAGAAATACAGGATGCTCTAGAAAAAGATGGCGTGGCTGTTTCAAGGAGCACAATAAGGAGGTACTTAAACAACAATGAGCTGCATGGTTGAGTTGCTACAATATGCCAGACAACACTTTGAAACACCTCACAACTTCTGGAATACCGTCATTTGGAGAGACGAGACCAAATTAGAACTTCATGGTCACAACCATAAGCACTATGCTTGGAGAGGCCCATCGTGAAAAATATACCATTCCCACAGTAAAGCGTAGTGGTGGATCTCTGATGTTTTGGGGGTGTATGAGCTCTAAAGGCACAGGGAAATTTGTGAAAATTGACGGTAAGATGAATGCTGCATGCTATCAGAAAATACTGGGAGGCAATTTGCATTCTTCAGCTGGAAAGCTGCACATGGGACGCACTCGGACTTTCCGGCATGACAATGATCCAAAGCGCAAGGCCAAGTTGACCCTCCAGTGGTTACAGAAGAGAAAGGTGAAGGTTCTGGAGTGGCCATCACAGTCTCCTGACCTCAATATCATCGAGCTGCTTCGGGGAGATCTCAAACGTGCAGTTTATGCAAGACGACCAAAGAACTTACAGGAGCTGGAGGCATTTAGCAAGGAAGAACGGGTAGCTACACCACCTGAGAGAATTAGGGGCCTCATTGACAACTATCACAAAAGACTGCACACTGTCATTGATGCTAAAGGGGGAAATACACAGTATTAAGAACTAAGGGCGTGCACACTTTTGAACGGGGTTCATTTCATTTTTCCCCTTATTGCCATGCTTTATTTGATGATTGCGCCATTCTACATGACCTACAATTGGATATGAATCCAATAAGAAATAAAAGAAATGTGTTTTGCCTGGATATTCATGTTTTCTTAAAAAAATGTTGCCTATTTACAAATTCAGCCAGGGTATGCAAGCTTTTGAGCTCAACTGTAAATTTTTAAACAAAACGGAAGTATTGAAACAACCCCATACCTGTTTATTGTGGGTTAAACCTTTGCAGAATGTGTAAAGGATATTTTCAAAGGCCGACGTATGACTGCCACCTAGCGTTGAAATATTTTGTTCAGTTCTGACTTTCGTCACTGATGGGGAGAGAGACAGCGAGATCCTCCTAGTGGCACTGGCTGGCGGTGGCACCGTGGAAACTGTGGCAAAACTGTGGCAGGCGAGCGGCACCCTCGGCAACCGACAGACACCTCCTCGACTCGCGACAGGTCAGCTCAAATCTGTTTCATGAAAGTTGTATAGATTTGAATATTTGATTTTAAATTGTGAACCTTCGTAAGTAACCGTGTTGGCTGTAGAGTGATCCGACTTCTGTAAAATGTGACGTTATGTTTTCTTTATCTTGTTCTGGCAGTGTGGAAAAGATGGAAAATTGCCTAGTTCAGTTCGCCTTTCCTAAAGTTAGCCTAAGTGACATGGATGAACACTTGTCATTCGGTTCTACGATTATTTACTGGGGATGGGTCCGCGGCATTAGAGCGACAGGACATTGTTTGAATGATTATTTGTGATTATTGATAAAACTGTACGCAGCTGCTTTGCATAAAATTGTGTCTCCCTCAGCCCGAAACCACCAGGAGAGGGCGCCAGATTCCAGAACAGCATCCTATTAAAAACAGGTGCCCGTTGGGGTCAAACAGAAACCTACCTACCAATTCAATTCAATTCCTTTTACTGTCCCCTCAGGGAAACTGTTTTTGCAGCCAGAGCAACAAACATACACAAGACAACTGACACAATAAATAAACAAATGTGACATAAAAAGCTCAGTAATACAAAAGGTTAAAAAGGTGCAGGTGCATACCAGCCAAAGACCTAAAATAGACCAACAGGGTCTCCACAGTGGCTATTTTCATTAAGGAGGTGAACAGCCATAGGAACAAATGACACTTGGAGTCTGTTTGTCCTCCTAATCGAGGCCTGGAAACGACGGCCTGAAGGCAACAGGTCAAACTCACTCTGTGGTGGATGATTCAGACAGACTAGTATAGAGCGAGCCGTCCGCATGACCTGTTTACTACAGACGGCCAAAAGGCCCTCCTGTTGGCTCCCAGAAACTTTGCCAGCAGCTTTCACCAGTTTCACCAGTCTACCCACACGGCTCTCGTTGGCCGGATTCAAGTTCCCGAACCAAGCAATAATACAAAAGGATAAAACAGATTCAATTACACTTCTGTAGAAAAGAGACAACATGTTGGTACAAACATTGAAAGATCTCATCTTTCTTAGAAAGAATAATCTCTTCTGGACCTTTTTAGAGGTGGCATCAACACGAGGCTCAAAGCATAGTTTTCGGGCAAGAACCACACCCAAATATTTATAATTGTCCACCATCTCAATGGCAGCTGCCTTGATAAAAATAGGTAGAGGGCTAGGTGGAGATTTTCTAAAATCAATAGCCATATTTTTAGTTTTGGCTACGTTAGTTGAAGGAAAGATTTGTCGCACCAGGCTACAAAATCATCCAAAACCTGCTCGTGTCCCGTCTCATCCCCCTCCGAAAGGCTAACAATGGCCGTGTCGTCGGCAAATTTTAAGATGTATTTATTATTAACATTGCTGCGACACTCGTTAGTGTACAAAATATATAAAAGTGGAGAGAGACAATAACCCTGGGGAGAAGCCGTGGAAGAGGGCAGAACATTAGATTACGCAACATTTACCTTCACAATGTGTCCTATTGGTAAGAAAATCCAAAATCCAGCCAATTAAATTGGGGTCGAGTTTGAAATTTTCAATAAGCCTTTCAGCCAATAGGTGAGGTTGTATGGTATTAAACGCGGATGAAAAATCCACAAATAAGACTCTGGCATGAGTTTTTGGGCCTTCCAGGTGTTTGAACAACAAGTGCAACAGAGTAACCACAGCATCCTCCACACTTCATTCTATATGCAAACTGGAATGGGTCGAGGTGGTGTTCAACCTGGGAAAAGACCTCCCTTTTAATGATCTTTTGAAAAGACTTCATTACAAGAGAGGTCAAAGCTACGGGTCTAAAATCATTCAGCGCAACAGGGGAGCCGTTCTTGGGCACAGGAACTATCACAGCATGTTTCCAAATCTTGGGAACAGATTGCAACTTTAAAGATTTCAGGAAAATGTGATGAAAAATCCCACTTAGCTGATCTGCACATAGTTTTAACACCTTACCTCAAATATTGTCATATCCAGGGCTCTTGGCCTTAGTGTGCCTCAATTGGTTAGCCACCTCATTAACATCAGTGGAGAGGGATGGAAGAGCAGTGGTCTTTTCCTTTAGAAGCTCCAATTTAGCATTAAAATCATGATTATCAAAACGAAGATAAAAATTATTAAGACCATCAGCCAGATGTTTATCTGAGTTAAAACCATCCAAAGAAATTGTGCAATTACTCTTCGTTTGCATTCCTGTCACATTTTCATTTCAGACCAGGCTCCCTTGAGGTTATTGCTGCTAAGGTCAGCTTCAATCTTATCCTTATACCTTAATTTGGCCTTATGTATTTCCGACCTCACTTCCTTTTTCAATTCCCTCTCAGCAAGAATATCACCCTTTTTAAAAGCAATTTTTCTCATATCAATCAAATCCCTTAAATCCTTGGAGAGCCAAGGTTTGTTGTTCGGAAACATCTTGATATCTCTAGAGGGAACCACAGTCTTTGCAAAAGGAGATACAACTGCACAGCACATCAGTCAGTTCATCCAAATCAGCAGAATTCTCCTGGAATACAGTCCAGTCAGTGCCAACTCATGCAAACCCCGCAAAAGCACTCCAAATATGTCACCAATCAGAGGCTGGCCCCACTAAAAGAGGCGCAGTTGCTGGAAAAACGTTAACACTGCCTTTCTTCCATTAAAATCATTATGGAGAGAAAGATGTAAAATATAGTGTAAATTCTGTGAAATGAAAAAAAAAACAACCCATAAAAAGAGTGCATATTGTATTTATACAGCACTTATCTCACTGAGACTCAAAGCATGTTACAGCGATAAAGGGGAATCCCACCTCAAACAGCACCAATCCATAGCGCCTACTTGAGTCAGGACCTCAAGTTTAATGTTTACCCCTCACCCAGTGTCTCCTACAGCCCAGTGTCCCCATCACAGTACTGGGACATTGGAGTGGAAAGACTGGCCCACCAGCACCATTTCCAGGCAACTTGGTTTTCCCTGGCAGTCTCTGATAAAGCCAAGATCAGCTTGGCTTCAGCCATTTTCCCTGAGCAGGATTACCGGTGACATGACTGTTGACAAGAACCTGATGATCGACTATATTATTTAGCAGAGCGGAAGAATGGACCAATCAGTCTGTGCCACAGAGCCATCTCAGTACTTCCAAAATGCAGCTGCCCTACTTCATAATTCCGCGCCTGATAATGTGTAGAGGTGACACGGTGGAGCTGTGGCTAGTGCTGGCGCTTCAGAGGAAGAAGATTGTTGGTTTGATTCTGACCTGATCCTTTTTGTGTGGGGTTTTGTGTGCTTCTCCTGTCTTTGTGTGAGGTTTCTCTTGATACCCTCTTTTCAATGGTGTTCCTGCTCTGTGACGGATTGCCGAATAATCAAAAATCTTCTCCCGTTTCTTATCCATTGGAGGCTAGGATAGGCTACAGCCTTTTCACAACCCTGATCAGGAACAGGATTATGGATTGTAATAAATTGCTTCTTTTTATAATAATATAGCTCTCATAAAATTGGATATAGGTTATTAAAGGCCATAGATTTTTGGGGCCAACATTTTGTTGTTTTCGGGTCTGTTTTTTTTTTTTTTTTTAAAGAGGAATGCTTAAGAAACCCCTGCCAGTATATGTGACCTGTCACGCAAAAAGGTTACTATCCAACCAAAACATGGATTTTGAGATTTTTACTTTAATTGACTGGTAATCAGTGATACTGAAGTGCAAAAGAGAGCTCATTTCACAAACAGCTGCTTCTTTCGATCTGAAATGAATTTGAATCTGACCTTTGAACTCTGCTTTTCTATTTAAGTGAATATCTCAAAACCTACTTCCTGGAGGATAGTATCCTTTTCGCGTGACAGGTCCCATATTTCTACGAAGTCTGCGAAGTCACTTGAGGAGGAAGTGGTATTCATTTTCACAATGACACCACTAGATGGCAGGCATTCTGTACCTGGGGTGGAAAAGGCCAAACCTTAATCTCATTCAGTTGTTAATTTGGAAAAAAAAAAAAATTGAAACAGACCTTGGGTGGGTAGGCAACTGGGTTTAAATAAGAATAAGAGCTGTTACGGTTAAATCTGGATGTCTACCTGTGTTCTTTCAGCGATTATCAGGGTTAGACCCAAACATGTTTTCATCCTCAGTTCCAAAGACGGAAGAGTGTATATGAAAGTTTTATTTTTGGAAATGTGTGTTTGCTTCTTTATTCATATGAAAACATTCTTCACTCAGAGTCATTCTATGCTCAAACACCCCACAGACTTCATACCTGAAAAGCAGACACTGATTGTGGAATAATGAATAATAGCTGATGGAACAGGGCGATCTACACTGAACAAAAATATAAACGCCCCATGTGAAATTTTTGAGTTTTTATTAACATTAGGGTTATGCAATATATGAAGCGAATCAAAATTCATTTTTGTTAATGACTAATCTTCAGATCACCGTCCATTACATCTTGATATTGGCATCTGCAAAGCAGTGACAATCCTTTGAACACATTGGGGGTCAGGTTGAAGAAATTGAATGTTCAATATCTTGTGTGTCCACCATTTGCGTCTCTCCTTCACATGGAGTTGATCAGGTTGTCTATCGTGGCCTGTGGAATGTTATTCCATTCTTCCCAGAGGGCCACACGGAGCTGGCGCACATTATCCGGAACTGGAACACGGTCGCGGACACGTCGATCCAGAACATCTCAAGGATGCTCTATGGGCGACATGTCCGGCGAATACGCAGGCCAGTCCAGAACTGGAATGTGCTCTACTTCAAGGAACTGCATGCAGACCGCTCTGGTGGACATCCCTGCATCCAGCATGCCAATGGCACGTTCCCCGCATGACCTGAGACATCTGAGGCATGATGACTTTTGACAAAATTTGACATTTTGGGGTGGCCTTTTATTGTCCCCAGTATAAGGAGTGTCTGGGTACTGCTCATTCTGTCTGATCACCGTCTGGAAATGCCACACCCATGTACTGAGTGAAATCACTGCATCACTGAGCAAATGCTCACTGACAGAGAGATGGATTAAAAAATGTTACACAAATCAAGAGAAATATCCCTATTGTACAAGTAAAAGTCAGCATATGCTCACTTACCGAGTTGTTAACTCCATGTGGCATCAATATTTGACATGGGGCGTTTATATTTTTGTTCAGCGTGGTAGCTAAGGTGTTTCAGCCTAGGATTCAGACGGCTTGTGATTTAAAATGCAGTTGCTGCCACTTAAACATCAGGGCAGCTGGGGTGATCAACTCACTAAATCTCACATCGCCCCACGAGGTTAGGGGGATACACTGGATCCTAGTCGGTGTAATAATGCAAGCCGCTTTGAATAAAAGCTAACTGCCAGTAACGAATAGGGAGGGTAGAATAATCCGTTTTCATTCTTTCAGCAGAGGCTTATATTACGGCAACCTTCCGTGTTTTTTTTTTTCTTCGTTTGAAATTCCAGTAAACTCGGCACAACGCTCCATTTTTCCTCTTTGTTGAAACGAGGCAAGAGAGAACACGACGCAGATACCACTTTGAGATAAACTCAGAAGATTCTGTGGGGCGACGCTCAGTGAGCAGCGCAGATCAGTTTCAACATGTTTTTTTTTTTTCCTTCAGAACTGACCTAATTTAGTAGACGTCCGTAGGATCTTAGAGTTACCTAGAGCTGTACCATGAGATGGTTGTATTTTTCACCCACAAAGTGTGTCTCCAAATTCCTCTTATAGGCCTAAAATAGACTCCCATTCCCTTGTGTATTCATACACTAAGTTGCCATTTTAGTTGGCGCTCATGTTCAAATGACTTATTTCCCCGAACAGATCATCATTTGGCTGCAACTCAATATATGTATTTAGTATGCAGACATGCGGAAGAGGTATGGTTTGTTTAAACATCAAACTGGCGGACTGTAGCATTGTGTAGGGGAAGTGATTTATAATTTGACGGGCCAGATGTGATGTATCTAGCATGACCAAGGTCAACCCCTTTTCAAAATATTAATTACAGCAGGATTCACCACCTAGTTCAGTCCCATCTTAATAATTAATTCAATTAAGTATTAAGATGGGAAAAGAGTTTCGTGTCTGGTGGTTGATAGACATATTCAATAGATTAGCCTACGAGTGCAAAGTGAGCTCCTAAATGTTGGGGACAGTGGCTTTTAACTGTCTTTGCTCTGTACTCGACAGTGTATTTATGATTTTTTATATCAGTACACTGCAAAAACGTGTCATTCTTAACAAACCTTTAAATCTTGTTGCGAGACTTTCTCAAGAATAAAATACGAGCTTATTTTATGTTACCATGTGCTTGACACGCAAAATTTTCTTATCCCATTGACAAATTTAGAAATGAATCAAAATGACCTTGCCTCTTTGGCAGAATTTTGGTCTTATTGAGAAAACGGGTAATGGACATTAGTGCTTTAGCCTAAATGCAAGATTAAGATGCGTGGTAAGGTGGACTTATTTTTCTTTTTTCCCCTCTACATTTCTGATTCATTTATACTACGATTTAACCACAGTCTTACTGATCGTGGTGGTGTATGAAGACATGATGAACGGGGAAGGAGAGAAATGCTACTTTGGTGAAGCATCCAGGTTTGCACCACAAACATAATCCCTAGTAACCCCAACCATATCCTATCTACTCTGAAATCCCATTGATTTTCAACAACACTATGGCCGTTTCTCAAATTGTAGGCTGCAACGTCATCACAGGCTGTTCCACTGTGAAGGCGCTTTCGAATACAGCTGAGAAATGCAGCCTTCATCTCGCATGAAATCAGACGGAATTGTTCACGTGGAAACGGAGTGTAAATGATCTGACAATTCGGTCTGATATCAGGAAAAATGAAGGCTGCATCTCTCGGCTGTATGGGAAAGCGCCTTCGCAACTGAACAGCCTGCGATGACGAAGCAGCCTAAAAATGCAGCTTACTAAGGCTGCAGCCTGCGCTTTGAGAAAAGGCTAATATGTATTGTGTTTGATATTTCCCAGATGAAAAATCTTCTTTAATATTACATGCTTCTATAATTTAGCATACTGGCCTTGACATGAAGCAGAGGGCTAGCATGGGAAGAGCTAGGTAATTGGATGAAATAATGCACTGCTAATCATGTGGATGGAACTTCATGGATTCTAATCAGCGGCACATTCTCTTGACATGCATTACTTACAGAAACGCCCCCATTTACACACAGACCTGAAGAGAGCCAAACATTTTTTTGCTCACACTTACAATTTAAGCACTGTTCTGGTTTGATTGCACGTACAGGCTTTTGTTTGCACAGTGTGTTTGTCTTTGAACGGTTGAAACAATCATTTATCTGGGCAGCATGATGAGGTGTATTTTAGCAGGATAAAGTTCATGTGCCGCGGTCTTGCTAGCAAGTGGCATTGGCAGTGAATGATGTAATAGCTGACATGAGCTGGGAAACTGATTAACAGTTTCTAACTTGTGTTCACTTCCTGGTTTTCAAAAAATGCCACTTGACCGTTGCAAGTGCACAGCACAGTATCTTTTAAAATTTGATTAAATTGATCTGTGTTGCAATACCACAGTTTATTGCAAGCTGTGAATGAAAGATTTTTGTTTCTGAGGGAAATCCATTTAAGTTCAACCGTTAGCTTACCCGAAGCTACAGCATTGAACCTTGTTATGCTCCTGACTTACAGTAACTATGAATTTAGTATAGTGTAATCCAGTTCAACACCAATACATGCGTGTACAATGGGATCATTTGACATCTCACACATACTCTCAGCACGCTCACAGTTTAAACAAAACTAAGGTAACTGTGGTTGTATTAGAACCATGCAGTGTCTGCTTGTGTGTGTGTGTGTGTGTGTGTGTGCGCACAACAAAGCCTAAATCCTCATGCCTAAACTACTCGTCCATCCAGATTTTGAGACTCACGACGCAAATTCACATTCTTGGAACATTATCACATTTTAATGTAGCTTTGGATTCTATCAATAAGAGGAAAAGCTGTTCCTGGTGTTTTATAATAAATTTATGAGTCAAAAAAATAGAAGGCAAAACTCATGGGAGTTACTATCTTCAGTAGTCTTTATGCTGACAGTCCCAGCACTGTGTGTGACCATCACACGATTACATAAACTCTCAAAGACCTCTTTCACTGTGCATGTCAAATGATTATCTTGTTACTGTTATCCAGGTGTACAAATGGCCACCTGATCGTAATCTGAGAGGTCAAATGTATAACTGAGGTCAAACAGGAAAGAAAACTGCCGCGGCACTATGCCAGCCAATAGTAGCTCATGTCACTCAAATTAATCAGCCAATAGAGACTTGCATTACTTGAGCCAGCCAGTAGCATTTCACATCATTCCACTCAGCCAGCCAGCAGTGGCTCACAGTAGGATCATGCACAGTTCATGCAGAGGGTTTGGATAAGGCGAATCACACACTCCTCATGGCCATGGTGTCCATGCGATGGAGAAAGTAGGCCCACCACCTGGTGTAAGGTACAGAAGCAGAGATGGCTTCATTAGTTGAGTTCGTCCATCACTCTCAGTACGTCCTCCAGGATGGAGGGGCCCAGGTCCAGACGGAGAGAGAAGGGGGAGTCGTCGTCGTCGTCGTCCGAGGTCGGAGGCTCGGGGGAAGGGTCCTCGGAGTGCTCGGCCCGTACTTCGGTGGTGAACTCTATCGGGTCCTCGTCAGAGGAAGGCCCATCTGACTCCACAGTGTCCAGCAGGGGCAGCGAGTGGCACTTCACGTGCCTCTGGCTGCCTCGGCGACCCGAGGTCTCCGCCGCTTCCCCGAGCTCCAGGCGAGGCGGCTTGGGCGGCGGGGGGGCGTCTTCCACGCCCAGACCCAGTTTGTTGAGCGAGGACTCATTGGGCAGGCTGTTGACTCTCTTGAGGAAGGAGAGGTCGCCGAAGACGTCGCCGTGGATGTCCATCCCAATGTGGGACAGGTGGCGGAAGTCGCCGAGCGGCTGGCTGATCATGTGGACGGACAGTGGCTCACGGCGCTTCGACTTCCGGGATCGAAGCGTGTTGGACTTCAGGTACAGCGATGTCCTCAAAGGCATTGTGAAGAAGGGGCGGGAGCTTTGGTGAACTTCAGAATAACTTTGAGATGATTGTAGCTCACGGTTATTGATGGCTCAGAGATCGCGGTCCATCTCACAGCGAGTAACACAGATCTATGGGGACACAGATACACAAGGGAACATTAGAGTCTTATTCATGACTTATACTTCAATAGGTGCAAGTGCTGGATTTTTTAAATTAGAAGTTTTGAAACAGGTTTGTCAATTGAAGTCACCGATGAAACTAAAACAAGACCACTAGAGAATGACATTTTTTTGGTGAGCAAAAAATAAATAATAAATAAAGAGGTCATCTGAAGTGGGTGCATTTATCCTGTGACCTTTGACCCAGGTGAACCTAACATGGTGGATGCGCAATCAGTCATTTGTACAGACACATGCCACACTTGCCGAAAGTATGAGGCCATTGTGCCTTGCGGTTGCCAAGATTTCGTCCACACAAGAAAGCATGACGCTAACGCCGAGGCAGACGGGGAACCAGGGTAAACAATATAGGTAGCCCCTTCAGGCAACCAAAATATATCCCGTACTATGATTTCTGAACAAGTATGGGAATAAAATTTTTATTTTGAGAAATTTGAGTTCCTTCCTTGGGTGCTTAATCTGGTGTTTGGGTCTGAGTTCTCTGGTAGGTTCTGTAAGTAAGTTTTGTAACATAAGTAGCTAAGTAGGACTACCCGTTTTTGGATTTGAACCTAAGGATATGGAGAGGAGAACAACATACTTATTATCTGTTAATGCATAACCTGAAGGAGTCATTATAATTGCAGGTGATTGTGTTTATCTTTTCAATGCCGCTAGCTCCTTTTCCTGTGGCTGTGTATTTATTAGCTCTGTTCCTTTGTCTGCTCTGCTATTGAAACTGAGAAACTGGCCGAGATCAAATGCAATTTCGCAATCAGGGCTTGTTCTGACTGGCAATACTACACCTCTTCGACTGGCTGTGGGCAGGAATGCTTTGTATGTGTGAAAACAGCATTGCGTGCGCAGTATTGCAGACCTACAGGAGTTTGGGAATCCTTAATCAAATACCTATTCTTTGAACCAGAAAAGGAACCGTGCTAAGAGATGGTTATCTCGACAGTCCCTGATGACTTGAAGAACTGCATTTTTAAAAAGACTCTTCTGAAACTGTCGATTAAACTTGCACTAGTCCCTTTGGCTGAAAACACCCAAGCTAAATGGCTAAATTGGCATTTTATTATATAGGCGCTTTATGAGTTTCACACATCTTGGAGAAATTCTAGATGATTTAAAAGGCTTTTGGTGAGCTATGCTTTTTTGCTGACATAAAGAAACTGTTGACAGTTATTCTTAAAAGTGGGTGTTTCAGTAATCATCATGGAGTGTTCGGGCCAAAACGACCCATTTTTATACTGATTCAAATATCGATACAATAATTACATTGAAATAATATCCAAGCAAACAAGTAACCTCCAGGAAATGTTCCCTGCACGTTCCCGAGAGGTTATTTAAAAAAAAAAAAAACTTATGGCAAATGTTCTCTGAACATTCTTTAAAGGTTTTCTGAACCATTTTTAAAAACATTTTCAGAGTACCTTTAAAAGACATTCCATGGAGGTTCAGAAAACCTTTAAAGAATGTTCTGGGAACATTCTCTGTAGGTTTTTTTAAAAAATCATCTCCAGGGAACATTCAGGGAATGTATCGTGGAGTTTACCTGTTTGCCGGGATCGCACAATCTAAAAATGTATGGCATTTGCTTATTTTGTGTGTGGAATTTGTAAACAAATGGATTTTTATTGGGTACATATGCCACTTGCCCAACCCAAATATGCAGTAAAAGTGAACCGAACACATAAAATATGGCTTTCCAGGCTCAGTCCCAACCGTTGCTATAAAAATATGACATTTACAACGCAGTTATAGGCTTTATTTTCCGGTCAACTAAATGCCATGCGACAGCTAAGGGAATGCGTCATTTCAGTTTGGTCATGTTTTTTTGTTGGATTAACTTATTTTTCTTTCCTCTTAAATGCCTGACAGGCGGTATATGGCTGCAGAACCTCATTCCTGACCTGAAAGTTTAGTTTAATGGTTCATTTGAGCCCGAGGGAAGTGGAGATGGCCGCGTTCCTTTCCTGTGTGAAAGGGACATTCTTACGCTCACTTCACCTATGAAGACAATATAGGCTACGCGGGGACCCCTCCCCCACCTGGGCCTCTAAATAAGTGCGATGAAAAACTCGTTTTCCAGTTCTAAGAGGAAGCTCCTCTTTGTTTCTGCTTTTCTTTGGAGAGTATAAAGATAATAAATCGGGATCATTTGTGTCTTTAAAAGAAAAGCTCCATACTGTGTCAAAGCACTCCTGCTCCATACAAATATTTTATTTATTTATTTTACACGAGCAGATTGACAATATGGTAGTTATTGAAACAGCCGCAGCACTAATGTTTTATATTTTTCATGGCTTATTATTTTATTGAGATAAAAGCAAATATTAAAAGAGAAAAAGAACAGACACAGCGAAAGCTCTTTGTTGAATAATTCGCCATGTGGTCTACTTTTCTCCTACTAAGTAATGGATATGTCCACAATATGAACTTCTTCAGGAAACTGTGCACAGTGACCAAATTTACATGACGTTTCTGAGGAGGAGTTGTGGCAGAAGAGATGAGTGCCATTATAGCATCAAAGATTTGCTTCCAGTGTGACCCACAGCTTAGTAAAGCGAGTGTAAAGAATTGAAGATTCATCCTTGAATTTTCCTTTGTGGGGCATCCAGAGTCATGAATTGATCGTCTAAAAGCCAAAGTTGGCCCTACACCAACATGGGCGGCAGGTCACTTGTAAGTGAGCAAGAGTGAGACCGTGGTATGGGACAATGCTCGCAGAGGTACATTTGTCATCAATCGATTACTCCCATTAGCCGAAGTTACCTCATGAACCAGAGAACGAAAAACTAGGCTCAGAAGGCAGGAATCCTCGCCAGTAATTTTCCGCAATAAACTGGATGTGCTGATTGTGAAACTAATCAGCCTGAGGGGCGAACTAAATTCCTGAAGTCAGCCGGATGAGTTAATGAGGAGCAGAAATGCATGGCTAGGCTTTAACTTTCCGAAGACTGTACTTTCTGCAACTAACATTAGCCCACCACAGGGTTTAAAGATCAGTGCCATCTGCACAGGTCTGTATTATGGATTAAAAACAATGAAGGAAATGGCCGTAGACTCACCTTAGTGACAGACTGCTTTTGCGAGGAGGTAAAGCAGCCTGGATGGTTTTAAATGCAGCGAGCGAACGAATCCTCTCTAAGCGTCGGAGTTCGGTTACTCAGTGCGCCGCGATTCGATGCCGCTGCACGTCTCGTAATGCCGTGATTGGGCACTGAAAGTGCGCTTAGCAGCCAGAGGGCAGGCGAGTGTGATGAGATCTGACAGCCAGGTACAAGGTGCAGCTGTCTTCACTGAAGTGCAAGAGGTGTGGACATTGAGAGAAGTGTAGCCATAATCCCGCCTATATTCTGCAAGGGGCGGGAACTACACAATCAGCCACAGGTCGTCGCAAGGTAAGAGCGGCAATAAACATTCCTTATATAGGCGATCATCTTTTCTTTTTTGCCTGGAGTGATAACTGGTGGTTGGAGGAAAGTCGGGGTGAATTGATGAGCGTGATTTCCATAACAGCATAACGACTCTTCGCGGTAGTTTTCCTGCTTTCCGCCGCTTCCCTGAAGCCATAAATGGAACCGGCCTCCGAGATAAGAGAGGGTCGTGCTCACTTTGCATAACAAGGGTCATCTCACTGTATTTTAGTCTAACGAACACCTTTTTTTCTGGACTCATGAATTTATTGTTACAAAACCCATTTTAACCTTCAATTGCATTGGAGTCGAAGTTCCAAGGTCTGTGGCTCATATCCTACGCGAAGGGGCATATTTCTCACTGCATATTGCAGACTGAGAATGCCACATTTCAACATTGTTAGACACATAAAAATTCTGCTTGCAATATGTGTCGTCAGAACTGGAATGTTAAGAAATGTAGAATGCCTGAATCACAACTAAGTATTATGAACATTAGATTTACCTGCAGCTCATTATTCAAGAAGTAGCATGTTGTACAGTACACTTGTGTAACAGTTACCTGAGGCTTTGTAAAAAGTGTTCTGGAGAACCAGATCTCTCAAGATACGGGCATATTTCTTATGAAATAAGGTTAGGAACAGGAATGCAGTTGGAATTAAGCACATAAACACAGATAATTACATAAACTGTGTCCTTATTACTCCAGTCACCTACAACTTCAGTGATAAATCAGGTGTAGTGCACGTACAGTCAGCTTAAAAATCCAGCCTTTATCCATAAGTTTTTAGTGTTCCGAATCTGACAATATTCTGCGATTTTTGTGACATGCCGGTCCTCTCAGGATTAACCTTTTTAATTAAAAAACATGCTTTTCTCCCATGTCATCCCCATTTGAGAAGAGTGAAATGTGTAAGGCCACAATCATTTCTGCAGTATTCATGAGGTGCCATAATTATTGACCCCCGTCAGACATTAGAACTGCAGTTCCTAACATCGATCCTGAGGTCTCACAGTGTATGCCAGAATTTTTTTTTTGCATCAAACGCATGTGCTATGGCAGGATTTTAACCAGATAATTTGTATAAATTAGGTGAATTTAATGTTTAGATCAGTCACTTCCCTTCTTCAGCCACACATTGGCAGAACTATCCATCCTCGCCATGAAGAGCAAAAATTCCATCTCCGCATGGTGATATATTGGAAACAACTGCATCAAAAGAGGGACAAAACTAACTAGTGAAATAAAAAAATTAGTAGTGTACCAACTGATGCAAACTAATTGACTCGTGGTTGCATAAACTAACCATATAACAATTTATTACTCAAGCAAATGATAGTCAAACCTGTTTTGAGTCATGTAAAAAAGTTCAAAGCATTTTTGAAAGAACGTAAAACACTTGTGTTCAGTCACTTAGTTTGGAGCTCATGGATTTTTCTCAATATATTATTTAATCTGTTTAAAATGATTACCTGAAATTACTTGAATGTACAAAAAAAGCATAATTTGTTCAATTATCTTTTATTATTTATGGTATACATGGGTATTTCGCTCAAAATGCAGCTTAGGAGCATAAATAACTGGTCTAAGCAAGAAATGCACCCAATTTAGAGAAATTAACAGCTGTCATAATCATATGATTGCAGCTGTGGCTGCAGAAAGAACCAGCATACACAGTGGGGCCTCAGGGCCAATGTTTGGGGACCGCTGCCTTGGAAGTGGATCCGGACAGGATAACAGGCCACGGTGTACCCCCTTAATTTGTTAACTCTTCTGGCAGCTATCGGAAGGCTATTTTAATGCAGACCAGCCTGAACACAGGTATCCAGAGCCCATGCTGTCTATACCTGTGTGATACTACACTCTGGACTGCAATAGCCGATCATCCGGGATTATTAGCTACACGTCACTGTCAGACCTAGATTTTGAGCGCACCTTCGTGAAGACGCTTCTTTCTCCTCTGTGCTTCTAAGCTACACAGGCGTTAATCCAATATGAATTCTCCCATCTTAAGAAACACAGAGATGGCACTGCTGCAGGTATGCAAATAGGCACAGCGGCTATCGCACAATATATTTTAACAATTGCAAATACGCTACTGCAGCAAGAAATTGAATTTCTCAGTCCTGTTCTGATCCCCACGGGTGGTATTTAGTTAATCTTCGACTCCCATAGATTGAGCGTGTGAAATATTTGATTACTTCAGGGCCTGGCATATTTGCACTGTTGTGAGAAACATAATACCTGGCTTTTTCTGTTTGCTTTCAGACTCTCTCTTTGTTTGACTTTGCTTAGCGGAGCTGCTGGTACGAAGGCACTCATTAACACTGCCAGAACTCCGTCCACCATCTTTGATTTGGCTCTGAATAAAAGAGGGCTGGCGATACAGAAGCCAAAAAATTTGGAAAGAGGCACGCATTTACTGCCCTGTCCACCATCAAAGGTCTAATTTGGAACGCCTACACTTGCGTTTGTGGTTTTGAATTTCGGTTCAGTGGCACTCAGTGGTGTTAGCATCATGAATGGTTTGGTTTAGGGAGTTACATAAGGACAGGAATGTTCAGCTGTTCAATCATAACATTTTTCATCGTGTTCCCTATGCGCTAGAGAGAATTTTTCCCCTCCTTCAAACCCTTCTATTCAGGACCTTAAATATTGTCATCATCTCATCACTGATATTTCCATGCCAACAGGAGGAAGGTTTAGCCAATGATTAACTGAAATTTGAGGAACTTGACTTAACACTGCAGGCAGGCCAATGCTCTCCGGCTGCTGTTTGATTAGCAGTCCGTAGACGCAAGGTCATTATTCAACAGGGTTCCCCATCACACAAAAAACTTCCGCTCACAGAAAAGAATAATTACAAACTATAATATTATCTCAAAATTATATTATCATAATTCTGGACTCCTCATATGGAACTGAACTACTAAACATAGAAATATATGATTTTTTTAAAATAGATAAGATAAATGGGTCTGTTGACTGGTTTATGACACTGTATTAGCATGTGGACTGGCATCACACTATGCATTGATACTGATTTTCTGTTGCTGTTGTTATTGTAATACAAAATTATGCTATAATGCAATGAGTTATGTGGCTTGCGTAAGGACGACAGCCAAATTAACGTCATCAAGTTCAACATAATTCAGTTATGTGAATTGAGCCTGACATTCTTGCATAAGCTTCACCATAATTTCATGACAGGAACATACCTTCTACCAAGACTGGATGTCTTGGCACCAACATGTACCTCATGTACCTCATTCACAAATGCTGTCCCATGTTTCCGCTGAATAATTATATCTTGATTGCAAATCTTTTTGACTTCACTCTTTAGATGAGGACTTTGCCCATTGTTTTCAGATTTTAATGCCTTACTAAGTGGTATCATTGTAGACAGTCTCAATCTTAGCAGTTATTGCAGCTTGTGATTTCAGACCTCCCTTGCCATGTTTACAAGTGAAGTGTCTCCGTAAGTCATTGTAGTTTTCTGACCATTTTCCAAACCACCCAAGGAATCAGTAGTACGAGCAGTATGCAGAAGTGTGGAAAGGTACTGACCCAACGCAGCAGTTATTCTTTCCTGGTTCAGACAGAGTTTAACTTCAAAAGGGCCATTCCAGCCAAATTGGTCCTGGGTCAGAAAATTAAGTTTTGAATTCTGTCAATGGGATACATTTTTTTTAGAAACTTAGACATCTAAACCAGTAGGAAATTATAACTTTAGTTTGATTCATCACGTGTGCCATCCATGCCACACCATCAACTATAAGCCACTTTCAAGATTAGAAAAAAAAGTAAAAAACAATGATATATTTTTTCTCACTTTTTTATCATTTCCAACACAAAAAATACAGAGTCACACAGTCTTTTACTGAATAGAGGCATACTTTAATCAATGACAATTGCTCAATGTCCGACTTACTGAAGATTTTTGAAAAATTTCTGATGAAGATTTAGGGAGTTGTCTGTGTAACGCACATAACAAAAATGACCCTTTTATGTATGTAGAACAAACAATTGACCATATTTGGCCTGCATTTTTCATATGCAAAGGTAGAATGGGTGAACAAAAAAAATAAACCAAAGAGATCACTGAGATTTTCATATTTTCCCAATGGAAATTTGCCTGAAAGATGTGTAACACACGTAACGTTACATGCGTTATGAAAATTTAAGGGTCATTTTTCACAGAAAAGAGTGACAATCTTTGTGATTTCTTTCCTGCTTTTTGCTTGTGTGCATGTTGATATGTGATTTATACAACATTATTGAATTCATAGAAAATGTCTTCCTTACCACCTGTTCCAACTATACCTACTGAAACTGGTGGTTCCAGCTTTTTTTTAACATATCCAGCCCAAATTATAATTTGGGTTAAGGTAGAGTTCAGGGCTTGAGTTTGGTTTAGGGGTTGGGTGTTGGTATGGGGTTGGGGAAATAAGTGACGACCCACGTAAACTGAAGCCGTTTACAGGAACCTGATTGATGTAATGTCAGTTTGGTGGATGAATGAGCGATTAAAATCTGGCGCGCTCTTGTTCGGAAAATGTAGTTTTTTTTTTAGCGATAGCATTTAAATAGTCCGTAGATATTTCAAAATACATTTCCCTTGATGCATCGCTCCTTCATATCTTAAAAACAATCACACCCACTCGTCTTTAGCAGTAGACAAAGTTGGGGCAGATCAACAGCGATTATGCAACCTTTCGCGTGTGCAAGTGTTTTCAAATTTATCTTCGCGCATAATTTTCTTTTTATCGCAAATGCGAGCAAAACTGTCACACTGTACTGCCCTGGGTAAATATAAACTTCAAAAATCTTAAATTAAAGTGAGAATCATGAACAGAAATTGGAAATTCGGTAAAGAGAGAAACTTACTTGTCTGAATAAAAGTGAGTGATCCTGAGAACCGGTCCTCTGTGTTACATGGAGGACACAGGTCTGCTAGGGCTTTTTCCACTCTATTCCTTTATAGAAGACTTGGTGGCCCTGTCACTGTCAGTTGTGTAAAGAAATTGCTCAAAAACAACATGGTTTCAGATTCAGAACAGAAACTGGTCTCGGCAAGAATGGCTTCTTGCAGTTTCCTTGGTATAAATGGCTTCCTATCTGAACCCATCGCAAAGAAAGGACTCCTAAACCACTTCATTTTGTGAAAAATATTTATTTCAAAGAATAACAAATCACTCGATGTTCATAAAATGCTCCAGAAATTGATTTCTTCATACCCAGTTCGGACGCGTAACGCACATAACTTTTTTTCGTAATGCATGTAACGCCCGAATTCCCCCATTAAAAGATTTTGGTATTTCTAAAATCCCCAACAATACCTGATATGACAACTTGATATATTGGGTATTCAAATCATAACTAAGAGAAATGCACTCAGTGGCACACTTCACAGACTTTTGAGGATTTGAAAAAAGTGACGTCTCATTTTTCTCTGAATGTAACACGCGTAACACTGAAAATGAGGCTGTAGCAAAAAAGTTGGCAAAGGGAGGGAAATTTTTCTTACTTTCCATGAAAGAGTACTGACCCAGGACCACAATGTTTAAACAAGATGGAAACTCCAAGCAATAAAAAATTGTTGTCATATTTATCATCAAAATGTGTGTCCGAACTGTAACGCACGTAACGCGGAATGGCCCAAAATGGTTGAAGAGTTGGTCTTCAATAATTATCCATGAAAGCATTGTCTTAAGGTAAAGTTTTAATTTATTCACATTTTGTCAAACACGGTCATCATTCAATACATACAACCCCAATTATGAACTAGTTGGGACAAAGTGTAAATTGTGAATAAAATCAAAACGCAATGACTTTCAAATCACACCAGCCAGTATTTTATTCACAATAGAACAAAGATAACATAGCAAATGTTGAAAATGAGAAATTTTACAATTTTATCCACAAAATGAGGTCATTTCAAATTTGATGGCTGCCACAGGTCTCAAAAAAGTTGGGACAGGGCCAGGGGCATGTTTACCATGATGTAGCATCCCCTTTTCTTTTTAACACAGAGTGGAGGCGTCTGGGCATTGAGGAGACAAGTTTCTTGAGTTTAGCCATTAAAATTTTATCCTACTCTTGTTTAATACAGCCTTCCAGCTGCTGGAGAGTTTTGGGTCTCCTTTGACGGACTTTTCATTGAATTATGCACCAAATGTTCTCAATCGGTGAAAGATCAGGACTGCAGGCAGGCCAGTTCTGCATACGGACTCTTCTACTACGAAGCCATGCTGTTGTAATAGCTGCAGTATGTGGTTTTGCATTGTCCTGCTGAAATACACAAGGTCTTCCCTGGAATAGATCTCATCTGGAGGGGAGCATATGTTGCTCTAAAACCTTTATATACCTTTCAGCATTCATGTTGCTTTTTAAAACATGCAAGTGTCCCACACCATATGCACTAATGCATCCCCATACCATCAGAGATGCTGGCTTTTGAACTGAAAACTGATAACAGGAGGGGTGGTCTTTCTCCTCTTTAGCCCGGAGGACACAACGCCCATGATTTCCAACAAGAATGTCAAATTTGGACACTTTGCCACTTTGCTACAGTCCATTTTAAATGAGCCTTGGCCCACAGAACACAGCGGCACTTCTGGATCATGCTCAACAATGGCTTCCTTTTTGCATGATAGAGTTTTAGGTGGCATCTGTGGATGGCACGGCGGACTGTGTTTACAGACAGTGGTTTCTTGAAGGATTCCTGGGCCCATTTAGTAATGTCAATGACAGAATCATGCCGGTGAGTGATGCAGTGGCATCTGAGGGCCCGAAGATCACAGGCATCCAGTAAAGGTCTTCGGCCTTGTCCCTTACGCACAGAGATTTTTCCAGTTTCTCTGAATCTTTTGATGATGTTATGCACTGTTTATGACGAGACTTTCAAAGCCTTTGCCATTTGAAGTTGAGGAACATTGTTTTTAAAATATTCCACAATTTTTTTATGCAAGCCTTCACAGGTTGGACAGCCTTTGGCCATATTTACTTCTGAAAGACTCCGCCTCTCCAAGACATCCCTTATATAGCCAATCATGTTACACACCTGATGCCAGTTAACTTAATTACTTGCTAAATGTTCTTTCAGCTGATTCTCTTATATATTAATTGCTTTTTCAGCCCTTTTTTGCCTGTTTCCCAACCTTATTGAGACCTGTTGCAGCCAGAAAATTTGAAATAAGCTAATTTTGTGGATAAAAATGTAAAATGTCTCAATTTCAACATTTGAAATGTTATCTATATTCTATTGTAAATAACATATTTGCTCATGTAATCTTAAAGTCATTGCATTTTGATTTTATTCACAATTTACACTTCGTCCCAACTATTTCGGAATTGGGGTTGTAGAAATATACAAGTTTATTTAAATAGATAAGATAAAAGGGACTGTTGACTGGCATCACACTATGCATTGATACTGATTTTCTGTTGCTGTTGTTATCGTAATACAAAATTATGCTATAATGCAATAAGTTATGCGGCTTCGTAAGGACAACCGGGGTAACGCCACAGTTCAACATAATTCAGTATTAATTGAGCGTCATCGAGTTCAACATAATTCAGTTATGTGAATTGAGCCTGACGCTCTTGCATAAGCTTCACCATAATTTCATGACAGGAACAAAGAATATGACAGGAACATACCTTCTACCAAGACTGGATATCTTGGCGCCAACATGTACCTCATGTGCGTCATTCACAAATGCTGTCCCAGGTTTCTGCTGCATAATATCATCTTGATTGCAAAATTTTTTGAATTCATTCTTAAGAGGAGGACTTTGCCCATTGTTTTCAGATTTTAATGCCTTACTAAGTGGTATCATTGTAGACAGTCTCAATCTTAGCAGTTATTGTAGCTTGTGATTTCAGACCTCCCTTGTCATGTTTACAAGTGAAGTGTCTCTGTAAGTCATGGTAGTTTTCTGACCGCTTTCCAAACTACCCAAGGAATCAGTAGTACGAGCAGTATGTAGAAGTGTGGAAAGGTACTGACCCAACGCAGCAGTTATTCTTTCCTGGTTCAGACAGAGTTTAACTTCAAAATGGTTGAAGAGTTGGTCTTCAATAATTATCCATGAAAGCATTGTCTTAATGTAAAGTTTTAATTTATTCACATTTCGTCAAACACAGTCATCATTCAATACATAGTTTTTCAGTATGTAACATACCCATGTATGATTACAGCAATTCAGGCAAACAAGAAATCCATCAGGATGCAAGCTACATTGATTAAATAAAAATGAGTGAGACAAGTATAATTGGGCTGTGTTTTTGTTTTGGAATAGCTCCATATCAAACAACAGGAATTAATTCACTACCAAAAATAAAAAATTTAGGCCCTCTGGCTGGCAGATGTGAACATGCCAAAATAATTAAGGCATTTTTTAAATTATTTTTGATTTGAGTGTCTTGGTGCCGGTTATTTTATATAGCAATTTAGGCTCTGCTGACTGGAAAAATTAAGAGCAATTTTCATCTCTTTTTATAAACCAAATTTTATTTCACTACTCAGGAATCAACATCCGGTAAGACAACTCAGGAACAAAATATTGCCCAGGAAAATGCCCACGTATGTGGCCACTACATTCAGGTGACGATTGCAGTCAGAAATGTATCTCTTTTTTTCAGCTGAATTCCAGAGCTGATTGTATTTTTTCTGTCATCGCTTAAGAAATGAGGAAATGCTACAAGAATGCTAAACTTGTGGAAAATGCTCACTTCATGTACTTTTACAGTTGCCATCAATCACAGAGTAATGCGTCCCTGCCAAGCTTCTTGTTTCACTTGACGTAATTTGACACAATTTCATTTTTGAGGAGGGAAAGGGACAGTGGATGTTCAGTCTAAGCAAAAGTGATCACCCCCCCCCCGCATCCACCCACCCAATTCGCTTGTCTCCATAAATGTGGTAAGAAATAAATACACCCACATTTATAACCAATCACCACACAGCATCACCATGGCTTGGCTCTGCTTACCTCCAATTGGCTCAAGCCACTGGATTCTGCAGACTTTTGTTTTCCCTGTCATAGGTAAAAGGCAGGTTTGCCTACCAGTGATGAGTCAGGGCTGCCCTGCCCACACAACCTTCCATATGACTGCACAAAGCTAATGTGCACACGAGCGACAGTCAGTGAGATGAGTGCACTCGGATTAACTGGAAAAGGGATATTAATTACTTGGCTCCCCTTCAATGCATTACGATGGCACATTTGCCCCTACTGTATCAAATGCCCCTGATCTACGGATTAACAGATGATGCACAAATTACATATCTAACAACTTACTAATACAGTTGCAATCTTATTCAAGGTGTTACAGCTTTTTTGACACTATGGTTGTTCATGCTTGCAAGCTGTGAATACGAGGTGCACAAGGAAGCACACAAAATAGGCATACATGTTCATACACAAAGCTTAACAAGTGAGAAAATGACACCATAATTTTGTAACAATCAGGTCTGTGCAATCTGACAGTTTGATAAATTGGGTATGAAGTGAGTCCTCGTAATCACCCTGTGCGTTGCTTCTAGCCCAAGAGAATTCTCTAGTCATGAAGTGTGGTATTCCTCGCAGCAGAAAGATTGCATAACAGTTTTATAACAGCAAAACACACCACAATAATTCGCAAATTACTCTATATCGCACAATACATTGGTCTAATCTGATGACGCTGTTCTACAATAACATCGTTAATAGTCTCGCACTTCAACAATCATAACTACTGATCCTACACCTCTTATAATTGTTGGTATAGAATCTAAGTAGGTTTGTTCAAGGAGTGAGTCAGAAGATTCCAGATCAGCTCCGGGGAACAGGAAAGTATCCTTAGTGCTCTCGGAGGGAAGAATATCTCATGCATTGTTCTTGTGCAGGCACCACGCTAGAGTTTGGCCCATTCCCGTCATGCACACAACCCGGTAACCAATCAGCTCCAGCTTGTTAAGAACCACGCGGGGTGGGTCATCCACGTGGAACTCCGAACTGTGAAATGCAGGAATAACCGGTCAAGTCATTCGATCACTTCAATCGATATTTGAATACTCTACTCCAAGTTGGTGAACTTTATATTCCGGTCACGTATTTGTATCATGTCATTGGCTTAACAGCCTTTGGGAGGAAATGTACCAATGTAAGCAACATTTCTGAAGGAAGTTTGTTTTGTTTTGATGTTTGTGCACAAAGACATTTCATCGTTTTAACGAACAAAGTTACTGATTGACTCGAGGCCTTCTTCTACTCACAAGTTATTGCCCAGCATGCAAGTCTTCCGAGCTCCAAGATGGGACATTAAATCTGGATCTGAGTATTCATCGCCAACCATCGTAGGTCCAGTCTCCTGAATCGAAACATCCACAGTGTGGCATTGGAAACTGGAACAATTATACGCTGAACACATCATATGGAAGCCAATAGCCCTCTAAATATTTCAGTGGAAATGTATTGGTCTGTGCTATTCTTAATCTAACCTAAACAAGTGTTGCCAGGCAAAACAGCACTTGCCTGTCAGCACTTATTTTAATGCTTTTGATACTGACTCAGTTTTACAAGTGTGACCTCAACCGTTTTCAACTGATAGCCCTCTGAAAATCTGTGACCTTGAGTTTTACCTTTCAAGGCCACTATAGGTCAAAGGTCATGGTGTCAAATAAAAGCCCATATATGAGTTCCTTTATGCTCATAATAGTAAACATCTGTCTGTCTACAACCATTTTTGAGTTATAATGGGAAATATATCATTCTCCCCCATGATCTTGACCCCCCTGACATTTAACCCCCAACTGATACGGAGACTATCAAAGCTACCCCATCATGCAGCATATGGTTGCAGGCAGAATTGAAAGATGTACATTTTGGTTTCAGTTTGAAGTCAATGTGATGAATGTTAAGAAATTTATCGCAAAAAAATGATTTTGACCTTTGCGGTGACCATGACCTTGACCCAATCACCCCCAAAATTTAATCAGGTAATCTACGGACCATTGCCTACCTATTCTGAAAGTTTTAAGTCAGTCAGGGCAACCGCGTTGACTCTAGATTATTGACGCACAGATGTACAAACAAACAAGCCGCACTGATTACAATACCTCACCCCGCTGACTCCATCGCGAGCGAGGTAATGATCTGTTCAATGATTCAGAAAACTACCAGAGAAAATCATTGCATGGTTTTGTCGAAATTATAAACGGTGCTGGGGACAGCGTATTTAAAGGAGAGTCACAAAAAACAAAAAAACATGCTACCTGTTCGCACCTCTGGCTTCACTTCGTGGTCCTTATATCCTTTCAATTTAATCAATAGGAAGTTCAACCATTTCTCTGGCACGAGTCATATTAACTCTCTTCCCCACAATGACTACATATGACGCCTATATATATATATCAATGGACCTTTTCCCTAGCCTGCCCTAAGGTCGTCATTTGTGGTCATTATGATGAAAGGGAGGGGGGTGTCTATGGGGAAAAGAGTTAAATCAAAAAGTTTCAAAAACGCAAGGCAAAGAAATAATAATCCGAAGCCGTATAAGATGCTTATCAAACGGAAACGGGGAACCACAGTGCGCCTATGAACAGTATGCCAATACCGTCCCTTCCGAGCCTCATATATTGAAATCTCATCAAATAAGACAAATATAAATAGCCCAATAAAGACATTTCATTCAAATGCCCGAATAAGAGGCTGTTGCATGCAGTTTCTAGACGAATGTAAAAATACTGACCAGGCGGATCTGGGTGCTGATGAGAATGTATGGCATGACGGTTTTCCTTTGATCTTTTTTACTCGTTCCCTTGGGGACCGCGCTCGGCACTGATCTTCTGCGACAAGTCCCGCTCTGTAATCTGGATGCGCTCGCCAACCCTTCAAGGCAGAATGATAATAGGCACCCGTCGCAACAGACCAATCACAGACTCAGGCCATAATTAACTTTCAGGGCCGCTTTCGCCGGTTATTGCACTTCCGGTTATTGGAGCGTATTGTTCAGCTAGTAGCTAAGCGTTTTCAAAATCTTTTACATCAAAAATTATATAGGCAATAAAATGTAAATATTGTTACTACATAATACAAAAAAAAAAAAAAAACTTTTTAACGTAAAATCCAAATGAAATATATAGGAACAAAGACAAAACTTTAGGGAATAAATGAATGGTGACGGCACATTTTTCGGGCTTTTGGATGCAACTTTCCTGATGTTCTGAGAACATGCAATTACGTTTTGCGCACGAGTGCCATTTATAAGCTAAAAAAAGTACAAATTAATCAATTGTTGCTCACGAGGGGTGCAGCTCATGCCAGTGTTTGGTACCACCTCACAGTGACAAGGATTAGTTTTCCGGCACTTAGGTAAAGTGCTTTCGCTGGAGGTAAAGACAGCCCACCAGAAGAACGTGTGCATGTTTTCATAACCCCTGTCGTGCGTCCAGTTTCCTCACTCTCATAGTTTCCTATAATGTGCTCTCAGCCTTGAGCTATATTCACAAAACCGCCCGCTGGGGAAGTGCTGATCCAGGATCAGGTTTACCTGCCTCTTTTAACACCTTGCTCATTATGAGCTAACCATCGGAACTGATCTCAGATCAGCGGTTTCATTTTAAAATGTTTTATGAATCCAGACCATTATCTTTACACAGAATTCCTTTGTGAGAGAGGTGTTCAGCGGAAGATAGCCAAAATATTTTTATGCTGAGCGTTTCAGATTCAACACAACTGTATTTTTTTCGTAGGCCTATTTTCTGCATTCTGAAATGCGAGACATTTTCCTTTCATTATTTTTTGATTATTGCTCATGAACCCACAGCAGGAGAAGCTGAGAGAAAATTCAAACAGACGTCGAGACGACAAGCCGAAAGGTGCAGCAGAGAACCACGCCCACTCATAAGAAAATAATTTCCTTTTCCTTGCAGCTAGTGGCACAAAGATACCATCTTTAATATCCTCACTACCCATTTTTACGCGGCGAAAAAAAAGATTAAAACCACTTTTTTGTAAACAGAGTTCCTTGCCATCATACTGTTTTTCAAAAATAAAATATCTTTGCCACTATAAATTGAAGAGTTTGTTTCCTAAACGCGATTTATTCATTTTACTCATTTTGAGGAAATCAGCCTTTTCTATGTTAGCGCCTATGGAATTTTATCGAAAAACACAAACTTTGACCACGAAAAAAATACACCTTATAGTATGAATTTCTAAGAACAGATTTTTGCACCATGTGTAAGAAGCACAGGGCTATCGCTCTATGGCAGTTGTCTTCAACGTCGTTCCTGGGGGCCCACTGTGTACGCTGGTTTTTGTTCCAACCACAATTGTAATCGCAGGATTTTAACAAGCTGTTAATGTCTTAATTAGTTGTTTTTCATGTTTAGTCTTCTTACTTACTGTCTTTGGCCAAATGTTAGCTACATAGAAACATCCATACATGCTATGAAGAATAAAATACCCTTGAAGAGAGTGGTTTAATTTCTATCCTGCAAGAAATTTCAAACATTATAACATTTCAAACAGATCAAATTGGACACTGAGGAACCCCAAATTAGGCTGCTGGACTCAACTGTTTCAAGTTATTTCAAAAAACTTCAGGTGAACTTAATTAAATTACATAACACAAAACTGGTTTGACTCTTTACCATTTGCATGTCGAATAAATTTGTCATGATGTGCCAATTAGTTTTCACCAATTAGGAGCCAACTACATCTTTAATTTGATTGGTGACATTGTTCTCTCTCATTTTATGCTATTATTTCCAATGCATCGCAATATGGGTATGGCATTTTTTTTTTCTCAATGGCAAGCATAGCTCTTTCTGTTATCTTGTGAATTAAGAGGGCAAATAATTGCTCTAAACATTAAATACACACAGTGGGTCCCCAGGAACAACGTTGAAGACCACTGCTCTATGGTATTATCTAAATTTTTGTCATTTTGGCATTTATTGCGTTTCGGAAACAAACTCTTCAATTGTTATTTGCCATGTGATTTGAGAAAATGGGCTACATAAAAGCTGGTGCCATGATATAGGAATGCTGATGGAGCCATATGTCTGTGAAGTGAACTCTCTGTACTGCGATTTATTTCAGGGTTTGTGCAATGTACAATCAGTTATTTGTTTTCCGCTATGCGGGAGGATTTAGTCCAATATTTTAAAATGCCAAGTGAGGGTGTTGGCGATTATATCAGTAGTGACAGACATTTCCTTGAAGGCTGATGCAGGACTATCTTAGTCTTTATTGTAGTACTAGCATTAAAAGTATAGTTCACATACTTCACATATTATATGCTCTTTGTTTGGAAGTTTTATGCTTGATTGATGAAGGAAGTATATTATGAGTTTATGACAGACAGTTATGGCTATTTGGGGCGTTGTAACACAAAACAAACAAACAAACAAAAAACGTGACATTTGTCAGCGACAGCACATAGAACAGTACTATACATCTTGAGGATGTACTTATGAGAACATTAATTTGAATGAATTAATTTGCAGTATTAACCACACATATCAGGTTTTATATAATTCTGGTGTTACTTTTCCTGGCCATTGAGGTCTTGGGCAGTGTTTCCTGTATGGAAAATTAAAATGTCTTCCTCTAAAGAATAATTGTGTATTGTACAAAAACACAATCTGTATTTCCTTGTTTTTGGCCACAATGTCCTGAATTATTTTATGCCAGCCATCGGAAATTTAGCAGAAGTCCAAGAACCTTTATGTACTTCCAGTGTACTGTATATTAATACGTAAAATATAGTGAATCATGCAGAAAAATAAAAAGGACAGAGGCAGTTTTTAAAAATAAACAAAAAGTGAAATAACTGACCCCAAAAAGTTAACGGTCCTTTTGTCCATTACACACGTTCTGCCTAGTCCCTTAACGTTAGCAACAGGGCCACTGTGAAAAGAACAGTACATCTACTACTGAAGGTCTGGCCAGGAATATGTTCCCCATTCTTTATTTTACCATGCCAGATACCGTTTTGAAATATCATGAGCCCTGTTTCATGCCGTGAAGCCAGTTTTAGCCGCGATCGTAATTTCTGTCCGATGTGTGGTCGTAACGTTCGCTCTGCATTCCGTATTGAAGTCCCTATTTTATAACAACTGGTAGTCTGAAAGCGGGGTAAAGTGCATGCGCGAACGGATGTTTACTTCCTGGCTTTCTAGAATTTTCACCAACTCGCGTTTGTGTCCCTCATCAAAAAGGTAAAAATTTCCGTCCACGGTAATAACGTTAGCAACAACCTGTAATCTTAGTACAGCACTGCTGTTAATGAAATTTGGCGGCTGCTGACAGGGTATTTAAACCCTTTTGTGCAGATGAGTCCGCCAGTGGACACGGATCTGCAGATTTATGCACGCAGTTACAATATTCTATCACTAGATGGCACACCCGGATCAGTTATTGAATTTTCACAAGCAAGCCGAGTTCGAACATGGTTTATTATATGTTCACTCCAATCCCTGGATGGATCAAGACAACCTTGGTTTGACTTAAAGGGGTTGGCACATCTACACTAAAGGGTGGCCCAGAAAAGTGTCCCTCCTTCCTCTCAGAAGTCCAAGGTGGATGAGGAACTTGGAAATGAGTGGGCAGGATTGACTAATTATCCAGTGTATGAATTTGATTGCCACAAACTAATCTCGGGTAAAAACTGTGCATTTCAGGTCACTGTTCAAGAGTAGATATATACAGGCTTTCACAAAGCCCTGCTTATTGTGGATTAGCGGGTTGGTCACTGGTGTGCCCTCCCGTTTCTCTGCTCATCATGCCATTATTGGCGTTGGCTCAGACAATCTTGTACCCGTTTGAGGTCCGTCCTGTGAAAACCAATCCATGTAACATTAGCAACAAGACCGAATTTTTAAATTAACTTTTTTTTTTTTTTTAACCAAAATTGCAGTGATCCAGGTCTAAAACTTCCTGTAAACATTTGTTTTTATGTTATCAATGAAATAAACCACATATATACCATTAATTTATAATTTCATCCTGTTAAGTACAGTGGGACCTGTTGGTCACACTTTCTGTGGAATCTGTCCATTGTCTAGGAGGACTGGGCTAAGATTCCTCGGGAATGCTGCCAAAAGCTGACATCTGCCTATGCATCACATTTCCAGCAGGTCATAGCGGCAAAAGCGTTTTCTACTAAGTATTAAAGATGCTTGTCATGAAGGGGCTGAATAATTCTGAGCCTGCAGTAGTCATTAAAAGTGGCATTTTGTGTCAAATTTGGAGAAGCCACTTGTAATATTTGTTGTGTTGAGCCATTTAAATTGTTCTTGTCTGATTTGTTCATTGCAGACAGCTGAAAGTTCGTAAATTTTGCCAGTAAACCTAATTTGCAACGGGGGTTGAATAATTTTGATTGCAACTGTATATCTGTTGAATGGCCAGATTGCTTGCACCAGCCTAACAGACTCATGAATACCTCTGTACATCACTGCCTCCAAGTGGTGAAATTGGGAATAACCTGCAACCGTGCATACTTCGCCAGTTTCTGCCGCTCATTTTGCGTCTGTTAATTAGTTGCTTACTTTGGCAGCATTGATATCAGTAGTCATTCATCTCGAATATTTTTCTTTGTCTAACCGATATATTTGGGAGCAAAGTAACAACATTCCAATGTAACATACAATAAGTATGAGTTTTATGTATAGCTTAATAATGACCTTGCCTGATCTTGTAGCAAACCTAACGAAAACTTGTCTAATAATACTAGTTTTGAGGGGAATATCACTATCTTAGACTAAGAGCCTATCGTAGTTTTAAAACAAGTCTTCTTTTGAATGTTTCGATAGTTAGCATACTGTAATAGAAATATTAAGCATTCTTTCAGCATTTAATAATGCTGATATGGCTCAGCATTGGCATTGATATGTCATTTTAATGCTGTAGTTGAAAATTGAAAGCACTATATTGGCAGATACATATGTGATGCTCTCCATAGTCCTTGCAGAAGACAGCCCTTTCATCAAGCGTCTTCTCCACTAACTGCTGTATGCATTTGCAGTGCCAGGTTATCAGAAGAGTTTGCCCATCCCAGGAAAAAGCCAGCTATAACTATGAAGTCCAATATCGGACCCAATTTTTTTCCCAAACAGATTATGGCTTACCCATCGGATATTCATATAAGCATATTGAAAGACAATTTGGAGTGTGATGAGCTACAATGCATTTTGAAATGTTATGTTTCTATTATTCTAGAGCCAAATATCAGGCACAGTTTGGTTGCTCCATCTAGCGCAGCAACTTGCTGGTTGCCTGGTGACGTATCGAGCTCACAAAATAATAACCTATTTGTTGTCACTTTGTTGTCACTGAATGTGGTCATACAACGTAGGCTGTAAAATTTTAAAAATTAACTAGGAGGCTTATCAAACTGAACAGACAATAGTATCCCATTTAGATCGTATCTTTTTGCCGTAATATATAATGAAAATTTGGTTAGCGTCGCTTGTCTCAGAGAAATATCACGTGGTTTCGCTGGTCTCTGCGGATTGAAACCGATGAACGACCGTGAGGTCGCGCGCGTTAGCTGGTGGGAAGATGCTGCCTTTCTGGGAAAAGTAAATAAGTTAACTTACTAGCCCTGCTAGCTATAACTGAGCGCGCTGGAGAAAACAAAAAAAAAATCAGAAAAAAAATACAACTTAGCAATTCAGCTGACGCAGTGCACTTAGCCTACGTCGCTAGCTAATCGTGACATAATATGGTTTTAGCATGGATGCATGATAAGAACGGTTTAGCCATTGACTGTGTGAAAGGTTTTAGCCGGCGAGCTGTTGTGATGGACCGGTAAGGAATTTAGATTCGTAAGTCTATAGGATGCTCGTGTAATCGGTCATGTTACGGGCCAGCTGGATGCGAGTCAGCTGTCACTGCTAGCAAGCTACCGAACCAAAGGAAGAAAGAAAGTTAAAAAAAAATCACTTGTAATAGAACTACAGCTGGTTGATCTGCCACTGGAGTTTCTGCATCAGATCTGCCATTATGAACAGACCGGGAAGAAATACTTTGATTGGTTTGGGAGTTGGAGCCACTGCGAGTATTGGTGTGGTTGCGCTCCTGGTAATGTACAGAAGGATGAAACGCAGAATATGTCAGAGTTTAACACTCCCGAGTAACTCTGACACCCTGCTGTCAAAGAAGGATGGATCAAGCACGGCGGTTTCACGTGCGTTTGAGGTGAAAGGTAAGACGCCAACTGACGAGCCCAGCTGAAACCGTGCGGTAAAAGCCGCTTTCACACTGGACGCGAAACGAATTTTCCGCACGACAGATTACATTCAAAGTCCAATGCAAAGATGCGAATACACGCGTTTCGCGTGTATTCGCGTCTTTGCATTGACTTTGAATGTAATCTGTCGTGCGAAAAAATTCGTTTCGCGTCCGGTGTGAAAGCAGCTTTTTAAGGTTATTTGTCATTTGAAGAACTAACGTTGCATGGATACCGCATCAGTTAGCGCTGCGGCACGTTATCAGTGTACATTTTGACAGAAGGCTTGCCGCGTTAGCTTAGTGCGTCAACGTCACATCACCAACCGGGGTCGACTGCACCGTAAATTGTATGGCATTTGCTGGCTAACTGTCTCTGGTAACTAACGTTATTGTTGTGAACTTTATGTGAAGTCAAAACGATTTTTAGGGATGCCAAAAAATAGTTATAGGGAGTCCATATTGGGTTTGTCATGGTTATCGCTTCGCAGTTCATTATTAAGGGCACGCCCTCTCGGTAACGTAATGCGTCTGGAGGGCGTTAAATGTTTCATGTCGTCAACATTTTTCATGACTTCTTATTTATATGACCAATTGGACTTAATCGCAAAGACGCACCTTGTATTCCCTGCAGCAGCTGTGAAAAAGAAAATGGTCAGCATTGCCCAATAATCAGCGCTTTTTCATCTACCCGAGACCGAAAATCAAATGAATTACATGGGCATGTGTTTGGATCCAAGACTTTCTCATCCTTAACTTACCGAGTGCTGTATGAAATTTCTAGAAGTCTGGATAAGCGCTGCCCTCAAGCACTGATCTCTGATCATTTCTTCTGGTCTTTACATGCTCATGTTAGAATTAGGGCTTTGTAAGTTGATTGTTGCGGTACATTGTGGACTTAGCCCTTAGTACTCCAATTTTTCATTTAGGTTATGCCTTAAGTTGGTTCAAAGTTAGAAAAAGCGTTTTGAGTATTGTTTGACAGTGTCACATAGAGATTATGCATTTGCTGATTGCAGTGCTTCACTGAAGCTACATCACACTCAATATCGAGAGAAATATTCAAACCCGGGATGCCATGTTTCTATGGCCACAGCATTACATCAAGAGGAAAATATCGAGATCTTGTACATCAGTTTATACACATTTCCCTGTAATATTCATCAGTTTATACACATTTCCCTGTAATTCAGCACAATATTCGGGGTTGTTGGAAACCTTGGGATCTCCACTAGAATTTAAATAGGCCCGAAGTTGCACAGGTTAGAATACAGCAGCTGCATTTGACAGACCGATATATGGGTCTGTAGGTTTTATGGGGTTGAGTGTTTAGTTTTGATCGTAACCCATTGTAAAAAAAAAAAAAAAAAAAAAAGATGAATCTTGTTTTCCTTTTAGGTTTATATGGTGAGCTAAATTATTGCTTTGAGTGGCAATAAGCATCTGCAATCTGAAACTGTCAAAAGTTTGTCTGTGACTACATACCTCTCATTACTTACCACTAATCAAAATTCGTGCTTCTATTGTAAGGAAAAAAAAAAACAAATTTAGTCAGACTGTAACAGTGGGTGCTACGTTATGGTTAGGTTCTGACAGTGTTTGTTGGCAGGTGCGTCGCTGGAGGATCTGTCTCCGAGGCTGAGACAGGGCTCTGTGCTGGAGCAGCAGGTGGAGCTCAGGAACACGCTGTACGAGCTTCTCCAGGCTGTAGCCTGTCTGCGCTCGGAAGTCTGTGCTCTTCGGGGGGATCTTCAGGATGTGGCCGCACATATTGTGCAGGATGTCAAGTGAGTGCGTACCAATGAAGGTTCTGACATAAGATGGAAGGCTGTGAAGGTTTGACTTCACGACCGTAAGCTTTCAAGTGCCAGTCATAGCAATGGTTTGCATCACTTCTTATCAATTACTTCATACTCTTACAGTTTCAAATTCTCATTATGTTGTGAAGTAAACTCCTAGTGCATGATTGTACGCTGATAACTTAATTACGGGCGAGGTTGGGTGGACTCTGTCAGATTTAATTTAGTACGGACAGCTCTTTACGCTTTATGACAATAGATGGCAAAAGATCTCAAGACGGTCGGTCTATTAATTCTGTTCACTCATCTCGTGGGAAAAGTGAAGAGGAGGTAAGCAGCCACGCTACATTTAAGGCGGTTTATTCTAGAGTCTCTGGTGCTCTTTGACATATTTGAATAGAAATATCAAAGTTCTGTTCAACTGTAACTGTAACTATAGCAAAACATAAAAAAATGCAATCCAGAGTTTTGCTACACAAATTCCACAAACGGTTGTTCAACAGCGAGAGGTCATTCACTCCCCTGAGACGGGCTACCATACAGCGCGCATCGAAGGCTGACCGTCTTTGGTAAAAACTTCACATGTATTCATGTTAAAAACCTTACATCTCACATATCCAGTTTGATTTTGCTCTGAAGCGCCACATTCCCGTCAGAGGCGAGTACCCGGGATGTTTTCATCTTATGAAGGATGACGATAAAGACTCCTTACTTGACTTTACAGCCCTGCCCTAGTCCCACCCACCTGCTATGTTTGTCCTGCTCAGGAAGGATCTGGAAGAAGGCCAGCGGTTGGCGCGGCGACGGAGACTCCCGCCACGTGAGCGCACAGACTCTCGCAGCTCCAGCTCCGTCTACTTCTCCGCCAACAGCCGCTACGAGGGGGAGAGCGAGGGCGGGTGCGTCTCTGTTCAGCTTTTAACTTCTGCCTCAGAAACATGCCCCGTCGCAAATCAATCACTGACACGTTTTTATTTCCGTCCTTTTATTTACATTGAAATACACACCACAATGTCTGCTTGAGTAGCGCCAAAACTCTGAAGTTCTGAAGTGTTAAACAACTTGCAAAGTGCCCTGTTTAGCATACAAAACAGTGAGTCCAAATTTGGTCAGTTAGATTAACCCATCCTTCTCTAGCTGACAAAGGAACTTGTGTCTCTCCAGAGGGATTAGAAAGGCCAGGGCTAAGGAGTCGTAGTGTATACAGCATAACAGTCGCGGATAATCAAAAGTGTCTTTGTGTTTGCAAGTCCTTTACTGTGAAATTTATGTTTGCATAACCCAAAATGTGTAAACACTCACTCTGCCTGTACAATGAAACACACTACCAGTTATTTAGCTGAACTTTGTATCCATAGCAACTTAAGAGTTGATTTAGCTCAGTGGTTCTCAAACTCTGTCCTGTCGCCCCACTGTGTATGCTGGTTTTTGTTCCAACCACAACTGCAATCGTAGGATTTTAACTATGTTTATTTTTCTTAATTAGCTGCATTTCATGTTAAGAGCAGTTACTTACCATCTTAACTCGCGTTTTTATGGACACATCTATTGTGCCATGAAGAATAAAAACCCTTGAACATATTGTGCTTAATTTCTATTTTGTGAGGATTTTCAGGTGAAAAGATTATCAAACAGATCAAATTAGACTGACAAAATCAGTAAGCTCCAAATTAGGTCGCTGTCAGTGATTGTTTTGAGTTCTCTCAAAATAATTTGCCTGAACTTAATAAACGTGACACAAAACTGGTGCGACTCTGTCGTTTTGCCAATAATTAGTGTTTGCAACCATGTGTCAACAACTTCACCAATGAGAAACCTATTGTTTGTTGATTAACCAATTGTTTACATTTTGGTTAAATTGTTTCCCTCAGCAGTTATTTGTACTAGTTTTTAATATATCTTAACTTGGATATGGAATTTTTATTCTTCATGGCATGTATAGATTTGTCAAATGTGGCTGAAGAGGATAAGGAACTGCTCTAAACATAAATGCACCTAATTAAGACAAATCAACAGCTTTTTAAATCCTAAGATTGCTATTATGGTTGGAACAAAAACCAGCATACACAGTGGGGCGCCAGGACCGAGTTTGAGAACCACTGATTTAGCTAATCAGGGGCCACATTCTTGGAGCAATTCAGGGTGTAAGGGCCTTACATAAGGGCCCGTCAACTGCTTTGGTTTGACTATGGCTACAGTGGGGCCTGAACCGCCAACTCTCCAGGTCTCAGATAAGCACCTTACCCGCTGGGTGATGAGGTCATTCCCTGAGTAATTTCTTGTCATTCTGACTCCATAAAACGGTTGGATAATTTGGGGGAAAAAGGACTTGAACCGCCTTTGTTCTGACCCCCCCAGGTACACCACAGCCAACGGGGAGTCAGACTGCTGCGCAGATCCAGATAAAGAGAAGAAGAGGGGGGGTGAGGAAGACGAAGAGGATGAAGAGGACAGGAGTCACGTGACGGAGAGCACGCTGCGGTGGGACTCCAGCGATGCAGAGATGAAGGAGGACGAGGCGTTCTCGGACGCGGAGTCCCAGGGCGACCCCGAGGCCCCTCCGCCGCCCGGTGCGGGGGCGTTCCGTCGTGCAGATCCCAGGAGACCAACCCGACCGCGGCCAGGTGAGCAGCAAGCACGATTCAGAACCACGTGGCAGGGGTGTCCAATCACGTCCGGAAAGGGCTGATGTCGGCGCTGGTATTTGTTTTAGCGACCTCCTCGACTCCTGACTCAACTAATCAAGTTTTTCAGTCAAGACCACGTTAGCAAGCATCCGGTGTTTCAGTGCTTGGTTTAAACAAAACCCAGAACCTGGAATTACCCTTTCTGGGTTAGATTGGACAGCCATGCTCTATGAAGAGTCGAAAACTGCAAATCTGGCCAATGTATCCTGTATTTCAAGCTTGTGTCTGCTGGAAACTTGAAACCAGACTCTAGTCCTTGGGGTGTTTTTTACAAGCTACACCTCAGATTTGGTTAATGCCTGTATCAGACCTCATAAACATTTTCACCATCCATAACATGCATTTGCTATCCCTCCAGATTTTGTTCAAACTAATAACCAAGGGATTGGGGCTTGTTAAATGTGTTAGTCCTGCAGTTGGAATTAAATCCTGAAATGGACTGGTCCTAGTTGGGCACCCCTGATTTAAAAAGGTAGTCACTTTAAAACCTGGAAGTTTAAAAACCTAACGATTAAGAAAATGTATTATGCGGGTTGATGGTGTTAAATGTTTCCCTGCCCAGCAGAACTTTTAATTTCCATTTCATAAAATTTTAAGAGTACGACTGGCACAGTGCCCGTACCCAGATATCAGCCCAGGGCTAAAGCACGGCTTCGCCTGGGCCAAGCTGCCCGTCTGAAATGCCAGCAAAAGCCTGGTGTGGGCCTGTATCAGGAGAAGGGATCTTTGTTTCACAGCTGCTGGGATGAATGTCCCTTTCTCTCTCCCTGAATGTCAGTCTTTATCTGCACATTCTGAGTTCTTCCCCCTTAACTCTCTCTACATTCAGTCTTTGACCCTCCAACAGAACCTTGGCCCTCATTGGTCCTCAGCGCTTTTTGCAAAGCACCAATCATTCTTTGCCCACAGTCCTTAACATAGGACTCATTCATTTGCTTAGTATTTTAAACTCAATTACTTCCTCTGGTTCCCTGAGGGCCAACCTGAGGTTCAACCTGGACCTGTCAACAGAGCAAGAATTGTAGCAGAGAACACACCTGCAGTCCTCATCCTGAAACTGCATGCCGTGGACCATCTTACTCAGAGAAATTGGAAATGACTAATAGTTTGTCCACCTCCCTTTACAGGATGTAGAAAGCACCAGCTGGGAAACACACAGGGGACTGAAGAATGCCACAGGAGCTGTTGTTTCCAGTGGGAATCAATACAGCCACGCACAGGCTCAGGAGCCTTGGCACTCGTTGCGTGGCAACAGCAGTCCCCGCCCCCCTGCATGGCTTGTTCTGCTGCACTGTGATGTCACCTGCACTCTGGACACAAGCTTGTGCGGGATCAGCACCTCTTCAGCCTGGAATGTGTGTCACTTTTAAGTTAAGTGGATCTATGAGATATAAGGCTCTCCACAATCACTCATTTGGGAACCATCCCTGCCTTTCCTTGCTTAGATCCGTCCTCTGAAGATGACAAAGGAAGAAAGTGATAAAAAAGGCTTGAAGGTACAGAGAAAATGTAAATTTGGGAAACAAAGTCCTCTTTCAAATGTCAGTGTGATGCAGCATCCGTTACAGGCATGACGGATGGGCAGAGCTGGATAATTTTTATGTTGCTCACGCTGAAAATTACTTCTGATGGGATGGACTCGAGATATCTTTGAGGACACTCACAACAGCTTCCCAGCTACTAGTTGGCGTGTTTCACTATGCATATGTTAAAGATGTCAAATCTTCCATCAGAAAACAAGTTAGATGATATTGAGTTCAGTCACCTGTTTGCAGCTGGCTTGACCGGTGCGGTTTTTTTTTTTTTTTTAAAGCAGAATGACAAATATTGTTTTTGTCCAATTATCGCAACATGAAAATTGCACTATTTGCCTGTCACCAAAATGACCAATGTATACCCGGAGTATAAGCTCACTGAAGTAGCTACTGTTTTGGTGCCATTAAATCTATTTATTAAAACACTGAGAAAGAGGGGCATATTCAGTCTACCCACTGATCGTAATTAAATATTTTTTTATCCCCTTTGTTTCAGGGATTAGAATTAAAATCTTGAAATCTACTTGTCTGACGGAGTTGGAGTCCAAATCTTGTGACTTCCAATAATATTTTAGAGGAAGTGGGCCAAAAAGAGAGAGGAGGATTAAAAAGGGCTAATCATTTCTGCTGTGAATACCATTTTTACCTGCCTTTCCCCATATTGCACTTGTTTAGCACTGCTAATGCAATTAGCATGTTTATTCTCTGTGTAAAATGTGTATGTAGCGCATTCTCGACCAAATGTTTGCATAAACCCAAGCTTTACAGTACGAAGAGTTTTATCGTTTTGGCAGCTCAGTTCAGTTGCTTTGCATGTTGTTCACTTACTGTTGCAGAATGTTTAAGAAACCAATAGACTATTTGGGGTGGGATTTTTTGATTTTATATTTTGCTAGTAAATTGGATTAACATTGTGCTTTATGACCAAAGCTATGCCTTATTTTGCATCTTGGAAAGATGTACATTTAAAGATTTCACATTGCATTAATTGTAAACGGCGGAAGACGTATCGTCCATGTTTCAGGGGCATGAGAATGGATGTGTGCTGGTACAGTTTTCCCTTAATAAAAGCTTAAGTTTTAAACAAATTTTTTGGTGCAGTTTTTTTTCAAAGGGATATGGTGACCAGCCACGACTTCTTTCACCTCTGTATCCACCTGATTCCCACGTCCCATGATCCCTTGCACAAATTATGGGCGCGACTTCCGCTGCATCCTGTCACAGAACAGTTCACCATGGTAACGGCTAACGTTAATCCTCTTTTTATTAAGCGATCGGTAAATAATATATGAGGGAACATCACCTTTTAGCCCTCAGACGGGATAACGTTACAGTACCGCTGCCTTCCACTATGGAGGAATGGGAGAACGACCTGAAGCAGCGGCCACAGATAACGAACACTAGCGAATTTGCCTACATTAGCGACTCCGTTGCCACAGACTGCAAAGCTAAGAACAATCTAAAAAGCTCTGAAGTGTATCAGTACTTCCACAGCAACAAGGTCGTTCGCGTTTTGTTAAAGGAGTAAGACACGACCTTATGTACCTTAAAGCAGATATACTTTCTGAGAATATTTATAAAGGAAACACTATATTTCAGAAGTAAATATTGCTCTACATATGAAATGCAATGGATTGTTATACAGAGTAAATTAAGCCATCCGACAGTACGAGTCAAATTAGTTCTACTCCAGCCAACTACATTATACGGTACATAGTTGCTTGCTAATCCAGTACTACAACATGTAAACACAGTGAGTCCATTTTGCCCATATTTTTATTTTTAGGGAATTGAGGTTTGAAGTGCAAAACTATTGTTTGGAACAGAGTAGGCTATTTTCAAATTGTAGTCGACTATTGCTACTTCTACAGCCTCATCTTAAACTGTACAGGATGAAGCGTTAGTTACACTGACTGGCATTACAGGACGAATACAACAATTTTCTGTCCTCCCTCCATGTGAAATCATACCTGGTGCTCTCCCGGCACTCATGCCAAAATGCTTTTGAGGACCCGGCGTCTCCTCTGCAGTGGTCTGCCTGAGCCTAGCCATAAAGTAGGAATCGCTTTCTGTCGCCGTAATGAAATGAGCACCTAATGTTTTCAGGGGACTATTCAAATTCAGGTTTTTCAGCCACATTCTGGCTTCCTCTTCTGAAGATAGGCAATGGAAACCGTACCGCTGAACACAAGGACAAGGCTATGTTCTGGGCGCGTGTTCAAAACTGTTGATCAAACCATAAATTTAGCTTCCTCTGGTTGTTGGTACAGCCTCGAGCAGCACAACACAACAGGCTGTGAAAGGACATTTTAAGAAAAGCAGGTTAATTTGTTAAAAAACAAGCTGTCATCGCTAACTTCACTGAATTATTTTCTAATGAACCGCCACTGGTATTGACTAGCCACTCGCTAACAGCTACTTTCGCCAGAGGTTGCGCCCATAATCCTATCTTCGGTAGCGCCCTCAGGAATAAGGTGGATACTTCGCAGGTCCTGTAAAAGTGGCACCTGCCTGCTGAGGATATTCGCTTGACATGATGTACCTGAAGTGCACGTGTACATAAATATTCAAACCCTGCTTTTGTCTTCAATTTGAACCTTCCAAAAATATTGAAACTTATATCAGAGAAAACAGGCACGGGTCCTGCAGACCAAACTTTTATTCCACTTTTTACAAACTAAAGTTAAGTATCACTCAACATGTTAGTCATGCTTTCCTTCTCACTTTGAGAGAAATGTGTACCCCAAATCCTCATGATAAAATAATTTTAATAGTGCATCTTATATACAGACAGCGTATGCAAGACTAACGGAAGAGCGTGAACCTCACCGAACTTCACCCACACAAAGATATGAGTTACAGGATATCCCAAAAACTAAACGAAAACTACCGTCTAAGAAAGAAAATTTTTCTACAAGAGCACGAAACGTAGAGGTTTACTCCTCGTCGTGAGCTCAACTACGCTCGCGTCCCCGGGAGCACAAACCCAATGCAGAGACCATAGGCTCAAACGCAAAGACGTCCGTGACGGCTGTCGAATCCGCCGTTTTCCCTTTAAGGACCTCGGCTCGACTCTCCCAAAATCCAGTCGCGTACAGGCCGTCGCTGTCTGGGGAGTTGGACGATGGTGTCCGGGATGGCTTTAACTGAAGTCCCCTACATTCAATGACTCCAGTTTTCAAACAAAAGGAAAATGTGCCAGTGTCTGGGGAGTTGGACGATGGTGTCCGGGATGGCTTTAGCCGCTAACTCCAGCAGAAATGGTCCAAGCGGTTACGGCAGCTAAGGCCTTTCTCACAGTGAGTGTCAGTAAAACACATCATCCAAGCACAGAAATGAGAAGTAAAAACGGGCAGGGTAAATGTAGTAGCCCAGGTTTAACAGAAAACCAAACGAGGTGAACCACCCCTTCCTGAAGCAGTCCTGCCACAAGACAGACTGCCAGCAAAACAAAGTGAAGAGAATTTATTAACCCATTTTCTGTTGTCGGCCCAATTTGCCAGTCTCTGCCCCTCCGCCTGCAGCCAGATGAAGAACAACCATAATAACTAACCCAAAATATTAGTTTTCCCAGCCTGTCCGCCTCAGTCCTTGGCGTCGCCCACCCCGTCGGCGTTAATGGCGAACATGGCCTCGGCCTCGGGGAGGCACGGCGAGTCGTAGATCTTGCATATCCTGGTCTCTCCTCGGCCCTTCCTCAGGTACAGCCTGACGGACAGACGCCATTTTACTGTTACAGCGCTATAAAGTCAGAATACATCAACCAGCAACATACCTTTCCCTCCTATTTAAAATGTGTTACATTATGCGCTAGAAACTCAGACAGGATCACTTCAGACTAGGGCTGAGTTACATGGACTAAATCAAAGATCACAATATTTTTTCTGAATACCTCCGTTCCAGTATTGTTGGGATAATATTTTGTAAAAGCTCCAATGGTTAACGCAATTAAATTTTTTGATAAGCAGTCATTTTTAACGTGGATATGCTGACCAAATAGGTATAGGCAACAGCAGGTACAGTCTACTAAGTGCTGAAAACTGCGTTGTCGCTTTACTGTAATGCAGCCTTTAAAACCAGAAAAGACAACACTTGTATTATATCACAATATTACGATATCCAAAATCCCAGATTACTTTGACATCAGGAATGTATAAAACCGCATTGTCTGAAAAGTTGAAGATTCATTAATTAATGTTGAAGATTCATTAATTAATGCTGAAGAAATGATTAAAGACATTCAAATGATTTCTGGTGCCAACAAATGCCTATCAGGCTGCCAGCAAAACAACTGGATAGAGGGCTTAGAGTTGGCGCCATGCAAACCAAGAATTTATTAACCCATTTTCTGTTGTCTCATTTCACCGACTAAGGTTTTACGATATCAATTTGAAGATAAAAAAAGCACAATTCAAATATTCTGGCCCCGAATCGAACAGCAGAAGCAGAGTGCGCACATCTGCTCACAGCCCTGGGATGCGATCACGTCTCAGGCCCACAGGCTGACGCACCTTGTCGTAGAAGCGTGAGCCAGGATATTCCCCCCGATGGGTTTTTTAGGGTCAGCAGAAAACATGGCGGCTCCATCCACCTGGGCCACCACCTGGTTGGTGATAACGACGGCAACGCCAAACTGCAAGGAAACAACAAAAATAATTAAAAGGAGACATTTACCAGCAAAGTGATCACAGCAGGTCCAGAAAACAATATGTACTTGTAACATTCCAAAAAGCTATAATGCCAAATCAGGTGCAAAGTATAGCATTCTACCATTCAAAATGGTTACTTTTACTTCAATGAAGCATATTTCTAGGATAATTTTAAAGTACACGTTCATAAAGTACACCACAAGTATTTTTTGATAAAATACAACTACCGGTACACTTTCAGAAAGCATACGGCTAGTAGGCAATGAAAACATTTAGTATACCAACTTCATGAACATTTCCTTCAATACCTCATTAACGTACTCTCTTTGTAATTTATGAAAGTACACCACTAGTAACGTCAAATGTTTGATGGCTCAACAAGCAACTAGTGAAGTTTGATATCTAAACAAGTTATACTGTGACCGCTTCATTACTGTAATACAGCCCGATCACCCCCCCCACCTCATCAGCCAGCCTCAGCAACATCCGCAGGAACCGGCCCAGGTGACCCTGGCGCGCGGACAGCTCCCCCCTGCCCGAGTAATCCGTCCTGTAGAGGGCAGTAGCGCTGTCCACGATCAACAGGGCATACCTGGGACAGAACAGCTGTGTCACTTAAAACCCAGTCAGCAGGGACGTTTAAATCAGATCTCTGATTAATTATAACTTGCTTTTTAATGGGTTTGACAGCTGCTCACACAATAGCCAAGTCAAGACTGATAGTTGGCGGTAGTCAGAATAGTGTTCTTTATCATGTAGCGTGATAATATTTAGATTAAACAGAGACTCAAAGAGCTGTCAACAGTAATACTGGAATTAAAAAATAAATGGTATAGAGCAGCAGCTGGGTAGCCAACATACATGGCTATGCGATGCGTGCATCTCCGAGTGTAACCAAAGTACAGTATCTCGGTGGCTAATGCAACCGTTACGAGATCAAGGGGACATTTTGCAATGCTAAAAAGGACAATTCAATTAGAATGATCGCAAACTTTGCCACAGGTGGCACTGCTGCTCTTTGTGCAGAATCCTTGCATGTTATTGGCTGATGTGCTGGAGGTTAAAGGGCATCTAAAGTCGATTCTCAGACGGGACGTTGAACGTCCAATGTTTACAAACAGATCACTTGCTTTTGTTGACATCTTGCATTGTCACATGACCAATTTCATTCATCAACCAATGGTTTGTGTACACGCAGGGCTCGAAATAGCGGGTACACAGGTGCACCCAAAATTTAAAGTCGGATGCACCGCGTGCACCTAGTAAAAATCTGCCCCCGAAATAAACCCTCTTTCTACAAATGCGCTCATCCTTACCTGGAATGATAAATTTTTTCGGCAAGGGACGAGAATTAATGAAAAAAATCGATGGGACTACAAGACTATGGAAAACGTTTGGTCTGAGGCCGCCTATGTGTTAACATTGGCTGATCGCGTAATGTACGTTTCTCAAAGACTTTTCCTGATCCAGGATCAGGGAATTTGTGGGACATCAGCCCTCCGCGGCACCAGGGGGCGCCGCCAGCACAGACCACGACTCGTACCCATGGGACTGCGTCCTAACGTGAGAAATGAATGACGTTTTACACTGATTGGGTGGACACTTTGAAATTGTGCACGCGCATACTCGGGTAGACACTTGGGAAATTGTAATTGAAATTCATGTTTGAAGATCCATTCATGTTGGTTGATGTATGCACTTACTTATTGGATGTAATGTAAGTGGCTGCGGGGTGATTAATAAAATCTTACAAAAAAAAAAAAAAAACTTCTAGATTAAATATAATCTAGGAGGAGAAGGTCTTAATTATGGAGCTATGAAGAATGTAAAAATATAAAAACAGCAAAAAGCAGCACTGTTGCCGCTATTGAGGCCAGAGAGGTCCTATGATGGAGTTGTGGAAAATTACTTTAGTTACTCGGCCAAGTCAAACAAAGTGAAATTAAATTATAGATTGAATATTATCTGACTGTGATAAATAATAGTACACTCAGTTTTACAGATTTCTTCGGTTTTTTTTTTGTATTTTTTCCATTATTTTTCTTATATACAGCATGATTTTAATAAAATCTTATCCCACCAATAATCCTAACCTATTGCACCACTGCAAATTTACAGTAGTCCTGTGGCACATCAAAGAATCTGAGTTTAAGAATATTTGTTTATTCATTCTGTACTGCTGCAAAGCGGCTTTTTTATTGAATTAAGCAAGTTTTAGACTGTGCACCTAAACACGCACGAGTGCACCCATTTTCAACATCCAAATTCGAGCCCTGACACGCATAGATAATCCTATTTCGGTTCGTTTGCGCAGGTGCGGCTTGCTGATTGGCCGATAAACAAAAACAATGGGAATCGACTTTAGATGCCCTTTGAGGCAGGTCAGTTCTCTGTTACAGAATGTGCACTTCCAGTAAACACAGCACCTGATACTCTTTGCTAGCAACGCAACAGCAGGACAGTGTTCATTATACAGCCACAGCATTCGGTTCTTGCGAACATAGTCCATTTTGTCTCTAAAAAAAACATGCATTAACAGTTCCAAAATAGTAACTCTCTTGCGTTGCCTGTGGCATGAACATGCAAATGGAGAACCAACTTAGTGTCCTGAAACCACTGACTGTATACCGTCTATGGCTGTAACTGGAAGTGTGCTTCGCGACGCAAATATTCTAGCCCCATCCTCAGCTAGGTTTGGACATTTAATTGCCACCTGTGGAACTGAGGCAACAGTCAGACACTTTTGCATTGGTAGCAATGGAATACATGAACCAATGTGCCAATTCATATACCACACAAGACCTTGGGGGGGGCAAGTTATGAGGATTATGGCCCATCAGTGATGTCCCCGGGTTGGCAAATCAGAAGGCTACTTGTCGGCTAAAGACACAGGAGAAAAATGAGTAGCGATCCCACCTGGACTCGGCCATCATGGCGGAGGCTTGGTACAGCAGCTGAGTCTGGTGGTCGGTGTTGAAGGCCCTGGCGTAAGCCACATTGTCCAGAACATCACTGCCCACCAAGCCGTACCTGTAGCAGAGGTAGATTGAAGATTACCGCCGGCATAACGACTAGCGCTCGCAGGTAAACCCTCCGTACAGCAAAGATATACTTCCACTAAAGGCAAACAGGCTGGATTTCCAGAGCCAATGAAGAGAAGCAGGACGAGCTCATTTTCGCTGAGTCATTGCTCCCGGCACACATGCTCCAGTGCCAAACACCCAGTCAGACACCATAGCCTCCATACATTAGCATCTTGCGCGACTGCGCAGCTCCCATAGGAAAGCATGTAAATGAAAGGCTCCTGTTCTCATATGTTGATGGATACACACATCCCCAGCACGGCTTATTCTGCATGTACACAGGTCTGCAGATGGGTCTTACCTCTCTGCCACGGCCAGCAGCCTCTCGGGGCGAAAGGTCCCCTCTGTGTCGATATACATGGCTTTACCCTCCCCGCCGCCCTGATCGATGGGCAACTGGACAGAAACAGAACCAAACAGGATCACTTTAATACTTAAACCCGCAAAAACACACATCAACCACTGGGGACGCTAAACTAAAACCGTAAAACCCACGGACCCATATATGGTTCTGTCAAATGCAGTTGTTTTGAAATCTGAGGAACTTCAGGCCTATTTTAAGTTATTGTGGAGATCCCAAGTTTTCCAACCATCCCATATATGTCCTGCTGAATTACAGGTAAATGTGCATAAAATATTGTACAAGATCCAGATACGTTCCATTTGATGTAATGCTGTGGCCATAAAAACATGACGTCCTGGGTTTGAATATTTCTCTCAATACAAGCGTGATGTAGCTTCTGTGAAGCGCTGCAACCAACAAATACAGAATACATATGACACAGTAGGGCTGCACGATTCTGGAAAAAATGTGAATCACGATTTTTTTTGTCTAGAATTGAGATCACGATTCTTTGGCACGATTTTTTCCCACAAACTGAAATGTTTATTGTAGTAATAATAAAAAAAAAAAAAAAAACAACAACAACTGGCCATTAAAGTGCAGTTTATTAAAAAAGGTAAAAAGACAAAATAAGCAAAATAAGTGCAGCTTAAGTGCTCTTTGACTCCACATGGCCCTGAACTAGGGATGCAACAATGTCAAACCGCAACCCAGAAGATGATATTGCTCAATTATAATGTCATATCAAACAGGCAGGCACCGATGCAAGCCCATCCAAGGCACATTTGCACACGAACAAAAGCCTGCACGGAGAGAAAGCAGCACGCCGACTGCATTCCAGCTTAAACCAAGATTAGTTTTGGGGCAACCCTTTAAAGCCAAACCACGGATCATCCACCTATCATCCCACTGCAGTCTTGAAAAATGGCTGTCAAACTTCTGAGGCCGTTTAAAATGCTTTTGGCGCTTCGAAGTCAGCTCCATCACCTTGACATAATTAGCATACCCTAAATCTATTCCTGAGTAGCAACTTTGCCGAACTAAAGCTGCTTTTCCACCGAAAGTGAAACTATTTTTTCGCACGACAGATAACATTCAAAGTCAATGCAAAGACGCGGATACATCTCGTGCATTCGCGTCTTCGCATTGATTTTGAATGCACTAATTTGTCGTGCGAATAATTCGTTTCGCGTTCGGTGGAAAAGCAGCTTAAAAATCAAGCAATTTATTTAGCCAACAAGTACAACCTGCATGTAGCCCATAATGATTAAAAAGCGATAATAAAAAGCGGACACACCAAACAACGCTTCCGTGTAAGAGTGCCAATAACCAATAACAATAAAACCATTTTAATATGGTGCTGGTTTTCAAAAATATAACAATACAGGCCGACGCAATATGGAAAACATTTCATTAAGCCTATCCACCGTGAGGTGTGACTTATTTTCGTCTTCACATCAAATCGTCAAATGTAAGCCTATAAAAATAATCTGGCAAACGCACGCAGGTGAATCTGTGCTGTTTCCTGGTCATTTTAATCACAAAATGCGACTGGCGAAAGAACAGTATACAAATAAATTGGACCGTCTTCCGATTCAAATTTGTAATTGTGCGAATCAAGTGCTTGATTGTCAGTTGAGCATGGGACCAAGGTGAGAGCTATTGCTGTTCAGACGATGATAATTCTGCAAACCTTGACGTTGCTTTGTTCATGGCTTTGAATTTAGGCAACTATAAGGTCATGGCCGCATCAGGTCTGATTCGTAAAGCAAAAATAGCGAGCTCGTCCGCTCGCCCCTTTGCGGGAGTTATTATTAATGCCCCGGGTGGATTTTCATCAGTGTTCATTCTGCATTTATTTTTCCTCACAACAAACTTTCCTGCACTCTGCACTTTAACATTTCTCCGTGTCTCCCTCGCTGCCTCTGAATCTGCACTGCTAGCCAACTCCGTTCGAATCGAAAGACCACTCCCATTTACTGTTCACCTTCTCTGGCCATAGGATGAGCGCGAATGTAACGTCAATGCTGAGGCCGCCCCCAAGAGACCGCCTACTACTCACTTTCTTTGAAAACTACGAGTTAGTTTGCTCTGCGGCTCCTGAAATAATGCTGGAAAATCGTTGACATTTAGAAATAAGATCGCGCATAGGGGTGAATCGAGATCGCGATCTTCTGGCGATTTATCGTGCAGGCCTATGACACAGTGTCCTATAATATGAAAAAAAAGAAGCTTTTTCTGACTTTGAACCCACTTAAGGGAAAACATAAGTGAAAAGTAAGAGTTTTAGGGGTTAATACGGCAGGCTTCTGTTGCCATGTTTTAAAAATCTAGGTTGCTGCCTAGTTCCCTTGCTGAAACGTATAGTAAAGCCTGTTGGGCTGGTGTGTGTCGAACCGCAATAAAGAGAGAAAGAGGGCGGTGTGATTCATTACCTGACACGTTACTGCAAGAGTGTGGCACAGCTGGGTTTTCCCAGTCCGAAACTCTCCGAACATCTCCGTAATGGAGCCGGTCTCAATCCCACCTGAACACGGGAGAGGATTTACTGCATTTCAGCCACAAAATACTTCAATAAAATTGGGGAAAAAAAAAAAAAACAATTACAAAGCCTACCGAACCAAAAAGGCCAATCTTTATGCACTTTCCTCAATTAACCATCTTTATTTCATTAAAGCTCATGCTTTCCATTTACCAGCCAGAGCCATTAGAGGTTACACATCTATAATGGCTAACTTAACCAGATATCACAACTTCACTGGCCCTCTAACACACACCTGAGGGCGCTCATGACCTGATCATCAACATTACAGAGCTGAGATGGATAACATGAGCCTGTATCGCGAGGCGTCTCGAGGGACGCACTCAGACTCACCCTGCAGGAGTTTGTCCAGCTCTTTGGACCCTGTGGTGACCTGAATGATCTCGGCACGCCTCTGGTGGAACTCTGTTGCCGTGGTGAAGCCCATGGGGACCAGCTTAGCAGCCTCTGCCTGAAATCAAGCATCGATAGCGAGAAGTGAAGGGCTGGTGTGTTTGTAGGACCGTGTGTGTGCGTGTGTGTGTGGTGAGCGTGTGACCGCACGGGAGATCTCATGGAGGTTTTTATCAGCATTAGAGAGCACGGTGATAAAGGTTTTGTAACAAGCAGGAGCGGGAGATCCTCTCTGAGGGCGAGTGAACAGGTTTGTGGTCAAAACTGTGGGCAGCTTCAGGGAGACATATTCCTCAGCACAAACCTCACCCACACCTCACCGACACACCCACCCCTCACCGACACACCCACCCCTCACCGACACACCCACCCCTCACCGACACACCCACACCTCACCGACACACCCACACCTCACCGACACACCCACACCTCACTGAAATTTGTACATAGGAAGGTAGGGACATTCCCATCTCCATTAGGCAATCAGTATCAGTCCGTCCATTAGCTAAACCGCTTCTTCCTCACTATAGGGTCGTGGAGGAGCTGGAGTCTGTCCTTGCTGACTGAGAGAAGTAACACACCTAGGACCGCTTGCCAATCCATCGCAGGGCGAATACAGCATTCACTCACGCACTCAGTTTAGTGTCTCCAAGTACCCTGACATGCATGTCTCTGGACTGCAGGCGGAAACTGAAGTAGCTGAATGAAACCCACACGAACATGGGGAGAACATGCAAACTCCACACACAGAGCCCCACACCGGATTCTAACCCACAAACTTCTTGCTGTGAGGAGACTACAGGGCATCAATACCGCCCAGCTGACCGGCAATGCAGCTCCAACTCTCATTCACATGAAAGCAACGCTCCGAGCATCACGTATAGCACAGGTAGGCAACTCCAGTCCTGGAACTAACAGTACACACCAGTACAGGTTCCCATTATATCAACTCAGAGCAAAAGGCTTCATATAGGGACACATCAGTCCGTACATGTCATTCAAGCAGCTACTCAATAACTGCAAACATGTCAGAGGGCTTATGTCCTCGGGCAAATTCAGCATTTGAAGCCAGAAATTGGCATGAACACCAGAAAAATTAAATAAATACTGCCCCGTTTGCCCCAGTTTTGATCTAGAATGCAAAACAAGAGATCATGTGATTAAATAGCACAGCTCGCAAGTAGTCAAATGGCCAAGACTGCAGCAGAGTGCGGACACAAAATGCAACTAGTCGACGCAAAATGCAAGCGATATGGAGGGAACCAAACACTCAGCCATCTTACGAGGATCTTGACAGTGATATTGTGAGCCTAAACAAACGGCCATCTTACGAGGATCTTGAGGGACTAAACAGTCGGCCATCTTACGAGGATCTTGTCGGCTTTGGCCTCGCTGATTCCCTTGATGTTCAGCAGCTCTTTTTTCGGGGCGTAGGCCACGGCCTCGATGGTGTGGAACCCGGCGTCCTCCAGCTTCTTCACGTCGCTGGCGCTGATCCCACATTGCTATGCGGAGACGGCAGAGAGTCATTACAAAATCTAAATCCCGTCACGCACAGTTTACAGACCCATCAGCCTTCACAGGACCCCCCCCCCAACTCACTATAGCGCACCCCAGTGAAAGGTCACACTCATGCCATTTAATCACTAATCACCAACAACCAATGATTATGCAGCTGTCCAGTGGACTGACTTGCACCATGTAATTTTCACATCAAGTACCTTAAGTTACATTTTTTGCTGGTACAAATTTGACAATCCCCCCCGACACTGCAATCCACCAACAAATGTGTTCCTTCATGTTATACTGACATCAACTGTTTTCTGTTCCCCAAGCATCTCCAAGTCATTTCAGTTTTAAAGAAGCCATTTCTCAAATTCACTTGCACGAGAAGGAAGGTGGTAAAGGAGCTCGAGAATCTCATTAATACAAGCAATGTAGGTTCACACCCAAAATATCTCCTTGTTCAAGGATTGAGTGTTCGCTCATCCAGAAATATGATCAATATAAATCAAATATGATACTCATCTGCTTACTTTCTCGCAAGAGTAACGTTAGAACATGATAAAACCAACAGCTAGTCAATAGAAAAGACCAATATCACCTAATAGATACATGTTATGTACATTTGACACAATGGATTTGGTTGGTCTCGCAAGAATAACGAGAGCCGGAGAAAACTTGGATCCGCAACCCCCTTGAAATTTTAAGTGACTCTCAGCGGGCCAGCTTGCCTCCAGTCTGCACACGGGCTGAGGTCCGAAGGACTCCTCTTCTTCCACTTCGGTCTCCACACGGGTCTCGCTCCTCATCGCCATACTAACGCACAGGTCGCTGATGATGGCCAATCAAGAGCTATTCAGCAAACAGAAATACACCGGATTAATACTCAGTTTGGCATCCAACTTCAGAGACGAATGTAAATTACCTTTTTTTCCCCCTCTCTTTATTTCAGACTTTGTGATACAAGTCCATAGTTTTAAAAAAAAAAAAAGAGGAGAAAAAAATAATTAAAAAATTGCACACATATAAATAATACAGCAGAATACATAAGTAAACATAAATAAATAAATAAATAAACAAACACCATGACAGCCAGAGGGTCAACTAGAAGAAGTGGCGTTCACATAAAGCTTTTATTCCACAGTTTGAACAAATTAGACACTCTGTATGTATCAGATGAAACAATGTCAGGTAAGATACAACTGTGAGAGGATTCCATCCTTTGCTTAAAACTGAAAACCCGTTTTCTACAAGTAGCACCAAAGCAATTAATACCATTTGAAACAAACACACCACTGGCACTGCACGGCCTATTGAGGCCAATTTGTATTCTAAATGCATTATTATAGGCAACTTTGACAGGGCTGTGCCTACTTTCACAGCCATATACGGAGCTGATTGACTATCTACAAAAATCAATGTGTTCAATCAAATTTTATCCAGCAAGCTGCAAAAACAATGATCAGGTCTCCGATATCGAAATATGGTCAGTTTTGCGGCTAACAAATTAGTCAAGTTAGCCATATGCTTGCGCCCCCGTTCACAGAACATTCGTCATTAGCCTAGTTACCAAGCCAACTAGTAGCCTCGTCTAGTAAGTACTAGTAAGCTAATACGGGTTCAATTAAGTTAGCCATCCTGTTGGAACCCGTTAGCCAACTATGACAAAACTAAATTGTCAAGCAAGCAAAGATACGCAAATCACATTCTTCTGGCAGAAATGTGTTTATTATGCTGGCCAGCTGGTTTGACAAAAAAGAAAAAAAAACAGCATAAAGCCGCTTTCACACTGGACGCGAAACGAATTTTCCGCGCGACACATCACATTCAAAGTCAATACAAAGACGCGAATACACGCGTTTCGCGTGTATTCGCGTCTTTGCATTGACTTTGAATGTAATATGCCGCGCGAAAAATTCGTTTCGCGGCCGGTGTGAAAGCAGCTCAACTAATGGTCAACGTGATATTAGCTAAAATCATTGCTGTGAACGCTAGCTGGCTAACTAAAGAAAACATTAAAGTTAGGCTACTGTTCCAGAACAAGCAAGTGACTTCACCCACACTCACCTTAAATGTAGGTAACTTGATGATTACAACTGACAACTATATTTTAGCAAACAAAAAAACAGATTGGGTGGCTTAACAACCGCTCTGCATTCACCTCCCCCTCCTTTACTAGTCTGAAACTCCCGCTCGCTGCTGCGTCCATACGTAATGACGTCCACACGTAATCATCTATATCTTCTACTTCTTCTTCTAATTTAATGTAAAAAGTATAGACGCTGCTAGGTGTATTACTGCCCTCCACAGGTCAAAGCTTCATTTAGATCCTTACATACAGTCCTGTACTGTGCAGGAACTGAAGAATTGCCCTTGTGATCAGTTGGTGGTTGTCACCATGCCCAAACAAAGACGAAATTGAAAAGCCCTCAACCCTAAGTTCTGATATTGTGTAAATAATTCTTTCCTTTCTTCCCTGTATTTCCTACATTCCAGGAAAACATGCTTCACAGTCTCAGGATTCCCACAGTCACACATACCAGGACCATGTTTTCCTAAAATGAACAAGGAGTGATTTAACCCACAGTGCCCCAACCTCAGTCTACACATCTTCACTTGACTCCCTACATGATAGAGAAGTACAGAAACAGTTTTTCTTGACTTGATGTTGTAGGGAGAAGTAGTGTCTACCCCTGACTTCTTTTTCCCACCATCTCTCGTTCTTTCTCTCAACTCCACTTTCCCCAACGATATGTGGACATCTACTTCTCTACTTAAACTCTTTTTTGCTATGTTGTCCACCTGCTCATTCCCCTTAATCCCAGCATGCCCAGGAACCCAGCAAAAGGTGATATTGCAACCCAGTCCAATTCTAAAAAAACATACAAAGAATGTCATTGACAATATCGGGGCGAGCCTAGGATTTTCCCCTTCTTAACGCCTCCAAAGCTGCTGCAGAGTCAGAGCAGATTATAACCTTTCTTGGTCTGGCTTCCTCAATCCACCATAGTGCCCATAAAATTGCCATTAACTCAGTGGTGAAGGCAGAGCTTCCATTTGAGATGCGCCGGCCTATCTCCAACCCAAGCTGCTCCACATACATCCCAAACCCAGCTCTCCCACTGTCTGGATCCCTAGATCCATCTGTAAAAACGATCAGTGTGTTATCACTGATTGATTTAAGATACTTCACTATTCTAACCTCCCTATCCTCTTTTTCCCCTAGAAAAGAAAAGTCAATATTTATTTCTGGTATCAGCCAGTAGGGCAAAGGTAACCACCTTGTATGTTCCACTGCACTACCCTGCTCCATGCCCAACTTCCTAGCCCACTGATTTATATTGACAAAGAATGTCTTGTACTTATTGCCTCCATCCACCGCTTCTAACAGACACCTAGCTGGGAAAGTGTAATTACACCCACTAAGTTTCACCCAGCACTGCAACCCTAATTTAATGTGCCTGAGCCACAAGGGCATTTCTCCCATTTCAATGAGCATGGCAGGTACTGAGGAAGTTCTAAAAGCCCCACAGCAAAGCCTCATAGCCCTGGCCTGCAGTACATCTAACTTAGCCAGTACTGTTTTAGAAGCAGACCCATATACATAACCCATAATCAATTGTAGATCTGATCATGGCCTGATAAATTAATAACATAGCCTCCCTATCTGCCCCCCACTCACACCCAGCCAGACTTCTCATTACATTTAGCACTTTTTCACACTTTGACACAATTTTGCTTACATGTATAGCCCAAGTCATATGTTCTTCAAACCAAATGCCCAAAAATTTAAACACCTTCACCTTCTCCAACTGATACCCATACATTTGCAGCCCAAGTTTAGGAAGTTTTCTTTTAAAACCAAAAACCATATATTTAGTCTTAGAGACAGAAATTCTGAAGCCCCATGTGTCCCCCCATTCCTCTACATACACTAATACTTTTTGAATTTGCTTTAATACAAACTCTACGTTACGCCCTCTTTTCCAGATGGCCCCATCATCCGTGAACAAAGACAACCCAAATTCTCTGTCTACTTGACCAAATATATCATTGATCATTATATTAAAGAATACTGGACTGATAACACTTCCCCGTGGGGTTCCATTCTATATTTCTACAGTTTTAGAGCTAACCCCTCCCGACCGTACCTGTATCGTCCTTTCTATTAAAAAGTCCTTGATCCAATTAAACATACGTCCCCTAACTCCTAAGTCAAACATTTTAATCAATAATCCCTCCTTCCACAGAGAATCATATGCCTTCTCAATATCCAGGAACACACTCACCACTATTTCCTTATTGCTGAATGCCCTTTTAATATTCTGATCCAAAATTGCAACTGACTCCTTAGTAGACCTTCCATTTCTGAAGCCATTCTGAATATTAACGAAGATCCCTCTGGTTTCTAAAAAGTAGCCTAATCTATTGGTAACCATCCTTTCCATAATTTTGCAGAGCACTGCTGTGAGCGCTATAGGGCGATATGAACCAGGGTCAGATGCCTCTTTGCCTGGCTTCAGGATCGGAGCCGCTGCCGCATGCTTCCATTCCTTTGGCAAACGACCTTCTTCCCACACAGTGTTAAACAAAGCTAAGATTTCCTCACTAACAGTATCATCTAAATTTTTAAATAACTCATAAGATAGTCTGTCTCTCCCCGGGGTAGTATTTCCCCCAGACATAATTGCATCCTTTAGCTCTTCTATCGTAAAAAAAAAAATTAATAGGATTCTCATTTTCTGAGCTCCACTCTAGTTTCCACTGGTTGATCGCCAACACCTCAGTCCTCTTTCTACATCTCTCTCCCCCCAGGCTCCCTGAGTTCTGCACTGCTTGAAAATGATCAACACACATATCCGCCTTTTCTTTATCGGAAACTGCTACCGCTCTGTCCTTCTGCATCAGTCTTCTTTTATATATCCCTGACATTCTATGCACAGCTGACCACAATTGCCTTACTGGAGTCTCAGGGCCTAGCGTACCACAAAACTTCCTCCAACTATTCCTCTTTGCGTCCTTTATTGTTCTTCTTGCTACTGCCCTAAATCGCTTGTACTCTATAGCATTAGCCAGCATTGGATACTTTTTAAATTTTCTATACGCTATATTCCTTCTCCTTACAGCTTCACCGCATTCTTTGTTCCACCAAGGAACCAACGCACGGGGTCTAGGATCCCGTTTCACTGGTATGGTACATCGAGCAGCCTCGTGTAACATAATACTAATGGCATTATTCCAGTTGTCAACAGACCCTTCACTATCAACCTCTCCTAAGCTTTGAGCCTTCTTCTGAAATTCATCCCACTTGGCCTGAGGAAAATTATATGCAAGAACTTTTTCTCCCACTTCTCTCCTCAAATCCCTGCCAAACCTGCACAGAATTGGATAATGATCACTCCCCATTGAATGTTCATCCATTACATCCCATTCACCAATTCTAGCTAGATTTGAGGAAGCAATTGATACATCTATCTGACTATATGTGTTCCTCGCAATATGATACCTTGTCGGCCTTCCATCATTTAACACTACCAGCTTTTTATCTAGAAGTTCTACTACCATTACCCCATTTCTATCCCTGTGATCGCTGCCCCATAAAGGGTTAAGCGCATTAAAATCTCCAACCCATACAACAGGACATCTTACTTTCTCCATTATCTCATCGAAGTCTGATAGCACTAGAGGTTGGCAAGGGTTATAATAATTTAGCACAGTAATTGAATTATGACTGCTCCAAACCTCCACAGCCAAACATTCAAGATTAGAATAATTATCAACTTTCCTATATTGCAATGCATTCTTAATAAAAGTTGGTCCACACGTAATGACGTCTTCATATTCTCTTAAAGGCATGGTCATTTCTGCATTCTGCAGCTGCTTGTCCGAGTCGGGTGTCCCTGCAGAACTGGATGCAGCACTTTCAGGACCGCAGTTCTAGGACCCCTAACCCTAAGGTCCGAGAAATGTGGTCCCAGAACTGCGGGTCTGAATCTGCAGCCTCCGGCTCTGCAGACATATTATTGGCGTGTCCCACCATCTGTCTTTGTCTATGAGCATTTTGGGGGCAGCAGTTGCATGATTGATGATTGTAGTGCCAGAGCGTAATCACAGTTACACCGTTTGATTGTTCGGTGCCCATATCGCCATTAAAGCCTGATGCTTTCAGGTCTATATCGCTCCAGTTCCCTTCACATTCAAATGCTAGCGAGCTAGCCGGGGCTACCGGTGGTGCGGTTGATCAATAATGCAATTTAAGGTATTGACATGCGGATTTGATCCCTCCCAAGTGTCTTCACAAAACTGTTGGAGCCATAGGCCCACAAATTCATTGGTTTCTAGACCAAACTTCCAATCCAGCCATTCTCTTCTGCACAATTTGGGACCCTGAGCATTTTCCATTTTTTTTTTCTCTCCAGTGGTTTTTGTCCCAGTCATGAAAATGACATTTTTGATTTCAGGTTAGACTCACGTATTAACTCTGCACCCCGTTAAACTTACCACCAGCCATTTGAACCCTATAATGCCCAGACACAGACATCATTATAGGAAAAATATGACCCAGTAATATTTTTGCAGTATTGAAGGATAGTATTCAGATCCACTGTTCATCATTAGGTTTTGTGACAGCAAAATATACATTGCTGAACAGAACTTCTAATTCCAGGAGTATCATATCTGATACAGCCAAAAATCAGCAACCCTCCAGAACTCAACACTCGAAATTTCAAATTATTTATATGCTCTCTACTATCTACAGCTATCCCTTAACATGTATAAGAATAAGTTTTTGTGTAATATTTACCTTGGAATGCCAAACTTCACTGCCAAAGTCCAAGGAAATTCATGAATTCCCATTCACATGAGAGCTACTACCTTGAAGTGAGTGACTAGGGGAGAGACTACTCCTGTTATCTCACTTCTTCCCTCCAGGTGGCAGCACTGTGTATCAAATATGATACAGTGATCAGTCGTGGTTGTGTTGCATCTTACCAGGTGGGCACGGTCCTTCAAATTTGGTGTATCATATATGATACAGGGGGCATATAGGGTTAAGTTCGGTAGTTAAAAAAAGATTAAAAAAGCCAAATCATTTTTAAAAGCGTTGTGGCTCCGCGTTGGTTTAAAAACAAAAAAGTGAATCTAATCAGAACTGGACAACGTGTAGAAATATGCAATGACAATAAAGTACCCACCTACCTACCTTATTACTGAAATCTATTGTATACCACAAACCCCAATGCTGCGATACTCCTATCCAAACGTAAATCTGCCAAGTCATAAAACTGTCAGTCTCAAAAACATCCTTCACAATTTTGCTACTCAAAATCATTCATCACTGCACACAAAATGCCATATTGGCCAATTAAAATATGAATAAAAAAATCCCAATAAAGTAGCAATAATCAAACAGAATCCATTGACCAAAGACTGTTTTTCAGAGATTAGACTCATTTCACACAATTACTAAAGAGTTTGAGTTTTTTTTAATTAAATGATCATAGAAATGTACATATCTAATAAGGTAATATTGAAGACAAAACATTTTGACTGAGATTTTGTAGATCTAATTCTGCATGCTATTTAATTAATATTAACAATGAAGAACAAGACATTACTGGAGGAGGCAAATCGCCACACATATAGATCACAAAAATTTCCTTTAACACGACAGAGTGTATGGGTAAACACAGACAGGTCCTCTCAGGACAACAAAACACTGTGGATCCTCTTCACTATCCTGGTTAAGAGATTTTTCGCAAGCGTTTCAGACGTCACTATTTCCTGTACCTGGCCGATTCTGACATGGAAGAGGAAAGAAAATAGGAGCATAATTAGACAGCACTTAGTACCATGGTAATTACGACACCACAGTCTAAGTCACAACATTCCATCAATGACATTAAAAAAAATGAAATTATGTTTATACAGGTTCCATCATGCCATGTTTTGATTTGATCCATTATAGCGGTTTTTAGCTTGTATGAAGTCGCACTATACAGCAAAATATGCAAACTATTTATTCCAGTTACATCAATAAAAATGCAATTGAAAACTTAATCTGTTCTATTGTCACTGTATTCTGGCCATTTGCATGAGAAGTATAAGTATTACATATTTTGAATGGCTTTGTTAACATATTTCAGCTGCAATCTTTTTACAGGGGCCAATGGCCCATATACCGAAATAAAGAAACATTAAGCTTATAAGAGGATTAGCTGTGGGTTGGTTGAGTAAAACCATAAAGTGCTACACAGAATGTATCACGACCATAGAGTGTACATGTCAATGATCACAATCCTCAGTGTTTTCTTACCTTATATTTCCAATGTAATTTCGGAAGCTTTTCAGCTGGAGAGCAGTGAAGGGATAAGCTGGACTGACCGCCAACATCACCTCAAACTTGGCAAAAGCCTTGATGCTTGAAAAGAGAATTTTCACTCTGAAATATAAAAACAGCAGTATGAATTCAAAGATAAAGTTTCAAACATTAGAAATTAAAATGAACCTGAATGGTTATCTAGCAAAAACAGAGTCGTACTCTTAAATTAACTAAATTAACAACTCGATCCAGCATCCTGCATCTGTAAACCTTGTTAGAAAGTATTGCTGTACCATCCAAGGATAAACCAGAAACCTTTAAGGGGACCAACAGCTAAGCAAAATGCCAAATTTGGTTCAAAATTTTAGTTTTGAGGTAAGAACATGCAGTGGTCCTTCAAAAAGTCCGTAATATGGAGTCATGTTCCAAAGGAAATATTTGTCACGAACACTGTCTTCAAGGCTGGAACAGCGATGAGTGTGGTGACTTTCAATGATGGCCAATGAGGAAGGACCTCCATTCTTATGAAACTTGGCATAAAGGCAGGGGCACACTCAATGAAAGGCTATCACGAAATGGACAGAAAACGTGTGAAACAGAGTGAAAAACGCGCACTAGAACTTGGAAAAAAAGAAACGCTCGACAAGCACGTAAAACTTGGGAAGAAACACAGATTGAAGAAGAAGGAGTTACTTATGTGGCTGGTGCCTTTTAAGGGGTTTAAAAAAAAAAAAAAAAAAAACACAACCTAAAAACCACTAAAAACAAAATACTAAATGTATTCCTCCTGAGAACATTACTGTCAAACTTCGATCACATTATTACTGCAGAACTAAAATCACGTTTTTCTAAAAATACAGATTTTCAACAAGAAAATACAGATTTCTCAGCACTGTACATCCAATTAACCTCATATTTGGCAGTTTTCTTCATATGTGATGATCTATGTCTGTACAGAGCTCTTTTTGCAATATGTACCTCTGAATATGAGTAAATGAAAATATGCATATTTAATTAGCTGTTTCCCGCTGAAATTGATTTAGGGGGTCAAAATCAATACTAGAACATAAAGACCTGGAAAAAAAAGCTCTGTAGTGACATTAGGAATGTTTTTTCCTTCACATTACAGCTGAAATTATAACCAAACACTTAAGTTACCTCAATAACTGTGTTTCTCCAAGTATCTATATATTCATTAAAACAGCTGTTGCCATGGCAACCACTGATGTAATGCTACAGAAACTCAGTGTTTTAAGTTTCAATTTTTAACAGAATTATTTTGATGATAATTCTTAGTTTAAAAAGTGAATATCTTGGAAAAATGTTTGCTTAACTATAAGTCCCCTTAAGAAGTCAGTTATATGGTCAAATTTTCCCAAGATTTATTTGAATAAAATTTGGTTTGTAAATCTCGCCTTTGCGCATTAAAAGAATGGAAAACTTTCGGCAAGTTATTTTTCATTTGACAATTAAATTCGAATTGTTGCAGTTGGTTGGTAAAATGGTGCCGGCGATTTATCAGTTGAGAGTTGACACTGCTGCGGAAAAGGATAGCGGTAGTTTTGGCACTGGTGTGGCCAGACGGGAGAAGACGGACAGGAACTCACTGGGTTTCCACACAGTCGAGCTCCAGGATGTCCAGGCTGAGGGAGCCCCACTTCTTCAGGCGATGCACCTCCTCCCCCAGGAGCCGACACCGGCCCACCACCAGGGCCACGTCATGGAGGAGCTGCGAACACGGGGCCACGAAATCAGTGCCAGGCCGAATCCACATGTACGGTCTACCCCCCCCCCCCCCACTTACACCGGGTCCAGTATTATTGGGACACCACCATCTTATCCCATGATAACGAACACTTTGTCCCATGAATAACAAAAGGTCGCAAGTGACATTCCTGATGAAACCTGTTTTTCTGCACCATGGGTTTACATGTTCTGGTTTACATGTTATTCTGCAAATGCAGGAAAATTAAATACTAATAATATTTGCATAGAAAGAAAAATGTGAGAAACGTAATACGAGATGTTTTGTACAATCAATCACTCTGTTTATGCGTTGTGTGTGCAGTTATGTGGATCAAGAGTTGTGCCACGTACTTAATTTGTGACACAAACACAAGCACCTAAAAATGGGATTTTTTTTTTTTTTTAAACTTCCAGCCAACATTTCAGTTTCATGAGCAGCAGGTGCCATGACGAGTGCAATTTCTCTCAAAATGGCACTCCATTTAACAAGATTTTGCAGCTCAGTCAGAAATTTCACTGCTTTACAATGGCTTGTTAAAATGGGATGAGACAGGGGTGTCCCAGTAATATTGAACCCCATGGTACAGACCGTCAGACATTGCGGCGTGCTCCTGGGAGGCCCCAGGGGTTAGAGCTGACCAATTCTACCGTTAACCTAGTGCGCAAGGGGGCTCGTGCGGACTTTAAAATGGGAGAGTTTACGACAGAGTGTCCTCTCGGGTGCAATCTTAAATCAGTCTTTACCCAAGGCGTCACGCAATACTCCTGACAATAAGGATGCAAAGATATAAAAACACAACGGAAGCAATACTGGAAAAAGAGTAAACGACAAAGACGCATGTGGCAGAAAAAGAGCCAAAAAGTTTTATGATAAAAAAAAAATCAATAGGAGCTAACTTTTTATACACCTCGATGGGCCATGTGTAGCCCGAACAAAAGGAAGCAGTTGAGTGAATTGCTTACTGCTGGGATGCGCAGGCTAGTTGGGTACCTCTGGGTCCAGCTATTCTCATTCTCTATGTACTGGCTAAGGAGGCTGTGAACCAGACGGGCGTGGCATTGCGACTTTTCTTCTATAGGAGGAGGAGAACAAAAAAAAAAAAAAAAAAAAAAAAAAAAGAAAAATTCAGGCAAATGCAATTTCACTGTTCAGAATTAGAAGACAGTTACAAGTTTAGAGTTAGAATCTAGAATCATAAAGTTTGATAATTCTGCCCATAAATTTTTCAATTGATAAATTTGAACCCAAATCCAAAAGGTCAAAAATCTGTCAACAATTCATCCATTAGATAAATCTGAACACAAATCATAAGTTTCATAAATCTGCACACAAATCATTACTTTTATAAATCTCAATGCTAGTCATGAGCTTCATAAATCTGTACACAAATCATTAGTTTGAAAAATCTGACTCTCCACACCATCCAGCTCCAGCTGAAAGGTGATGTCAGAAATCTTCTGCTCGGTCTCTGCATCAGTCGCAGCTCCGTCTGCGTCAGAAGAGAAATGTCCAACAATTTTTTAACAACTTAAATTCAAAAAATTCTCACAGATTTATGTATGCACACAACTTGAACTAAAAAAATCATCTTGGTTACCACGGCAAGTCCAATGGTAACAGCGTGATATTTAAAATCACACTGGCCTGTTTTACATTAGCTAAAAAAACATTAAAAGGGATAAAGTCGCGCTTATTATTTTTGACCAGCTAAGCCAGTAGTTCTCGAACCAGGACTGATCCTCAGAATTTTAACGAGCTGCTACAAAATGTTCAAAAAGAGTCATCAGGAGATGGCGTATCCCCCCGGCCCCACATCAACTTCAGATTAGCAGAAGGCACCACTTCAGGTCATGATTAAAGTGCACACCAAGTTTTGTTGAGAAATATTGAACGGTTTTCAAGTTATGCTCCAGAAACGAAATGTTCACGGACGGACGGACGGACGGACAGACAGACAGCCTCACCCATGACTATATCCCCCCGCATTATATGCCGGGGGATAAAATATGCATCAGGGCGCCAAAACCTAAGAACTGAGGCGCTCCAGGCCCGCATGATCAAGGACATTCATAAGGAGCAGTAGTGATGCAGGCAGAGCCCTTATTCCCCACTCACCCGCGGCCTTTTCAAACAGCACCTCCAGGCCCATGGACTCATAGAGGAACGTGAAGACAGCCCTCTCCACCGTCCTCTCGGACACCCTCCACTCAGTCAGCCTGACAGACACACACATGAACGCAGACTCAGAAACTCTTTCAGAGCTCAATGAAATGCATAAACCAGAATCTAAAAACAAATCATCTTTATTTCAATAAAGAAGAAATCATTACATTAATCCTTTATTTCCAATAGGTTGTTTAACACAAAAGGTTTAGTCAGGATGATGGTGATATTTGAGGCAATTTGCACTAAATGAGAAAAGTGGGCAGTACTTCAGTCTCTCAGTTAATAACAAAGAAAATCAAACTACGGTATTTTTTTTTAATTTTTATTTCGAAGATTCGCAAGCAATGGACTAGAGTCTCTCGTGCTTTACCTGAATGTTAGGAAAATCACAAAAGGCAATATAATCAAGGGTTAATGGCACTGAATCATGCAGCAACCACATAGAACAAAATCTAATGATTCGGGCCATTTAGCTAGTCAGACATCTGGTTAGCTGAATAAGCAGCATCAATTTGTTAGCCTGCTCATGTTACAAGAAAACCCAATCGCAAGAAACTAGAATTAGCACTATAGGCTAAGCGACGGAACACATCTTTTCAGTCATCGTACGTACTTCCTCAACTGAATACACCAATACTTTCCACCATTTCAACGACAGATAAACTGTAAGTGTATTCTGTAACTCAGGAGGGAACTGCCGGAAGGTGAGCATAATTTTGATCACAGCGGGAGGGGTTAATACTGACCCGTCGATGACATTAATCCGCTTCTCGAGCTCCAGGGTTTCCTCCTGCAGCTTCCTCGCTTTAGCCTTGGCGGTGTTCGCTCCAGCTCCAGTTCACAAACCCTCCTGGAAGAGGAGAGGACTTACGGCTGCATTCACAGACTTCCCCAAAGACTGACTATGGCCAGAGCCGCGTAGTGGGGCACTGGGCAGCGCAGCAGTCAGTTTACGGTGGTTTCCTACTTTGGGCTTTTTGCTACCGCAATTTCCTACTGCGCACTGCACTTTAGCTACTATGTCCAAGTCCGTTTGCAACTATAGATGAATGCAAGTTAAAAATATAAATACTACTTTAGATTCAGTGGTAAAACTTGACAAAAAACATCCACATTACAGCTGAGAATATTTTTTCGGGTTCTGACTCAATACAGACGATCAAACAAAGGATGGAATCGGCAACAAACGCTTTGTTTGATTATATTAGCGAACAAACTTGGACATGGCAGCGAAAGTACCGTGTGTAGTAGCTTAAGCACAGTAGTTAAAAGACAAAATAGCAAAACAGCCGGCTACCCAGCAGTCTCATATAATGAGTAACTTTTCTCCCTCAGTCAAAAAAAAAATGAATGTTTAGATTATTAAGACTCCAAATTGTCCGTAAGTTATAGTTTTCGAGTAAATACTGTCAGTGCCCTGCGATGGATTGGCGGATTACGCGCAGAGCGTTCCGCCTCTTGCTCCATTGGACACTGATACAGGCTTAAGCCCGCCTCCCGCGATCCTGACCCAAAATCGGTTCGGTAATCAATGGACGACTGGAGCCTGAAACTACATAACAGGAAAAACATCCCAGGACAAACCCAGCCAGATTCAATGGGATGAATACAATTTAAATGAATGCATCTTACCTCTCATTGTCAGCTAGAACAGTGTCCAGAGTCTCCAACTCTGTAAAGCAAAATAATTCAATTTGCAGGTCAAAGTACAACTAAGAACAGAATGTACGGCCAATATAATTTTACTTACAAGTCTGAAAAAGCTTTGATATAAGAACAGGAAATGAATTGCTTGAATAATAGCAAAATCAACATTTATTTATCTGCAGGAAAATAAAGTAAGATGTAACTGCATTAAATACGGACAGTTTTCACTGATAAACACCTTGCTGTTTGACTTCTATAGCAAGTTTAGTCTCAGAGAGTGCAGTGTCCTCTTCAACACCAGCAGAATCCATTGAGGACAGCTCTGTGTAATGGGAGAGGAAATAAATTAATGAAAATAAAACAGCCATTAATTATTTCTATCAGTCACACAAGGGGCCAAATACCTTCTTTTAAACTGCCATGGTTATTTCGTCTAAGACACCATTGAGAACATACAAAATCATACATGCACCTAAGAGTTCAAGCCAGCTTCAAGGTCATTATGGGATACATAAAGTAATAATGAGACATGCGCTGTGATAATAATGTGCACCTACCAGCTTGCAGGTCATTCAAGCATTCATTGAGATGATTCAGCAACTCATCCATGCCTTCAATCTTCCCCGTCAAGCTTTCCTGTGCAACCTGTAGCGTGTCAGAATCCAAAAGGGTGAGGATTTAAGGCCATCAGATATCTGCAGATGGTAGAGATATCCGAGGCCGCGCTCTTACCTGTGTCGTCTGAACTAGTTTGGAGTACAAGCCAATTTTCAGTTCATGGGCGAGAGTTTTGCTCTTTTTTCTGAAGAATGCCTTTCTCTCTTTCAACCTGGTCCCCAAGCTGTGGAACTGCATGTAAAAAAAAAAAAAAAATGAGTTGGAAAACTATTCCCTGCCCAATTAAAAAAAAAAAAAAAAAAAAAAGCTCCATCGGTCAGCCACACAATTGTGAAACAAGGTCTGCAACAGAAAACAACAACATTAATAATAATAATAATAAAATAAAAACTGACTGTGTGCCATCAAAGTACCTGCTCTGTTGAGTATGATTTTACTGCTTCCCAAAGTGCTTCATTAGTACTTTTTAGAGATTTATCTTGGTCCTTCATTCGGGTTTTCAATCTGAGAAGTGGGGGAATAGACAGGAAATATATGTAGAAATGCATATGTAACACATAACACACAAAATATTCCAGCAAATACCCAGCTGCATTAACAGAGAACAATGCAAATCTGAATGTGCTAATGTTGGGGGTGAAGGAGTGATTACAAGACCAGGTTCTGCTCATCGGCGCAGAAAAGTTCAAACTAATTTCACTGCAAGTCATCGTTAAACAAGTAAGCTTCTCAGAGTATATCGTCTTTATCAGATGAAAACTTGCAAACTCTGCAGTTTTCAGAAAAGAAAAAAAAAAAAACCTCACTTATTCTAAACTTATTTGGAGTACATTTTTTGTGAAATGCAAGGATGATTGTTATTTTTTAGAAAACTAATTTTTATTTTCCAAACAACAAATAACAAACAAGGTTTTCTTCAAAAAAATGTCCTCATGCAGACCTGAGCTTAAATCGCAACAATTTTCTCCCCTTCCATTGGTCCATTTGTAACGAGATTTTAACCGTAGCTAGGTGATTATTTCTGCTTGTAAAGATATAAAAATCTCAAAATGCCCAAAATGTCATATACAAGCTTCCTATCCGACACCGAAAATATTAAGGTCAAAATTTCATTCCACAACAATGCAAGGAATCGTACTTCTCCACCATCGCCGTCAACTCCTCGCAGTCCTTTTCATAAACCCTTTGTTTGGGGCGGTTAATGTGCTTCTCCAGAAGGACCACGGCTGCACTGGGCGCTGAATCCATCGGAAACTGAAGTTCGGACAAATGAAACGAAAATGCAAAAAAAAAAAAAAAAAATTGAAGATGTGTAAAATAAGTCCTATTGAAAGACTATTTAAATTCTATTGAAAAATAGAAATATTATACTCTCACAGATAGGGATTACGGCACAAGAAAGTCATTCAGAATAAAAATGTTGCGCAGGATCGTAATTTCAGGTGGACGGACGATAATCAGTTTGAGCATTACATTTTCTGGGAGAGCACTCTGTCGCGGTCTGTGAATGTTAATGTCGATGGCGAAAAGCTTCAAGAACTCCCTCACAGTAATGCTGCTGCCATCTTCCAGTTTCTGAAATGGGGTTGTTGGAAGAGGGGAATGGTGACATTAAACAGTGAAAACATTGCTCAGAATCCAAAGAGATTGACTTGCCGAGTTCGACAAGTTACCTGCAGAAAAAGCTCTTCGTAGTCGATGTCATACTGGCTGCTTCTGTGGGCTAGAACAGGAAATGATTTACTGAGTTAGGACTCAACATCAGTATGAGTTCTACAAGCATACAATGGTGTATCAGTACAATAAACTTCAGATAATGCTTCAGATCCTTACCACTCATCTCAATGGTGCCCTCTGATCTCTGGTTTAGGGAACAGTTGCTGAAGTTGGTGCTGTCCAAGGTCTTAGTCATGAAACTAGGGGGGTTCATTCCAACAATGTCCACCATACTGCTGTCCGACTGAACACCATTTGCAGATGGTTGCTGCAACAAGGGCATGCAAAATTATTGTCACAAAACATGACCAGATAAGCTGGTTCCACTGAAGACTGGGAAAAGAAAACAAGCAATTTAACACTTACTTGCTCATTGCTGGGAGTAGCCAAGCTTCTCAGTTTCCTCTCTTCTGGCAAGTCACACTCATGACCATCCTCAGGGAAAGGCCTCTTTAGGCCTTGTGCAACATTCTGAATCGCCCGTCGGCATCCACATCGGCCGCCGGCAGACTTGGGACCACCTCCTGCTCACGGTCTCTGAAGATGCCGACTTCAACCGTCCCGGACAGATCTTCTTCACTGCTGATTTCCGGCAATGTTTCCTCATCAATGTTCTTAACCTCGCTGCCGTCACAGTCTCTCTCTGCCACGCAGAACTCGCTTTCCCTCAGCCGTACTGTGGCTTCACCTTTCCTGGTGGAGCCCTCCTGATTCAGGCTGGGAGGCTTACTTCTCCTGGGAAGTTTTGGTTGAAAACTTGCAAGAGAAAGCCGTGATGTCCAAGGCTTACTCTTTGAAAGGGTAAGCGTCTCTGTCCTATTGGCTTGTCCGTCAAATTTCAAATGATCCGGTGTCATGCATGGGTTTACATCGTTGCTGTGGTCATCAGAGTCAGGTTTCACCATGGGCAAGCAAGCCGCGTCCTCATCCCTCAGTGATGAAGGAACCGTCAGCGGAGGTATGGGGGCTGTTGACGGATAAGCCATGGGCTCAAACTTTTCAGTTATCATGTGCCCAATGTCCTGAAGTTTGGACTGAAGATCCGCCAGGCTCATCCGCCGAGATTTGGCTCGTTTATCGGTTTGTTTTCCACCATGATCTATTCTAGAGGAATCGGTGGCCAATGAGTATTCACTGTTATCAGTCGTGTCTGGTCTCCCTTCATTTAAAGGCACAACAGAATTCACAAGGGGAGCGTTATCACTCATTTCGCCCAAAACTGTTAAATCAGTGGGTCTGAGGGTTGTGCCCTCTGCAACAGTTTCACAACTGGGAAGGCATGGGGGAGGCACAAATTCAGGGGCTGGTGAAGAACTGACTTGACTTCCCACTCCATCAGTACAAGCAGAGACATTGTGATCAGCTGCCATATCGTAGTGAGTTTCAGAAGAAAATTGGGCTTTGCTTGATGCTGGAAAGGAAGTTTCACTCATAGCGCTAGTTGAGGAAGTTACCATATCCTCATCTCTGGTGTGCACACAAACTCTCTGGATCTTCTCATTCTCTGCACCTCCAGAGGATACAACTCCCCAAGTACAACTGCTACCAGGGGAGGCGACCTGAACACATACTCCCGTAGAGTTCGCTTCCTGAATGCGGAATGCAATCTCTGCCTCATCACCACCAGTGGGAGGAAGGCCACATTTCACACTCAGTCTAACAGGCGTTTCAATCATCTCAACGGCATAGTCTTCACAGGATGAAATTTGTGTTTTGTTACAGACAGACTCACAATGCACATTCCTTGTTTCCCCAAGCGGCAAACGATTTTGCCTTCCCACATCCTGGCACTCAAGAAGACTCTCGTTTCTGATTTCCATGTCATTAGGATCACCAGTAGCTTCTTGCTCTGTTGACTTCCCCATAACCTCAGGTTCAACAGAGGAAGAGACGTCATTTGTCGTGCTGGACAACATGGCTGCCATGCCCCACCCACTTGAGGGCAGTTTATTACAGTCGATGTCACTTCCTACAGGGGCTTTAGGAACTTGAATCCCACAAAGACCTGCAGGAAACACGCGGGCTTTAGAGGAAGGCAATATCAAGGATATACTTTTCCTTGCCGCGCTGAGTGAAGCCTTCGCTGTTCCACAACGTTTGGAGTCCAGAACAACAGTCTGGCTCCTGGTCAATTCCATGTCATTAGAATCAGAGGACGATGCTTCCCAAGCACGATTACATTCAGTAGTTTTATCATGAATGGTTGGTCTATCTGGAGTTTTATTCCCGCCAGTGCAAATATCTGCATTTTGTAGAATGCGACCAGTAAAGGCATTAGTCATGTCCATGTCATGGGGTGCATCAGAAAACACAATCGTTTTGTTTGGAGGTGACTGGCAAGATGTTCGCCTTTCCACACTGGAAGTGGGATTAAGCGGACAGTTTTCCGAATCAATAAATACAACTTGGCTTCTGGTCATGTCCATATCATTGGCATTTGTTGATGCAGCGCAAAGCAAATTGCTCTTTTGAGATGAACTACTAGTCGTTTCTCGTCTTTTCGAAGAAGGGCCCTGGTTTTCTTGAATGCGTCCCGTAATTGCATCGGTCATCTCCATGTCATGGACCACATCTGAAAACATGATGGTTTTGTTTAAAGTAGAATGGTAGGACTCACTTTTTATCAGAGGATTTATCTGGGCAGTTTTTAGACTCAATAACTATAGTTTGGTTTCTGGTCATGTCCATGTCATCAGGATTTGATGGAGCGTAGAGCAAAGTGCTCTTTGAAAATGAACAGCCAGTGTTTTCCTGTCTTTTAGAGGAAGGGCTCTGGTTTACTTCAATGGGTCCTGTAATTGCATCGGTCATTTCCATGTCATGGTCCACATCTGAAAACATAATAGTTTTGTTTGAAGAAGAAAGATAGGACTGACTTTTTACTGAGTGACTTATTGGGCAGTTTTTAGACTCAATAACTATAGTTTGGTTTCTGGTCAGGTCCATGTCATCAAGAGTTGACGGAGCGTAGATCAAATTGCTCTTTGAAAATGAACAGCCAGTGTTTTCCTGTCTTTTAGAGGAAGGGCCCTGGTTTTCTTGAATGAGTCCTGTAATTGCATCGGTCATTTCCATGTCATGGTCCACATCTGAAAATATGATGGTTTTGTTTGAACTAGAAAGGTAGGACTGACTTTTTACCAGGGGATTTACTGGGCATTTTTTAGACTCAATAACTATAGTTTGGTCTCTGGTCATGTCCATATCATTAGGATCTGATGATGAAGTGCAGAGCAAATTGCTCTTTGAAAATGAACATCCAATGTTTTCCTGTCTTTTAGAGGAAGGGTCCTGGTTTTCTTGAATGAGTCCTGTAATTGCATCGGTCATTTCCATGTCATGGTCCACATCTGACAATATGGTGGTTTTGTTTGAACTAGAAAGGTAGGGCTGACTTTTTCCCAGGGGATTTATTGGCCAGTTTTTAGATTCAACAACTATAGTTTGGTCTCTGGTCATGTCCATATCATTAGGATCTGATGACGGAGTGCAGAGAAAATTGCTCTTTGAAAATGAACGGCCAGTGTTTTCCTGTCGTTTAGAGAAAGGGTCCTGGTTTTCTTGAATGATTCCTGTAATTGCATCGGTCATGTCCATGTCACAGTCCATATCTGAAAACATGATGGTTTTGTTTGAACTAGAAAGGCAGGACTGACTTTTTATTGACAAATTTATTGGGCATTTTTTAGACTGAATAACAACAGTTTGGTTTCTAGTCAGGTCCGTATCATTGGGCTTTGATGATGGAGTGCAGAGCAAACTGCTCTTTAGATCCTTTGCATCCACTTGGCTACCTGTCAATTCTCGATTATCAGCTCCGACCTCTGTGAGCAAAAGTGGTCGATTTGCTCATATCCTGCATGCAGGACCCACTTATTGATTTTCCAAGCAAGGGAGTCAGATAATTTTTTGAATCAATAACACTTTGGCTTCTGGTCACTTCCATATCCTCAAAGTTGGACAGTGTTCCCAGCCGCAAACCATTATTACTGCCAATATCATCCATTCGAATACTTATCCTTTCAGTCAAGTCCCTTCGACCCGCATGGGAGATGATACCTGTAGCGTTTTGGTTAAAAGAGCACTCGTTTACCTCAAGCCTCCCAGTAAAGGCATCGGTCATCTCCATGTCCTGATCTACTTCCGAGAACACGACTGTCTTGTTCGGAGCACGCATGCAGGATACGTTTCCTTGTTTTCCAACTGAGGGAGTCAAAAAATTTTTGGAATCAATAACATTTTGGCTTCTGGTCATCTCCATATCCTCTGGATCAGACGATGAAGCAGGCCACAAACAACTTGCAACATTAGCATCTACTTGGGCATGTGCTTTTTCCATTTGACCAGATTGACCAGAAAGAGGAACAGTATTTGGAGGAGGAAACAACCACAGTTTTTCATTCTTTTTGGTTGAAGGGTCCGGGATTTCCTCAATGTACCCCATACAAGGAACCGTCAACTCCATATCACGGTCTGCTCCAGAAAACACGAGAGTTTTGTTTGGGGCCAACATGGATAAATCTTTTGCTGTGCTGTTTAATGACTTTGCCATATGACAAGTTTTTGAGTTGATAACCAGAGTCTGGCTTCTAGTCAATTCCATGTCCTCTTGCTCCGCTGAAGGTGTAAAAGTTGCGCATTTAAGCATTCCTTTGTCACTTATTATGGCTGTATGGCTTGTTGTTAAGTCCATGTTTTCCTGTTCCTCCGAGTTCATAGTTCTGTCTTTCAGCCTATGACTTCCCCGTGAAGACCGGTCTCTGTGTGCAGGCATCCTTGTCCCAAGTGGAACATGGTTTTCTTGATCAACTGCCAATTTCTGAGCGCGAAGCCTGGCAAGAAATTTTTTAGTATCCACTTTAGGGGCAGGGGATGGAACCTCAGAACACAGTGCGGCTGAACTGGCAGACGCGCCGCTGATTGCTGATTGACCAGATGCACTCGACCGTGTCAGACTTGCAAGAAAGTCCTCAAACTCAGTTTCTTCAATCAGCCCTTTCCTTGATGCAGAACAGGTCTTAAAAGCTGTAGCTTCATCCCTGTTTGAATTCTCGAAGCTTGAGGACTTGGCTCCCCTCGCTGCAGTGGCAAAATCCGGGTTTCCATCGCCGAACACATTTCCGTCATTCTCACCCTCTTTACCGTCAATGATAATCGTGTGAGAGTGGGTCATGTTCATGAAGGCGGTATCGTCTTCAGAAAACACCACAGTTTTGTCACCAAGGTCACTCTGCGCTCCATTGCCAATGATGTTTTCCTGATTGAAAGGAACAACAATCATATAGAACAACATCGTGAGCCAAATTCCTTCCAAGGAATATCAGCTAAATAAAATGCCCTCTTTAATTTGTCCAAAATTCAAAAGTCAGTAATAATGCAATGCCTGTGGTGCAAAGTTTGTTTAAAATTGACCATGTCAGCAAAAACTATGAGTAGGTTCATCTTGGCATAATCAACCAGTCCATCCATCCAATATACTTCACCACACCTGAGCACCATCCTTTGAATGTAATCATTTTTTTGTGATGATTGTGGACATAATACTTTATGTATCTGCCTCACCTTGTTTTGGTGCTGTGGAGTATGAAGGGGACCATTCAGTAAGGTCTCCATGTCTGGAAAAAAAAAAAAAACAAAAAAATAACAACACACACAGGATAAAAGAGCTCATTTACCATTATCATTCAGCCTCAACTCTACAGGAGACAGAGCCTACGCTGCATAATTTCAGACACATCACAACCTCTCATTACAGTAATTTCGTCTTAACCCCTTCAACGCTGCCAATCCCATATGTGCGTTTATCAAATGCAGCTGCTTAAATCAATAAGACTTCATTATATAGCACTTTTAATCTATAAATTAACGGGACACAAAGTGCTTCACACAACAAAAACAATAAAAAGAATCCCCCGAAACCCCATCCACCCAAAAAAGGCAAAAAATAACAGATTAAAAAAAAAAAAAAAAAAAAAACCCTGAAGAACTTTAAATAAAACCTTTATTCAAACCTATGGAACTTCAGTCCAATTTTAAATTCTAGGCAAGATTCAAATGTTTCCAAGGATCCCAAATATATCCCGTCGAATTACAGGGAAATGTGTAGGTCACAACTGTGTGACATTGCCTGATAATATGGAAAAGAAATGCATTTTCTTGCTTTAAACCTATAAATGCACAAACGGGCTTCACTCCCAGACTTTAAGAGTGCAGGACCAAACTTAGCAATAATGAAATTAGAACAAAGGTTGCACTTTGCATAAACACATTTATTATAACAGACGTCTCCACACAAACTCGTTTGGGCGTAGTGCCTTCTTCAGTGTGCTTACAGACAATCATTCCACAGGTTATGTACCCACACCAATACACTGACACACCCTCATTAATTTCAGTGATAATTCAATTACTGAAATTACATGATAGTTTCCAATATATACAAATCATACAAGCACCTATGATTAGGAGCCATTGTAGCACTAAGCATATAACTAATACAACATACAAAGTCATACTATAGAAAGCAGGTAAGGGACAGATCCTCATTCACCCCATTAGGTGCAACCGTATTCAAAGAGAAAACATACCAGGCCACCCTCTGCAGTAGGCGGTTCTCACGGTGTCCACCTCCAGGGGACTGCTTCACTATTTCTAAGCTCATAAACTTAAGGGGAGGAGAAATCCAAAAAAATGGTTTTTCACTATTTTTATCAAAATTTTAATTTTGGTCTTAAAAGTTTAATCATTCATAATTAAGGGCAGGTGGATGCGTCGCGCGTTAGGGGGGCAGAGAAGGCCAACCTAGGCTCTGAAAAAGCCAAAAGAAAGAGCAAATTACTCCAATCTGCTCAAGACCAGGACAATCAGAGGGAGCAGGAGGGAGAAGTTTATGCTTCAGGGGCATTTTAATGTTCTAAGTTGACCGTTACAATGATTTGTAGGTGTACTTTGACTTTAACCTGGACTTTCTCAAAACCTGATTTTTGCCCAGATTGCTATAATTTAAGGCACTATACCTCACTTATTTGTGGAGCTTCTCTCATGAAATTTTGACAGAAGTCTGTGCACATATCAGAAAGTCTACTGAACTAAGAGTTTTGGTTTAGCACTTTGGGTCTGTGAGTTATGGTGATTTATATTTCATATCAAGGGGGCGAAAAATGGCAAAATCCGCTTTTACCCCACTAAATCTCTAGTATTATGTGTAAATGCTTTATTCTACTTCAGAAGAAGGTGTAAACATAACTAAATCTAATAAAAAAAAAAACCTGATTCAAATATCTTGCTTCAGTCCTGAGATATAAGGCAAAGAAATAATGGTGAAATCAGGGTGGCAGCCATCTTGAATCACATGACCTAATTATGCAAATTAGGTCAAATTCATATTTTGTGTATTTCAGGTCATGTACTGTCAATACACCAAGTATGAATGATTTCTATCCAAAAATGACCTTTTTTTTTCCCCAAAAGGTTTCTCCTCCCCTTAAGGTAATTAGTATCGTGGCCCACTGAATTGAAATGTCTAGTGATGGATGATTTTCCGTCATTTCTCTTGATTGCATATTTATGTTCACATTTTCTGTTTTTAAGTTGACGTTTTGTTTTCCCCAACATAAACCACATTGGCACATTAACAAGTACACAACAAACGTGGATAGACATGAGATTCGCCCCTTACCATAAATTTTTTATTAGTGCTAGACTGTGAAACATTTTTCCGTCATCATATTGTTACACACCATACAATTAAAACGTGAAATTACCCTCCGGTATTTTGAAGGGAAAAGACGGTGGTTTCGCGGCTGGAGTGTATGAGCGCACAAGGCGATCACGCAAATTAGGAGCCCCTTTTGTAACATAACCGGGGTGGGTCTTTAAAGGCATGGCCAACGTTAGGATCCATACTTAAGATATGCCAATGGTGCCGCACGATATCTAGCCCATTAAAAAAAAAAAAAATCAGGCGGCACCATTGGCATATCTTAAGAATGGATCCTAACGTTGGCCAAGCACACTGAAGAAGGCACTACGCTGAAACGCGTTTGTGTGGAGACACCTGTTATAATAAATGTGTTTATGCAAAGTGCGACCTTTTTTCTAATTTCACTTTAAACCTACTTAAGGGGAAATTCGAGCAAAAAAAATCAGAGTTTAATGGGTTAAGAACAGTGCTGCAAAAGAAGGTCAAAATCAAAATTATAAAAATAGTCATTTTTGGGGTTAACATTACAAACAACATTTCCCGTTTTTCGCGATTTTTATAAAAAGATACGGTGAGGATACGGAGTTTGTGTGTGCCTTTTCCAGTGATTGACAAAAGACTGATCCTCACCCTACAGTGAACCTCAATTTAAATATTCCACTAATAATGCAATGCAGAAATGATTATTTTTTTGAAACCATGTGCAAATTTGTAAACATCAATTGCTTTACCAATAACTGGCGGTCCTCCATCTTTGACCATGTGGACACCACTGTTAAGGAGGAAAGAAAATTAATAAAATATATGCAGCAAAATATATAGAAGATATCGTCAAAGACAACTTAAACAATGAATATTTCAGATGAATTCCTGCAACAAATAGAAAACACTCTTGATGAAAATATAAATATTTCTTTGAAAATCAGGACTGCATTAACTGAATACTTATGTGCGAAAGGCTTGTAAGGTAAGCATTTTGATAGTTAAAAATAAACCCTTCCCTTAACTGTAAAGTTGAGTTTAACTCTTTCACCCATAGACACCCCCGCCCACTTTCCCCATAATGACTACAAATGGGGGACCCTGGGAGGGCTAAGAAAAGATACTTTATGAAGTCATCGTGGGGAAAGTGTTAGAAGTAAAACTGAAATAAAAGTGCTGTCAAAGTACACTTAAAAATATAAATGCCCCATTTGACACTTTTAAACTTTAATTAGCATTAAGGGTTTTACAATATATTAAGTCATAAACAATTCATTTTATTGCTCAAAATGCAACAGATTACTGTTCATTAATGCAAGATAGTGGCATGTGGCAATCAGGGATACTCGTAGACACGGTTGGGATCACGATGAAGACGACAAGCGTGTAGGTTCGCTTCTCTCAGGTAGTTCCGGACAGTTTGAGATGTGATACGTCTGTTGTGCAGACCAGCTGTTTCATCTGCTGTGCGCTTTGCTGGTCTGAGGCGATCACACAAGTGGAGAAGCCGGATGTGACGATCTTGTGCTCGTGTGGTCACATGTGGACGACGAGGGTGCGGTAGATATGCTGCACTGCCAGTCTGTCTAAAACGAACTCTTAAAACATCCAATTGTTCGATAGTGAACATTCAGCTGTGCAGCAACTGCTCTGGTGGACGTTTCTGCATCCAGCATTCCTATGGCGCGTTCCCGCATGATTTGCGACACTTGTGGCATGGTGACTTTTGATGAAATTTGACATTTTGGGGTGGCCTTTTATTGTCCCCCGTTTTAGGGAGTGTGAGTTCTGTTCATGCTGTTTGAGCAGCGTCTGCATATGCCACACCTGTGTTGTGGGTGGAATCAATGCATCACTGAGCAAGTGCTCACTGGCAGAGATGAACACAAATGTTGTATAAAAATCAAGACAAAGAACTATTTTGCATAATTAAGACATTATCAACTCATTTAGCGTAACACATTTCATGTTACATAAATAATTTACATGGGGCGTTTATATTTTTGTTAAGAGTAAAACTGAAATAATACAATAGTACTATTGAAATTAAAATTTAAAATGCACTTATGCATCATATGTAGTCATTATGGGGAAAAGAGTGAATGCAAGTCCCCCCCCCTCAATTTTAGCGCATCCCCCCTCCCCCCCGTTGGCCCAGACAGTTTTTAAAATCAAAGACAAGAAAATTCCAATGACAAGCACCACAAATCCAGACATCACAACTCTGATCAAGAACACACACTTCAGATGACACCAAAAAGCAGCTTAGACAAAACATTATGCTTCCCGAGAAAAGCAAATCCCTGACGATAATCAAAACGCCCAATATTACAATCGACGATTTCACCCAACGAAAAGGCATTTCTGTGCAAATGGACACTTAAGGGCGCACATGCAATTAACAATGCCACTTACATATTATCCAGCGTTTCTTCTCCTATGAAAGCAAGGAAAATTACAAACATTACTGTCACACTCAGCATATTTTTACAAATAAACACTGTAGCTTGTGTCACCAAATCTAAATCTAAAAGTTAATCAAGGACAGAAATTCCATTGATAGCAGCTTTAACTGGCACACAACATGGAGAGTCAGAATCTTGCACAGACAAAAGCAAATTTGTTAAGAGGCTACTTGGTAAATGAAGAGTTATGCTTCATTCAGAGCAGTATTCTCTTTGTCGTCTTTGGAGACATGACAAAACATGATAACATCTTCAAGGCAAAATATCTGTTAAAATAGCCATTACATCAAAATTCATTGACCAAATTACTGCTGCAGATGAAAGAAACTCTTTAAAAAGTAAACTCAGCCAGTCTGTCCATTATACACAATCTATAGCATGTACCCACACAGCCAGAAAAAGGAAAAAAGGCTATATAAAGATTAGAATCTCATGTTTGAATTTTAAGTGCAGTCATGGTGAACAAACAGACACATGCGCTCAAGTATACTCAGTCAAAAAAGAAACTTCACACTCGTTTGGAGGTCGATAAGTTGAACATACAAGAAAAGTGGTTTTAAATAATGATTTAATTCCATTCTGTACCCATTAAGGACGGTGTACCATAAAAATCATGTTCATAATGTAACCAGTTCCACCGAAATGCTACGAAATGTAAGGGAGTAAAAATGGTAAGTTACAACTTGATGAAAGCATGTCAATAGCGCCAGATGCCCTCCATGAGCATTCACAACTGCGACGCAACGCTCTCCTCATGGATTGAATGATGCGCCTGAACACAGCTTGGGGGATGCGCCGCCATAATTGAACCAACATGGCACCAAGTTCCTGCAAATTCTGCAGAGGGTTCCTTACTTGACGGAGTCTTCTGCCCAACACATCCCATACATGTTCTATGGGATTAAGGTCGGGAGATCTTGTGGGCCACTCCATGACATTGATGCCAGCATTCCTAAGAAAATTCCGCGTTAAATTGGCCTTATGAGGTCTGGCATTATCGTGTTGGAATGTCAGACCTGGGCCATGAGCTGCCATGAATGGCAAAAGCTCTGTATCCTGCAGTAGTTAGGTTTCCTTGAACGACCATCAGTCGGGAACGGCAGGACCATTAAAGGCACCCCAAACCATAACACTACCGCCCCCAAAACAGTCCACTTCCTGCACACAACACTGGACGTTATGTTCACCGCGTCTCCTCCAAACTCTAACTCTCCCATCAGCGGCGCAAAGTGAATCTGGATTCGTCACTAAAAACGACCCTATTCCAATCACGCTGAGTCCATCTCAGATGTCGTTGTGCCCAGAGAAGCCGCTGACGCCGGTGTAACTGGGTTAAAATTGGTCCACGATATGGCCGACGTGCATGGAGACGCTAGCAGTGCGCAGGCGACACGTATGGTTTGGGCAGTCACACGACCTCTAATCAATTCATTCCTAGTGGACGTTGCAGTGAGAAATCGATTACGCAAATGACGAAGACGATTTGTCGGTCTTCTGCTTGTGTCGCCACATCGGGTCTACCCGAACGAGGTCGGTCTGCTGTGGTGCCAGTTTGTTGGAGACGTGTCCGAAGATCATGGATAGTCCGTTGACTGCATCCCATAACCCTGGCAACGCCAGTGACCGACGTTCCGATTCAGCATGCCAATGGCACGCTCACGCTGAATGTTTGACAGTCGTGGCATTGCAAATCAACGGATAATTGACTGTCAGAACTTGTTTTTCCGAGATGTCACTCTACCGTGCTAACGAGGGCTCAATTGCACGTGTCTCATAAGGTCACGTGACTAGGAACACGAGGAAACGTGCTTTTACCTTGATGTATGCTCGCACGTGCTGTATGCTTGTGCACGTCGGAGTTGCTGTGTGTCATGATGTCTTTTGACAACGATTTACCCCCTAATAATAATAATAATAATAATAATAATATCTCTTGTATTAAGTTTCAAGAAAATATTTAGAAATTTTGAGTGTGAAGTTTCTTTTTTGACTGAGTATATTTCTACACTTATGAGGACCAAAGCAGTATTTTATCATCAAAATACTATTTCCCTACCCCAACACATTAAACCCTAATCTTAAGGCCTATCCCAACCCAAACCATAACCATAACCAATAAATCCCCTAAAATGCCCCTAATGTTGACCTTAACATTTGACCTTCAACTACAGCCTAATTTTGATACCAAATCTTAAAACTAGACTTAAATCTGAACATAAGCCCTATTGTAACCCTAAACGCAAACCCTAACCCTTGGCCTAGAATTAACCATCACTTAGAGGACCAGAGCAATGTCCTCATAAGTCAGTTTTTCCTCAGACTTTTCTGTAGTCATGAGGTCTCTTGGTTCTCACAAGCATAACAGTAAAAACACACCCATAAACACCCACACTTCCACTCTTTTCCCCTTCTTATTAGCTTCTCATTAAAATATCAGCCATCCTCAGTTGTGCGCTGGATGATTTTATATCTGCAGAGCTATAAGAAATGACAAAGCAGCTCACTGCATATGTCCAAACCACCTTCTGCCTGCAGTCACTTCTCACACCAAGTAAAGAAGGGTGAAAGAGCATGAGCATTGATATTGCATATTCTCGTTCCATGTAAAGCTAAATAGAAAATTACTATTCGAGAAACCTCTCTTGCTCCACAAACTGAAATAAATTGCAAGTGCCCAGAGTGAACTTAAGAGAGAAAACTCACCAGCTCCGGAGAGGTCCTGCAACAGATTTTCCAAAGAGGAGCCATTCTTAAAATCTCTGAAAGCAGCATCCATCAAGGATCACGTTACAAAAGTTGATTTCATTTCAGACCATGAAAGTATACACTTTGATCCTCCACTGATTCGCCACTTACTTCACGAATACGTGAATATCATCAGTCGACGCAAAGCTGACCCTCCGAGATTTCCTCTTCTTTTCAGTGGGCTCGGCCGTCTCTTCCTAAATGAGAGCAACCACAGTGAATTGGAGACCTAAGGTGGTTGTGGTCTTCGCTTTTACAGTCAGTTGTGCCATCCGACGACGAAATGGTACTGTACCTGAGGGTCTTCATTGTCAGGAGCAATGGATTTCAGGGGTGTTCGTGGCGCTTTCAAGATCTTCATACAGCGTTGAGGAATTTAAGCGTAGGGCGAGAAAGGCGTAAGAACGACGTACTTAGTAAAGTCCACACACGAATGAATAAACTAAACTAATGCAATGTGTTACTGGTACAGTGGAAAATGTATTATTTAAAAAAAACAACAACAACAACAACAACCGGGTGAGAAAGCAACAGCTAACCAGATCAATTATCTACTCACGGATGAAATTCTCCTCTTACTCCTTGTGGGTTGTTTCGGTTCATTAGGTCTACAAACAATTGCAATTTACGTTACATGCAATACCGTAATATTAATAGTACACTCTGACGTTTAAACAATTTAAAGTGAGCATGTACACAGTCAGGTAAGGTTACTGTTAGACCCCAGAGCGTTAACAGTGCGCTAGCTAGCAAACGTTACAAAGTAAGCAACCGCAGTTGTTTTGACAAACAGCAGTCCAGTGCCAACTTACATATGCATTCAATTAATCAGTCTAATATCCGCTTTCCACCTAAATAATTTAAGCATTAGCTTGCTAATCACCTGAATTCGGGCACCAAAGCACTGGCATCGCAATTATTGTGCAAAACTACCAAAGCATCATCATGAAGTGATAACTAACTTATCTGGCCATCTGACCTGGGTCAAGTAGACGTGTTAACCAACTTGTACTCACTCAGTTTTAGATTCAGGAGGCTCCATGGTCGTTAGAACTAGTTAACGTCAGGAAACGTCCTGCAACAACAGAACTTGACGTCACTTAAACACACACCATTAACCCAGATGATTGTAGCAAGGAGTTCATTTTAGCGTGATAGCTAGTTAGCTAGAGAGGAATAAACATAAAGCAAACAAGTATATCGACGCTGGCAGTCATTCGGCGAATTTAACACTATAGCTATGCAAGCTAATCCAACGACAGCTCGTATGAAGCTCTGGCTGGACTAACTTAGCCAGCTAGCTAAGAATAATCAATGAATATGCTAGCTTGCTAACTGGCTACATTAACGAGACGTTAGCTAATGTTTGCCGATTAATGACAACGAGCCCACTGAAAACGACAGTCATGCACGGTATTAATACTAATACAATTTAAAATACCTTATAATGGACATTTATGTGTGTTATAATTAAATCCCCATTCACTTTAGTTTCAAAATTGATTTCGCATTGCAGTCCAAGCTAACGTCAGCTGGCTAGTTTGCCGTATAGTTGTTTTGCTTTTGAATTTAACCGCGCTTTATGTGAGCATGCGCTGTGAAGTGCGTCACCCCCATGGGGTACATGCTTCCTGTTGCGTTTCAGGGATAATGAGGTATATTTTACTGCTCTTTGAGTATTATTTATTCATAATTACACACATTTAGTTATACATTCAAACTAATTAGCTGGCTGAATCGTATTGAGTATTTCGATACACTTTACTAAGACTAAAGTAAAAAGCAAATGGCTCTAATCTAGGCTAAGGAGCTATCCATTACGTCATTTCCTTTATGGAGCAAAAAGGAAGTGTCATTTTTTTCCCCCAAACCAGGCGGCGGTTTTTTTAAAATCGATGTTGCGTTTGTTAGCGCTTCATCCAGCGTCTGATTTTAATGAAACGAGAGCAAAATAAGTGACTTTCCGTTAAGGAAGGTAACCTGCTTAATTTGCAGCTGTTGTCCAACTGTACAGGTAACTTTTCGTTGGCTGATATTTCCCTTAAACTTAACTGTGACGACACTAACGTAGCCAGCTTGCTAAGTTTTGATAACAATTGTAAATTGGCCAGCTAGCTGGCGGAAGTTTACTTGAAAGCTGGATTGAAGCCTCCAGAAAAAGTACATTCTCTCACTTTTGCATTCAAACTTGAAAATAACTATGGTGTTCTGTTAATGTTATTAAGTGTTGCACCTGGAAGCGATGTCTTCAAAAATTCCAGTTATTTCAGTGAACCGACATCCAGAAATCACACATCCCAAGGGTAAGTCAACGTAGCTGATGTTCGTTTAAACGCAGTGGATCCCAATCTCTGTCCTGGGCTCACCTGTGTATGCTGTCTTTTGTTCCAACCGCAGTAGAATGATTTTAAACAAACTTTTAATTTGTCTTCATTTGGTGCATTTATGGTTAGAGCAATTATTTATTCCCTTGAGCTGCATTTTAGCTGATATCTTTATACTCCACGAAGGATAAAAAATGACAGCAAAAATGAGCAAAAAAATTATCAAGGTAAACAATCAGTGGGTTTCTAATGGATGAAGCTGGACTCGTGGTCGCGAAAAATAGTAATTTATTGGGCAAGCAAATGATTGTCGAACCTGTTCGTGTCTTGTTTGTTATTAAATTCAGACAAATTATTTTGAAATGACTCTAAACGCATGTATTCGGCCACCTTATTTGGAGCTTATACATTTTCTCGGTGCAGAGATGCCAAGTCTCACGCATTGGTTAGGCTTATTCACCATAGTCCGCAATTATTCAATGAACGCTTATTAATGAGATTCTCATGCGGAATTAAAATCCTTGTGCATTGAAGTTTCAGTTTCACTTGCGTAAAGGTGCACCTTATCACAAGTAACATGGAAAGAGATTCTGACTCCGGACTTCTCGTGCTTCTCTTTACTCAGGGATTGGAAACAATGCATGTGTTTCATGATCGTTTAAATTGTGTAAATGAAATGAGACCATTTGAAACGTCTTTATGCAATTCCATTGCTTTCAATCCCTCAGCAAAGACTAGCGTGAGAATTCCCGAGTCATAATCGATTTCTGTGTCACTAGTGGGGAAATTCACCGTAATGCACGTGAAACTGATTAACTTAATGCACAATGACTTAAATTCCGCCAGTGAATTTCTTCAGTGCGCGTTGATCGAATAATTGCTGACTACGGCACAGGAACGTGAATGCCACTAAGAGGCGAGAGACTCACGCCGAATGCGTGAGCATCTCTGTCAGTGTTCAATTTTATCTGTCTAAATATGTTAATTTTAATTTCTTGCAATATTGCAGTAAATATTAACACTATTTTCAAGTAAAACCAGCATACACAAGATGGCCCAGGATCAAGCTTGGGAACCACTAGTTTAACGAATGAAATGGCAAACTGTTGGCAAGTCAGAGACAACGATGAACTTGGCACTTTGGGTACGTCTCAATTTTCTTATTTGATATTTTCTTGCTCCTCGATCCTCCCTTGAACAAGAAGTTGTTTTAGAGCTGCCATCTTGCAGGCCATTTTAAAGCCCTTATTTCTGCCGGGAGTGAGGAGACACGAGAGCAGCCATCAGCTGAAAGCCATGATGTCAGTCGTTAGCGACAGCCAATCAGTGAGGCTGGATTGAGGCAGCAACAGCAGCAGTTTTCCTCATCAAAAAGAACCACACGACGACAAAAATATTGACTCATTATATGTTAGATTAGACGTCATGATTCTTGAAGGCGAAAATTGCTGACATTGCCAGCGCAGCATCGATCCAACCTCACCAACTGGCAGCAGATTTTGCTGCTCGCCGTCATTAGTCTTGGTCTTCTCTTCTAGTGAGGCTTCAGAGGGAAGAATGTCTCATTTCTTTGAGAACAGATTTCCTTGTTTCTTCTTTTCACATAGTTGCCTTGCATCCACAGCGGGAAGGACTATTATGCAAGTGCGGTAAACGTGGATGCACTGTAGGAGAATTGAGATGTAGCTTGCCAAGTTTTTCGCTTTTAGCTAGCTAATGTTGGTGACGTTGAATTATTGGTTGAAATCTAAAGGGCTGAAACAATTTTTTTCTCTGTTAATGTTGTTGATTTCCCCAGGTTAGTATTTTGCTCGCTATCGTAATCAGCCAACTAAGATGACTTAGTCTTTTCCCTTCTGACAACATATAGCCACTACGCGCATTGCTGAAAATATGAAGAAAACCAACGCTGGCGTAAAAGCTGAATTCAAAATGACGACTGTACCTTCAGATTTTAACTTCGCCTCAAAGGTGGACAATGCTGGTATACTGAAGCCTCACAACAAAGCCCCCAGGTACCTGTGTTACTTATTACCCCGCCCCACCCGAAGGGTGAGGGAAGGGGTATTGTTTTTGGTTCGGTTTGTTTGTGTTTGTTTTTTAACACTCTAGCAGCAAAACCAATGGCCAGATTCACCCCAAATTCGGTATAGGGATTGCCACTGACCCAGAATAGATCCCTATTGAATTTCATACAAGTCGGTGAAAGTATGTGCTAGGGGCGGGGTTTGTTGTGCCTGGCACCACTTGTTTTTCTTTGGTAATGTAAATTCTAGTTACAAAAGAAGCCACAGAAATACCGAGCTGACAACATGATTGTCGAAGTTGCTCCTGAAACTGTACTTTGCTCGCACATCTGCACTTATTCCATTAATCGATTTATTGCTGCAACATCATGTAATTGGTTGTTAAAAATTGGTAGCAATATAATTTTTATTCTAAGGTGTTTTTGAAGGGTAAAATCAAGATTAAACTTGTCTGTGAAATGGCACTGAATCCTCAGAATGAAAAGGAGATCTTTTCCGGAGTCTGTATCAGATTTTGTTTCTGTTTGTTTGTATGAAATGGTTGGAGTTGAAGTATCCAACTCACACAAGACTAGTTGCATATGCTGTACGCCAAGCTCACTGATTATACACTGGTATTGGCGAATGATTGCACAAGAGAGCATTCAGTTGTTTTAACTGTATGGCATTTATAGTACTGTGCTTTTGCTCAGCTAGAGCAATTCCTACCTGTATATCAGTTTAACAGTTTCATTTTTTTTTTTTTAATTTAAAGCTAAAACAGGAAAATTGTGACATCCAATGGAATGAGCAAAGTGAAATATGATCCTGCAGTGATATGAAGAGCGAATTTCAGTTTTTGTTGTATAATTAATTGGTGTTGCGTTCAATGTTTTGCCCTTTAGGAAAAAGATGACTGCTGTGTCTTACAAGGGGTAAGCCTTCACCAGTAATATGTGGACCAAAATAAAGACTGTTTGCTGTTTAAAAAGCTGAATGTTACCATTGGTAAATTTGTAAGCCTTGAATCTTACTTGTGCTTATCTAACAGGCCTTCAGCTAGAATGGAGGCGGAGCTTAGAGACAAGAACACACTTCTGGAAGCATATAATGGAGACCTGCAAACAAAACTCTCTCAGTCCGAGGTAAGGAGGACACTACAAATAAAATGCAAGTGTGGTCGTGGTCTACAGTGCAGCTCGAGGAACAGTCCGCAACCACCTGCCTGAACGAAATCTTTCAAGCTCTTAACCTTTTCCCTCCCGAGAGTGCCAAAAGGCACGCACATCATGTGAATGTCACAAAATCCCAAGAGTACCTCCACACACTTTAACCAATCAGATCTTTGGACTGTAAGTAGAAATATAAGCCATTGTATTTTGGCCAATGAGGAGAGATTATTATATGGATAATAAACTTTTTTTTTTTTTATTGTTACATTTGAAATCTCTGCTTATTTGAAAGGGGGTCTGTTAAAAATCTCCAATTCTTGTCAAGTCCCCACGAGCAATGAGGACAGTCAAACCATGGGGGACCTTGGGAGGGAAAGGGTTAAGCGGCCCTTTTCTGAATAATGCAAATAGCCCGGCTGGCCCAGTGGTTAGATTAGCTTGCCACTGTGATCAGTGATTGGGACAGCTGAGCTGGTGCCCACAGTCTGAACTGTGCTGGGTTTGAATACCTTAGCTGTGTGTTTAAGTGTTTTCAGTTCTGATTACTTCCTGGAGATGCTCTGCTCTCCATCAGTCTTTCGCCCTCACTGTGGCGTCTGGCTCTGTTGCACGATTGTACATTTTAGGGCTTCTCTTCCCTGTTCTTTGATCTATTTTTTTCATTGGGCTTTATGTCAACTCCAATTTGGTGCAATTAATTCTAACTTTTAGCCCGATGTCTCCAGCTGCTAGGTGAGATGACATTTGTTACCTCTGCCAAGGAAGTTGGGGCGGAGGTTATGTTTTCGCCCTGTTTGTTTGTTTGTTTGTTTGTTTGTTTATCTGTTTGTGAACAACATAACGCAAAAAGTAATGCATGGATTTGTCTGAAATTTTGTGGATGGATTGCTATTACATCAAGGATGGACCCTATTGATTTTCACCGCGATCACTGAAACAATATGGCCGCTATGGCGGCCATCTTGAAATCTATGACACGCGATAACTCAACTTTGCTCCCACTCATGAAGATTTGGATTGTGCTGCCTTGATGGAGGTTTGCACTCTACGAGTGCCTCTAGTTATTAGAGTTTTCATGATGCTTGCAGGACTGTACGAGTAGACATCCAGGAACGGGCTTGAAAACGGTGCACAGGCATTCTATTATTAGTTATATTCATATCTGTATTGCTGTTTACAGACTTGTCACTCAAATCATTGTTGTGGGCTGAGACACGGACTGTATATAAATGTGGACAGCCGAACAGCTCCTGAAAAGTGAAGCCAAAACGTCTCTATTGCCATCCAGTGGCTGGCTGCAGTACAATTTATAAGCCCGCCCCCTCCATGTTAGTGGAGGGGTCACAGGTTATACGAAAAAAAATCAAGTACATGTCAAATAATTTTTTTCTGAAAATAGTTTCTGCCTTTTTAAGAAGTTCATGCCATGCTGATATATGTCCAAGTGTTCATTTTTCTCATAAGTTTGCTGTTATCTTTTTATTTGATACTATAAAAAAAGGGAGCGTGATTGACAGCTGCTGTGCGTGACGGAGCGCGATGGCCCCTGCCCAGTGCAGACTTTTTTTTTTAAAGAGAGTATCATCTTTACGTAACTGGAGTAGAAACGTAGACCGAACATTTGCGTTCACCAAAATTTTTCGGAGGGCAGGCTGACCGCGATTGTGTGTTTTAGCCCCTCAGGTTGATTTAAAAAAAAAAAAAAAAAAAAAAAATGATGAAATGAGTTGCTCCGGAGTGAACTGAACTAACAGATCTTTGCAGTTTCATTCGGTAAGTCAAATTTCTTTTTCTTTAGCTAATATGAACGGTCAGCCAAGTTAAGTTATCATCTAGGTAGCTAGCTAACTTGGCTAACGTTAAACAGCAAACAGTTTAGCGTTAATGTATTGTGGGGGTGAATGGGGATGGGTAGCCAGTCATACCTAGCGTTTATATTTCAAGAATACCTATGAAGATTTGAATGAAGTTAACTGTACTCTGTCATAAGATGCCATTCTTCTGTACTTCAACTTGATTTAGCTGTATAAATCTGGTGGCGTAGTAGTCACTGCCTTGTTTATCTTGCCAGTTCTATAGTCATTAAGCCCGAGTTTTAAGACGAACACAGTTGCTGGTTACTTGGCTGGATAATTATTGCCTTTAAAGCATGAATTCTGCTTACCCAGTAGATCAGCATCAGATCCTTGCACATGGCGAGCTCATTCCTTCGGCGTTTCTCGTAACAGATTGAAATCACTGGGGCTTGTTTTTGTGAACCACGGTAATGTTAAATGGTTTAGCAAGATTGCAGCCTAAAGGCCTATTCAGACCGGGGCAAAGCGAAAAAGCGGCACAGATTTGCGGAATATTCGCTGCACGGAAATTCGCGCTTGGTATGAATGGGCCTCAAAGGGGAACTCCGGTGTGAAGTTGACTTGAGTTGTATTGAAACATGATAACGAGTACTAACTTTTGTCGAATACCCCACCTCCGTACACACCCAACATTTCAAAATACAGGGCTTTTTAGCCGAAGGTCCCAACAGGCTTACAGTGGTAATGAATGGGGCATAGCGTTGCCATGCAAAGAAATCGCTATTTTTACATCATTAACAAGGCTCAAAGTAGCTCCACACTTCATTGGTAGAATTCCGAGGGCCCTGACATTTAAAACGAGGCACTGAGAACTTTGAAAATGCACAGGTAGTTTATTAAAAAAGACTGTTAATGCAGACAGTACCTTGAGGTAGTTTCCCGTCGCCGCCATCTTGAAAGTCACGATAAGTCGATTGCAATCTGTTCGTTCGTGCTCGTCAATCGACTTATCGTGACTTTCAAGATGGCGGTGACGGGAAACTACCTCAAGGTACTGTCTGCATTAACAGTCTTTTTCTTTGATGGCAGTGAATAAAACCTCTTGTAATGTATAATAAAGATCTTTACATGTATGTGGAGCCAAAAACTTCACTCTGGAATTCTTTCACATGTACTTTGTCTTCTGCTTTGGTAAATCAGAGGCATGCAAATGAGAGTTAAATAAAAATATTTGACCACAATGGAAAAATGATCAGTCACATTTTCACGTTGTGGAGAAATGAGGAATTAAAAATTCAAAACGATCTTGGAAACGAATCACTGAAAAAAATGCAAAAATATAAAATAATACGTACCAACCAGCAGTGGTCGGCAGCTTTTTCAGAACGGTGCACAATTGGCTAAAGCACTGTAGGGATGCAAATTGGGAAGGGACTGCTGGGAAGGGAAATTAAAATGATTGTGTTGTTCTTTGCTCAGGCGCCTCCTGTTGGCCAGCCGGACGCTCGTCAGTGAGATTTGAACATTGCTCATGTTCGGGTATCCTCCGCCCTCGTTCTGAACTTGAGACAGTTTCGACCAATGAGTGTAAAGATGCAGGGGCTGACAGGCGAGTGCTTTGGAGGAGAGCCGCAAACTGTCTCTCTCTCCTGAGCTGGCAACAGGGGGTTGTATACGAGCAAACCTTGTACATAGTTCTCGGATTGGGTATTCCAGATTCGGGTGGGATTGGAGATGCCAAATTTATAAAAATTAAAAAAAATGTTATGTACAAAAATGCCAAATTTGGACTCTGATCGTTTTCCTTTTGTGGGTCTTCATTTATTTAAATTAAAGCTAGGCAGAGGCCTTAACTTTTGGGTGGCCCAAAGACAACCCCCTGGCTACATTCACCGTGGGGAAATGCAGTTAAGGAAGTCCATCAGGTGGAAAGGCTGGGGTAAAGCACATGGTTTGGAGACTGAAGAGGAAAAGAGAAGGAAACAAAGGTGGAGGGAGAGGAAAAGCAGTGACAGCAATTAGAAGTGTGAAAGCTACCTTAGTATAATAAAAATAAATAAAATGAGCACATCAAACATCACATACAGCGGTGAAATTATGACATTTATTGCGGCCATTACCTGTGGAAAATCCAAATCCAGAATCATCCCTCTGGATTTGGTCTTTCAGACACATGGAAATATTTCTTAAAAATGTATCTCCCATAGGGGTGAAATGAACTCCTCCATGCAAAAATTGGCTAGGATCTCTATGCTTTATCTGAGGATGATGCAAGAGGTTCCTACCAATCGATAAAACAAAGGTAGCCATCACGGTTAACGTAATGCTGGGCTTTGTCAATCTTTGGATGGGAAGACCTCCACCGGCATCGCTAGGTGATGGCAGAGAGGATAATCTTCATCCGAGGGAACTGCAGGTGGAGATCTTGCAAGTCCTGCTTGATTCCTGTGACAGGCTTCACGCTCTTGATGTTCCTGAGGTCATTCCTGCCACAGTGGATCAGCAGGACATCTGGCACAGCTCTTCCTCTTAGGGGCTGGTAGAAGAAGGGGAGGAGGTTTCCCCAAACCATGCCACCCCAGCCAAACCACTGGACCTGGGCATCCGATGGTCTCCCTTGCTTGTTGTGTCCCCACGGCGAATGTAAATTTTTTGGCCCAATTGATTCTAAAATGCAAGTCATCTTTCAATGTAACACTTGAGCTGGCTTTTTGTGTAATTTAACATATTTAATATTTTCATTTTATTTTTCTAAATTTTACCAGGCTGCATTGTGCTCTTTGTGCAAACGCTGGATGTAACAATGTTATAAACATGAGTTTATGAAATTCCTCAGTAAAAAGAATTATGCGGAATAGGCCTCGATTTCCAGATATTCCTGTGCTATTTGTGCATGCACTTGACCTCTGTGGAGGAAGTCAAAATGGATGAATCCATCTCGTTGTCTAAAAATGAGGATAAAAATCAAAACAATGACTAACTACTCATTCAAATATCCCTCGTGAGGAAAGAGGAGGGGGGTGCATCGCTAACTTTGTCAACACAGAATGGTTTCCCGGTCCACCAAGTTAGGATGGTTATGTTCAATTGCATTGATGAAATTATGTCACTGATATTTTAAAAAATAAAACATTATTGTTCAGATGTGCGACTTTTAAGTGCGCCTGGCTAACTACGTGGCGAGAAAGACTTTTTATTTTTATTCAAAATTCGAACTACCGGTCAAACTTTAAAAGTAATAAGTTCGACCAACTACATGCACTTAGGAAATGTCACTTTCCCAGTGGAATGTGATTTAGAAAATGCTACGAAAGGCGGCGTTAAAATGCTCACCACTCACAAAATGGGGTAAGTTACAGCTGAGAACGCTGACTGCGGCTATTTCAAGAAATTGCAAAAATCTTTTGCCTGTGTTAGCTAATGTAGTTAGCCACCTAGCCAGCTTGTTAAGCAAGATTCAGTGACAAGACAATGCTGGCGAGTTAAATGGAACATTAACTGCCAGATAGCAGCAGGGGTCTATTTACCCAAAGACCTCATTAACGAGCCTGCGAATTGCAACGCTGGCGTTGCCGCTCACTTACGCAGACTGTACAGCCTATATGTACGAGCTATTACAGGCACTTAACGTTACGTTAATAGCGCAGCAACCAGACCAGGTTAAAAGTTCAAGGGAGGAGGTTCGGGTGGGTGTATGGGCGGGATCTTGATACTGCGGCTTGACCCCCGATCACTACTGTGCCAACTCTGGCTCCAAATGTGCAACATGGCAGCGCCCGTATCTGGGATATTTTGGCTCCATTTTTGATCAGTGGGTGTGAATGGAGACGCGTCGTCCATATTTATATACAGTCCATGGACTGAGATCTTTGGGTTTAGCCTCTCCTTTTAAGATGTTTTGGGGCCCTGGGTCTCAAATCCCGATCCTCGATGGCCGATAACTGCTGGGTTTTTTTTTTTTTTTTTTTTTCCTTCCTTTTTACCTGTGAGTCAGGTATGAAGACAGTTTGGTCAATTAGTGATAACAAGTGTTAATTTACTTGCCTGGGATGGGGAAAAAAAAAAAAAACCCCCAAAAAGACGACAACCTGGGCCGGAATTGGATCAGTGGGCCTGATTTAAGACTGGATAAGGATGAGGGTTAAACCTATATATCTGTGCCCATGAGTGTGAGTTGAGTGATGGGCTTCTCAGTGGTAAGATGGATTTTTTTGGGAGTATGGTTGGATATTATCTAATGTCCCAAATGGCCAAATCCCTTTTCTCTCCTCAGAACTTTGAAAAGTAACTTGACCTCCCACAGTTTTCCTTTTGAATTCCAAATTCCCTCTCTGACTGTGACTGTATGATGGTTCCGTTGCCCCTGATGCAGCTCTAATGTATGATTGCAGGAAAAATTTGACTTGCTGCAGCAGCAGTTTGAAAATCTCCAGGGAGAAAAGAGTGAGATTCAGAAACAGCTGGATGACTGCCTTCATTTGTTGGTTGCTGGCAACGTGGACCTGGGTGAGTCATCGAAAAGTCATTTGGGGCACAGAACTTGAATTTATCATCTCGACTTCTGCTTATTGGTGTTGTCAAGCTTCTGTTTTTCGGTGTACATTCTATTGAGGTCAAGAGGGTTGGAAATCAGTGTTGCTTACTTTAGTTTAGCACGGCTTAAGTTATCAAAGATGCAACTTATATTTGCTTGTTGGCCATGCTTTCTTTGGAGTTGAGTCATTGAATTGCCCATCGAAATGTGAAGTCCCGTACATTACCTTCACCTGGTTTTTCGTATTTGGCTTGGTAGCTTGTATGATTAGTTCTTACCCAAATGTTACTGCTGTAAACCATCTGTAACACTGACGGCAATGTAACCTTTATTTTGTGAGCTGTTCAGAGAGTAATCCAGATTATATTTGCCATTTATATTGCTGTGAAGCAAATGAGTTAATTATTTCAATCAGGTGTTGTAGCCGGCCCTTTTGGATAAGATTGGACACCTTTGATCTGTCCAACGTAAAAAACCGCTGCCTTGCTTTCCTGGTCCTTGAGCTCAAACATGGATGCATGAAGCCAGCTGTACCCAACATGTCCTGTTCATTCTATGTTCTTCTTCACTGATGTTGTGCGGTCTGTGTGAAAAGACTCTTTTCCTTTTAAGATTTAGGCGAGAAAATTGCTGAAACAACCCAGCAAAAGGAGGAACAAAGGAAAGAAGTGCAGGTGAAAAACTTACATTTTTCTCTCTTCCATAGCCTGTTCAGTGCAATGGATTGCAGTTAATACACAAATTCCCCTTAGGAGTTTGTGCAGAACGCAAGGGTTTAGCCAGGCCACTGATCTACCTGTCTTTTAGAGGAGCATTTTAAAATGTTAGACTGGTTTAGACAGGTATGAGTTTTAATTAACTCCTCTTATTTGATTTTTGCCCATCTAAATTTTAAAATACCCCTCTGAAAGGCTGGTATACCAGTGCCTGGCTAAACCCTTGCCGGAAGGTTCCCAAATGACGAAGTTTGATATTTCCCTGTTTCATATTACCCATAATTTTTCCATTTCATGGAGAGTGAGAAGTTGATTTTGGTGGTCCCAGTCATAGCTGTCATCTTCAGCCCGTTTTTTAATTAATTTAACCCTTAAATGCCCAACTATAGTAAAAGTTGAAAGAAAAATCTATGTATTCTCTTAATATGTACTGGGGAGGGGTTAATAACAACCCAATAGCAATTTTTTTAAATTTTTGGTGACCTTTGACCTCATTTTAGTTTTGTGACACATGTCACTGTAAGTTTCTAGGATATAAAGAGAACTTTTGTCCATCATTGTTTTGGTAGTTGGCATATAGCTGAAGTAGCTTATTTTTCATTAGCTTACCTGTTTGTCTACTTTATCCAGTGACGAATGGGTGCTGATCTATCGTGTGGATTCCACCATGGGGGCGGCCATATTGGAAAGGTTAGCTGGTGCAGCCAGTGTAGTATCAGTAGGGATGTCCCGATCCGATCATTTGGATCGGATGGCATGCCGATTTAGCATATTTTATTAGATCGGTGATCCGCCGATCTGCGTTCAAAATCCCCGATCCGATCTTGAAATATATCAATAACGTTATACATTTATAGTCCGCAGTGTATAAATAAGAGGCGCATTTCTGCCCTCTACTAGTCATCACTGCCGTGCTCCGAACGGACGTGAGGTATTGAGGTCGAAGGTTTCCGCCCGGCGCACATATCTCCACATTTGTAAACAAAACAACTATGTCGGCCTTGTGGCGATTCTACGAGTTGGAAGACGAATGCAGACCCGCAGCAAAATGCAAAGTCTGCAAGCTAATGGTTTCACGTGGTGGCAGCAACAGAGCTTCCTATAACACAACTAATTTAATTCGGCATCTCAAGAAACACGAAGCAGAATATAAGGAATGCAGCGCTGCTACCGAATCAAAAGCTGGTTTGAAGCAGCAGACGCTGCTCGCTAGTTTAAGAAAAGACAAGTTTCCTCGCGGTGGAGAGAAGGCCAGGATGATTACCCAATGGCTCACAGAGTTTATTGCTTTAGACGACCAGCCCATTTCCGTGGTAGAGAACACCAGCTTTCGTCGGCTTTTGGAATTCTTGGAGCCACGCTACGAGCTACCGTCTAGGCACTTCATAACGAGCACAGCAATACCGGAGCTTTATAACAAAGTTCGGACTCACGCACGGGATCTTCTGTCGGATGGGGTGGCCGTCTCATTCACAACAGACTTTGGACTGCCGACGTCTGCCCGATGTCCCTTCTCAGCCTCACAGCGCACTGGATTAATGCAACGTTTGAGATGAAGCAAGCTGTTCTGCATGCTAACGAATTCCGCGGTGCACACACGGCAGATAACGTGCGTCAGGCAATCAGCGACAAGTTGCAGGAGTGGGGGCTTGAGAAACGGCGAGTCCACGTAATATTGCGCGATAATGCGCGTAACATGAAAAAGGCGATGGATGACATGGGGGTGCCAAGCCTTGGTTGTGTTCTTGCACACCTCCAACTAATTGTGCATGAAGGTGTCCTCTCCCAGCGAAGTGTCAGCGACACACTGGCCAACGCAAAGGAAAATAGTTGGGCACTTCAACACTCAGCACAGTCCCACGCCGCCTGCAAGATATCCAAATTGAGTTGAAGATGCCAAAAAGCGCCTCCAACAAGATGTACAAGTCAGGTGAGCTTCCAATGCGAGAAACTTTTGACTACTGTATATTGTTTGCTTGTTTATTGCTTTGTTCATGTTATTTTTATTATAAAAAAATAAAAAATATTTTTTTTTATTTCATTTATATGTTTTATATAGTATGCTCACTGTGTTCTTCGATTTGTAAAATAAACAAAACGGTGAGGAAAAGCAAAGCATGGATTGATCATTGAAGCAAACAATCCAATTTATTTTGCAATGCACCAAGAGAAAAGTCTGAATCCAATGGATTCAGTTTATTCAAGGTAAGAAAAAAGATCGGATCGGGAAAAAATCGGGATCGGCAATTACTCATCATTAAAAAATCGGGATCGGATCGGGACCAAAAAAATGTGATCGGGACATCCCTAAGTGTCAGTTCCACTTTTATGCATCAGATGGCAGCACTGATGGTCTAAATATGTCACTATGGGCATTAGGTTGCGAAACTTATGTGGGGTCAGTGGTTTTGACAACCCCCAAAATCGTGTGACAAATTTGTCACAGGGGGCATTTAATGGTTAAAATAATACTGGTCAACAGTAAAATAATACTGTTGACTGGTCCCTCTCCACCATGTACGGTGCTACAGCTCGTCCTTGCTCATGATGATGATGATGATAGAGATGATGATGATGCGTGACTACATGAATGTACTGTGTTTCTGTAATGATGCAGATTGTGTCCCAGGAACTGATGGGTGATCTGCAGTCCTTCGGCCAGATGGTTTCAGAACACCGTGTGCAGGTCCAGGTAGGTCATAGTCTTACCGAGTTTTGATTTGTTCAGACCCTGCTATAGGATCATATGAATGTGACAAGAGGGCACATGAATATGGAATATGATGTCACACATCAGGCCAAAACCTGTGGAGAAATAAGGTAATTGGTGGTGAAGTGAATGTTGGAGTAAGTTCAATTGCCCAAAGTTTGGTTAAGTTACATGGACAATTTTGAAGGAAATGTCAGCGGAGAATGTTGGGTAACAAGCTAATGCTCGGAGAAGGCAGCGTACTACTAACATTCAACATGGCAGTGGGACAAGCAGCCATTTTAATATACCATGTGCTGAGGCATTTTCACTGACCCGGGCTTGATTCACCCGCCATGTTGTCTATAAACTGCTGACAAAACCGGTATGTTCAACAGAGTATATTGGGCTATCTAACTGCTAAAAAAGAGGGTATTTTCAACAGCGTGAATTAGGTTAACTGCCAACGAAAACAGTATGTTCAAAGTGAATTAGGCTAACTGCTAACAAGAACAGCATGTTCAACAGGCTGAATTAGGCTAACTGCTTACAAAAATAGTATGTTCAACAGAGTGTTTTGGGCTATCTAACTGCTAACAAAAACGTTATGTTCAACAGAGTGAATTAGGCTAACTGCTAACAAAAACAGTATGTTCAACAGAGTGAATTAGGCTAACTGCTTACAAAAATAGTATGTTCAACAGAGTGTATTCAGCAAACCGTAACGTGAGCTGATGTTGGAATGTTGTTGAACTCGCCTCTAGGGTTTGAGATGTTGGGCTGCAGAAAGGCCTCTGGACTTTAAGTTCACGGAATAAGCCGTGAGTTGCTGCAACCATGGATCCATTTTGACGCACCAGCGCAGATATCCGCACCCCTGATCCTGGAGATCTAATGAGTTGAAGGATTTCACTCTAACCCTAACTAACTTTAGTAAATGATCAGCTCGACCGGATCTGTAGCAGTTGAATGAGATGTGCTTTGTTGGGGTCGGAGTCGCAGTCTTCAGCAGTGTTTCCCAATCCTGCTGCAGGACCCCTGCCCCGCACATTTTAGATGTCCTCCTCATTTAACACTCATGATTCAACAAATGAGCTCGTTGGTAGAGCACTTGAGCTAAACTGGGTTACGTCTCCCAAAAGCTTTGTTGCTAACTATGTTGACATAGTTTGTGCTTTGCATACTTCCCTCGACCATAGACGGTATAAAAAGATGGACGAAGCAACGGTGATGTCACCCATTGGTTTCAGCATACCATTTAGGAAGCCTTGATTTTGGCAATTTGAACAGCACCATTTTGTCATTTTGAAACTGGATGTGATTCCTATTGGACGAGAGTGTGAATTGAAGATCCAGGGAGAACCATGGCTCTGGATCTGACCGTATCGGACGAGGAACAGAGGATAGCCACGCCCCTAAAGCATATTCTGGCTTTATTATTTATTCTAGCCTACTTGGGACCATAATTTACAAAAATGAACATCACGATATATCGAAGGAGACTTGAAACTAGCGATAGATACCATAAAATGATGTGGAAAATCAGTATTTTAATGAAAAATCAGGTGGGAAAGTAGGGTCATTTTCTCATAGACTTCAATAGTATTGAACTTCTTTCTGCAACCACCGACGTCGCCACCTGTCGGCCATTAAATATAATGCAAATTTTTGAGATTTCCGCATCGGCCTCACTTTTCAGACCCGGGGGCTGTGTCCATTTTTTTATACAGTCTATGCCCTCGACATGGCTCTGGTTCAAACTGTATAAGTTACCAGCATCGCTTTTGGGAAACATACCCCTGGGCGCGTCAGATCGTGGGGACACACAAAAATCTGTAGGGCAGGGGTACTCCTGGTGCACGGTCGAGAAACGCTGACCCGCAGAACCGTCAATCTCCAGGAACGGCGTTGGTGACCGCTGCATTCGCGGTGTCAAACATCCCTCAAAGTCAGATGGCTGCAGTTTAGTGATGGTTGATTTGCAGACCTGAAACTAGATGTGCATTACTTTAGGGGGGGAGGGGTGGTTGTTGGGACTTTCTCTGTAACGCCAGGCATCGTGTAGCAGGTGCAGGAGAGGACGAAGAACTTGCGGGAGAAGAGGGAAGAGTTGATGGAGGAGAGGAAAGCCTTCTCTCTGGAGGTGGAAGAAATGGAGAGGGCCCTGGAACAGGCAGAGCAGCTGCTGCTGGAACCGTAGTGTGTGTGTGTGTGTGTGTGTGTGTTTATACAGTGGAGATGATTGTTTTGTACAGCTATGAAATTTAATAAAGCCCCATACTTGTCTTAACTTTCCACCTAAGGGTTCCGTTCGGTTTCCCATTTTTGGTGTGGTTAGCAAATGATCAGTTTACCACAGGGCTACTCAGCCTTGTTGGCGGAGATCTACATCCTGGAGGTTCTCATTTTGACCCCAACAGATCCTGGCTCCTTGAACTGCTAGAGGCATCCTTGGGTTGCTGCCTTGCTGAACCTGGTGTGCTCAATGCATTTCAGTTGATCTTTCATATCAGAGTTGGGCTGCATTGGACACTGCACTTTCTATAAAAGACGCGTTATTATGGAACCCATCTAACTTCTTGCAAAGGCACGCCCCTCCGGAGCTCTCAAGCGCCAGGATTGGCCAGTCATCCAAGCGCTCGGATTGGCCAGTCATTCAGCTCTACGATTGGAATCCCACCGCTCGAACAGCTGGCCAATCCTAACGATTGAATGCTCCGGAGGGGCTTGTTTTTGCAAGAACATAGGTGGGTTCCATTATAACACGTAAAGCCCTTTGGCTGCCTAAGCAAAACTTTGATGCTCTGAACTGAAGTTGCCATCTTCTCTGAAGCTCATGAAATTTTCCTTCATCAGAAGTTCACTCCTGGCTGTTCAGTGACTTATCAAGCCAACGCCTCTCACCTGATTGCTCCTGTGGGTCAAATGGATTTAATAACTGCATAAATCCTTCGTACCCAGTCATTGTTTTGTCAAATGTAGCTTCTGTATTCAAAATTGTGGATCTTCAGGCCTATTTTAAATTCTAGTGGAGATCCCAAGGTTTCCAACGATCCCAAATATGTCCTGCTGAATTGCAGGGAAATGTGTATAAAATGATGTGGGTAACTTACAGCAGGAGTCCATTTCTGTTCCCCAAGGTATTATGTACCCTTCAGGGCTAATTATAGGACCTCAAGGTACCTGTCTGAACCTTTTTAGGGTCTAAACCAACCAAGGCTTGTCACTGGGGCAGTACCCTCAAAGGTACTGCTGTTGTACCTTAGAAGTGGGTTTTTATTTGTTTTGGAACATAAAAGTACCTTTTAGACCCTAAAAAGGTTCACACAGGTACCTTGAGGTCCTATAATTAGCCCTAAAGGGTACATAAGTGCTGAATGTATCTTGGGGAACAGAAATGGACTCCTGCTGTACCCCTATTTCTGAGAGTGTACAAGATCCAGATATTTTCCATTTGATGTAATACTGTGGCCGTAAAAACATGGTGTCCGAAGTTTGAATATTTCTCTCAATGTTGGTGCGATGTAGCGTAAGTGAAGCACTGCATCCAGCAGATGTACGAGTAATTTGACAGAGATGCCAAGAATCTTCATAAGTTTATCCCAAAACTGGGAAATATCAGACAAGCTTGCGCTAAAAAAAGTGTACACATTTTTTTTTATTTGCTTAAATATACAGCAAAATTAACTGAAGTAAATAAAAATGTGTTACAGATTTTAAAAGTAAAACTTTGTACCTTCGTGTGTAGACTATGTGGAAAGAAAAGTATGCGGCAGGCGCAGTAAACGATACATTTTATTCTGCATTAGAGGGTATCAGTTTAACCTAGACAGCAACCAGTTGGTAATTGAGATGCGACCCTGGTCTGATCCCGACTCTTCAAACAGTGATGCTATCTGACCCAACGTCCATAGAAGGCAGAAAAAGAGACCTTTGGCATCCTTATTTGATGCCATGTACAACGAACCCTAACCCCCAAGCTGAACCAGAACCCGAAGCCTAAACATCAAAAAGACGCCAAAACAGGGATGCAAGCAGCTCGCTTTTCGGCGACTCTCGCTTTTTTCCTGTCAGTTCAGGTGACTTGTGCGAATCATGTAGATCCGAGCAGTTTTTTTGCGGGGGGTCTGGCGTGCTGCGGTCATAAGGCTACACTGCGTGCGCGAACCCTTATTTTCATTTGGATGATGTGACGTTGGATCAATATTTGTACAGCGCTACGCACAGAGCCCGTCTACGAAAATTCTCTGGCTACGGCTCTATTTTTTTGACCTTCTCTGGCTGGATTTACACTGCAGGTTTTGTTGCCCAGATCGGATATGGATCGGATTTTGAGGCCCATATCCGATTTGTTCAACTGCGTGTTTACATCTTCTTTGAGCGTGAATGATGTTTCGTTTCGATTCTGTTTGCACCGCTCACTACCTGGCCATTGTCTTGGGCGATCCACATGCGCACAGTTGAGAAGGCTACTGAAAATATAAGCAAATGTGCGTGCAGCTCTACAAAAGCATGCAGGCCTAGCAGTCATAGAAATGATCAAAACATCAAGCAAGTTCACAACATTTCACTGGGTAACCTACATCTGATTCTCCTGTTAACGCCTTTTACACTGTTGTAGGCAAAACTTTGTACGAGCAAGTGGATAAAGTGTTTCACTGACCCTTGTAAATCTATCTCCAAAAAATGGACGCATTCTCCAGAGTCTGATGCGATTGGGTTTATTATAAATCCATCCAGATGAAGCACCTAAAAACCCCGGCTGGTCTGCGCAAACCACACAGCATTCATTCTTCATCAATCACCCCACGCCCACTGACCTCTCGCTGTCCGAACCCTCATATTTATTGGCCTTTTGGCACGTTTCTTTAGGTGGGATTAAATGTGACTCCTTCTACCTTCTCTAATATTACTAATTCTGATTGGTACATTGTCCCATAGCGACCCTCCATCCTCAGTAACAAGTTTGCCATTACTTCATAGCCTACCCTCATTTTCGGCCGCCAGGGATGCTCGAAGACCACACCTAAGTCTCCCAAACCTTGGGTTCACCTAAAAGGTTAGTAAGTTATCTGAGGACATGGATGGTTCCAGAACCAGGCTGGCCGATATGGTCATTCCGGAGGGTTAGCTCATTAGGCCGGCCTTGAGGGTTCTGCAGAGTTTGGCTTATCTAGGTTTCTTGGCAGATTTATAAGTTTTTGCTTCTTCACTGCTACTCCTTGTACAGCAGTTTTTTGAAGGTTTTCTTGTTGAATTGAGATTATGGTTTTACTTTGAATTTAGAATGTTTTAAGAGATTTTCCCACCTCAACACCTATCACCTGCATCATTGCAAATGCGTAGGCAGACTCCGCCTGATGGGTTTCAACAACCTCTCTCTTTTTTCACCATACCTCTGTTTGCATCCCTGCAAAAGTCTCCCTTCTCATCCTATATCAATGTTTGGTCAGGTAGCGTCACTTCATAACGTGTCGGGATGAAATTATTTGTTGGAGAAGCAGTCCCCAGAATTTACAGCTCTCATCAGCATATCAAAATGTTTGCTGGTCTTTGAAAAGGTTACAGGTTGATTCTGCTTGCAAAAGATCCTAGGCCCCCCATCTTCCTAAACTGCTGAAGGTAGCTGAGTAATTATTAAATCAAGCATAATATTAACTTGTATGTTGGTGAAACTTGATTCACTTCAGAAGGATATTCATTGACGATGGCGCCATTTGTGCTGCGAAAGAGCAGCTGAAGTGGAGGACCACCATATATTCTGGTAATTTTTGATGCCCTGAAATGGCACAGTCTTCATTCGGGGTGGAGTTTCTGACCAACAGTAATCAACACCTCTGGAATTTAGTATCAGTGGATTAAGGACTTGGACACTTGCACATTGCACATATAAAGCTTATTGACAGATAATTGCACAGAGGCACATTTCCCTAAAACACAGATGCTAATTTGCATAGTTGAAACCATTGGCAGTATATGGTCGAACTATGTTAGTAGCTAACATAGTTAGCGACTATTGCTTTTCGGAAAATGCACCCCAGGTGGGAGGACTGCCCAGCCTGCTGGGTTCTGCCGCTTGAAGACATGAGTAACTGAATTACACAATGATTGCTTCTCAAATATTGACAAATTTCCTTTGAAATGTTTGATTGCAATTGTTTGCCAAAATACCACAAAAATGCTCTAGGCAGATTTACCTGCCTCACAATTCACAGTTGCACGGATGTGAAATGTCCGTGGGAACAAGGAAAATTGTTTTTCAAACAGTTTAAAAAGTCATTTTCGCTTACCGAAAAATAATTTCTACTGCGAAAATTTGAGCTGGAAATTATCCAGATTTTAACCCTTAAAAGTGCTAAATTTTTACTCATCCTATCCCTCCAACAGTCAATCATTCATGATCTAGTTGACAAATGACCTTCAGAGGGACCCGCGGGTACCTGTGAATCCTTTTGAAGGTCACTGCCAACTAATTTGCCGACTGAAAATTGACAAAATTGTTGCCTTTTTGAAGGCGGAAATGTGAAATTTTGCTTCGTATATTTTGCACCTTGCGTGACTATAGCAGTGATTAGCACTTTAAGGGTTAATACAAACCAAATATTATGAACTCAAGGCAAACTCCGAACAGCGATACCACTGTATAGATTGAGGTGCAGCTTTAGAAGCCTGTCCTGCTATCAACAAAGGTTAAATTGAAGATGGAGTGATATCAATCACAGTGGCTTACTTGTACGTATATACCTACGTTAGTGTTTTATGGTGCTAGAAGTTATGAGACTCGCCTAACTTTCTAGATATTTCTGTGTTCATAATGAAAGTACTGATGTTGTGTATTGTTTGAAAATGCTGTATGAGAGACTGCTATTGAAAATTTTCCACCTCTGCCAGTGATTGCTCATGCTTATAGGTATGGCCAGCTCCCTAACAAGACTTGATAATTGTTTGACAATTAGACGCGGCTTGCATGGTGTGCTAAACCACCAAATTGCTTGACATGCTATCCCAATTTAAAAAAAACAAAAAAAAAAAAACAAATTAACAATCCCCACACCCCCCAGTAACTTCCTCTTTTATTTTCAAAACTGTACTCACATCCCTGTAGTTGAGATATTGAAAACCCATCTGGGAGCTCTTTTAAGCAAGTCGCCACATGATAGGTTTTCAGTAGCACAGGATAATTAAGTTTCTATTTTTAAAAAAAAATTTATTTCAGCACTCTAGTGTTGATGGGTGAAATTATGTTGTGGGTACCACATAGTCAATTCCTGGATGCTTGCTTTCAGAAAAGGTATTATGAGTCTAGCTGAGGATCGTGGTCCTTGCTAAAATGGCACTTTTGGGTCCAATGGGTGACTCACAATCTTAACCAGGAGTAGTTTCACTGCAGTCCTAAACAGAGTAAAGAATCTGGTTGGAAGTTATTAGCAAGCTATTTGGCCATAAAGGCCCTGTCTCTGTTAGGAGACTTAGTTTGAATAAGGGTTGACCATTTCTGCGGTGGTCTTGACGGCACTTGAACTTTGCGTGGAGACACTGGAGTCCAGCTTTTCTCCGGCGGTCTTGCTTGTGTTGTAGTAATACAGGAACATGAAGAAGCCTGTAAATGAACACATTCAGTTGCTGAGATTAACTCACTTGCATCCATCAAATGGCACATGAACACATAGCCACCGTTACCCTTCAACGCCGGGAAACTTACGAACACTAAATACACTGCGAACATTTTTACAAACCTGAAGTTTACAGAGTGAAAATGCACATTTTAAGTGTTCTTCCAAAATGTGTGCAAAATGCTGACAGCTTTTCAATACCTGGCTATAGAGGCAAGCTGTCCTTCATTTTGCTATCTGTTAAGGCACTTATGTCCCACAAATATTTCCCACAGTATTTCCAAATATCATAGGAGTTCCAGAAACTCTTGTATTGAGACCAATTCTGTATTATAGTCGCAAAAATGACATGTATGTCCAATGGGTAACTCTTATTGGCACTGCTGCATTCAGTATTGAAAGAGTTAAGTATCAATGATTAGGAAATATCTGAAGTTACTTGTGGTTAGTTGGTCTGTGATTACACTCTCTCAGTGTACATTTTAATAGTTGACTGGACTGCTCCTCAGTCTTTAAAACAGTGGATTCTTCACTTCAGAGAGTGGATTCAAAATACGTGTCACTCCACTGTGTTCATTATTGGGTGAAAACTGGCGCAGAAATATTTATGGTCCCACTTTTTACCTTCAAGAGGAAAATGGCCCTTCACCTGCAATGTATGGTAGTAGCTATAGTGCAAATGCAGTTAATTTTGCATGTGGGGAGGAGGGGGTAAAATCATCTTTTTTCCTCTTATTTGAACCTCCTCTTCCTCTCTGAGGCTGATGAGCTGGAACCTTTCCCTGCTGACTGTGGGCAAAAGGCAGCGACCCACCCTGTGCAGCTCGCTAATCCATCGCAAGGCACATGCACCATTCACACACACCTACGGGAAATTCTTGGTGTGCAACCACGCGACAAAACAGTGAGACGTAAGCATCCATCGCCATGTTGGATGATTTACAAATCTACAATGCCGTCTCCAGGGGCGGTTGGTGAACTGGCGATAGGGGAGGCTGAAACCCATCCCTTAAAAATAATGATTGGTCATGACCTGTTTTTAATCATTCATTTAAATTACCATTTCAGAAACCCCGAAAACTAAACATTATCAAGTGTGGCCAGTTTTCATTAATAACGCATACCTGTTAACTCTCACACATTCGGCGTCAGTTTTTGTGGCATATTTACGTTCCCATGCTGTAGTCAGAAATTACTTAATGCGTATGTAAGTGATTCTCACGCAGAACTGAAGTCCTTATACATGGAGGTTTATCATTTTCACGGGCGATTATGACTCCGGACTTCTTACGCTTTTCTTTACTCGGGTTGGAAGCAATGCGTTTGTTTCATTATCGTTTAAATTGTTTAAATGAAATAAGATCATCTGAAACGTCTTTCTTCCAATGATCTTATTTCATTGGAAATAAGCGCTTTCATAGCGCTCCTAGTGTGAACCATCTCATTCTACAACAGTGGGGGACAGAATTGGGTATTGGAAGCACCGTGAAAAACCGTAATCTTGGTTGTGGTTATCATCCACCATGGAGGACTTCGGCTTTGCTAAATATGCGTGACGTCACGTGCACACGAAGAATTCTGAGTCTCCAATTAGCCAAGCATGTGTCTTTGGACCATGGGAGTCAAACCAGAGTATCTTCAGGAAACCCACGTGAACACGGGTAGAATGTGCAAACTCGACACGGAAAGGCCCCGGGCCGGATTCAAACCTGCACCCTTCTCGCTGTGAGGCAGCACTGCTAGCCACTGTGCCATCACTTAAGGGAAATCTGACTTGTATACAGTGGGTGCATGGGCATTGTATGTCCGGGAGCCACCGGTGCGTGACACTTACCATGAAAAGAGTTGAGGATGGTGAAAATATAGTAAGATGGAATCCGGAATGCTCCGTAGCTGAAGAAGGCGAAGCCCCAGGTGATTCCCAGCAGGCAGCACAGGCTCAGGATAGCGAATACGGCCCCCCAACCCCCGCCTTTTTTGGATTCGTTCGCCCGCTTTGCGTAATTCAGCCTCGTCGCGACGACTACGAAGACTCCAGTGGTGAAGAGGAAGACTACTGCGTAGAAGCCAATGTTCAAGATGTAGTGGACCATAACATCGGTGATCCAACACCTGAAATCAACCAGAGAAATCGGGCTTTGTGCGAGCCGGCCTGAGATTTTACTCGCAGCCCATTCGGAGATGCGACTGTAAACTTGATAACGTTCCCCCCCGGTACAAGTGCACTTACATTTTCACGGATTCTTTTTCAGTGTTTATGGTCTGGAATCCGTATTTTCCGAGAGCGATGAGAACACACATCGCCACGCAAGGAAGCACTGTAGAGAAATGAGACATTATGTTGAGTCACTTTTCAGCTGCGATGGTTTGTGAAACAGGTTTGCAGCGTCTGTATTTGCTGATTACAGAAAATGAGACATAAAAATGTGATTGTGTGGCAAAGATGAATACAAAAAGCAATATCCAGTATTAAACCTTATTCCTGGGCAGGATAGCCAGGGCTGAGGGTGGAGGGTGGATAGAGCCAATCCTATCAGGAACAGCCTGGGGTGAGTTTCCCAAAAGTGTAGTTGCTAACTTGGGTAGCAACTTACATAGTTTGTCCACTCACAGTCAATGGGTCCAACTATGTAAGTTAGCATCTGTGATTTTGGGAAACGCACCCATGGACAATTGTCCAGTCCCTCACTGGGCCCACACAGAACTAACCCGCACAGACATACCAATGGGCAATATAGAGTCTCAAATTTTGTAGACTGGGCTGTGGCCGTAAACTGTATCACTGCAAAAAAAATGGTTGTCTAAATAAAAGACCGAACTTCCTAGTTTTTCTCTCTGAAGAAGAAAATATTCGCTTATTTCAAGTTACCGTGTGCTTGGCGAGTGAAATTTTCTTATCCCATTAGCAAATCTTGAAATAAGTCAAAATTCTCTCACCCCGTCGGCAAATTTTTTGTTTTACTGAGAAAAAAGTCAAAAGAAATAAGTGTTTAAACTCTTAGTACAAGATTAAATCACTAAGTAAGGCGGACTTATTTTTCACTTTCTGCAGCGACCGTTCGTAGAGGAAACCCAATCCAACCCTGCCCGGAAAGGCCTCAGGCTGAATTCAAACTCACAGCTGCCTTGATGTGCATCAAAAAGGCCACCCACTGCCCCACTGTATCACTCCCTGTTATAAATATGAGTGGAAGTGGCCTTCAATCACATTCCCTAAACTCTGACTTTTCACTTAAGTTTTTCCTTTACTCGGTTCAAAGTCAGAAAAAGCTTTTTTTTTTTTTCATATTCTAGGAGAGGGTTAATGTTACTCAGAAAAGGCTGGTGTGGGTGCGGGCTTTCATTCCAACCAAGCAGTTACACACCTGGATCTAATCATCAAACTCTGAAATCTTCGCTAAAGTCCTTGAATGGTGGATTCAGGTATGTTACTATTCGGTTTGAGTGAAAGGCTGCACCCACACCAGCCCTTTCTGGGCAAGATCGAGGACCCTCGTTGTAGGACAATGTCACATGCATATTCTGTATCTGCTGGTTGCAGTCTTCACTGAAGCTGCATCACAAATATTGGGAGAAATATTCAATCCCAGGATGCCACGTTTTTATAGCCACAGCATTACATCAAGTGGACAATATCGAGATCTTGCACATCATTTTATACTCATTTCCTTGCACATTAGCGGGACATATTTGGAATCATCGGAAACCTCGGAATCTCCACTAAAATTCGAAATAGGCCTGAAGCTCCACAGGCCTGAACACAGCAGATGCAATTGATGGACCCATATAGGATTTATGGGGTTAAATAACATATAATCAGGTGATCAGTATAGTAATGGTCTTATTAATAAATAAGAGGGGCCGTGCTGGAATCCATCAACGTCCACCATGGTCCTCAAGAAGTTCGGGGACGTACACAAAGTAAGATTCCCAAATTAAAGGAGCATTGTCAAGGCCGAGCATGTGACGTAAACTTGGAAAAGAAAACTGACCAATTTTTTTCCAAGTTCGTCACTGGTGGAATTTGTTAGTTTACATCATATTACAGATAATCGTGGCTGTTTTTTTCCAAAAACAAATTATTTACTTTTGGACAGGGCTTTTTCAAAACATCTGTTTTTGCTTGTGCAAACTTTGAGAAGTTTGTGTGTGTGCTGATATGTCTGATCATGGATACTGGGGAAAAAAACACTCCCTTGTGGAATTCGTATCAACTTCACTGTCCATTATATTGGATTACATGCTGTATGTTAGAACATGAACAAATGGAAAGCCACAACCTAAGAAAGTGTTGGTATTCCAAGGCATGTTCTCAGTTATATTGCAAAAGATCGAAGTCATGAACTAAAAGCAAGATTGCTGACAGCTGAACAATCTCTCTGATGACCAATGAATATTCACTTCACATCCTCAGCCATAACAACGTCCCTTTAAGTAGAGGCATCCCTGGGATGGAGGAAACGAACAAAATCTCCCTGATTGGCTGTTGAACTCACCCCAGCCAGCAATGCAAACTTTGAGGATGTAGAGCTTGATGGTGATGCGGTGAGTCGTGACCAACTGGTAGCAAAGATGGAAAGCTTGGACGGCAAACCAGGTGAACGTGGACAACATGGAGTAATGCAAGGCTGCCGCCAACATCATGCAGCCGATGAGATTCCCGAGCTCGGCCACTGCCTCATTGGACAGGAAGAAGAGGTTTAGGAGGAACATGGCCAAGAAGAGGTTCATAAGGATGATCGTGGTGTAGTTGGACTTGGTTCTCCTGAGTAGAAGAAAGAGGAAGATTGTGTTACGGTCCTAACGCCCAACCCGTACTGCCCTAATTACCATTTTAACAATGGCTGCTAGGTTATGGAGGTAACGTCCATTCTTTCTCAAAGTGGTACTGGCCGTTTCTCAAAGTGTAAGCTGTGTCCTTCAAAGGCTGCATTTTTGGGCTGCTACGTCATCACAGCCTGTTCCATTGTGAAGGCACTTTCGCATAGAGCCACGATACTCGGCCTTCATCTTGCCTGAAATCAGACAGAGTTGTCAGCTCGTTTACACTCCATCTCAATGTTGACAATTCTGTCTTCACGATAGAACAGCTAATGATGACTTCGCAGCCTGAAAACGGAGCCTTCGAAGGATGCTGCCCTACGATTTGAGATATGGCCAATAAATGTGGAGGGGGGAAAAAAAGAGGTCAGGACACCTAGCGTGTCGTTCTTTACCTTAACAGGAAGTGCATAAAAAGCCCAACTCCCAAGAAGAACATGGACAGGCCGCAGCCGATGTAAGTGATGTTCGTCAGGGACGTCAAATCTGAACTACTGATGTTCACACCAGGACTGGCCTGAGGAATCGAGGGATTTTACATCAGCCTCCAACTGGTGCAAAGTACGCTAGCCATTGAAAAATATTTATAAATGAACAAATTAATATTTGTGCTACATTAGTCTCTTGATTTCCAAGCCTCTTACCCAGCTCTAGTTAAATCACGGAGAGACATTATGTGTTTCCGCAACAACAATTTTAGAGGTGCCTTACACACAGCATATCAGCAAAATATAATTGTCTCTCATAAGGAGATATGTCAAAGAGCAGTTGACACGAAGCCAGTCGATGGCAAGTATTTAGTTGTGTGAAATGTAGTTTTGTAATCACCATTAATACAGCAAAGAATGTCAGGTGTGTACACTGGCAGGTGATGCTATCGGTTCTTTCAGTGGTGTTGCACCCGTCAGTTGTCCAAATCGGTCGATCCCCTTTGAAAGAGAAACACTTCAGTTTCCTATTCTATTAAACAGTAAATGAAGTCTGTGGCATTGAATGACCTCGATTCCACTTGTATGTCCTTTGACCAGCTATTCAGGCCAGATTTGTAGGGCGAAGGGTGATAATTCAGTTCACGCCTCTACAATTTATTAATGTGCTAGCATATTGGTGTACTGACACAAATTTGTTTTTGAAGATATTTGGAGGGTATGTAGTATTTACGTTACTCTGCGATTTCATATGGTTATTTTGAGTTTTCAGAACCTATTTGCCGTCTCATTGAGCAATTAAAAGAAAAAACATACAAAACCAAAATAAGATGATGAGATAGTGGTTACCTTCACCATCCCAGGAAACGCAGGACATCATGGCATCGTCCTGTGCAAAACATCAGGAAAGTATTCAGCACTAAGCGGTCCCAAATTGACCTCTGTCACCCATTCACCAAACAATCACATTATATTGGTACATGTATTTCAATTTGCAGCATTCTGCATAACCTTTCCAAAGATGACTCACCTCAACTACTTTAGCAAACTTAATGCTTATCGGCTCTGTAAGATTAGTAATCGCAGCTCCCATCTCAACTGCAATGGCTTTGGAGTAGAGAAGTCTGCTATTATTTGCATCCTGACAACAAAATCAATATGGTTAGATTGAGCTTTGTCAAACCTCCCCACAAGGTTAAATGCAGCAACACATATATAACTAAACACAGCAGCATTTTACTGCCTCTTGGGAAAACAATTTTCCAAGGCGCTTTTGTTGTTGTCATGTCTCTCCATCTGCGCGTGTCTGTACCTTACTTATAAAACACACATATGCAGTGCAATACCTGTTTGCACCACTAGGTTTGCACAGTGCCATAAAAATGTGCACAGAGGCTCCTTATCTTTTATAATTTTCCTAGTTTCTTTGCCTCCTCAATGTCAATTATGATTTTCCACGAGTGTCCCCGACCTGTGACTAATTTTCAAAGTGACAGGCCAAAGACAGCAGTGGAAGGTACTGAGTCGATGAAGGATTCCTTTAATAGATAATCCAGACTGAAATCAGATTCTGAAATTATTGCTCTCTTAAACTTTGCACAACTGAGCACTATCCAGTTCTTTGGTAACCACTCGGTTGAACTTTTGCAGATAAGAGGATGTGACAGAAATGCACATAAACATACCCCACGCATATACACATGCATTTTTAAAAACAATTTAAAACATGCGTAAACATGGAATATGCCATGTGCATGTGGAAAACATTCAAATTCACGCAGTTTGTCACCTTTGTCAAATTTTGGAATGCAAAAACAGCAGCAAACGGATCATCGTTGGTCGACAAATTGGCTTTGGCAAAAGCTTCCTTTGATACTGACACTAATCCATGAGGTGAGTGCTCCAGAGAGGCAACATCCTCGATCTCCTATAGTTAGAACAAAGAAATGAATTACAATTCAACACACTCGCAGTAAATAATACTGTACATTATGCCTGGCCTTTATTGATCCGATTGTTCCACACCTGCAGAAAATATTTTCGGGCATTGCAAAACCATGCACAGGAATATGTTTTTCTTTAAGCCAGTCAGCCTGTGCTTAAATGCACGATACTCACATGTATATCTAAGTCTGATGTGAGCCCAAACACGACCTCCTTCAATTCAGCTGCTTTTGCTTGTTTCCGAAGTATTCCCTTGTTGGACCCAAAGGTGACATACGCGGATGTCTCCTTCCCCAGTTTTTTAAGAATCGAGGAGAGATTCTTCATCGCCTTCCTATTGGGGGTAAAAACATCTGTATGTGAACGGCCATAGAGCTATAAATAACACTAGTGTGGATACCCTATTGGCCGACTGCGGTGTAAGACGTCCTGTGAGGTCGCCACATTACGACTGTAATCATGTGCCTACCTCTGTAAATAAACATTGACTGGGCCAGCATCTGGATTTTAAATCTGCTTTTTCATCCAAACTGGTTGCAGCACATCTTGTTTAGAGCATAAATAACACAAGGGCGAATCAGACAAGTACTAGAGGTTTAACTACAGCTCTCTGTGGCCCCTGTACCACTGCCATCTATGCCATGCAACGAGGAAAGGAGGGGGTAAAATTCAGGTGCCTTAGCCAGCTTGAGAATGTTGTCTGTAATCAAAGATGGATCTGCTTGGGTTGCTAAATGAAATGGAAGCAAAGCCAAGCAGATCCAAGCTGCTATTAAACACGGATGACCTAAATCTGGCTAAGGCACCTGAATTTTACCCCCTCCTTTCCTCATTGCATGGCATAGATGGCAGTGGTACAGGGGCCGCAGAGAGCTGTAGGGAGGCGTCTGTCATCAACATCATACAGATATCAGATCATGGATGGCAGAGATAAGGTGGGGCTTGTTTACGATGGAATAGCTTCCTTTTCAGAAACAGAGAATACAAACTTTCGTGCGGGCTGTGCAGTGGTCCATATTTGCTGTCAGCCCCTTGCATGTCTCAGGGAAAAGGACAGAATTTAGGGACAATGCACAATATAAGGAGGGCCTAGCTTTGTGAATGTAGGCAAGTCTGATGTAATCAATGATGATATAATAAATGTTACCCATCCCCAGTCATAATAAGGCTTATTTTGCAATGGCCTATGGCCCATGAAATGTGACATAACCATTGTGGAATCAATAGCGAAGAGACTACGCCCACGAATGACCCTTCAATGTCTCATTTTTGGGGATTTTAACACTTTTTTGAATTTCTCAAAGTTCAAAAATGGCAATTTCTGAAAAACACGTTTTTCTCAAAAATTTCCCAATGGATTTTTTTCCCGTTTTCATATATGTATTCTACGCCATGTTCTGGAGTACATATCATTGGTTTCATGCCATTAGAATTTTTTCTGACTTTTTTATGGTTAAAACTTACTGTGGGCAGGAGAAACGATGGCTCAACAGTTTGTTTCTTGTAAGGAGAACGGAAAGAGCACCTTTGGTTCTTTTAAGTGAATGAGTGAAGGCTAAAATGAGGTAGATGGGCATATGTATGAGTACAGTGTTAAGTTTAATGTACTGATCAGTTTGTTTTCGCTGCATTCCTGGTATGAAGGACTGTGTTTACAGCAGAAGTACTAGGCGGCTGAGCCGGCGCATAACATACGTTATCGCCAAACGTTAGTGATTAGTTTACGGTACACCAATGATTTTAAACTTCTGACAAGCGCCCACCCACCAGGAAGTAAATACTTGTCAATGATGACTGTCCAGACTCTGTGTACGAAGCCAAGCGAAGTAGCAGAGTCTGGTTTTACCAGGCTAATATCTCACCATAGAAGAGTGAAATTGAAGTAATTTCGTGAGGGGGTCGAAAACTGTACCGGGTCGGAAATGAATCAAGCTGATACCAAAAACCAGACGTTTACAGTCGTAAGATGGCGGCCAGAAAAAACATAAGAAGGGGACTGGTATCCGCTCTAGTGGTTTTTTTTTTTTTTTTTAAGCTCTATGTGACAGCCCAATACTAACACATCTGATTTTACTGATTCCTCTTTACAAGGGCCGTTTCTCAAAGTGTAGGCTGCAGCCTTTGTAAGTTGCATTTTTTAGGTTGCAATGTCATCGCTGGCCGTTCCATTGTAAAGGAGATTTCGCAAATAGCCGAGAAATTCAGCCTTCATTTCACCTGATAACAGACAAAATTGTCAGCATGGAGATGGACAGCAAAAAAGCTGGCAATTCCATTTAATATCAGGCGAGATGACGGCTGCATTTCTCTGGTGCATTTGAAAGCACCTTCACAATGGAACAGCCCGCGATGATGTATGAGCCTTAAAATGCGGCCATTGCAGGCTGCAGGCTATGCTATAAGAAACGGCCAAGATCTTGACTGAACCCCCTGATTAGTTAATAATTTCAATCAGGTGTTGCTGAGTTGGGCTAATGCGATAAACTGCATTCACATTTTGTGGATAAGAGTGAAGATCCCTGTACTACGGCCCCTGTCGGGCAACATACGATCACTACTACAAGAATGCAATGGAGTTTGAAATAAAAGTCATGCAGTGATGAAGTATCAGGGTCATTTCAATGTCAATCCCACACTTGGTCCAGTGAAGGCTAGTTCTACTGAAAATAGGATGATTGATGACCAGTAAAACAATTGCAACACCTGTTCGAGGCATGACCCAAATTTCCTTTTTACGAAGATGCATTTTTGACTTAAAGCTATAGTATACGATCTGAGAATCAGTTGCGAAAGATTGAGATGTTGAGAAAAATTTGAAAAAAGCATCCTGCCCCCACACACACACACCCCTCCCCTCTGTGCTCCCTGATCCTTCCCACAGAGCACGTGTGGCCGTCCGCGTGGAGACTCCCAGACACACCCCCTCTACCAGAGCAACAAGCCGGCCGGCAGTTTATAACGCGGAAGGGGGCGGGGACGAGGCGAACACGGAGCACGGGGAATCAGAGCAAGCTCTTGGTGGAGTGTCAAATAGAGCCAGGGGATTGGATGAGAGTAGGAGAGAGACGTTACCCAATGTAAGCCATCCGGCCGGATGGCTTACATTGGTCAACGTCTCTGCAGCCCTGCAGCCACTAGAGTGAATGGATTTTTTTCGTTTTTTTTTCTCTTCACATTGTGTAGATTGTACTATAGGACCATATCCACCATCTAAATGGGGTTATTAATGATGATCAAACTTTCAAATCGTATACTACAGCTTTAATGAGCTTGTCTGCACTGACTTGTTCTTGTAGACGATGTCTGAAACTGAACTTCAGTACTGGCAGGGATGAACACCAGACATCTTAAACACCAGCCTTAAATGTTTAACGATCAGTAAAAGGAGAAAGTTGAAATAAGAAAACGAACGCGGCAGAGGATGCGTCTACTTCACCGTTTGCAGGGTGACTTATGCTGTAGTTCGATTTTATGCTAATTTTTGGCGTTAGAATGGGGTTTCTGCAGGTCACGCATTTTATGTTATTTCCTTCTTCAGTATTAATAGATATAATTCTGTCCTTCTCTTCACGATCTGCAAAAAAGAAAAAGTTGACTGTGATAAAAAAATTTAAAATGGAGAAATATTCTCTTGGTCAATCTTTCAAAGACATCTTTTCAAATAGTTAGTGAATGTAAATCATATTCATGCAGGCTTACTTTTGCAGCGACTTGTACTGTAGACAAACTCTCCTTCACAAGAGTTTAAATGTACAGCATTTGGACAGACACCTTTGAGAAGAGGAAAAGCTCAGGTTAGTGGTTTCAAAACACGCCGCTCCTTAAAACATGGATAGCGCAAACCCATGTCCTCTTTTTTAACTTTTTTATCCAAAAAAACACCTGCTTAGGACCTCCAAGGGCTCATTTGAAAGAATCTATCGCTGTTAGTAGCGACCCCACTTCCCCAATGCCCCTTATGTCGATGCAGGAGCCGTTCTGTTGGCTGTGACCTGTAGTCCAGTTTAGGCTGCTACAGTCTTGTGCACATTAATTGGATAAAGGTGCTTGTCAATTGAATGAGCTGAATGGAGTGCAAATAGCCGCGCCAAGTGATGGACGTTTTACATAACCACCTCAAAGATCACCGCATAGTACCTTTTAGCCACATTTCATTCATTTCCTTGACTTGTATGATGCAACTAATGTGATTGCATCATCAACACAGTACTGTAACTGTGTTGGTCTGGCCTGGTAATTCACCTGACCTCAATCCCATTGAGAGTCTCTGGTCCATCATCAAGTCAAGGCTGCAGCAGAAGGACTGTGCCACAAAAGTCATCGATGCAGTTGTCCAGGTGTGGCATCACGATGAAGAAATCAAGGCAACCTGCAAAAACCTGGTCAGCTCCACGCCAAAACGGGTGGAACAGCTTATCAAGAACCGTGGAGGACACATCTCGTACTGAGTGCTGAATGTAGATGCTATACAAGTAATAAAAAGCCTGAAAACCTTTGTTGTTTGGTTTTTCCCACTCCAGCCTGCTTTATCCAATTAATTTGCACAACACTGTAACTGTATTGCAAGCGACAATGGAAAACACCATGTGACTGGTAGAAAGCTTACCTGCAATTTTTCAAAATTTCCATTGGTGGAGAAATGCAATTTTAAATGAAAAAAATTGGGTGCAGGTATGAGGACGAAGCTTTTGAAAACAATCAGTGGAGTATAATTTTCTAACTCTCTAGCTGCGTCTGTCATAAGTTGCTCGTATTTTCTGTCAGTTTGTCAGCGTGCCACGAAAGGGTATGACGACAGCGCGTTATGATGTAATAAGGAAAGACCTGCGCAACTGAACAATTAATTGCTGTAATTTGTATTCATTTTTGAGTTATTTCTGGGCAGTACAATGAAAATTTTAATGGTTTTATGATAGATTAATACTTTTATTCACCCTGGTATTGTTATGTATTGATGGAAAAATAAAGCCAAGACAGTGATAATGTTACAAAGCTCATTTGTATCCGAAATATTTTTTTTTTTAAGTTCCATTTTTGGCAGGTTTTACCCCGTTCAAACACAACAGAGTGTGAAATATCTTTCTGTCAGTTCAGTCAGGACACTTACGCCAGATTTAAACATTCATTACAGGAAGACCTGCATTTGAGTTTGGCGGTGACTCTGCTCGAGTGATGCTCTGGAACAATCCGAGCATCCATGACACAGACAGTCCCAGAGATCACAATTCCCCGGCAGAGCCAGAGATTCTTTTGAATCTTACATTTAAGTTACTGAACATGGTATGAACAAGTGCCGCTTGCGATGAACAATGATAATTATAGAGGAGGAGGCTGGGGAGGTGGGGGGAGATGAAAAGCAGGTTTCTTAGTAAACCCGAGTGAGAGCGGTGCAGAGGGCACGGAGCCAGAGAAATGAATGAATGCTGCCTTGGTTATAAAAGCTCGCCAATTAGGTGGGAGGAGCTAAAGTTAAGAATTATTGGGCAGAAACAGGCTTGTGACCAGCCTGGCTCCCGTGCCTGACTGAACTAATGCTGAAACTTGATTTCATTGGCTATAAAGTTCGCTGAAATTCATGATGCTCCATTATGTATTGAAATGGTAAAAAACAGCTATCTATTAGAACTTGAGAGTCTATCATTTTGAACTCAAAAATTTTGAATGGTACTGTGCAATTAACATATCCAGTAGTTGTAGTTTATGCCTTTACTTCATATTCAGTGCTCATTTATTTTGTAATGCCTCCATTTTTATGCTGAAATTCAGATAACATTGAACAATACAGAATACAAAACTATTATACAGGTTACCTTCTCGTCCAGACGTGTTCATAGATGAATTTCCTGGCGATACACATATATCTCGACGTTTGAGATCCGAAAGTTGCAGGCATATGTCATAGGACTTATTAACTTTCTGGATGTTAATGCCATAATCTTGACTGAAATTTCCTAAATCACAGAATGATTGAAAATATTTGTGAAAATAATGGGTTAATGATAAACTGCAGTACAAAAGGGAACAAACAATTTCCATGAAATAACTATTTGTTTTTGGTTACCCTAATATATGTCAGTTTTATTTCAAACCACAAGTACAATCACAAACTATTAAACACCATGTATAAATGTTTACACTTATATACTTATAAGTATACTATTATACTTTTTATATTTTGAGGGAATATATGACATATGCCTAAAAGTTCCATGGTCACATTACGCTGTAATGAAATTATTATATAAAGAGAGGGCTAAAAAAAAGGGCTAATTTCACGACTGTGGTGACAGTTGGCCCCAAAATGGTGCGAATTTGGAGAAATTGTCAAAATTAGGCAAATAATGATGAATTAAAAGGCTAAGGAAAACCAAGTTATGTTCAAAGAAAATAAAAATGTGAAATGACCATTAATTGAGCACTAGGCAAACTACCTATAGAAATAAATCAGAGCGCCCTTGGACCACACTGAGAAATGCAGCCACGGCTGCCGGATAGCTCACTCGGTAAAGCATCGCGTTGCGAAGCAGAAGTGACAATCACGTCGCGGGTTCAAGCCCCGCTTCGTACCAGCCGTCAGTGGTCGGCAGCTTTTTCAGAGTAGCGCACAATTGGCTAATCCGCTACAGGGTTGCAAATTGGGAAGGGACTGCCGGGAAGGGATTACAATAGTTGCCTTGTTCGTTGCTCAAGGGCCTCCTGTTGGCCAGATGGGCGCTCGTCAGGAAGATTCTAAGCCTGGTCATGTCCGGGTATCCTCCGCCCTCGTTCTGAACTTGCGAAGATTCAACCAATGAGTGTATAAGAAGCGGTGGTTGACAGGCGCGTGCTTCGGAGGAGAGCCGCGAACTACACTCTCCTGAATTGGCAGCAAGGGGTCGCATACGAGCAAGCCTTGTACATAGTTCACCAATTGGGCATTCCAGATTTGGGTGGGATTGGAGATGCCAAATTTTTTATTAAAAAAAAAAAAGAAATGCAGCCCCCTGAATTTAACTTGACTGCAAATCGTTTCCAGCATTAAGTCACCGTTGCTGACGTTTATACCCACCTCCAGTTTTGTTTGTGTCAACAAATAAAACACAGTCATTATCAGTTAGGCTGCAATTCCCGCTGTTGATTCCTAAAATGTAGAGTAAAAATTGACATCATTGCCCTTGAAAGAGCAACTTGAGAAACAGAGAGATATTAAAGAACTGCATCTTTTATTGTCTATTAATACAGTAATATGCAACAAAAATACATGCGCACTTTGGATCAACAGTGAATAAGAAGACAAGCTATCAATGGTGTTTTCAGTAAGTGCCAGTTAGTGTCCGTGAAGTAGTCATGGTACTACGGACAACCAATGTAATTTCCCAAGGCATTTGTTTTTCGAGAGTAAATATCGCTCCTGTTTGTGAAACCAACACAGTGGCCAAACCCTTTGTGGAACAGATCTGACATGACGCTGAACACAGTCCCCAGCAATTTTTAACCATACTGATGCAATCTTACTGCACAGTTCTTTCCGGTCATAACACTGATCAGGCAGCGACAGTCTTGACATGCTTTATTATTAAGTTACAGCCACAAGATTCTTCCTGTTTGGAGGTGCAGGCTATTTACTGTACGCTAATGACTAAGTGTTCCTAATAAAGTGACCTCTGAATACAGTGACACAATTATCGTTTCATTTTCTTTGTCAGGCATTGTTATCCAAAGTGATACACAGAAATTGCATTTTCACGGTGCTCAGGCTGTCGGCTAAAATTTGGCACTCTGCCCAAGGGTAAGGCCCAGTGGCGGGAATTGGGGGGGAGCACAGACACGTCCCTTTATGACAGCAATTAGTCCTGGCTAGTTCTCTATCGTAATTGGCAACTGAAGACACGGTTTCTCTCCATATGCGATCGAACAGCGATGAAATTATGGGCGAAATTCAGCACAGTGGCGGAACAAGAACAGAGTTGGGTTGCACAAAACATCCATTTAAAACAGTTATAAATCCTGACCTGTTCTCAGTAATTTTCATAATTAACAGAAGGTTCACTCAGAGAGCACTCCACACTTAACAGGTGCTGCTTGTTCTCCCCGATTAGGTTAGACGACAATCATTCATCTCGACGCGTATTTGCTGTATTTAAATCAACGTTCTTCAAATTTGCATACCTGTCACTCTCACGCAAATAGCTTGAGCCGAACGCTGCCTATTTAACTGCCGAGTGCCACTTTTTTTTTTTAATCAACCCACGCAATACCGAGAGTGAAAGGCGATATTTCATTGGAACGCGGACCTGTTCAATCAACGCAAAGCATTGGCCTATTAATAAGTAAATTATTTTGCTGTACTGAATTTAGCCCATGATTTCATCGCTGTTCGATCGCATATGGAGAGAAACCGTGTCTTCAGTTGCCAATTACGACAATTGGAAAACGCGTCAGTAAAGGAAAACTAGATTGAGAACTAGCCAGGACGAATTGCTGTCATAAAGGGACGTGTCTGTGCCCCCCCCCAATTCCGGTTCTAGAACCGCCACTAGTAAGACCCCCAACAGGCCATTTGCAGGAACTGATCACGTGACAAATCACTCCATAGCAACAAGCCCGTGGTGTGCTTGCTTACTCTACATTCCTTAACAACCATACGAGTTTGACTGGCGGTGTGTGACATTCCAACACTTTTGTGACTGTTTTGACCTTTCGTTCTGTCTTATTTTGGCCGATTTTTGCAATGTACTTGAAAGAAGATCTATTTTATCGTTTGGTGTAAGATTTTTGCCATTTACTGGCCACAGAAGCAAGTTTTTTGACTTCATGTTGGTTGCTGCTGACCGAAACTCACATGTGAAATGACAGAATTCTCAGGCATGTTTAGGTCTTATTAAACTCCTTTTTAGCCTTAAACATTCAATGATCATTAAAAAGATTCATAAAACGAAAGTAGGATAATCTGTAGATGTGTTTTGTCGCTGTATTATTCGCATTTGAAGCCATTTTAAGGCTGAAATCTTCACGTATGATATGTTTGCCGCCGACTTCAGCGCGAAGATTATTTCAACGCGCGAAGTTGTCTTTACGCTCAAATCCAGCTCTCAAGTTGACTTTTTCTTGATATTCATTACTTGAAGCGACTTGGCCGACCTTACTGAAATGACATTTTCATTGGAACAACAACCGACTCCAAGCACGAGTAAAGCAACATCATCTTCCCATCTTCATTGTTGTGCTCCAACGTGCGCTGGCGATTCTCGCTCCAACGAGAAGCTTTTCTTCCATCGTTACGGCCACAAAACCATCTGTAGATTATCCGAGTTTTGTTTTATGAATCCACTTAATGATCATTGAATGTTAAAGGCTAAAAAGGAGTTTAATGAAATTATTATATAAAGAGAGGGCTAAAAAAAAGGGCTAATTTCACGACTGTGGTGACAGTTGGCCCCAAAATGGTGCGAATTTGGAGAAATTGTCAAAATTAGGCAAATAATGATGAATTAAAAGGCTAAGGAAAACCATGATATGTTCAAAGAAAATAAAAATGTGAAATGACCATTAATTGAGCACTAGGCAAACTACCTATAGAAATAAATCAGAGCGCCCTTGGACCACACTGAGAAATGCAGCCACGGCTGCCGGATAGCTCACTTTCGGTAAAGCATCGCGTTCGGCAGAAGTGACTATCACGTCGCGGGTTCGAGCCCCGCTTCGTACCAGCCGTCAGTGGTCGGCAGCTTTTTCAGAGTAGCGCACAATTGGCTATTGCGCTACAGGGTTGCAAATTGGGAAGGGACTGCCGGGAAGGGATTACAATAGTTGCCTTGTTCGTTGCTCAAGCGCCTCCTGTTGGCCAGATGGGCGCTCGTCAGGAAGATTCTAAGCCTGGTCATGTCCGGGTATCCTCCGCCCTCGTTCTGAACTTGAGAAGATTCAACCAATGAGTGTATAAGAAGCGGTGGTTGACAGGCGCGTGCTTCGGAGGAGAGCCGCGAACTGTCTACACTCTCCTGAATTGGCAGCAAGGGGTCGCATACGAGCAAGCCTTGTACATAGTTCACCAATTGGGCATTCCAGATTTGGGTGGGATTGGAGATGCCAAATTTTTAATTAAAAAAAAAAAAAAAGAAATGCAGCCCCCTGAATTTAACATGACTGCAAATCGTTTCCAGCATTAAGTCACCGTTGCTGACGTTTATACCCACCTCCAGTTTTGTTTGTGTCAACAAATAAAACACAGTCATAATCAGTTAGGCTGCAATTCCCGCTGTTGATTCCTAAAATGTAGAGTAAAAATTGACATCATTGCCCTTGAAAGAGCAACTTGAGAAACAGAGAGATATTAAAGAACTGCATCTTTTATTGTCTATTAATACAGTAATATGCGACAAAAATACATGCGCACTTTGGTTCAACAGTGAATAAGAAGACAAGCTATCAATGGTGTTTTCAGTAAGTGCCAGTTAGTGTCCGTGAAGTAGTCATGGTACTACGGACAACCAATGTAATATCCCAAGGCATTTGTTTTTCGAGAGTAAATATCGCTCCTGTTTGTGAAACCAACACAGTGGCCAAACCCTTTGTGGAACAGATTTGACATGACGCTGAACACAGTCCCCAGCAATTTTTAACCATACTGATGCAATCTTACTGCACAGTTCTTTCCGGTCATAACACTGATCAGGCAGCGACAGTCTTGACATGCTTTATTATTAAGTTACAGCCACAAGATTCTTCCTGTTTGGAGGTGCAGGCTATTTACTGTACGCTAATGACTAAGTGTTCCTAATAAAGTGACCTCTGAATACAGTGACACAATTATCGTTTCATTTTCTTTGTCAGGCATTGTTATCCAAAGTGATACACAGAAATTGCATTTTCACGGTGCTCAGGCTGTCGGCTAAAATTTGGCACTCTGCCCAAGGGTAAGGCCCAGTGGCGGTTCTAGAACCGGGAATTGGGGGGGGGAGCACAGACACGTCCCTTTATGACAGCAATTCGTCCTTGCTAGTTCTCAATCATTTTCCTTTACTGACGCGTTTTCCAATTATTGTAATTGGCAACTGAAGACACGGTTTCTCTCCATATGCGATCTAACAGCGATGAAATTATGGGTTAAATTCAGTACAGTGGCGGAACAAGAACAGAGAATTGGGTTGCACAAAACATCCGTTTAAAACAGTTATAAATCCTGACCTGTTCTCAGTCATTTTCATAATTAACAGAAGGTTCACTCCGAGAGCACTCCTCACTTAACAGGTGCTGCTTGTTCTCCCCGATTAGGTAAGACGACAATCATTCATCTGGACGCGTATTTGCTGTATTTAAATCAACATTTTTCAAATTTGCATACCTGTCGACTCTCACGCAAATAGCTTGAGCCGAACGCTGCCTATTTAACTGCCGAGTGCCACTTTTTTTTTTTTAATCAATCCACACAATACCGAGAGTGAAAGGCGATATTTCATTGGAACGCGGACCTGTTCAATCAACGCAAAGCATTGGCCTACTAATAAGTAAATTATTTTTCTGTACTGAATTTCGCCCATGATTTCATCGCTGTTCGATCGCATATGGAGAGAAACCGTGTCTTCAGTTGCCAATTACGACAATTGGAAAACGCGTCAGTAAAGGAAAACTAGATTGAGAACTAGCCAGGATGAATTGCTGTCATAAAGGGACGTATCTGTGCCCCCCCCAATTCCCGGTTCTAGAACCGCCACTAGTAAGACCCCCAACAGGCCATTTGCAGGAACTGATCACGTGACAAATCACCCCATAGCAACAAGCCCGTGGTGTGCTAGCGAACTCTACATTCCTTAACAACCATACGAGTTTGACTGGCGGTGTGTGACATTCCAACACTTTTGTGACTGTTTTGACCTTTTGTTCTGTCTTATTTTGGCCGATTTTTGCGATGTACTTGAAAGAAGATCTATTTTATCGTTTGGTGTAAGATTTTTGCCATTTACTGGCCACAGAAGCAAGTTTTTTGACTTCACGTTGGTTGCTGCTGACCAAAACTCACATGTGAAATGGCAGAATTCTCAGGTATGTTTAGGTCTTATTAAACTCCTTTTTAGCCTTAAACATTCAATAATCATTAAAAAGATTCATAAAACGAAAGTAGGATAATCTGTAGATGTGTTTTGTCTCTGTATTATTCGCATTTGAAGCCATTTTAAGGCTGAAATCTTCACGTATGATATGTTTGCCGCCGACTTCAGCGCGAAGATTATTTCAACGCGCAAAGTTGTCTTTACGCTCAAATCCGGCTCTCAAGTAGACTTTTTCTTGATATTCATTACTTGAAGCGACTTGGCCGACCTTACTGAAATGACATTTTCATTGGAACAACAACCGACTCCAAGCACGAGTAAAGCAACATCATCTTCCCATCTTCATTGTTGTGCTCCAACGTGCGCTGGCGATTCTCGCTCCAACGAGAAGCTTTTCTTCCATCATTACGGCCACAAAACCATCTATAGATTATCCGAGTTTTGTTTTATGAATCCACTTAATGATCATTGAATGTTAAAGGCTAAAAAGGGAGTTTAATAAGACATAAACATGTGATTCGTCACGTGATCAATTCCTGCAAATGGCCTTCTCCAGAGCCCACCCCAGGGTCAATGACCCCACACCCATCTTAGCCACACACGTCCTTTAAACATTACATCGTATTTCCACTCCACAACTGAAAATTTTGGACTATATAAAGTCTTCCTGCGGGGATCTGTGCACCGTAACCCACATTAACTGACTTTAACAAGTTTTCAAAGACACTTGGGAAAAATAATTGGATTGTGACTATAGCTATCCACAGCAGAAAATGCTGGCACAAAAACAAAAAACAGGAAAATAATGGTTCACAACTTAGAACATATCAAGCAAAAATTCACATTTCATGACACTGTGATTTTGAGATAAAGGCTGTTAAAGCTGGGCACTTTTTACTTGATCTGCGATAGCGGTTTACTTCTTACGTGATTCTAATTTTTTGACATTAAATACTTTATAGGTACATACAACAAACTCGCAAAAAGTCAAAGTCAGTGTCATGAAATTTCCATTTTTGCTTGATGCTTTTACAATCACTGCGTAGACATTCATGGCTGCAATATATAAGTATGATGAATGCCTGTACTCACCGCATGTTTGCGAATCCGTGGGACAGTAGGATTTATTTCTCCAGACAACAGCTCCTGTGTATCCCTCATCAACTACAATGAAGAGCTTCTCCTGGGCATTAACCTCACTTACATTGCAACGGCCTGCAAGTCATAGAAGATGATGCAACTCTCATTATCCGAACTCCTCTCAGCTTAACATCAAATGACATCAAACTCAAAACGAGCAGATGTTTTTCAAAAAAAAAAAAAAAAAACTATACAATTTCTCAGTTTAAACATCTAATATATTGTCCTTGTACTATCTTCAATAAAATTTAAACCTTTCAGCGCCGTGGGCAACTGTAGTTGCCCAATGATGTAAGATATCAAAATCAGACGCTGTTGAAAACCTGTCATGAGGCAACTTGGGAGCTCTTTTAAACAAGTTGCCACATGATAGGTTTTCAACAGCTCAGGATAACTTTAATTCCTTGAAAATGTATTCAGCACTCAACGGGTTAAGGTTTAAGTGATTTGCAAATCATTGCATTCTGCATTTATATTTGACATAACGTCCCAACTTTTTTTGGAAATGGTGTTGTATGTGTCCTTTTTCTGACTTAAAATATCATTTTGAACAAATTTCATTTCGGCAAAATGATTTATTTAGAGAACAGGAAGTGGGACTTATATGCCTCAGTAGTATTTCATGGTGGGACTCATGCGTCCCCACAGTGCTGATCACGCAGTTCGAACAGTGAAATGAATATGCTGAAAAGAAGCGAACGCTTTTCATTATTTTTCCAAATAAATGATGCTGACATTTTTAGGATAAATAGGATCTCAAATCTGTGAGACTCAAGCGGTAACTTTCGTTTAATAAATTTCATCTAGCTGTACAGTATTTACCATGGTAGCCTACCTATATCTATTGATTTACTCAGCTAAGCTTCAACGGGATATTAACAGACCGACCTTATTATGGCAGTGGTCTGATTAATAAACGTATTAATCTCTAACAGTAGCCTCAGGGGTAGTGTTCTGCCCATGCACCGTTCACAGACGCGCAGCAAGCCCTCGGCGCTGGAATGAGGTTGAAGCGTTCGTCCGGTGAGGGAAAAACTCTCACCGCCTCATCCCAGCCTTCCCCAGCACTCTGTCATCGCTTTTCTGCCAGAGAAAAACGCCAAATGGACCCAACCCCTTATTTACTTATTATTTAGCCATGCCGTTTAATCAATTAATTTTATCTTGATGGAAAAAAAAAAATGCCTGCTCGAAATTGTTAACAGTCTGCCCAGTCCCATAATCCTGGCACCTGGCTTGAGTGGAGGAAACAGCTAAAATTAAAGCCGAACTGGGCAGGTGATAGATTATACGCACCGCTTTCTCTTACTTACTTTCCATCCAGTCCTTTGAAATAGGTGTGGAGGAGAGTAACGATGACGGTTGAATAGTCGTTTTTATCTCACTGCTGTCCATGTCAGAGTCTCCATTATCCTTCTGGTCTGATCCATCGTCTATTGAATATATTGCGACGCGCGAAAAGTACAAAAAAGGACATAACCAGCGCAGAACGCCACCTGATTCATCAGACACAGCCAGCAAACCAACCATAATATTATTTTTGTCAGTGTAACTTTCCGTTGATTGTTTCATATTTCAACAGATACGTGCATTAACTCACTCAATTAATTTATCTGATTTTATGTAAATAAATAAAACATTGGGTGGTTGGAGGCCCCCTAGAGGTCGGAGGCCCTCGGGCACCGGCCCAATCGGCCCGCAGGTTAATCCGTGCTTGAGGAGAAGAGAAGGGAACTGCTCATGATCCAAAACATAACATCTTATCAACAAAAAGTGGTCATGTGTAGGCATGTATGTCGCCCTATTGAGCTTATTTCCCTGTATTTATTGGTGAAGTGTACATACTCCTAAACATAATTTAATTTTTTTTTTTTTTTTTTTTTTTTTTTTTTTTAATGATGTCAATAGAGCCATGTGCAGGATAGGGTTACATATTCTCCATGTCCTTGTCGCCCTGAATTTTGCGTGATAACTCTGAATTTACGGTTTGTCATAATATGATTGAAGAATGCAAAGAGGTGGCACTACATCCACAGTAACACCAAAAGTTTGGATATTAACAACGTTATTGTTATTTTATCCACCGACCATTGAACACTGGAATTTGAAATTTTTAATGACTGTGAGTTCAAATTAAAACTGGATGGTCAGTGTCCTAAATACAAAACCCAAAACCAGTGAAGTTGGCACGTTATGTAAATCGTAGATAAAAACAGAATACAATGATTTGCAAATCCTTTTCAACTTATATTCAATTGAATACACTGCAAAGACAAGATGTTTAATGTTCAAACTGAGAAACTTAATTTTTTTTTTGCAAATAATCATTAACTTAGAATTTAAAGGCAGCAACACATTGCAAAAAAGTTGGCACAGGGCCTTTTTACCACTGTGTTATATCACCTTTCCTTTTAACGACACTCAGTAAACGTTTGGGAACTGAGGAGACCAATTTTTGAGCTTTTCAGGTGGAACTCTTTCCCATTCTTGCTTGATGTACAGCTTAAGTTGTTCAACAGTTCGGGGTCTCCGTTGGCGTATTTTACGCTTCATAATCGCCACACATTTTCAATGGGAGACAGGTCTGGACTACAGGCAGGCCAGTCTAGTACCCGCACTCTTTTACTACGGAGCCATGCTGTTGTAACACGTGCAGAATGTGGCTTGGCATTGTCTTGCTGAAATAAGCAGGGCGTCCATGAAAAAAGACGTTGCTTGGATGGCAACATATGTTGCTCCAAAACCTGTATGTACCTTTCAGCATTAATGGTGCCTTCACGTATGTGTAAGTTGCCCATGCCTTGGGCACTAATACACCCCCCATACCATCACAGATGCTGGCTTTTGAACTTTGCGCCTATAACAGTCCGGATGGTTCTTTTCCTCTTTGGTCCGGAGGACACGACGTCCACAGTTTCCAAAAACAATTTGAAATGTGGACTCGTCAGACCACAGAACACTTTTCCACTTTGCATCAGTCCATCTTAGATGAGCTTGGGCCCAGCGAAGCCTCTGCGGCGTTCTGGATGCTGTTGATAAATGGCTTTCGCTTTGCATTGTAGAGTTTTAACTTGCACTTGCAGATGTAGCGACGAACTGTAGTTACTGACAGTGGTTTTCTGAAGTGTTCCTGAGCCCATGTGGTGATGTCCTTTACACACTGATGTCGGTTTTGATGCAGTACCGCCTGAGGATCGAAGGTCACGGGCATTCAATGTTGGTTTTTCGGCCTTGTAAACTTCACGTGCAGTGATTTCTCCAGATTCTCTGAACCTTTTGACGATATTACGGACCGTAGATGATGAAATCCCTAAATTTCTTGCAATAGCTCGTTGAGGAATGTTGTTTTTAACTGTTCGACAATCAGCTCACGCATTTGTTCACTAAGTGGTGACCCTCGCCCCATCCTTGTTTGTGAATGACTGAGCATTTCAGGGAAGCTGCTTTTATACCCAATCATGGCACCCACCTGTTCCCAATTAGCCCGTTCACCTGTGGGATGTTCCAAATAAGTGTTTGATGAGCATTCCTCAACTCTCTCAGTCTTTTTTGCCACTTGTGCCAGCTTTTTTGAAACATGTTGCAGGCATCAAATTCCAAATGAGCTAATATTTGCAAAAAATTACAAAGTTTACCTGTTCGAACATTAAGTAACTTGTCTTTGCAGTGTATTCAATTGAATATAGGTTGAAAAGGATTTGCAAATCATTGTATTCTGTTTTTATTTACGATTTACACAACGTGCCAACTTCACTGGTTTTGGGTTTTGTACACCAGTTTTTTAAATGTGCCCCTTAACAAAGGGGACTCCAAAAGTGTTTTGGCTGTTCCGTGGCCAGGTGTGTTTTATTCCCAAATAATTTCATTTGAAAGTGAACACATAAAAGGTCCTAAGGTGACTTCAAGGGTTTTATTTACATTTGAAATCTGTCGCTGTTAACTTTCGATATAAAATCCAAAGAGCTGTCATTGCCAGTGAAGCAAACCTTTGTAAGGCTGAAAAAAGACAAACCCACCAGAGAAAAAGCAAAACCATCAGGTGTGGCCCCAAACTATTTGACCTATTCTTAAAAGGAAGACAGCACTGGTGAGCTCAGGAATACAAACAAGCCAGGAAGACCACAGTCATCTACTGTGGTGGACGACAGCATCATGAATTCAGATATCCAACCACTGGATGTTCATTTTCAAATTTCAAATATTCTTTGAAAGGGTGAGCGATAAATAAGGTCATAACTTACCTGCACTCACAGGTCTACTTATAGAGCAAACAAGGCAGAAGAGAACCGAAGTCATCCTCAGTGTGTGAATATTTGTCAGCCACATGGTAAACCGCTCAGCCTGCAAAATCCAGAAATCCTTTGATTGGTAATTTGTTAGTACATGTTACGAATGAGCACTGTTAGCATACAAAGCCAAGCCTGGGACAACTTTTCCCAACACAAATTTTACATCCCCTCTCGACTTTCTGGTCTTCGGCCACAGTTATTCCCTCACGAAAGGGAACGCGATGAACCATGATGTTTCCTTTTCTCCCTTAGATACAAGGATATATCCACAGAACTTGCCATCCTCTGCAGTAAACATAACATACAGCTCTCCTCATGCCATCTTGAGTCTTCTGACGCCATCTTAGCTCCTCTTGTCAATCGAGCACTACTGCAATGATTCACCAACCCTGTTCCAGAAAATCTACCATCCTGTAGGTTTTCACTCGAACCTCGGCAAAGCTGACTTTCCACAAAGGCAACTGATTGTCTTTAGCTCCTGTTTAATAATTATATAAATCAGGGGCGTCAGCAGTGGCGCACGGTGGACAGAGAACAGGGGGGGCGATAAACGTCTTTAAACTGCTTTTAGTCTTGATCTGTTTTCAGTCATTTTCCCTGGTAAAAGATACTTTGACTCTCCCTTCTCAGGTGTAGCGAATTGTCTTCGTTACGAAGAGAAATAAAACGCATCAATTGAATGCAAAAAAAGTGCGCGATTCAATCTTTGTTTTCAATTAAACAATCATGAAGCACAGGTTTCATGGCTTGCTTTGCAGGATGTGGCAAAAGTTAGCGCGGATAATCCACAGTAGTTTTTTTGTGAGGGGTTGCCTATTAAGGCACGTGAATTAAACACTTTCATTGAATTTATTATTTACTCGCCAGCTCGCCTTGGCATTTCATTAAAAGTGAGACTGTGTACTTCACCGCCAATGGATTATTCATATTGTTGGAAAACGTGTTACCAAGAACAATGATTGAGTTCGGGTCAATAATCTCATCCGTTTTAAGGGATGTTTTCCGCCCACTCTGTTTTCCGTCCACCGGCCGCCATTACGTGTCAGAATGAAGTTGCCGTAAAAACTCCTTGGAGGGTTGATCTGCTGGAACAGGGTTGGGGTCCACTGCAGAACTGTTTGTGTTGTGTAGCGTAGCTGCTAACCTTTCTCCACGTGCAGCTATTAACTTCACTCTGTGTGGTTCGTCAGCTACCTGCCTTCTCAGAATCAGGCTAAATTTGAAACCTCTGGCTAGATGTTTGAAGAAATAATTGACTTTATTTCTGGGGTCTAGTGCCCCAGCAGCTATTCAGGCACTGAGACTAATCTTACTGCCACCGGGACTGAAGGCAAGGCAGAAAAACCCAGGATCTACAACAGTCCCACTTGCTCTCCGCACTTCCTCCTTGATACGTTAATCACCTTTCCATCACCCTGGTTAAGATTTAGTTTTTTCCCTCGTCTCCACATTTAAATAATTACTAATCCTCACCTTTTTATAGTATATTTGCGACTTAATCATTCATTTTGTCTTAGTGTACTTGGTAATCATGGGAGTTCAACATCCGAAAGTGGTTATTCACACTGAGGACTTGGAAATACATTTTCTGGCATAGTTCTGACTGATTACTTGTTTGTAATGTTTGTTTTTTTTTTTTATCCTGACTGCAACCCCAATTCCGAAATAGTTGGGACAAAGTGTAAATTGTGAATTAAAATCAAAACGCAATTACTTTCAAATCACACCAGCCAGTATTTTATTCACAATAGAACAGAGATAACATAGCAAATGTTGAAACTGAGAAATTTTACAATTTTGTCCACAAAATGAGCTCATTTCAAATTTGATGGCTGCTACAAGTCTCAAAAAAGTTGGGACAGGGGCCTGTTTACCATGGTGTAGCATCCCCTCTTCTTTTTAACACAGAGTGGAGGCGTCTGCCCATTGAGGAGACAAGTTTCTTGAGTTTAGCCGTTGGAATTTGATCCCACTATTGTTTCATACAGGCTTCCAGCTGCTGGAGAGTTTTGGGTCTCCTTTGACAGAATTTTCGTTTAAATATGCGCCAAATGTTCTCAATCGCTGAAAGATCAGGACTGCAGGCAGGCCAGTTCAGCACACGGACTCTTCTACTACGAAGCCATGCTGTTGTAATAGCTGCAGTATGTGGTTTTGCATTGTCCTGCTGAAATACACAATGCCTTCCCTGGAACAGATGTCGTCTGGAGGGGAGCATATGTTGCTCTAAAACCTTTATATACCTTTCAGCATTCATGGTGCTTTTTAAAACATGCAAGTGTCCCACACCATATGCAATAATGCATCCCCATACCATCAGAGATGCTGGCTTTTGAACTGAACGCTGATAACAGGAGGAGTGATCTTTCTCCTCTTTAGCCCAGAGGACACGATGCCCATGATTTCTGATAAGAATGTCAAATTTGGACTCGTCTGACCACAGGACACTTTGTCACTTTGCTACAGTCCATTTTAAATGAGCCTTGGCCCACAGAACACGGCGGCGCTTCTGGATCATGCTCAATAATGGCTTCTTTTTTGCATGATAGAGTTTTAGATGGCATCTGTGGATGGCACGGCAGACTGTGTTTACTAACAGTGGCTTCTTGAAGTATTCCTGGGCCCATTTAGTAATGTCAGTGACAGAATCATGCCGGTGAGTGATGCAGTGGCGTCTGAGGGCCCGAAGATCACGGGCATCCAGTAAAGGTCTTTGGCCTTGTCCCTTACGCACAGAGATTTTTCCAGTTTCTCTGAATCTTTTGATGATGTTATGCACTGTCGATGATGAGACCTTCTAAGCCTTTGCAATTTGATGTGAAGAACATTGTTTTTAAACTATTCCACAATTTTTTTTACGCAAGCCTTCACAGGTTGGAGAGCCTCTGGCCATCTTCACTTCTGAGAGACCCAGCCTCTCTAAGACATCCCTTTTATAGCCAATCATGTTACACACCTGATACCAGTTAACTTAATTACTTGCTAAATGTTCTTTCAGCTGATTATCTCATATATTAATTGCTTTTTCAGCCCTTTTTTGCCTGTGTCCCAACTTTTTTGAGACCTGTTGCAGCCAGAAAATTTGAAATAAGCTCATTTTGTGGATAAAAATGAAAAATGTCTCAGTTTCAACATTTGAAATGTTACAAAAGAACATATTGACTCATGATCTGAAAGTCATTACATTTTGATTTTATTCACAATTTACACTTTGTCCCAACTATTTCAGAATTGGGGTTATAGTTTTCTTGGCAGCAGTATTGTGTTCTCTGACAATCATCAGCATTTTCTTGTGTTGAACTTTTTAGTTAATTCTTCCAAATTCCAGAAACCTCTGCCTGGACTTTCAAAGAATGCCAATTGTACATGATAGAGGTAGTATTGTGAGCCTGAGAAATTTGAAATCGGTGATGGTCCTCGAGATTATATTGACTCAGAACAGATAGACTCAGCTCAGTGAAAAGTGATAAAGCTTAATGTCTGTGAGAAAGAAAAAAGTATGATAATTATTGTTCTATTATTGTTCTCTCATGGTCCATAAATGAAGGAATTTTCTCAATGTATGTATGTACAGTATTTATGTATATGCATGTGTATGAATGTGTGTATGTATATGTATGTATGAAATTATATACAATATGTTTATATGTACAGTATGTATGTATGGATGTACAATATGTATATATGTATGTATGTACGCATGTGTGATGTCCATTGATTTTCTCGGAAACCTTTCATCCGATCCACTTCACACTTGCTGAGGTTCCAGGGAAATTCAGTGTCGAGAGTAAAGTTGTTTTGGTGAGCAGTTCTCACGAAATCCCGAGAACGCAGCAAGCAGCAATATGGCGCAATCGGCAATAACAGAAGCCAAGCAATCGACTCGATCCAAACAGATCTGTTTTCAACAGGCACTACTGTACCAGTTTTCCTAAAATGGAAGGAGTTTCTGTTTAAATGCATTTATGCCTATCCCTTGATTTTCTCATCAATCGTTCATCCGATCAACATCCCTCTGGGTGGGTCTATTACTGAGGACCTGACAAAGTCTCACATCTTATAGTTCTTAGAATGAATTATTATTATTATTATTATTATAACAACTGAAAACTTGATCAACATTAAATTTTTCAGGCTTACCTGATGGCAAAGATGTGTTCGTGTAGTTCTGATCACAGAGACCGAGTGCAGTGTTTCCCTGGGCTGTGTTCTCTCATTAAATTTACCTTGCAAAATAATGTCACTTTCGAGACATGGCCACTTACTTCCCAGAAATATGCAAAGTAGCAACTTTATCGATTATAAAACAGGGAACCTATTGTCCTTGACAGAGCCATACAGGTCTGCATATCAGGTACAGCCACAATGTATGGAAAAACTACATTTATAAATGAATTTTGACAATTAATACGATATTTCACAATAATTTTTCTTTGGAGTAAAGTTATGAAATGTCATATCAACCTACAACCCAATTTCCAAAAAGTTGGAATGATGCAAAAAATGCAATTCAAAAGAAAACAGTGATTTGTGAATCATCCTTCACCTGTATTAAACATAAATACACAATTTTAAGCCTGCAACACAGTCCAGAAAGGTTGGGGCAGGGGCTTGTTTACCATTGTGTGACATCACCTTTCCAGTTCACAACCCAAAATGGTATCATTTGGGGAACTGAAGACACCACTTGTTGCAGTTTAAAAAAAATTAATTCTTCCTTGATTTAATTAATCAGCAGCATGTATGTATGTAGGGGAGAGTGGGGTGAGTTGTGCCAGTTTTTACACAATGTGACTTTAAAGTGAGGCCATGACAGTAATGCCTCCAGCTGAAGTATGTACATATATTTCAGGATGTGGTGCATCCCTGGGAACAATAACTTCGGATCTGAAATAAACTGTTTCAGAAATATAGCTTTCGGAAAAAAAAGTGGTCTTGTGGCACAACTCGCCCCCAGAGTGGGGTAAGTTGTGCCTTTGGGAAGAATACGTTGGGGTAAATTGTGCCAGTGATTATTGAAGTAAAACAGAACATTTTAATCTCATAAACTGTAATGCTATATAAAAGCAAGACAAATTCAATACAAAATTGCTCATTTAAGGTTATTTAGATATCTTCACCCTATAAAACTATTGGCATAAGTCATATTTTCTAGTTTTTGGAAAAACACAAAAAGCTTAAATACATATTATATAATATTTGTGAATCATTTCTGGCGAAAAGGCTTTGGCAATAGATGCCTGTTGACACACATAGAACGCTGTTTGTCAATTATGTCACATATAAGAATAAAGTGACTTAGGCCAGTTTCTGAACATCCCACTGTGACTTAGGCCACTTAAAAACTGAATAAAACTGCCCTTTAATAACATAGTGCAAACTCAAAACTGAAATCAGTGTCAGCTAAATTAAACAAATGACAGGTAAATCAAACACTGTTGAGGCATGCCCATCTCCTCACTTCTCCAGCTGTTCTTGGCCCTTCTTTGCTGGGTTCTAGGTGTGTAGGTCTCGGTGTGTGGTTGTCTGGATTTGTTAGGGTGGGTGTGTCGGTGTGTCTCTGGGTGTGTGGGACTGGGTGTGTGGGTATTTGGGTCTGGTTGTGTGGGTGTCAGGATTTGGGTGTGTCTGTGGGTCTGGGTTTGTGGGTGTTTGGGTCTGGATGTGTAGGTCTAGGTGTGTGGATGTGGGTGTGTGGTTATGTGGGGGGGGGTTGATTTTATCCCCTGTGGGTATGTAGTTGTAGGTCTAAGTGGTCTAGTTCCGGCCTACTACTTAACATCCCACTTGTCGATGCTGCAGGGGAATATGAACTTCTGCTCCCTTCTGGCTGTAATGCCAAGTTTTTGTGGTGTGGGTAGTTTCTTATAAATAATCATAAGCGGGGGTCAGTTGTGCCACTGGCACAGCTTAACCCAGGCACTTTGGCACAAATCACCCCAGCCCCACAATTTTGAAAAACTAGCATGATCCAGCAGTTTAGAGCTAACATCATGCTAACTGTATAGACTCATTGTGTAGCCTACTAAAGCACTAAAACATGTGTGAAGTGTTTTCAAACTTGTTTATAATTGTTCAGACACAACAATCAAAAAACCTTGATCAAAGAAATTTTACTTTGAAAGGCAAAAAACAGTTTTTTGAGCTAAAATGTGCTTACCTCTCATGCCATGTGTCTCTCTTCTTTGGAGGATGAGTAAAATGGATGGCTCTTCAAAAATATGTGGTCACATGACCAATTTCTTCTATGGTTTTCTAGAAACAAGGGGTGGCACTACTTCCCCCCTGGCACAAATCACCCCACTCTCCCCCTACTATGTTGTTGCATTTTTGCATTATGTGTTTCTTAAAGCAATACATATTTTTAAACAAAAAAATGTGTCTGGGCTGCAGGTAGGTCAGTCTAACGGCTGCACTCTCAGGTTACCACGATGTTGTGACACGTGCAGAATAGAGCTTGCTCTTCACTTGCTAAAACTAGCAGGGAGTCCCTGAAATACGCAATATAGAAGAAGAATTTTTTGCTTCAAAATACATACTGTATATGTCCTTCAGCATCAGTGGCTCTAACACATATCTTCAAGTTCCTCATGCTGCTAACACAAGTCAATACCATGACAGGTACTGGATTTTGAACCATACATTGGTAACAACCAGGATAGTCCTTGTCTTCCTCGGCCAGGAGAACACAATGTCCATTGTTGCCATATTCAATTTTAAAGGTTCAAAGGTCAAACGTGTGCGTGTTTCTACTGTACATCAGGCCATGTCACACAAAGTCAAGCCCAGAGAAGTTGGCAGTGTTTCTGGGCATTTTTGACAGATGGCTTCCTTAGTGCATAGTATAGTCTTCACTTCCATGCGTGGATGCAGTGATGAATGGTATTTATCGGCAAAGGATTTCCAAAGTGGTCCCATGCCATATAGTAATAATCTTCCCAAAAACAAGTATGTTTTCAATGCAGTGCCATCTGAGGGATCGAGGATCAAGGGCATTCAGTACTGATTGAAATATCAGCAAAGATTTGTCTAGATCCCCTTTTAATGACATTATGCACTGTGGAGGGTGAAATCTCAAAAATCTTTGCAAATTCACATTGAGATATGTTGTTTTGAAGTCGTTTGCTTTTTCAGTCAAGCAGTTTTTCACAAAATGTCCACCTTCCTTGCCTGCGAACAAATAGGCCTTTGTAGATACTTGTTTTAGATCAAAGCCTGGTAGTGTTACCTGTTCAATACCTGGCAGTACGCTCATTCTTTCAGCATTACAACACTTTCCAAGTCCCATATTCCGCTTCTACATTCTTGGAATGTGCCACAAGCTTCAGAATGAGGATGTATTCCAAAAAAAGTTGGACGGTATGCAACACAGTGGTAAATGCCCCCATCACAACTTTTCTGAAACTTTTCTCCAGCTTCTTTTTTTTTACTTACATTTTGCACATCTCCCCCACTTTTTCAAAAATATGGTTGTGAGATTCAAATGACCATGAGTATGCAAAACAGGATGGAAAGTAGCCAGCCACGCAACAAGAGAATCCCTGTCAGAACTCACTGTATATTTTAGTTCAGTTTTTTTAACCCCTTTAACTAAAATTTTCCACGTAAGTTTTCCCGTAAGCTGCTTATAACGCTGCTTTCACACGACGCAAAATGAATTTTTTTAAGACGACAGATTACATTCAAAGTCAATGCAAAGCATTGAATACACGCCAAAGTAATCTGTCGCATTGACTTTGAATTTGTCGTCTTCGCGTTCCAGTGTGAAAGCAGCTTAAGTCAGACAAAGCATTGTTTTCCACAATGTAGGGCAATAGCAGCACTTCATTGAAGCTACATCACACTTATATTAACTGAAATATTTAAACCCAGGATGTCATGTTTCTATGGCCACAGCACTACATCACATGAAAGTATCTAGATTTTGAACATAATTTTACACACATATCCTTGTAATTTGACATATTTAGGACTTTTGAAAACCTTGGGATCTCTACTAAAATGTAAAATAGGCCTGAAGTCCCACAGGTTTGAATACAGCAGCTGCATGTCACTGACCCATGTATGGTTCTGTTAGTTTTATAGGAGTAAATGTTATTTTATTTTACAGGTTCATTTTTGCATTGGCAAGTTATTACTCTGTTGCTATTTATGCAACATGTTTTGGAAAACATGCAAACAAACAAACAAACAAACACACACACACACACACACACAGGCACGCATAGGCACACGCACACAGACTCACGCACACGCGCGCGCGCGCACACACACACACTCACATTCACACACTTTCAAGTGCACACACGCACCAGACATACTGTGCCAATCTACCCAGATACAGACTGAGCATGTTAATACCATAAGAATGGGTTGAATAGCTTCAATGAGGAAAATACCTCTCTGGCCAGATAGACACTAACAACTCTGCAGTGACACCCGTGTGTCTGCCTGGAATGTGGCTTCTGATGGACATGGGTGAGAGAGATTGATAGCAGCTTGTGAAGGACAGACCCTAAGGAAAATCTTAAGATATTCCTGCTTATTCGCTGAAGTTGCAAATTCATTCCCACTGAGTGGCATGGCTTTCTATACTGTTTTGCACCTTTGGGCTAATTCACCCGAATTTATGCGGTTTTATGCTGTCTGAAACAAGATTTATAGGACCTGAATTATTTATAGATAAGTGAAACAGAGATATGAACTATCTGCTGCCGAGATCTCTTCTGTGCTTCTTTACCATATAATATCCTGTAATATTTCTCTCAAATATTTTATAATGTAGAAATAAACAGAATGCAACAAACCTTTTGGATGAGTTGAATAACGCACCAAGATATGTTATTTTGCAGTTGCCTTCAATCTTTAAGGACCGGGTTATTTTTCTCACTGGAAACAAACATACAAAAATTTTACATTTTTTAATGAAATTTAGAGTGCTGAAAAATGGAATCAGATGGAACTGCTTTGCCGCTTCTTTTTAACTCTTTCCCCCTCATGAGCACCTCTCGACGCCTATCCCTTATTTCCTGTCGAGAGGCGCTTGTGGGGAAATAAGGGATAGGCGTCGAGAGGCGCTAGTGAGGGGGAAAGAGTTAATGACCAGGGGAAAAAACTGCTCTCTGTTTTCTGAGGTTGGTTAAGGTCAATTACTGAATGCACTTACCTATTGCTCTGTGTCCTAAACTCGTCAGACTTTGATAATTAAGGAGAAGAAATTGATGAGAGAATCCATTTCTCATTAGCTTGAGCACAGAGTTAGCTCTGTTGCTGACATATCTCATCACTGTAAAGTCTCATGTCCCCAGTTAGCCCTGGAGCAAAACTAATTACAGCTCATGCAAAAGCAAACTTTGGTTTCCATGCCAGAACGGCATCGAAGTATTGTCTGCTAATTTCTCCAAGAGGATGACTTCTGCTATTAAAAATAAAAATATCATCAAACCCCTGATCTGTGGTTTATATGACCTCATTTTTTTTTTTTTTTTGGAAAATTATTTTTGGTAAATGGGACACGTAATGGGAATATTATATTTTCATTAACCTGCATTAAGCGAATTTGTTCGGCTTCAGTGATCACTAATATCCCATTTCACAGTAAAAAAAAAATAAAAAATTTTACTTAAAAAAGTAATGCAAAGGCAGCTGTAAAGCTTTTTTGAATTTACTCAGCTTAAGTTTATGAGTTTGGACAAACTAATTTTTTAAAGTACACGGAACTTGAAGTTGAGCCAACTCAAGATTTGCAGCAGGTTGCCGGACTTTTTTAAGTTGAGTAAACTTTGTTTTTTTTACTGTGTGCTCAGCTTCATAATTGTGAAGTAAAGACTGAATAAAAATAAAACAAAGAGCTGCTCAGGGTGTAGAGCCAGGTACAGAGCCGGGAAGCACACAGACACTTCCCTTAACGGCAGTCAGCGCTCGTCTTACTCTAATACCTTCATTTTAATATTGTTAGCTATATGCATCCATATAACACAGGCTCAGTTCTGCACAGGACTTCCTCCTTTCAATGTAAGCTGAAATGTTTCCCAGTATCCGTTGCACAGCATACAAGCTACAACCCCAATTCCGAAATAGTTGGGACGAAGTGTAAATTGTGAATAAAATCCAAATGCAATGACTTTCAGATCACATGAGCCAAGACATTATTTACAAAAGAACATAGATAACATTTCAAATGTTGAAACTGAGACATTTTACATTTTGATCCACGAAGTGAGCTTATTTCAAATTTTCTGGCTGCAACAGGTCTCAAAAAAGTTGGGACACAGGCAAAAAAGGGCTGAAAAAGCAATTAATATATAAGAGAATCAGCTGAAAGAACACTTAGCAAGTAATTAAGTTAACTGGCATCAGGTGTGTAACATGATTGGCTATAAAAGGGATGTCTTAGAGAGGCTGAGTCTCTCAGAAGTAAAGATGGCCAGAGGCTCTCCAACCTGTGAAGACTTGTGCAAAAAAATTGTGGAATACTTTAAAAACAATGTTCCTCAATGTCAAATTGCAAAGGCTTTGAAGGTCTCATCATCGACAGTGCATAACATCATCAAAAGATTTAGAGAAACTCTGTGCGTAAGGGACAAGGCTGAAGACCTTTACTGGATGCTTGTGATCTTCGGGCCCTCAGACGCCATTGCATCACTCACCGGCATGATTCTGTCATTGACATTACTAAATGGGCCCAGGAATACTTCAAGAAACCACTGTCAGTAAACACATTCCGCCGTGCCATCCACAGATGCCACCTAAAACTCCATCATGCAAAAAGGAAGCCATTGTTGAGCATGATCCAGAAGCGCCGCCGTGTTCTGTGGGCCAAGGCTCATTTAAAATTGACTGTAGCAAAGTGGCAAAGTGTCCTGTGGTCAGATGAGTCCAAATTTGACATTCTCGTTGGAAATCATGGGCGTTGTGTCCTCTGGGCTAAAGAGGAGAAAGACCACTCCTCCTGTTATCAGCGTTCAGTTCAAAAGCCAGCATCTCTGATGGTATGGGGATGCATTAGTGCATATGGTGTGGGACACTTGCATGTTTTAAAAAGCACCATGAATGCTGAAAGGTATATAAAGGTTTTAGAGCAACATATGCTCCCCTCCAGATGAGATCTATTCCAGGGAAGGCCTTGTGTATTTCAGCAGGACAATGCGAAACCACATACTGCAGCTATTACAACAGCATGGCTTTGTAGTAGAAGAGTCCGTACGCTGAACTGGCCTGCCTGCAGTCCTGATCTTTCACCGACTGAGAACATTTGGCGAATAATTAAACGAAAAGTCTGTCAAAGGAGACCCAAAACTCTCCAGCGGCTGGAAGCCTGTATTAAACAAGAGTTGGATCAAATTCCAATGCCTAAACTCAAGAAACTTGTCTCCTCAATGCCCAGACGCCTCCACTCTGTGTTAAAAAGAAGAGGGAATGCTACACCATGGTAAACAGGCCCCTGTCCCAGCTTTTCTGAGACTTGTAGCAGCCATCAAATTTGAAATGAGCTCATTTTGTAGATAAATTTTAAAATTTCTCAGTTTCAGCATTTGCTATGTTATCTCTGTTCTATTGTGAATAAAATACTGGCTGGTGTGATTTGAAAGTCATTGCGTTTTGATTTTATTCACAATTTACACTTTGTCCCAACTATTTCGGAATTGTAGATGTTTCATTTTTTTCAATGTTCTCTTTCATTACCAATCTGAGTTCTGCAGTTATTTCCTTCACTTGGGTTTCAGGAAACTTGAGCCTCTGGTATCAGGATGATGTCACAAACTCGGCAGTCCTGGAAAAGGTCCATTTGAAGCCCTATTTTGACTCACTCTGAGTCTCTGGAGAGCAGATTGACGTGGCGCTCATGTAAGGTGGTGAAGAGAGTTGCAATTTTTCAACCCTGAAGCAGGCTTGATTTTGTGATGCTCGAGAGTGGGCAGCATGGAGGAATTCTACTGCAGATCATTTCTCTGGAAAATTGCTGATTGGCCACCTTAACTGAACAATCATAACAGTTTCTGCCGTAAAAAAGTTTCAATTAGCAAAACTCCTATCTGCTTTGCCCAATGCCATAGACAGAATTCCTGGATAAATTCCCGTTAGGAGATTAGTTAGTGGGATTCCCTTCTCTATCATGTACATCTGAATTATTTTGCAAGCCCGGCTGTGAAATATGTAACTGAAATAGCGCCATTCCATGGCTTTCATATTCTTTGTTTTCGTGAGTCATTTATTTTTTAAATCTTTCCTACATGAACAGTGCAGCCTGAAATTAAATGACTTCCTCGCACCAGACACTAGGTAGTTTGGTTCCAGTCAATTCAATTCAGTTCACTTCGTATAGTGCTTTTCACAGATGGACTGTCAGATAGATGCGTTACAAAGCAATAAAGGGCAGTGCCCAGCCCAAGTGCTTGGAGAAGAAAAAAACTCCCATTAGGGAGAAAAATCCTCAATTTCTAGAATAGCCAGAGGGCAGAAATCACAGGAGGAAGCGGGCTATAGTGGGGGAGCCCATTCTCAGCTGGCAAACTAATTAATTGTGTGGAGGACTAGGAAAAGGGGTCACTTGGGTCATTTTATGAAAGTTGAGATTTTCCAACAAAATCAAAGAGCGATCCAAGTTTTTCATTTTGAGAAAAAAAATTGGGTGCATTTGTGCACAGCAAAGTGTTGTAAATTGGCAGTACAGTAGTGCTGGAATATCACTATCACTGGGATATCACTGAGACACGCCGTTAATCTCAGAAGGGAAAAAAAATCCCAAGTGACCCCTTTTCCTAGTCCTGCACACAGTTAACGTCAGATTAAAGTCTCATAAAGACTCTTTAAAAATCCACCTACCCTCTGAACACACTTATTGTATGTAAGTTTAAACAAAGATTTGCCACAAAGGTTATATGTGATGTAATGCAATCACAAAATAGCCATTCTGGTGGAGGCGTGATGCCTATGCACACCTGAACAGGGTTCTCAGTTTTAATGCCTGTTGGTAAATCTTGATTATTGCGGCGATGCCAGAACAGATGCGGCCGTACAAGCACTATCTGAAAGGATTATGATAGTACATACGGAGGACTGTATCATGTATTTATAATAGCTACAGTTTCTCTTGTTGCCTTGGGGGGGCGCCATTACATCGCCACTGCATAGCTCCGGAGCTGTTCAATCAGGCAAGTAAAGTTCAAGAATGACATCATTACTGTGCTGCCGTCTGCTGGCCGCACATGGAATATCTTCTCAAGGTCGTGTTTTGAACACTCGTTAACAAAATATCAAAATTTGTCGAAAATGTATGCCCTTGAAAATAGCTCTTCGTGTGAGGACTTCGTAACAATGTCTGTGCCTCTTTGTATCCTTGTTCATAAATTACTGACATTATTTGTTTTTGTCCATAACTTTTCAAGTCTTATGCAAACGTCTCGACAAAATGGATAAAAAATGAGGATTGTTTGCGCAATAATATCCAATCAAACGCTTGCTTTTCAGCACTGTTTTCATCCTCATAACTGATCAACTCCAGAAATGAAGGAAAAAAAGTGCGCAATACAATATATATGCATTGTAAATCGTCCCCCCCACGTTTGAATATACCCTTAGCCCTTAGACATTACATTTTAATTACTTCTTCAGTCCAACTGGAGACCTAAAGGATGAGGGAAGAACTTTGATACTATTATTGCAGTAATATTGATGACATGTTTAGAAGAGAGCTGTCTGTTAAAAGACTGCAGTGTTCATGCGTAGAGAGTTATACAAAGCTGTGCTGCACCGTAACTAGATACTGTACGCACACACGAACACATGCACACACACACCCGCTCACATACATACGCACACAAACACACACACACACACACACACATGCATGCCCGTACACACACGTACACATACATACACACACCCGCTCACATACATACGCATACACAAACACACACACACACACACACACACATACACACATGCATGCCCGTACACACACAAACATGCACGCAGGTGAACACACACAGAATCACACAAAAACACACGCGCAAACACAGGTGTACACACATACTCGTACACATGCGTAGACATACACACACACACACTCACACACACATGCAGGCACGCACACACACGCACACGGGTGAGGACGTTCACATACTCACACACATCTGCATACACACACATAAAGATGCTCACAGGTGTACGCAAACACATACCCAAACATCTCACACATGCACATGCGCTCACACACATGCGCAAGCACACACGCGCACACACACACACACACACACACACACACACACACACAAGACGCTTTCAATCCATTACAACCTTGATCTGAGCGGAGCAGGCAATTGAAACCTTTGTTCTAGTGTGTGAGGACAAAATCAATCGCACACAGGAGCGTAACAGTGATGTACTGCTTTATTTCTTATGCATGAGTCATTTGAAACCATTCATCTCTTGTTAACCACCCCACCTTCTTCCACACCACACTTTCACCCAACAAACAAAACAAGCCTATTGAAAACGCAGTAAGGAAGCCACACAATTACAGCTCAAACATCCCCTTTTCAAAGTTAGAATGAGTGTGTAACTCTGAAAAAAAAAAAAAAAAACATTCACAATTGCTATGAAAAATATTGTGACTAGGGATCAAAACACAATTTTAACAAGATAATTAGCTTTTCGTTGTTCCAGTTAATCTGGGTCAGACTCATTTCGAGAGCTAATACACATCCTGGGTGTCGAGTTGCGTTGGGTGCAGTGCAGTACGTGTATGACACTGACAGAACAGCGATGCCTGAGCGACATGTGTTGGTGATGTCACCTGACCTCCCATTAAAGATACACACAAAACAGTGAGGACATGCAGAGGAAATTATGTCACCCCTAACTAATCTCATCGCGGTTAGCCGTGGGTCTTTAAGCTGCATAGCGAAAGTGTCGTCGTTGTTGAACCTGTACGGCTCTTCTCAGACACCACAGGCACACAGCTCTTGATTACTGATGCGTGTGTCTGTGGAAAATTTGCATGACTCTCTGACTTTATCTCGCAAACATCTGAGCGACCGGACATTACTCATTGAAGCTGGGTTATCAGTTAGCTGCTGTAAACATGCACTTTTGTGTGCGAGAGGGAAAAAAACACTTCATAAACCCCCTAAAACTGACAACTTGATGTTTCAGGCCCATTTTACACAAAATAAAATGCCAATATGTGTAATATTGCTCACACTTTTTCAAGATCACCCATACAGATCTCTTACAAAAGGGGAACATTGTGCATAGGTGTGATAGTGACATATCGATCTTGCATACTGATATCAGTGTGCTCTTCTTATACCCATAACTTATAAAGCTCCGGTTTCCATCTTTTCATTGCAGTGCTGCCACGCGAGTCTTCCAGCCAATTTAATCAGAACCTCTTCAGAAGGTCTCAGCAGCTTTGCACTTCAGTGAATCTTTTATGTTCTAAAATCAGTAGCATTTGGACTGAAGGGCGGTGAAGGCTCTTGAGATAAAATCAAATTTGAGATTCTGACATTAAAACTTGTCAGACGCTCTTTGAGCGTAATTGTCTGATACCCTGAGACATCCTATGACTGTCTGTCTCTCTCCGGGTGGTATCCATTTTGGGTTTGTCAAAAGGGAGTGACGGGTGAAGCACTTTAAACTTTTTAATGGCCGTCTCCTTTTGAAACATCCTACAAGCTCTTGACATCATGAAATATCCCCTTCCCCTTCACCTATACAAATGAGAGGGAACTAAATATATTTGGCAAAACAGGAGTCTGACAAGTTCTCTGAGAGTCCAAATTATTTACATACAGAACTCCACATTTGGAAAATTAAGTTTTTTGTTTATTCTTCATGGGTAGGTAAAAGACAAAAAACTTAAAAATCACTTCTTGCCATCAGTAGAGGGAAACTGCCACCCACAACCTCGAAGTTAAAAGCAGAATTGCGCACTTCCTCGTTCTCAAACTTAGTGCAAATACAAGCCAGGAGTACGGAGTGTCCACCAATCTTCACACAACAGCAAACGTGTCTATTGACACGCCCGCTTTAAGACGCCAAACCTGCGTTGATGCAAATTAGTTTTCCGCAGAGATCAAAACCACAAAATTTGGCGTAGGGATTACATATTCAAAATACAGGAGATGACCAGGAAATATCACGCGTGCCCTGGAGTGTTTGTGGCCGGTTGGTTATGAAAATAAGTTCCCTGGGTTTGTTTCATTTGTGGCGTGTAGAGGCCGTATTGACGAAGCCCACATGCTTTAATCGTGACGTCACCCTCTGTCTATCACCCTCTGATTTTGAGTGAGGAGTATGTTCTGTCCTGTGGCATAGCCACGCACAATGTCGTTCATGGTTGTTTGAGGTTAGATAAAATTTTGATAAAATGTGTTAAGGGGTGCACTAAGACAAAGATTAGATTTAAAAAATGAGTGTACTTTTTAATGACATTACAAAAAGTGGTCAAAAATTTGAGCCAGATCATATACGTTTGCTAATCTACAGTCTTTGCCGGCTCAGGTCATTTTAAAATAGGTACTCAGTGCGTGATTGCTGAGCCATTTTGCCATGTCAGCATGTTTCATCGTCTAAAGAGTTCAATTAATTTTAGATTAATTCACATTCCATTCAGATTTAGAAAGCCATTGTTACAGAAAAATCCAACCCAAAAGACATGTCCAGAAGAGTGCTCAGTTACTGGTCGCAAGACATTTTTCAATTTAACAACAGAAATGAATTGTACATTTATTTTCATAAAGGGTTGCCTGTTTTTAATGATGTTCACCACAGTAGAATTAAAATAAAAATTACTTGTATCATACAGGATTGCTGTCCACCTCTCATGAACGATGATCTCTACAATTAGCATTATCTCGTTTATTACAATATCTTGTTTCAATCAGAGTTTTCCTCAATTCCATTTAAATCAGTCAATACTAAGAATTGAATTGAAAAAAAAAATTGAGCAAAACGTTTACTAAGGCCTTTTTAAATCAGTGAATTAAATTTTAAATTCTTTTTTCATGAACTGCCACAGCTGAAATGATATTACCTTAAACACTGCTTGTAAGAACATCAAAGTACGGGCAAATCCACGCACGGCTTGTCGTGTGTTACAGGGATTAGGGAATGGGCGTCAGGCGTGAAATGGGTTTGTGGGTCTTGACTGAGGTAATCGGAATGCCGGGAATACTTTCTGACTGACATCAGCGAGCGGTCGCGGCGCTAGAGCTGTGGAGGGCTCCCATCCCCTCCGTAAAGCGTAATGCAAACAACAACATCCTCAACGCATTTGAGCAGGACTCCCGTGGCTCTCGTTTAACTTGCAGGGCTGTCGAAGCAGAATGTGGCCAAAACATTAGCCGCAGCATTAGCCACGAGGGGCTACATGGCGGTAGAGTGGGCAGCACTGCCGCCTCTCAGTAATGAATTGAGTCTGAACCCTTCCTGTGTGGAGTCAAACGCGTACATTATGTTAATTGGAGGCTAAACTGCCCGTAGGTATGAGTGTGTGAGTGAATGGCAACTGCACTCTTATTGACCGTCGAACTGTCAAGGGTGCATTCCTGCATCAAGTGCATTGTATACTGGAATAAGGTCCTGCATAGCAACTGTCTTGATCAGGTTAGATAATGGATGAACGAACAGATGGATGTATGGATGGATTGGCACTAAGGCATCTGAGAGCACCACATTTGTGTGTCCCCATATCATTGGATTACGCCCTGAAATACCTCCGCTCAGCCTGGGCTTACACTGCCCAGCACACAGCTCACACCTGCCCCCCTTCCACCAGGAAATATAACATAAGTACTAAACAAAGAAAGGTCAAAGTTGGCTTTAGGCAGGATGCGTGTAACTGCTGTGATTTTAGTGCTTAGCACCAAGTCAGAGACTGTATAGAAAAGATGGACGAAGCAACGGTGACGTCACCCATTGGTTTCAGCACACCATTTAGGAAGCCTCAATTTTAGTAATTTGAACAGCGCCATTTTTTCATTTTGAAACTGGATGTGATTTCTTATTGGACGACATCGTGATTTGAAGATCCAGGGAGGAGCGAGGAGTGGATCTGTACGGGTGGATCTGATCGTATCTGATGAGGACCAGAGGATAGCCACGCCCCCAAAGCATATCTGGCTTTACCCTTTATTCTAGTCTGTTTGGGACCATAATTTGCAATAATGCATATCATGATATATCGAAGGAGACTTGAAACTTGCGATAGATACCACAAAATAATGTGTAAAATCATTATTGAAATAATAAATCAGGTGGGAAAGTAGAGTCATTTTCTCATAGACTTCTATAGCATTGAACTTCTTTCTGCAACCATTGACGTCGCCATCTGCTGGCCATTAAATAGAATGCAATTTTAAGAGATTTCCGCGTTGGCTTCATTTTTCAGACCCGGGTGCTGCGTCCATCTTTTTGTACAGTCTATGCACCAAGTATCTCGCTGGTGATACGAGAGACATTATGATGGACACATGAGCAGGTTGTGTTTACTCAGGAGTTTGAGGCCTCGTGTGACGTTGTAGTTTGGAGACAATGAATAGCAGAAGAGGCTGTCCATCAAACAGCCGAGCACGGGGAGATATGAAAGATCCCGTCTTCACTGCCTTCTTTTCTTGGTTTCCACAAGAAGGGGGGACAAGAGCAAAATAAGAATAAACTTTGCATGAAAAAGACTTTGCCGTAACGGAATATGGGCAAAACTAAACGGAAATAGTAAACACAAAAATGAACAAAGTGGGTGACTATTCAGCTTTCTTCTTCTTCCTATTCTTCCGCCTCCTTCTCTTCTTCTTTTGATCTAACTGCTCTTGCTGTTCTTGAGACCGAAATGTCCAGTCTCAGACCTGTACGAAGGGAGGAGTCCCACTTTTGAGGAGTTTTACTGATTAATAAACTCAAATCAGTGGCCTCTGTTTGCTAAACCACTCGATGTGGCCTTCAGATTGCTCTCATTCCTCCTAACAAACTGAGCCCTGTGCAAGCGATGACAAGTGACCTAGCATGCGCCACATCCGGAACTGTCTCAGGCTAAAATAATCTATGCGAAAAAAACAACATGATCCCTGTTCTAACATTTTTAAAGCTGTATTTAACCAGGGAAAGTTTCAGTGAGAACCTGTTTCTCTTCTTCAAATGACACCATGAGAGAAATACCAGATTGAACAGTTGTTGGTGAAGGGGCAGAGAGAAACAGGGGTGAAGCCCCTGGAGCAGTTTTGGGGTTAAGGGCCTTGCTCAAGGGCCCAACAGCAGAGTTCTTCCCAACTTCATCTCTGCAGATGATTTTAGAATCACAAGACCCACCAGGGGCTGGAATCAATAACACTTTGGTTACCACTCAAGCACCCTACCACTGGGCTATCCCCCCACTCAAGTGTAGTTCCCCTGTTTGGCTTCTCCATGTGCTCAATCATAAGCAGTATCTCATTGTCTGCTCTAGTAAGAGAAAAATAGTGGCAAAGTACAGTTTCTAACCAAAAGGCAAAACTCTTCTGAAAACAGTCACAGAATCCGAGAATAAAAAGTCCACCTGTAAAAAAAAAAAAAATTGCCTGTGAAACAAAAACAAAAACAGCCTTGAAGCTGGAAGAGTCTGATTAGTCAGCCAGAGCCAGTGAGAACACGCATCAAATTGAGCACAAAGATCAATCAGGGAGAACAATTCATAATTACATGTTAGAACCAGAATCTTGCCACTGTTTTTCAGATGGCTGCAAAGGTCTTAACCCGCGTTGATTCCGAATTTAAAATCTATCCTCCCAACATCTCCCCTTGCAGCGAACGGCCAGCAGAATGCATTGGCAGTATTTTACATAACACTGTGCTCGTGCATGAAATCAACAAACAGCAAAATAACAATGAAAGCGTTTCCTTTCTCCCATGTGGATTTGAGTCTGCAGTTCTGACTTGAACCCTGGTGACTTGGCAGACGATAGCTGAGAGACTCAAAACCAGAAAGAGCGAGAGCTTTCTCTCGCTTCCTCTTGACCCAGTTCTGTTCATTTTTGCATTAATCAGAGACTTAACATGTTGCTGCTCATTGGGTTAAATTCTGTCACAACGCATCTTAAAACTCAACCCAGGAACAGTTTTGCTGCTGAGGAATTTGCGCGTGTGTATCTGCACTCCTGAGATGGAATTTCATTTAGAAAGATGATTTAATTTGTAAGATGTTTGGATGTTGAATAAATGCTGCTCTTTTTCCGCATCCCATTTTAAAAGAACTGGTGTATGAAACTGCAACAGTAAATAAAATATGCACTGATTGTCTGTTTTTCAACATTCGGTTTCATTCGGGCCGTGAATTTGATGAATATTAATGCAGACAAACACTGGCAATGATGTGCCTCAATTCAGAAAATTAAATATTAGGCTGCATTAATACAAAATTCTAGGTGTAACTAATTACAATACATGATTAGCGGCGGTCCAGTTTAGCTTCTTTGGATTACGAATTCTAAGCTACTATGAATAGCCTTTTATGTTGGCGCAGCAACCGTGAATACGTTCGAAAAATTCATACTGTGTTATTCAGCTCGCAATACTAATTAGTCTATTTTGACAGGCCATACGCCAGGAACACTCAACAGGGGTATGGGATAAAAAAATAAAAAAGGCATGAATGGATAGCATCCATTTTCTTTTCTGTTTACGTAAGGATTGCAGAGGGACTGTGTCAATTCTCATGCTGGTTAGAAGAGAATGACAGTGATTTCAGTTCAGTCCAATGACTGGCTCAATCCCTGGGTGACACTGCAACATAACACCTTTGGGATGAGGTGCGACTGCAGGTTTCAGAACTGAATGAGAGGGAAAATAAAAATGCTCTGGCACTGAGTGATTTTTTGAGTCATCGTGGTCCCAAAATCCCCAATGTTTCCAGCACCTGTTCAATTTTCTGCCACAAAAACTCCCAGCTGCTCTGCAGGAGAGGTGGTGGTCTGCCTGGTACAGGATAGGTGTACTTAATAAAGTGACTTTTGGCTGTATTTCAAATGAAAAAAGAAAAAACTAATAAAGAGATGAAGGAATAAATAAATAAATAAATAAATAAATCGATAAATAAAACTTTCCCACTTTTTTCTCATTTTTTTTTCCTTTCAAGGACAAATATCAGCTCGACAAAAAGTTGCACACAAAAGTAAACGCGCCCAAGCAGCAAAAATATACATTTCTGGTCAATACTTGACTACCGGGCCATTCATCTCAATTTGAAAGACCCACAATGAAACTCGATGTGGAAAAAACATACCATAGCGACGGAATTCTGAGACGTAATGTAGCCTATATCCCATCAAATATTCATAATTTCATATGGATTCATACTCGGATCCGCAGGAACATTGACTTGGGGGTCATTAAGCCGAGCTCATGTCCTCAGGCCGACCGTCTGCGCGCTCAGGCGTGGCGCCCGAGAAAAGCTCACTGTTTAGGTCAGGGCCGCACGCGCTCGGTGACATTTGGACAGGTCACGTGACATCCTTTAACTTCGGCGAGAGTGAGGTCAGATTCGGTAATGACACAGAAGATGAAAGAGCGTTCCCATCAGTCACCGCGGCGCGTCAGCATGTGGGGGAATTCCAGTGGCAGACGTCTCCGCGGTGACCTAATCCCTGCAGATGGCGATGCAGTAATGAGGGCCGGTGTGGGTGTGCTTTACACAGAGCGCGATAACTGACCGCCACCGATCGCTATGACAGGTACCATCAGCTGGCAGTGCTCCGCGAGAGTATTTTACTTAAAAAAAACAAAACAAAAAAACCTCTACTGATTGCCCAATACGTCTTTGATTGAAGTCTTCCTGAATTAATCTTTATAACTCTTGTGTTTTACACCTTGAAAGACTTGCTAAGATTTGACTCAGTATGATAAATTTCAAAAGGTTTCAGGGGACTGAATTAAAGGATAACTGGCACAGGCATTCACAAGGACGTGCAACATAAACAACAGAAGGCAACTAAGCTGAAAGGAAAAAAAAATATCTGTAAAAATCACAGGAATTAATTAATGCACAAAATATGTCTTTGTACAGCATGTGAACTGCATATAATAAAATATTATACGTTGTATAATATAATATAATACTGTACATATTGTGACGTTTTTGATACATAGGCATTTGAGTGCTTGAGATAGAAGGAGATCATGTTGTCGCAGAAAATTCTTTTCCTAACCACACAGGAAATGAGCTCATTGTTTACATCTGACTGCTCGCCTTGGCAACTGTACAGAACATGACATCATCTCTGCCATGCAACATAAAGACCATCCTCTAGCTCCCGCATTTTCTTTAGAGCCGCCGGCAAAAGATTTTTTTTTTTTTTTTTTTTTTTTTTTGCAGAAGGGCGTATAGAATGTCACTAACGTGACACTAATACAACTGTAATCAGTAGTTGAAACAAAGCTCACAGTTGCCTTTGCGGTCTCTCCAGAGTATTGAGTTTCCGTTACATGTCAAATCCATGAGAACGCCGTGTCTTTTGTTGCATGAAAATAGCATGGTTGTCATAAAGTTTCATGCGTAAAGCGAACGGATTATAACTCGCAAAGAGGCAGCGGGGTCACAGCGAGTGGGCTGATTTCGCGCTAGAAGGCTCTCCTGCTGTCTAGCACAAAGGCTGTGTGGCCCAAGCATCTTCTACCCCATCCTTACAAAGTTCATGCGAGGGCACATCGGGGCTGCAGTGGTGTAGCTCGGAGCTTAAAGCTGCTTTCACACCGGACGCGAAACGAATTTTTCGCACGACAGATTACATTCAAAGTCAATGCAAAGACGCGCGTCTTTGCATTGACTTTGAATGTGATCTGTCGTGCGAAAAATTCGTTTCGCGTCCGGTGTGAAAGCAGCGTGAGGATGATGGTGAGACAGTAGAAATGGCTCACAGCTGTCACTGATGTCAGTTGCCGAGGAAAAGCAGTGAGTTCCTTTGTCTGATGTGCAAACATTGCCTGCAGTCCTTCACTCGTGTGTCAGAATGCTGCCAATCACATTGAGGTCCCGCTTTATTCAGGCAGAACTCAAGACTGCACAATGAAAGCTGCCGCACTCTGTGATCTGTTGCTTTGGCCTGTGTGGTAAACATACTTTTGGTTGCCATTAGTGTTCAGAAGCCTCTGTATGGGGCCTAATGGATAATTCTACCTACTTGTAGAATCAATACAAAAAGTTTCACTCTCAACCTGAAAAGTGTAGTAGTTGTAGCAGTGGTAGTAGTAGTTGTTGTAATAATAATAATAATAATAATAATAATCATCATCATCATCATCATCATCATAATAATTAGATCGCACCAACCGCGCCCTCCATTTTAAGTCCCAAGCTAGATATTCACTCAAGCCATGTACTTACCAAGTTTCATCAACTTACAGTGTAGAGTCCAAAAGTTATCAAACAAACAGATGGACAACAGACAGACAGACAGGCACCCCGCATGATACCCTGGATGACATGTAACATTGACATTGGGATGCTTCCAATGTAGAATAACTGGAATCTGGATGGTCAAACACACATAATTGCACACGCAACTGAAAACGATACCCGCCTTTGCTTTGCGGCCGGCAAATATTATTATTATTTCCAAAGTTAATTTTTTGCGCTAAAAGTCTTATGGAAAGTGTTGTTTTAGAAAAGTGGGATAAAGCTAGTACAACCCCTATTCCGAAATAGTTGGGACAAAGTGTAAATTGTGAATAAAATCAAAACGCAATGACTTTCAAATCACACCATCCAGTATTTTATTCACAATAGAACAGAGATAACATAGCAAATATTGAAACTGAGAAATTTTACAATTTTATCCACAAAATGAGCTCATTTCAAATTTGATGCCTGCTACAGGTCTCAAAAAAGTTGGGACAGGGGCCTGTTTACCATGGTATAGCATCCCTTCTTCTTTTTAGCACAGAGTAGAGGCGTCTGGGCATTGAGGAGACAAGTTTCTTGAGTTTAGCCATTGGAATTTGATCCAACTCTTGTTTAATACAGGCTTCCAGCTGCTGGAGAGTTTTGGGTCTCCTTTGACAGACTTTTCGTTTAATTATTCGCCAAATGTTCTCAGTCGGTGAAAGATCAGGACTGCAGGCAGGCCAGTTCAGCGCACGGACTCTTCTACTACAAAGCCATGCTGTTATAATTGCTGCAGTATGTGGTTTTGCATTGTCCTGCTGAAATACACAATGCCTTCCCCGGAATAGATGTCATCTGGAGGGGAGCATATGTTGCTCTAAAACCTTTATATACCTTTCAGCATTCATGGTGCTTTTTAAAACATGCAAGTGTCCCACACCATATGCACTAATGCATCCCCATACCATCAGAGATGCTGGCTTTTGAACTGAACGCTGATAACAGGAGGAGTGGTCTTTCTCCTCTTTAGCCCGGAGGACACAACGCCCATGATTTCCAACAAGAATGTCAAATTTGGACTCATCTGACCACAGGACACTTTGCCACTTTGCTACAGTCAATTTTAAATGAGCCTTGGCCCACAGAACACGGCGGGGCTTCTGGATCGTGCTCAACAATGGCTTCCTTTTTGCATGATAGAGTTTTAGGTGGCATCTGTGGATGGCACGGCAGACTGTGTTTACAGGCAGTGGTCTGGGCCCATTTAGTCCCATTTAGTAATGTCAATGACAGAATCATGCCGGTGAGTGATGCAGTTGCGTTTGAGGGCCCGAAGATCACGGGCATCCAGTAAAGGTCTTCGGCCTTGTCCCTTACGCACAGAGAATTTTCCAGTTTCTCTGAATCTTTTGATGATGCACTGTCGATGATGAGACCTTCAAAGCCTTTGCAATTTGACGTTGAGGAACATTGTTTTTAAAGTATTCCACAATTTTTTTACACAAGCCTTCACAGGTTGGAGGGCCTCCGGCCATCTTTACTTCTGAGAGACTCAGCCTCTCAAAGGCATCCCTTTTATAGCCAATCATGTTACACACCTGATGCCAGTTAACTTAATTACTTGCTAAATGTTTTTTCAGCTGATTCTCTTATATATTAATTGCTTTTTCAGCCCTTTTTTGCCTGTGTCCCAACTTTTTTGAGACCTGTTGCAGCCAGAAAATTTGAAATAAGCTCATTTTGTGGATAAAAATATAAAATGTCTCAGTTTCAACATTTGAAATGTTATCTATGTTCTATTGTAAATAACATATTAGCTCATGTGATCTGAAAGTCACTGCATTTTGATTTTATTCACAGTTTACACTTTTTCCCAACTATTTCGGAATTGGGGTTGTAAATAACAGAATGTGCAACATTGTAGTAAAGGATCGTTTGGAATGATGCCTTGAAAGATTTTCCTGGTTCTGGTGCGATTTTAGAAATCCCTTGTTGCATAGTAAGGAAACCCATTCCTTTGTGGTTTGGTCGTGTTTATTTTCTGCAGACTTTTTTTTGGACATGATGTAATGGGGCCCTGTTACGTCATGCATGCAAATCTCAAAGAAATTCGGATATGTGTGGGTGACTCATACGCCTGAGAGATGCCGTCATCTCAGAGTCGTGAATTGGTTCGGGGAACCCCATGAAGTCACCAGTTTTCCCCAAATTTGGTGAGGGAGCTCCTTTAAGAGTATATACATATATTTTTTTGTCGCTATTAATACTTTCAGGAAAAAAATATGACCTCATGGTATTACTGGAAGCCAAAGAAAATCACAAACACCGGTTCAGGAATCAAATCCTAAGCAGATTATATTTGGAAAACACCTGGAACCAGAACACGCATGCACATCTTTCCCACAACCCTGGCAATGCCACGAAAAAAAAAAAAAAAAAAACTATCTTGAAAAATCCCCATCATTTTGATGGCTGGAATTTCTGTTAATTGACTCTAAGCTAAAATATCTCGGAAAAGTTCTGAAAATAATCCATTTAAGTTATTGAAAATTCAAGCACCACTTTCAGCAAATTAAAATAAATCCAATTATGCTGTTTTACTTCCTCCTTTATTACAAGACGGCGGACTAATTGTGCGCCGAAGGCAAAAGATTAAGCATGCATGTAAATCTGATAATGCTCCGCCCGTGTAAACATCCCTCAGGAAGTGTGTCATATCAGCAGCGGAACACAAGCAAACATTTGGCAAACGGTAAGGAGGGAGTGAGAATGGGGAATTGTGATAGAATTGTGATTTGGGAGGCACACTTGGAACCACCGGAGGTTGTCAACAATTATTCTGCAACCCATAATTTGAGCACATCACCTTTGAAAACATACCATGCAGGAAGGCGAAATGCATCCCTCGTAACGAGTCATGAAGCTGAGATTCACACTTTGATTCGAAACCCCTGAATGGGTTTGATGTGTGACTCACATTTCTGGGGAAGTGTGAGTCTTATGTGCGACTCAAAGTAGACACAGAGGGCAAAGAGTATCTGGCCGCCAGCTCCTTGAGTTTTAAAGTTGTCAAAGATTTTTAGGTAAAAACAAAATCCTGCAACCTGCACGAGCCGAAGCTCAGAAGGACCAGTTTTTTTTCCTCAGATCTGTCAGTTGTTTTTGCCACAATAATATTGCAGGTTCTGTGCAAAAGGGGTGAGAGTGACATTTTGGGCCAAAACGCCGGTCTTCCATGGAAATAAAACTGTTGGAGGGATCTTACTTGTTTGCAAAAGGGTAGCATGCTATCCGGAACTGCATTGAAATAAATGGCAAAAACTGATTGACATCCAAAAAAAAAACAAAAAAACCTGACCTTATTTCAGTGCAAATGAGGCTTTAACACAGTTTAGCATCCTGTGCAGGGATGCATAATATTTTGAGTCACATGACAGCCCTTAGGCCATGCATGGCAGACCAAAAAGCAAAAAAAAAAAAACAAACAAAAGAAAAAAACTGAATTTTACAGGAGATTTTTTCATGGTTTTATAGGAGAAAAACAAAACTTTGAATGGTTTTATTTTGTAAATAAAACCATTCAAAATTCTCCCTGAACACTGTATGAACTCGGCGCATATACACACACTGAACGACTCCTGAGGTTTCTGGTTAGTCTCGCCTCCAGCAACATCAGTAGATTTCAATATTGATTTGAGACTTGAGAAAGGAAGTAAAATAGAACATGCCTTCAAACAAATGATTACTCCCCACCAGTTTTTATGAATTTCCTCGATTAAAATTTGCAATGCTCCGACAGAAGAAGTGGAACACAGAAAATTACTATGCACAGACATAGATTATTTTTCTGACATTGGCTGCATTGTCTTTATTTTGTATGGCAAAGCTGTGAAGCTGTGTCCCACTGTTTTAGAAGGTTTGAACGTATAGAAAAACGAGCTCATCTTTTCATTGCCAGGGAAAATTGGCAACAATCTGATCTCCTGCTGTTTGAATATTCTTCAAACAATAACCAACCCCCCCCATCTTCGGACTAAATGTTTTTCTTTTTTAATGTAGAGCTCTCCATGTTAAATTTCACTAGAAGGCTTGTGTCAGTTCAGTACGTGAATTCCAATAAAAAATGCAGCCGGTGAATTTTGTCTCGCAAAATAATGAATTTTAAAGAAATCACAAGCAATAATTGGTTCAGCTCTAGGGTTCAAATTTGAGAAGATTCAGTCTCCTACTTATAAATAATTTTGGAATGTTATTGCAACAGATATTGAATCTCAAAAGGAATTCCCCCAAATTAAGTTTCTGGCTACTGAGCAATATATTAATGTGATGCACGAACGCAGAGATCCAAAATACCCCCTGCACACACGGACCGACTAAAGCGTTCACATAAACACGCTCTCTGCACATCTTACCTCACGTCACCCTGTTCCTACCCTGGTCTGTTTCCTTGAAAAGTTGCTCTGCTCAATGCCAATTCCACTGAACTCAGTGAACTACATACAACACAGCCCTATTGGTTAACTTCTCCTTGCATGAACTTGTTTTATTCAGGCATTATATTTCTGACAATATGAAACATAATGAAATTATATAAGCAAACATTTGCGAGTATTCACAGTGATCATAATCATTGATGATCTTAAATGATGAGAGAAATTTATTTGCCAACAGCTCATAGTGAATCTCTTTTGTGCACGACCCAGACAGCCAGGCCCAGACTTCACCATTGTTCCCGCGGGGGAAAACACTGCTGCTTTTGAATAAACCTTTGAGTATTTCAGACAATCACATCGCATTGGATGAATTCCCCAAAGAATCAAACATGTAAACAGACTTTGTGTCTGAACTCATTTCGAGTCCACCAGAAAAATAGCAGGGAATCCAAAATTTAATATATACAGCGAGAAATTCACGTACATGCGGCAGTTCTTAAACTCACTCAGTAAATTACAGGATCAGGACTGTATGTGTAATCCTGAAAAATGTGCCATGACTCATTACAAAGAAAGGAATGACATTATCGGTTTCATGTTTGTACGATAACTTTCTGAGTTTCAGGGCAAGTTGAAATTATTCACAGGCTGCGCTGAGCTAGACAGTAACTGCCGCTTGACATTTGAGATCCCAAGGGAGAGAATAATTTGTCGGCATGTTTGGATACCTCTTACGCTCAGAGGCTGACAACTCAAGTAAATGGGCTCTTAATACCATAATCTTCAGCAATAGACAACTGAGATTCCACAAGTAATCTTAAGAATGGAATTTATGTCTGATTCAGACCAAGTGCCCAGACAACAACATCTCTGATTCTTTTAGATGTCTTGTAGTCTGTAGAACTTGTATAGGCTTTGAAGAAGCAAGAATGTCCTCAGCAATAAATTCTTCAATTTGCAGTGATTATATAAAAGAATAATGCTCTTTTAGGGCGCTGATGTGAACTAGGCCGTGCTGTTGAGTCATTAAAAATGCAAACAAAACTGAGCTACACTATTAAACTGCCTAGTATATTTCTTACAAAAGATAAAACATTCATACTCCTGTCAATATGAAGATGTATTTCACCGAGCTTTTGCAAAATTTCATAAGTTGGACGATAGGCTACGTGCATGCACGCATTTGACCAATTTGTAACTTTAAAAAAAAAAAAAAATCCGCACCTGAGTTTTTCTCCCATTAATCTGGGTCATGATGAAACCTAACAGAGGCCTAGACATCACGTAACTGAACATGTAAGAGGCCAATTGCCTCTAGCTGAGTTCTCAGAGATTTCAAGTGTCTGGTATCAATGATGGCAGTTAGCAGTTTTATTTTCCACTATATTTGTGTGCTAACATAATAAGGTACACTCAAGGACCATGGATAGACTGAGAAGAGAGAGGTCTCCACAAATGTCAGATATTCTGAAAGGTGAGCTTCAAAATAAAAGCAGCATTTTACAATAAAATATTTCATAGGTTTAGTACACCTTCTTTAGATAAGGTCAGAGGGTTGCATCTTTCAGTAAAATCAACTCTAACCCTTTTCAGGTGTGAAGCTGACCTTCCTCAACTAGCTCATGCAAATATTACTTAACTGCCATAGCTGCTGGTATAGAAGGGCTCATTCGTCCATGTTACGAGCCCTGTTCAGATGCATTACGATGTCTCCTTTCAAAAGTTAGATTTTGAATTGGGGCACTTAACCTACAGGGTGCATCGTGTCGCTAGGCTACAGGCCACCACTCCCCGCGGACCAGTCCGTGTTTGTTGACATTGTCTTTGGCTGACCTGAAATGACTGGGCTTTGTTTTGTAAAGTGAAGTAGTCGGGAGGATGGGTGGTGGAGGAGGGTAAGGGGGAGAGAGGGAATGAATGAATGGGCACCGGAGGAGAGAATGGCAGCACGAAGAGGCAAACAAGCTTCTTATGAGGAGTGTTGGAAGAGTGGAGAGCAAATGAGCCAATGGGAAGAGGCCTTTGCAGATAAGGGGCGGGGCTTGCCTGCATCACTGTTACCAGGCCGCTGTTTCTAGTCTCCTCTGATCCCTGCACTGGACCTGCATGTGTGTCTGTTACCGGCAGCTCTGACTGGCTGGCTGGGCATACGCGGTTGCTATGGGGCTCAACCAATCAGTGTGGTCAGTGCGCCCACCCTCGGTTTCCAGGCAGGATACACGTGCTGGGGATATTTTGGCGGGAAAGAGAGAGAGAGAGAGAGAGAGCACGCAGAGAAGCAGGAGATGCAATTGTTATGAAAGTAGTCAGAGTTAATTATTTCAATAATATAACAACCCACAATTAATAGCTCTTAAAATACAATTTTGTTCCAGTGCACACTTGACTGAACAACTTGTTCCAATTTGTTCCAAACTATTTGTGATTTAGCAGTAATTTCTTGTTTTGTATGCCATACAATAAAAACCTTACATCGAGTGAGAGAGGGAGAGGGAGAGATAAAGAATGACAGCTGGAGAGAAAATATGTGCGAGAGAGCTTCAGGGTAAAGAGGCATCGTGGGACGGCCTTTAGGGTTAGTGGTGCGTATGATTGTATCTGTGCGTGTGCACGCATATGCCTGTTTTTATGCGTTACTCTGCGGGTCTTAGTATCTATCTGATGCAACAGCGAAGGGCAGAGACAGCCTCGCTGGGACCTCGCGACACTTTACGCCCCGTCCCCCCATCTCGCGGGACGCCAACGGCGCTTACAGCCAATGGCGGCGCTGTTGCCATCGCAGGGAGGCGCGCGATTTTATCGTCTCCTCTCCTCGAGCCCTGCAGCCTCGCTGTCCAGAGTTACCATAGAAACAGGCCGGCTCAGACACGGCTCCAGTTCCTGCCAGCTCAGTTAAATGTTCATCTCGGTGCGCGCGACCTTCTGCGCTTAAAACGACAAATATGCTGAATTGAAAGTTTATGGTCCCAATTGTCACTGACGTGGCCTGAAAATTTTCTATATCCACTGACATTATTGTTCCGCATCTCGCTCTAGTCGTACAATAAAATGAGGAAAACTCCATCCGTCCATCTGTCAGAATCCATTCTTGTCCTCAGTGGGTTGATCAATAAATCTGAAACTGCGTATTAGCATAGGCAGGGACTGACAAAGCTGATTTCCTCACTTTCCAAAATTTAAGCTGTTTACGAGGAAATTCAACGTGTTAACCAACATTTTCGGAAAGTACACGTGGAGTTGTCGAGTGCGCTTTCCGGAAGTCGGCAATTCCTTGTCCTTCGCACGGAGCTGCCCCGAGTGTGAACTAGCGTCATTAGAAGAGGACACCCACCACAATAAAAAAAAGAAAAACCTCATAAGATAGTACATAACATGAGGAGAAACACAGCTTGTTTGTATTTTGAATATTAATTACAATCATTGCTATACATAATTAATTACATAATTTATTTCTGGCCTTCTGTCAAGGTAAGGGGATGGACTTCAGTAGAACAGGTGGGTAGAGTTATGCAAGCTGTCTTTTGCAAGATAAAGTCATCAAAAAAGGCCGCAGTGCCGGCCTACCACTGGAAACAACTGCTCAAAGATAACCCCGGGTGCCAGTGTGCACATTGTGCTGCGTCGTGTGGTGGCATTCATTTGTAAATCCATTCAGAATGAGTCGAGGAGTGCTCCACAGGGGGCACTGGATTAAGATAAGAGAAGCCTTTCACAAATTGTCACACGCCATTAACCAGCCTTCCCCCCTCCCCCCTCTCCCAAGACCCAGCTCTGATCTGCCAGCTTGGCAGAGAGAACTCGAGAAATTCAAAGCTTTAGGATGAGGGTGAAAAATATAAGCCATCAGTGGGGATGCTTCTGGATTTCCCTTTGATAGAGAGAGGCTGCATGCCTCTGAAATGCGTTACCTCTCCGTGAACCTGGTGACGAGCGATGCGATTGGCTGGGTTCACGCACACACCTGTGCTAAGCGCTGGAACGGTGTCAGTGTCTGGGGAGCGGTCCCGAGGAAATTTCACTCAAGTTATCTGCTCTCACCGAATAATTGCGTTCAGTTCATACATACCTCAGGCAAGTATGGGTAGAACAGTCAACATTTCTGGCTTGCGTTTACTCTTAAGTTCGCACACAGCTGAATTTTGAAATGCTTTTTAGTGGCAGTCACAGTTCTACATTTAAAAATCATGACTTCAGAAATAAAAAAAAGAGAAAAATGTAGCGTTATCACAATCAGTTACTGTAGAAAAGGTCCATAGGCACATGAAAATTTGCAGATATGCACAGTGCAGTGCAGATTATGTTATGGCTGTTACATTTTTTTCAACTGGGTTACTAAAAGCTTGCATTTAATTGTGTAAATATCCGTTGAATCTAATAACGCATAAAATGGTGAATCTACTGAAATATTACACCATGGCAAACGCCAGAAGCTTTTCAGAAACACAACCCAATACAAACAGAACAATAGCAACATTTGTCTCAAGTAACGGTTCCATTCTAATGTAAAAAAGCCATTTGTAAAAAAAAAAAAAAAAAACACATTTATTCACTAAGAGCTTATTTGTTTTTTGTTTTAATTTATTTGCTTTATTTCATTATCATCACCAAACATTCTGGCTGCAGCAGTTATACAATAAAGATGTTTATGCAAATTCGAAGCTTTGAAATCATGTTGCAAGTATTATCAACAACTTTGCAAATATAATGAATAGTTTACATTGGTTCTTTTTAATTAAAGTTCTGCGAGGGCACAGAAAAAACATATCACTGATGTACTTAAATACTATAGTCCACTCAGGAACACACCCTTATCTGTCAACTGTTTTTCCTTGAGTAGTGTCATTTGTCAGTCAAGACCTAATATTTTTTCATAAAATAAACTTATAAAGTGTAAGTAGGCGGCAAACGTTAAGCACCACCCAATTCTTAAAACAAGTTCCATGTCACCAAAAGGACTAGATTAACAACATCAGCAAACACTGTCCAATTCAGCGGTCCTCAAACGTATCCTGTCATACTCCCCTTCAGAAGCTAAAAAAAATCACCCCCCCCAACCCAGTAGAAAGTGGATTTAATATTTATCAATCATGAGGAATTCGGGCATTTGACCTAAAGAAAGGATTCAGGTCAGCAAAATCTTTCTAGCATCAGAGCACTTTTGTTTACGTCACCACATGCATTCATACAATTTCAGGTGTGCTCAACATCCCCCGCACCCCCCACCCCCCCCCCCACCCGTATGCAGTGGCTCTGCTCCCCAGGGGGGCCCAACCCCCAGTCTGAGAGCCACTGGCCCGATCCTTTCACACAAGATCAGTTTGAAAAGAATTTGATCATTACTTCACACTTTATTGACTTTTCAAGAAAGGGTATGCTTTCAGCACACATAGTGCTGTAAAAATTCTGGGCCTGCTGTCCGTCAAAGATGGCAAGGAGACCCATGTTCATCAAAAAAGAAAAAATAATACCTGCCCCTTGAAGTGAACTTTAATTGGAAGAAACAGAATCAGTAACTAAGACAAACCTGAGTTTTCAGAAGAGCCACTCAGCTGCTTACATTCAGCTGATGCAATTGAGCACGGTTCATGGCAAAAGCCTTTTTAACGTGAAATGCCCATGGAATGCATGCTAAACCCTTTATGCAAATATATGGAGCTCAGGACTTGCCAATTTTCTGAAAATTTCATTTTAAATTTGATGGTGCTGAAATTTTGCCCAGGTGTATATTTCAGACAAAATTACTTGTTGGACGTAAAGCAATTTATTTATCCACAACTGGATTATTTTTTTGTGGTATTATGATTTATTTAAAGAGAAAGCAAAGTTGCTGCTCAGTAAATTTGTTGCTCACAAGCAATGAAAAAGCTTATTGCAACAAAATGGATTTTGTTCTTTGGTGAAGAATCAGGCCATTCCAATATTAAAAAGAGTCAATAATCTTACCATGGAAATAATATTTCCTCATGTAGACCCTCTAAATGACAAAACATATTGTGTCCGATTATTTGTGCAGTTCACTCCATTTAATTTTCAAAATTAATTCAATTATAAAGGTGCTGTTCTACTCATTTTTGTTAATTATTTCCAAATTATTCGTAGCAGTCGCTAGACTTATCACTAACCGAAAATGGTGCTGGTATAGAATTTGCATATCACTCATTCCGGTGATAATTCTTTAATTGCTGTGTATTGAGGAGAAAATGTGCTCAGAGCATATAAGACTTTTTATGTCAGAGGACTCTCTGCTATCATGAGGAGTAATTCATTATTTTTCTTTTTATTTGTTTGTCAAATATAGCGGTCCCCAAAGACTCATTACTGAAGAGAAATCAAGCTCCTCCTTAAAAAAAATATTAATAATGATAATAAGCACTGCAAAGTTCTGCCACCCAGATTTTTTTTCTTTGTTGAATTTCAAAGGAGACAAAATGTTTGGAAGCGTAGCAGTAACATAATTACTATTTGTAATAGCCATAACAGCTTGTGCTGAACAAAATAATAATAATAATAATAATAATAATAATTTTAAAAAACTGTGTTTTATTTTTCACCTTGTAACATGAGCTCCAAACATGAAATTTTATTTGACTCTTAGTTTAAACTGATTAGGGGAAAATGTCTTTCCTTCAACTAAACAGGGACACCTGTTACCTAAAAAAGAAGAAAATATGTTTTCTAAATAACATGTGCTTTATACATGGCTTTCCTGAATTCACACTTCGCAGGGATGAAAAAAAAAATCACTCTTGTAATCGCCTGCCAAATCAATCGAGCCATGCATTCTATGTGGGATAACCCCAGTTAAAACTTAGTTTCCTCCAATGTTTTTGTTTTTCTTCTTTTTAAAAGCAGAAACTGTGATCCTTAGTGGTCTGGTATAGACTACCTCACATACTATTTCAATTTGCTATATTTTGCCAGCTCTGCTTTTCTCCATAAGATTTGAAAACAAAACATGTCCCTTTCTTGCACATGTATCAAAGAAGAAAAGGGAGTCAGTTGTTATGAAGTTGCTTTACTCGTGCGTTAATTAATCCTGATTGTTCAGGTACTGGCCTTCACAAGGGATGGAAAACACTAGTGCTTGCAGGCCACAGTGTCTGCTGGTTGTATTCACGCAAGCAATTAACTTAAGTCAGTAACTTGTTAATGAGTCTATATAACTAAGCTTGCTGATAAACAGGAGACCAGAAAAGCATACCGACGTTGCGGACCCCGAGACGGAATTGCGCTCCCCTGCTGGTTTTCACCTTGTACTCCAATCCTTTCCTTGCATTTTATTTGGATGTTTGGTGGCCCTTCTTTGATCGCCGATACATGGAGCACAATTCTGCGCACAGAAAGCTTTACAAAACTCAAATTATAGGCCGTAATAGCATGTTTTGCACGACCTAGGCAAAATTCTGCGCGAATAGTACAGCTCGTTGGACAGGCCTACAGTTACTTCAATGATGTAATCAAGTGCGAAGTGTGATTGTATGCCTAGTCAACTTCAAACTACTCAATATAAACATCACTTTTTTTTTTGCTCTATTCTGCGGGGATATACAAAGTACTCTCGTATCTTACTGAGTAATGAACAAACTTCATTTTATCAAACTTACTGTTTGACAAAACTGAGGAGAGCTGAATTTCTTTACTGTCTCTTTAAGAGATCTTTGTTTACATCCACCACATGACGCTCATTTTGGGCGGAACAAATGAACGCTGACGTCCTCGAAAATGAAATCAGCTTGTAGCGGCGGGCCAGTCAGTGAGTGATCTGTGGAGACACAAAATCGAGACAGAAAACTACAGGCTAACTGGGGTATTCTGCTGCAGTTTGGCAGAAGATATCAACTGGCGGTGGGTATTTATAGTTATCACTATTGCTATGAACGTATGAGCATTATATTATTTTTTTCTGGCACAGAGTCTGAAGAAGTTAGAAAACGGATTGATCACTGCAAGGCATCTTATCCCACAGCAAGCCAGCGTTACTAGCACTGAAGACTTGTTAGCCAATGTTGCCAGCTTGTTCGGACGCTTTGTCAGGTGATCGGTAAGGGTGCTAACAATACTCAGTCATTATTGCATTTTATTGCATTGGCTCCAGCTTTATACACTTTAGTTACCCAATGCTTCACAATTAATGGAATGTATGACTGTAAATATTGTTGCGGGCAATCCCGCTCACAGAGTTAACTAACGTCATATTTTCATGCAATATACATTTACATAGCCGCATGTTTTTTTGTTTGTTTTTTGAGAGTGTTGTGTTGTAAATGCGAACTTGCGAGCTGAGTGTTTACAAAACGTGGTCCTGGATCGTGGTCCAATGCTTCAAAAAAGCGGACAGATTTGTCAGTGGCTTAAAGTGCGCTACAGAACTATAACTTTGAATACTCTGACCCGGTTGTGCTTTCGTGGCTTTAGAAGCTAGTAACTTTTGCATGCGTTAAGCCGCTTTCACATTGGACGCGAAAACGCGTCTGCGCGTCTTTGCATTGACTTTGAATATGTCGTGCGAAAAATTCGTTTCGTGTCCGGTGTGAAAGCAGCTTTACGGTGAGTTCACCTGGCCATTGACTATATGAGCTTACTTTGACAAATTAGTGTTCGCGCGTGCAATGGCGTTAGAGGATGTCCGCAAACGCTTTTATACCTGTACAGTTTTATCAGTTTTGCACGCCTTTATGTTGTTCGATACTCTACATTTAATTCTGCATTGATTTCCTCTAAGGATAGGTTTGCCTTGAACTGCGCGTCGCACTGTGGGCGATTAGAACACCGATATGCGCGAGAAGTAGCTCAAGTTACTTCTTCTACGGCTGTGACTTAAGATCAAAATGCGCGTCTTCGATATGTTTTCCTGCAGATCACTAAATTCATCTTTCACAAACCTGTGATCCAGTTTTTGTATTTCCTCGGTCCCTCCAAACTTAAATACAGTTTTTTTTCTTTTGCAAAAGTTGTCTGGGTTTCGCTGGTTTACCGGGGGGGAGAGGAGGGTTTATGACGATCACGTGGTCTAATTTGGAGCGAGCGGGAGCTTGCGGTTTGCGTAAGTTCATCGACTCAGTAATTAAGGGAAGATGCTCCTTAGACCTCCAGCAGAGAGCATCATAATTCTCTACCGTACAGTGTGATGGTAGTCATCAATCTCCTTCAGTTAATGAAATGGTAAATTTTAATGGGTGCTCTAGTTTGGCCAGGATGATTAATCTCCACGATAATTGTAATCTGCTGCTGTTGGGCGAATACGGAACACTTTTTTGTTTGCTTTTTGGTTGTAGGTGGGTAGTCGAAATAAAAAAAACATTGCTTAATGCTGGTAATGTAGTCTGAGTTTGTTTATTGGGTCAAAGTGTTGCACAAATTCTGCATTTTTATGGGTATTTAAGAAGATAAATCAAAATAATGACAAAATACTCCTTTATCTCTTACTGTGAAACAAATGTTCAGGCGTGCTCCTTTCCATCTATGTGGTTTACGGCTTCAGGCTAGTGATAACATTTGACAGAACGTGTGTTTCATTTCAGTTGTTCAGTTTTCTAGCAGTTTTACGATAAATTGGCAAGTCAGACGACTGCTTTCTCCACTTGTACTTGCTTTTCAAAACTCCTGCAAGAGGATTGCATTAATCGTATAATATTGGGTTAGAAAGTCCACCTTATTATACCTGAATTTGGGTTTAATGAGCCAGCATGTTTCCTGGTCTACAGTTGATAAGGGGGTACAATGCACCTGCCAGGGTGAAGCTCTACATTGGGTAAGAGGTATTTTAGGCTGACCTGGTTTGGGATCTATGGTGTCAAAGATGTACAGGAAGTCGGCATGTGTATATTTATTATCCTGTATTACGCTACATTACACTGACAATCTTAACGGGTGTTTCAAATTAGCATCGGCTATAAACACTGTGATAATTGCATTTGGATAACTGCTCTCAGTTCATCTACGTATGATGCATCAATTTCAATCAAATGATCCATGAATGTGTCATAAATATTCTGTGACAAGAGTTTGAAGTGTGTGTGTGTAGGGGTGGTCAGACTAGAGCAGTGTGTCACAAGTGCAGACAGGAAGACCAGCTGCTCGAGCATATGTGAGGTGCTGGCTGCCGACCTAACGTCCTGCTGCGCTGGTTTTTGGCAGGCCGCGCATCTCTGGGCCTTTCTCGATGGTTTGTGAGAATGTTCTGTGTACTGTGTGCAAGAGACTCTTTCAACAGGAGCTATGCTGTATAAAACTCTGTAAAGGAAACCAGCGTATACTGCACCGCACCTGAGTTAAGGTCTTGTGCTTAGATTCAGGTTCAGAAGTACTTGGAAAGCAGCACAATTTTTATTGTTTGGCTCTGTGTGCCAAATTACTCTTATTACAGCCATTTTTATATATTTTACACAAACCTCCCCACCCCCAGTTTTAGGGACTGGAAAGCAATGTAACACAAGTGTTGGAAGAACGTTCCACTTCATTTCCTCAGAAAAGTCTCGGTTTGGTTTCATGGTGGTGCTTTGGGCTGTTGTCCATCTGCGGTATGAATCGCTGTAGAACGAGTTTTGAAGTGTTTGGCTGAACCTGAGCAGATAATGAAGCCCTACGCTGTTCTGAATTCATTCTGCTCCTCTTGTCAGCAGTCATGATAACAAGGGAACCAGTTTCATTGGCGGCTGCACATGCCCCCGCATGAGCATGCTTCACCGATACGGTGGTGTGCTTTGGGTCACGAGCAGTTCCAACCCTTCTCCATACTCTCTTACACTGATGGGTTTGTTTAGATTTTTCTGCTTGATGATGGCTTGCTCCACTGGTGGTGACAGCTCTTTGGACTTATTGAGAGTTAAGTGCAACAGAAGTAAAAATGCCAATGCCTCACTTGAAATAAACGCTTGACCTTTCACCTGTGTCCATGTAAATTACGGCCCACTTGTATAAAGTGGTGTTATTTCCACACCTTTCATTCACTTTGGATGTAAATACCATCACACAAAATCTGAACGTCTGCAATTTCACAAGTTACATTAAATACAGAATTACGGCCCTTTGGGCGCTGAAATATAAATGAAATGTGTCGGCTTTTTACCAAGAAAGGGGATGACGATGGTGACAAACTACTTCAGTATGCTCTGCAAAATTTTCTGTGTCACTCCTCGGTTAAGACCTTGAGATTTATGCTGGGGGATCTACCTGTTTTGTTGAACAGTCGGTGCACGCATGCTCTCAGCTTGGGAGTGAAGATAAAAGCCTGAAACCATTAAAAATGGTGTTATGATCAGTCCTTATTTCTGGGGTAGCCTATAGTCCTGTGGTGTGCACACTTGACTGGCATTCAGAAGGGTTGTTCTTCAGGCATTATTCTAGTCACAATATGATTGGTGCAGGTGTCAGGCCCTTGACCCCATATTGCACTTGGCCAGCAGATAAGCTGCTGCTTGCTCTAATCAACTATAAGTCACTTTGGGTAAAAACATCTGCTAAATAACTAAACTAATGTAATGGACCAGATCTCTAGGTCTAAAGATGAATTAAAACAGAATTAAAACAGTTCCACTAGCTGCGCCTCCTTCTCTGGGACCTGGATTACAAAGCCGGACAAATGAGTCGGCCAGATAGCGTGAGTCAGATTTGCAACATCCTCGTTTTTAAACCATGTCAATGTTCTTGACTTGGCCCCAGTTGTTCATGCAGGGGGCTGTTTTTTCCCCAAGTCTATGGAAGTACAGCTTTAAACAGCCGCAATCCTGAAGATCTACCATCTACCTGTGTTCATCTCAACCCTGACCTGGAACATCTGACTCTGAACTGGCTGCTCAAAAAGATCTGTAGCTGTTGATTGAGCTGAGCTTTATTAGGGTTGGGTTGAAAACCTACAGGTTGGTAGATCTCCAGGAACAGGGCTGGTTTGACTGCTCAAGTGTATTATTTCCCCTTCTGCATGGCTTTCTTATGAGCTCATTATGGCCGTTATTGAGTTTCAGTTGCAAAGTTTGAATTTGCATAACTTCAGCTGAGGAGTGGTGTAGATTCCAAGCCAAGAAAATTGAACCCGCTGAAAAATCTCGAGAGGGTAGAGTCTTGTACCACATGACCTTGATAACCTCTCCTGTCCTGCTTTCCCCTGCTGTATATCGCAGACTGTGACCTCTGTTTCAGGCGACTAAGACCTGGCAAAGCTAACGTATGCAGCGCGAGCGCGGCAGCATATGGTGTCTCGCTGTGCCACAGCAGGTGCGTCAAGCTGGACAGGAAGTGAGACTGCCTGACTTCCTTTTCTCAGAATGACATCATCTATTCCGCAGTTGGCTCGAGAGGCAGTTTCACCTGAAAGTCTGGGGCGGTGCCAGGTGCTTCTGTTTGCATAATCTCCGCGAGCGTGACTCCGGAGTATCTGTTCGCCTCTCTCTTTCACTTCATTTGAATGCTTTTCCACCGCCCGTCCCGGAGAGCAGTTTTATTTAATCTTCTGTCGTCAGGCAGGACATCGAGTGCCGTCCACTTTGCGTAGGAGTTGCTGTGATGTAACCAGCTGTCGATTTTTCCGAAAAATACTCCTCTATTGTCCAAGTAGCACACTAGTTTAAACAATTGGCAAGCAGAGAGCAAATGGATGTGAACAATACATTGAGTGTACATTTTCTTGTTTGAAAACAACAGCAATTTTATTGTATTTACTTATTTATTTATTATTAAGTTGGCAATGATCTGAAAAAAGTAATGGGGTCTTGGTTTGACTGCAAGAGCTGTTTTTTATTTTGTTTTTTTTTTCCTCTGACAGTTCCTGTCGATAATCAGGGCATTTTCTCGATCCATGCTTTGAGGGCCAGGACCTGAGTAGTTCATAGGGGAAACACTAATTTCTTGTGTGCTGCCTCGCATGTGGATATTCCCATTTAACAAGCATTTGCTTGAGACTTCCTCGTCTCGATCAGTCACGATACCTTGTGAACCTGATCTGAATGGAAGGAGGCTTTTGATGGAAGCGGACACGATTGCGCTCAGGCCGGTGTGTTTGGGGAATTTCCCCCTTTAGTGAGCCCAATATTATATTAATGAATAGGGTGATACACTTAAACTGCATTAAACTAAGCGATGGGTCCTGCTGGACTGTGGTTTCTGCTGCTTTTTGTGAATTTTTATTTTTTTGTTTTTGTCTGTCAGCATTCTGTTTAAGCCAATTAGTGACTTAATCTAATTGAACTGCAGAAACGGCACAAGCCAGCAGCACCGCAGGCTCCTGGATTTCAGTTTGGAATCCGTGGTTGAAGCGCACACACACACACACACACACACACACACACAGATGCGTGTGTGCTTGCGTGGCTATCCTTATGAGGACAGTGCATTTGCATTCATTCGTTGTGGACAGCCTTAACCTAACCCTGACCATAACCAAATAGCACTTAACCCTTTCTTCAGCCTAAACTGAATTCACTTGTGACCGCTGACCTTAGCTAGGACCTCAGAAATTAAGGTTTGCTTAATTAGGACTGGGCTATGGTCCCCATGAGGGGTACTAGTCCCCGACAAGGTCAGTGTTTATGCTGGAAAAGGTCCCCAATTGGTAATGAAAACGCGCACGCGCACACACACGCACGCATACACGCGCACACACACGCACGCATACACGCGCACACACACACTTTCGTCTGACTGTGTCTCCAATGTATGCACTCATGGACATGCAGACCACACACACCCTCTCATGTTCAGTAATGTATTGACAAATGTATTGCCAGTGCTCATGTTATTAGACTACCATTGCAGCTTAATGATGATAATAACAACAACAATAATAATTATAATGATAATAATAAAACTAATGATATTGCACACCACATACGCAAATAATTATCATTAATAATTGGGGAAAAAAGATGACTGGTCCTTTTCCCTAGTCCTGCTCACATACCTGTGATTTCCTGTCTGTGGTAAATTCCTCCAGAGGCAGAAACCTGTGATTTCCTGTCTCTGCTGCAGGAAGACTATCAGTGAGGTGTCGAATGGAGGATGAAGATGACGAGGTATCCCGGCCTGTGGCACGATGCTGGGGCGCCCCCTTCAGGGAGGTGAAGTATGTGGACGTGGGCACACAGACGCCGTGGCTGACACTGGGCCGGTCGCCGCGGGAGGGCCTGCTGCCCTGCAGTGGGTACGAGGTGCCGCGCAGGCTGTTCTATGGTGAGCAGGGCAGTGTGGGTGCATCAGCTCCCCCTGGGGGTGGAAATGCAGTAAGGCAGTCTGGTACTTTACTCTACTGCTACAGCAACTGCCTGCTGAACAGAACCCACAAAGTTCTTATCCTCCTCTGTGAACGAGCTTTAAATTTCCCTTTTGCATTTTCACTTGGGAATGTAGGCAAAGACATATAAAGTGCAGCTAAAAAGTTTGGAATTTGTCTTTTAAGTAGTTTTATGCAATAGAAATGTCTGCGTGACGTTAAATTATATGGCATAAACTCGTTTATTTTTTGTTGTTTTATTTATTGTTTCAAGAATTTGGGGAAAGCAAAGATGAATTACAATGATTTATTTTCGTGATTTGTCTGCAAAGTATCCGTCATGAGATTCTGTGCTGTGCAGATCTTGGGCATTCAGAATGTTAATTTTTACGATGGTATCATTCCCAATGATTTCGCACTTGGGCTGTTTCTTGGAATCTGCGCTGCTGAAGGCGGGCACACGTCACAAACTGTATGATCAAGGTGACTCCACAGCTGCTCTTTGGGGTTCAAATCAGGTGACTGAGCCGCCACATTTACAGCGAGCGACTGTCGAGTTTGGATTTCTGTATTGGGCTTTTTCCTGACAAGGACACAAGGTGTCTTCAGTTTAATCTATGTGAACGTCTGTAGTGACTGATTCCACCATATTGAGCAGTAGTGGATACACACTTGCTCACTTACTGACTCATACACTCACTTTTCTCAGTGCTCGTCCGCTCATATTTCACTTCTTGCATTTTTACAAACCCAATTAAGGCATTTGTCGTAGCTGCTTACTGTAGCAACACAATAAGATTCGTTTCACCCACCAATCAGCTAGCTTTAGTATAGCCCATGATGTCACAAGGTTCTGACGATGGCAATGTTTTGGTTTGAAGGTCTTCTCTCTTCATTGCCTTCAAAATGAGCGCTAATCTCATTTCAAATCGCTGCGTAGCCTTGCAAGAGAAAGCAATGAAAAATGTATGCGGTAGATTTTAAATATTTTAGTGGTTTAGGTACTTTTTTCTTCTAAAAGCTCCATCTTGGTTTTCCCTGAGAGCGCAGCCCCGTCAGCCGCTTTCGTTTCTCGACCGCCGCGGTGAAACCCGCCCGTTTAGCATTATTCAGGCGTAATTGCCTCCGACTTGTGACAGATCAAAGTGAGATCACTGCATACTCTGCCTCCTCCAATGAAAAAAGGATTACCGTCCCCCCCTCACTCCCCCCCCCTCCCCTGAAAAGTGTTCACAGCCCATGGAGCTCAGAGACTGTGATTATCACTGGAGGACAAAGCCACTTATGTTACTATTGCTACGACGACAAAGCAATTAGCCTTTTGCTTCCTGTTAAAACAAAAGCGAATGCTACTGGTCCTTTCACATCTTCTTCTGTGCGAGAGCTAAATGCTGTCTTCTGATTGTTCTGCTCCACATGAAACGAACACCCAGTATTAATATTTTACTCTAGAGTGTTGCTGTTTTGGTGCAGAACTTAACAATATTTTTTCTGTTACACAATGCGTGATCGTGCATTTTTTTTTTTTTTTTTACTGTTGGGTCTTGTGTTAGCTTGAGTTTTATGTATTGTGCATTTCTGTTCTTGACACAGTGACCAGGTGGTTCTGATCTAGTTGCCTGGGGTAATGGGATAAGGCCTAAAATTAATATCAAAAGATAGTTTGAATTTTGGATGATTAAAATATGCATTGGTGTCGTTTTTTTTCTCCTAATTTTAACAGAGAAATGTCCAGCCATGTTTACCTGGTACAATAAATTGCTGCGATGCTCTAATGCTGACATCGACATTTCTTTCTTTGACATTTTGGCACACACACACACATATATATATATATATATATATATATATATAGTGGTATATTGTCTGTACCGATACATCGCCCCCACTCCTAACATAGACTGCTTATCTCTAGTGAGAAATGCCACTGTGCCCATTTTAAATGAAATTGTTTTCGGTTCGACACGTGCAGCAGCGGGTGGAAACAGTTTTGAAACTGCCGTTTCCTGCTGAAATGCGTGGCGTCTCGGGGTCAGAAACTGCAGTTTCCCTCTGAAATCGAGAGGATCTGTTTGTTATTCATGATAGTTTCCATTTGAGATAAAATGGAGAGAAACTGCTAGAACTCTCGGGGATAAAGTTCTTTTGTGGGTCGGAAGGGTACTGTGGAAATGTTACAGGAAAGAGGAAGTGTTTTGCACAGAGGAAATATGCGGGAATAGGGCTGCGGTGTGTTTGGGTGGAGAGATGTGTTGGGGCACAGGGTACATAAGAAGGATGTTTGGAGGGTGGGCCGTACTCAGGGAGGTCGTGCTCTGGTTCAAAGTGCTGTAGTTTCATTCTTTCTTTTCTCTGACACAGGTAATGCCGGCTTCAGACTACATTTCCCAGCACTCTTTGAGCACGTCGGAGGGCGGGAGATGGACTGGAGGCGGGACCAAATCCTCGACCAGGATCAGCGGTTGGAGCAGGATCAGCGGGAAGAGCTGCAGGATCAGCCAGAGTTGAGCTCCGAGGTTCGGATTGGCCGAAATCTCCAGCTGATTGGGGACCAGTTTCACCAAGAGCGCGTCCAGCTGGTAAGGGCCCAACAAGGGTCGAATCTCAGGACCCAACAGTCTCTCCTTTCTCTTAGCCTGGGAATCAGGAGTTAAGACTTATGGTCAGGCCAATGGACACAGTGCTGTGGTTACAACTAAACATAGAGCTGCGGCTAATTATGGGTTCTGTCTCATTGGCCAGGAGGCTTCCTGTCACCTCGGTACCCAGAGAGGACTCTTCCTTAATAGGAACTAGTTGTTCAAAAGTTTTATTGAAATGAAGTACTCTAACCGCAAGCATCAGAAGGTTAGCACAGCTTACTCTGCGCAATGGTATCAGCAGTTTTCATTAGTTTGCTGTCGGTCTAGTTTGTGGAGGTTCTGAGCACCGAAAACCTTGGAGCAAAGTTCTAATTCAACATCCTTTCCAACAAAACATCTGCACAGGCAAGTTATTGCTTTAAAGACCATCTGAAGTAAATTCAAAGATAAAATAATACATGCCACTTATGAAAAACATAACATTTTCTTGTGTTTGTAATCCAACTAGCTAGACCTGCGTGCGCTGCAAGGCATTATGGGATTTGCTCCGCTGTGTTGGAACAACTTATCTCAGGTGTTTAACTATTAATGGGGCCTGTCTTTGGGAGGGAGGGCTGGTAACTTTTCTTTGTTATGTTTGCGCTGATTTTGTTGTGATTTTATTGTTGTGTGCCGGTATCATGGGTACGATTTGTGAAACGGGCAAGGCCATTTCTCTGGGTGGGGTTATAAATTTTAGATGAACTTTGCTGTGCCAGGATTGTGAATTGGTGCTCTGTGTGTGTGCATGTGTGTGTGTGTGTGTGTGTGTGTGTGTGTGTGGGGCGTGTTTGTTTTTAGAGTGGGTGAGGGCAGTGCTTCGACTCAGTCAGTTGGGCGAAACAGGAAAGGAAGTCGGTATTTTAATTTAAGGCCACCCACGGGCAACATCGCTCTGGTTCCCCATGGAAACACACATCTGAACTGCACCCAATTAGGACATGAGACACAGAACTCCATCGCATTGAGCTATAAAGTCAAACATATAGGTTTATAACAAAAGGAAAAAAAAAAAAAAAAACTTTCACACCACAGATGGCTGGGTGCTAGAATTTAGCCATCTGTGCCGGTAAAGGAAGAAGTATTTGTTGAAGTGTTTTGACCCTTATTAATGTATAAGTTACTTGGCCTAAACTATGTGGACACCCGCTCATCCCAAAATGTCAAAATATGGATGTTAATATGGAGTTTGGTCCCTCCTTTTAGTGCTATAACAACACCCACTCTTTGGGGAAGGGTTTCCTCAAGATGTTAGAACATTGCTGCCGAGGTTTGCTTCCATGCCAGCTCAAAAAGTACTTTTGAAGTTGGATGGATAATGATGTTGGGCAGTTAAGTCTTGTCTGTTTTTGGTTTTTAGCTGATCTTAACACTGTTAGATGGGCAGACCTCTGCACAGCCTGGTCTGGTCTTTCTCTGATCTCCACAAACCATGTTCAACCCTCACGTTCTTCATGGGGGCAGTGTCCTCCTGAAACACGAAGGGCTTCTCCACAAACTGCAGCGTCTCGAATATTGGCTCTGGATTGGCCAGAAGGCTACATGGGCCTGTGGAGACATATGCTTGTCAGCTTCGGGGCTCCATTGGGGGTAGGAATTCCCGCCGGAGCTCTCTCGCTCTTCGCCCGCGAGTCTCAGTCGGCGCATTGCGTGCCAAGTTTCTAAATGACGTTTCGGCTGTCTGGATCCACCGGGACTAGCTGGCCCACTGGGATCCGCTCTTGCTGCCTGCCCTGTCTGGATGGTGGTCCGCTCCTGGGAGCTGTTAGCTGTTGAGAGAAGATTGAAAAGCGTTGGTTAGGCTTCCTTTAGCGGGCCGGAGACACCAGGGAACATGTTTTGTTATACCTGAGGTAGAGCACTTTAAGTTGACTAAATTACCTTTGGTTAGCCGCTTGGTTCAACCCATAAAGTATGAGTCACCTCTGTATATAAATTCTAGTGGTTTTGGTATATTTTATCTGTGATTCACAATTTAGATAAAATTCACTTATTTTAAAGCACATTGTAAAAGGCTTAGTTGTATGTTCTGATACCAGAGGGACTGTGTTCAAGCCAAAGTAAACTGATAATGTCAAAATTTTGAAATGTAAAGGTTTGTGCATCAATCTTGCCGTGAACTGAAGCGCATCGTTGCTCTTGGCGGCCCTGTGCCGTTTGTAAAAGTAAGGAAAATGAAGGGGGGGGGAGAAACAGAACTGAGTTTTGCGAAAGCTGACGCTCTTGTACTTTGCAAACTGCGTAAGTCACCCAGGATGAGAACAGCTGCCAAGTAAACAAGTAATAAAAATAAGAGGCATATCTGAGCGGAGCCCGTGTGCGGCGGGACCCAGGCCAGCTGAGGCTTATGCAACACAATGCAACTCCCGGCTCGCGCGCGGCGGAACGCCGACCAGCTTAATAAAAGTGAATTTAATGATGCAAACAGTCTGATTCCCAATCGCATGTGTGCAGTTGTTGTGTCTGGTGGAATATGACAGGCTTTTGAGCGTTTCTCTCCTGCAGAGGACGAGGAGAGGAAGGTTCCTTGTCAAGGTAGCAATTAGCGGAGTAACGAAACGTGCGGGGCCTAAAAAAGATGCCGGTGCGGAGCTGTCTCGATCGCGCGTACGCCTCACTTTCGTCTGTTTTCAAAGTTTCCGATGACCCAGAAACGTCCGTGATGATTTTTCTCTATTCTCTGTCAGATGTGATGCAGTAATTGTTTCGTAACTCCAGGAGTGAAAAATGAAATTTGATTGTAATGGTGTGGTACTATGATGCTGCTTCAGGTGTTATTTAAGTTAGCATTTGGCTGAACCCTTCAGTGAGGACATCTTGCTTGTAAATGTTAGCTGTATAATTTCAGTACCCTGGGAGCCGTCCTGATGTTTGCTGATATTTGTTGAGGCAAAGAATATAATAATTCAAGAAATGAGTGACATTAGCATTTTTTAAACTATCGGTTTGGATAATTGGGTTGGCAGAGTGTTGCGTTGGGTCCCAGATAGTCCGTATTTTCACAAGCACATGCTAATATCTGTGTTTTAATTGGTCCCTTTGAGGTAATCAACTTAAAAACCGGGCCTCGTTCTTAACCCTATAAAACCGATGGACCCGTATATGGATCCGTCAAATGCAGCTGCTGTATTCAAACCGTGGAACATCGGGCCTGTTTTAAATGCTGGTGGAGATTTCAATCGTACCCCTGCCGGTGCTTGTGAACTCTTAACCTTCTCCGTCTCTTCCTGCCTCAGTACCAGAGAACTCAAAGGAACCAGAGGGCTGGCTGGTGGCAGCTGGTGATGAGCGTCTTCTACCTGCTGTTCCACAGAGGGGGCGTGGCTCACCGCCAGAGGGGTGTGCTGAGGTGAGAAGGCCCCACCCACTCCCTTTTGGCTCCGCCCTCTGATATGGGACTGGACTTCAGCTGGCACTGTGAGATCGGACACGAGTCGGGATTTGGAAAAAAAAAACGAAACTAATATGGAGGCAGTCCCTGCTGGACAGAGGCTGATTTATCAAAAAAAAAAATTTTTTTTTTATTTTTGCTTTTTTCTTCTTTTTTTTTTTTTTTTGAAGAAGCCATTTTGAGATTTCTTGTTTACTGGAATGTTTAGGAGAATATTTTGTACATTTCTGTTTGGTCTGTAAAGATGTTCAATCATGCTGAGATTGCCTTATTGTCTGGGAGAAATGAGGCGGGGTGTCAAGCGGTGGAAATTCACGCTGCGACGCCGAGGGGCTCTTTCCGGAATGTTCTCAGGCGTACAGTGACTTTAACAATGGACACTTTTCCAAAGAGCCGCTTTCTACGAACAAATCTGTGAATCCTGCAACCTCGATCATTCCTGTCAGGTTTATTTTTCCAGTTACTCCTGTCAGGTTTATTTTACTTGATACAATTCCATGCACTCCGAAGAGATCCATTTTATTGTATTTATAAAAAGACAAATTCTTTGTGCTATTTATAGAGATATTTATCCACATCCTCTTTTTAGAAGTGTCATGTCTTGCTCGCAGGTTTTAATGATCCGGTCATGTGAAGTAATTTTTTTGTACATGCTGAAGAATATTCTGGAAATACATCCACAGATTTTAAGAAACTTTTATGCTTTTATCTGAAAATTGTGTATATTATGTGTAAGCAAGTGTCTCTTCAGTTTCAATTTTGTAATTCAAAAACGGTCACTCCGGTGGTTCTCAAAATGGAGGGCGTGGATGTTCAGCACACCTAATGTTGCAAGAATATGATTCATATGGTGACATAAACGAACGAAAGTGCTCTGATGCTAGAAAGGCTATTTTGCTAATCTGAATTGACCAACTTTTTATTGACTGATTAAAATGAAATCCAGTTTTGCTGGGGTGGGGGCAGGAACTTTTTTTTGACTTTTGAAGGGTGCTGTGAGGGAAAAAGTTTGAGAACCACCGAGTTACTCTATGAAGTTGCTCTTGTGAAGAGGTCAGTTTTTTTAGACATTGTTGGCTTTGTATGCAGGTATCATTGAATAGAAACCTCATTTTATAACGATTTGAGGCTCAATACTTCACTTTAAACGGTCTGAGCTGGATCAGCTGTGAACTCGGCCTGATGAGATTATGTGTGCGTAAAAGATCTAGCTGGGAAACAATCACTTGATTATGTATCTCATGCCCAATCAGCATGCAGGAGAGTGCTTATTGGCCAGTAAGGGATGAGTCTATCCAATGACAACAAGCAGGGCTCCTCCCCTTGGTCTTTAGAGTTACACTGATAAACTTAAGATGTGTCAATCTTCATATGTATTTTAGTTTAGTTTAGCCTTTTGTTCATTTGCTTTTTTTTTTTTAATTGGCTAAATTAGGCAAAAATATTGCCAATGCTGTGAAGTAGTTTGACTCTTGGGTAAGGAAAGGTGTAAGAATGTGTAATTTGTGAAGCTTACGGTAACTTTAAACGAGCTTATATTTTCTACTTTTCTAAAAAAAAAATAATAACCTCGCAGCAAGGTAAAGAATACTGTTTGAGACATGCTTTTTTTTTGGGGGGGTTGTGGTCATCACTGATGAGTGGCTCTATAAGTTATGTTAATGTTGGAGGCTAACTGGTGCTCTGCGATACTGTTTGCACTATTTCCTGTTGTGTGTAGATAGACTTTACACCAGGTAATCGCTTTTTTACAATCAGTACTCCAGTGAGGAAAATGTAGAAGACAAATCAGTGGGTGGCGAAAAGAAATAAAGTTTTTCTTGCTGCACAAGACAATCGCCTGTCTGGTGACACAGGACTACCAGGCTGTCTGAAAACAGATGTTTGTGTGGCTATTAACATCACTCAGCTTGACACAATTTAATTAAGAAAAGTTAATGAGCACTGCCTTTCAGGCTTGAGTTTGTACTTGATAAGAGGGATTAAAGTACTGAGTTTCAGATGTTTGAAAACCATTAGAATGGAAAGGGAAATTTGTTCCAGTCGATCAGTCGGTACGAATGAAGATGCTGAAGTTTTATTTACTTTGTTGCATTTGTTGTGATAATTTTCACTTTTGTTTGCATTGTGTGAGCGACTATTCAATACCAGGCAAATGCAGTGCTGTCGCTACCTTTGATTATTATTTGTATGGCTGCATTCACCAGTGTTTTTCCGTCTGTGTCAGATCGCATTCAAAAGGAATGTGACCTGACAACAGAAGGTTTAAATGTTCAAGAACAACATTCTTGTTCTTGTCTGTAACCATTTTTTTTCATATTAAAAAAGGCTAATTTTGCTGTTTGATATTTGCAAATTCGGTGGTATTATTGATTTCTTTGGGCAGTCTTCACCCTCCAGATGTCCCATTGTCGCTTTATCTTCTTTTGTCTTTATCATGCTATTTTGGTTCATTTGGAATGGAATTCTGGGACTTGGAGTGTAAAAGCAAAGTTTTGTAACCACCAGTGACCACAGGGTGTCGCTAAGTCCACCATAACTAGAAAAAGAGGATGCACCCTTTCGCAAGAACGCATTCTGATCCCTTGCATTTTGGCTTTTACAAATGGAATTTGTACAAGTCAGTTTTTTATTTTAATAATCTAAATATTTTTGAAGAGATTTCTCCAATGGCCTATCTGAGCCCTTCTGCCTGCCTTATTGGTCAGGAAACGTACATTTGGGCCTCATTCGTATTGACGTTCCTGAGAGCGAATGATGCATAGGAATAGCATTTAGCTGGTGATGCAACGTGACAGACGAACACAGACCTAAACTTGTGGGTTACTATTGAACTGGAAGTCTGTTGGAAAACTGGGCAACGCTTTACTATGAGGTTCACATGAATTGGCATTAACTATTTTTTTTTTTTTAATTTGCTGGCTTCTTAAAAGTTTCTTAAAAGCCTGTGCATCATTAATGTAAACAATTACTTTAGTTAGCGCCAACTTACAAAGGATTTGAAGAACCAGCCAATGTATTTTTTTTTTAATAGCTGACTAATTATGAGTTTATACTATGATTTGCTAATGCATGAATAATTTACAAATAAATGAACTAATAATGTTATTTTTATGCTCAATTGAAGTGCTTGTACATTTTTTATGCTCAATTAAAGTGCTTGTACGTCATAAACTTGCACAAACAACTGCAATAGTTAAAGTTGGTTCCTGTGACCTTGTAAAGCGATAAAAACTGGTGGAGGGTCTTTCTTGAAAATTTCTCTTATTCTCTGTGTAAAAGTTTTCTTGGCATTGAATTTCGAGTAGAACGAATCTTTTCTTCACTGGCTGAAAGTTTCACTGTGAAATTTACTGCGACTTCGGTGGCTCACTGTTTCCTGAAACAACCTCAGGAGGCATCCTGTAAAAAAAAAAAAAAAAAAATGAAATAAAATAATAAATTCTCTGGGAAAATAACTTGCCATGTAAGCTACAGTTCAGTGAATCCCGCCGGAACATGGCAGAATCAAAGTTGGTGTTATTTCCAAACCGTCGAAGCTTTTGCTTTGGAATTTTTTCTACCTGGTGTATTTTCAGTTCTAACAAGCAGCGAATTCTGTCAGTGATGCTCATAAATCAAATGCTGTGATTTGTACTTCAAAGACAACCTTACTATACAACTGGTGAAGAATAATGAAAAATATTTGCAAGTGATGTTAATGTAATTTTTTTTTTTTTTTTTTTGGAGGGCAACTGTAAATATGGATAAACGGTCAACATCTTTCCTGCAAAAGCCCGAAGCAGAATCTTACATGTCCGTCCAAACTGAGGGCTGTGATGCTAATCTTCTTGATGGCATTAAGATTATTTTTCTTTGAATTATAAATTATGAAACTGTCCAAGTGGCCATTTCTCTGGATCCTGTCAAATTGTGAGTTGCCTTAATGTTTCCATTGACCACAGGGCTAAGTTACGAGACGAAACAAAGGGTGCCAGTGCGTTTGAAATTAAAGAGCAGTTCAGTGGAGATCATTGGCGTTTGGAATGAGGACAGCCAGCAGGTGATTTTGCTCTTTCCTGTTAGTTAATAACACTGGGAAGTGTTCCCTGTCTTACTCTTTGTTTTTTGCCATCCTTGAGTTGGCCACTATGGACTGTAATTTTTCAACTGCTGGTTTTATGTGAGCCAACATGGTGCCCAGTGTTGTTGGGTTGTAAAGGTCGTCTGGAGGTCCATTTGACCACTGAGCCAATCAAATTTCATAAGAGAAGAGCCAACTTTTTTTCTAAATGCGCAAGCCATCAGTGTCTTGAAATTTTGTTCAGTTTTGTTCCTCTTTTACAGGAAGGAATTTTTCTATGGAAATGGTTTTCTATTGAAAGTGTAAAGAAATTAATCAACCTGTCAGTTTTTACAGCAGAAGCAGAAAAAAAACCTGCCATCATATCATGCAAACTGTTTTTGTAAATTTTGCATTTTGAAAGTTTTTTGCAGAAGTGAAGACTTTTTGTAAAGATACTGCATTTGATCTTTAAAATCTTTCTTATTGTGGCAATTTAGCTCTCACCCCCACAGAGAGTTTTAATTGGGATGGGAATGAAAGACTGATATTACATCCATCCATCCTGTAAGGGGGTCAAATGTAATGTAGATTAATTTAAACTGGACACTTTCTTTGTAAAATGCGAAACTGAAGACTGGAACTTTGTTTCGTCCTCTGCACTGTTCACTGACCGCGGAGAGCGATGACGTTAAAACGCCTCCGTTACTTTGGACACAAACGAGGCTTAATGATGACTCGTTCTCTGTATCTTCAGAAGAAAACAAAAAATTGTACCTGTGTAACCTTGGCGGTGTGCTTGAGACTGTTACCCAAATATTAAGTGTTTAGTTGGAACAGAAGAGGCGAAGAGGGGTGACCTTGTTTTTTGGTGCAATATGCAGTACATGAGAACTTGCCTCTACACTTACATTTTCATTGTAAAATTGGTACTTTTTTATTAAAAAGCAACCTTATGTAAGTCGTTGAGCTGTGGTTGACTTTTTTGTTCATTTATTGAATAGTTAATAGCTTAAATAATGGGACTGCAGTCTTTAAGTGTTTGCCGGCAGCCAGTCACAAAAAAAGCTTAGCCGTGCGGACAATTTAAAGGCCCTGAACTTTTGTCTTCACTCTTGCAGGTGGTAAACAGACCTGAGATTTGAGCATAATGAGAACATTGTGGGCATTTCCTTGCTGGAGGTTATTGCGGATGGTTGTTAAATGTTGTGTACTTTGAATAGGCGCAAATTAGTGGCCTTCAAGAACAAAAACACTGAAGAGCAAAGGAGAGACTTAAAGCAAATGATGATAAATTGGCATCAGCCTGTTTTGCTCATAGCCAGCTTTAGCTAAATGGAGAGGGAGATAAATAGACAAACTCATTGACCCTGGGCCCAGTATAATCGCATAATTTTACTTACTTCCTGTCTTTTCTTCCTGTTGGGGAAACTTCTGATTCATATTTCCTAACTCTCTTAATGGATCGGAAAGTCCTTTACAATGAGGAACCTCGATGGTTGCCAGGTCCAACTCATGAAACTATATGGAAAATAATCCACAGGAATTGGCCCCCCTGGTTTGCATCCCATAAACAAAATGGATGTTTTCCAAATTTGTGAGAATACAGATGCCAGGTTTTCCTTCTTAACCTGTGTTAAAATCAAGGGTGTTATGTAAGGGGAGGATGTGCTGTATAAATGTAACATCAATGGAAAAAATAAAACTTACTCCAGCGGCTGACTGTTTCAGTTGCTCTGTCCTGCCCAATAATAAACTGTCACACTGTTGGCTGAAATTAATGCTTTTCATTGAATGAAAGCCAGACCGACCCAGCATTTTAGAATAATCCAGTCCATTTGTCGTCTGAGGAATTATGTAAGTCTGAGGGGTTCTTTCAAGCAAAAAAGTGACAACAGATGAAGGATTTTGTTAGGTGGCTCCATTCAAGACCTGTAAATTGAATTGGATAACATGAAGAAGCAGAACGCTGGGACTCCAGGCTTGGAGTGTGTCCTCTTTTGATGAAGGTGAAATTAGAAGTGAAATCCCTTTGATTTAGTTGAAAAGAAAATCATTTGCAATCACTGAAGAGTTGGGCTATCATCAGCAGGGTGCCCTGGGCTGGTACCAGTGTGATTCTTCCCCTGTGCGGGCCTGGAACAGACGGAATATACACCTGATCTCCCACCTGTCCTCAGGTCATAAAGAGCACTGAGAAAATTGATTGACTGATGAAATGTTGAGATGGTGGTGCAGCCGCCACACAGGGTTCGTGGGTTCGAATCCGGCCTGGGGCCTCTCGGTGAGGAGTTTGCATGTGAGTTTGCATCTCCTCGTGTTCGCGTGCGTTTCCTCCTACAGTCCAAAGACACCCATGCCAGGGTAATTGGAGACTCTAAATTGCCCATAAGTATGAGAATGTGTGTGTGTGTGTGTGTCTGTGAACGGTGTATGAATGATGTGTGTGTGCCTTGTGATGGATTGGCGAGCTTTCCAGGGTGAGTGTCTGCTTTTTCACCATGGTCAGCTGGGATAGGCTCCAGCTCCCCCGTAACCCAAGTGCGGAAGGAACGGTGTAGATAATGGATGGATCACTATCCACCACCTCTGGCTTCGGGCGAGTTTCATGCAGGAGAGCAATGGAACATGTCTGTGAAAAGTCCACAAAGATTTTCTCCTGAAAAGCCCTTGAGTCTGGGACATTTGCTTGCTTAGAATTTTACTGAGGAGCACCCAGATGGCCAGCAGGAGGCGCGTAAGCATCAGATAATGCTCACCTAAACCAACTGTATCCCTCCCATATCCCACAACAGCACAAAGCCACAGTCTGCACTGGCAGAGCTAGATTTGATCCTGTCTCCACGGTGGTCACTTTAGCACAGCAATGCGGCGCCTATATCGAGTTAGCTAACCCTGCAGCCTGGTCAGGTACACCAGCCCCGCTCCTGGAGTACCTGTGCTCTACATGTTTTACATGCGTCCCTGATTTAACACACCTAATTCAGTCTATCAGACTCTCGTCTATCACTTTATGATCTTAACTGGGTGTATCAGATGGAGTAGACACAGATAATGAGCAGGCCAGGGGTACTTCAGGAGAAAGGTTAGGAAACTGAGTTCATTGCCTATGACTATGGAAGGCACTGACCGCTGAACTGGAGCTGGTTCCTAGGTGCTGTACTTTTGGTGCCCATAGCCCCCAAGTAAATCGGATGCGTCAAATCCTGGCCCCCTATGGGGTCCAATTAATTACCCCATGTGGCAATATATTAAAATACCCCAGGGGTTCAATATATAACCTTAATACGCAATTAAAAAAACACTTGGCATAGTTTGTAAAAAAAAAAATCCCTTCGGTCACAGCTTGGAACAGGAAGGAAAGAAGATGATTGACTTATTATCTTAGACTCTTGACAGTCTGATATCCAATGATTTTCTGCCTGGCCGTTGCACTGGGCCTCACATTGTGGGTGTTTTTGTATTTCATTAAGACTGAAATATTGGTTCTCTGACCTGTCATTGAAGATTAATACTGATATAGGGACACTGACTGTTCCTGATAGTAGGTGGGCTGTCATTTCAAAGAATTTTCAGAACATTTTTTTTTTCCACTTAGCTGTGATTAATTAAATAATTTTTGCTATAGCCTGGTAATAATATAAGCAGTGGTAACCTTTTCAGGAGCGTTGGCTGTGGAGATCTGCTACGTTAAACAAAATGACTCCTTATTAATTAGCCTCCAGCCCCTTCTCATATGCAGTCAGAAAAAATACTGATCTTAACTTTTTGTAAATGAAAAACCACCCACCACCGTCGAACCGACCACCATCCGCGTGATGGGAACCATTTTCAGACAGTTTAAAATATCAAACGGCTTCAGTCTGGTTGAAATGCAAAATAAAGTAAATAAAGGCGCACCCACAGCGGGTCCAGTGAACCATAACCTCTATAAACATGAAAATGTCTGCTACACAGAAAGCCAATTTTCCACCCAAACTCGAAAGTAACCACGGGGATTTCCTCTCTGCAAAAAAATGTTGCGTCCGCAGTCCATTTGCCCTCTCGCGCTGAATACGACCAAATATAGGGCAGACTGGAGTCCGATGAGCCGTGGGGACCAGTGAGTCATGTCTCTATTTTGCCTACTTTAAGCAGCTCTGACATCTATTTCTTACAAATATATGATATGACTCATTGGTCCTCATGGATGTTCAGCTCTCTGTCTCCCCTATCTGTGTCTAATTGAGCTGTGTTGGGATGTTTATCTTCTGCCTCCTTAAAACACCACCCAAAGGATTTTTGTTACTTCACTGGCTGTTTTTGTTTTTTTAAATTATTATTATCTAGGAATTTGGCTCATTTCCAATGTTCCTGCATTGCTACAAAACATTTTTGTGACAGTATCACTGTAAAAAAGCGCTAAATAAATTGAATTGCATTGAGTATCTCTGATCATCGCTCAGACAACAGCCCAGCCCAGTGCTCTGCGGTTTGAGGTTGCAATTCCCACATGAAATAAATAATCCTGCTTCAATTTTACAGCTTCAGAGCCGTGTGGTCAGAGCTCAGGTAGTAAATCTCTCTAAGACGGGTCGGAAGAAAGCGGACCTGAACCGAGCTGTATTTATGTGTACCGACGGATTCTCTCTCCAATACTATGTTTGCTTTTGTCTTTACAGTGGCTTTAACGCAGAAATACATTAATGCCAGGTGTTCATACCTGGCATTAATGTCGAACCTGGTTGAACAGATCTTGCTGAACCACAATCAAACAAACAACCTGTGGTCCACCACTGCCAAACTCTTCAGGCAGCTTTTTACATTAAAGGGAGAACACCTCCCTTAGTGGCCGAAAAAATTATTAAAAGGGGATTTTCACATACAAAGTGGGGGATCCCCTTATGGAAATATCCTATAGTTATTTCTTAGTAATACTATAATATTTTTTGGCATTACCATAGTGTTACTATAGTTTGCATAGTATAACTAGAGTAGTACTCTAGTAGTAGAGTAGTATGGTCATCACATTATAGCTATAGTATAAGCGCAGTCATGAGATTACTGGTATTAGTCCACAAAACTGTACTGCTGTAACTATATTATCACTATAGAAATACAACATTATGGTGGCAAAAACACCATCATTTACTATAGGGTAACTAGCTTGGAACTATCGTAATTTTTCAGACTTTTACATGGCTGGATTTGAACAGTCAGCTGATAAATTTCATTATTGTTCGCCACTTGGGAGAAAGTGAAACAGCTTTCAATCCAGAAAATTAATGACAAAGAGAGACTGTCCTCGTCTTGGTCCCTGTGGCCAGACATGTGATTTTGTTAGCGAGTAGTAGCAGCATTTATTGACTTGTACTTCCTGGAATAAGAGAAGCAGAGAGCCTGCTGGGAGACCAGAGGAAGAGAGGAGTGCAGGGAGCTGTATATTCAAAAGATGGCAGGCGAGATTAGACGAACGAGGTCCAGGAGCTCCCAGGGCGAATGAGAGCACGGCCAGTGAGTGCACTTCACCGCAAAGGTTGGAGAAAAGCCAAGAAGAAGAGCGTGTGTGTGCCTCTTTAACATCTCCCCACATCAGATTGAAAATCGAGCGACGGGCAGGCGGTTTGCGCTTTGTATGTGCTCCCACATGCATGTGTGTTGGCGCGTTTGGATTGACTGCGTTAACTGTCGGAGAGGCGTGTTGGTTGAGGTTGAATGTTTTGGCAGAAACCTAAGCTCTATAGACCAGGGATCTCCAACCCTGTTCCTGCAGGTTTCTGCTCCAACCCTAATTCAACACATCTGATTCAGCTCATTAGCAGCTCGTCAAGATCTGTAACTGTGGTTTGCTTTGGTTGGAGTGATAACCTTCAGGATGGTAGCTGTCCAGGAACAGGGTTGGAGAGCCCTGCTATGGAGGGAAATCTGCGCCTTGCTACTGTGAAATGGTTGCGTGTGGTTGTGCTTCTTTCATAGTACAGAAATCTCAATACCTCCTTGGTCATGAAGAGGTTTGTTTAGGTTGGTCTGAGAGCATAGAACCAAAGTTCCCTGCTTTATACAGGGCCCTGGCCTTATGCTACCTTTGTGATTTTCATCTATTCAAGCGGAGCTATTTGAGATGAATTTAGATGGCGGTGGACAAACAGGCAAAACTTCAGCGCTGCTGAACCAAAATCCTTATCACTGCAAGGGCCTTAACCCCCGAGCACTCTTTAATAACCCCTACTTGATCAAGCCTCTTTTGCTCAATTCTTTTAACAGGCTAAATTAATTATTCTATCCTCCTGACTCCCCCCTCCATCTCTCTCTCTCTCTCTCCACTTCATTTTAATTTGGACGAGACAAGCCTTAATAATCGGTAACAAAGACTACAATCACTTCCTCTCCGACTCACAATCAATGTTCGAGTTGTAAAAAGCTAATCAACCCCATTTTCTCCTGTTCCGCTCCAATTAATTCGGCTTTTTTCGTTCGAGAGCTAAAAAATACCTCACGCTCACTTTCTTGCGCCCAATTGCTCGCATAGAGACAAACGAATTTTACCATTTATGTCCTCAGATGCCCCGAGCAGACCTGCATGCTAATGTTATCTTTTTCCAGGACTTTGAGGGAATCCATTGCTATTTTATCGCGGGCGCAATACGGTATTCCTTGCTGGAGGGAATGTGAGACTGTCTTTGTTGTGGTCAACGGAAACCACCGACTGCCCTCAGAGTGCTGTACTTAGAAGTCTCGAAAGCTTGTGTAGTTCCCTGACCTGCTTTTCTGATGTCAAATCAGGTCCTTCGTGAAGCATTAATCTTTCACTACGCTTACCTTACAACAAGGGTCATCCTCTCCGGCTCCAGGAGGGGAAATGATGCTTCACTACTCTTTGTTTGGCTGAAGTCAGCGTGCTATTTCGACCCAAGAAATCACAAGGTCATGCGAGTTGAACTGTGTAATCAACTATGTAAACGATCAATTAAATCAATTCTGGATGGGGCAGACGTCCTCCCAGAGCTGATGTGTTTAATTTATTTACTTATGCATGAATTGCTTGTTTGGTTTTGGTTCGTTGAGGCTGGGGTAAACAATCGTGTTTGTGCACACATAGCTAACGCGGGAAGACTTCAGGATCAATGAGACGAGTCGATCTGGAGTAAGTGGGCTCGGACTTGGCCAGGTTAGGACTCTTGATCGTGGGATATACGCTGCTATGCTGCGAACAGAAACCAAGCCTTCCACAGACCGCTTCATCCTTGCACCTCCACACTGTAACAAAGTTCTTAACAGGAGATCATGTCACTAAGCGGCCATCTTGGAAATGGCCCCAGGCAGTTATTTTGGGCTGAACAAGACCAGGCTCCCATCTAAATGCATGGGGAGACAGCCATAACTTCACTTCCAATGGTAACTGGGACATAAAAATCGCAAGTACAGAATCACCAGTCAAATTTGATAAAAACTGCTGAAAAAGTTTGATGACTTTGTCCGAACATAAGTGGTTTGTCTCCTCTCTATACCGTCTCTGGTTGTAATTATTTCAGAAAAAGGCATGTCAGGTGGGGCACTTTCCCGAGCCGTTCTTTACTGTAAAAATGCGGCGGTCAAAGTCATTCAGAGGAAACAGGCAACGCAGGAGAACTGACCCCCCCATCTGTGCTTATTTTTACGAAGGACCTTGTTATAAACTTATGAACCAGACAAGAGAAAATGCTTTTTTTTAATACTAATTCGATATGTAGTAGGGTTACAGTATGAAATTGAAGGGGGGGGTTTAAGAACTATTTCATGCGTGAATGTAAGCCCTTTCGCTGTATTGATTATCTCTTATTGCTGCAAATAACTGAATTTACAGGGTGTGTCTGTTACCGACACGACACCAGCCATAACTGAACTAAGATCAACATGATGGCCGCATATGTTTCCAGCAGTGCTAACGTTATGAGTGCCTAACGTATTTCTCATCACCTTATGGTCACAAAGCTGTTAAAAGAGAAACAAATCTTTTATTTTAATCTCAGGCTCAGCTCTGTGTTGTTCAGATGTGAAACACGGCTTTTCTCACAAACAGGAAATGGAAGGACACTCCACTCTGCATACAACAGGAAATGCAGTTATCCAGCTAACTGCATTCTGCATCTAGTTATCCAAGAAATTCTGCTTCCTGACAACAAATTGGCCCCAGAAATTGGAAAGTCTATCCTGTAATACCTCAGACATGCTTGTGAAAAGATCAGACAGAATCATGTTAGTTTTTCAAATTCTAAAAAAAAATCAGCTTTTGACAAAAAATGGCAAAACATGCAAAACATACAAATCATCATTTCATGTTTTCATTTTCAAGTTTGACATGTTTGTATGCAAAACACTTGTCCGGTGAGTAAGTGGTGAGTTTCCGTACACACATCGCACATGCACACACACACACACACACACACACACAGGCCTGGTACACATACATACACAAGACACGGCCACCCGCACACATGTGACACACACACACACACACACCCATACACAAGTGAGAAACAAAAGACACGCACACACACACACACACACACACACACACACACAAAGGCACACGTACGCACACCACACTCACATGTGACACAAACTCGTGACAAACACACACACGTAACACGGCACATAACACATGACAAACATGCACATTACACACACACACACACACACACACACACACACACACACACTCATGCCTCACCATGTTTGTAAATCAGTGACAAATCAGTATCAGTGCAGCTCATCTCTGCAGAAATCAGTGACAGCAACATAACGCCGCAATAACACAAATACGAAAATATATTAGATTTCCGTTGTTTGCAAGGCTTTCGTTCTGCATCAGTTGCTTATTTCCACAGAGATAATTTTTGTCCACACCCATTAGACATGGACTGTGCTCTTCCTGCTCTTTCGCAGTAGCAGTGAGTGCTTGTGACTGTGCGGCTGTCCTTTTCTGTGCCGAAAGCTTTAATTCACCAGCCGCAGAATAACCACCCAGTTTTCTGTTTTTTATTGTAAAACTCAGTGAGTGAAAGTATACAGCTGTTATTGTCTGTATGGGAGATCTTATTGTGTTGTGCAGACTTGGTGAATTAAGTATGCAAAGACAGATTATGTGTTGCCTGTCTGGCTCAAGACTTTGTTAAGTAAACAAACTGCAATGCGCCACACAGCTGCGCGCCATCGACAGCAAACAAACCAGATAATAATGTATGAGATTAGAATGGACACGAAACACATTACTGCATTGTAATGACTGGCTGGCAGGTTCGCAGTGTACTCCAGATTATAAATCCATCAAGTCATAAAGTCTAAAAACAAGACGCTTGGAGGTAAAATAAATATAATTCAGGACATTATCCTTCGATGTTGAATCCCTGGGAAACAGCTGTTGTTTATTGGCGTTATACATCTGAGTGGCCTAACTGTAGAACTATCTTTAACAAGCTAGAATAAGGGAGTTGTGTTGTTCTGCAGTTTGTTCTTATTAAAGGATTAGTTCACCCAAAAATGGAAATTCTGTCATTATCTTCTCGCCTCCATACCAGCTGAAGCACAAGTTAAGTTTGTTAATTCATGTCACAGATTTGGAGTATTCCTGCAAAACTCTGTAGCAGCCATCTTCAGAACAACTGAAGTCAATGGGGACTCGGTCATTAGCGTTTACAGTCCAAAAAAACAGCCAAAATTGGCCATGAAATTACTGTGTACAGCTTGTGCTGCATAATCCAAAGTCTCCTGAGGCCAAACGATCGCACCTCGGCGGGAAAAGGCCTGTATTACACCATTAGTTAGTGCAAATTTTTACGACTGCCGTTATATTTACAAAAGTTCACGACTCTAAAGAATGCTAATGACCGAGTCTTCATTGACTTCAGTTGTTCTGGAGAAAGCTGCAACGGATTTGTGCTGGCATATTCCAGATTTGTTGTATGGATTAACAAACTTCACCCGTGTTTCAACTGCCCTGGAGGTGAGTAGATAATGACAGAATTTTAATTTTTTTGGGTGCACTGTTCCTTTAATGCTAGGTGACAGTTAAAAAGCTGTGCACTGACAATATGGTCCAGATTAGAACTCTACGTATGTCAGCTCAATGTGCATCAGTCGAGACTGTGTGACAGGCCGACGTGTCGACAAGCTCCGGAGGACTGCCATCCCCTCGGTCTGTTCAGGCTTAATATTCAACATCAACATCCTCTGGTCAACAGGACGCAAGCAATCTCCTTTCCTCAGCGATGACGGACTCTACAAACCGCCCAACAACCCACTCTCTATGAATCGAAGGAGATCCGTTTCTTAGCGGAGACATAAAGTGGCCTCGCTGCTTAACTTCATACACAAACAAGGCGACACTAACAACTTCTGCCTTCTGTGTGAGAATCATAAAAATGCTAGCAGATGTCCAGACATCCAGTCCGCTTGTCATTAGGGGAAGACTGTGGCGTTTTGTTATGACACAGCCCCTATGAGCCTGAGACAGTGATGTGATTACAAAAATTGCACACGAGGCATTGTCTGTCACAAGCGAATATGTTTCACAAATATGTTCCTGAAACTGAAAAAGGCCTGAGAAAATGGGTAACGTTTATCTGAAGCGATATTTCAGACGCGCTGCAAATATTTCGTCCTTGTGTGTGCCTTCAGTTTTTGGGCTGCATAACAAAAATAAATCATAAAATATGCACAGAAATAAGAGATTTCTCCCTTTTGTTTCAACCTTAAGGCCTTCAAACATAAGACTGTCATCTTCAAATCAACAAATGGTTTTTATCAAAGACACAAGGAGTAGTTTCTTAGATCAGACACTATGCTTGATCAGTAAAGCACATCAGCAACAACTAACAGACTCAATACAACTTCCCTGGGCGAAACGTGTTGTCCTCCGATGAGGAGACTGAGTTTCTTACAACAGAAAAGACCCAGAAAGTTGATGTTGCTCTGTCAACAGGATTACAATGTGACCCTGCAGCCTCTAGAACCTTCATCCAACTCCAGCATTGTCATTTCCACATGAAACATACCGTGAAACCGTCTTTTTCTGAGGTCATCTGGGTTCTTTGTTCGCCTTCCACTTCATTACACAAAGTATTTCTCAAGTGAGAGAAATTTCTCACTTTTTGACCTTCATAAAAAAAAAAAAAATCTTCACCATATGCTGTCATGCGTGCACTTGTGTTTGAGTGTACTTTTAATGTCTTGCATTCCTGTAGTTTTTATTTATTTATCTTTTTTTCCCTCTTCTCTCAACTGTGATGCGTTTGCTTTGTGTATATCTGTGAGAGTTGAGAGATACTGGGGTGTTTGAAGGTCATTTTTTATAAAGATACTTGCTAATTAAATAAAGACAGCTGTTCTTCCCAAACATTTAAAACATTTTTTGTTGTCATTGTTCTTAATTAACATATAACACTTTAAATATATGGATAAAAACACAAAAAGTTAGCTCAGGACAAGAACAGCCACCTTCAATCACTGTATCAACACCAAAACAAGGAAACTTTGTGGCTACCACATAAATTGGAAAAACAAATAGAGTCAACTTTTGTCCTTTGCAGTTTCTTACCAGAGGTAGCGGTTTCACAACACTTTAAAGATATGAAATAAAAGACAGAAAGTTAGCACAGGACGAGAATAGCTACTTTCAATCACCGATCAACGGCACAATTGAAAAACTATGTGGTCGCCACTATAAAGCTTGTCATAGAAACAGTGTTTCACATTGAAAGCAGCGATGACAGCGTCTAGATTGTTGTCAGCAGTAGCTACTATAGCTGAAGCGGAGAGCAGACCCTGACTGGCTCAATAAAAGAACGAAAGCTGAGAGACCACATAGCAGACAGACTCAAGTGGCGTCTAGCCTAACTCATCGATTGCAATATCCTTCAAAGATCCAGCGGGATGCAGTGTTTTTTTTTTTCTTTCAGGACACCAAGGACGGACAGTTATTACAGGAACAATGCGTTTGTTCAGACAGAAGAGAGGTACTGTTTCCAGGGTGGCATGAAATACACTTTACATTCTGTCTGTGATCATATATAGCCTATGACAGCACGCAAGCGGCACACTCAAGTATTTACAAGAACAATCAATCTCAGACCCCAGCGTTACCCTTCTGGGAAAAGTGATAAATATTGAATTAATTGTGATAGTGCACATTAGGACTTAGCTGGAAGTACTTTTTCATAAGGGACCCATGACTGCGTGGCTACTGGTGCTTACAAGGTATACTGGTTTGTCAAAGTCTGGACCTAATTCTCCAGATCTTTGGGTCTCTTAAAATGGCGGCAGGACACAGGGCCAGTCCGAACACTGATCTCAATCAGATTCTCAGTCGGGAACATAATTCTGAAATATACTATTCAAAAAAAGTAGGGGATATTTTATTTTGAGATCAAAATTTTCACATATACAAAGGGATACGAAACCATGTTGTATAGTTCCTTACTGAGGAAGCATTTCCAAAGAAATTCATCACCCAAACACATCAATGACACTCTCACGATCTGCATGGGATGCTATTGATGATCAAGTGGGTTGTGCCACAAATTTGCATGACTCTGAATTGGAAGGTTAGAGCCACTGTAAAGGAAGATTTTGAAGAGAAAGCATCAGATTATCAGTGGTTGAAGTCGTTAATTAAACAGAGACCATCGCCGTCTAACACAGGAGGAGAGGTTCGTGCCCTTGGCATGCTACAGGTTGGCACAAGACAGGTCGTTGTGGCAAGGGCAATGAATGTTTCCCAGTCTGTCATCAGCAGATTATGGTCCAGACATCGTGCTACAGGGTCTGTTCAGGATAGACCACGATCCGGTCGACCAAGGGCAACAACTCAGGCTCAGGACAGATTCATCCGCATTATTGTCTTGAGAAATCGTACGGTAACAGCAAATCAGATAAGGTCTCAACTTCAAAGGGATACTGGCTTGGTAGTGAGTGGCCAGACCATCAGGAATCGTCTGCACAGATTTCACTTACACGCCCGACGTCCTCGTGTCATTCCCTGTTTGAGGGATCGTCACATTAGGGCCAGACTCAATGGTGTCGCCATCATCAACGCTGGGATAATCGCCGATGGAACAACGTAATGTTCTCAGATGAGTCGAGGTTCACTGTGGACTTCCTTGACAGACGCAGGAGGGTTTGGCGCCGACGTAACGAACGTTTCCATGACGTTAATGTCATTAGACATGATCCGTATGGGGGTGGATCTGTAATGGCGTGGGGAGGCATCACTGCTGCCGGCAGAACAGACTTGCATGTTGTTGCTGGACGTGTCACAGGGCAGTACTACCGGGACAACATCTTGGCACCCCATGTTGTGCCGTTTGCACGTCGTTATGGCCGCCGTTTCATTTTCCAAGATGACAATGCCAGATGTCATAAGGCCAGGATCGTTACAGATTACCTCCAGCAGCAGAATATCACCACATTACCATGGCCAGCACTCAGTCCGGACCTTTCCCCCATCGAGCATGTCTGGGACATGCTTGGACAGCGGCTACGCCAACGTCAACAACCTCCTGCCAATGTCCAAGAACTTGCTGCAGCATTGCAACAGGAATGGAATAACGTTCCCCAAAATGACCTGGGACGTCTCGTTAGGAGTATGCCACGCCGAATTCGAGCTCGTCTAGCCAACCGAGGGGTTTTACCGCTACTGACTCTGTTTCACAATGGTGGTAAATTTGCTGTGTGACCCTGTGTTTGTGTCGACCCTTATTCTGGAGAATCTGTCCTTTACTGACTGTACACAGGGTTTCGAATAAATTGACAAATGTTTCCTTAATGTTTTTATGTCATTTGTTTCCTTCCTGACCTCATGATCTGCATTTCATGGTACTTGTAAATCCAATATCCCCTACTTTTTTTGAATAGTATATACATGAGGAACAACCCAAATAATGAATATGCAAATGATTGTGACGTTAATGAATTTGCAGGAGATCAGGATGATAAGCAATATAATTATCAATGACTGTCTGTATTGTGGGGAAAATATTAATCAATATAGCCAAATATATGTTAACCTCATTTAACCTCATTTAATCAAGTGTATTCAAATGTATTAATAATCACCAATCAACTAAAGCATGATTGTATTACTTAGTCATTATATTTGATTACATATATTGATTCACTATATTCATTATATTCATTATATCTAAAATACTGTATTAATCATATAGTTAAATCACTGTATTAATCATAAGAGTGGTATGTCAGAAACAAGAACTAGATGCTGTGAACTAAATCAGTATTCCCAAGGGAATGTACTACACAATGCAGGTGCCTATGCATAGGAAAGAGGCCCACCATATAAATCCTTGCTATGCATAGAATGAATGACAAGTCATGTAAAGACTTTGAAAGGATCATAAAAGTGTACAATTGTTTGGCAGTTGGCCTGTTGGGAGCGGAAAGGTTTAGAGCAGGTCACATAATGTAAAAGAATCCTTCTGTTCCTCTTATCGGAGAACGCAGAACTACTAAATTAAGGTAGTAAAAGGTGAAGCAGGGTTGAGCCCTCTGGCAAGAATACACACGATGACTCCTGAGTGGCAAGGCCTTGAGTAAAATAGGAAGAGGAAAAAGCTGCAGAGCTGTTATATGTTCAGCAATACCATGTTAGATAGAGGTCAAAATATCTTTAGATAAAGGGGAAGGGGGTATGGCGGTTGACTCTAAAGATGGAAAAAGACTGATGCATGAGTGACGTGAAAACACCTCAAGGACAGCAGGAAAGAACTACAAAGATGGGGACTTGGAAAGGCTCGAGGCACTCTTGGGTCGGGGCACTCTTGGACCACTCAACCCTTGATTGCCCTCTGATCCTGCGCGACCAGAGCCTCTGCACCCGAAGATGCTTCGTTACACTGCTTACTCTACTTCAACTCTTTGCTGAAGATCATCTGATTTTGTATCATCAGATGGTTTGATGCCTTTTACCTTTGTCTAATTACATGCATATGAATTCATCTGATTGTATACTGATTTACTTCCTGATTAAATACTTGATCCATTATGCTGCTAAAAACTGTGTTTGGGTCCCTCCTTTAAAAGATCAACGCTAACCAGTACGAATTCCTCAACAGTATTAATAATTATGACGGGGAAAAAAAAAAAAAAACTAGAATGGCAACTGGAGGGTAGTGACCTCCCCAAGGGCAATAGTTCACTCATCGGCTGTATTTCTGCAATTGGCTGTTTTGTCACCTCTGAACTTTACTGCCATCCACTGGTTTTTAAGATGTATGGCATTAATTTGGCCCAGGCAATGTTAGCAGAAGTGAAAATATGTATGAATAATATATCTCCTCTATGATTTAAATCTGCTACAAATTTTATGAGGTCTTTCTGAATCTTAGCCCATGCTGCACCCTTTCACCGAATTTTAATGAAATTGGGTCTGTAATTTTGCTGACAAACATTAAACAAACAAACAAACAAACTGAACCAAAAAGCATAATCTCTTCACCGAAAAAAAAAGAAAAAAAATAATAATAACAAACAGGCCATTCAGCCTAACTACGCTCACCATTCTTCTGTCACCATTCTGCCCTACGAAGCCTAAGTGCAGTAACTACATATTGGGTAAAATGTACGTTACACAGTTTTGGGCCTGAAAGTATATTGAGGTCAGGATTTATTTGGACAGAAATTATACCATGGTGAGTCAGTTAATCATAATCTGTCATAGAAGTGCTGACTATTTATTTGTTGGGACAGCAAGCAAACTCTGAAGCCATTTTTTACTGTTTAAATTATTGCGTAGTTACTGCACTTAGCCTTTGTAAGGCAGTATAGTGAACAAAACCCTTTCAACGCTAAAGGACTAGATGGTATCGAACACTGTATCTCGCCTGGTCTTGAAGACTCCCTGGGGTTCTGCCCTTCTGACAAGACCAAGCAAGCTATTCCACATGGGCACCACTCTCTGTGTGAAAAAAAATATTCCCTTACATTGGTTCTCCGTTTAACCTAAGCCAACTTCCATTTCTGACTGCTAATTTTGCATGCAGAACTTAATAAACTTGCACAGTTAACTTTGTTAATCCCTCTTATTTAAAGGCCTCAATCAGATCATCCTGAAGTCTCCTTCTGCAAAGGCTGATGAGATTAATATTCTTCAGTCTCTCCTCATAGCTTTTATCTTTTATACCAGGATTAACTTTGTCGCTTTTCTCTGAACTTTTTCTTAAGCCTCAATGTCTTTCTTAAAGTATGGTCCCCAGAACTGCACAGAATACCCTAAGTGTGGTGTGATGGAGGTATTGTGTGAGACAAGTATAACCTGCTTTGATTTAAACTGTATACTTATGGCTTTTTATCCCAACATCCTTTTGGCCTTTTTAACCGCTGCAGCTTAGTGACTAGGACCTGTAAGACTTTGGTCAAAATGACTTCCAGGTCCTTATCAATTAGAGCACATTGCAATTTTGAACCTCCCATATAGTCATCCTGTCTCATGTTTTTATTTTCAACATGTAGAACTTTACATTTAGTCATGTTGAATTTCATTTGTCATGTTTCTGCCCACATCTGGATTCTATCTAAATCATCCTGAATCATCTTGGCAAACTAAACTGTTGGTCAAACCTCCCAATTTAGCATCATCAGCAAATTTCACCAATTTGCTTTCAATGATCCTGTCAAGGTCATTAATGTAAGGGTCCAAGCATTAATCCCTGTGGGACCCCACTCCCCCAAGTGCCTTGCTCAGAAGAGATACCTCTGACCACAACTCTATGTGTTCTATCTTACAACCAGTTTCGAATTCATTCCGAAATACCTCCTAAAAATCAGTCTCTTATGTGGGACCTTATCAAATGATTTTTGAAAGTTCAAGTAGGCAATATAATAGGCCATGCTTTGGTGATTTCTAAGGTTTGTCAGGCATGGCCAGCACTTACAGATGCTGACTATCCGTCAGGATGTTGTTACTTTCAAAAAATTATTCCAAACTGTCTTTACCAATAGATTCCATTATTTTACATGCGATGCGACTTCTACCGAAAGGCCTGTAGTTCCCTGGCTCAGTTTGAATGAATAAATGAATATCCATTTTACCACCAGAACCTTCACCACTCATTAGCTGCTGTCAAGAGGGGGAAGACACTTTTCATAGCCAATTAAATCAGGTGATGATTATGGGGTAGGTTGAAAGTGCCAGGTAGGGAATTTAGCCAGGACACTGGGGAACTCCCCACTCTTGCTGAAGAGTCTCATGGGACCTTTAATGACCACATAGAGTCAGAACCTTAGTTTAACCTGACATCCAAAGCATGGACTCTTCTATAGCACAGTCTCCCCATCTCTGCAATGGGACGTTGGGGATAATTAAATCAGAAGAATGACCGCCCCCTGCCAGCCCACTAAGAGCACTTGCAATGACATCTAAGATTTCCCAGGTGGTCTCCCATCCAAATACTAACCCAGCCCACACCGGCTTAGCTCCAGCTACACAGTACAGAGTAGATTGAATAGTGGTATGGCTGCTGGTATTTGGTATTTCTCCAGTATCTTAAGACCACCTAAAAATACCTGACAGTGGTTCAGAGATGATCTCACCAACTTCCTTGAGTACTTTTGGGTATATCCAGTGGCAGCTGGTGAACTGAAAATTGATGAAGCGTAGAACTTCCCTTGAAAATAATGATTGATTTTGACCAGTTCTCGTAAAGATATTAGTTCTCCTCCGAAGTTTTGATCTGTTTTCAAACATTTCCCGAGATTAGCAAGTTTGCCAACGATAAGAATAAACCATTGAAAGTTAAACGCACAGCTTCTTTCTTGATGCAAAGATGCAGCGATTAAATGGAAAAGATTTTATTTGCTTTACAAAAAAAAAAGATAAACCACTACATTAATCTCTGTTTTTGCTTTTAGTGCGTCTAATTTTAGCTTCCTAATTGTTTAATTATAGCAAAAAAAATTAAAATCAGCAACAAAAAAGTCAGTAAATGAATTACATTGATTAAAATGCAATTTTGTGTCAAAATGATGCGTTTTCCATCTCAAATTACTTTAATGAGGAAAATTGGCCACATCTTATAAAGTTGAGTGATTTCAGAATTTACATGTTAATTTAATGAATGCTTGATAACATGTCACGACTGATTAATAGTTTAAAGGGATGTTCTGTGCTTCACCAATATTCAGCTCACCAGCTGCCACTGGGTGTCCAACTGTATGCCATTAGTGCCCACCACCTTATTTGTTTTTAATTTATGCAATTTGTTTGGTACTTTGTTATTCCCTGTCAATTTCAGCTAAAAAAAAAAAGCACTGGAAATTTCCTCTGCCTTCTAAGAAATATGTTCCCAGGTAAAACTGATGATTTAACCCATTTAAACCTGGACAGCATGTGCGCATTTTAAGAACGTGTCGTTGCCGACACAGATATACGCGTAATTTTTTTGCGCAGTAGAAAAAAATTCCAACTGTTCCTGAAAGCTGAGAAGCTGTGCTTCAGCCCAAATACAGGTTACTATGGTAAACATGGCAGCATGATTCTCTGCTGGGATTTTTGCATTAGGCCTTAAAGGGTTAAGGCACCAGCAATATTCTTACTATCATACAGCAATGTTCAATTTTTATTTTTGATACACTTAACTGCTGCCTTGACATTCCTTTTTCTACTACAGTATTAATATAACCACTTAGGATTAGTCATAGCATCTTCTGAAATTTGCCTTTATGAAAGCTTTCCTCAACCGTTTTTTGACCTTAGCACGCATTTTACGATATTCAGCCTTACTATTCTCATTACTGTCCTTTATGTATGGCTTGTAAAGAATACGTTTTCAATCAAACTCTTCTGACCAGCCGCAGTCATCCACTGAGGATTCTGCTTTTTAAACTTACTTTTTCTCACCTCTAGAATGAATTTACACTGCGCATCTTGAGTATTTCCCTTGAATCTACCCCACATTTCATTCACAGTCTTGCAATCAAAGCGTTTTATCCTATCTATAATACTGAAAACACGAGCGCATCCGGTTACAGTTTGTGCGCTTAAAATTAAACATTTTAGAAGGAGACCTTTTTACCTTTCCATGATACATCAAAACCAGCAGTCAATGATGTTTACGATGTTTTTGATGCACGGCGCTGTAACTTTCCACATACATCTGTTGTCTTATTGTGCCCTCTAGTGGTACAGATTTGAAATCGGACAAATGTGTTTTCTTTTATCATTGTTGAACATACGTTCATAGTAAACCAAACATTGGAGAGGCAATCCTAATTGAAAATTAGGACCCAAATTAATCAAAATATGTGTGGCATATAAATAAAACAATATTTACACCCGATAGGGCAAAGTTTTGCCAAGCATGAAAAGCAATTCTTATTGCTGCATAATGGGCTAAAGCTTGCAGATATACTCCCAGAGTGCTTTATGAGGAACATCATACTTTTTCTGGGCGGGGCCTTCTTTTGCAAGCAGAATAGCCTCAGTTCTTCATGGCATGGATTCAACAAGATATCTGAAACATTCGTCTAAGATTCCGGTCAGGAACAATACTCAGACAGGCAGTTATTATGATACACAGGAGAACCAAACGTTTCTTAATTCACTATTACCAAACACACAGAGGGAGGGAAACACTATGCTCAATTCTAGAGGGCATTTACTGATTGGAAGGTAATGTCGGATGTGAACCATTGCAATCCAGCACTGACAGACATGCCACAGAAACTCATATAGACAAGACAATCACATGGAAGGGGCGTGGTTACGACAGAACACGTGAAGGGCGTGGCAACAGACAAGACCAATAAATAAATTTAATGAGACAAACCGCAAAACTCACACAGACTGCTGGAACAGGGGATTACCTCAGGAGACACGGGGAACGTGACAGATCGTGGTATTCAGTATTAAGAGGTTCAAAGTCAGCCAAGAAATGACCCCCACACCCTATTACTTCCATAAGCCTGAAGTGTCAACATAAGGCCGAATAGGTCCATGGATTAATGCTCTTTAAGCCAAATTCTGATCCTACCATCTGCAGGTTGTAGCATAAATCAGGATTCATTAGATCAGGCTGCATTTTTCAATCTTCACTTGTCCAGTTTGCCTGAGCCTCTGCCTAGTGTAGCCACAGATGTCTGTTTTTTTAGCTGTAGATTTCCCTCGGCCTCAAGGTTCAATGTCTTCTATATAAAACTGCCACTCAGAGGTGTTTTTTTTCTCGCAGTCCACAAACTCTAATAACTGTTGTGCATGAAAATCTCCAGATTAGCATGTTCAGAAATACTTAGACCAAATCCGGCAACAACTACAATGCCATGGCCAAAATCCCTGCAATCAAATATTTTCCCTCATCCTGATGAGTGACATTTTAGAGAACCTTGTAAGTTAATCAGTTTTTCGTCTGCATTTGACCCCATCCTACTCACAGAGCAGTGAGCAGCCACAGGGCAGCACCTGTGGACGAACTCCTGTTCTAAAGCCAGAGCCTTGGTCAGGGACGCTGGTAGGAGTGTTCCTATAGAGCATGTCTTTCTAAGGTCAGAGCCTTGGTCAGGGACACTGGTAGGAGTGTTCCTATAGAGCATGTCTTTCTAAGGTCAGAGCCTTGGTCAGGGACACTGGTAGGAGTGTTCCTATAGAGCATGTCTTTCTAAAGCCAGAGCCTTGGTCAGGGACACTGGTAGGAGTGTTCCTATAGAGCATGTCTTTCTAAAGCCAGAGCCTTGGTCAGGGACACTGGTAGGAGTGTTCCTATAGTGCATGTCTTTCTAAAGCTAGTTCTTTGGTCAGGGACATTGGAAGGAGTGTTCCTATAGAGCATGTCTTTCTAAAGCCAGAGCCTTGGTCAGGGACACTGGTAGGAGTGTTCCTATAGTGCATGTCTTTCTAAAGCCAGTTCTTTAGTCAGGGACATTGGAGGGAGTGTTCCTACAGCCTCCTGAGACCCGGCTATTCATTTTTGTCCTCTGTAGAGGACGTTAGTTTTGTGCTAATATCTCCTATACTACACATGTCGCTTTAATGAATTCTGCTGTTCCTGAGAGAGGACAACTGTGGCTAAACAGTGATATCATATTTGGGGGCTGTGGCCATTGCAACTTATTTTTCCCGCTCTTTTCAAAATGGCGGAAATCCAGTGCAGCACATTTTATGGAAAAAGGAGAGGCAAGCATGATTTTCCTAATTAACCCTTTAGTGCCCAGACAGACATCATTATAGGAAAAATGTGACCCAGTAATATTTTTGCAGTATTGAAGGATAGTATTCAGATCCACTGTTCATCATTAGGTTTTGTGACAGCAAAATATACATTGCTGAACAGAACTTCTTCTAATTCCAGGAGTATCATATCTGATACAGCCAAAAATCAGCACCCCTCCAGAACTCAACACTCGAAATTTCAAATTATTTATATGCTCTCTACTATCTATAGCTATCCCTTAACATGTATAAGAATAAGTTTTTGTGTAATATTTACCTTGGAATGCCGAACTTCACTGCCAAAGTCCAAGGAAATTCATGAATTCCCATTCACATGGGAGCTACAACCTTGAAGTGAGTGACTAGGGGAGAGACTACTCCTGTAATCTCACTTCTTCCCTCCAGGTGGCAGCACTGTGTATCAGATATGATACAGTGAGCAGTCGTGGTTGTGTTGCATCTTACCAGGTGGGCATGGACCTTCAAATTTGGTGTATCATATATGATACAGGTGGCATTATTGGGTTAAAATCTTTTTTCAATGTTATAATTTGATTGATTTAGTTAGAAAACATCTAAATTGTGATCTGTATGAATTTGCAGAACAAAGCTACTAGATTTTCATAATGAAAAACAGTTACTTCATCTGCGTCCTCTGTAGGGGACGTCAGGACTCAATACTTGTATTTGTTCCCAATTTCCTATAGTGGTCAGCTCTGTTACTGAAGCAGAGAGAACTCTCAACAGAATAACTAAGGGAGACTTAGGTATAGGAAAGTATGAACAATGGAGGGAGGGTTAGGGTTAGGCTATACGTGTGTGTGTGTGAGTGCGTGTGTGTGTGGTTGTGTGTGTGTGTGTGTGTGTGTGTGTGTGTGTGTGTGTGTGTGTGCACGCGCGCGCATGTGCGTGTACATGTGTGTGTGTGTGTCCTGTCCCTATTTGAGATGTGTTATGTGCAAAATCTTCCTTTTCATCTCCAAGAAGTCACAATGCTTCCTCAATTTTCACAAATAAAATGAATTGTAATGAAATTAAATTAGATGAATGGGCACTCGTTTTACATGATTTAAGCTCCGACGTCCTCTACAGAGGACATACTGGAAAATTCTAATAAAGTAGAATTTTGAAAAAAAAATCTTTGAAATGTGTTCATTAACACCCCAAATCTTGAAAAATAATAAAAAAAATAAAAATGAAAAAACTTTTTTTTTTCTGGGTCTCAGGAGGATAGGACATGTCTTTCTAAAGCCAGTTCCTTGGTCAGGGACACTGGTAGGAGTGTTCCTATAGAGTATGTCGTTCTAAAGCCAGAGCCTTAATCAGGGACACTGGTAGGAGTGTTCCTATAGAGCATGTCTTTCTAAAGCCAGAGCCTTGGTCAGAGACACTGGTAGGAGTGTTCCTATAGAGCATGTCTTTCTAAAGCTAGAGCCTTGGTCAGGGACACTGGTAGGAGTGTTCCTATAGAGCATGTCTTTCTAAAGCTAGAGCCTTGGTCAGGGACACTGGTAGGAGTGTTCCTATAGAGCATGTCTTTCTAAGGCCAGAGCCTTGGTCAGGGACACTGGTAGGAGTGTTCCTATAGAGCATGTCTTTCTAAAGCCAGAGCCTTGGTCAGGGACACTGGTAGGAGTGTTCCTATGGGGCATGTCTTTCTAAAGCCAGAGCCTTGGTCAGGGACACTGGTAGGACTGTTCCTATTCAGGGTGGGAGAGACCAGTGGAAACCAACATGATCACGGTGAGAACATGCAAACTCCACGCAGACAGGTCCTGGCCAGCTGGGTCTCAACCCTCAAACCCCCTTATTCAGAAGCACCAGCGCTAACCACAGCACCACCATGCAGCCTGCTGTCAAATGATCCGGGCTCTAACTAAAGCTTCTGCATGATCTTGTGCATTTCCCTGCTGCCACGTGATTGGCTGGTTGGGTAATTACATGATTTAAATGGAGTGCAGGTGTTCTGAAGTGTTCAGTGACTTTATATGGTTGAACTGATAATTAAATAGTGTTTGGCATTTTAAAATGAACAAAAAACGACAAGTTCAAAAAATGAGCCACTCAAATGTTTGTTGATTTGATGACGGTAGAGAGTAATTGTTTGAAATTGTGCTGTTACAAATGAGTTTGTTTTTTCGGAGGTCGACTGAATCTTGATGAAAGATTTGTTTTGTCGATTCACGTAGAACATTCTCGCTCTGCCTGTGAGGCGAAGTGAAATGAACAGATAGAAGTGAGCCTTAGATTGAACATATTAGCCTTGTCACCTTCTGCTAGGCTTTTAGTAGCTGGCAGGAAATTCTGTTTTTCCAAATAACTTTGTCAGAGATGGGTTTATGTAAAAAAAAAAACAGTTTGGTAATGAATAGTCAAATGTTGTGTTTTTTTGTAAAACTTCACTTGCATTAGGAGTTTTCAGAAGGATAAATATTAACAAGGAATGTGCAACTCAAGTATTTTTCCTAAGCAGAACTCCCTCCACTCCTCTGTGTTATTTATTTTTTCAAAATTATGCTGTCTATATTTAGCATAAAAATGTGTCCTTATTTGTACTTTATAAATTGCTCTCTGTTTGAGAGAGGTGCATGGAATGAACTGTATGAATATAGATAAATTGGCCATTATGACCCTAGACAATAGCCTGTAAAAGGGATTTACACGTGTGTGGACAAGAAAGATGGGATCTCTCATATTCTAGTGAGCCTGCAAGACTTAACATGAATGTGTGTCAACATAATCCTTCACCTTTGGTGTGAGGAGGTAGAAAGTTGCCTTCATGGTTATTTTGGCTGATTCAACTGCAAGATTTTCCTTTATTTGTGTGCTGTCAAAAATAAACTACATTAAAAAAATTAAAACATTAAATCATACCCAACCTTCAGCTGCTATAATGCTATTCCAATACTGAACACATGGGGGCAGTGTATCACAGTCTATGAAATAATCTGCATAGCGGAAGATTTCAGGAGTCAGTCTTATTCCCTATCAGCAGTTCGGTTTGGTCTTGTAATCTGTGCAACCAGAGGTATATAAACGATAAGATATACTGTATTAAACCCTGTGGGATGATTTGTCATATTCCTTTGATGCATCCTTTTTACCAAGGAGCACTGTTCAGCCACAGAGCAGCACCCGGGGACCAGCTCCAGTTCTAAAGCCAGAGCCTTGGTCAGGGACACTGGTAGGAGTGTTCCTATAGAGCATGTCTTTCTAAAGCCAGAGCCTTGGTCAGGGACACTGGTAGGAGTGTTCCTATAGTGCATGTCTTTCTAAAGCCAGAGCCTTGGTCAAAGGACACTGGTAGGGACACTGGTGTTCCTATAGTGCATGTCTTTCTAAAGCCAGAGCCTTGGTCAGGGACACTGGTAGGAGTGTTCCTATAGAGCATGTCTTTCTAAAGCCAGAGCCTTGGTCAGGGACACTGGTAGGAGTGTTCCTCTAGAGCATGTCTTTCTAAAGCCAGAGCCTTGGTCAGGGACACTGGTAGGAGTGTTCCTATAGAGCATGTCTTTCTAAAGCCAGAGCCTTGGTCCTTGGTCAGGGACACTGGTAGGAGTGTTCCTATAGTGCATGTCTTTCTAAAGCCAGAGCCTTGGTGGGGGACACTGGTAGGAGTGTTCCTATAGTGCATGTCTTTTCTAAAGCCAGAGCCTTGGTCAGGGACACATGTTCCTATAGAGCATTCTTTCTAAAGCCAGAGCCTTGGTCAGGGACACTGGTGGGAGTGTTCCTCTAGAGCATGTCTTTCTAAAGCCAGAGCCTTGGTCAGGGACACTGGTAGGAGTGTTCCTATAGAGCATGTCTTTCTAAAGCCAGAGCCTTGGTCAGGGACACTGGTAGGAGTGTTCCTATAGAGCATGTCTTTCTAAAGCCAGAGCCTTGGTCAGGGACACTGGTAGGAGTGTTTATGGAGCATGTCTTTCTAAAGCCAGAGCCCTGGTCAGGGACACTGGTAGGAGTGTTTATGGAGCATGTCTTTCTAAAGCCAGAGCCCTGGTCAGGGACACTGGTAGGAGCCCTGGTCAGGGACACTGGAGCATGGAGCATGTCTTTCTAAAGCCAGAGCCCTGGTCAGGGACACTGGTAGGAGTGTTTATGGAGCATGTCTTCTAGGTTGGGGGAAACTGGAGTACCCAGAGAAGACCCACATGAACACTATCAGTAGGACATGCACACTTCACACAGAGAGGTCCTAGCTGAGCAGAACTCAAAACCAGAACCTCCTCATTGCGAGGCAACAGCGCTAAACACCGTTCTGCACACCTACCATACCGCCCACAACTAACTGAGAGGGTTAAGTGAGTTACTGGACTGAACCACGTCATAGACATAAGATGAAGACCATTTGACCACTCTGCTTCATTGCGCTGACTTGCTCATGCAAATTATAATTTTAAATACGTGAAAAACAAGAGTGACCAGTCAGGCTACACACAGTGAAAAAGAGGGTCCTTTTTTGATCTAAACTGTAATTCCTAAATCACAATATTTAAGCAGGTAGATATACATGAAATTCAAAATAAAAAAAAATGTTTACTGCAACCATTTGCAGCATTACCTTTTAATTAATCTGATTATGTGTTCATGGTTTTTTTGAGTATTCGCAGTGCCAAATACAGGAAGTGTGCATGTCATTTATTTGGTATTCAGCCCAATTTAGGTTATGTTTCAGTAAGGAGTTCTGAACTTTCATAATAAAAAGATAAAATAAAAATATTACATAAAAAAAAAAAAAAAATTTAGGTTCATTTCTATAATTATATCCGATTCCTCAAAATTATTTTTGTGCACTGAAGGTCTGGCTTGTAATCATTCCACTCGTCAGTGACCTCTTTTAGTGACTCAATATTCCAGAATCATTTGTCACATTAAAGATCATATTACAGAATAACAATTATAAAATAAAAGCAGTCTGATAAGAGACATGACAGCGGCAGGACTTAGTTAAAGTCTCTGGGCAGCCAGCATTGTTATTCCTTATATAACACAGCCATGAGAGGGTCACCGCTAATTCAAAGCACCCAATTTAGTATAATTAACGGCTTGTTATGCTACAGGAGTTATAATTACATATGGAAGCAAAAAGTTTTCAGAGTGCTGCTACCTTCGTAATTTGCGGGTTTGTTTGTGCTTCCGGAATGAAATTTGGTTGGTATATCTGTTCATGTTTCATGTAAAAACAATCCATTCACTATTAAGACTCGTAGTTCATCAATGTTTGAACAAAAGTAACTATCTTGCTGGAACGCCACACGCTCTTTACTGTTATACTGAAGAACGACCCCAAAATTACTGCCATCTTACCGAATGATAATCTCGCAAGGATGAGTTCTGCACGTACAGCGCGCCCTAATTCACTCGCGTCAGAGCTAACCTTTCATATACAGAGGCGAGCCGAAATGATATCTGCTCACTGGCTGCTAAATGAAACACTTTACATTATTTTTATGCATGATCTGGTTCAGTGCTGGGTATTAAAGACGCTTATGTTAAACGCCGCTCGGAGCAAAACTGAGGAATTAGTCTTTAGAGGAGCCGCAAATTACCGCAGGAGGAAAGTCTCCAGGTCAGAGAATGGAAGTGCTGACGTGCGTTTCTGCTACCCATCAACTGAGCGAGATTATTTCGCTAATTACAGTCGTTTCACCTCCTGGCGGAACAAGCATGCGCTCACGAGTAGGTCTGAGTGGTTTGAACAAGACATTGCTGAAGATTTAATTTTCCAAAACTGAATTTTCCAACTCTGCGAAAAATGGCCTCCAGGCTCAGCTGAAGGTTGCCGCCGAGTCGGACGGGGCAAGCGTCCTCCGTTAGTATAAGTGAAAATATCGCCCTCAGACCACTCAGATTCACTTAAAGTCCTGCCTCCCTCCGGGAGAGCAGAGAACAGTCATCCGCACTCGTCACCTCCTGGGCTGAACCCGCAGTGCTTGTTTTCTTAAATTTCAGGCTCTGAGAGGTGTCACATCGCCCCGCGGGTCAGCAGATATCACTACACTTTATTCCAGCTGGAAACCCGTGATTCTGTTACCGCGGCATCCTGCCCAGGGCGACTCGCTGGAATGCTTGTTCGCCTTTTCCTACCAAGTCGTCGCTCGGTTCAACGATTCCCCTTGATTTCTTCTTGATTTTATTTCTCCATCTTTCCCCGAGGTGTCAAGCTGGCCTGTTTTAAAAAGGTATTAGCTAAGGGAGTAAGACAGGCACAGGTGTGGTTTCTGGGACACCGTCTAAAGGATCTGTGCTAAATGACGATAAAGATCAGGCATTTGTTATATCTCAAGGACAAATGAGTGTAACAGATGCCATGTTGAACAGATGTGTGTTCCATGTGTGCGCTAAACAAGGAGCTCGCTGCTGTTAATGCCGCGTTTTCGTCCTGTCGATCACCCCGGTTTAATTTTCAAAATGTCCGCCCGTGTCAGTGCTGTATACAGATGTTGTATAAGCGATTCTTGGCGTTTTTCCCAGAGGATACACGGGAAGCGATGGTTCATGACCTTGTGCTGCCGATACGGCTCCTGACCTTTTCAATGCTGTCAGCTCGTAAATGTTAGTTCAATAATTAAGATGAAATCCTGGAGCAATCAGCCCTCGTTGTGCCCCGCTCTTGTAAATACAGGTCATTAAATCCTGGAAAGCACAACCTCTATAGACACAGCAGTTAATTTTAATCCCCTGTAGGAGTCTCCGGTCCAATTTTCTGTCCATTATCAAATTCGCTAATTTCTGATAAGGTTCACAAGGGGGCTGGAATTGAGGAACACACCCTGGACCGTATGCCAATCCATCGCAGCATTTTTGCCTTATTTTCAAGACGTGCATATTCTACTTCAAAAAAAAAAAAACCTGGCCTGCAATGGCATATTCAATAAAAATAAATACAATTTATAAAATTAAATAAAGGGCCTCGTGCTAAAAGCACTTGAGTCACATTTTCATGAATTATGAGGTGTGGATGGGAAAATATCTTTCATAGTTTTCAAAGTCGATTTTCACAATTTCCGAAAAAAAAGTGGACATTTTGTCACTTCAGTACTTTTAGCGCAGGAGTCTTCATATTCTCTACAAGATCTGCTTTCGTCGTCCAGGACAATGTCAAAAAATTAAATATTTAAACCTGAACTTATTCTCCACCAGGTCTCGCAAGAATGAATATGAACAATGCTTGATATCAGGTATTTAAACTGTGCTGGATTCTGCAAAAAGGTCAGACAGTGATACACCAAGCCAAAGCCACTCTCTATGAAATCACTCTGTAATTGACCTTTTGATTTGAATAGAGGAAGATATGAATAGAATAGAATAGAAATAACTTGGCTCTTTTTATCATGTTTTACATGCCGGATGAAAATCACTGGCTAAGCAGAGGAGGGCAAAGTCCTACCTTTTGGGACGACTCAAATTTCGTAGACACTGTGCTGACCTTTACATTGTTCATTAAACTTCTTTTGATGTCATTGTTTTGAACAAAACCCTTGCAGTGAATTGGATGCATTAATGAAGATGAGACACTGAAAGCTCTCTCATACTTGCCAAAAGGAAACAATTGAAACACCTGATTAATCTGGAACACCTGAAAAGCCATCTGTCCCATCAATTATGCTCCTTTGAAATAGACTCTCAGAATACACCGGGAACGAGAGTAAATTAGAAAGTTGACCTTTGATGCTAGACATGAAAAAAATCCCCAATTACCGCAAAACGTACCCCATGCTGCTATGCACACGTACCAACCCAAAACCCCAACCCCCTCCTTGAAACATAGAAAAAGAAAAAAAAAAAAAAAAAAAATGCCCAGTAAAAAGGACAACTAAACATTTCTGTTGAGTCCTGTGACTCGGTTAATTATTTTTCTCCACAATTATGGCTATCTGCATCAGTTTAGGTTATGTGCTGTTGATTATTGTCTCACTCCCCATGTTCACGCCTCTCTCTCTCCTGTTTCCCATTGTTACTCATTGTCTCTGAGTATTTATGTTCCTGACTTTGTCATTCTCGTTGCCAGATTGTCAGACGTGCTTTCTTTTTCCTGCTTCTCTCTTGTGTTCAGTTCATGTGCCGTTGATCTTGCGAGTTCCAGTCTCTGCCCTGTGTCTCGTTAGAGTCGCCCCAGTCTCCTGCCTTTGCAAACCCCGGCCCCAAGATTCCTCGCCTCTGTGCACCCTTTGGATTGATTCCTTGGTCGTTCACCCTTGCCTGACCTCCGCCTGCACGTCAACATTGCCCTGCCCACTCTGCATTGCCTAGATTATCTGTTACAGACCTGGACTGTCAACCCGACTAATTAAGCTCTGTTTTCCCTCATCCCTGGTTCTGCGACCTGCTCCGTCTATCCGTCCAGACCCTCACCCAAGCTTTAATACATTCACATTCATTAACCATTAAAAAATACCCCAAATCCCACACCGCAGAACACTGAGATATAAACCTCAGACACTTACGCACAAACAAACAATACATCCATGGACCCAATCCCTCTCAGCTGCAACCATAATGTTTTCAGTAAACACAGCTTCTCTCTCAACCTCTCTCACACACACAGTGGTGTGATGTAAAGGCGAGAGACAGAGAGAAAGAGAGAGAACAATTCATTTTTGTCACCTACGCGAGGCATATGTTGCTGCTGTAATTTTCAAAAACCAAACACTAGGCCGAAACCAACACGACAAAGGACGTTCAGTAAAAATATGTATACAAAAAAGAAATATGATTTATAAAAGTGCCTTTGCTTCAAAATATTTTTTCTTGTACTATGTAGGCCTACAGTAAATGGCAAAACCTTTGAACTTTTTAGTAGAGAGGGAGAGAGAGAGCGAGGAAGAGAGAGAGAGAAAGTAACAAACAGCAGAACAGAACCAAATACAGATCAGCGATGACACCGAAATTGGGCTTCATTAACAAAACCGAATAGAAATTCAAAAGTTTTTCAAGTAGCAGAGTAAAGACTGGATGGTCTGTGGTCAGGTGAGGGCACACAGGGACATGTAAGCGAGGGCAAGGAGTGATCGTAGAGACTGTTCCGAGGTCAGTAACTGGGATGGTAAGCCAAATGGACCAGGGCACAGGACTGGTGCTGTCCTTCGAACAGGAAAGAGGAAGTTTCTCGCCAGGACCTCAGTCTCTGTAATGAATCCCTTAAATCAGAGGTGGGCAATGAGGGCCATATCTGTCCCAGGGTTTAATGAGTTAATTATTTTAATTAGCCAAACTATATATGAAATCTGACTTTTCTGTTGCATTTGTTTAAATGATCATGACTGACCACCAAAGAATGTTCTTGTCTCCTGACATGAAACATTTATTTTTTAAATCTAATTTATGCTCAAATCTTTGATTGCATACCCAACAAATTAGCTCAATTAGTCAGGGTAATTAACAGAGATAAAAACCTGCACACACACCAGCCCTCCAGGACCAAAATTGCCCACCCCTGCCTTAAATAAACAGCCAATGATTTTGGTCAGTCATTAACCAAAGACTGAAGACACTAGACACAAAGTAAATGCAACAATCCAGCAAAGTAAAGACAAAAGGAAGGTACTAAAATACACAAGGAGGATAATTAAAGGATTGGGAACAGGTGTGCTTTGCACAGGAAGAGAATCCAAGCGGAGGAATAAGGAACAAGACAATAATTGAACAACAAGAAACAATTAACAAAGTGAAACCAAAGCTGATGAGGACAACTGGATCGCAGGGAAGACAATTAACATGAGGAAAAACGACTGAGGAAAACACTGAGAACGTGACAGCGAGAGAGAGAGAGAGAGGCAGTATGACAAGACAGTTCCCGTGAAAATGTGCTTCTGCAAACTGCTGTCTTCTTCCTTCTTCTCATCCTGGTCACTGGGTGCCTCAGAGAGCTTATCAATGCAGTACAGAGGTAAACCGTCAAACCGCCTTCACGGTGCGCGAGCATAATCAGGACGAACTGCGTGCCAGCTGCGGCTCTAACATTTTGAATGTCCTGTCTATATTTCATTTCCTCAGTGAGCAAGCTGGCAAAAAACACTTAGCGGGATTATGGGTGAATTTATTTAAATGTATTTAAATACCAAATTGCTTGAATGACGGAAGAAGTTTGTTCCGTTGACCACAAAAACTGCTCGCGATAAGTTTCTCACTCATAATGAATTCAGTTAAGTGAATTCTTCGTCCTTTAGAAAAAATATCACTGCCATTTCCATGCAAAGTACGGCTTCAATGTACATTAATACGCAGAGAATTTGAGTTGGTGGGATAATGGTTTTGTGTAAAGCACGTATCAGCACTTTGCACATCAGTCCATGCTCCAGCTTTATGAGTGTCTCGGTGTTTTCCTCGGCACATTCATCCAGCAAACCCCGGTAACCCTGCTCTGAAAAACTGGGCCTTGGCATTGTCTGCACATCAGTGAAGTGGTATCAGATAAAGAGGCGAGGTGAAGTCCCGCCTCTGCAGTGCTGGTGCAAGTGTATCTGGGATGCGTTTGTACAAACAAATACTTGGGTGACGGGCCGGAGACTCAGGACTCAGGCGCACACAAAAAGTCAGTTTTGCAGGTTCTATCAATATCATGCTCAGTGTCAGACAATCCCATTCAAAACCAATCAGCCAACTTGCAGCGCACACAGGGAAATCTAAATCATAGTCAATAAACAGTCCGGAGGTCGAATGCTAAAACCAGGAGGAGACAGAATCACATGTCAAAATAACCAGTCGAAGTCAAACCAGAAAGTCACAAAACACAAGTGGATTCGCAAACTCGGAAACCGCGGACAAAAAATAAACCAGGACCGGATCGATAAACACTAGGAAATACAAGGCTCGTGTGTGACTAGAAGAACAGCAGACTCATACAGACTAAAGGGAAAAGCAGGGCTATATAAAGGGAGAAAATAACAAGATTGTGGGGACTGTAAACGTGACTGGGGGTGTGGCTACAAACAAGGGAATAAATAGGAAACAATAGCTGTGTTCGAAATCGTCCACTCATTCACTCACTCCCTATCCCCTACATCGTGTATATGATATAGTGCACTACATAGGGAATGACCAAAGGAGATTTCGGACACTACACCGGAATTTTCTGAACATGGTTGCGTCAGCAAATGCGTTGGATATTCCTGTGATGTGAGGGGACACGCCGAGCATCATGTAAACAAACCGGACACTTAAAGCTGCTTTCACACCGGACGCGAAACAAATTTTTTTGCACGACAGGTTTCATTCAAAGTCCATGTAAAGACGCGAATACATGCAAAATGCGTCCGGTGCGAAAGCAGCTTTACTGTTGGACCCTGTGATGGTTTTCTGGAATGTGCTTTACACGTAGCTATAATAGATGCTCTGGCTCTATCCGCTAGCTGTATAACTTAGTTAGCTAGCTACCTAACAAGCTTGGTAACATATCAAGGACAATAATTAGCCGATTAGCTAATGATTAGTCTTAGCATTGACTTTGAATGTAATCTGTTGTGCGAAAAATTTGTCTGGCGTCCGGTGTGAAAGCAGCTTTACGGGAACACTGGAGAATGTATTTCTGCAGGGCGGTGCCATCTCGCTCTTCACATCCTTCTTCTGTGGAAAAACACGACCGCAGTGCATTGTGGTATACGGCACTACAATGTAGTGTACATCGCTTGCTCACTCGATTCCACTGTGCCTTATGGGTATTTTATAGTCCACTATATAGTGGATGAAAAGAATTCGAACAACACTGCAAAATGGCGGACACACTATATAGTGCACTATATCCGTGATAGGGGGCGATTTCGAACACAGCTAATTATTGAACAAAATGGAGACGGCTAGTGAGGAAGTGCAATGAAACCAAAGACGTGGAACAGAAGCAGGGAAAGGACATAATAACAGGACAATTGACACCATATAAATCAGCAAATAAATACAAAAAAAACTAACAATAAACAGAAAAAAAAACATTAACAGATATTCAAATACTAACAGTGGGTGGCAGAGCAGCCATTCTCAATAGGGGATTAAATGAGGAGTCCACTTGCAAAGCCTTCTAAGTCAAGTTGGTCCATTTTTTAGAAAAATCTGATTTTTTGGTAGGCATAGAAATTATCTTCCATAGATACCAATTTTCACTATAATGAACCTTGCAGACATAATCCATGAGGCAATTCATTATTTTTTTTAAGAAATGACTTTGATTTTGCAACACAAAGTTTTGACTTAGGAGGTTTTGAAAGTGGAGTGGAAATTTTGCAGGTTTTGACAGTGTTTAAACCAGCCCGTTGCTCAATAGGTGAAGGTGTTTGACTCAGGACCCACTCTACATGCAACTCAATGCTACAGACAGCGCAGTGGTTGAATAGCTGCTATGACAATGACAACATAAACATGAGTCCATGGGTTCAAATCCCCCTTTTATGGTATCACTATCCTCACACTTTTCTGAACTGCCCAAACCAACAAACTAGAACCCAATGTGTTACCACATCCCCCATCTGGAGTTAGAGAAAGCAAAAGCTGAACAGGCTATAAAAGCTCGACTGTGATTGGTTCCTTCTTGCGAACGAAAACGGAATCACGTTTCCACATTGGCTGATGACTTAGCAGAATTTGACAGTTTTCCTCCTTGACTTGGCAGGTTTTGACAGAGTTTCGCTTCTTCCGTTACAATTTATAACATGATTTAGTAGGTTTTGAAAGTGGAGCTATCAGTGGGACATGCGCAGGTGCCTGAAAGAGAGACTGAGGGAGATAACTCATTTATTTTCAAAACTCGACTTAGCAGGTTTTGCAAGTCGACTCCTCAAATATAAGGCTGGTCTTACGGTAGCGCCTTTAATGCAGAGGTCTCAGCCTTCTCCTGTCCTGACCAGGCTGTAGGCTGTGCTGGTTTCAAGAGATTTAATTTCAGTCAATCAGCTAATTTAGGCCTTGAAAACAACTTGCAAGGCCTGTTTATCTAACCAAAGCAGTGACTTAAATTAAGCGCTCGAGAGCAGAAGCACATCAAAGCCCTAGCAGATGCGGCGGCCCTCCTGGATTTGAGGGCGAGATCTCGGCCTAGTGAGAGCCTGATTTCCAAGAGTCTGCGAGCAAACGCAGCATAAATTTTGGAGGGCTTTTTTTTTTTTTTTTATGAACGGACCAGAAAAGCTTCCTATCTGGATGAAGCGTTAGATGAAACATCGCCCAAAATATTGTTTCTGGGGACGAGGCCAGCTATGGATTCTTTGCTTCCTGTCAGCACTGACACAGACTGATCGCCTGGGCTAAGCTGCGAGGTGTTTACCTGCTCACTGTACGGAGCAGAGAGATGCCTGATTAATTTAACGGATGTGCAATGCTGGGAGTGGGATAACACATCTTTTCTCTTATTGTTCTGACCCACATGGGTGGACGCGTAAAGATTTTTAATGTTTTTTTTCCCCTCAGTAATACCATGGTGTTTTGGGCATGTTTTTGAAGTAACAAACTGCCATTTTCTCAGGGCCCTGACGCAATGACATTTAAAAGAAAGGAAAACAACTGCCCTCTGAAAAGCCCACCGCACTAACAGGTGTTTCATTTAACTTGGACCAACCTCTTTTAACCGTGCTACTAGTATGCAGTAGTCTCCAGGCACAACATCACCAAAACTGGGTTACATACATTAAGTATGTTGCAGAACAGTAACTGTGGAAAATCTGGCGCTAACAGATTCATTTTTCCATCCTCGTATAGCAGTGGTTCTCAAACTCGGTCCTGAGGACCCACTTAATTAACAAGCTGTTAATTTTCCTTAATTAGCTGCTTTTCAGGCAAGAGAGAGAGACGTTTCGCTCTTCAGCCACACTGACAGAAATGGCTCAGCATTCCATGGTGTTTAAAAGCCAAATGTTCATGCCGTGTGTATTTTCTGATGTTCCAAGCAAACAATTCCACCCTAAGTGGCAATGTTTTTCTGAACAATTTCCAGATTGCAGTAAATCGATAAGCTGCTAATTAGCTTCTGAAACACTAGTGTTCAAGTTCTTTCCAAATGTTTTTCCTAAAACCAAACAGAAAAATAGCACCAAACAGGTTTGACTCATTATAAGGTCACCCAAAGGGCGTACTTATCTGGATTACCCTGGTTGTCTGTTTGTGTTGGCGTTAGCGTTGGCATTGGTGTCACGCTTTCTTGTACAAAGGAGATCTCAGCAATCGCTTGGCCCAATGGCTTCATACTTTTGGCGTTTGTTTATACTAATGTCTAGTTGTGCATCCACCATGTTAAGCTCACCTGGGTTAAAGGTCAAGGTCAGTGGATATGAAAGTGTGTTTTATGTTGCACGGACAACATCTCAGCAACCACTCGGCACAAGGGCCTCATACTTTCGGGATGTATTTATACCAATGTCTACTTGTGCAACCACCATGTGAAGCTCACCTGGGTCAACGGTCTTGGGGATAAATGCACCCACTTTTGCGCAACCTCTTTTTTTACCTCTTTTTTTTTTTTGCTCTGCAGAAAACCACTTTCTTCAGTTTGATTTGCCTTTGAATTCTTAATTACCCGATAAATTGTTGTTTCTAGTGACCACGTGTCCAACTGATTCTTCAATTGGAAAAGTTGGAATTTTGCACTTTTTTAACGCAGTAATTGCAACTGTGGTTGGAAGACAAAGCAACACACACAGTGGGGCCCCAGCACCGTTTATTAAAGGTCCCCTATTATGGCACCAGGTGGACAGCCAATTACTTATTACAAGCCATTTCAAAATCTTTCCCCTCTTGACATCACCCGGGGAAGGAACCAACCAGAGGCAAGAAGAGCTGATCACCTTCAGCCAAACAGTCAATCAGATTTCATTATTCTGGGTGGTCACTCCCCCTTGTGATGTCAGGAAGGGGAGATTTTGAACTGGCTCATAATGGCTAATTAGCTGTGGACCTGGTGGCATAATAGGGGACCTTTAATGAACTACTGTCACATAGAACAATACGTGTAAACATTTAGTTCAGCAGGGTTTGAACCGGCCCTCTTTAATCCCAAACTGTCACACAGCAGACATTTAAGGACCTCGAGTCGACGCAGGAGCGACCACCTTTTACAAATGCAGCTCTCCAGAAATACGTTTTCTCCGCCGTGATTGGGGAATGCCGATAACGCTCTGCTGCACAGACCATAAGGTTGCGCATTAACGGCTTAGTTGACAATGGCACAGAACAAGCTGCAAGATCAGTGCTGCAAAAAAGCATTGTGGGACAGCACTGCTGCGGGAATAAGTCCCCAGTATGTGTTCTGTCGAGAGCTGAGTCGCAAAAAAAAATAACAGTGGAGGGGGCGAGGGCACTCGATCGATAGTGACCGGCTTCAGCTGCACACCGCTTTGGGAGAAAAAAATGCGATGAGAATACCTCTGCTCTCCTGAATTAATTATCAGCCGGCAAACCCAAGGGATGACACACTCCAAATCAATACATCAGACAATACTCCACAGGAAATGCTTTTTCTTCTCTTATTGTAAAAATGGCACATTGTGATTTTGGCTAAAAACTTGCTCCTCTTGGGAAATAGGACTGTGGCAAACATCTCCCCATAGAAACGCTGAGTCTTGTTCATGAAACCAAAATAATATGCTTAAAAATTATTATGATAATGATCAGACTTCAGCCTCTCAAGATTTAAACGTCTCTTGCAGTGGTGAAAAATCAAACATTAATGATTGTGTGGGAGTAGAATAGGAGTCTAACTGTTTATCCCAAGTTAAATGACTGATTCACACACTCATTAATATATTTCCTAGAGCAAATTGTTATTTTTTTCCCATTAACATTTCTTGTATGAAAAACTTGATTGGTAAGGCGCTGATAATAATGTATAAAAATGTATTTGTGTTTTCTAAGGCACCGAGAACTGTGCCTTGTGGAGGCACTTCACTTGATCTCCTTGACACGAGGTTGACACAACCTTTTTGCACATATGACATGTGCGCTGTCACAAGATGGCAGAACAGATGAAGTCGGTTAATGCCAAATGAAGTTGCACCGTCTTACTTGAACCAGCAGTAACATCAACACATTTATCAAAAAATGCAAAAGCAGTTTTATGACATGACAGAAGATCAGTCAGTGTGTCACAGATATGCAGTAACAGAATAGGACGAGGGCTAATATTTTTACGTGGTTGGAATACCTCGTGCATTTTCTGTAAGCTTATTTGTGTACATTTACCGTTCAGCATATCGAGAGTAAATGACGCGGTGGCCATAGACTGTTGCAGCTACAAGGGCGTGAATTATAGCTCAGACCAAATGCCAAGCAATTTGCTGCTGTCAACAGAGGTTATACCATTTAATTTAGCCTTGAAGGCGTATTCCCTGCGGAGAGATGGACTTTCCCTGAGGTCTAAAAGAAAAATGTTCTCGTGTCATCTGAGGTCTTTCAGTCCCTTGTCGCTAAGAGGGGACAAAATGACAGGTGTTATTCTTTTTATCACTGGTGGAAGAACAGCTGCCACAAACTGTGTCTTTATTGGTTTATCAGCTCACAAGACTCGATGAGGAATGACAGGGAAGCAAAGACCATCTGTTTGAGACAGAGAGAGTGAAAGCAATGTTCTCAGTGGTTGTTGAATAGCCTTTGAACATACTTACCAGCTTCAATTCTTGCTTTTCACTCTGATTGCTGAAGGCCGATAAAGATCAGGAGGCTGTGAACTGTGGGCCGTTACCTCATCACTGAAAGAATACCTATGGTGCACAAGCGAGAAAAGATCTAACGTTTAATGAACACAGCTCTCACGCAAGCCTATATGACACTTCCTCATGAATGGAAATTAACTGAAGAACCTAGAGATAAAAGTTCTTAACTTATTCCCCACGGAATACTTTTATATAAAATTGTCGCGTTTGTACGGAATACTTTTCCTGAAAATTACACAATATAAACACACGTTTAGTTAAACGTCTGTATTTTCAAAATAAAGGTTTTTAGCAGGTTCAAATGCAAATGTCAAACTAGCAGTCTCATTTTGGGTATTTGTAACATCATTCCAATTGTCATTTTGGTTGCCTGCTACGTGACGCTGAGCAGCTCCTCGACTAGGCGCTCAACCAGTGTCATGGTTCTGGATGTTTGTGCATGTGTTTTGGACTTTTCTTTGTGGCTCTCGTCCCGGGACGATATCGTATTCCTTTTCATCGGATTCTTTACCCAGCTGGCTGTTTGAACTGGGGCGGCGCTTCCCCGGACTCTATATAAGCCAGATGTTCGCCACGCCTCTTTGCTAGAGTGTCTGTTTGTAGCTACGCACTATAGCCGAAGATATCTGTAGTCAGGATTTGTTTGACTTTCCATCTTCTTGTTATTATTGGAGTTTCTTCTCCCTTTTTCCTATCTCGCCTTGCTTCCGTGTTTCGGACTATTATACGTCCTTTGGAAGCGCAAGCACTTTCCGGTGGTCTGTATTATTCTCTGTGTTTGTTTGGTGTCTGTGCTGCTCGTTTCCCTCTTGTCGCTGCTATTGGCCTCCTACCTCTACCGGCCATTACAGAACACTCCAGCCAGACATGGAGTCGCCAGCAGCGGCTACGCTAGAGAGCATTGTTGCTGATCAGCAGTCTGTCCTTACTGCATATGGCCAGGGTCTTTCTAGCTTGGAAAGTCGGCAGGCGGAGCTGATAGAGAGAATTTGCCTTCAGGAGAGTGCTATGGAGAGACAGGACAGCCTTTTAATAAGTCTCTCTGAAAGTATTAGAGCATTGTCTGCTCAGATTACACAAAGTGTTTCACAAGCACAATCAGTACACCTTCCCCGAGAGCCTAAACTCCAGTTACCCCCAAGATATGGAGGTGAGGCAGGAAAATGTAAAGATTTCATTGCTTAATGTGAAATATTTCTTAAAGCGCAACCCTCACGATTCTCGAATGAAGAATCACGGGTTTCGTTTATTTTATCACTGTTGACTGGCACAGCCCTCACTTGGGTGGGGCCACTTATTCGAGCTAGATCGCCGGTAGTAAATTCAGTGGAAACTCTCGTGAGAGAAATGATTAATGTTTTTGATCAGGATGTTCATGGTCAGGACGCAGCTACGCGTCTAATGCATTTGAAGCAGGGTTCTGATAGCGTCGCTGATTTCTCTATCTTGTTTCGCTCCTTAGCCACAGAGACAGGGTGGCCAGAAGCACCTCTTACGACAGTGTTTGTTCACGCTTTGGTTGAGGAGATTAAGGATGCTCTGGCTACATTAGAGCCTTGCGTTTCTTTAGATTCGTTGGTTCGTACTGCGGTGCAAGTTGATAATCGCATCCGCGAACGAAACAAGGAGAAACGTACTGCATTGGCTCTTGATAGCAACGAGGTTAATGTTCTGTCCAACAGGCATACAGCCCCAACTCCGCCCATTGAAATGCCGAGTTCTAGTGAGCCCATGCAGGTTGATGGCTCATATGAGAGCCGGGCTCGTAAGCCTGTTCACAGACAAATAATTTGTCATCATTGTAGCGAACTGGGACATATCCGTCCAAGTTGCCCCGAGCTTAAAGGGAGACGGGAAGCCCCTCTGGCGGTAGGGGGGGCACTAGAGGGACAGACCCAATCTCCCGTTCGAACTCTTATTTCAGTAAAGTTGACTATGGGGAAAAGGAGAATAAGGGGTAAAGCCTTTTTGGATTCGGGGGCTGTTGATTGTTTTATGGATGTGGAGTGGGCTAGAAAACATTCCATTCCCATCTGTTCTCTCTCACATTCGCACTCGATCAAAGCTTTGGATGGTCGACCGTTGGGAGATGGGCGTATAACCAAGGTCTCTGAATTTTGACTATGTTTATCCCTTTTGGTGGTCATTGAGAGAAAATGTGTTTTTTCTTAATCAATTCCCCAGTTTGTCCTGTGGTTTTAGGTCATTCGTTGCTGCTTAAGCATAGGCCACAGATCTTTTGGGGCAGTCAAAATAACCCAATCGTCCAGTGGGGCTCCAACTGTAGGTCTCACTGTGGTGAGATTCTGGCAAATTGCCCCGAATTTCAACCCATGGGGGAGGCGTCGGGTTCTGAACAAGATTGGTGTGGAGGAGCCACGCTGAACCTTGGTTTACCTCCCAACGTTTCAGATGATTATGTTGATCTCGCGGAGGATTTTGGCAAACAATGAGCTTCGTCTTTGCCTCCGCATCGTGGTTACGATTGTGAGATCAAACTATTCCCTGACAAGGTGGCAGCGGTTAGGTATTGGCCTGCCCCTCAGAATGTTAAGGAGGTTCAACGATTTTGGGGCTTTGCTAATTTTTATAGGAGATTTATTCGCAATTTTAGCGCTGTGGCCGCCCCCATCATTGCGCTTTCTTAGAGGAATTCTTCCTCGTCATTTGCTTGGTCTCCTGCAGCGGAGGCTGCTTTTCAGGAGTTGAAGAAATGACTTAGCTCTGAACCTATTGTCGTTTTGCCCGACCCCTCCCTCCCATTTGTGGTGGAAGTTGACGCTTCGGAGGTTGGGGTGGGTGCCATTTTGTCCCAGCACCTCCTTCGTAACAATAAGTTGCACCCATGTGCCTACTTCTCCCGGTCGTTGTCACCGGTTGAACGGAATTACAGTATTGGTGACCGGCAGTTGTTAGCTGTTAAATTGGCGTTAGAAGAGTGGCGCCATTGGTTGGAGGGGGCTGAACATCCGTTTGTGGTTTGGACAGATCACAGGAATCTCCAGTGTGTCCAGCAGACTAGGCGACGTGATTCCCGGCAGGCGCGGTGGGCATTGTTTTTCAATCTCTTTGACGTTACGTTAACTTATCGCCCCGGCTCCAAACACATCAAGCCTGGCGCCTTGTCATGGATTTATGACCGCTCGGGCCGTGATCCCATTTCTGGGCCGGTTATTCCAGCGGCTCGGATTGCGGCTCCCATGCAGTGGGATACTGAATCTGTTGTGCAGGAGGCCTTGCGGCCTGACCCTGGTTCTGGTAGGGAGCCGTCTGGCTGTTTGTTTGTCCCCATGGCGGTGCATAAATGGAAGGCTGCCGCTGATAGGAGGTGCTGTTTTGCACCGGCTTATCAGGTTGGCCAGAGGGTTTGGTGTCCTGAGAAACGGTGCTGGGTCCCTTCTCGGGATATCTTGGGTCCAACCCTTATTTCGGAGTCCCGTGCTCGGGGTTCTTTGGGAACGTCTGGGGCCGTCCCTTCGGGGGGGGGGGTCCTGTCATGGTTCTGGATGTTTGTGCGTGTGTTTTGGACTTTTCTTTGTGGCTCTCGTCCCGGGACGATATCGTATTCCTTTTCATCGGATTCTTTACCCAGCTGGCTAATTGAACTGGGGCGGCGCTTCCCCGGACTCTATATAAGCCAGATGTTATACGCCTCTTTTACTAGAGTGTCTGTTTGTAGCTCGCACTATAGCCGAAGATATCTGTAGTCAGGATTTGTTTGACTTTCTATCTTCTTGTTATTATTGGAGTTTCTTCTCCCTTTTTTCTATCTCGCCTTGCTTCTGTGTTTCGGACTATTATACGTCCCTTGGGCAGCGAGAGCACTTTCCGGTGGTCTGTATTATTCTCTGTGTTTGTTTGGTGTCTGTGCTGCTCGTTTCCCTCTTGTCACTGCTATTGGCCTCCTACCTCTACCGGCCATTACAACCACGACCTGTCCTGGCTCGGCCACGGCCCCTCCCCTCCTGTGGTTGAAGTACAGGTGGCCCATCACCGTGATCGTCAACTGATTTCATGTTTTCATCGGACTGCGAATGGTCGAGGTCGCTATTATTGCCGTCAGATTGGTCAGATTGACGCGATACTCATATATTACGCATGTTTTCAACGGAACTCCGAATGACGTCATCCACGCCGCTGGCACCGGCTTACTGTAGGGAATGAGTTAAGTCAGATTTTCACATACCACAACGTTTAGAATGGGAAACTATCTTTTGCAGTTAACAAAGTCTACTGCCTCCATTTTCTTAAAATGGACTTTTTGTTGCAACTGCGCTCTTAGCACTGGGCTCTTCCGTTTGAAAAAAATAAATGGAACTAATTCTCCAGAATCTCGCTCTATACTAACTCAACTCCCGGCTGTTTCGCGAGTTCGGACTTGTGGCAGGCGAAGACAACATTAAGCGTCGAGCGCTAACGACTCTCACGTCAAGCACCTCCACCATTCCGGCATTCGCACGGGCAGACAGAGGACAGTCCCAAGATGCACCCTGCTTCCATTACCGCGGCTAACAAGGAGAATCAGGCAGCGCTGAGATACAGACAGGAGGAGAGGAACCTGTGATCTCACTGACAACAGCCTTTCCGTTTGTCCAGTTTTGTGAGCAAATCAAAGACAAGACCCCTGCGAAAGTGTTTTAAAGTCACAGCACATAGCATAGCAAACAACAATAGAACAGTCGCCATTATAGTCAAAGAATAAAAAAGCTGGATCCAAACTTTATTCGCAAAATAAATTTTTTGCAAAGCTCATTACAGCTCCCTCCTTCTCCCCGCAATATCGGCGAGGCGCTTCGAACATTAAATCCCGGAGAAACTTGGCGCTTGTTGCACAGGAAATTTACAGGCGGATAGAAAACCATTGTGAGATGCACAAAAGCCATGAAGCGCAGGCACAAATCACAGCGAGGCCGTAAGGGCCGTGATTTGCGAGCTCTGTGCATTGTCACAGAACCTCATGGATCTCTCCAGCCAAATTACACGCGGGGATCTGTTTGCGGAAAGCAGTTTCATGGAGTTGGAGGGATGGCTGACCTTTGACAGTGCATAAATAAATTATCTCTCCGTTCCTGTGACTGGAATAGCAAGACTGTCAGTACCAGGCTGGTCTGAGACTCATGCCGACATACATCATCCAAAAAAAAAAACACTGAAAAAGGTCACTGGTGTTGCCAGAAAATACTCTGGGGCCAGGAGGTGCAATTTCAGTTAATATATGAATGCACTGTATCCAGTTCGTCGTGGTTATGTTTGTAGTTATTTCTTATTTGAACCATAATTTTTCTATTTAACCAGGGGAGTTCCAAGAAAAACATGCTTCTCTTCTCTCAAGATAGCACGAGTGAAATATAAGAACAGTTGCAAGTTGGGGGGAGAAATTTTTTGCTAAATTTTGCCATAAGTTTGTCCAAAATTCAAAGCCAGGAAAAGCGTGTTTCCCATACTGCTGGACTGCGTCTCACACATATTCTGTATCTGCTGGTTGGAGCGCTTCACTGAAGCTACATCACACTAATACTGAGAGAAATATTCAAACCCAGAGCGCCATGTTTCTGTGGCAACAGCATTAGATCGAAAGGAGAATATCTATATCTTGTGCATCAATTTATACACACTTCCCTGTAATTCAGCAGGAAATATTTGAGTTTGTCAGAAACTTTGGGATCTCCACTAGAATCTAAAATAGGCCTGAAGGGTCATGTCGCAGGTTTGAATACTGCAGCTGCAGTAGTTTTATGGGGGAACCCCACACACATATGCATACTCTTTGTGGAATCTAAACCACGAGGATTGACAATAGGAACAACGCCGATTGAAATATTAGCATTTGAAGCACCCAGATAATTCCCCAGAAATGCACATATTATTTGAGGAAAATAATAGTACAGGACCAGCATCCTCCTGATGAAAGTCCATGTAATATCTATGTCATTCATAAGCACAGTATTAGATAACATTACACTCCGGTACATTCACTTCACGCACGTCACGATCCAGAGAGGCGCACAGGAGCACAGGAGCACAAGTGCTCTCAATTCACATGCAAAACATTAGCTACTGAGGGCTTCACCATGCTGGAGCCCCTCAATCACGGATGCATGATAATAGCGAGATGAAAAACAAAGGAAGACTAAAAACAGAGCGTGGTTAGAGAGAGAGAGAGAGAGAGAGAGAGGTAAACAAGCGCTGTCCGATCCAATGCTCTCTCTCTCTCTCTCTCTAACCCTCTCTCTCTCTCTCTCTCTTTCCCTTGAGTTGTTTGCTCATTCGATATGTCTTGATGGGAAAGTCAAAAATCAAAGAGCGCCCTTTGATTTCTGCATCAAAAGCTTGCCTTTCATAATTCTCTGATTGAGATGTCAGCGACTTGAACAATGGCAATTCTGACTCCTTTTCAAATTGAACACAACAACGGCGAAGAAAACTTTGAGATGGTGGCAAGTCGGCAGTGGATGGGCGAAGTGGGTGGAATAATTTTGAATGTATCAGCAGAGGCTGCCTCAGTTTTGGTTTCAATCAGTGTAATTGGTACGTTGATTAGAGCTTGCAAGGCCGAAAACGAATCATTTTCCAACTTCCTGTGTTTTTTAGCCGACCGCTTAATTAACGCTGTGGTGTTGTTTGCTAATTGCTAATCAGACGTTCCTCGGGCCGCATGCCGAAAAGCGAACTCTTCACTGCCACCCCTTTTCAAATCACAAACGCCACTATCGCTGTCATCTACACACCCCAACACATTCTGCTCGCATTCATGGAAGCTCAAAATTTAGGCAATCACAGGAAAACGGCCAATTTTCACTTGCCTAAATAAGTGTTCAACTGTTAGCCGTTTCAGTTAGACAGACAGCTGGCAAGAAAAACAAAAACATAAAGTATAATCCAGCAGAGTTTTATATATTATTCTGTCACATATCTTTGCATCAAAACCAGGCATTTTTGTTTCTAATCGTCTTTTATAATCCTATGTGTTGACAGATGACTGGCTTTTGCATCACTTGCCAGTGGTGGACTTTCGTTCACGAGCGACTGCTCTGTTTGGCATAATGCAAACAAGCTTAAACAAATGCGCATTAGCGGTGAATTCAAAGGTGGTTACACAATCGACAGCCTTGTATCTTATTGAATTAATGCTAATTGACTTGCGCAGTGCTGCTGCTCGCTTATCGGGTGACTGAAGATCCTCTGTGATTTCCCTCTAGTTCTCGTCTCCGAAAGGTCATGCCTGTACTGATTTCATGAATACAGACCAGTACCTACCTCAGCTCTGTGTTTCAGCTCCAGAAACTGGTTTTATAAATGGCTCAAACTTGTAAAAATCTAAGCCAAAATTACAAAAGTGTCCACATGGGTGATTTTTATTGTTGATTGCTAATTAGCAGCACGTGTCTGTTTGAAAAGGAGTCTAACCAGCTGCATTATCTAGGCAAGTCTTGATGTAATAATTTCAAAGATTTTCATTTGAATACATGTCAGTTCAGTCACTATCTGTCTTGAGGAAACAACAATGATGATTCAGCCAATCGCCCCCTGATGAAAGCCACTGCATTTGTATAATTTACTAGTATAATGACCTCGGTATCTGTGGTGACATTTAAAAAAAAAAAAAAAAAAAAAAAAAAAAACACAGGCTGAACAAAGCTATTGATGCGTTCTTCATCACCCAGCAGTGGTTCGGCCACCAGAGAGGGTAGGCGGAGCTAATGCAACGGATTCAGTCTTTACCGGTCTCTGTTAGCGTTGCGAGTATACTATGGCTGAACAAACAAACAAAATGACTACAGCGGAGGAAACTTCAAAAAAGTGCAAATCCAAGTAAAAAGAAACAAATTAAATGGTCAGAGCAGGGCAGACAATCAAAAAAAGAAAGAGACCGTTAGGTTAGGAAAACCTGAGTTACCACTGATGTCGCTTCTTGAATAGCACAGAATGAAGACAAGGGCCTGACAAGAGATGCAGACGTGGCCCCAGGTGGAATTGCAGATTGCGTGTTTGTTCGGCATTATGTTGGGAAACAAGGAACAGGGCCGTTTTGGGGCTAATTTATTTTCTTGGTTAGCAAGCCTGTTATGATGAAATTACCTTAGAAAATATAGAAGCCAAAGTTAGATCCAATCAGACTAGTTGGCTATCTGGATGTCCCAGTCCCCTGGCTCAGTGTCTTTTGGTGTTTGCTGGGGGACTTCAATGTCCTCCAAAGCACAACACTTTACAGTTTTCTCTGTTTGCATAACTAACGCTAGCTAATGTCCATGTCAAGAAAAGCTAATTACTTTCGACAACATTGCACACAGTGGTGATCTCTCATATCGAGTAACATGAGATTGGTATCTAATGTAACTAGCATAACCTCATGTTTGCTAACAATTAGAAAAAACGCTAGATAATGCTACTGACCTCATAAACCCCCTATCAAATTCGCCACTTGTTAGGCGAATGCAACTTGTAACATTACAAAGTCATTTACATTTCCCTCAAGTTCATGAATATATTATAATGATCACAATAAGTTGGCCTAATACACAAAGAATGAGTATGTACATAAGACTGCACTGATAACCTTTTTTATTCAGTTTATGGTAATTGTTATATTTACCACCTCAGGAGACGTCATTCTTTTTTTCACATTCGTGTGTTATAATGACTGACTTGCTATAGAGGAGTGGACTGGGTACCAGCTGCATGATGACACTCAGGTGCCATTGGTGCCACCAAACAGAATGAAACAGAGATCTATGAAATTGTTTCTTTAAAAAACAGGATGAGGTCACCAACAGAATTCTAAAGGGGCCAAATAACTGGTGCATGAACTGAGGGTGCGGTGACCCCAAAAATGGCTAAAGTGTTTAAGAGTGCTTTATTGAATTGCAATAAGAATCACGACAACGTTATCCCAAACCCCCTCCCCCCAAAAAAAAAAAGTATGGCAAAAAATAATTGCGACTGCAAACAAAAACCCACAACCCACTGACAAAGACAGACTGACTCTTGGTGGGTTTGTTGCTAATAACCACAGAGAACCCCACCTCTTAAGATCACCTCAGAATTTAAAGGAGTTGCGTCACGATTACCGCACATGCTCACAACTTTGAACTATGTAAAGTTGCTCAACAGCAAGTCAAATGATCTAGAGGGCATTTTTCTTCTTCTATGATTATTGGCGATGGCAACTGGCTTACATTCTTCGTATCCCCTGGCTAAAGCTTAAACTAGTGCGTTGAATCCTCAAATTTCCATAGAAAGGTCTTTTATATGAAAAGCATGATGGCAGAGTAACTGAAATATATGAATACAATGCAAAACAAAGACAGATGGGCAAGGATGGAATCAGATTATGACTTGCAGTCAAGCAGATTCATTTTCTCAGGATGTAAGTTCTGAGCATGCACAGTAAACGTGACACAGCTCCTTTAACCAGTTTACGCAAATGTGGCACTCATGTCTGCGTCTCTGATTGTTTGAATGATCAGTCTGCTGCAAGTTCTCATGTCACAAACTCAGGTGAGTCATTTCTTCATACATGGCTGTTCTCTAAGTCATTTTGTGATTTACCTGTTTCCCTGTTTCCTAACGATCCCCCGTTAATCTGCCAGAGGATACCTGACAGCATCTGTAGGCGTTAGCTGTGGCTGCTGAGCGGAAAGCATGCAATCCTCTAATTTTGTGACTATTCCTGAGATGCACACATTGTAGATGAGGGATTGTAAGACCTTAGCATAGAAAACCTGAAATATACTGTGGCTACTGGGATATCTCCCTCCGCACATGATAATGAGATTCTCAGCTGGCTCTGAGTGCATGGCTGGGTGTTATGCTGCAGATGTTATGTGCGGATGTGTAGGCTGAACCTCGCTCACGAGTGTATGTACTGTATATTAACCATGCACAATACGGTTGCTCTATGAAGTTTGTACAACATGCACTGTTGTGTGACAGCATGCGAGTTCAGTTTTAGACTGTCTGGTTCCTTCCAGTGTGGGGCACATAGATATATTTTTACATTTTCCCATGATTTTTAAATTAACATCTTTGGCTTCTGTTTGAAAATTGCAGTAACGACTTCTTTTTCTCAGGAAAAAAAAAAGACTGATTTACCACCTTTAAGTGGAAATTCACAAGAAATTTGCCTGAAAAATCAAAACTTTATCTTGCAAAAACATCTCAGTTTATATTTAGACATTATTACAAGACACTCTTATTACAAGACCTATGTTTCTACCAGTTATTTTGGAACCTGAGATTTTTGAACTTCCCCGACTATGTGTCATTTGAGGATCAGCACTTACTTACTTAACTGGGATTCTGGAAAGACTGACATAGTTCTCACCTCACCACGCTTGCAGCAGTGCGATGCAAGGGGAAGACTCCAGCCGAACAGCTTGAGTTTGGGGTAGGCTTCCTCTATCGCCCCCTTGGGACCAGAACTTAGCCTGATCTGCCTCGGGAAACCTGCATAAATATGCCCGACGTACGGTACATACAATAAGTCAGTGCTGATAAGGGCGTCCGAGACGGAAACAAATACGATAATGAAGTCACACCATCTGCTGCTTCTGGCTAGCCAAAACGGACCATAGCGGCGGCATGTTAATGACGGAGCGTATATTTAGAGCGGTGAGTGGCGTGGCCGGCCAGTTCAATGTCAGTTTGTGTTTCAAAATACAATGAAGATGTAGATTTTTTTTTTCTCCATTTATTTGACGGCGGTTTTACTCTCAATTGTTAGTAGACCATTTTGATGCAAACAGTACTTCCATTTTTTTTTGTTCTTTAGGCAACAGTGGTTTCTGTCTGGGGTGAACTCAAAGACTCAAGTGCAGACAGTTGCAGAACAGCACTCACAGTTTATTTGCAAAAAAATTAAGGTCACACAGTTCAAGTCCAACACCAGAGATAGGATTGCAGTACAGAGTATACTGAAAAACTGGCAGAGTTTCAAAAACCTGGCGAGCAGAATGCAGAAGCAAAACACAATCCAAAGACGTGCAGAAACCAGGAAGCCAGGCAGAATCGTAGCAGGGAGACAGTCAAACACGGAGGGCGATTCAAACTGAAAATAAGAGGAACGGAGGTAACACTTTACAATTAGGGTACAATATTTAACATTAACATTAGTTAATTAAAGATCAGTTAATTAGCAGGTAATTAATGCGTTAGATAGCCGTATATGCGACCGTAATTGACCATTTAGTAATTTTTTGTGTTTCCCTTATTATGAAGTTGAAAATCTTCCATAAGTATCCCTTATGCAGCACTTCAAACTGTTACACTACAACAGTATAATGAATAAATGAATAAGTTAATTGATGTGAATATCATTTGTAAATGATTATCAGACGCATTGGTAAAATGTTAATTAGCTGTTAGTAAATGCTTATTACTACATTAACTAATATTAATTATTGTACTTTTATTGTAAAGTGTTACACAGGAACAGACTTGGCAAAAAGTGCTTTTAAGGCAACTGGGACACACACAATGGTCGAAACAAACAAGGGAGAATGTATGGACTGACCAACTGGAGAAACAAGACACAGCTAGGCGGGGAGGCGAGGGCAGAGAACAAGGGGGCGGGGTTACAAACGAGAAAATGATACGATTAAAGAGCACAGGAGCGGGGAGACATGACATGCAGATGTGAAAAGGTAAAAACGAACATGTGGGAACATGGAGAAAAAGACAAACATGGAAACAGAGGGCACAATATAGTCAGTAAAACTGAAAATATAATAAAAAATGCACAGATTAATTTAGCGTACTGACAGTTATATTCTTAACTATACTAGGGCGACAGTTTCTGGGCAAACATTGTTACATTATTGCTGAAAATCATTTGCCATTACGTCGACTGCATATTTTATGAAATCCATATTGTAATTTTCCGAAAAATGAACATTTTCCATTGTTTTCCGAGCAAGCACTAACGTCTCTCTGCAGTCTTTTTAGAGTTTCTGTGAGTCAATTAAAAAATGCTTCAGAAAGATTATTTCACAAATAATTCCAGAGCCTAATTCTAATGTTTAAGTGCAAACTTCTTCAGACCTCACTATGAAAAAGTCTGTAATTTAATACGAGTATGTGGATAGAACATTTTCACTCCTCTTCAGAAAGCCTTTACTAATGGAGATTTCAACCATCCATTGCATTATGTTTGTTTTGCAGAAATTTTGATCAATGCAAGGGAAAATATTTGCATACTGAATATCACTAGAGCGCTTACAGATCATGGGTTAGACAAGGTGTGGTTCTTATAAATATCAATTATCCACAGCTATAAACATCATGTCTTGCGCAAGTAAAGGCGAAGTCACTAAATATATGCTCAGTTCCTTTATCAATCTGCAATACTTACAGAAATGTCACACCTTATATCAGTTATTCAAACAATTCTTGCACCATGATTTTTGATTTTCATGTGTACTTACAGCTATTATGCAGATGTGAATACACATGGTCCAGCTGTGATGTTTGGTAGTGAACATAATGCAATTAACTCTCATAAGGTGTAATTGCTTTGACAGAGTACACAGTTCTCCAGGTTTTAGGCCGGATGGTGATGCTGTTTTATGAGACTCTGAGCCATAAACCCAGCAAACAGTAATTGCTAACCTGGAAGGTTTGACCAGCCTTTGGGCAGTCAATCGATGGGGTCACCTGACTCCCAGCCGATTCCCCACAAATGTTAGCGCTGTCGAAGGGAAGTTCTCGGCTGACAGGTTTGTTGCTAACTGGATTCCTATTGGGGATCATGTGTGCTCCCCAAAGCCGAAGATATAGAAATAAACTCCAAGTCTGCAGTGAAAATGACCGTCAGCTATCTATGAAATGAGAGGAAAGGCATCTTTTTTCCTGTAACTGAAGTGGATTTTTGAAGTGAAGCGCTGAAGTGGATTCAGCGTGTTTTGAAATTGTGGGGGTGTGACATTACTGCTAATGACGTCCATGACTGGCGTAAAATTACTGAAACAAAGAGCCATTTTGGTGAAGAACCCACTAAATCATTTCATCTTCATGAAACCAGTCCACAAAAAAATGGAAAAGTATTTTTTTAACCTTTATTTAACCAGGGAAAATTCTACTGAGGGCATGTTTCTTTTTTTCAAGGACACCCTGGGAGAAATGCCAGATAGAACAGTTCTAAGTGAGGAGGGACAGAGAGAAACAGGGGTAAGGCCCCTGGAGCAGTTTTAGAGTTAAGGGCCTTGCTTAAGGGCCCAACAGCAGAGTCCTTCCCAACTTCATCTCTCCAGATGAAAGTCAGAATCACAAACCTCTCCAGAAGCTCGAACCAGGAACTCTTCAGTTATCAGTCAGGCAACATATGACTAATCTATCCTGCCAGCCCACCTGAGCTGAAGTTGTAGATCAGCACAGAATCAAATGGTAACAGGATTTTTTTTGGAAACACAAAAAAAATGCGCCATTGACTGACATAAATAAATAGAAAGTGCTTTAGGGTTCGTATTTGTGCCTATAAATGGAGCTGTGGTGTGAGCTTCCTCAGTAAACCATGACTTTCCTTCAAATTTCTGGAGGCATAACCATCCAAAATGTGTGGGCTATATAAAAAGTCAAAAATAAAATATAGGCACTGTCAGATTTGTGATCAGTTTATAGTGGTTACACTGTACATTTTTGGTTTTTATTTCCTGGTGTTTTTATACACTCTCTCTTCAGTTGCATCTATCCACTTGACCTTTCCCCCCCAAAACTCCAGCACAGTATGCTTAAATTAATACTTCTGACCTTTATCAACCTGAGTTATGCATACACCCCCTCCAACTCTTTAACATTTTTAAAATATAGCCCTTAACTCTAGATTATCCCTCGCACTGTTTATTCTAATGAAAATTCTGAAGTACATGGACACTCAGTACCTGCAGTCATAGATGAGAAGACGATAAAATAAAACGTCTTTGTTAAGCGTAAACTCTGTGCACAATCGCTCTCCGCATTTTTGCCTGGAGGCTTTCTTTCACGCCAGAGACTAGAAATGAGAGCAGTTCTCATTTGTAGAATATATTTGCCTGGAAATCCACCACTTGGGCTCGGTAAAGCCTGTGATGCTAAACTTCCCACAAGAACAATTAGACCCAACACGTCAGCTTGAGTCCCAGTTAAATATATAATAAGTGTCCCTCTCTGGCTCTCCTGCAGGTGCAATAATCCCAGCTATTATGCGGGGATCCTTGCACCTTTATTGCAGCAATCCAATCAAAAGCTCACAGCTATTCGCCTCTGAATGACTCAAAGGCTCAGCCAGTCATACTCATATGAACTCGTGGGCGGGAGCTGGTCATGATGGGAAAGAAACAGAAACCTTGCACTCTCTTTCAGAGAAGAAAGAGTGTGCAGCATTTCATCAAATACGCTTACCTCTATATGATAAAATGCACTTAGGCAGTTCAAGGGCACATGAGTTCTAATAGAACCAGCCTTAATTTGCTTCAGATTCTGACTTCAAAGACCTTAAAAACTTCTTTTAAAAACAGTGGAAAAACTCCTCACTTTACCTTCTGGGGTTTTTGATATTATCTTGTTTTTTAAGATGTGATTATTTTTAGCGTTTGTTTTTGATGTGTTTTTCCAGAGGCGTCGGAGGACTGCGCTGGCTCTGTGTAGCCAACCCTTTATATATAAACACGTATCCCTTAAAGCCTGATAAATCCAGTGAAAAAAAAAAAAAAAGCTGTGTCCTTAAAATCGAAGTGCACTTGCCCGAGTTAAGCTTTCTGAATAGCAGCTGAATTATCCTCCACAAACAACCCTTCTGTTAGCCTGCAACTTTACAATCCTTACTATTCCACTGTAAGAGAAATCATGAAGAAAAGAATAACATACAAATATATTTCAAAAAAACATAATTAAGTGTGGGGTTTTAAATGAACCTTTTATGCATTGTATTATAAATAAAGCTGTGAAACAGTGATATGTTTCAAATGATAAATTTAATATCTTGTCATATTGAGACAAGAGACGTCAGGGGGACCCAAATGTGGGTTAATATACAACCCCAATTCCAAAATAGTTGGGAAGAAGCGTAAATTGTGAATAAAATCAAAATGCAATGACTCTCAGATCACATGAGCTAATATGTTATTTACAATAGAACATAAATAACATTTCAAATGTTGAAACTGAGACATTTTACATTTTTATCCACAAAATTAACTTATTTCAAATTTTCTGGCTGCAACAAGTCTCAAAAAAGTTGGGACAGAGGCAAAAAAAGGGCTGAAAAAGCTATTAATATATAAGAGAATCAGCTGAAAGGACATTTAGCAAGTAATTACTTTAACTGGCATCAGGTGTGTAACATGATTGGCTATAAAAGGGATGTCTTAGAGAGGCTGAGTCTCTCAGAAGTAAAGGTGGCCAGAGGCTCTCCAACCTGTGACGGCTTGCGTAAAAAAAATTGTGGAATACTTTAAAAACAATGTTCCTCAACGTCAAATTGCAAAGGCTTTGAAGGTCTCATCATCGACAGTGCATAACATCATCAAAAGATTCAGAGAAACTGAAAAATCTCTGTGCGTAAGGGACAAGGCCGAAGAGCTTTACTGGATGCCCGTGATCTTCGGGCCCTCAGACGCCACTGCATCACTCACCGGCATGATTCTGTTATTGACATTACTAAATGGGCCCAGGAATACTTCAAGAAACCACTGTTAGTAAACACAGTCCGCCGTGCCATCCACAGATGCCACCTAAAACTCTATCATGCAAAAAGGAAGCCATTGTTGAGCATGATCCATATATTATACCCCCTGACTCTAATTTAGTAGTCTAGATTATATTCCAGTGCAAGTAATTTTGTAAACTTTCACTATAACTATAACGTCAATTGATGGTAGTCAAAAGATCACATATTTTATATGGTTGGACTTGCTTCACTTGTGCTGAAGATGGTATGTTGAAGTACGTTGTACATTGTAAGGGTCTACTCACACTTTGCTAAGGTATTCCTAAGACTGTTGTCGAGGAGTTTACTTGTAGTAATACATTTTCAAGTAGACAAAAAGACTTGGTAAGTTGCAAACGATACACTGTGTAACACTGACACATTATGGTTGCTGAATTTTCTCCCTGCTGAGGAAGGATTTGGGCACCAAGTTTGCAGTATTAATGGTGGTAGGTACAATCCACTGTCCAATGTACTGTGTAGCTATACTGATTATGTACAAAGAGCAAAACAATGTTTGTTTAAGATAAGAGTGGGTCAGCATAGTTTTTACCACATCATCTTCTGGGTGAGACATTTTATACCCCCTTATATTGTACTCCACACATTCAGGCTGAGGGTTTTCAGTAGGCCAGCCTGTTTCTTACCCAAGGTATGTTCTGGGCTTGTCAAGTTCATATACCCAGGGCATATTCTAAGCTAGGCAATTGTTTCATACCCTTCTAGGCCGGATTATACCCCTACTCATGTGCACAAAATAATCAATACTACTGCATATCTGTTGTGGTGAAGAAGGAGCTGAGCCGAAAGGCAAAGCTCTCAATTTACCAGTCAATCTACGTTCCTACCCTCACCTATGGTCAGGAACTTTGGGTCATGACCGAAAGAACGAGATCTCGGATACAAGCGGCTGAAATGGGTTTCCCCACGGGGGTGGCGGGCGCTCCCTTAGAGATAGGGTGAGAAGCTCTGTCACCCGGGAGGAGCTCAGAGTAGAGCCGCTGCTCCTCCCACGTCGAGAGGAGCCAGCTGAGGTGGCTTGGGCATCTATATCGGATGCCCCTGGACGCCTTCCTGGGAAGGTGTTCGGGCATGCCCCACGGAGGAAAGACCCAGGACACGCTGGAGGGACTATGTCGCTCGGCTGGCCTGGGAACGCCTCAGGATACCCCCAGAAGAACTGGAGGAAGTGTCCAGTGAGAGGGAAGTCTGGGCATCCTTGCTTAGACTGCTGCCCCCGCGACCCGGCCCCGGATAAGCAGAAGATGGATGGATGGATGGACTGCATATCTCAATTTTTATTTATTTCACAAATGTTAAAACATCTACATTTCTTAAGGAGAAATATTAAATGTCTTTAGCTACCACAAACTGACTGATATATGTAGACAACAGGATAACTTACAGTGATGCATGAAATTACAGTATTTGATATAAAGGCTGTCTGGGCAGCGGTAAAATATACTGTTGGTAAGCTGATTGTTATTGGCATGATCTTACCGCCATTACAAATTATGAATTATAAAGCCTTACACATAAGTAGCCAGATTTGGCTTCTGCGCAAAGGGGTTAAACATACAGGCGTTACATAGAATGTTGTTTAAGTAGTGTCTTTTTTGTATTCTTATTGTACTGTTTTTATCTGCATTAAGAACTCATTGAGTACAACTGCATAAATAAGATTTTATTGCTCACTGTTGTCATGTAACACAAGGGGTTTGCAACCTCTTCTTGTAAAACTATAACCTGCTATAGAAACAGCAAGGCAGCCGTTGCCTTATGGGCTGCCAGGCACTGCGCCTTACGCACTTTAAGGTCCAACTGCCAGTCTGTAGTTGTTATGTAAGACATCTTTCTTCTGCAAACACATTCAACATGCCTTTACACTTGCGTATACGTTAAACTTTGTATTTCATCTTACATGACCATTATTCAAGAAAGCAGCTATAGTTTCTTACCCTATTTGAAGGGAAGTCATGAAGTCTTAATAGAAATAGAACTTGAAATGCACTATTCAGAGGTAAATGTAAACAATAACAAAGTCTAGTACATGTATTATTAACATTTTTTTGTTTTGAGTACCACTGCAGCTTTTCAGCACAGAAGATGTAAATATTTTTCAACTATCACTTAGAAATAAGAAGAAGACTTGAAAAACTAACTGTGATACTGTCATTGGTTTTGTTAATTGCATGGTGCTACATGTACGATGTATGTGCCTTAGCAAAGTGTGAGTTGACCCTTACAATGTATGTTTACAGAGCATCTTCAACACATGTGAAGCAAGTCTAGCCATTAACGTTTTGTAATATACATTCAAGTTAACAAAATAACTTGCCCTGGTCCATAATCTAGACTAAGGAGTTAGACTCAGGGGGTATATTTTGGCCTAGGTCAGATTATACCCCTGGGGTATAATCTGGCCTTGGGGGGGGTATATTTTGGGCCTATGTCAGAATATTCCCCAGTTATAATCCAGCCTAGGCCATAAGATACCTCCCGGGGGTATAATCTGGCCTGGGGGGGTATATTTTGGCCTGGGCCAGAATAGAACCCAGGGTATATTCTGGCCAGGGGTATATTCCGGCCTGCTACACCTGTATTGTACTAAAGCTGTCCAGTTTTGTTCTAATTCAAATTGTTACACATTTGGACTTCAAGAAAAACCTTTGGAGTTTTTTTTAGTGGGCTGTTTATTTTTAGATGGTTTTTTTTTTGGAGATAACCAACGGGCTTTAGGAAAATCACCGTAAAAATCTGCGGATTCTGTCTGCCTTTTGAGACCAACCTCTACCTAATCCCAGAGCTTCACAGGTTTATGCTCTGTTACTTAAATGGAGCATAATTGATGTGTGGTAGTATTGTTATTTTGGATGTTTTTCACTTTTGTTAGCGTGCTATATTTGTCTTTACTTTTGTATGACAATGTTGTGTTATTTCCAAGATTTTACATTCACAGACGTCTTGGATGGATTTGACAAATCCCATAGGGAATATTCTGAGGGACACTGCAATATTAGCTAGGTGGCTACATGTCTCTTCATCAGAGGACGACCATCTCCCTTTGAAATGTAACTTACATCACAAAAAGTTTTGCAATAATATGCTTTTTTATGCCTAATTGATTGTGAGGTGGTAAAGGGGTGATTTTGAATCCAGTGCAGTGCGGATAAAGGACATTTAAAAATGGCGTCGATATGCTCAAACTTTAAATATTAGCCATTTATTTATTAAGTCAGCTGTAAATTTATCAACCACAATCACTTTTCTGGAGCATAGGAATACAGTCTCACCTGAAAAGGAGAATATAGAACCTGAATGGCAGGAGATATTGACACGTTTTCCCCACAGGAAATAAGCATATACAGGAAGCCTAAAGAAGTGTCATTTTTTTTTCAGATGCCACTGCTATAATTTGGTTTATTTCATTGTTAATTCTTCAGACAAGACCTGGAACTAATTAGTAAATTCAGCTAGATGATTTCTTAGATGAAAGAAATCACAGCTGGATTTTCAATTTCTCACCTCTGAACTTTCTTCTCTGGTTTTACAAGAATAGTTATGATTTAAACAACTGCTTATTTGAATATCACTTTGACACACAAGGAGTTAATAACCTTCATCAAGGAGGTTCTGTTTTCGGTTCAAATTGTTAGTCTGACTATTTGTCTGTTTGCAGGATCATGGAAATACCACTGGTCCGATTTTCATGAAATTTGGGCTAAGGACGAACCCATTAATTTTTGGAGTGGCTCTGAATCACGGGGCGGATGCACAAATTATTTTTCACTTTTGTTAGCGTTGCAAGGCTGGACATTTGGGTCATGGCAGAATAAATGTCATACATCTTAATATCCAGCAGATGGGAGTAAAGCTCAATAGTGAAAAAATATAGCCAATTTACAAGAGCAGACTATTGGCCTTGGTGGAGGTCTGTGCTCTCTGAATGCCCTCGTAGTTGTGCTTGTTTTCTATGCTCTCGTTAAAATAAAACTAAACATGTTGTAAATTTGATCACAGGTTCCTCCCTCCCTCAGCACATCAGCCGTGCCTAAATCACACAGTTAGCAGTGGCGTTATCAGTGGCGTTGGTAGCTGGAAACATCTTGGGATTGTCCCCTGTCTGTCTTTCAGCAAGAGGAGCGACGTCTCCTCTATCCGTCCTGAATGGATGCTGGATAGAAGGGCTGGTTGGGTGCGAGGATCATCATTTGTGCTAGATTCACCACTTTGTGTTTGTAATTTCACAGTCGCAGGCTGTTGCTGTATTATTAAAAGAGGAATCATCAGTTATTAGCCACACTCGACCCGACAGGTGCTGTGGTCTTTATGAATTTTCATTGCTGTGTTTCAAATGCACATCCAAGCAGAAGTGGTAGCTGTAAAGAACAGAACGCTGAAAGCAGGTTATTAAGCTTGAATGATCATTTAATCATTTAATGGACCTAGGTGTCTGGGACGTGATTTATTTTTAATTTAATATTAATATATTATATATTAGTATATGATCCATGATGACTCTTTCAATAATGCAGCATCAGCCAACCAGTGTGGAATTTGAAATAGTCAATAATGAATAATGAATGCTATCTCTCTCTCTCTCTCTTTTATCTCTCACCATATCCCCCCTTTTTTTTTACAGAAAGGAAATTGAGTCTCTCACATGTGACCCTTCATGAACATGCTTCAATTGGTCTTTAATGAAATAATTGTGCCTATCAGGTATTGCTGTAAGATAAATTAATGCGGTCAGTGACTTTGACTGTAACATTAACCGAAACACACAACATGAATAAGGCACCGGGGGTCCAGGCAATGCATCGCGGCATTCTGTTTTTAAATATAAAAACAGTTACCACCTCAAAAATGAACTTATTCACTGTCATGGGCGAACTTTGAGTAATTAAACCATCCCAAACCGTTCGGCACGCAAATGAATAGATAAATAAATACCAAGGACGTCATTGAAATTTATTTCCAGCTTTTGTTTGACCTCCACCATAAGCAGACTTTCTCACCACTTATAATGGCATCATCTTATTTCCTTCTTTGCTGTGGTCATAATTGCCATACCCACTGGAGGACATCTGTCACTTAAACACCAATATACGTAGTTTTGGGCGCTTGCATTTACGACCTAAGCGGTCATTTTTCTTTTGAGGACGGTCTCTGCTGACATTAAATGCTTTGAACATGTTTAGAGCGGAGGCAAGCAGTGCAGTGGTTCATTACAGGCGAAGCTCTGCTTTCATTTCTGGTTTTAATGAAGAGCTCGGAGACAGCATCCTGCCTGACAGCACTCCCATTGTCCTGCTCTTCACAAGCAAACTTTGCTCATTGAAGCGAGGAAAAAAAAAAACCTATAAAAGCATTGGCTAGTATTTTAATTGCTACGTTTGGTGGCAGGCTATTGATTATACTCCCGTAAAAAAGCTATGCAAATGTGACCGAAAGACACCATTGACCCCACTTGATCCGTAACGCCTGTCTTTGTAAACAAACCGCGAGCAAATTTTCCACAGATCAACGGAGGGCGAAAACTCTATTTGAGTTTATGATCCGAAATGTGTAAGGTCATAAACTTCCACTTCAAAAAGTTATCCAATATATCAGGTGCACTATAAATGCCCACACTCCCTGTAATGGATGCGCGAAGTGACCGAGGGCCGACTTCGGGCGCTAACCGGACCCTAGTCTGGTTCACGGCACTGCACATGTCGCGCAGCTGGTGTCGCTCAAACAGCTTCCCATTGACTCTAGTCATAAAATGATGGCCGACTTCAGTGAATTCAATCAAATGTTTGTAATATTGGTAAGGCCAAGAGTCGTGCTTATGTTTGCCCAGCCTTACAACTGATATTTCAAACTTACTTACCGTTCATTGGTTTGATATTTATGTGTCCACCTAACGCATGACTCCTGCTTACAACCTTTACAGCTGAACTTTTGCAAAATTGTGTATTACTAAACACAAATAGCCATTTTTTTTTTCATTTTATGAATACCGCGTACAGTCAGATGGCTACCATCTTTAAACTGGACAAACCCTCAGAGCGTTGAGGGTCGAGCTCTGGTTTTGCTGTGCCGTCACTCTAGGCCAGGGCTGCCCAACCCTGTTCCTGTAGGTTTCTGCTCCAACCCTAATTCAACACACCTGATTCAGCTCATTAGCAGCTCGTCAAGATCTGTAACTGGGAAAGCAGGTGTGGTTTACTTTGGTTGGAGTGATAACCTTCAGGATGGTAGCTCTCCAGGAACAGGGTTGGGCAGCCCTGCTCTAGGCAAATCAGAGTGATTTGGGGCGATGTTCAGTTCGACCAGATCAACCCTGGTCAGCGCCCAAAGTTGGCCAAGATGTGTTCCTGCCTTTCACCTGTTGCAGACTCCAGTCTCCCTATGTCCCTAACCTGGATTTAGTGGGTTGGATAATGGCTGTATGAATGTATAATTCTCTTGAGCACCCTCCTGAGACAGACTTGGTTTTCAAGGTTGAAAATACAGCTGCAATTCAAATATCCAGGTCACTTTTATACCCCTACATTAATTTGGCCGACTCTGCAGAGAGTTCTGCTTGAAGGAGCTTTTTAATTCCTCAAGCTCAAGCAAAGATATATGTGTTCTTGTGTCCAAATCGATTATTCTCGGCTGGTTAATTAGTTGGATATGTTAATGCTGCTTCACTGGTAAAAAAAAAAAATAAATTATTTTGCTGTAGGGGATCTACCTCAGCCAATGTCTTAGAATGTACTAATTATTTGTATTTAAACTTAGCGATGGTGTCGGCCAGGCCAAATTATTTTGAGGCCTCTTGTACAGATAAGGAACTGATCAGCCCTGCGAACGATCCTAGGTGCCGCATGCGGAAAGGTCAGCGCTAATCTCGCCGCCTGCTTGCTACGTGAAATGATATTTAATTATTCGCTGGCGGAGATGCTTCAGAGGTCCTGTGTGCTATCGCTGGGATCAGGTATTGTGAGACATGAAAGGGAGCTGACGCTCGCTAGCAGCTAATCTCCCTTGTTCACAGAAGGCCAAAGCAGATTTCCGGAATGTGCCGCTGATTCATTCCAAGATGGCCGCACAGTCCTTCCGCGCTTTTTTTTGTGGTCCATTAACCCCCGGCTTGCGGCTGAGTTGGCTTCAGCAGGTCTCGTTCGTTAAGATGCGTGTGATGAGTCATCCTGTACCGCATGTGGTAGCTCTGTCTCGACCTGACAAATCAGAGTCGATAAAGAGCAGCAGCTTAGATCACGTCTCTTTGGAAAGCACCTTTTGTAATAATAATAATGAGGATAAGGAGAAGGAGAGGAATGTAGTGTGCAAGTGCAGCTTCCAGGTTTCCTGATAATACAAATGGAAAGAAAAACCATAGAATTCAGAGCCAAAATTGATGTTTGTCTAAAAAATTGTGGAGTCTGCAGGATATTGATGGTGGAGTAAATTTATTACCTTAGTTATGGAATTTTGGTTTTGAGATCTAGAGATGAATTCATGATATAGCTTCAAGTAAGGTTAGATTATCTTTCATGATATTTACATGTGTATATGTTTTTATTTTTCTGTGACAACATTGAATTTCATTCAAGCCTCATGAGGCATTTAATTAGATCTAAGTAGATTATGTGTTCCTATATATTTTTCCTATACATCTTCCATTTATAAAATTTATAATCATTTATAAAAATGATTAAGAGTCAAAAACATACATTTTGAGCTGCTATGTAGTCCAACAGAAGTTAGGATTATATTAATGCTGCTGTACATTTAAGAAAATGACATCTTTCATCTTTAAATAAAATGTGTTATCATAGTTAATAATCCTCTAAAACAGCGCTGCCAAAACCTGGCCCTCAAATATAAATCCAGCCATGGTTTTCTCTCCTTCCTGGTAACTATGAAAGATTACTGTCGCTGATTGGCCAGATTGTGATGACACCTGACTCCCAGGTAAGAAAAGAGTGGAAATCCAGCAGTTCTTGGACCTCGAGGACCAGATTTAGGGAGGTCTGCTCTAAAACAAACTAAATTTTTGTTTGAAAATGTGCTGTGGAAATACCAGGGCATGGTGGATTCCCATCAATATTTTAGGCCATCAACACTCAATATGACACCAACAGCATTAGCAGTTATTAGTGAAGAGGAGCAAAAGAACAGTGGTGTGTGTTTTTATGACAGGATATCCCGTGGCTCTTTGTCACAGTGCATAATGGTATTACCCATTCAAAGTCCTTTATTTTTGTAATATTCTTTTCCGCAGAATTATAACTAAATGCACATTAAATTACCGTCCCACTCGAGGTGTTTGATCAGTAGTAGCTATCTGAACACACAGTGAAATTATTTCCTCATGAATGCCTTGATCAAGCAATTCTGCGCTAAGCGATGCATTGCAGTGCCCTGTTAGGTTAATGGGATTTTCATAAGTGTGGAGGCTGTATTTCTCCAATGAGCAGTGTACTAAGCAGGTAGTTACCGAGATGATTTTACTTGGGGATTTTTTGTCTTTTCCTTCAAAAACAGAAGAGCTGTCACCGTTCTCTAAAGTAGGGTAACAACACCGCCGAGGGAAAAACTTCTGTGTTCGGGAAAACGTCAGTCGCTCATCTTCTGCAAAGCGTTTTGAAGTCTGACACGATTCAGAAGTAATTGAATTTCTCCCTAAAACTCCAAAGACGGCAGTTCGAGCAAAACTTTCCATTTCTGGTTTTCTGCTCATTCCATGAATTATTATTTAGGGTGTGACAATTTTATAACACCACTTTCATACTGTGAAAAGAATTTGAAGATCAAAGCATGAATCACTGGGGTTTGGACAACAGCACTTTTAAGTTAAGAGCATTTTGCAAAGAAGTTGATTCTGCATATATATATATATATGCCTAAATATTTATGATTTGTTGCAACAGGGGGGCTATACACAAGATTAGACATTCTAAATGTAATTTCAAACTTTTTGAATTTGACACTGCAGAATGAACTGAATTCCCATCCGTGAGTATTGGGAGTTTTTATCTGACTTTAACTTATCTGACCCCGAAATGGGTGAAGTCACCATATGTTTGCATGCCTTAGCAATTTAAAATCATAGCTCCACCTAACTAGAGGCACTCCTAGAGTGCAAACCTCCGCCAAGGCAGCACAGTGTAAATCTTGGTGAGTGGGAGCAAAGTTCAGTTATCACGTGTCACAGGATTTCAAGATGGCTGCCGTGGCAGCCATATTAGTTGACTGATCGAGGTCAAAATCAATAGGTTCCATCCCTGATGTAATAGCGACCCACTCACAAAATTTCAGAGATATCAGTTCATTACTTTTTGAGTTATCTTGTTCACAATCTCACAAACAAACAAACGGCACCGATCGCATAACCTCCTGCCAACTTTGTTTGGCGGAGGTAATAAGGCACAGAATAATGATGCATTATTCCCTTGACAGAATGAAAATAAATAAATAATATATATAACAATAATATATATAAATGCTATAATGTCACATAATTAATATGCTGTGATGTCACACCCCTGGTGTCTGCCTAGTTGATTCCATCAGTCTGAGCGGGTTTTGCAGTTCGTTGGGCTGAATCGTCAGTCTCGCGTGACCACTTTTTGAACGCAAAATTTCCGCCCTGCTGTTGACATCCTTGAGCTGCAAACCAGCAGAGCAGTTTTTTTTTTTTGCAGTTATCCTGCAGCGGAAATGTCGGGGTTTGGCTGCAGCCCTGCCTTCATTACGCTAATCTGACAAACGTGAGCCATTCACGGGCAAAGTTCTCCACCCAGTGATCTGCAAGTGTAGAGAACAGCAAATATCGCCTTTCCGGTTATAGCGTTATTTACCGGCACGTGTTTGAAATAGTGTTCTCGGTTCAGCTGCCTACACAACCAGTACAGCCAGTCTCCAGAGGTGGAGTATCAGCCAATCATATTTACTCAGGTCATTTAGTTCCAAACGAGACTAGGCCCCCCTATTGGTTAATTTTCTCATTAACTCCCTGTTCCCTTTGTCTGAACAGCTGTGGCCACTCCCCTCTATCTGACTGTCCCGTGCATATATGCGTTCCTGGTCTTGTCGCAGTCGGGAATGGATCGTCTCGCTCTAAAAGCTTACGAGGGGAGGTAACTGTAACATCTTGCCCTAAATTCTGGTTTTCCTCCCTGGCGTCTCTTCCAGGGAGCTAAATTATTGGTGATCAAATTATTAGGTACAGCGGGCTCTCCAAGCTTTCTCCGATTTCTCTTCGTCCTCATCATTATGAACGCGCTCTGGTGACTAATCCTCGATCCTGCAGTTGCCCCCCCACCCCCCCACCCAGGTTATAACACTGTGAGACGTTTCATCCATTTTCTGGTCAGGCAAAGCTATGGTCTGTGGCTCCCAGCTCAGTCAATATGCAGCTCTGGTTTCTATGTCGGGTTCACAATCCCTGAAGTTATAGTTTTTCCCTGAATTTAAAGTATAAAATGCATTAAACTTTAATCTAATAAAATATTAAGCAAGTTAAGGAAAGGCCGATGGACCGTCCCTCAACACGGTGACGTGTTTATGGCTGATGTCACCGGAACATTCTTTACCTGAGGAGGCACAGTCTCTGCTGTTTAATTATTGATGTAATCGTCTTAGTCTGTGTCTTCAGTGAAATACGGCGGATGCCGAGAGTCGTTCGTCGTGCTGCGGAGGAGGAATCACTGATGCGTTACAAGGATGTTTCATCCGAATCTCTCTTCCGCAACATATTTACACGCATCCCGACAGGCCACAGATTCGGAACAAAGACCTCTGCTCTTTTACAACAGCCTCGCATTGCCATGGCGACAGCACACATGACCAGCCCAAAGCACAGCTCTGGGAGCATCATACAGAGCACATTTATCAGCACCCCTGGTAAACATGAGTAATAACACAGGTTATAAGATATTCACCTGATCTTTTGCTGAATTTAATAGTTTAACGGTTAATAAAGCGGCTAATAAAACAGCACCAAGTCTTCTCCTGTAGCATCTGATAAGGTTGCAGGATACAGAACAGGGACTTTGGGACTGTTCTTCTCTCCAGATCATTGAGGCCTCCAGGTCCTCTCTCGCGTACTTTCCTCAGCTCACCCCACAGGTTTGCAACTGATGTGAAAAAAATGTGATAATTAGAGGCAGTAGAAATAGTCGCATGATTCTGTCTGCTAATTTTAACAGTTGTGTCTTTCTTGGGGAAAGTGCAGTCATTAAGTTCTTAATGTTCCACAATTTGTTTAAGGTCAGGTCATCAGCTTCTTTCATGCCTGGGTTCTGGTAATTTTGACAGCAAAAAATGTCACTGTCATTAAACCAGTCATGTGCCACCCTTTATTTCAGGTGGGAGATGTTTTGACTCAAATAATTTCTATCCCTGAATAATTATGTTTCTTGATTGCTGCTCCTCAACCTCTTATTCATTATTGAAATGTCAAGACTTCCCTCAACTGTAAACACAAACAGTTTCTCTACTAACTCGCGACTGTGTGCGCTATTTCACTCCCAGTTTATAAGGGCTCGTACGCTGCGTTATTTTTCGAGACCTCTCCTCCTTCTCCAATGTCTGACCTGTATAATGCAAGAGATTTGTCAGAATAAAGGAGATTCTTATCTCTTAAAGGAGTGAGAAAATAAGAATCAGATAATTCCTGAATGAGAGTCAAGGTCGGCCATTTTGAAGTATTTCTTTCTGAATGTATGAGGTATTAGCAGTCGATCTGTGGATCTTCCTGTGCCCAGCTGCCACACTCCTGCCTCACAGCATTACTGATGTCTCTGTGACGCAGCAAAGCCATTCCACTGGGTGCGTCTCAATTCACTTATTTGGTGTTTTTTCGCTCCTCACTTGATCCGGACGTTGTTCCGGAGCCGCCATCTTACAGGCCGCCTCAAAGCCTTTATTCCTGCTTGGTAGAGTGAGGAGGGAGCCTTGAGGAGCCATGAGCGAGGATACATGAGAGCGGCCTTCCCGGACGACTTTCTGTCGAGAGCCATGAAGTCAATCAGTTATGACAGATGCTGGCAGCAGATCAAGCTGTGGTGCCCATGAAAGAAATCGCTTCATGTGACACTTCGGAGGATAGGACGTCTCATTTCTCAAAAAACGTATTTCCTTGTTTCCTTTCCTTTGCCGGCATGCATTCCTTATGTCTCTCTCAGAATCCCGGGCGGGAGGGACTGAGACACAAGGAATGACATAAGTGAGGTAAAAGTGGATGCACTTTAAGAGAACAGAGATGTCCCCAGAATGTTTGTGATTCTGTGAGTCCTCACCGCAATATCTCCCTTCTTCTTCTTCTCTTGTGATGAGAGAGCGAGGAAGAAAAGGAAGGAGAACTGTGGCAGGTGAACAATTGGACTGAGCCTCTTATTTATCACATCCTTCCATTCTTCCTTCCTTCCTTAAGCCTGACCTGGAAACTGATCACAGTCTTTTATAAAATCTTTGATAAAATTCCAATCTGTTAATTGTGGCTTCAAAGGGATAAGAAACAGGAGCAAGGAGTTTCCTAAGGACATCTACAGCAAGGATCGAAAGAACATACTTTGCAGAAGTGGGTTATACCGGGGACTCACCGCTAGAAGGTCGAGGGTTCAAATGTGGCCTGGAGGTGTTCTGCATGTTCTCTCCCTGTGTTTGCGTGGGTTTCCCTCGGGTACTCTGGTTTCCTCCCACAGTCCGAAAACACACGTCAGACCAACTAGAGACTCTAAATTGCCCTTAGATATGAGTGTGTGAGTGAACAGTGAGTGAATGTTGTATGGCAATGGATTGGTGAGCTGTCAAGGGTGTGTTCTTACCATTGGCTCGTAGTCCGCGGGGATAGACTCCAGCTCCCCTGCAACCCAAATGAGGAAGAAACGGTTTGAACAACGAATGGATGGATACGTGTACGTCTGTCTCCACCTGTGATGTCGGTAACTGGAATCACTACAAACTGATGTTTCAGGGAGCTTTCCATCAGTCTTAATCTTAACTTCCTTTTTACTCATTTTTTTAATTGGCCGTCCCAATCAAAGCGGTGAGAACAAATAACATAGTGAGAACAGGAAGAGTTGCAAAATAGCAGTCGGAAAAAGTCCAGAAACCCTTAACAGAAAGTCTTACTACCCATAATGCAACAGAGCAAAAGCCAGCAGGACACAGTAGAGCAAAATCAGGCTCTAATCATGACTTCAAGGGCAAGATAATGACACTAATAGCCTTAAACTCCGAGTCACTGATTTGTAATTTCCCTATAATTATCGGTCTAATTAACACGTTAGCCATGTAAAAGGTTTTAATGCACCAAGACCATTTTGCTGATTAGAGCCGAGCGCGGTAATGTTCGCAATGCAGCTGATATGCTCACCCAAGGGTGGTGACATCACGCAGGCAACACTCACTACTAACCAATCAGAGTGGAGGGGCATCCCCTCGCCTGTCAATCAACAGCCCGGAGGAACCAGAGCAGCCGAAATCAGTGGAGCCCCTGGTGACTGAGTGCTCCCTTTGTGGGCTATTACAAATCTGGAAACTACTAGATGTGCGCGTGTTAACAGCCCAACAAAGTCCTAATTACCAGTGGGAAATGCTTTAGAGGCTTGGTGAAAGCACAGTGGCAGAAGGAGCCGTAGTTCACGGTGATTATAGTACACATATTGTTATTTTATGGCCTGAGGTTATGAGTGTGTGAGCGAATGGTGTGCACGCCCCGCAATGGATTGGCGAGCTGTCCAGTGTGGGTCCCTGTCTTTCGCCCAGAGTCAGCTGGGATGGGCTCCAGCTCCCCGATGACCCCGGTGAAGAAGAAGCGGTTTAGACAATGGATGGACGGATGTTATTTTATGGTAATAATAATTGTCCTTACTTGTTAGTTTCCACGCATTTTAAATTTGGCTTTTGTCGTCTAGTGTTTGTGCACATACACTTGACAGTTCATGCAAGGACGCTTTTCTGAGCTTGCAAGGCAGAAAAAGACATATGGCCTCTGGACATTCATTTTTCTTGTTTTTTCTGTTTTTTCTGACTAACAGCACTTTAGCGGTGAAGATATCATAATTACAATTTTCGAACTCTGAATTGTGAGTTTCCCTGTGCACATTGAGGTATTATACAGGATTTATCCTCTCTGTATAGACTCATGGTCATACAGTGATAATATTAGCATAATGACTCATACTGTCATTAATGCATAGCACTCAGCAGCACAAGTGAACTGTTTTATTACTAAACTGTGTGGTCAGTTCACTGTATCTAATAATGAGAGCCCATCGCTTTAGAAATCGAGGAAGCCTGGAAAGTGGTAATTTGATTTCTCCTCTTGCGCTGGTCAATAACATTGGCGTAATGTTAGACCCTGTGGGTATAACAAAATGGCCTTTGATCTTGTTCAGAACACGGGTGATATTTTCTGATCTCTGAAAGATGCTAAAGTCGAAGAGCGCCGGCGGGGATGCGAGGGGTAATCACTTGCTGTGTGTTCAAGATGGCGGCTTTGTGTTTTTATTTCGATGCGGATGGTGAGCTGTGAGGACATGTCTGTTTGAAATAGTCCCTGGTTTACTGACGACCTGTGCATTACCTACGGCTATGTTCTCTCTAATGAAAGAGCTAGCATTCTTTATGTACGTGTCTGTCCACGCTGGTGGGCCTGCTAATTTGTGTGTTTGTGTGTTGTGTGCATTCAAGTATCCACAATTTGCTTGTTGTCCGTCTATTCCTGTTTCATATGGTTCGGTGATGCACCAGAAAACTTTGAATGTTTTATTAGGAAATTAATAGCAGGGGTTTTGAATTCTGACGACTCTGGTAATTGGATTTTTTCTCCTGCAGCTTTATACCTTTTTCTCGTCCGAAATGACTGACCCCTGGTTAGGCTAAAGCGGGAGACGTGTTTGATGAACTGAAATACTCAGAAAACTCAAAGATTAAAACAATGGCAGAGAATTAATGCACTGAAAACTCTCCCAGTAATATCTGATCCCTTCCTGCGCCTGACTTTTTTCTGTGTTCTTGTGATGGACAGCAAACGTATTGAGCAAAAATACTCAACTCACTTGTTTGCTGGACTCTATACATATCGATCGAGCATCTCAGTTGAGCCATTCTGTCAGTCAGGCCGCTCCGTGGCTTCCTCACCAGCCTTTAAAACACAGTGTAAACACAAGTAATCTGCCTCTGGCTGTATCTCTCGAAAGCTACATGTGGGTTTCACAGCAAGAGTGGGAGCTGTGTCGTGCCTCTTGGCATTTTCAAAGACCAGCAGCTGCTCGAGTGATTGTGCTTAATCACCAAGATGTATCTTCAATCACGTCGTCCCCCTGTTAATCACGCAGATGCGAATAAATTCCCTCTCGGGGTGTGATACCTGTACGTACGCGCACTCCTGGAGTGTGAGCAGGTGACAGACCTCCAACCCCACGAGTCAACCTGCTGACTGAGGTTAAAATCAGGAGTATGAACAAGAAAACTAGAGGCACTTCGAGAGTGCAAACCTCCGACAAGGCAGCACAGTCGAAATCTTGCTGAGTAAACATGGTTCATAGGAAATTTAAGGTATCTGTGACATGGGATTTCGAGATGGTTGTTGTGGTGGCCACATTGTTCAACCGATCGCGGTCAAAATCAATAGGGTCCATCCCTGATGTAATAGCAACCCACCCACAAAATTTCAGAGATATCTGTTCATTACTTCTAGAATTCTCTTGTTCACAAACAGACAGACAGACCAACGCCAGAAAAAACATAACCTCCTTGGCGGAGATAACAATATTTTTTCTGAGGGTTAACAAGATGGTGTAGCCATCGACAGTAATGATGTTGAAGACCACGATGATAATAATGATGATGATTATTATTATCATCATCATTATTATTATTATTTCATTTTTTAAAATTTTTGTGCATCTCTTTCAGTACACCTGATGCAACTTATCATGGGCTTTATTATGCCCCGCCATGAAGTGGAAGGGGATACAGGAATGAGTGCCGTCCCTCCACATGTCCATCCATCATGTTTCTTTTCTGGGCCAGAACATCTAAACCGTTCAATATTTTTCCACATAATCTACTTTACAGATACATCTTGTAGTGTATAAGTACTTCAGTTTGTCCTCTTGTCCATCTGTCCGTCCCTCCATCTTGTTTTGTTTCTGGGCCATAATGCCAAAACTGTGCTGGGGGATCTGAGTATTTCATGTTTGTTTTTTAAGTGCTTGAAGTAGTAACAGATGTGTTTAAAGTTATCTTTGGTCTTTGTTGGGTTGTCTGGGAATGAGCAGATGGCTAACGAGGCCGATCCTTGCACAGAAGGTTCTGGAACAGTTGGGACACGAGATAAGGGGCAACTTGGCTGCAAGATTGTTGTCTCCAGCTGTCCTGTCCAGTCTTTTTTTGTCTCAGCTTCACTTCTATCAGCCACACGCGTTTAAGGTGAAGCGCATCGAATTTGTCGATCTGGCTACAGATAATGAGGGTGAGGTTTGAGTACTAGTCATCTATGGCTTTATATCATTGTAATATCTTGCTGTAAACATGTAATAGATCTATAGTGCGGGAGATTAATAACAATAACACTGCAAAAAGTGTCTATCTCAAAAAGTCTTCTAATTGTGTTATGAGACCAAACATCTGACTTAACTGTAATTTTCTTATTCCATTGGCAAATCTAGAAATGAATCAAAATGATCTCACATCTTTGGCAAAATTTTGTCTTACTGGGAAAAAGGTTATAGAAATAAATGTTATGAGTCTTAAAGGAGTTGCGTCATGATTACTGTGCTTGCTCAGAGCTTACATCCTAACGAAGCGAATCTGCTTGTTGGCAAGTCATAATCTGATTCAATCCTTGCCAAGCAGTCCTAGTTTTGCACTGTATTTATATATTTTATTTACTCTGGCATTTTGCTTTTTACTTTAAGGAGATTTTTATGGAAACTTGAGCCTAAGGATACTACGAATGTATACTGGTTTGCCATCACCAATTATCATAGAAGAAGAAAAATATTTTCAGTTTACATTATTCAAATCCTTTGGCTAAAGCACTAATTTAGCATTTTAAATCCTCAAATTTCCATAGAAAACTCCTTAATATAAAAAGCATAATGCCTGAGTCACTAAAATATATAAATAAATTGCAAAACAATGACAGATTTGGAAGGGGTGGAAGTCGATTTTGACTCGCAGTCGAGCGTATTCCTTTTGTTCAAAGTTGTGAGCGAGCACAGCAATCATGGCTCAGCTCCTTTAATACGAGATTACAACGCTTGGTAAGATCGACTTTTTTTTCTTTTTTTTTTTTTTTTTGCCGTGAAGGGTTTTTGGCGCCCACAGCGAGCGCATAACTGAATCTGTCCTGCTGGGGAACGAATCAGTGACCTTCAGGTCGGGGTAACAGTCACTGGCTCCACTGTTACCCCCCGATAAGCAGGTGAACGGCCGTCCGGGCTTCTGGAGGACAGACGAGGAACAGAACTGATGGTGCACAGACAATAATGGGCTTCCCAGATTTTTGGAGAATTACCATAGTGTGCCATTCACGCAACATTAATGCAAATTGCTTCAGATTTACATAAACCTGCAAAGTGAGAATGCTAATCCGCGCCCCTGAGCATACCTTTAAACCATACAGACTTTTCCTCAACTCTATTTCTCCTGCGTTCCCCTGAACTTCCTCTCTAACTTTCAGAAAAACCACCTTTTAAAAGTTTAACCAGTATAATGAGACGTTAGCTTTTCCCCTCACTGGAGTTTGTAACTTATAGTCAAGCATCATTAGAGATCAGACTAGCCTGAGCAAGAGGATATAACAGGAAACAGGATTACTGTCTTAGCTTAAGACATTCACTGACTGAACCCAGAGTCTTTCCAAAACTGGTACATGGACTGTAGTAAGAACAGCTGTTCTTGATTTGACTCTGGGAACTTACACGGCTAAATCAGTAATCCTGTTTTGAATACGCTGGCCTGGTCCATCCGCAAAGCAGCTGTACTTTACTACTTTTCTAGAAGTTTATTTAAAAATGAATTCAGTTATTTTCAAATGGCCCCACAATTGGTGTGATATCAAAATTACCAACTTTTTTTTGCATCTGATCCACATAGAAGATGAGTGTGGACAACGCGGATGCCGGAAAACATGCCGCGGAAAAGCCCCCGAACAACAGCCTTCACGGAGATCATTTTCTCCGCCTTGTGCACTTGCGCGGCGGGATAAATTGAATCTTGTTTATTTTTCTCGGGGAACTCGGGTTCGATATCATCTGGGCCTGACAAATGAAGGTCATTATCGCAGCTGGCCGTGCCACCTCCCCAGTTCGCCTCGCGTTGCACTTATCAGCCCATCAATCTCCACGCGGACTCTTATATCCTCTCCCCGCGCCGTCAGCAGGGCGTGATTACGCTTCAATCAAGGCTCGGGGTCCAGAGGTTTTACCGAGAAACGCGGAGATGCGGACGAGTGCCTCAGGCTAATCTGGCGCACTTTGATTACACATGACGACCGAGCGGAGACCACTTTTCCCCGCCGGGAAAGACATAAGAATATGAATCCAACCCCAGCTACGAATACAGAAGAACAGCTCTGTATTGTTTAGAGGGCACGGTATTCATTCGCGAGGTGGCTGTTTCACGTTTAGTCAGTGATACGCCCAAACCCTGTCGGAGAGAATGTAAACGAGAGCAGCAGCTCTGGGAATCTCAGATGGTTTGACTTTTGAGCTCAGAATGGCTTCAGCTTCCCCTGAGAGACACCAAAAGTTGGAGATAAAGCAATATCTTCACGGCCTAGGCAGGGGTTACAAGCACAGTGAATTATCTTGACCAAACAACGATGGTGCCACAGTGTCAATCAAAGCAAGTAGGGACATTTTATGTTAACTGTTCACTAAGTATTCAAAAACAGCATGTACAAACCATCTCATACTGGATATATGTGTCTGAAAAGCGTGTATGATTTTCTATATTGTTTGATGGTGTGTTATCCATTTTTTATTGAATTTTGTCTCGCTACTCTTTGATTGAAATGTAAATAAAACATGGTCCCTGCCTCGGGAGCGTAATACTGCAGTAATGAGTTCCTCTTATACTTCATGTAATTAAGATGCACTGAAGCTCTTAAACCACCTGGTTTATACACTGGCAGCAGAATGAGTTTCAAGCACAAACCAGCCAAATCTTGGTTTGGGAATTTTTTTTTTCTCTCCCTCTCGCTACCCAAGTAATTAAGCACTTCATTCTGTTAATTACAGTCTTAATTGAAGTGATTTAATCTTGCCTCGAGAGCTCCGTGGGCATTGGACGTTTCAGAAAGCTGAGAGACGTTAGACCTTCACGGAGCTAACTGGCTTGAGCGTGAAATCGCACCAGGTCCCTTCTCCCCACCAACACTCAGCGTAGCGACAAAGGTGCTGAAGCCCTTGGAAAATAAAATAAAATAAGAAAAAGTAAAGATGCACAGAATCAGAAAAGGAGAAAAACAGGAACTAGTGAAAGCAGGGAGATGGAAAATTAAGAGAATAAAGAGGTCAGTGCACTTCAGAAGATGTAAGATGAACACCATGGTGAACTTGTGCTGGGACATCGAGCGCAGTATTCTCCGCGGGAACTGCAGTTCTATTTATGACACTCCCTGCCACCAGAGGGCGCTAAGTGAAACCAAGTCCCCTGTTGATAGCCAGGTTAAGACTGGTCCCCCGTAAATCACTTTAGACTTGCTTCATTAATCACAAATCTTACACAAGCGCATGAAGCCCACAAAGGAAAAACAATCAGAGTCCAAATTTTGCATTTTTATATATTTTATATATTAGTATAATACTTATGATGATATATAATAATATTATGTATTACTATAATATTTTATATGTTTTATATTTTTTGCATATTTGAGCCCCTCAGAACAATAGTGGTCTCACTCCATTTTTTATCATTTTGAGAAAACAGCGTCCTAAGTTTTGACATTGTCAAATTCAGCATGCCAGTAAGTATTTAGACCTGTCTTAAAGTGACATCCTTTGAATCTTCGCTTTCATGGTCAGAAAGTATTTTGTTGTCAACGTTGACAATTTTTATTATTTTTGCATGTTTAAACTTAAAAACTAAGAATTTTGGAGTTAGACCACTCTTGCACTACTATCTATATTTCAGAGGTGGAACTAACAATCTTCTGGCCCATTATTGCATGAATAGATTTTACCTTTAGCATGAAAAATATGGGTCTAACTCTGAAAATTAGAAAATCGGAGTTAGACCACTATTGCTCTGAGGGGCTCATTTTTTCATTGCTTTGTTTCTAAGATCGTTTTGAATTTTTAATTCATCATTTCTCCATTACATGAAAATGTGACTCTGATCTTTTTTCCATTGTGGTCTCCATATGATGGCAAAAATCAACACAAGTACACAACTGGCTGATGTAATTGCGAAACAATATTTTAGAACTGGTACCATGAATTCACTACGGAACAAGAAGTGATGAATGAGCTCTGCTTGATGCCCTCAGTGGTGACACGACCAGTCATGTGATGACAGAACCAATCACAGACAGGGGGAGGAATCAGAAGTAGAAAAGATGCAAGAAAAAGTTGGACTGTGGTGTCATGCACAAAGAACACGGAAAGAACCGAGAACACGGCAGTCAGATCGCCAAAAATTACGTCCTACCATCTAATTCCTGACCACTTTCCTTTGACTATGATGGACAACTTCATGAGGTTAAGAGTAGATGTGAAAGAGAATTCAGGAAGAGACAACTGTGGGGCTTAGAAAACCTGTCTGTCACTTACGCTTGACGACATTGTCGATCATATTAGTCATGGATGGTACATTCCTTTAAATATCGCTGCTGCAAGGAATTGTGGGACGGCGTTATCTCTTTTCTATTCCTAAAATATGGTCCAGTGTATCTTATGCTCAGCAAGATAAGTAAAGAAACATTGATGCACCTTTCCTCAGTATTTAGAGTATTCAAACAGCTCTTATCATGGCAGCTACGTAAATAATTCCAGGAAGTTAGAAACATTACCAGGCAAAAAAAAAACAAAAAACAAAACAACAACTTCAACGCCACCTTCATCTCACAAGACATCTTTTTGCCCGGAAAGTTCTACTTCTTATGAGGTATTCTGCCAGTTCAAGTTGTGGCAGGCAGTAATTCTTCATAGAAGGTGAAAATTTGTGATCTTTGCAAAAAAAGTAAGGCAGCAACAATAATGGTTTGTGACCTTTGGAAATGTCAAGTAAATAAGTAGAGCTCAGTGAAGAACAGAGAGGAAGCAAGAATATGGAAGATGGGATGAATCAATGAAATCATGAGATTGAAGCATCAAGGGTCATTGACAGGAGATTGTTTTCTATTGATGGAAGGTCACCATCAGCGGAAAAAAAAATAGAAAGTAATGGTAAAGGGGTTTTCACTCTTGAAAGATGAAGAAACAGATAAGAAAGACAAGTGAAAGCATGTGGATTTAAAATAAGGGAGTGACATGCTGACGGGTTGTTGTTTTCGATGGAAGGTAATCACTGTTGGTGAAGAGTTAGGAGGTAATGGATTCTTACCATTTGAAATGGTAGCAAACTGTCAAAAAAAGGTCAAGATGTAAGGTAGGGGCAGAATGGTACGCATGAGGTTAGTAACTGAAGGGAATAATGCCGTGACAGGTTACTATTCACCCCTGTTAGCAGAAGAATGACCCACCCTTCTCACTCTCTGATTAGCTGCTATTTGTGTTGTTGCCTTAGTTGGTTGGGTTGGTTAGGTTTAGGCATGAGGAGTGAGATTGATTAGGGTTAGGGTAAGAATATCAGGGTAGTGGATGGATGGATGGATGGACGTATCACTACGCGCACACACTCTACACACACACACACACACACACACACACACACACACACACACATATCCTTGTACCCTTGTATCTTTGTGAGGACATTACATTGACTTCCATTCATTCTTCCTGTTTCTCTACAGCCTTTCCCTAATCTTAACAATAAGCAATGTATGCCTAACCCAAACCCTTTCCCTAACCTTAACCTATCCTTAATTCTAACCTTAACCCAAACCCTTACCCTAACCTTAACCTATCCCTAATTCTAACCTTACCCCTAACCTTAACTAATAAGTCACAATTTGCCTTTGTAGTTGTGAGGACCGGCCAGAATGTCCTCACTTCCCAAAAAAGACTTCACTTTGTTGGTGAAAAACTCATATCGGTCCTCAGTACGTAGCAAGTATAAGAACACACACACACACACACACACACACACTGCCCCTTATGCAGGATTTTCATACTGGGTTTCACTCCAGCCCTATTTTATAGTATCTGACTCAAAAATGTCCTTTTAGTGTAGATCTCTAGCTGTTGAATGAGGTGAGCTTTGTTAGGGTTGGAGTGAAAACCAACAAGATGGTAGATCTCCAGGAACAGGGTTGGGCAGCCCTGCTCTAGCTGTCGAAAGAGAGAACGTGAAAAGGCACAGGATAATAGCTCTTCAGAAACAGGGTTTTTGATCTCTGATATCAAGATATGAGTGCCATGCTAGCAGTGGTGAGTTCGCATGTAGGCTGTGCACTAATAAAGCCCCTGCTGTACCATATATTCATGCTAAGGCAGCGACAGGCTGATTCAGATCCATTTTAGTCTTTAATTCTGGGTTACCTGTATTTTACAATGATTCACCACGAATACCTGTCAAGCTGGCACTAAGTTTAGAATTCTAACTAATGTATGCTGGCTTCAAACTAAACCGATTGGCTCATTCAGCAAATGAGACATCATTGCAAACGATTCCTCCCCCGCCAACTGTTGCAGAAAAATGGTAATACTGGCTATTGCTGCATGAGTATAAAAATGGTGAAAGCTTATTTAATGAAAGCTCTGTCACAGTAGACTTCACAATTTTAAGTTGCTTTCACACCGGAACAGATTTTTCACATTCAAAGTCATTCAAAGTCATTGCATTGACTTTGATTACATTCAAAGTCAATGCAAATACGTATTTGCATATTTGCATTGACTTTGAATGTAATCTGTCGTGCAAAAAAATTTGTTCCGCGTCCGGTGTGAAAGCAGCTTTAAATGGAATTTGCCGTCCTGCCTCTGTTCTGGTAAATAAAAAAGATTGTATGACTCTCCTGGTGTGCTCAATCAGGATTCCGCTGTACAAACTAGACAAATATCCTCTTCCAAGACTCCGGAATAAATGAAAGGAAATGAAATTCTTCCATACTGTGGTGAGCTGCTGTTTCCCGAGCTAATGCACTGTTGTTTGTGAAAAATAGAACTCATTAACACCAGTGCTGTAAACCTGTTGTGCTGCGATTCAGAATGACGCCGAGGCACTGATGCTAATGAGGCGCGTGTACAAGCACAAAACATACCTGCCATGCATCTATAATCAAACATATTCAAGTCAAGGTTAATGCATGTTTGTGTGTGTGCGTGCCTGTGTGTGTGTGTGTGTGTGTGTGTGTGTGTGTGTGTGTGTGTTTGTGTGTGCACATGTTGGTGTGCATGTCGGTGCACGTATGTGTGCGTGTGTGCTTGTGCATGTGTGATTGTGTGCTTGTCTGTGCATGGATGTGTGTGTGCATTTGTACGCGTGTGTGTTCGTGGACGTTCCACATATCAATCTGTATGTTTGTATGGGAGTGAGTGTCGTATATAAATTGGCACTATATATGCATGCTTTCTACCCTCAAAGGCATGTGACTGCAGCATGTACCTCACATACACATGCATCTGTGTGCACGCACTGAGCGACAGATGACAGATTTGGGTATATCACAGTTCCTCTGTACCATGTTCACCTCTGTACTGAAGCACGGTTGCCAGGCAGCTCTTCAAATTAGAACAGAATTCCAATCAATGGCTGCTCTGCCCTGCTGATGACATCACAATCTTCGCCAAGGAACAAACAACGTCTCCTGTTGACCATAGTGCCCTCAACTGACACGACTGCTGTTTCACAGAGACAAACAGGACAGAGACCAGGGGCGTCGCTTGTGCCCTGCAATCTTCTACACAGAAATCCAATATCACTTTCCTCCTATGTGGCCTTGAAACACCACTATATTCAAGTGCACACATGCAGATGCATTCAATAAGGGAATATCCCACTGTTTGTGCGAGACATTCAGTGTCACTCCTCAGAAGTATGGCGTCGTACCGCAATACTGCATGCTTCCTCCCAATATCTATTTTCCAATCTCCTCTCACCATTCCAGCGTTATTATATGACTGATACTTGTATTCAAACAGACTAAAAAAATACAGTATATTTGATAAGGTGATCAACTGCCACCTACGAACAACCAGGCAAGACCTGCGATGTAAAGGTAGAACAGGATTAGTTCTTTTTAAAAAACAGAGAACACAAAGTCCCAGCCTGTGAGGATGTGCTTTGTAGGAGGTGTATGGAAAACAGCCAGGACCTTCCTATCTTCCTGAATAATTGAGGAAGGTTGTTTCGCTATCAGAGACCGAGGGCTGGGAAGAAGCACTGCTCGGAGAAATGACTGCGAGGCACTCGAGGCGAGACAGCCGCCGGCCGAGAGGGTGTGTAACGGAGAGGCTACGCGCGCTGTCAAATTATCGACCGAAGACGGGAGGCGGCCGAACCCCACCGCAAAACATGTCAGTCTTAACAAGTCTTTTGGTCTCATTTTGAGGCTCAAAAAATCAAATTTTTTTCTCAACTGAGTAGAAATTTTTAGCCTCTTTTCAGTTGCTGTTTTTTTGAATTGCAAAATTCGTTTACATCTTCGGAAAATCTTGAAATGACTCGTAATCTCAGGTCATGGGCAGTTTTTTTTGGCAATAAAGCGAAAGATTTTAAGTAGAAATATAAGACTGGAATCTTTATTCACGCTGCCTGAAGGTTTTTGGTTTTTGCAGTGCATTTGCATTTCAGTGTGATTGACTTGAATGTAGATGGCCACTGCCACTGCAGAGCTGTTAGGGGTGCCAAACTGGTCTTGCATGAGCCCTATTGGGACAGCGTCGGGTGAACTGACCATCATAAATTCAGGACCTTCGTTAATTCAGAGGATAGAGTTTGAGAATTTTGGTAACTGACCGACCTTTGAGATTGGGCAGGACCGAATTTATCTCCCTTGAGACCAGTGGACTGGGCCATTAAACTCGACATTACAAGCACCAAAACGAACCAGAGAAGATTGACCGCTCGCTGGAATAACGGCTTGTGTCTCATTGATGACATGTTCTTATGCCCTCCAACTCTAGGTGGTCACATGGGGACCCCCAGGAAACCTAAATACCTGGTTGACTCAAACCCTCCCAAAGCCTTGGGATGAAGCCAGCAGCATCATAATTCTGCGCTGACTCCCGGTCATAAGATAATTCATTATTAATGATAATCAATCCCATGAATATGCTAATCGCATAGCCTGTAAAATCATAACCAGCAATAGCCCGACTCTGAGAAGATGCCTTCACAGTCCGAACTAAATTAGACGTGGGTGTTTTATGAATATATAACGCACTCAGTAAATGCGTTGAAGATCAAATGCGTATTGCGAGCTCGTGGGTTATTACAGAGTAGCCTGTGGTGTGGGTAATAAACCTCAGCTGGAGTTTATACGGGCGCTTATTTCACTGCTGCGACTCCAGAAGCACAATTAGCACGCCTGGCCATTTCAAATCCGACAGAGAGGAAAAAAAAGAATGTAATGATATCTTGTTTAGTCCTTATTTAAATGATTTTTATTCAGCTTTCGTTGACCTTTTTTGCAGTCGCGTGCAGGCTGTGTTCAGTAATGCTTGAATCCTCTCCGCGGAGATAAAATTCTGTTTACGGCAGAACAGCATGCGCCGTCTGTATTGGTTCACGAAGTGCTCTTTTCACCAAAAGATTTCTAAAGGTCGCTAACGGAAGAAAGAAAGAAAGAAACCCAGGCACTTCAAAAAATCTGTCAGCATTATGACAGTGGGTTCATTTCGATAACGCGAGAGGCTGAAAAGTTCTTAGTATGCTTAAATGCTGGCACAAACGGCTCGAGTGAATGAGTCCGGCCGGCCATCTTTAAGTTTCCCGAAGATGCTCCAGGGCTGCGGAGGCTCGTCGGCACTGCGGTCCACAGGAACCAGAGAGCGATAACATGGAGTGGTATCGTAATGATCTGCCGACCAAAGCTAGCTTTAATGGCTGAATAGAAGCATCGTCGATTTTACCAGCTGTTGAGCGTTAATCGCGCAATTACCATCCCATTCTCTCTGCTCAGTGAAAAAACCTTGCTTTCTATGAAGTAAAAAGGATGAGAAAACACATTATTAAACTTGTCTCTCAAAAGCAGACACGAAGTTCAGAGAAACATCACCCACTGACCGTTTTCAGAACCTTGTGAACATGTCAGGGTTCCTACATAACGAGGAGTGGTTTACAGACTGTACGTGTATAACGTGTGACAGTGGGCCAGTTGAACTTACAAGGAGGCACAAAAATATTTACTAGTAAGTAGCCTGGACCCATTTTCAATCATTTTCTTCGACTGAAAAGTTTCCCAATGATTAGAAAATCCATCAGCCAGTAAACAGGCAGCTCCCTCCTCGATGCAATATTATAGCAATGAAATCACCGAGTAAATTCAACAATGCGGAGAAATGTTTTATTCACTTTACAAAACAAAAGATTAACTGCTCCATTAACTTCCGTGTTTGCTTTCAGTAGCATATTCTTCATTCCTGGCAATATAACCTGCACTTCATGATTATTTAAATTACAACAAAGAAGAGGAAAACAAGAAACCACAACACAAATGTTGATTGGCATGCCGTTTCGTGTAAAAACTGAGTGACATATTGTATTTCTCATCTTATCTTAGTGTGGAGAACTAGCCGCTCCTGATAGGGTTGAGCGTTTTCCGAGTTCACATAATGTTGATAAAAAAAAAAAATTTAAACAGATTATGGCCAATCACTAAATGAGAGGCATGTCTTGGTCACCACAAGTTTAAGCTCATCAGCTGCCACTGATTTGCACATACAACAGTGAAGACAGAACAACTCTGGCCAAATAAATACCTATAAAATATTGAACCATTTATAAATTTAATTTAAGGCTGAAAGTAGTTTCTGAAAGATAGATACCTAAAACTTACTTTACTGTCAACCTCAACCCATCTGCAGACTTTCAAGTGCATGAAAGTTCTTATTCCAATTTAATATCAATACCCCATGCTGTTATAGGACGTTGTGACTTCAAATATGATTAATCAGGGAAGGTTAAATTCAGATTGATAGGATTTCTTTAATGGAGCCAGAGTTAGCGGGGGAGGCCGCGAGCTCAAACTCTTTGGGTTTTTGGTAGGCGGCCAGAATACCTGAGACACACCCCTGCAAACATGTAGAGAACACACGAGAGCGCGGACAGCTTGTGGGCGGCAAAATCGCAAGCCTGGAACTTCCTTCCTGCTAGGCCGTGGCGCATCCCTTCAAGCAAGCGTGCAACCCAAAAGATCTTTCAGTGATATCCAACTCATAAGGACAGAAGTAGAGTAAGAATCCATACTACCAATCTAACAAAATGAGGGACAGTTCAGTTCTTTTTATAGAGCAGTTAATGGATCTGTCTTTTATTTCAGGAATCATATGGTGCGTAATCATGGTGTCATGCGCAAAAAACACCCCTTCTCAGCACTATATCAGCTATTTTAGGCTGTTTCCCAACAAGCTGTGCCCTGCACATCCTGTTTTTGCTGCGCACAGGTGATTTCTATCTTGCAGTCCTGTCTCCGCTCGTGAAATCTTCTTCTGACGGTTGTCGCTGACACATCCACACCTGCCAACTGAGGAGTGTTTCGTATCAGTGGGACAGATTTGTGGAGGCTTTTCTACATTATAGGAATTTGTTGTCATGAAATGTAGAGGTCAAAGTCGGCCTACCGAGCCATTTGTGATCACTGAACTATCCAAGGCTCTTGATCATGTTCTGAGCAGTTAATTTTTGATAGATGAGCATAACCTGCACATCAAACACACATGCTTATTACAAACCAAATAAATATGAAATACAGAGCAAAATTAAGAAATGATGCGGTGTCCTGAACATCATGTAGCAGATGATATGGTTAATAAAAGGGCTGCCCAAATTTGGCCCTCCAATCCAAATCCAGCCCTGGTCTTCTCTCCTTCCTGGTAACTCAGTGAATGTTTATTGCCTCTGATTGGCCAGATTGTAATCATATCCGACTCCCAGGTAAAGTTAGGGTGGAAAACCAGCAGTTCTTCAACCTTGAGCACCGTGATTTGGGAAGCCACGGTCTCGTGGTTATGAGGTATTAGCCTGCTTAATCCTTTAGCCTGACATCTATACACCTTATTGGTCGATAGCAGTCCTCATACTATGATACAGAGACCATGTTCTATTGTGTTGAAGTCTATCAAAACAGCTTCCTCTGTTACATGCGGCCCGATCTCACTCTTGTACAGACATTGTTCATTCTGGAATTGTTAATTCTGGCCCATATTATGGTGCCGAAGAGCCAAAGGATCATGAGGACTTGAGTCTGAAGACACATGTTCGGGCCCCGATCATCAGCGGATTTGGTGGTGATGGAGGATGAGTTTTCATACGTAAGCTGATCAAGCCCCTTCCATCGCTTGGTAGTCCTATTGTGAATCACCAAACAGCCCACCTTGTGTTTTTAAACGACCGCGAAGCACGACGAATGTCTTTTGTTAACCGTAGCAGTGTTTCAGAAAAGTTTTCTTCCAGGTTAACTTTCAACAACATGATAGGTCCAAAAACTGGCATCGGCAAATATCATTTTGAATTTTTTTCAGGCAAGAGTAACCTTGCATGTAAAGGCAAGAATAACCTTGCACAAAAATGAAATAAAATAAAATCTGCATCGAAAGAGCCGAGCTACTTAGTTCCTTGAGGGGCTGTTTCAGAAATTTATCATGGCCTTTACTGCCCTTTATTGGACAGCCTGAGACGGAAAACAGAGCTTGTTTTCAGACTAATTTTAAATGCCAACCCAACATGCGGAGTATTGGGCTTTGTGTGGAGACAAAACTGCGGAAACTTGGCTCCGGTTCTCCCTCAATTATATTTCAAACTCAATTGAAAAATGCCAGAAATGTCAGAACTGTCATATTAGCTTCAGTTTTATTACCCAACTCAACTCATAACTGAATGTTGTCTTAGAAAATAGTTTTGCCTGATTTATTACCCTATATTTGTTCTACGTCTTGAAACATTTCAATAAATTGGCTTGATGCTTAGGATTCATTAAATATTAAAATTGCGTGGGACTTTTCCCGATTTTTAATATTTTTGTGGTGCTGATTTGGCATTAAACTCTTACTTTCACCCCTCAAAAACCTCCACATTACACAAAGAGGCAGAACTGTAGGTCTGTCACTGAGCAGAAACTCCGAACTTTGTCTGCATTTTTGAAATCATAAAACATGCTATACAGCAGGAATCATCAAATCAGGCTCCTTGAGACCTGAGAAGTGCTGGTTTTCCACCCTCCCTATTCCTGGGCCTTCGGTGTAAAGACAGTCTGGCCAATCAGAAACAGTAATTATTCAGTTAATTAGTTAATTACCGGAAAAAAAGAAGACTGGGGTTAGATTTGGTTTTGAGGACCAGATTAGGTGACCCCTGTCATATAGCGTTGCGCATTTTTGCAGTATAGCACATTTTATAGCTTAATGCTGTAACTAACAAAAGGGAATTCCCGTGATACTGTAAAAGCGACAAGCTCACTTCTCTAAGGAACCAGAATTTTTGTATTTTTACCTTAAATTGTTGCTAATATATTTGTTTCTATTGATATGTATCTCTCTCTTTGAAATACTGCGCTGATGCCTCTTTAGTTTTGTGTCTACATCATGAAAAAAACTATTTAAAAATTGATAGAAAATGTTTTTAATGCGACAGGATTGTGTGGCTCAGAAATATGTGGAATTTTCGAGATGATATAGTGTCAGCCTTGATGCTGTCAGGACTTCAAGCAATCCAGGAGGCCGACGGAGATTCCATCTGCCATTAGACAGATGTACCTAATAAAGTGATCTGTTGCCTAAATAAATAAATAAATATTTAGGGGAGACTGGTGTCCAATGAGCCAGGGTGACCAATTAGTTATATCACTACTTTGCATATTTTAAAGCAGCTCTCACATCAATTAATTATTGCAAATACTGTATGTGATATAGCTAATTGGTCACCCTGGCTCATTGGACACCAGTCTCCTCTATTTATAATATAGGAATAACTTCTGACTTACAATGCTGCATTTATTTTTGGGCATTTATTTTACATGTTCAAATGTATTTACATACAAAAATTTTCAATTTGATGCCCTAAATTTGGAAATTGTTTGACCGATCGTAGATTTCACTCATTGTCAGGGTAGAGGACCTGTGTTCTGTTCATTTCCAAGGGCAAAATTAAATCAGCCACAGAGTCTTTAAACATCCCTGTAGAAAATTGTGTTTCGCGACACGTAATGGATGCAAAATGAGCTGTCATTTTGGGATGAATTTCTACTTCTTCACAATCGACGGCCTTCTTTTCACTTTGTACCCAGCGTTGCATAATTGTAATCCGCAGCTTTACTCGTGCCGCAAAGGCCGATACAAGCTCTACTGTAAACTTTGGAGAAGCAGACAAGCTGTTATCCTCCTCTGAATCATATGGTGTCAGCTAAATTTGGGTTCTTTCTGATGTGAAAAAATAAGGCAAAAAGAAGAGTAGCTTTGCTGACGGACGCACTTTTAGCACCTGATTGGGTTCCTTGCTGAGTGATGAGTCGCTTTTATCTCAGCCAACTGATTCCAGCCAATCCCTGAGTGTTCCGTTTGTCTTCGCCCGCGCAATCTAACATCGCCGAGTAAATATTGTTCCAGGATCTACAAAATAATGCTCACCCAGGAGTGACATTATAGCTGACCAATGAATAGCAGCTCTGGCATGATGACATCATGACACTACAACAGCTTTATAAACGCACATTGCACGCAGCTAGCGAGGACCTTCGGCTAGCAGTTTGAACCAGCGAAATCCCTGAATGTGAGCAATTTAGGAGTGAAAGCAATGCAAAAAAAAAAAACATAAAATTTGCAAGGCAAAAACTATTTTGGGTTTTCTTGATTACACATTTCTGCAAGTCTCTGCTTATCTGCAAGAAAATTTTGCAAACGTTAGCTAGTGAACTTTAGACGGCTAAAAAGTATGACCTTTGTTAGTGCAGCACAGAGGTATTAGAGGTGGTGTTCATTGAAGGACTACACTGTTACTCCTTGATGCAGCAACAACTATAACACAGTGATATCAGATTGTGCGTCATCACCCTATGAACTGGTACTCACCATTGTCACTGTCACGGTACCAGTCCATCCATGTACGAGCAGTGCACGCATGTCAGTGTCCCTGACCAAGACTCTGGCTTTAGAACTGGAGCTGGTTCCCGAGTGCTGCACAGTAGCTGCTCCTAGATAACTTGGATGTTGCCAAATCCAGAGGACAAATGACCCCCACAGGGTTCGATAAAGCACGTCTTACCTATCTTTCACAAGTGCAGGGAATAGTTCATCTTACGTGCTTTACAGCTGTGGTCAGCTTTTTTGCAAGATAAATTTACAGCAGGTGGCAAAGCAAATTTTGACCCTGTCACTTTGGTTCAAGTTGTTTCCATATTTTCACTGGCAGATATTACCTTGGAGGAGAGTTTAAAAGCCCTCCTTTGTGTTGTAAGAGCCAAACTACACGCTCCTGTAATACCCTGCGCCGACCATTTATCTCAGGTGGCCTTGTCTTCCATTAGACTGGGCCAGCACTGGGCAGCAAACATTGTTTGTTTTCATACTTTTTTTTTATTAAATGGAAAAACCAACATTCAGAGAACTAGGCCTTGAGAATAGACAATGGCTGCGGAAACTTGGCAAAGCCATTAACAGATGGTGCTCCAGCACTCCAAGGCGAGAGCTATTCCAAGAATCTGAATTACGGGAGACAGCTGAGCGGAGAGCCCAGCTCAGCTCAATCGCAGCGCATTGCTGTTTCAGTCTCTTCTGGTTTTCCTGGGGCTTTATCGTCAAACGCCCTCCATCCTGTGCCTGTAGAGGCCTTTACATTCCAGTAAGTTGCTGGAATCGGTCAACATTGCGACAGCGCGCTTTGGCAATAGCGCGCACCCTTGTTGTACGGGAAATCCATCGCCAGGGATCATACTGACACACGATTGCCGACCAATTAACTGTCCCCAGTGCTCGACTGACTCAACGTTCATCTTCGGAGACTGGAGGGCTTTGTCGAAAGGGCGCCGCGCGGTTTGTGATAAGAATGAGTGCACAGCTCTCTGCAGTCATCGGGGACGGTCATTACCCTGGGGAAGGGTCGTGCTCGGTCGCGCTCTCTCAGAGCGCCGCCTGTAAACCCCAGCAAACTAACTCAGAGCCAGCAGTCTGTGCTGCTTCCCAGCGAAGTTAAGGCCTCTCGGCCCCTTTTTTTTTAAATCTCCCCGTAGCTGACAAATGCATTTTCTGCCGGCGAGGACATAATTTTCTCCGGTTTTAAAAAACGTTACAATGAACCGTCGCTCTGAGTTTGCTTTTTAATACGTTTCTCAAAAAACTTCGGGCGGCGCTGCTGTTGTTGGGCGTTTTAAATTCAAACGAACAGAAAGAGACAGTGCTATTAATTTTGTGCTGGGGATGGCAAAAATACCTGTTTACCAGTGCTTCAGAAATGCTGAAATCTCTTCGAGCCAGGAGACTTGGTTGAATGGTACGACACAGTGTCGCAAAAAAAAAAAAAAAAGTGAATAAATAAATAAATAATTCCATACCTCAGCAGTATTGATATTGGTCGACGGGTCGGGGAAACGCACACAGGTTGTTCACACATCTTTCACTTGTATCCCCCCAAAATAACATTCTAAGTACATTCAAGCTGAAGCGAAGTTCTTCCTGATATGCTCCACTGGCTACATAACACCACACTTCCACAGATTGAGCAGTACTGAGAACCTAATAAAATGAATATGGGTTTAAAGCTGCTTTCACACCGGACGCGAAACGATTTTTTTTCGCACGACAGATTACATTCAAAGTCAATGCAAAGACGCGCGTCTTTGCATTGAAAGCGGCTTAATAATGGTTATAATGGAGATAAGTGAAGCTGCAGAGCAGTTAAGTTACGCATAAAGATATCTATCAGGGCTACAGTACTTGACGTATATCTTTTGGCACTCTCAAATTGTTCCTGTTAAATTCTCTGCTCCTGCTCAAATTTTTGCTTCTTTATCCTCTGACCGCCATGAGCATTTGAATCCTCGAGTGAACGTTTTTCCTCACCAGCAGAAACTATACTGCCCAAACTGTGCCGAAAATAATCCCGCTCTGTCTCCATGGACCTTACTCTGAATAATAAAAAACAGTGTGACAGGAGAATTTTCCCTGTCTCATTCCAGCTCTAATTTAGTCATAAATTATACATTTCAGTCGCTTACTTTTGGAACGCAAGCACTCGCTGCTGGATCCGATCGCAAGGATTTGTGTGTTTTTTGTTGCATGAAAAACATAAACGTAAATGAGCCCTTGTGAATAATTAAAAGGACTGAGCGGCAAGTTATTCATGGAACAAAAGTGGTCGGGAGCAGAGACTGTCTGTGAGACAAAGGGCCATGAGAAGGGAACATTGTAAGAAGTGCACACTTCAGTTTCACCCTCAGCATACACAGAAAGGCCTACACAATGACGTTTATAAAAGGGCAGGGTGAAGGGGGCTCTACAACAAGTGCACACTTCAGATTCACCCTACGGATGCACAAAAAGGCTAATAAAATAATCTAAATGAAAGCGCAAGGTGAAGGGGTTACTGCAAGAAGTGCACACTTTGGTTTCACCCCACACACCCACAAAAAGGCCAAAACAAGAATCCAACTTAAAGGGCAGGGTGGAGGGGCACCTACACTGAATGCATACTTCAGATTCACCCTATGCATGCAGGGAAAAGCCACTCCAATGATCTGGAGGGCTGAGTAGGGGGCACTACAAGAATGGCGCACTTCAGTATCTTGCGTGCAAAGGCCAATCCAGTGATCTAACTACATCGCAAGGAAACTGCATTAGTCTAATGGACACCATATTGTGCTTTGGCGTTAGAGGAACCCCAGAACTTGGCTGAAATGTTATTTGCTTCGCTCACCCACCCCCTCTGGCAGCTTCCTGTCAGCTCCAGGAAATAAGCATGGGCAGCGAAACCCCCAGCCCCGGCCCTCCCGCCGCTCCGAGCGCCGCTGGGACTCCGTCGTCCTCTTAGGCGCGCGTCCAAGCCACACACTGCGCAGCTAATTAGTCAATCAGCCACCTCGCGCCGACGGTCGGTCTGCTGCCTTCGGATGTGCTGGATCCGCGAGCTACGCTTTTCCGGAAATCTGCTGCCAAAGTCACTCAGCCTCGGCAGTGCAACAGCCGGCCCGTCCGTTCGGCTGGAGCAAATGCTCAACTGATTCATTTATTTATTTCAGGCAAGCTCAGTCAACAGGGAAAATAATCAGCCCGTTACACAAGAAGCAGAAGAGTGTCCTGCTCGGCCTATATTTAGGAGCGGTGTTAAATATTAACCCTCTGCCCTGTCATCTTTCTCACGGATGAATGGCATTCGAGCCAGACTCTGTTGCAATTTACTGCTTATTTTTGCCAATTTTTATTGCTTTTTTAAGAGGCTCATTTACTCTCAAAAGGAATGGTTCCATATGATCACAATTAAATGTAAAAAAAAAATTTTTGAGTCAATTCTGGATCTGCATACACTTATGCTCCAGGCCAGGGATCAAGTGTGGAGGCAGAGTACAATCCAGCAGGTAGTTTTATTGCCAGCTTATGCGGTAATTTGGGGAGGAAACCCTAGAAGAAGAGGTGGGGACAGAACCCCAGATAATGATTGCCTGGTTGAGTACAGATGTTATAGACAAAGCTGAGCTGTCAATTACCGGCCAGTCACTTCAGGGATCGCAGCCAGGTGGAGTGCGCGCATTATCAGCACTGAACTGTCCCACAGGAGGATGGAGTAGCTTGAAGGGAACTTTCCAATCTTGATGACCGCGGAAAGAACAGACTTGCAAGGGTTAACAAGAACGCGGTCCCAATGCTGGACCCAGAGAAGGTTTTGAGGCTTGTTTCATATTAATGAAGTAAAAAGGAAAGCTTTCGTAAAATGCTGTCAGTAAAGTACATGTTAAACTTGATAAAGATGAAGAGTTTCTACTAGGAATACCGACTGCTTCAAAGCACAAAAGGCAAATTACAATCCAGCAACATGCAACACAAAGCAGTGGACTTAAATACACGTCACCTGGTCATAAGGAAATAACCACGAAACAAGACACTGCCGGGGAGAGGATTAGAGGCGAGACTTAAACCAATCAAAAGGATTAATACTTCTAATAGACATGCTAGTTGCTGAAAAGGAAGAGAAACGAAAAGCAGAAGAGTTGTGACGCATACGATGTTCACTATTGTGGTTTTCAGGTTGTTATTCGTGACAGTGCTGAAGACTTTTACATTATTCGTGGTCATTAATTCACCATCTAAAGAGGTCACATACCATAAACCTGGATATTCTTTGTCCAGATTTTGTGAATTTTTTTTTTTTACTTAAAATTTATTTAAATCAGCATTGCGAGTTGTGTGAAGTGATGATAAATCGCTGTGTCATGTCTTCAGAAATGCAAATAATGTGACTCATAGCATTCATCACTTTCTTGGTACGGATATTTTTCAGTGAAATTAATTTTCAAAATGGTTAAAGGCTATACTAAGTGACCTCAAAAAGCCTTCATTTTTATTTGAAAAGAGTGACTATGTGTAAGCATTAGAAAACTAATGATGTTTCTCGCGCAACGTAAAGTAATCAAACCTCCTTATTACACCTGTCTAGACTCAGGCTGATTAACTGGCCTGATTTTACCCTTGAATGCAACCTGATTATTCTTTCTGATCGAGGCGTGCAGCGTGAGTCTGTGTGTGCCTGTGTGTATGTGTGTGTGTGTGTGTGTGCGTGCGTGTGGTTGTGATGCTTTTTACAATTAGACAATGCAAAGCCAAGGATAAAAGCTGACACCAAACTGTCTTGGAGAGACATGCAAAAAGGCAAAAGCTTTTAAAACAAAACTAACACAGAAGCAAAACAAAGCAATAAATCAAATCAGCACTGGAGAGAAACCGTAATACTACACATTTCACATAAAGAAAAAACACTCACCGCACAAATTAATGATTGGAGTGGTAAACAGAAAGTGCTTGTCCCAGAAGACAGTAACATGTCGCGACTTTAGCTTAAATATCGATGGTGGAGCATTTAATGACCATTCTTATTCATCGTAGCCCCTGGACAAAGTCAGGCGGCTATTATGGATTCATGCTTGTCGTCTCTGCCGCCGCCGCCGCCGCCGCCTCCGCGTCCGTAGACACTTCCTTGTGGACGCTGTACAGGCTGTAATTTTTGACTGATTACTTTCATATTGGGTATGGGCATGTGTTTTACTTAAGTTATGACACGTATCGATTTTGGTTGCCATGTCGACGGTATTGGCCAAATTATGCACAAAAAAAGGGGAGAAGCGGGCTTCCGGGGGCTGCACCTATGCGGTCGCGGCCGACCGGACTGTCTATTTTAGCAATATGAAACACAATAAAACCAAGGTGAAATGGTAGCACAGTGGGCAGCGCCGGCAGCTCACAGCCAGATGGTTGTGTTTTCTGAATCTGGGGTCTTCTGCACATTCTCCTCGTGTGAGCTTAATCCCACAGTCCAATAACATGCATGCCAGGCTAACATGAAACATAAATAGTTTATAATTGTGAGTGAATTGTGTTTAATGGATTAGTTACCTGTCCAGGATGTGTTTACTGCTTCCGTTGTGGAGAATGATGTTGCTGACAGATTCAGATGGTTTCAGATGGGCCTGACGTACCTTTGCCTTCCACTTCACGACCGCTGCCTTCCAGTTCGCTCCACTGGCCAATACCAAGTTTAATCTGGAAAGTTTTATTCAAAATAGTCGTGTTCATGCGTCACCCGCCACCCGATGCTATTTTACTTCTTTGCCGACCACAAAAACAGTACTATTTTTGACCGAGCTTATTATTATACAAACTGAATCCTTTTCAGAACTTTTTTATCCAGAATTTTGAAATAGTTCTGTCAGCCGCCTCACGTGTAAACCGTCCAAAGCAGCAGTAACAGATCAATGCAATGATGGTTTTATTTTAGAAGTCTGACCCGGACAGACCCAGAGCCTACTGAGCTAGAGGATTAGAGAACAGGAAGCGTCAGGATATGCCCTGTCTGGGGGAGATTCAGAGGATGGAGGTGGGATATTAACCAGCAGCAGGAAAGTGTGACGCAGCAGCAGAGAGCAATGCAGTGCAGCAGCAGGCGGTGGCACGTCATGTTGCAAAGTTTGAGCTGGAGAGCTGCTTGCATTGGCCACATAGCAGAGGGGAGGAGCAGTGTCTGATGCGCATGGGAGTGTCTATGGCAATGTGAGCAAGACTTAAATTGTTTTGCCAGAACTAGCTCCGCAAGCTGCACCCCATTTGTTATTCTGACATTTTCAACCAATGCAGAAATTGAAGAAATGCACATCTGATGAGAGCCCTCATACAGTCGCTCAGTGAGTCATGGAAGATGTAAATGAGTCTCTAAAACTCTGCTGTGACGCATCAGTGGTCCTCAGACGAATGAATACTAGGATCAGTAAACAGATGTGTCCTCAGAGTACCTGATCTTTTCAGCATGACGGCACAACATCGAACAGCTAAAAAGTTTGGTGGCCCAAAGTACACAGCGTGTGGGCTTAGAAAGAAATGGAGACCGGGTAAGGATTTCGCAAAACAGCCTGAGCACGGCCATTACGGCTCAAACGGTGATGCGCTTCCGAGCCGACAGGGCCCTGCTTTGACAGCACGCACTTGCAGCACTGAATATTTCACGCCAGCGTGATTTCCATCCAAGCCCGAGTTCGGCGATAATTTATTTAGAGGGAACACGGAAGTTGCATGATTCAGCTAGCCGTATGGTTCTCGTGTGACAAAGAAGTTCTTGTCGAAGAGAAGTTTTCCTGACGGGATACCGTCCCATCTCCTGCTGAAAATAACTGTCATGGAAGAGGCATCCAGATTAATGAGAGAGGTTCATGCAACTCAGGCGACTCTCAAAGAGACCCACCCACAGGGCCTGTTCTCTGTGGAGACTGAGAGTAGTTAACAGCAGAGCATCTTCTTCCGTAACCGTTGGTGGCTATTTTTCTCTTTTGTCCAGCTTTTTTATCTGAAAAGGAGCAAAAATATCTTTGAAGTGCTGCTGTGGTTCTTGATGTGTAAGATTTAAAAGCTTTGAAGAAGATTATACTCTCTGCTGCTGAATGCTTGGTGGGTCACGGTTTAGTTTTGAAGTTGGCTACTTTTCCGGTACGCTGTGGTCCTGATTCGGCACTTGACTGTGTAGTTGGCTTGATTTCTGCATCTACCATGTTGACTCGGTTAGGTGTAGCTCTACATCATTGGCTCCGCTTTGCAAATTTTCTCACTGACTTGAGTTTATATGCTAATCTCAGGTATTATTTGTGCGGTGATGATTTTTTTTTTTTGCCAACCTCACACTTTGAAGAAATGAGCAAGTGTTATCATAAGATGTGCATCCCAGTTTGATAAATGTCTGTTTGTTTCTCTCCTCCTGAAAGTGACAGGTTTGTCAGTTAGAGCCAATGAAAAACTGCATAAGAACAAGTCGTGTAACGCTATCTATGCCGATGCTACTATATGAGATTATTCTGCTTTTGTGACCAACAAGAGACTGAATGATGTATAGATCAACTGGGTGTCATTGTTTGAAAAATTGCTTTTGTTCCACTAAAAAGCCAAGCCATCTATTTAATTTCAATGTTTCCTTCAATAATCACAGCTATTATTGAAGAAACCTCCTGAAAATTGAATGGAATAGTCACTGGATTGATTATATTGAAGCTTAATCAAGAAAAATAACTAATGAACTTCTCAGCAGTAGTACAGTATAATGGTCAAGGAGCTGTCCTTTTAACCTTTAAGCGCTGTGGGCAACTATAGTTGCCCAATGATGTAAGAAATCAAAATCAGACGCAGTTGAAAACCTATCAAGTGGCAACTTGTTTAAAAGAGCTCCCCTGCAGGAGCTCTTTTAAACAAGTTGCCACATGATAGGTTTTCAACAGCTCAGGATAACTACATTTTTAATTCCTTAAAAATGTATTCAGCACTCAAAGGGTTAACATAATGGCTGATGCACTGTTCAACATGAAATCTCTCAAAAAGGGGAAATATGATTGGTGACTAGAATAATATTTTGAAATTTTACAAAATCGAAGAAGAAACCATTTGCCAAATTATTTTGTTGAGAAGGTACATCAGGTGTAAACTTTACCTTTTGTCTAATGTCTGGGAGTGTATATCATCCATTCTGAACTAATGATGTTTTGCTGGCTTGTCTTGCTTGTTTGTGGAAAAGTCACCAGAGCGTAAAAGAAATAGCAGCCTTGAATAGATGCGTTGTGGGCGTTCCAGATTCACAACGTCTCCCCCTTTACTCTCCATCCCCACACAGCTGTGACACTCCGACAGAAATGAAATTACTTCAGAGATTAAAATGCAATGACATTTCCTACAATGGGAGAATGCAAAATTGCAGACGGAATATCCTTTCGCTGATTATCTTTTTCGGAAAAAAAAAAAAAAAAAATGCTAGACAGTACGGCTAACCGGAACCAAAACAGAAAAAGCAAGTAAAACAGGGCAACATGAGGAGGTACTCTTAAAATATGCTTTAATTAAATATCGCACGGTCAACAGCATAGTGCACTGTAACTATGCAACAGCCCGATCCACTCCTGCATTTGGTCTTTGTCAGTGAAGCACAGTTGTATCACTGTGCTGTAATTGTGATAAAGCCTGTTTTATAGAGTGGAGCTAAGTTTAAGCTATTGTTTGTCGCACTCCTGGATCTGGGTCTGATTACACAAATGGATGTTAGCCATCTTTAGCCCATATCATACAAGGAATTAACCCTCATGTTATGTTCCGGGTCAGTTTGACCCGACTCAATGTTCAATGTCTCCAAAAACATGGTTAACATACTTTTTTCAGCTAGATTTTTCCCCTAACTTTACAAGTAAAACAGTAATTTAATTATTACATAAAACCATCATGTTGATCTGGTTTTTGTAGTGTTGCCTAAGACTGAGGGCATGTTCAAATTAATGACTCATTTATTTCACTTTTGGTCTCATTGATTCTGCTATAATCATGTAAAATCGATGCTTGACGTATAGGGGGAGGATGGGGGGAGTCTTGTTTTATTTACTTGGCCATTAAAATGGTCAGTAGAAAAGCATAAATAAGCTGAGAGGAGATTGGGTAACCGTTTCAGTTACAAACATCTTCGGTAGTTTTTCATTGCGGGGGCCAAATTGACCTCAAACCAAAAATGGTTTATTAACTAAAACATAATAGGAGGGTTAACTCAGGTCAAGATCATCAGTAAAAAAACTACAGTTTCCATGTCTATCAACCTGATTTCTGCAGTCCTCTCTGATTGGCTAATTCTCATGTGCTCATTCTCACACAGTTTCTCATTGGCTGAATCCAAGGAGGAAGCCTTCTCGAGTGTAAAAAAAAAAAAGACGGCAAAATGCAATTTTCAATCAATTTACACAAAGCTTAGTACAATCGCAGTTCCAAAAAAGTTGGGAAACCATGGAAAAGGCAAAGAGAAACTAAAAGGACTGATTTGAAGTGTCCATTCACCCTCTACCTGATTGAAAACAAAACAACAAAACATTATTTGATTTTCAAACATGAAATTAATTGCTTCTTGAAAATATAAAATGTGTCGACTTGCATCAGAGTCCAAAAAACTTGGCACTGTCAACTGTTTCCTACTGCATAACATCACCTTTAGACAGACTCATTACCTGTTTTGGCCTCTGAAGACTCTGGGTGGTCAAGTCTAGAATTTTCCGTATTCCTCCATTTACAGGTCTCAGCTGGTTACCTTCATCATGACCTCCATAAAACAGAAGCATTTTCCCGGTCATGCACCAGGAGTCCATTCAAATAAACACTCTATGGTTCATGCCTCATGAATTGGAATGAATTTTGACTAAGCCAGTGCCCTATGAGGCAGTATAATCCAGAGATTTATGACGGGCCATAAGAGACAACCATCCGTCCATAAATTATCTGACCGGCTGGTTCTGAGTCAGAATCACAGGGACAGGCTGGAGTCTATCCCAGCTTCCACTGGGGCACACAAAGATTCACTTCCTGTGCAGTTTTCCGCTTCATTACACACATCATTCACTCTCACACTCATACCTGTGGGCGATTTTGATGAGAGGTGCTTGTCTTGAGACTGTTAGAGACTAGAAGAAACCCATTTGAACACTGGGACAACGTGCTAATTCCACCTAAAATGGGTCCAGATCAGATTTGAACCTATACTTTTTTATCTTTTTTATTTTGCCTATGGGGCAACAGTGCCACCGGGTTCACCTCCAAACAGCCCCGGTCAGCCAACTGATGTATGATTGAAATGTACCAAAGTATTTTCAGCATCAACAGAATTAGCACAGAGCCCCACATCCTCATCGTCTTCGCAAGTCCTTAGTATGAGTAAAAGTCCTCACGACAACAGAAAAGAAAATTTACAGACTGCTTTCTTTGTTGATTAGTGGTAGAACATTTTTTTTTCTTAACACTGGTAGCCTATAGCATGAAGAGCTGAATAAGAGTAGCAATTGTGACAAAGAAAAAGATAAATAAAAACTTACACATAGAGTTATTGCTTCATACCCATGAAATGTTTCTGTTCCTGCTTTATTTTACATGAGTGCAGGAGAATAAATAACTTCCTAACGGCGAGAGTGATGGTGAAATGCTATTGAATTTTCAGATGTATTTTTTTATGAGTCGCCCAGCGTAATTGCCGTCAAAATCCGAGGATTCCTCTCAGATCTGAGTCTCCCTTGATTGTCTTCACTCCTGTTTAAGTTTAATTTAGTGTGACACAATACATTCCAGCCGTGAACCATAAAACAAAATGAAAGCAATTACCGGATTTTGCTTTGAATGCGAAAATCTATTCCATTGTATCTCTTCTCGCCTTAGGCTTTCTGTTTGCTATGAAATGGCAATAAGTGTCACAGTTATGGTCTTTGAGGAAACTCTTCGCAGTTTTCCGTCACAACAAGAACAATGCCACTAACCGGGGGCTTTGAGGAGTCAAAAAAAAACCAACAAGACAGAAATTACATCATTGGAGGTCAGCTCTGTGTCACTTTCTTTTGAAAGATGAAAGCAGGATCCAGCCAGTAATGACCGTATATGGTTCTGAAAGACGTTTAAGGAGCGCAATTATACCCATCGAGCCATTCGGGCTGTGAGATGCGGGAGGCAGCGGTTCACTGATCCCTTCATGGAAGCTTTCTATCGCCATCCCATAATTTCATCCCAACTCCTCCTTGTGCTGCGACAGACGAGAGAAGCTGTTGGTCAGGTGCATTTTCTAAGGGATCTATGGAGCTGTGGTGCAGATCGCCAGAGAAGTCCCGAGGGTTCAGTTCACATGGGGCGGCAGGGTAGCCTTGGGGCAGGCTGCTTCTCTGGTAATCGAAGAGTTAAAGGCCCACAAGTAGGTTTGGGATTCTGGCTTGATCCGGGGAGATGAAGTCGGGAAGAACCATGCTGTTGGGCCCTTGAGCAAGGCCCTTAACCCCAAAACTGCTCCAGGGTCCGAACCCTGTTTCTCTCTGTCCCTCTTCACCTGTAACTATTTTACCTGGCATTTCTCTCAGGGTGTTGTTGAAAATGAGAACCATGTTCTTCATGGGACTGGTTAAATAAAGCTTAAAAAATATATATCATTTGTCAGCTGTTGGGTATTGCACTAGAATTTTACATGGATACATTGAACTTCTCAAAACAGTCACAATATATACAAGGAGTGATTAATTCATTTAACAGAGTACACTTGTCTGGCTGCAATTAAAAAAAGGGAAAAAATGCAAGTGGTATGTTTACACTAATGGTTTTGCTGCCAGGCAAAGCCCAAGGAAAAATTAATGAGCAAAAAGTTAAATTTTTATAAACCATAGGCAGCCCTGAGGTGGAGACCACAGAGCCAGTATCTGCAGTGGACCTGCTAACACAGCCTAGGGCCAGTCAGGGGGGACTACTGGGCTCAACAAGTTAGCGTAGCCTCCAGTCCTTGAGCTGTGGTCCGTGGGGGCTCCGAGAGGTTCTTGTTAAAAAATGATGGTGTTGCCAATAGAAGTATTAATAACAAGAAACAAATCTCTCTGATGGTTTAACGCAGTCGCCTGGGACCTGGATCAGTACCGAGCTTCAAAGCTTCTCTCAAGATGCGCAGCCTTGTGTGGCGTTTCAAACACAAAGAAATGTGGTTTCATCTGACAGAATTATTGCATTTCAGAATATTGCTTGTGCAGCTAAATTGCGCTGTCCAATGAGAATCATGCGGTCCTGTCAGACCGCAAGGATAGACGGAGTTTCTCTCCTAGAGGGGAGTTGGCTCCGGTCCGGACCAGTCTGGACTCAGAACAAGAGACAGCGTGGGTTAGAAATGAGAGAACAACGGTCTGATCTATTCTGTTTGATTTCAGTAGTTAAAGGGAAAACAGGACACTTTCCTATCTAATGTGTGAAATGAGGTGGTGTATGTGTTTATCGACTGTGTATCTGCTAGTGTAACCGTTTATGAGTTCATCATCTAATATTGTCAAACATTATCCACTGAGGTTAACCCTCCACAGGCCCCTCATTGGCACCATAATGACCTCAATGTGTGTGGCGGAGCTAGCAGCTAAATGGGCAGTAGTATAGAGCCCCTGACTGTGACAGGGAACGCCACATTAGCCATCGACAAACCCCACGGGATGTCCTTCACTGAACCACCCAAAACCAGCCAGCGAAACCTCCTGTCAAGCCTCAGCTCACACTGGGAAATCTTATACTTTTATTTATAAATAAGTGCAGTCTGCACTCAATTTTGGAGAAATGGTTTATAGTTTCATTAAACACAGTAGCGTTGTACCCAGCATCCCTTAGGGATGGGGGAGAAGCAGAATTATAATAAAAGTTATAGGCAGTAAGCAATAACAGTTTGAAACCCATCCATACATCGACGGAAATAAACGCATTTTGAAAGTAATGGCGCACTAAAATATGCTTTCGCGAGACAAGGCCGATTGACAGGTGTATGAGACGTGAAGTGCTGCCCAGGGTAATAATTGAAATTTTCATTTGTGTCGTACAAATAGGCTCTCTTTAATGAAATGTCATTTTTCAGTCCGCTGGCGACGCATGTCATCATCCAGACAGATTAATAAGGATGCCGTGATGCACCTCAGAGACGCTAAAGCAGCCTCTTTGACACACGAAAGAGGCACCAGAGCGTGCCGCGACACCTATCTTGGGCAATCCAGTGCAACGCAGTAATTATTCATTTTTGATGAAATATTTATCTCAGGCATCCCACTGTAGCTGGAGCCAGCTAAATCAATACAGCTACAGTCGGCTTTTTGAGATATGAACGACTAAGCCCGTCACACTGCATCGACCGGTTTTTCATTGGAGGTAAACAATTTTTAAAAATGTTACGTGTGACAGAATCCGTGCACTCTATTTACATATCTTTTCCAGCGGCTCCTCGGACCAACTCCCAGCGGGCGCCGTTGCTGTATTCTGAATGAAACGCGCAACACTTGCAATGACCAACAGGGCAATTTGAGAATTCACTGATTTATTGCACCCTTGCGCTGACATTACCCAGCTGGTGAGGGCTTAAATAATGTACCAAACCGGCTGAAGAATAAACCTGTTTTGACAGGCGCTGAGAGCTGCATATTAACTCGGAAGAAACGAACCTCCCGGTAGCAGGGAATATGCATATCGCCCGCAGCACACCGTCGACGCCGAAGAAGGTGAGGAAAATTTAGAGTGGAAACGCCGCGGGATCCGAGGCAGCGGTGAAATACGAACGCGACGCCTCGCAGGGACACTGATGTAAAAACGCCAAGAAAAAAAGGGGAGGGAGGGACTGCGCTTTTTTTTTCGCAACTCAACTGATTCTTTTATTACAAAAGTTGTAAATTTGTCATTAAAGTGTGCTCATATGAATGTCTGTTCCATAAAAAAGGGAAAAATGTAAGGAAACGATTGAACATTTGGTTTGTTCAGACATCGGCAGAGGAAAACTGAAACATTGATATAAAGCAAGACTGTAACCACCTTTCTGGCAATTGGGGGGGACAAAATGTCCGGGGGGTCAAAAATTTTTGAACATTGTAAATAGAAATACAGCAATCTGGTGCAATCTGAATATCTAGCACCTCACTGAAATTTAAGACCTTTTTAGGCCTAAAAAAAGATCAAACAACTCATCTGTTAAGTCCATACCTGCAAACTCAAGATGGATGAAAAAGGTGACAAACTAAACCCCTGAAGGGGTCTGGGGGGAATTCACCCCCACAGAAAAGAATTTGTGATTTAAACACATAAATTAAGCATTCTGGCGTACTCTGAGAAGAAAATTAAGAGAAAAGACAGCAATTGCTTCAAGTAAAAAAAAGAAAACATTTATTAATACTACTAAAGCTGTGGTTTGTAAGCAATTGCAGTGCTAAAACTGCTTGGACTTAACAAATGGGTTCCACTTACAGCTAACACGTAGTAACTTGGCAACTGAACAGAAATTTTTAAGTGTTAGTTGGTTCTACCCAAGCCACTCACCTGGCTCAGGCTGTGAGTGAGTGAATATTCAGAACTGATTTTTATCAGCATAATATTTTTACTGTGAAAGCAATTAATACTGGTAATTATTATGAACCAAGTTGAACATTTAAATATTAAAATACAAATTGCCATAATCTAGAATATAGAGCACTACAGGAATTCAAGGCACAAATAAGTGTTCAAAATATGAAAACAGCATTTCTTAGATAATAAATATACAACTTTTTTTTTGTCTTTATATTTACTAGTTATTTAAATTAAATGTTTTTGAATTTTAACTAACGATTAAGATTTTCCTTGACAACAAACACCTGTAAACAAAATAATAATTTATTAAATAATGGTCGTGCTTGTAGGCTGATGTGTGTCACCAGTCCAGTGTTTTTCATTTCATCTCATCTACTCGCATATACACATGTACAACGTTTGATTGCGCAATTTTGATTCCTTACCGGTCTGTTTTCATTTCCGTGATCTCACGACAATGGCATACATTAAACCACGTAACAATTCGGATGCAGTGGAGATAGTCCTTTGAAAATCACTAGCATTGTATCTATCTAGGTGGCTAACGTTAACACAATTCAGACGAGCTATTCACAATTACGTTAAACATGAGAAACGGATCACAACACACTTTAGGACCTCCTTACTTTAGCAAGTAGATGTCTAGATACATAACCCCAATTTAAACAGTATATTATATCGCTGACAGATAACGAGACTTACCTCAGATCTAACGCGTTAGACACCACTTTAGTACTGAAGTAGGCTACTATGGTAACGTAGCAGACCTTCGTCAAAAAGTTGCAACTTGCCGCCATCAAAGCGAAATCCTGATCTTGATTGGACAAAAAAACTTGCACGATGTGTTCTATCCAATGTGTGTATATTGGTTCCATCAAGTCTACTGAAGATTCTGATACTCCAGTCGCATGGCGCTCTATGAGCTTTGATTCTATGGGTCCAGCCCTTCTTCGCCTACGGGTCATGTAAGCCCGGAGTGAACTCTCTCATCTCCCCTGACGCCAACACCACCTGCCTCTTTTTTTGAAAAACTCCCTGGTTCTGCATGATTCACGTAAATGACCCAACTGACCAAAAAAAAACGGGATTGTAGCCGAAAGGTGACTAGTTTGCAGGTATGCCAGCTAGTTGGCATTCGTTGGTCCGAAACTTGGCTACTGAGTGTGCAGTCAGTGTGGCAATCAGCTTGCTAGTAACGTCAGTTAGTCGACGGCCTCTCTATATTTCAACAGTAAAAACACATCATCAAATAATCGATATCAACGTTAACGTGGATGTGTGTGGAAATTTGAAAGACACTATCAACAAATTCATAACGTTAGATACCTTTTCGCTGTTGTACATGACGCGTAATGTTCCGTTGTCCTGTCCAGAAAAGCTTGCACTGTGACGGTCGGTTAACGTTAGACCTTTTCTTTGATGATGAAAAAGAATCGAGTGACGAAGCCGTGCGTGCGTGGACAAATTCCCGTTGGCTGCCGGGCTGCAGAAATGTGTTTAGCGAACGGAGCGTGTACTTCAGTAAAACTGTAAACAAGCAGATGTATGACGTTTGGGGCATGCCTGAACATTGTACCCCCCAATGTATATGGGCGTTACGGCCTAGATATAAAGCCGCAGGAGGTGGTTAAGTTCTGTTCTGGCAGTATATTGACCAGCTCAGGCCCTTTACTGTGTTGTTCTAGGCAAAAGTAATACATTTAATGGTGTATCGAAATAATGTCAACAACTCAGAGTCATCCTCATTGTAGCAAATGCAAAATGCAATTCAATATTAAACCGCAAAAAAAAAAAAAAAAAAAAACAGTGCAGTATGGGGAGGGTACATCTTATCAAAAATATCCAAAATAGCCTGGAAAGTTCTGGAAAAAGCTTGTAAAAAATAAGATCTGGATAGAAGATTTTTTTTCCCCAGAGTTCTGTGGGGTCTTTCAGGTATGTGGTAGCAAGCAGTGGTCTATAAACCCTGAAGCATGTTGAGTGTATTGTGCTTTCATATCAAATTTGCTTTTATAAATCTTAAATCCAAATGCCTAGTGTAAAAAGCAAACATAATTGATTTCACTCGATCGTTACCATTCTTTTGAAGATCTCTTGAAAATATGAATTGTTGTTAAAACTGTGTGTACGGATGAACACATTTGACAGCGGCGTGAATATACATGTTTTTATGTTTGAACAATTCTACGTCTGGTGTGAGTAGGGGAGACCGGGTCTAGTTGTTACACGTCCATGTTGTTACATTCTAAATAGTTCTGATAATAAAACACAGACGGCGCTCTAATTTTTCCTGCTGCTCCGCGAAGGTGACCCGCATCTTTATGTGACAGAGGGACGTACGTCGAAAGTCGCAGGTTAGTGTTTCAGGAAAATGCTTGAAAAAGTAACTTTCTTGGTGTTTGGAAGATTTTGATTCACATCAAGTGTGATTGATACATACCTGAGATTTTCTGGATTATGAGAGAGGAAGACATTAGCCACTGTGTCATGACATACCCATGTAAGGATTGCACTGGAACATTTCAAAATGTCGGGACAATGGCGAAGGGTTGCTGATGGACTAGTTGATACACCCAAGTTGTTACAGTAAGAACTTGCCCCAAAACCTGTAACAACTTGGGCAAGATCAAATTACCTCACTGAATGACTTTCTACCATTTTGTATTTCAGAAAGATGCCTTGAAATTACAAACGAATAACGAAACATGGCAATGCCATTAGAGAATGACTCAAGAGGTTCCTTACTGTGGCTTCGTGGGATAATAGTAGTAAGGCATCCCCTTAACTTGCCTACTTAAGTGGGAAACACGTCTCACTTAAGCAAATTCTTAGTATAACAAAATGCCCCACAACCTGCAACAAACTACCCCTCCTGTAACAAACAGCCCCATATATGGGGTAGTTTGTTACAAGTGACAGGGGTCCATTTTTTCCTCACCAGCATTTTGCATGCGCAGAATATAGGGGTTACTACAGATCAGTCATGTAGTCTAATAAACTTTCTATCTTTACAGTGCATATTGATAACAAAAACCTGATAATGTCAATTCTACAGCAGTTAAAAGAAAAAGTGTAACAACTAGACCCGGTCTCCCCTACTCTAGTTTCTCAACACTTTAGCCAAAAGTATGTGGACACATTACTGCAACCTCATTGACATGCAAAGAAAAGAGGCATTCTTGAATTATAAATATCTGACATTTTAATTTGTAATTAAGAGACCAATACGAGCTGATGGTACAGACTTTTAGTTTTCATTTGAGGGTATTTTCATATAATTCTGCTTCATGATTTGGCAAATACAGTCAGTTCAGTAAGTCCCCCCCCATACAATCTTCAAAACTCCAATTACTTTCAATGGAGCCTTCAGTGATGGAGGGGTAAAGAGGTACACAAAGCTGAAAATCTGTCCTATCAGGGCATTCAAAATTCAATAAAAATGTCAGATGTTTTTTAACTATGTAGAAACTTTATGACCATGCCTCGCATCTGGGTAAGTCGACAACATTTACCTAAGTTGAAACACCTGAAAAATCATTGAAATTTTTGAAAAAATCCTAAACAAAGTATGAGACGCACACCTTGACCGTCCCTAAAAAGCGCTTGTATTAGCTCAATAAATCCTGCTCAGCATTTTTTGGGAGGAGGTGGACAGACTACTTCCTGTATTAACACAAAGGGAGATGGAGACTTCACAAAACTCACCAAAGTCCAAACACCTGCAAAATTTTTTGAAATTCAGAATCAAGGTATGAGACGCACACCTTTAGCGTTCACACAAAGCACATTTGGTGGACTAGTTTTTGAGGAGTGGATGAGCAGAACCACCTATCAACACAATCAACCCCGTAAGGACGTACGGATGTACGGACGGACAGGGGTAACCCTGTATGCCCCCAGCCAGATAGTATGGCGGGGGAATAAAAACATAATTTATCTATGTATGCCAATGAGGTTTCAGAGAAGTGTCCACATACTTTTGGCTATGTAGTGCATGTCAGGTGTTGTTCTCCCAGGAGAGAGACAGAACAAAACCTGACACAGAAAACAAACAGTGATTATTTTCTTGGCACAGACGATGCCTCCTGACAAGAACAGAACATGAAAGGAGTAGTGAATGCGCTCAGTGCAGTGTTGATGGAGAGAGAGGAATTGGAAACTAGCCCAAGGATTAGGGTTAGAGCTGCGCATTGATGCCTTATGGTAAACATGGAAGGTATGATTGGGGGAAAAAAGCTTAACCCTGTCATGGAATCCGATATAAACTTATGTTCTTAAACTTCTGATCTCCCCACAAATGCTCCTGGGATTTTCAGCAGTGTCATCTTGATTGAGGAGGCTTCTGTATGGAGGGAAATTAGCCGAACACAAACGCATCCACGCAGTTGTTCTCAGGGAGGAGTCTTGTCACGGTTCTGCCATGAATGCTCTCGCTGCCACGCCATGCGATTCCCGCTGTCTTCACTTTCAGTTACCGCACGAACTGAATTATCAAACGGCTGCAGACGCGGCATAAATTAGCGGCTTGTTTCCGCTGAGCTGAATGCGTGAACGAGGTGCGGAAAGGCTGCCTCCAGATTAGCATTGTCATGGAGGGAGGGTCATGTGGCAACCGCCGGAGAAACAGGCTGACAGAACAGGCAGGCGAATAAGAAAGAGGGAGTGGGGTGCTCGCGCAGTGTGAGCTACGGCTGCTGACCTGCATGTCAAAGCACGACAGCGGCCTCTCGATTCCCTGAAAGACGACTACTGCCACTACTGCTACTGCTATTTCTTCTTCTTCTTCTATGAACAAAGCAGTGCAGCACACAGTGCTTCCCAATGATTACTAACAATTGTACGCCCTTATTTCAGTGCCCTACTGCCCACTATGAAGTGAACTCAATAACGTAAGTCTGCCAATACATTCATCGATATTAATTTTACATTTCATCATAATTGTGTGACATTATATGTTCTGAAATGCTATTATATGTTAGTAAGCATGGGATAGTGTTCCAGAATCAAGTGACCGTGCCAACACGGAAGCCCAGTGTCCTACAAGCGGCTATGCTGTTTTTACTCAAAAAAAAAAAAAAAAAACGTAGATAATGTGAATAAATTTTGGCCTCCCAACAACAAATAAACAGCATAATAAAGTAGCTGCTGTTGTTCGATATCGCCACGCCCTTTGGGAGTATCCTTGCCTCGACTGCGCCGCAGATAAAATTAATTTCTCGGTATTGTACGGTGTCTGAACCCCCGGCCTCACTGACTTGCGCGCGGATTAGCCGCTCGCGGACGCACCCAATTTACGGCAGCAGTTTCGAGCCGCCGCCGCACATCCGCGAGGCGGCCGTGCAGAGACGAGTAACACAGCTGGGGATTTAATCGGCGCCATGTAAACAATGTACGTTCCAGTCAAATAAGCTGTCCTTCACGGCCACGGGCTACGGGCGCGCGACGTCCTTCCTGCCTCAGCTGTTCCCGCATCTGTGCCTTTCCGGAGTCACAATTAAATTCCATTAATCCTTGGGAAGTAGTCTCGGAGCTCCGCAGGAGCGAACCGCGTTTCTGCTCAGGATGACACATTGTTGCGGCGTCTGTTCCGACAGTTGCCTCTCAGACGGGAGATTAAATTAATTGCAGTCGCTGGATTCGCGTGATGCGAAAAGTCAGTGGAAGTGCGGTTTTTGACCTCAGGCTTTGTGTTTATTCTTGCAGTGCGACAGGATTTTTTTCCCCCCCAAATATCTGGATTTGTCCTCAAATGTGCCATCATATGCAGTTTCACAACTGTGGATCTAATTAGCACATATTTATTTTATTTTTTTCTGCTTCTAACGCATTTCCCACCAATGGCACGTAGTTACCGCTATCACAGTTCTTCACTTTTAATTTTATTAATCATGATCCTAGAGTGTGTTATAGTGTTGGATTTCCCTGCTTGCACTGTTCTCAACAGCAAATACATCGATTGCACCATGCTCTCTCGGGCTCTTCAATGGCTTGGAGAAACAATCCACTTGCTCCTTTGCTCTGTACTAGCTCTTAGCTCTCACAGTTGCCTGTGTTTCATTTTTTAAATTTTTTAAAACATTTTTTATTTTGCTGGGACTTGGCACAGGTAATTAGTATTCCAGTTTTCCACCAGTGATGCCATTTGTGTCCTGGCATTTCTGTGCTCATGTTTTCACAAACATAGACCCATCTCTCCAATTTGACCCATGTCTAAGTCGAATGTTGACTGGTTCCAAAGCAAATGTTTCAATGTTTAACTTACAGATTATGCTGAGGCCCACTGATTGAAATCCTTAACCCCCATTGTCATTATATTGGAATAATGCCTCCAAGTTATACACACTGCGCAGGCAAATACATACAGGACACTGACAGCCATGGGGAAAAGATGGATGTCTGACAGCGATTATGCTCATAAGAACATGTCAAATACTCTCACAGGAATTCTAAGCCAAGTATTTGAAGTGTTCAACAGGAAGGACCTGTGTAAATGTTTGCGGATTTGTGGCTTTTTGAATTGATGCATCATCTTGCTGCACATCCTCGTAGGTGGATGGAAAAGACACGCATCATTCGGCTTTCAGATAGCATCAGCTGCAGAACCTCCCCAGGGCCACTGGAGTACTGCTTACTCCAGCAAACAATTTGTAAAGGATGAGTTCAGAAGAACAGTTGTTTTATCAAATTCTGCAATCAGGTCCACAGGGACTTTTGTTGAGTGAAGTGTGCAGAATTTCCGGTGGCGTCATAAAATCATATCAGCCTCACAGAGTTCATGTGCTGGTTAGAATAACTGTTTATTTTTGGGTCTATCAATGTAATATGCCGTCGAAAATTCCAGCTAAAGCCAGTGTCAGCTGGTCGGGCCGGTTTGCGAAGTGTTTTAGGCATATAATGTCAAGGTTTTGGAGGCTGGTGGTGGCTTTGAGAGCTTTCTTGGTTGCTCTCGTCCGGGACGATATCGTTTTGCCCACAATCGGATTCTTGGGCCAGCTGGCATTAATTGGAGGCGGCGCCCGGACTCTATTTAAGCCCGAGTTCCGCCTCACTGCCCTTGCTAGAGTGTCAGTGTTTTGTTTGCACTATAGCCGGTAAGGTCTCTAGTTAGAGAGTTTTTGAGGAATTAGCTGCAAAAGAGGAGAGTGCTAGTTAGCAAGGGCACCTGTCTCTCTTCTTTCCCTCTTTCTGGGCACCGTCTGGTGCTAAATCTTTTTATCTCGGTTCCTGAGATTTTTCCCTTTTCTTTCGTTCTGTCGAGCTCGCGTTTGCTTCCTTATTTTTGCTGGGACTGGATCTAGGTCTTTTGGAAGCGCGAGTCTCCCTCTCTTATTTTGTCTCTTATTTTATATCTATACTTCCTTTCGTTCCGGCCACAGCATTTGGCGTCTCGAAAGAAACTAACCATCACATATAAACCTGGCTTACCAACTGAACTACAGGCTCACTGTACCAGCTAAACCAGTTAAACTGGTCTAACCACCAACACACCAGCTATGGCCAGCTAGAAGTGTCCAAAACACAGCTTGGATCATCGCGAACCGGTTCTGGACCCCAGATGCCCTTAGCTGGGATTTTCTGTGAGGATGGTGTCAAGTTTTTGAAGTGTATAAATATTTTAACAAGTCTCATTATTGTCGCTTCTGCCAGTCAGGATTCCCTGGAAGAAAAAAAAAAAAGTATGTACAGCAGAGACAGGATCAGGTAAAGAAAGCTAAAGCTATAATTAGAAATCATCAGTGCAGATCTGGGGCTTTCCAGTCAATTAGATTTCAACGAAGGGAGCGGAAAGAAAAATGTGTCTATTTTGCCCTGTTGCAGGGTTGATTTGGTCTGTTTTGTGACATCAGCGTTTAGAGTCTGACTCATGTAATCAGAGCAACTTTGTGCTTCACTCTAACTCAAAAATCACATGAATTTAACAGCAAGCAGAGAAGCAATAAACTAAAACATGCAAAGACTGATCAAAAAGCTGTAAGACGTCTTTGATTACAAGCACCAGTGATGGAACCGAGCGCGCGAGTGAAAAATAGCCTTCGACCCCACAATGAAGCCATTTCTCCAGACCTTGAAAACTTGTTGCAAAACAAATGTATCCTAAGACAGGCACGTCTCTCGCCTTTGTCATAGTGAAAATGGACAGGAAAGAAGATCAATGTGTGTGCTCGTTTTTCATAAAAAAATATGGTAGCACTCCCCCGTATTCTCTTGATCTTGCCCTGTGTGACGGCTAGGAATGTCGGAAAAAAATATGTACCAGCTTCAGACGATTCCTCTGAAGGAGACAAATAACACTACTGATGTATGTTCCTCGTTCAGAATAAGTGTGAAGTCTAGACCTCTTTGATCGCACCTCATTCTTCTCTGCACTACTCGTTGACTTGTTTATGGATACGGTCATGTTATCAACCGACTGGCAGACTGCTGCCATTGCTGTATAAGTGTGTAAGTAATTGGTGGAATGCACTGGAGAAGAGGGAGTTAGTCCGCTGATTGAACCCTCAGCAGGATGCTCATCTAATGACCCTTATAGGAACACTGTCACGGGCGATCACATGTAATGGATGCTCATTGGCTCAGAGAGACTCATCGAGTGAGCGTAAATGGCTTGAAAAGTTTGAGTCACTTTCGTGGCCAACACTTAATCTTTGCAGCAACCCACGAGGAATGCGCAGTGCTTTCGATTGATTTTCGTTGCTAAATGCGACTGTGCTGCTTTTGCGAGGCACACATTCGCCGTCGAATGCTTCCGGGATGAAATTTGCCATGTCCAGTCACAGAGACTGCGGAAAATTTTTCCAGGAAAGCAAGACATTTGGAAATTCAATTATAGAATTATTTAGCAATTAAAGTTTGGCATTTACGGACGCCTGCGTCTATAACTGCACAAAGGGGTTTCTAGAGGAGATCCCAAGGTTTCCGAGGATCCCGAATATGTCCTGCTGAATTACAGAGGAATGTGTATAAAATGATGCACAAGACCTAGATATGTTCCATTTGATGTAATGTTGCTGGCACACAAACATGGCACTCTTGGTTTGAATATTTCTCCCAGTGTAAGTGTGATGTAGGTTCAGTGAAGCGCTGCAACCAGCAGATACAGAATATGTTTGTGACAATGTTCTACACTATGAAAAGAGTGCTTTTTCTGACTTATGACCTACTTAAGAGAAAACTTAACAAAAAACTAGAGTTCAAGGGGTGAAAAAAACTGAACTGAAATATACAGCGAGTGCTACTTTAAATAAATAATTACAGAAAAAGCAGTGCAGGAATGGCTATGATAGAATGGGATATAAACAAGCGTCCACCAGTGACAAAACTGGCAAATTTTTTTCAAGTTTATACAGCGCTACTGTGCATTCCTCACTTTCATGACAGTGTTCCTTTAAAAAAGCATAACGCAAATCATAAATAACATATAACTGCCAATCAATGCTCTGTAATGTGAAGGTGAGAGCTTTCTCGTCGTCTTTCTCTCAGGTGTGAGACCGTATCTGTAGCCTTTATGTAAATGTCAATCTAATGTTTTCCGAGCATTTGTGGGAATATTGCTGACTCTCCTTTTGATAAAAACATCAAATAAATAATATTCTTTTGTAACGTAAGGACAACATATACAGCTCGCTGGAAGAGGCGTTTGAGAAAAGCTGCTGTTTGAGCATAAGACAGGAGGATTGTTTGAGTTCAGAGGGACATGGATGTTGAAAGCTAGAGGAGAATCAAAGCATTAGCGCGGCTTCGGTTTGAATTCTTGAGAGGACATGGCGGTTCTGCTCGTAAAAAGTGCCCGATTCCGATATGATATATGTGTACCGAGCGGAAACTGTGTACAAACGTGGGCGGAGTGTCATCCCCAGATCAGAGTGTCTAAGGCAAAAAATGACATCACTCCATTTTCAAAGCAAGGCTTTTGCCTCGCTGGAGACAAGTATTTCAAAGTGGAATATCCAAGGTGCATCATCGGACAAACAATATGCTAATTCAGGATGAATAATGCATCGCGGTACCTCACTGCAACACCATTTGCATTTACCTTATCGGTGCTTGGCTTTGAGTGGTATAGGCTGCACATGCCTTCCTAACAGACATCAGCACCGCTGAGGACCGACTCCATAAATAAGATAAATTAACTTAACCACATAATGTAAAACCCTGAAGCTCTGCATACACACAGGCTATATTTGAGATAGTTACATAATATCTGCAAACGCGTGCATTTCCTCATTTATCCAACTGGAAAAGCAAATTGTCCAGAGGTAAAGTGATGTTTGTACCGTGGTTCTGGGTATATCAGACTCTTAGCCTAGCATCAGTGTCCCTTTTGGGCCTTGTTTCCGAGGTCTTAGGGCTCCGACTTTGCAGCTCATGAAGAACCCAGAACTCCTCACACTTGTTATCTGGGTTGGCACTCAGTGTTCTAACTTAAATTCTCAATAAAGCAGTATTAACTCTTTCAACCCCAGATATTCTAGCATCACTGTACCCTTCAACCCCACAGCCCTCTGTAGAGGGCTGGTCATTATCTGGAAATTGTATCTTACTGTTATCTCTGGAATCCCATTAAATGTAACCTGATATGTTCCAATCAATTAGTCAGATTGTTTGAATTTTCCCTACAGGAATTTGGGGTTGAAGGGAATATGTTGGTCAGCCCTCTGTAGAGGGCTGTGGGGTTGAAGGAGTTAAACTCAAAGTTCAAGGTCAAGTTGAAGGTCGAGTTCTTATAAATGAGAGATGCATGCACCTCCATCCATAAATATCCTAACTCGAAAAGTAAGACTATTGTAAACGGTGTTTTGGCTTAACCCTTTGAGCGCCGAATAAATTTTCAAGGAATTAAGAATGTAATTATCCTGAGCTGTTGAAAACCTATCATGTGTCAACTTGTTTAAAAGAGCTCCCGCAGGGGAGCTCTTTTAAACAAGTTGCCACATGATAGGTTTTCAACAGCATCTGACTTTGATATCTTACATCATTGGGCAACTATAGTTGCCCACGGCGCTGAAAGGGTTAATACCTTTTTTTTTTTTAAATTAATTTTATTATGTTTTTCTGTACAAGTATATCCCTTTCCCTTTCCGTGTATTTTCATTGCTAGTAATTTAAATTCTGCTTTCCGATTGAGTTCTGTACACTTCTTGTCCTTTCAAACGCACTTTGTGTTGTGTGTCGCTCTGGATAAGAGCTTCAGCTAAATGACAATAATGTAATCTAATGTAATAATGTAAATAGAAAATTTTCAGAAATTATTCATGCGAATCATTCATTAAGCATCTGTGCCACTAAGCAATTAAAATTCCATTCTGAAATTTAGCTGGCAGTCATATAGAATTAGAATCATATTAATTTTGCCCTTCAGTTTATATTTGAAGTCAGCTGAGGTGAAATACTAGGCATCTAAACCAGGAGACTGAATGAGATGTTAAAAATCTTATTTTTAACGCTTTGAGTGCTAAAATGCAGCCATTGTTGCTCAATGATGTAAGACATCAAAATCAAAGCTCTCAAAAACCTATCATGTGGTGATTTGTTTAAAGAGCTCCCGCAGGGTAGCTCTTTTAAACAAGTTGCCACATGATAGGTTTTGAAGAGCACAAGATAATTAAATTTATATTTTAAAAAAATTTATTTCAGGCTCTATGGATTAAATTTGGGTGCCAGATGTTTCAGAATCATCAATATTACAATTTCCAGAAGGTTCAACAAAGAGCCATGCAGTGCCATGAATTTCAATACTTTTACAAATGGAATGTGGAATCGACAGTGAATTGAATATACATAATATATACCGGAAATTAGACTTCTGAATGGAGAAGAGCCTGCCATTTTCAGGACCTTCTCCAAGCAAGATGGATAAAGGATAGTTCCCATGAAATAAATTAATAAATGAATAACTGGCTTATGACTCTGAGATGTGAATATGTTTTCTGCATACACCTCAGAATGGGGCAGTTACTGGAGCAGAATTTTTTTTTTGTTATCAATAAAATATTCCGGTGAAGTGAAATTCGGTAACGCCACCATACAAAACATGATCTTTGACAATCAGGCGTCCATGTTAACATCATCAGGTGACAGCTGACACAGAAAATGATCATTACTTCTTCATTACTCTGATATCAAACATTTTTTTCCCATTTATAAGACAGGAAATGACGACTTGGCAAATAATTTCTAGAAAGGGGTCTGTGTACTGAAACAAAATTGCGAGCACTTTTTCTGAAATCGTCTTCTTGGGTCTAGGGGAGGTTGCTTGTCTCCAAAACATAGCACCTCTCTGTGGGGGGGGAGTGTTTGCCCGTGATGGCATTTATTGGTCGCGTTAATAAATCTGAGGACAATAATGGGTCAGCCTTTTTATATTTACGTGCCTCCATTCCCCTCAACATTGACCACGCTCATTGCAGTCCCTCACTCGCACCATTCTGACTCAGCAGCGTGAGGTAAATTCCACTGGTTTTCGGAAAATGCCAACCTATTGAGCACCTGAAAAATACCTGTTTTTATGGTTTGGTTTATGAGAAAAACATTATGGGAATGATGCTTTGAGGACCCCATTCCTGCATCGCCACCGCATGGGCCAATTTAGCGATCTGACTTCCTACAAGGAGCGTGTGATTTTACGGCCAGCCGGTCAATTTTGCAGGGTCAAGAAAAAAAGCCGAAATTTTTTTCCCCTCACAATTTCTTGTGTATTTACTGTCTACAGTCTGAACTGCTTGAGGCAAAGTGCAGACCACAGGAAGAGACCATGAAGCTAATTGCCTATTTGGGAAATAAACCTTTGGTAAACCAAACATAAAATAGTCGGCTGCTTCCCAAAGTGTAGGCTGTAGTTAAAGTAAGCTGCATTTCTTGGCTGCTACTTCATCGAAGGCTGTTCCAATCTGAGGGCTCCTTCAAATACAGCCAAAAAACACAGCCTTCATCTAGTCGACGGATAAAGCCTATCCTTTGTGGCCGTATGTATCCCACAATCCTGTGTAGTCATAGGAATCGGGAGGCCGTTTAACAAAAAAAATGCAGTAGCTCCTGTGGAATTCACTCCACTGTAAACTCCAGAAAACTACTCAACCTGAATGCATTGCATTCCTTTTTAATAAAGCACAGTTCATAAAATTGATAGATTTTTAACGTTATTGAGAAAACGCTCTAGGATATGGCGTGTAAAAGTTACCGGCTGAGTGGACCTCATGCTTTGGAATATAAGTTTCCGCAGTAGCTGAGCTGACACTCTCCTCAAGCTGCTTTCACACGACGCGAAAATTTTTTTCGCCGCGACAGATACATTCAAAGTCAATGCAAAGACCTTGCGAACACGCGTTTGGCGTGTATTCGCGTCTTTGCATTGACTTTGAATGTAATCTGTCGAGGGAAGAATTCTTTTTCGCTCGTGAAAGCTGCTTAAGGGGTATACCACGAAGTGAGATTAGTGGGTTCGCGTGTTGTGTTGAGCCTAATCCTGAGCTCTTAATATCACTATGGCGGCTCACTTTTAACTTGCAGTGCTCAATCTTATGGCTCATATAGATTTCTTCGTTCTCAAAGTGCTGGCTCGCTCGCTACTCCATGAGTGGCAAAAATCACAATGAGAGGCCAGGCCTTTTGTTACTGTGCCCCTCTCCTTTGGAATGTTCTACCTCCTTCTATTCAAGAAACAGACACCTCTATTTATTTAAATCGAAACTTAAAACCAGCCTCTTCAGCAAATCAGAATTGAGGGGTGGTGGGTGGAGATCCAGTAACCTTCTACGACACGGCTCACCTCTCACCGATGGAAACACAGCGATGCAGGGCCCATGTACTCCATCTCTAAGTTATGTGGTTTTAGGGTTGGTCTGCCGAAACCTTCCTGTATCTCGCTCCCAGCAAACTCGTTTTTTTCACTTATTTCACATGTATACTGGTATCACGTGCTCAACATTTTTTTTCTCACCATCCTGACTCCTGGCCCTTTGACCCCTTCGGTTGGTGCCCCAACCCTTGAACCCCAGATCCGTGGTCCCCTGCAGCGTCAACCATCCAGCCCTCGATTCCCTCGCCCTGAACCAATGACCCTGACCCAGCTCCTGGGTTATTTCTGGATTCTGATTGGCTGATCCCTCTTCTCATCTCCAATGGTTAGCCCCCAGGCCGACCCAGCTAAGATACTCTCCTGCTGCTACGGTTGATGTGTTGTTGTATTGTTCTGTACATTTTCATGCTTCCAACAGTGTGTGTGCCTACAACTTCTTTTTCCTGACCTTATCATTTGTGACCCCCCTCTCCCAGACTGCCCTCAGGCAAAAGGCCCCCCTTCTCATTGAGCTAAGATCTGCCCGCCGTTTCTCCCTAGGAGTGAGATTTTCTTCTCTCTCCTGTAGAGTTTGTTTTCTCCTCCTATAAGAGAGTCTTTTCTCGCCGCTGACACCTCTGGATTGCTCTTGAGGGATCTCTCATTATTCGGCTGACACCTGTAAAGCACTTTGTGATGAAGTCTTTTGTTAAAACGCGCTATACAAATAAAATTTAGTTGAACAGCCGTGAATTGTCAGAAAAAGAAAACGTTCTCTGTCTGGGAGCTTTTGAGACTATACCTAAAATAGAAGGTTACATAATGAACCAAATTCCACGAGAAAAATTACGCCTCTGAGAGGACGTTTATGTACTAGAAACCGATGATCCAGGACAGCCATGGCCACTAGAATATATTCTATGATGAGCTCGAGTACGTTTTTGCATCAACATATGCATGTGCCTTCAATAACAGGCATAGTGCTACACCAGAGGACTCCAAGTACAATCAGAATGAATCGAGTTTGATGGCTGATGCACACTGACTGGTACAGGGCATAACGCAAATACTAAATAAATGATAATTAGTTGCATTGCAGCCATCAAAGTATTTATTCTCCCTGAAAAAGTTTTGATACCACAATACATATTATGGTTACAAATTAGACTCAGCGTCGGGTATTTAAATTTCAATGAGGAATAAGATTTGGAGACCTGCTAACGTTTTCAGATCCTGATTGACACTTTGAGGTGAGGCGAACCATCAGAAAAGCTCAGACGGCACAGACGGGGCAACAGGTTGGCGAGAATCCAGCCCACTGGGCAGTAATTTTATTTGCAACAATAAACCAAAAGACAATAGACTTCATGAGCTTTAAGATCCTCAGGGGAGTTGGCCGCTGTCACGTGTTAGAATAGAGACCAGAGCAAGTCTTCCTGGCAGGAGTGTAAACTCGGGATCTCTCATCTCTTCACCTTCAGACTTTGATAGTGAAACTAGAGAGAGAACAAGGGTTAGTTATGCACTTGCGAAACGCACACTCAGCCAACCTGTCCACGTCTGCTGCCATGCCGGCTTTATAGTGTGTTCTTGCTTAATGCAGACGGAGATCAGGTGAGTGGCCTCGTGCAGAAAGCGCTAGGAGAGCCCTTCTTGCATGCCTGGCTGCAACTGGTGGGAGCTGTCCAGCGTAGGGTGGCGGCCAGGGGTGCTGAACAGAGTCCCGGCTGACATGCGCTGTCCATGATGCTGCTGGGGGAGGACCTTGAGGGGAGGGGAATCGACGGCTTTGGGCGGTGTGACATGGATGGTGGGCGTGTCTGTTGTTCCACTTTTTGTCAGCAGGGCTTTTGTATTTTATTTGGGAGTGTAGAGAGAAATGGACAAAGAGTTGAACTTCAGATAATGCAGTTTGGCTTGATTTGATGGACATTATTCATGTAACGTTATAAAAGTGTGCTGTAAAAACACATTCAGCTTCATGGTCAGTTTGAGCTGCTGTTGAAACTTTACAAAACCCGAGTCAGAACTGTGCATCCAGTCTGGTCATTGAAATCAAGCCATTTTGGCAATAAACTGAGCGTGCAATTTGCAAAATGAAATGTGTGTCTATATATATATATATATATATATATATATATAGTGGACGTGTGTTGACCTTTGGCAGAATATTCCAAGAACAACACACTATAAAATTTGAGCTAGCGTTCGCACCATATGGATGAGGTTGAATGTTGCCACTAGTTGAAAATTAAGGATTTTGCCACATTGAGGACTTTATGCACATTCAATTTGGGGAACAAATGAAGGTTACAGAATTTAGAACTCACTATAATTTGACAATACAGTCTGTCAGTTTCCCATTCAAAGAAGAATTTTTAAAACTGTGTTAAATTTCTGTATTAGTTTTACTGTTTGACTTGCTCTGGCAAACCAGTTTTACAGTGCTGTGGAAAAGAATTTACCCCTTTACCAAAGTCTTCTATTTTTTTTCTTATACTTAAATGTTCTAGATCATCCAACTAATTTTAATATAGGATGAATGCAACTTGAGTAAACAGAAAATGCAATGTTTCAATGACCGTTTAGTCTATTGAAGGTAAAGACTTATTCAGAACCTATATCACCCATGGGTGCTGCCCGAAATATACTGACTATTTGAGGCATCCTAGACAGCAAGTATTGCAATGTTTTTTTTGCAATAACTGCAACTGAGTCTTTTACATCACAGTTGAGGTCTGATCCCCTTTGTGGAATTGTTTTAATTCAGCTACATTCTTGGGTTTTTGAGCATTAACTGTCTGTTTAAGGTCATGCCACAGCATTTTAGTCAAAGTAAAGTCCGGCCTTTGACTAGGCCATTCCAGAACCTTCATTTTGTTTCTTTTGAGCCATTCAAGAGAGGATTAGTGAATTGCTCATGTGCTTTGAATAATTGTCCTGCTGCAAAACCCGACTGTGCTTGAGATTTAGGTATGAACTGATGGCTGGAAGATATCCTTCAGGATTTTCCGGTAAAGAGCAGAATTCATGGTTCCATTAATGATGACAATTTATCTACATGCTAAAACAGCAAAGCAGCCACAGATCGTCACTCTACTGCCACTGTGCTTGACTGCTGGTGTAATGCTCTTATCGTGAAATGCTGAGTTAGCTTTATGCCAAATGTAACAGGACCCTTGTCTTCCAGAGTTCCATTTTTCACTGATTAACCTGCAGAATATTATCTCAAGACTGTTGGCGGTCATCAAGATGTTTTTTGACAAATGTGAGACAAGCCTTTGTTTTTTTTTTTTTTTTTTTGGTCAGCAGTGGTATTTGGCTTGTTGCTCTCTCATGGATGCCATTTTTATCCTGTCTCTTTTTTATTGTGGAGTCACGAACACTGACCTGAACTGTGGCAAGTGAGGCCTGTGGACCATCAGATCAACTTGACTGCTTGGATGATACATTGATGCACTCTTGGTGGAATTTTGGTAGCCCAGCCACTCCTGGGAAGCTTCGGCATTGTGCCAAGTATTCTCCATTTGTAGACGCTGGTTCTCACAGCGGTTAGCTTGAGTCCCTGAGCTTTAGAGATGGCTCTGTAACCCTCTCCAGGCTGAAAGATGTCAAAGAATTTTCTTCTCATCTGTTCTTGAATTTGCTTACATTGATGCTTTTTGCAGAAATTGAAGAAACTGGGAAGAGGACAAATACTGTATTTGGTAAAAAGAAAAAAACATCCAGAAAGCTGTTGCTCTCCATGACTGCTGTGATGTATTGAGGGAATCTTTTAGAAGTGAAATGAGTTGTCCAAGCATAAAGTCATGCATTGCTTCATGTCCGCGGTAAGACATTGCACATTATGGACTTTTTCAGTGGCAGATGTGTCACTCACTTATGTTGCAATACAGTGCCTTTAAAGGTGAAAATAAAGTTAAACAAAGAACATCACTTTTCCATGCTTGGAATAGCATTTTTTATTTCCTGACCAGACAATAAGCACCATTGCATTATTCTAAAGGTATAAATGAAGCCAGATCATCTCTTAGAGAGAAATGTTGCATGGTAATTAGCCCTGGAACTATCTCATTTAAAACAGAGTCTTGGAGAGCATGCCTTGCTATCTCTGCCAAAAACGAAGTCCTCTGTACTCAGGCACAAACAGACGAGCTATTTTAAAATAAGCAGTTGGGGGATGTGCGCGAGCGACTCGCATTAATTTATTCAGTAAATGAAGTCAAATTTAGTTTAATTTGCAGTATTATAGGCATAGCATTGGACTCGATGAAAGCAGTTAATGACTTTACGTTAAAGATGTGGGCGTAAAACGGTTTATGAACAATGCCAGGTTTATCTGGTGTTTATGAGGGCTTAATACCTGTGAAACGACGGGCACACATAATAGGGCCCTAAAGCACCTTTACTGCTATCACGCCTACACAAGTGTTCATGAAAAAATAAGACAAATAAACATAGTTCAATGGCTGTTGAGGGGCTGAGGATTTCTGTGGGCGTGTCACAATCTGTGCATCGCTGGTTAAAAGGGCCTGAGGCAACAAAGTTGGGAGAAATGCTAATAAGACTTAGCAATTCTATCACAACAGAGGAAATCATATGAGGGCACTGTAGGTGGTAGTTTTTTGGATGCAGTGGGGCTATCGTCAATTTCAAGGTCCACCTTCTCCTGTGCGGCAGTGGAAGAGAAATTTTAGAGCCTGGAGCTAAAAGTACCAAAGTCACATTTTCACACATTGTGAGATGAGGATGGGAAATTAACATCTCTTATAGTTACCTAAGTCCACTACCTCGATTTCTCAAAACAGACAATTTGTGACCAAAGGACTTTTAGCAATACAGTCTTCAATTCTGCCCAATGTTTGCATTTAAAACTTGTGTTGAAGAAATGTGCTGCAGTATTAACTACATACCTGTATGGTGGTATTAAATGTTAAAGGCCCAGTGTAATCCTGCTGTGCAGACCTTTTCCTTGTTCTTCCTGAGGTATTGTTTTGTAGTGATGGTAAATTTAAGATGGTATGGCATATTTATCAACTCAAACTGCTCAAACATATTATTTTCAGGTTAGCAGGAATGATAGAAAGGTTCAAAGACCATGTCTCTTTCACAGAAACATGCAGGGCCTGTTCCACCACTTAATTTTTAAAAGCAATAGTTGTGCACTGTATTGCTCTTCAAGCTGCTTGCACTTGGAATTTTTTATTTTATTTTTTATTTAACCCTTATTTAACCAGGGAAGTCCCGTTGAGATTGAAATCTCTTTTTCAAGGGAGCCCTGGGGCTTGAGATGGGGAGGGAGAGGACAATTTGCACAGCCAATTAGATCAGGGGATGATTTGGCGGCAGGTCGAAAGAGCTAGGTTGGGACTTTTTTAGCCATGACACCGGGGAACCCCCTACTCTTATCGAAGAGTGTCATAGGATCTTTAATGACCACAGTGAGTCAGGACCTCAGTTTAACGCATAGAGATATATAATAGAACCAGAGAGAACGAGGAAGTACCTTTGCTTCAGCCAGTTAGCATGTTAGCTTCCTGCTTCCGCGTTTCCCAAGGATGCAATTTTGTGGCCAAAGACACTGAAGCTCCATAGACACCAATTGAAAAGTGCGCATTTTTTTCTTGCCCAATAAAGCAAAAGCAAAAGAAAATGGTAATCCTTCATTATTTTGCTCTTTGTCTGACGCAACTGTTCGATGTTTTCAAGAGGGCCTGTAAAATAAGAACTGCTACTTAGATCTTGATGACAGCTCGTGCACGAGTTTGGTTGTCCAGCTGTTGCTCTGACTGCAGCAGTTCAGCCAATGAGTGTATAGCGCGTGCGCGTTCCTGATTAACAGCGTTGCTCGTTATTTCCCCTCGAAAACATTCGCCAATCTGCACAGACGACACATTTTCTTGGCCATTTGTGCTATGTAATCAGATTGTCAATCTTATGAAATGGTGCTGGAAATAAGCACCCATGGAACGCCATTTTTATAGATGGCGTCGGTCAATTCCATACTTCCTGGGCTGAAGTAGCTAGCCTAGCATCTCCCATTGAAAGTAATGGGGGTGGTACTGCCTCGCTCTCTCCAGTTCTATTATATTACCTCCATGATTTAACGTCTCATCCGAAAGACGGCGTCGCTTTCAGTACAGTGTCCCCGTCACTGCACCAGGGCATTGGGGATTATTCCACCAGAGGGAAGATCGCAACCTACTGGCCACAAACACCTCTTCCAGCAGCAACTTGGTTTTCCCAGGTGGTCTCCCATCCAGGCACTAACCAAGCCCACACCTGCTTAGCTTCAGCCACCAGGCTGGAGCGGATCGAATAGTGGTGTGGCTGCTGGGGAATTTAAAGTTCACCAGCTGTCCTAAAAATGTAAGTTCACTCAACTAAATGTGGCTGAACTCAACTGAATATGAGTCAGCTCAACTTGAATAAAAGCTTTGTTTCAACTCATAATTAATCAAGACAATGGATAACTATAAGTTTAACTTTTGAGAAGTAATGAACCTGCATTCAGTATTGAAAAATTGTCATGACAAGTAGAGTCAAAGGGAAGAAATAAGTGGACAAACCTTAATGGGGTGATCATGTTTTACACTGCATGTGACGTCATCCACTGTCATATCCTCTGGCTTCAAGGGACATGTTAGAGACAAAAATGAAGGCTTCGCTATTTTACTGTTAATCCATTTGTAACTCTATTAAATGTCCCAGCTAAAAAGGGGTTAAACATTTTATGTTTATTTAAAAAAGGTATTATCTCATTACTTCCGAAAGGCTTGGTAATAATTCTGTAGAGGTGCTTTCAAGAACAAATTAAAAAAAGGCTTGATTGAAAAGGCATAATGTGGAGGGACAGCTGGCCTTTGGCACCGGCAACAGAAATATGAGAATGTCAATAAAACTTCATCCAGCTCGGCGTCGATCGTTAAAGCGTTTATGAATCAGCCCGAGACCCACAGTAAGTGGTCAGCCGATGAGCTGTTTGTTTCTGTAATTTGCTATATCGATTGGGCCTCTCTTCCCCGGGAAGAGGCCGGCAGGTTTGACTAGATTTGTAATCGCGCTTGCGTCGAGTAGCTTCAATGTAAAGCATTTTGCTTGCTTATTGTGCGCCATTTTTGCCGCTAAACGTAAAACTCCTGTCAATATCCAGCACGCCCTTTACCGCACAGGCAAAATGGGGTGTAGCTTGCAGAGGTAGTGCCGGCAAAAATCTCGAGACGGGTCCTTATTCTGATCGCCACCACACTGCCCCTAAGTTAGAAGGGCAGTTTACATTGCTCTCTAACTTCAGCTCTCCTGCATAGAGGAAATGTACGCACTATTCGCTCACATCAACACAAACACAAAAATGCTATTGTAAGAAAGCAGCATGGATGATATGTTCTTATGATAAAAAAATCAACCCTTATAGGGATTACATTTTACGGTCATAACTGTGCATATTCCTGGGTATACAGTGGATTGTATATTTTATGTTCCATATAAGTTTTTTGTTTTCTTAAGTTTAACTGTATTTACTATGTTGTAAAACACTGAGCAAGGGAAAAGAACTTCATAAATGAAACATGTTATTACCTCAGCGACAAGTTTAATGGAGGTTATTTTTTCTTCACCATTTGTCTGTCTGTCTGTTTGCAAGCAGGATAATAGAAAAAGTTCTAGACTATAACAACAGTCAGAGGTTATTAGATTTTCACAGGTAAAAGTCAAAAGTCAAGCTCAAGATTGCAGAAAAGGTCAAAAACAATGATGCAGGCAGAGGTATGCTCTCTACCAAGTGCCCTCCTTGTTATCATTTCATTATTCATGTAGGGGATTCAAGCATTTAAATTCATTTATCAGCTATGTTCATTTAGGGACGAAATTCCAGATGGTCTAAGCAGTGACAATAAAACAACAGGTTTTGCAGTATTACGAATGCTATTTCCATTACCAGACATCGTTGCCAAGGTAACAGCTGCAGATCGGCTCAAAGCTTGGAAATGAGATGACTATCAGCACCATTTTGCTAAAATATGTATTAAAAAAGAAGAAAAAAAAACCTCTTCAGTCCATCATATGGAAGACATGTCGGCCTGCCGCAGTCACAATACCCAGACCAGTCATAAAAGACCTTAAAAGTCATTTCTACAGCTCTCTCTCAGCTCTGCTTTCCACTCTACATTTAATGTATTGGATGCTGGATTGTGCACCGATAGTCTGTTCCAGGGGATGTGGGATGCTGGATTGTGCATCGACAGCCTGTTCCAGGGGATGTGCTGAAATTTTATGAGGCAGAGAGTATAGTCGCGACCAGTATGGCCCTTAATCTAGACATAGCTAATTGTGGTAAAATAAGAGCCATCAGGCTTTGGGGTGATTTACTTGAATGTGCACAAGGCTCGTTCTCAAGAGGCTGCGGTGTGCCCAGGAATACATTTCCAACTATTCACTTAGAGCCGATTTACATGTAACCCACTTCTGGATAGTCCTGCATAAACACACACACAAAGAAAAACAGTATTTTCTGGTGGTAATGTTGCTCTGTGTTTGATCTATAACACAGATAGTGAAAGAATGGTTATCCTTGGTATACTTCTGAACCATCACTGGGGAAAATGATTTCCCATAGTCCACATCCACGTTGTGTAATAACGTGTTCTGTCTGGTTTTAAAATCAGTTAATTATAACATTAAAATTTTCCATGATTTACCTTCAAATTTTGCCCACAGTTTTTTCACGTCATCTGCAACATTTCTTTCTAGCCCTGATCAGATTTTACCATCCTGTATAAATCCATTACAATGAATGAAGCAGAAGGCTTCATATGTCTGCTATTCATATGAATGAACCACAGAAAATATTTCTGAGACACTAATCATTTCAGGAAAACAGTCAGGATGGAGAGATACAAATAACGTTTCGAGGAAACATATGACGACCCCAGTGATAAAACTGCTTAAGCCACAAAATGTCCTTTTGAGAAAAAACAAGGCCGTGGACTCATGTAATTGCACAAGGTGTCTTTCCATCCCTACCGCAGTGTTTGAAAATGAAACTTAAAGGAGCTGTGTCACCGTTACTGCGCATGCTCACAACTTTGAATGAGGTAAAGCCGTTCAACTGCAAGTCAAAATCTTTGGAGTCATTTTTCTTCTTCTATGATTATTGGTGATAGCAAACTAGCTAACATTCTTTGTATCCCTTGGCCACAGCTTAAAATAGTGCTTTGAATTTTCGAATTTCAATAGAAAGCTCCTAAATATAGAAAGCATAATGCCAGAGTAATTAAAATATATAAATAGAATGGAAAATGAAGATGACTTGGCAAGGATGGAATCAGATTATGACTAGCAGTCAAGCAGATGCACTTTCTTAGGATGTAAGTTCTGAGTATGCGCAGTAATCTTGACACAGCACCTTTAAGTACTTTTAGCCCTAGGCTCTTCAAATTCTGACTTCAGTTTTGGGTGAACCACAGAGAGCATCATACCTGACAGAGGCCTCAGTTACCCGCTGGCAGTGATACCCGCTTCCTGCAATTTGACTGCCAGCAGTTCTAACCCCCTCATATTCAGTACATTATGCTAACCGAACCAGCACGACAGAGATACCACTCTCTCATAAGAGTTTCAGCTGATACCGCTGTAAAAACTGCAATGTTGCCATAGTTACTGAATCTCAGATGGATCCGCCATGTACAGCCGGTCGAGCTTGAGTGATAATAATCACACACGGAAAAACACTTTCTCTCAAGGACCTGCAAACAGCGCCTTACTGGACAGCTGGCAATGCGGATGAGTAATGTGCATTAAAGCACGTGTTATGTACGAGTCATAATTGCTCCCGATTGATGTGTTGAATATCTGTGCCTGTGTGAGAGCTCTATATTGGCAAGTCAAAAATGGAAAAAAAAATAATAATGATTTCAAGGAGATGGCTTAGATTTCAAATTCAACTACTAGGTGCTCATGAGATCGTGGATTTGGATCTGACCTCAGTCGTAGTGTGTGAAGATCACATGTTCTCCCAGTATTTGGGCGGTTTCCTCCAATGGTCAACATTCGTAAGGAATAAACTCAATTTTCATTGGTAGACTCCCATTTCAACACTAATTAACACCAAAGCTGGTTAGCTTCAGTCATTTGGCCAGAGTAAGATGGAGAGTGGCGTGGCAAGATCACAGATCTCAGACCAGACACTTGTCTATCTTCTCTCTACATCTGCTTTAACTGGTGTGGCAAACCTGGGCGTGGCCACGCCCCTTGACCATGTCAGCACACCCGCAACAGTCGACTCTCCTCCCCCTCGCTCTCGGTGCAGACCGGAACTTCAGCACCCTGGACAGCGGCCAGAAAGCCAACGCCTGTGCAGCACTCCCCAGTCTCACAGGACCCTGGACAGGTCCCACCAGCTGCGAGTTGTAAGGCTAGGCGGGCCTGGGGAAAAGGTGCAGGAGGATGTACACCCGTGCCTCGTAATAATCAGAGCTGATCACAGCTTCAAAAGCGAACCAGGCAGTTGTGGGGAGGCCGGTGTGGAGCACGGATGTAAGATTCTTGTCTAACCATTCTGTTTTCTGTCCTTAAAGAGTCTGATGGTGGAGAGAGTGGGGGTTGGAGGAGAGAGCTGCTGAGCCACATCCAGCCACGCTGCCCATCCCCTGAAACAGCCAACGACTACAGCTCTACTTAAACATTTTGTATTGATCTAATGAGCGCGTCTTTATTTGCGCCTTTTGTGTTCTGTTTCATGAATATAATTAAAGTTACTGCCCGGTGGGCCAGTTTTGACTCAACCTCCCTGTGCTATGTTTTCCGGTGTCTCGCTACACTGGAAATATGCGAATCTGATCCTGGATCAGTGCTGTCATTGTGATTACTTTTATGTGTTCTGTGCTCTCTCTTTGAAGTCCTCCTGTCTCTTAATTAGGATTACTAATATTGGTGCTGCGTTGGCAACAATCACCCCTAAAATAACAAGCATTGTATCGAGCTTTGTTATCGTGTTTTCATCTGTTGAGTCTACAGTTATTCCCCCAAGCTTTCCCTGGCCAAATCAATCAATGAATGTTAAAATCGACATGGCGAGTATGACACAAACAATGCTAAAGCCCCCTCAGGTAAACATGTTGATCCAATGGGTCAATATTCTTTGTCCAAAATATAATACTGCACTGGCCCTCGAATACGCTCACTGCACCCTCTGCGTTAGCTTTGTTCTTTAGCGAGGCCAAAAATGTTCTGTTAGTCCTACCACAAAACCAAAGTTTGTCATTAAAAAGACAAGAGTATTAATCCACCGTGAGAGCCACACAATACAATATATTATAATCCCAGAGATGATGAAAATATTTGTCATTGTAACCCACAAATATTAAATCAACGTATTTTCTTATCTTCTCATATAAAACAGGAAGCATGTGGCTTTCGTGCTGCCTGTCGAACACACATAGGGAGTAGCTTACAGAGCTAGTTCTGGCAGACATCTCGAGACACACCCACATTCCCATGGAAACTCCCACGCATATTAAACACTGCTCTGCCCCTCTGATAGGTGGACTATATAAGCTGCTCTCCTGCTCCGCCTCTGCAGAATAACATGCTCCTGCCTGCTGCTGCGCTGCATCGCTCTCTGCTGCTGCATCACTCTAATCTGCTGCAAGAAAACATCCCACCTCTATCCCAGCATCCATCTGCAGGCTCTAAATCTCCCCCAGATGGGGTGGGGGTTATCCTGACACTTCCTGCTCTCTTCTTAACCTCAGGAGCCTGCAGAGTCTGTCAGGGTCAGAGCCTAAACTTCAAACTATCACTGTATTTATTTGATAATCCTACAATTAGCATTATGCATGGAGAGTTTGCTGACAGAAAGGTAATTATGGTCTATAAATGGTGATTATCACCTGTCATCGGACAACTTTTCGGCGAAAAAGAAATGGCTGCTTATGGATCTGCTGCTTTCAAGTTGGTTTGACATTCTAGTAGCAAAAAAAAAAAAAAAATTCAGTCGCTTTTCTAATCCCCAGAAGAAAGAGCGTTTGCGCTGACAGATGTGAAATAACAGCGGTGCGGTGCTTGTGGACATGCCTTTTGCCCGGATGTGTCTTTTGAACACAGTTCCAAGACGGTCTGGAGATTTGCAACGTTCCTCTGATCTCTGCCGAGACATGAAAGGAGGACATTTGTATTCCGCGCGTGGCGGCTTTCGCAACAAGATTCACTCGGTGTTGTTTGCTCGTTTTTTTGAAGTTCGCTCGAATGGCGGCTCTATCTTCCGAGGCCGAGAAAAAGCCTGTATTTAAGTGTCATTAATGTGCCTATTTACGCCTGTGACATTACCTCTCGGGAGACCGAGTGGAGTCCTGTGCCAGTATTTCTGTACCAGGGAGATTACGCTAATGCAGCCGTGTGTGGTGTGTCTCTAACAAGGGAAGCGGTCTCTTCTTCAGCTGGCGAACGACGACGCGGAAACTGCTGAGAAGCGGTCCCTTGTTGGCGTACATCACAGATGAGCCCTCGCACCGGCATCCTGTGCAAACAGTCGATACCGAACTGCTCAAAGCTTGAATTTTCCCTCAAATAACCTCGCCCCTGCTCCGCATGTATATGATCAGCCAATTCATGTTCACAGCTACTTCTCTTATTAGACGATTCCCAGGGTGGGATAAATCAGAGGCGCTCAGCTGGGTTTGAGCACCTCTCTGGATGGAAATTCACCTCCATTTCATGCTCGAGTTGGAGCCATAAGCATTATAAGTTATATATTTTATGTGTCTATAACTTATTCTCATGTTCCCATGGCTGCGTCTACATCTGTAGTGTGTACGCATTAGAGATACGCGGGTCTTCCACAGCGTTCAAGCGATTTGATTTTAAACGTTCCTTGTGACTTTAAAGATGATGACTCATTTTATCAGCACGCCTGAGTATGTGCTAAAATGAGGTGCTGTTCTTGAACTAATAGATGTAATATAGTGCAGATGTCCCCAAATCACAGCCGTTGTGGCCAAGAACTGCCAGTTTTCCACCCTACCTTTACCTGAGAGTCACGTGAGACCACAATCTGGCCAATCAGTGGCATTAATTGAGCCCCTAAGAACCATACCGGGCCATCCCGCACTTTTAGCGAAATTGAGTTGAGGTAGTCAGCATGTGCAGAAAACTGAGATCTACGTTTCCTAAATGAGCCAACCCAATCTACCCACATGGATTGTTCAAACAAGCAAACGTCCTCTCTGCCACTGTACATATGCACTGCACTGCCTTAGCCATAGTGGACCATCCCACAACTTTTCCATTATTCAATGTGAACATGGCGGCTCGGTATCTCACTAATGAGGAACTGCTTGCTATGATTGATGATGATGGTGAAGTGGAAGATAATGGAGACCCAGAGTTTGTCCCAAATGAATCAGAAGATGATGGTTCTGCTTCAGAAGGAGGTACCTTTCACTTTAAATGAAACAGAAGGGCATCCAAAACCGACATAAAAAAAAGCATAACGTAATTTTACATATCTTGGGTTTATAACATAAGCAGTGTTTCTAGTTCCCAGATACTCTAGATGACACAGGAGGCTGGCAACTTTAAGTCCCATTTTCTCAGAAGTTCCCCAGCATGGGTTGGCCCAGTATGGCTCTTAGGGGCTCAATTATTCACAGAGGTGCCTGAAAGGAAAGAAAACCTGGACTGGATTTTGATTTAAGAGCCAGATTTTGGCAGCCCTGATATAGAGTATATGTAAATTTATATGTCAGATGAAAAATCTAACCCTCTTTACCACATCTGCATGTTTTATATATTAACCCTTAGAGGGCTAAATACAAGTAGTGTTGCTCAATTATGTAAGATATTAAATTAAAAACTAATGAAAACCTGTCATGTGGCAACTCGTTTAAAAGAGCTCTCCTGTGGGAGCTCTTTTAAACGAGTCACCACATGATAGGTTTTAAACAGCACACGATAAATTAAATTTGTAATTTTTTTGAAAATTTATTTCAGCGCTCTAAGGGTTAAGTTGGACCCCACATGACTGAGTATTTGGCACGACGAGGAGGTGTTACTGATAAAGTGAGCACTAAATGTGGGGCACCGTGCTGCGGTGCCAGGATGGCGGTGAGGATTTTGCCCTCTGGCGGGTGGCATATGCCTGAGCGCAGGCAGGGGGCACCTGCAGCTCATTTCAATTCACTCAGCTGCTTTCTCTCGCCTAATTAAGTCAGCATTATAAAGGCCTCGCTCCCGGGCCTGAAAGATGTTTTTGCTGTTGAATTGCTGAGATTTGGAGCTCTGTTTTTTATTTTTATTTTTTTCTATGAAGAGACCTGCTTTGGGTTTTTGTTTGCGAAGCTCTCAGCGTGTTTCTGATCTTTTTTGGCCTTGGGCTTTCATAGACAACAATCAGATAACCATCAATTTACCTGCAACATTTGGCACTTTCCTGCTTACTGCCTATACCTGCAGCTCTGCTCCGCAATATGCTAAACTCCCTCCTCGCCTGATGCACAGTCACCGCCTGTGTTGGTCAGTGTCTTCCATTCTGATTTCCTTCAGGGATTTGTTGTGATGGAGATACAGAGAGAGGACAGTGCACTCTCGAAAATGAAACGGGCACTCGATACAGCGCATACCACCACCACGCCATATGTCAGTATTATTGGGTTCTGGATCCACAAGAATATTACCCAGATCAGCAACAACTATAATCAATTCTACATTAGTGTAGATTCTATTGAACGCTGAAATTTTATGAAAATCTGTTCATTACATAAGGGACAATCATTCTATTCAGGTATATTTTAACTTCTTCGGATCTATAAAGCAGAATATGTTACGGATCACTTCCATAAATGAAAAAAAAAAAAAATCCTTGGATTGCCACCTAACATACTACGGCATTTTGTGCCAATCCGTCCATAACTTTTTGAGTTACACTGTTGACAGACAGACAAACAGACAAACACGGGTGAAAACATAACCTCCTTGGTGGTAGTAATGGAACAGTTCCACACAACTGTTTAAGGTAACTTCTAAAGAAATTCATAGATTTTTGACCAGTTTTATTAATCAAAGTAATTTGATGTTTCTTCACTAAGTTGTGTGGAACTGTTTCACTTATAAACACGAATGTCGCTGTCTGAGTTACTGCGTGAGTGACTGACTGACTGAGTGATCAAGTTCAACGTTGGCTGGCCGGCAGGAAAGAAATTCAGCGATTGGTCGGCCAGCGAGGAAGAGGCGGCCCAGCTATATACTAGGTGCACCTAGTCTTGTTTTCAGTGAAACTATATTGACTTATAGTAGACAGCTTCAGGGACTAAAAATGATTTCCTTTTTTTAGCTCACGGTGGTTCACAGTGACACATTTCAATTGCCTCCAAGCACACAGTGAGATAGTAGCACTTGATCTGTATGCTATTTGCTACGCTCAAATTTGCCACAGATTAATAGCCTGAACTGCTAGCATTACTCATCGTGGGTCTCTGCGTCCTGCTAATCTAGATCATCTGAGCGCATCCGTTCGGGAATTGCTTTTACCGCTGATTATCATCCACGCATACGTCCGTGCGGAATTTCATCACCGGCGCCTGAGATATGGCGCCTCTTATCTGATGGCTGTAATGGCCAGGATATGGATCAGGAGAGACAGAAACGGTCTCCGGGGGTTTGTTTAAATGACGGCGATGAGCTAGCGGGCAGCTCTAGGATCAACAATGAAAGAGAGGCCTCTCAGTGCAGTGGTACTGTCCGATCCAATAAGAAGCTTTGAATTCAGATCCCTAAATCACTGAGGGGCTGGCTTTTAAGGGGCAGGTTTAGCACTCAGCCTAACCCATCTTCACTGCTCATATTGAGGGATTGATGCTGAAGGGGTATACATCACACTTTGGAACATAATGAGTACTAGAGAGTATCAGACGAAAGTATCTCTTGATGAGAGGTGTCTCGTTAGCTACAGGATATGTGCCATCCTTAACTGCATTGACATAAATTGCCAAGGCCCACAGAATCATCCGCAAAACCTTTATTTTGGTTTGTTAGAGGCGGTTAAGCCTTTTAGGATATGTAATGTAATGCCTGAGCCTTAAGAGAGCTGAACAATAGATTCTGGTTTGAGCTGCATTGCAGCCAATAAGGTGCGACCAAACAGTAACAGAAACATATCAACAAATATACCAGTTAAAAGATTTTTTTTGAGTGCCCCTGTAAAAAGTCTGAGAATATCACTTTGCCACCCAGCCCTCAATTTGACAGGACGACACCCCGATTCCATCATACGTCCATTTCCGTTAGCGATTGATCTCTCTGGATCCCTACCCCGCAGAGTATCATGTTATAGTACCACACATATGATTGACAGGCATACCAATCACTAAAGCAGCAAAAAAGACTTTGCCCAGTTGCAGTAGTAATCAGGATGTTTGTGTTAGGAAAATGAATGCTAACCGGTGAGAACACAAAGATCATGCATGCCTGGATTCACTATAGAGGACCATTGAAAAGACGCGAGCTAAAACTATTTGTAGAGGCAATCCTTTTTTAGTTCCTAAACTTCTACTCTCATGATGCGTTTTTGCGTGTGACTCTTCTTTATATGCTTACAATAACTCAAAATTAAGTATGCCGGCACATCCATTTTGGATGTCTTAAAACAGAAAACAGGATCTCAACATGACTTCGCAAAAGCAGGCTTTTATCAAACCAAAAATAAATACATCTGGCTCAGCAGGTATGAAAGAAAACATTGAGCAAAGCGAAACACAGTATGCGATGCCATTTTGAGCTTCTGAATTCTCGCTGCTTCCGAAGTCTGCTGAGTTGACATTTCTCTCACTCTGGGTAATATTCTGGTTGGATTGCTGGTTTGTCAAGCTCTTAGACGAGATACAATGTTTGAATTTTATTTGCAGACATAAAACATTTCTTTTTGTGGCAAACCAAGCATTTTCAGTACACTTCCTTGCTGGGTGAGATGATTGAACTGGTCTTATTTGTTTTTGTCAGAGTACTCTTACTTAGCTTTCATACGTAATGCCAAACTCCAGGGTTCATTGTCAACACTCTTCTCACAATATCAGTGTTTACTAGCAAGCCACAGGACATTGCTGAATTCTCTCAGGGACATTGCTGAATTCTATCACAGCTTGGCTTTCTTGCATTGACATTTTGTTCAAAGTTTAATGGGAAATCATTTTGAGTTTTTTTTTTTTTTTTCCTTGAGAGGGTAACCATTGAGCATTTAATATATACTGCATAGGTCTTGAAGAACTGATTAGGTTTAAGTATACATCTAAGTGTTAAGAGCAAATGATCCTCAGTTGCATGTAATATCATTGTAGTTTTTAAATGCTAAAACCATCACATGATTCATGATCTGTAAATAGTTTCCAATCATATGTGTGTCTTTTCCCCTCAAAATTATACACAGATGTCTCTAAAGCCATTTTCAGAGTGTTGAGATTGTTGGGCTGTTTCCGAAGGCTGCACATGGCATAAGATAATGTCCCGCAAATTCAGGACTGTCCATTTGTGGAACGGTTTTTGTCACTGACAGTATTCCATTAAATTGCATTTGTGCAGGTGGCAGATAATGTTTTCGCGTCACAGTCGTACGTCCCACATAAATCTTTTCAGAAGCTGGAGAAATGGAGCTCGAGATCTGCGCTGTGAGGTAAAGGTTCATGATGGAAAATTCACTAATCCAATACCAACAGGACAAAGGCCAGTTTGTTTGACTTCACCTTCCCCTTCTCAGTCCCAAATCTCTGATTGAACATGTCAGTCGCGGCATTGAACAGACGGACCTCGGCTGGGACCCGGGGTAGGTGAAAATTCAGTTGAGCAAAATAAGTTTTCTCCGCAGCTACATATTGTTCTAACCTTGTATGCTCTTTTTATTATGTGAGAATGTGCACCTGGGAACCATTGAAAACTGTAGAGGGTCGAGATACAGTGTTGCTGAAAATCTAATTAAGCCAATTAATGATTGCTGCTTCAGCGTCCCTGTTACGTAAACTGTTGAGAGAGAGCGAGAGAGAGAGAAAGAGAGGGAGAGAGGGCGTGTGTGGGTGCCTGTGTGTGTCTGTGTATGCGTGCGTGTCTGTGTGTACGTGCATTTGTTTGTGTGTGCGCGTGCGTGCGTGTGTGTGTGTGCATGTACATTTCTGTGTGTGTCTGCATGAACGTGTGTGTGTGTGTGTGTGTGTGTGTGCGTATGTGTGTGTGTGTGTGTGTGTGTGTGTGTGCGTGGGTTTGTGTGTGCATGTGCATTTGTGTGTGTGTGTGTGTGTGCATATGTGTATCTGTGCATTCTTGTACATACATACATACTGCAGTCCAAATTTTAGGGTCAAAGACATAATTTATTTCTGCGATTCTCTGCAGATTTTAAAGGCCATATTTGTTTACACTTGAGCATCACCATGTAGACATTACAGCATGTTTCATGCATCCTGGACATCCAAATGTTTGGAATATATTAACTCAAGTTTCTAGTTTAGTACCTTGTCATGTCATTTGCAGTCAATTTATGCACAGGAGTTTTTCCTCATCACCGTGAGAATTCTTCTGGCATCAACTGTCTTCCTTGGTCTTGCAGCCCTTTCCTGATAACAGAGGTCAGCACCGCTCTCTTACATCCTCACAGTGCTTCAGACGGTTGTTTTTAGTCCGCTTACGTAAGCCCTGGTCATATTCAACCTAAGTCATGCCCTCTTCCATTTGTATTCATGCAATTTCAAATTTTCAGGTTCAACAAACACTGATATAAATACCAGTTTCCTCTCCAGACAACCCTGGTATCTACACCCTGTGTTGATGCACTGCAAATGTGTGCATAGCTTCCTGAGTGTGGGCTGCACTGACAAATAATGCGGTAAAACAAAGATGATTTCAGCTCCTCAAAAGAGTGATTCAGAAGTAAATAAAAATGCCTGTAATACTTATTTTGATGAATCTGTTGTCTTCAGGAAAAATGGCTGAATCAAGCACATTAAACAAAGCAAACTGCGCGATACATTTTTTTTTTTTTTTTTTTATTCTAGCTGCCTCCGCTGCCCAATATTTCATTTCAGATTCCGCAAACAAAATTATGAGCAGTTAATCACAACAACTGTTTCATGCGTTTTTGGGAGAAAGCGCTCTCCTGTGTGACATGACCGGTATGAGATGGAATATGAATTTATTCATTGAAACAATAACGGCCTGTTGACTATCACTGCTGTTCAACGTCAAACACATTTCACTGCCTGCTAGCGCATCTGTTGCTAGGAAATGCAGTGCCGTATTTCTTCGCGGTCACATTACGCACTTTGATTCATTGTTTTAAGCACCCACAACTGAAAGTTGACTGCATTTCATTTCCCTCTACTGCTATTCTAACTTATAAACTTGTCAGTAACAATATACTGTACAAACTTAATTGCACAGACAGAAACAAATCTGTGTTTATGCTGTGGATTGAATTTATCAATATACTGAAATGCCACAGTTACATTCTGTATCAGTGCTCAGGTGAGGTGTCAGGAAACCTGGGACGCTATCTCCGATGCTGTGATGTGTGTGTGTGTGTGTGTGTGTGTGTGTGTCATAAAACTGATTCAGTTTGGGTACAATGGCCCACATCTCTCCTTCTCGACACCCTTACATAGCGAGAAGGCGCGAGATAACGGCTCCCAGTGTCTACCCCAACATCTGTCTTCCTGGCTCAGCTGAACCCCCATCTTCCTCTCCTAACATTTTCAGGTTTGGGTCACTGAGATGGTGCATATGGCCTGGGACGTTTCAAGACAATTCGAGTTCTGAGTATAGTCATGTTGGGTGTCGTTTTGATCGTCTCAGGGCGACTGGTGCAGTGGTGTAATTTCCGCCGCGGTTTTCCGAGGTCTTAACATACATCTTGAAAACAGAGTAAACTGGACCAGTGTGGATATCTGTTCTCTCTGATGCCATCTACCCCAACTCCTGAACCAACACTCACCTCCTGTGGGCCCGAGAACTGACACTCAAATTCCCAAATTGTTCATTTATGGCTCTTTGGTGGAAGGATCTAACACTTTGTTTGTATACCTAGAGCGAGGAAATAAGGCCTGTGTTGAGCTCTGCAGCCAGACTCCCACATGAGCCCCGTCATGTGCTTGTTGCCAGGTATGAGAATATTCTAGTTTGAATATGTAATCTGTTTTAATGCTTTCTTATTTACATGACCGTACTTTTATGATTTTTGACATAATTGGCTTTACGTGACTAACGTGGCAAATAAGTTGTAAACTTGATCTGTGTGGTCTCTCTCTCAGCTAACATATCATGTAGGAATCTCTCCTCAAGCTGGTCCAGGGAGGATGCATGTTTAAGTTTACTCTATCACGGAGTTTTGCTCCCGTTTACCTCTCTCATTAAATCAGTCATTAAATCATGTTGGCCTTCTCAGGTCCCAGAGCTGCTATCGGTTATATCTAAACAAGTGGCATTGTACACAACCTCTGAGTTACCGCAGACATCTAGTCAGCTTGTGAGACATGCATATATCATGCTGTTGTACTAGCGCCGAATGTTCTGACAGTAGTTACAAAAGCGCAGAATTCTTGTTTTGATCAAGTCTAAATTCTAGATAATAACTCATCGATTCAAACTGGATGAAAATTATTGCAGTCAGACACATAAAATGGTGAAAAGATGTCATTAAAATGGAGCACAGCTTGCAGAGCTAGTTCTGGCTGACAGTGCGATACACGCCCACATTCCCAGAGACAGTCCCATGCATATCAAACACTGCTCCGCCCCTCTGGTAGGTGGCCTATATAAGCTGATCTCCTCCTCCACCTTCATGGCTTAACATGCCACTGCCTGCTGCTGCACTGCATCGCTCTCTGCTGCTGCATCGCACTTATATGGGTCACTCCATACAAAACTGTACAATTCAATGTGTTGTATAAGAATGGTCAATAAAATTTTTTCTAAGAAAATTAAATGATTTGCATTGTTCATATTTATTCACTCCCAGATTGAAGATATACATAAGAAAAAATCAGAGTCATCGGTCCAACAACACAGCAGAAAAAGTGGTTTCCTGACGTCAGCCAAGGCATTGTGACATATTTTGTCACAAAATTTGGCAGCCAGATTCATGAAATGCTCATGACATGTCTGTTGATACTTCAAAAGAAAGTGAAATGAAATATTGGCGAGAAATACCCATAATAACGGTTTCAACTGTCTGCACTAAATTATCAGGACTCATCTGATCAGAAATGCAATTTGAAATGACCGTCGTGGGCGTAACCAGTCGTGTCCTCACGTGTTACGTCCATCCTTGTGGGTTAATTTGCATAATGTATGCAAATGGCGTAAAGATGACCTCGGCAAAATAAGGTACTCACTTCCTGCATCAGAATTTCACAAGGCGTCAGACAATCATACATACCATGCTTTTAAAAATAATGATTGAAGAAAGAAAATTTTTCCGTTACGACCATAAAAACATAAACAATCTGTGCGCTATCACCATAGACTGTATAAAAAGATGGTGGGTCTGAAAAGTGAGGCCAATGCGGAAATTGCATTCCATTTAATGGCCAGCAGATGGCGACGTCAGTGGTTGCAGAATTGGAAAAGATGTATTTGAATTTTCATCACCATTGTAACACATTTGTACAGTTTAGTATGGAGTGAGCCATATATGCTGCTAGTTAACATTCCACCTCCATCCCAGCATCCACCTGTGTGCTCTGAATCTCCCCCTGAGTAGGGGAGTGTTTATCCTGTCACTTCCTGCTCTCTTCTCCTCTAGCCTGGTAGGCTGCAGGGTGTGTCCGGGTCAGAGCTACGACACTAAACTACCACTGTGTCTGTCTTTTACCACCGCTACCAACAGTTTACACGTGAGTCGGCCTGAGAGAACTTTATTTTAATTAGAAGATCTCCTTCCTATAACTGTGGGGAAACACAGATACCATCGCTCTGCTCAGTTAAACTGTGCCATTGGAATTGCGGGGGGACTTACAGGTTTAAGCGGAAGGAGGGAACTGAAGCAAGAGATGAAATGAGCTGCAGAAACATCAGTTGAAAATGATCACCAGCACTTAAAGAGTGGGAGACAGACCTGACAAAGGAATGGAAGATAAGTAAGGATTAATTTAGTTAATGTTTAGCCGCAGTAGCAAAAGAAACAAGTGGTGCCAGGCACAACAAACCCCGCACCTCGCAAATACTTTCACCTACTTGTATGAAATTCAATAGGGATCTATTTTGGGTCAGTGGCAATCCCTGTACCGAATTTGGGGTGAATCCGGCCATTAGTTTTGCCGCTAGAGTGTTAAAAAACAAACAAACACAGAAACAAATGCACAAACAAACAAACACAGACACAAACGCACAAACACACAAACAAACAAATACAGAAACAAACCGAACCAAAAACAATACCCCTTGCCCTCACCCTTCGGGCGGGGTAATAAGCACATTCTGATTTTGCATTCACTTAAAAAATGACAATGGAATATTATGTATTGATACTCTGTGCCATTGTTTTAGTTCAGCCACCGTCGGCCGATAAGCCACTCTTTCAAAGTGAAACGAGTGGGAGATTTATCCAAGGTCAGTCGACTTCCGTAATGAAGAATGATTTCCACTTTGCTGCAGGCCGAACTGTAGCTCTGTATTGAATTCTTCAAAACCTTGGCAGCAGGAAAAAGTGGTTTGAGAAACGTCCCTAGCGAGGGTCGCTGGACTCGGATAAATATCAAAAGCAAGCACTTTGAGCAGAGGAAGGGTAGAGCTTTGTTCAGTCAGAGTCAAAAATGAAACGGTGAACAGAGGATGACTTTCATTGCACACCTGTTAAACCATAAATGGCGTCTGATGCGAAGTCCTGGAGTTGAATCTTCTCAATTTTCCACTTGAGAATGTATTTTTTTGTCCATGAAAATTGACCTTCGCTGGCCAGAATGTGCGTGAAGAAGAGGAAGTTTTTTGACACTTTTCAAAAGCTTCGCATCATGGCACAGGAACCAAGACATCACAAGTTCCAGGACAAAGGTTAATGTGCTTAGATACGTATATGTACCCTCATGTACCTCACCATTTAAGAGTATTTTGTATTAAGATGGCTCTTAAAAACATGAAAACTGAATATCCATCAGTCAAAAACTTGGAGCAAAGTTGGAGCAAAAGTTTTGGTTTGGTTTTGCCTTTATTCATCTCTGTAATATCCAAACATACAGGTGTCGGGCAGTGCGGGATTCACCGGAGAGCCAGTGACCATTTCACATCCCGAGTACGCTTCACACTGACTGTGCATCACTTAAAATGGAAGTGTCTCCCGAATAAATGTAATGTGATGCACAGGGCACATACATAAGATAAAATTGACTTAACTGAACCCCATGGGGGATGCCCTCTGCATTTGATCCATCCAAGTTACTTAGGAGCAGTGGGCAGCCACAGTGCAGCGCCTGGGGACCAACTCCAGGTCTAAAGCCAGAGCCTTAGTCAGAGACACTGGTAGGAGTGTTCCTATAGAGCATGTCTTTCTAAAGCCAGAGGCTTGGTCAGGGACACTGGTAGGAGTGTTCCTATAGAGCATGTCTTTCTAAAGCCAGAGTCTTGGTCAGGGACACTGGTAGGAGTGTTCCTATAGAGCATGTCTTTCTAAAGCATGTCTTTCTAAAGCCAGAGGCTTGGTCAGGGACACTGGTAGGAGTGTTCCTATAGAGCATGTCTTTCTAAAGCCAGAGTCTTGGTCAGGGACACTGGTAGGAGTGTTCCTATAGAGCATGTCTTTCTAAAGCCAGAGCCTTGGTCAGGGACACTGGTAGGAGTGTTCCTATAGAGCATGTCTTTCTCAAGGCAGAGCCTTGGTCAGGGACACTGGTAGGAGTGTTCCTATAGAGCATGTCTTTCTAAAGCCAGAGCCTTGGTCAGGGACACTGGTAGGAGTGTTCCTGTAGAGCATGTCTTTCTAAAACCAGTTCCTTGGTCAGGGACACTGGTAGGAGTGTCTCTATAGAGCATGTCTTTCTAAAGCCAGAGCCTTGGTCAGGGACACTGGTTGGAGTGTTTCTATAGAGCATGTTTTTATGGGTTGGGGAAACCGGAGTACCTGGAAACCTATACAGAGAGAGAACATGCAAACTCCACACAAAGACGTCCTGGCCAGTTGGGACGTAAACTCAAACCTCCTTATTGTAAGGGCACAACGCTAATGACTGCACCACTGTGCCACCCAGTTCCGCAACAGATTTATCAATGATACTATTATTTAGTCAGCCATATCTCTCCCTAACAATTGCAACACAAACATTTTAAAGGATAGAATGATTTTTTTAATGATTATCCAATTCATTCACAAAATTTAAACAAAATTAAATGTGTAGTTCCAGAAAAACAGCCCAAGAAAAATTGTTGCTTTGGGACAAACGAACAGGCTCATTCCCTGTAGGAATCCTTTCATATCAGCGTAGATGTTGTACCCTGAATTGCACTGAGAATCAGTACAGCATATTTCTTTTGAATGCATGCGCAATATACAGCAATTACTCCCAAATACTGACATTTTTAAATACCTCCTCAAGAGATACATTTTTGTTCCCAAAATTTAAATAACAAAGGACTCATTTATTTAATGGCTTAATCTCGAATTTTTAACTTAAAGTTTTCCCTTAAGTCAGTCCAAAGTCAGTCAAAGCATTTTTTTTTTTTTATTGTAGGACAACGTCAGATACAAATTATGTATCTGCTGGTTGTCGCACTTCACTGAAGCTACTTCACACATACTGTATGTTGAGAGAAATATACAAACCCAGGATGCCATGTTTTTATGGCCACAGCATCACATCCAATGGAGAATATGTAGATCTGATGCATCAATTTACGAACACACATTTCCCAGTCATATAGCAGGACATATTCTGATCGCTGATTGAAAATCGGCCTGGAGTTCCACAGGTTTGAGTACAGCAGCTGCATTTTACGAACCCATATATGGGCCTATAGGTTTTATGGGGTTAAAAAAAGAAGTTTGATTCGAAAGTAAAGATGAAAGTAATATCTTGTCTCATGTTATGACTGGAATTAAGGAATTATGTATTAGACTGATCACTGCATATCCCTCCGCTGCAGAATTCCAGGAAGTCACTACTTGATGTGCTACAAGTGAACATCTTCAGTATATAGATACAACTGGTTTGCGAGATTTATATAAACATTATTTACAAATGAGTAATAGATGTTTTATAAATGTGGCCCAAGGTCTCTAGAATATATTGCCCTGCAAGATATTGTCAGACATAAAGTGTATTAAAACACAGAAGGACCTTCTTGGATCCAGAATGAGCTGAACTTTGGTTTGCCGTTCACTTTCATAAATAATTTACACAACTATTTTCATTCTGGTACTTTTTTGTTTCAGCAGCTGAGGATTTATTTTGCAATGCATTTATAGTGTTCGATGTATTTTTCTATTGGCTAGGAATTTGATTTTCAAAAGAACTTTGCTTCTTTAAATTCATGCATTCATTTCATAAGATATGACTTGCACTGCATGCATTTCATGAATCATTTTACTTGAGTAAACTGCATGAATTGTGAGAATAACAGAAAAAAATTTTTTTTTTACTTTTTATTACTATTCATTTTTTTTTTTTTTTACCTCAGGTTCTGCCATACTGATGACAAGAAATATATTGAGGGTGAAATATGAGAATGAAACCTGACATACATCATTGATGGCAAAAGGTGAGTGTCAGAAATAATGGAGCCTGACTATTTTCATGAATAAAAAGTATTGCGGCCCGTATGTGTCAGTACAGGGCTTTAGTTATATATTGTAATATATCTTATCTTATACATAAATCATACTGCGGTTCCCAAAAAGTACAAATTGAACACAGCTGGTAATATTCATGGTAATATTAAATGGACACAAACAAAGGCTTTCAGTTTGCCTTTAATTCTCAATGCCAACACAAGACAAAAAAAGTGATAAATGCAATTTTATTTCTCATGAGATCCACTGAGATCCATTTGCCATGGAGATGAAGTTTTAATAAGGTGAGAGGGGGAAAAATCACTATCTTCTACTTTCTGTGCAAGAATAAGATTGCGTTAAATATATATATATATATATATATATATATATATATATATACTTGTTCATAACAAAAATTACCTGAATTCCTGACTCTGAAATGCCACATAGAGAAGGCAAATATGGATTTATTTATTTATTTCATTGAAAAGTTGCATTAAAACAACATCATAATTGTGCGGGATATTAATATAATGAGGTGAAAATGATGAAATTAAAGATAAAATTAGATATGGAGGCAACCATCGAACTGCTCATGTGTGCTTGCAAGTCTCAGTGGATCCATATCAGTAAGAAAACATGTTTCCCATGACTAATTACAGTTATTTATATATTATTGCATCTCTTACATATGCAAGAGTGGGGTGCTTATGTGCTTTGGAGATGTCCCAGAATATTTGAGTATTCCTCCTTATTGAGTTTCCTCGCCCTCATCCACAGAGAAAAGTTAATTAATTAAAGCAAGAAGGATAATTAGCTCCCTTCAATGTGAACAGACTGCTGATATTCTCTGAAAGCTAGTTAGATGATGGTGTAGAAAATGTTCTTCATTAGTTTGAAAGGAGGGGGGTGCGTGGCATAGCAATGAGGGAGACTTCCTGTTAAACAGGAAGCAGGATTCGGGCTAAGCCAATCGTAAGTACGAGCCTTCACTCCGGAAATTTCCAGGTCATTTGTTTACGGTTTGTTGCGTGAGTTTTCCTCGCCATATTTTTCTGTCAGTATCAACACTCAAATAATTTAGTATTTATGTGTTTTGCTAGTACATATCCAATCATGCATAATTTATGTGGCACTTTTAGGAATAAAACTGCAAAGAACTCGGAACTTTTTTCTTCTCAGTTTGAATTGCTCAGCTTGCCTGTACGTCTGTAATGCACGATTTGATTAGTGGGGGGATATTCTTTTCATGGCGTCCTTGCGATGAGGTCCGAGTCAATGTTGAGTGTTGCAGAAATGCGCGAGGATGTTCCAATCGAGGCTGAAGACAACGGTTTCATCAGTACAGGAAGTGGCAAGGAGGTGCATCACAACTGACAAATAATTGGACATGAAAGTGTGTTTAGAGTAAGTAAGTGAGCAGATAAGTAAGAAAAAGTAAGTAAGTTAGCAGCTCGTGTTTACGCAGGTGTCCTGACGATGCTTAGCCATATAGAATAATGGGAGGTGAACCGTGCATGTGACCTCTCACTTTGATTTCCTGTTAGGTCACCCGTCATTATGACTGAGCATGATACCTGACATTAAAGGCTAAAGTAAATGTCCTGTTATATAAATTACTGCTACTCTTCAGAGAACAATTTACTAAATTTAAGAACTAAGACTGTAAGATTTTCCCATCAATACTGTTTTAAAGTAAATATAAGGAAGATGAATAAGTCACCTTGTTTTGGGGGAACATAAAACTAAAATTTGAGATTATTTTTTCTTCATCTAACTCGTGGATATGCGAGGAGTAGAAACGAGTTATCGTGTGGACTCAGACATGCAAATGAGTTCGACAGTTAGCGGATCGATATCTAAATCTTGAATATTTTGCATACTACCACAACTGAGTTCGAAGTTGGTATGAGGAGGACATTAGAGTTTTTACGATATCCTAGAGTTGGTTGAAGGGAACCTTCGATCAAAGTCCTGAACACAAGGCTTAAGTATACTTGGAAGTTTTTTAGGCAAAGTGTTTGAGTACACTGAACTATTTTGGCTTTACAGTGTAGGTCCAGGATTTTCTCATGAGATCACGTATGCTCCAGGATAATGTGTGGAATATGATGTGTGGTTCTGAAGCATTCCTGGGTATCACGAGGACACTGACAGCATACCAAACTGGCGGCAGTCCTGAAGAACTCCCGGGCAACCCGAAGGCCTCCCTACGACACTGAAGCACTTCACAGGCACAGCGCACAAAATACCGCCAACAATCTGTCAGTATCGGTTCTCTCTCAATGGAATCATCTGTCTTTAAATCCAGTGAATCCCCTGAGGGAACATTCCTGTCGTTTCAGGGAAATTGCGCAGCACGCGATGAGAAGAGGACCTTCATTATATCTCCGCTTTACCCCCTTATCCTTCCTGTTTTCTTCAAAAAATCAAGCTGTGTTTTTCTACGTTCAGCGTCGATGTCCTTGCCTCTCATTATTGTTCATTGTCTGTTTGTGTCACTTTAACTGTTGCCTGCTCAGTTTCAGTCAATCGTATCCTTGTATCAATAAAGTAGCAACAGTATTTTCCTGTCCATCGTTCGAGATTCTGTGGACAGTAAACACAGTCATTTGACTTGAAAAGAAGGGAGTGGCAGTTTTTTTTTTCCATTTTCTGAGCAGAACAGAATTAATTCTACTAATTTGTCGGCCATTTTGTGAAATGTTGAAATGTTTAACATGAACGTATGCGCTGACGTATAAAATGTGATTTGGTGCGACTGATGCTGCTAAAACCTGTTTCCCCCTGCGGCTGTAGGGCAGAATACGACATCGTAAATAAAATTGTAAAATACAAAGTACAGTAAAATACAGAATCAGAGCAACAGTATAATGCTAGGTTAAGCCTGCTGTAAGTTTTAGGGGCAAGATCATAAATTCATGATTAAAGGGTATAACCAGCATTTTTAAAAAAGTCTGATTGCCATTTTTGTCAGTTGATAGATAGTTAGAGCCACAGAATAAAAAATTTAGTGGGAAATGCGGTGTAGGAAAACGACTTCTGAGGACACGAGAGATTTCTCCGCTTACTTATTCAGGCTTTTTCTATAATTTGTCGCCTGTTTGTATTTCTGCAGTTTGAAGTTAAGAACATTGCCTGAACAGGGAGATTTAGACTCTGAAGCCCCCCACCATCAGAAGTAGTAGCGATCTTTCATCACGGCTGTTTCAGTAATCAGCATTACGGCAGTAGGACTGGCCTTCTGAAACAGTAAAGTATGAAAATTCGTAACTGGCTGATCCCCTGCCAGTGCTGAAAACAGCACTCCACTGGCATCTGGAGAGAGCAAGACCTTTCATGAGTTCCCTCCAACGCTGGGCATCATGGCAACATCTGTCACCGCTCACTTGGTCTATTCAAAGTTAATTTTGTGAAGTCAGTTAGTCAGGAGCTTTCGAGTAAACGTGAGTGAGTGTCAGTAGTCCCCTGTTCTGCTGTTTTTTCTTACTTCTTCATTTGTTTTGCTTTTCTGTATTCTGTGCCTGTTTCAGTTAATTTATGATTGTCCTTGTGCTCTCGTTTCCGCTGTTTATCTAACCTATTCCTCTTCCTCTCTCCCGATTCTGTTCCCTAATCGTTTCTTATCACCTTGTTTGTAGCCACGCCCCTCTCTGCTCCCCTGCTCTCCTTCCTACCTGTCTCGTGTTCGTCCCACAGTTATTTATAACTTCCCCAGTTATTTAAGCTCTGTTCTCTCCTATCTGTGCCAATTTGTCTCAGCTTCTTGTGTCCTGTTACATTCAAGCCTTTTTCCCAGTTTGTTTCCCCGTGCTTTGACTTCCTTTGTTTTGCAGTTTTTGAGTTTTAGGATTGCCCCTCGTGTCTTGCTGCCTTCTGGTTACCTATTTGTATTTTGCCTCTGTTTCTGAACCGCATACTGCCCGGCTAGTTTTTGGATTTTTGCCTGTTTTACGACTACAATTCTGCTTCTTTTTCTGTTTTCTAATGTGCCAGCTCATCACCGAACTGGACCGTTTGACCCTAATTTTAGGCCTTATTAAACGCAGTGTGGAATTTCGGGGCAGTTCTTTTTGTAACCCAAAGGTAAATTCATGCAGAAGACTCCATTTCATTAAGAATGCCTGTTTGTGGTGAATTGAACTATAAATCCATTTGCAATTCATTTCTGCGTAACACAAACCGGTAGAGCACCTGCCATCATAAGATGGTGAAATTGTTAAGAAGTTCAGCAAACAGCTGAAAAACACTCCCAGACTGTTTATTTGATTTATTTATATTTGAATTAAATCTCTTTTTTTTCAGTTAAATCCCAAAGAAGGCAAGTTCCTCTGTATGCCCAGTAGCTAATAGTGTTTGTCAAACATTAAAGAGTGCCATGAATCAATACGGAGATATTTCGCATACTAACATGGAAATAATTAGAAAGCCCCGCGGCTGGCGATGTTTGATGGAAATGGGACCCTATTCGCCTGTGGAATCCACAAACAAGCAAGAAAAATCTTGTTAAACAATCAATACAGCTACAAATGGTGTTTAGCGAATGCGCACCAGGTGAGCTGGCAGTCTTAAATTTGTTTATTTGAAAGCAAACAGTACCTTGGAATTTATGGTGTTAGAAGAGTAATGTTAGCCTTACAATGTGTATGCATCAATGGGAATATGCCAGTAATGCTTTTGCCCTGCTTATTGAATTAGCTTTGATATTACATGAGATTTCATCTCACACTCAAGTATAAAAATGTGTGTGGACGTCATTCATGTAATGTTTCTTCAGTCTGACTTATTTTATCTATAAACCACAAACGAGAAATTGTGGCCATGAATTAATTTATTTCTCTGTGCTGTGAACCATTTCAGCATTGTTGTGCGCAGTCTTTTTGTGTCTCCTTTGCCAACTCTGTAAAAAAAAAGAAAAAAAAAACATGCTTTTTTTAGCATCCAAGATGAGTAAAAATCTGAGGTAGACTTGATTTGGCTTTGGTGTATTTCTGGAATGGGTGCGGGGACAGAAAAATTAGCAATCGTAACAAGCTGATTGTTTGGCATTGTTTTTCTTCAGGGGCCAGGAGGAGGACTTCTAAGTGCAGAGCTGAGAAACCTGCTTTGCGGCTGCTTTGCTGAGCTTCGCTGCCTAAAATAGCTTCTTCCAAGAAACCATGACTTTCAGAGGCTATACTGCCTCATCTGGTAACTCTTTGTGGGAAGGCTACAGTACATGCCATTCCCATTTGAAAGCAAGCAGTCGAAAGCATTCATTTTTTTTTTCCCACAAGAAAATGTATAAGCTCTTCGGAATCCCACATGGGCATTATAATTCCCCGAATGTATCACTACGCTCTGGAAATTCACAGAAAATTCACTCAATAATATTTCAAAAGAGGTACTGTATCTTTCCTGGTGATGAAGGAGAACGTCTTCTTTCAGATGTAAACTATGTACTGAGCGTAATCCGCGGATGAATTAATTTTTGCATGTCATCGTTTGGATCTCACTTCATTTTTTTAAAAATGAAAGGGGAGAGATTAAATTAATTTTTGTCAGTTTTAATTACTGAAATTGTATAACTGCATAATTCCAGTATGACAACAAATAAAATTGTTCAAACTAAGTATGAATTACCTCCTTCAAGCCCTTCACGAATTTAATTAGAGGAAACGTATGGTGCTGCCGACTGCCTAATTAGAGATTCTGTTCTCTAAAGGGCGATAAACGCTGAAACCGATTCAAATTAAGAAAATCACAGATGTGGAAAAAGACATCTCAGAAATTTCTGCATCGGCTTCACATTTAATTATTACTTTAAAGTCTTGAATTACTTTAAAATAATAAATAACATGAATTTAGATGACAGCTCTCAAAAGTTTTCTGAATGCACATGCACACACACACGCACACCCCCACACACGCACATATACACAGAAGTACCCACAAGCATGCACACACACACACACGCGCACAAACAGAAGCACACACATACACATGTGCACCCCCACACACGCACACACCCACAGAAGCACACACACATGCACACCCACACTTAGATACACACAAAAACATGCACACCCACAGGGGCACCCACACACACGCACACACACACACTCGCATACATACACACATAAGTGCACGCACTCACACAAATGCATGCATACACCTACACACACCTACACACACACTCACAAACTCGTACACGCGCACACACGCACACACCCATACTTACACACATACACACACATACGAGCACGCACACACACACACACACACACACACACACACACTAGCGCGCACACACACGCCTACACTTACAAACATTCCCACACACACACACACACACATGTGCGCGCACACACACGCCTACACTTACAAACATTCCCAAACACACACACACACACACACACATACTGTATATACACAGTGAATGCACTGCAGTGGAAGATTCAGGTGATATTACATTGGTTATATTTCATTCAAACCTCAGATGCAGCAGTTTTCTTGTTTATGGGGAGGAAATATGAAAGTGCAACAATTCCTACTAAACCACAAGAACTGACTGTTTGCTTGCCATCTAAGGTCTGTTTGCTGACCTCGACCGGTAATGACACCATAGTAATGACATTGTTGTTTTGTCTCCTCTGTGCATATACACGATTCAGCTGCAGGGGTCCTTGCACTGGTACATATAGTGCATAAATGCATCCAGTTAGGCAGAATGTAATCTCCAAAGAAGAAAATAAATCAGAAGACCTTGATTGGCTGCAGGCCTGTTTATTTTTTTTCAAAACCGTGGCTATTTTTATCTCGTACGCATATGCTGGCTGTGTAGCAAGCGCTAACAACAATGCCTGCCTGCTACAGCACAATCTGGCCCGTCAAAAATCACCAAACTCCTGATGTCAATTGCTGAAAGTGCAGGAATCCATCTGTCTGGCTGTGCAGTGTGTAATAAACCCAGTGTTTTACATCAGAATGAAAATGCGCGTGGCCCAAGTGTCAATGATTTCTGTTGACTCCTGTCTCGGCATGGTGTAAAGCATCCATCTGATAGTAAATACTCTCATAACACTGCATGTGATGCGCTTGGGCTTCAATCAGATCTCTACTGCAGTACCTAAGTATAAATGACAGTTGTAATTCTTCTTACGATGAACATCCACTCTACATAAAAGCAGGGTTTGGGAGAATTGAAGAGCTTGTCAATCATCTGATCGTGCATTTAGCCTGAGCATTGTTGACTTCGGAGAATAGTGGTAGATTCTATTTTACACTGTTTTAGATAGTAATTGTGCAAATGAGAACATGCTTTCACGATGTATTCAATGTGGTCACAAATACAGTATTAAAAATACATTTAAAAAGGCAGAAAAGTACTTCTTTTGGCCAGATTAAAAGCCAAGGTCAGTAAACTTTGAATTTAGACATGAATTATGCATAACAAATGGTAACACTTGTTGTAGTGTTGGTTTTTAAACTTGAACTGAATAAGTTCTCTTATTTAGAGACAGAGCTTGCAGTCTGCAATGTGATGGCATTTTAAAAATTCATGCGCAAATTTAAAAGGCAAAGTGTTACTGGCTAAGTGGCTCGCAAACTTGAACAATAATAACAATATTGCACAGGACTTCATTTCTAAGTCTCACTGCTGATGACTATTATCAACTGGTAATATGAAATACATTACACAATTTATGTGCATAACACATTGATAATTTTTGCTTAGTGTTCTAAACACTTTGAACCCTGTATTATATAAAGGGGTTGTGCCGCCCACCTACACAGAAACACAGCTTATTCTGATGAAGAAAGCACCTGATCGTAAACAAGGTTTCATGGCAACCAAAAGTCATGCGATCAAAGTCATATGTTTGGAGGCCGGTTTTCCGTCATTTCGGGTTCTTGCACGTTCTCTATGCAGCCGCTAAACCAGCTTATAGGGTTCAAAGCGTAAATTTCACATCTTTCAGCAGTTCTCCAGACTCAAGTCCCCACCAGAGACGCAATCCAAACGCTATCAGCTAACCACCCAACCACCCAAACACGGAGCTACCCTGCCCTTTCAAAGCGATCGATCATCATTAGGGAGACACCTAAGCTTAGTTAAGCAAAGCAGATCATATTTACACAGCTTCCACTTATGAAATGCTAAACAATGCATGATGCAACTTACTGTCACATACCTGGCTATACTGTTATCAGCTTGCTGTATCAACATTTGCAGGATCTGATGCGACCTTAGTCCTCCACTAATGTTTAATAAAGGTTATGAACTTTTAAGGGTTGTTGCTAAGACCTACAACCTCAAAGAGTTTTCCAAATGTTGAAAGCAAATGAGTAAAATGAATGGAGTGTAGGAGCACAGCCGAGGGCTTCAGTGTTTTTTTTTTTTTTTTTGCAGATTTGTTCAAGAGCAGCAGTACACTCTAATCACTGGTTTCTATGGAAACCGTGACATCACAGTGCAATACCCTTCATTGCTTTCTGAATGTGTGATGGAGGAGCCTGAAATACGATATTTACACCCAGAGATCCATTACCATGAAAACATTTTATCTGATTACGTCCAAACATTATCTGTCTCCTGGTTTGCCTTTGACAGACACAACAAGCATCTTATTGTGATTTAATGCTGTTCTGGCAGTTACTGTTTAATACGTCTATCTGTGTTTATTTCGCAGCAAGACCTGATGGACGCTGATCTATATCGGTGCTGCCATTCTCACAACGCTTGGTTGATTCCTCGAGGTCCCACAGCGGGCGCGTTTCGATCCGCGAATAACATAACGTTTCCCGGCATACGGGTGAGGTGTCACCCCAGAACAGGCGTCCCGGTCCTGATGGCCGTGATCTTTAGGAGACCCGAGAGATGCACCATCCTGTGTGCGCGAATTGAAATATCCCTGTCTTCCAGCGGCTAAAACTTCCCCGTCCTCTCTCAGCAGCTCGGTGTCGGGACGTGCCTCTTTAAAAAGGGACCGCGCGGACTTCTTAACGAGGATGTCTCAGGGCTCCTCAGAGACGGCAGGTAAATTGAAGTGTTAGGCTGGGAAATTTCGGCGGAACAAACCGCTCAGAAAAGCCAATTGCTGTCAAGAATCCCTGCTGAAAATCCCAGCTAAGGCCTGCTAGAATTCTGAGCCGGTTTAAGAAGGTCTCAGCTGTGTTTTCCACACCGTTAGCTGGCCATAGCTGGATGAAGGTGGTCAGAGCTAGTTATGCTGGTTGAGTTCGCTGGCGAATGGCTGATTGACCTGCTAACACTGTCAAAAAAGCAGCTTAAACCAGCTTGACCACCTTAGACTGGTTAAAGCTCCAATTCTGAGCAGGAATCAAAGTCGAATGCGGATTGGCTTTGAGAATCTGAATGTAATTATCCTAAACCAATATGAAGGTTCGTTCCTTTGCAGTCCTCTGTGCAATAGACTTGTGTGTCCAAATCAGTATCGACCTGACCGCTCGGGCAAGTTTCCAGCCTGCAGTCAGTGCTGATGCAAACACTTCTGATGGAAGTCACATGGCTTACGCAATCTGCATAATTTATGCGATGAGACACATGCACAAGCCACTCACTGGAGGCTGTAGTTAGATAGGAATGTGTCAGATGTAAAGACCACTTTTTCCTCAATTTAGTCACTTCTAACAACATACAGCAGTCTATAACAACATAAAAATGTCTGAAAGTATGTGGCCATTCTATAAAAACAATGCAATTTTGAATTTGCGCGTTTCCATGCAGAAAATTCTTCACTTTTTGGAAAATAATTTTATCTTTTAAATGACATTATTGGGGACCAGAGGGCATGGTGAAGATTAAACACGCCAGCGGATTACCCATTCCTATCCAATCAAAGCCTTTTTATGGGTCGAAATACACGTTTGGAATGCATGTCCAGATTTCTTGGCAATCAAATTGACTTTCCTCCCTTAGCAAACTCTGCCGAAAGACTTGTTTTACGTGGATATACATTATACTGCGGAAGTTTGCTCTACTTTATCTTCCTTTTCATGGGGTCTATAAACCAACAATCGTAATGGCGTCCCAGAAATGCGTCCTAACTGAAATAGATCATTGTATTTCTTGTATTTAATATGGTGCTCTAAACACGGGTTAGTGAACCAGACCACACCTAAAAAATGTCACGTCATTAACCAACCAGCCTATTTATACTGCTTTCATGCTGCAATACTCGTCTGTCTCATTCGAAGTCCCTCCCTCCCGTTCCCTTATACTCATCTGCCACCCTATCACTCTGTAGGAACCCCAGGGGGCTTGAAAGAGCCTTCATGACTCAAAGAAGAGACGCGACCCCCATCCTGAGTATCATCGCCTGGGGCTTTCCGTTATCCTACACTGGTCTCCACCTACTCTGCTCTATTCCGTCCTTCATCAGTACAAATTCCTATGCTTATTCACTTCAATTCATATCACTTTAGCTGAGGTCTGGAATTCATTAAACTTTAACGGCAGTGATTTCCCTCCATTCTGAAAAATTTCTTCCTTTAATTTTGTTGCGTAAAAGCCAGAATAATTAACACACTGTTGAGCAGGCTGCTACAGGCGTCGTATGAAACCATTGTGCTTTACTCTAGTGCAGCGAATATTCCTATAATCATGTTAGATGTAGCATATGAAATCGTATTAAGGTCCTGACGGGCTGCATTGTTCTGCCTGTGAAGATCTGTGATGCGCGTGCTTTGTAAAGATGTTATTTTGGAAGACTGCATGCATGTATTATAGTGATAATTACCAACTCCAATCATGAATTCTGAACAGGAGCCAGCTTTCCTCTGAGCCAAGCTCAAGGGCCAAACCTTAGATTTTGGCAGCAAAACGTCCCTCTAACTTGAATTCGAACCACAATAACATGCAGATAATCTCTGAATCATAATTACTTGGAATTCCTAAAACATGCAACATCGCCCAATTGACTTGGCCTAAGCTAGCAGATGTCTGGATATGCATGCTAACTACTCTGTCTTTCTTGACTTTGGTGCTCCTGCGCTCGCCTCTGTCACTGCTCACATCATTTTATTTACAACGTTTGGAGATATTTTATTGTCTCGTCTTCATCACATAAACGATTGTTTAATCTCTCGTCACTTCTCGAATAGTCAATTACATCTTTTTGCCTGTTTAATTTCTCAACTTTATAGCGAGAGGTACTGGCTTTGGTACGTTTATTATGGTTTATCACAGAGCAGGAAACAACAAAAAGAGCACCCAGCCTTTTCAAAAAGCTTAAAAACCCAGTAATATAGTGACTCAAATATGGAGTGTAGCAGTTTATATTGTCGTTTTTAGAGTCAATCTGCGCCGATACCCCGTAAAATGAGTCACATTGACTCTTACAGCATTTATATGACTCCACAATGCCTGCGCGACCTCAGAAACTGTGTTTCAAATTACTCTGGGGATTTCACGGCGGAGTGCGACTCGCATGAAGGGAAAATGTGCCTTTTAACGGTTTAGTTTTCACGCAGGAAGAAGAAGGAAGGCAAACAGTTTTGACAATGACAAGTTAATAAGGCAAACAGAGGGAGTGAAAAAAACAGGGAGGTGGGTGTGTGGGCAGGGTGGAGGAGGTGTAACAGTATCCTGGGGCATCAAAACTATTAGATATGATAATCTATGCATATACAGACATGCTGGAACGCACAGGAGATATAACCATTATTACACAGTAAGATCTGCTTGTGTTTAGATAGTGGCAGTCTTTAAGTGTTAAAATTCCTACACTCCATACAGGTGTAAATACCCTCATATTAACGTAAGGGCGAGTCTCACAGGAGATTACTGCTTGTGTGTTGGCTTCCTACACTGCATCCTTATGAAAACTGTAAAATGTTTTTATAGAGTACACAAGCACACACATGCATGCACGCACGCACACCCACACACACACAAGTACACACATGCACATATGCACACACACACACACACACACACACACCCCCATGCACACATACACACACGGAAACACACACACACACGCGCCCGCACACACACACACACACACACACAAACACACATACGTACACATGCACAAATGCACGCGCACACACACGCACACACACACACACACACACACACATTTTTAGCCTGCCCGGCTTTCTGACACCTCCTCTTGCCTGAGGAATTTCATTATCCGCCGAGGTTGTGGACGGGTTGACCCTGTTTATTTCGTGTAATGGAGGTCTTGATGTAATCTGCCCCCCGCGTTTTTTCACAGAACGTCGTTCCTGACAGAAGCGCTTTAGCTCAGGGATACTGGATGCCTCTGGTAGAACACAGCTGTCGTACCCCCTACACACGCACACACACACACACACACACACACACCTCTCTGCTCTTTCAGACGAAGACTAAGGATGAATTGCCTTCCTGACAGAACTTGATGAAAACAATAACAGGCGAGCTGACAATAGGGTTTGTCATGGAAAGCAGTCCCACTAAATAAAACTGTAAAACTCCCAGCACATAAAAGCAAGGAGCTTTTCATCAAGACTTGTGGAAATTTCACAAACGTCTCAGACTGAGGAGTTTTAGGCTCATTTCTGCATAAGAAGAATCTTCTTGTCCCATCTGTAGTTCAGTGTGCTAACTCACGTGTGAATACTTAATTACAGTAATAGCTAGAGGCATTCCGAGAGTGCAAACCACCGCCAAGGCAGCACAATCGACATCTTGCTGAGTGAACGTGGCTCATAAGAAATTTAAGGTATCCGCAACATAGGATTTCGAGATGGTTGCTGTGGGAGCCACTTGATTTTATTTGTACAAAATTTGAGTGATATCACTGGGAGGGAAGTTCAGTTATCGCACGTCGTAGGATTACAAGATGGCTGCCGTGGCGGCCATACTATTTGACCGATCGCGGTCGAAATCGATAGGGTCCATCCCTGATGTAATAGCGTCTCACCCACAAAACTTCAGAGGCATCCATTCATTACTTTTTGAGTTATCGTGTACACAAACAGACAGGCAGACAAACCAACGCCTGCAAAAACATAACCTCCTTAGCGGAGGTAACAATTAAATACCATCGAGGCTTTGACGCTGACACACCCTACGGTCTACTGAGCTTGAGGTGAAAAGAGCTGGGCATGTCAAAATAAACACCAAAGTGATGGTAACAGAAATCGAACCGCGGTCCCTTTTGGCGAAGTCAGCTGCTTTTTGACCTAATCACCACCCCAATCTCCACCCTACTTGGACTTTATCGCCATAGAAGGACGTCATCTGTTTTCTTTCTGGTCTGTATCTACGCTAACAATCAATTATAAGGACGCACTCAACCTACTAGTAAGTGTAATACAACCCCTCTGTCCTGTACGATGACGGATAATTACGCCCATTCAATTGACTGATAACAGAACTGAACTGGCTGGGAACACACATATAAATGCAACTGTGTGATTTAAATAATGATGAATAGAGTAGCATTGACCTGTGTCTCAATCGCAGCTTTTTCCTTATTCGCTTAAAAAAAATAAAAATAAATAATTGGGGCGAGCGCACCGAGTCCGTTATTGGTCAGCTCAATGCGCCCTCTTTTTGTATGTATGTATGTCTGTCATCAACCGGCTGCTCACCCCAAACATGCTCTGCATGCTACTAGTAATAAATAAAAATATATAATTACAAAATGCTTTCTGAAGCATTTCCTCTGCGGCAGATACAGAGCAAGTCTGCCACGTCCTAGCTCCTACAGTTAGGGATTATTGTTCATGGCCGTTCTTGCTCAGTTATACAGTAAAACAGGATGAACAGCCGGATTTATTTTGAAATTTCCATTGATGGTTCAGTAACACGTTTGACGGTGGAGGTTGCATTTGAAGACCACAAAGGAAAAACGATCAGAGTCCCAATTTTGCATTTTTGTATATTTTATATATTATTGTAATATATAAAATATACAAAAATGCAAAATTTGGACTCTGATCGTTTTTATATATTTTTATATATTTAATATTTTTTGCATATTTTTTCAGTGCTTTGTTTCTAAAATCGTTTTGAATTTTTAACTAATCATTTCTCCACAACGTGAAAATGTGACTCTGATCATTTTTCCATTGTGGTCTTCATTTGGTTAGAGCTGGGAATATTTGCTTCAGCTAGAAAACCCTGTAGCCTGTGATTAATCGTTGGTATTTAGCAAACACAGTGCTGTATTAGAGTGGCCCCAGAGAGTTCACGTCTTTAATTAAAAACCTCATCCAAATGTGTACAGGAAGTCTGTGGTTTGGAATCATGTGATGCAGGGAATCCCACTGTAGCTAATGCCTGAAATCAATCAACAAGTGTCCTTGACTTTGCCCTGGAAGTGAATCTCAACATTTAAATAGTAAAATTCACATTGGCAGCGTATTTTTAGTGAAAGCAGAACTGATCGAAGAACTAGGAGGACCCCTCGGTGAGATTTTGGAAAAAAAAATCAGGAATGCAATTTTCAGGCAATTTGAAGTTGAAACACAAGAGCAACAGCAATTTAAGTTCTGCTGAGGATCCCAAAAAAGGTCAAAGGGTTTTTTTCCCCGCCTATTTGGGCTTTCCATGTCAAGATGATTTTCTGAGTTTATTTTTTTTCACAAGCTAAAATGGCTGACAATTGAAAGGTAATCACACATATCTAATGACAGGATAAGCATAACTTTTTTTTTTTTTTTACCTCCACCAAGGTGATTATGTTCTACCTTTCGTTAGTGGGGTCAGTATTTTTCTTTATCTTTTAGCAATATTATAGAAAAAGTAACGGGCAGATTTTTAATGAAATTTTTTACCAAAGGTGTGTCTTAGCGCAAATTAGAAGTGATTTAATTTTAGGAGTATTCAAATTCTGGATCCGGAATTTTTAATTTACTTGTGTGGTGCTGCATTATAACGCTACTCGTCTGTGTCCCAGACATGTAGGGGACTGTTGGGCCTTTGTGGAGGAATGCGCTCTCTGTGCGCTCGTTTCCTTAATTTTTTCCTGAACTTAAAGCACGTTCATCTTCATCTCCTGTGGCGATAATCCTCTGCTGAACTGCTAGGCTGATGACGTTCATCGATGCTTCTGCCAGTTTAATAAAGACTCCCGCCGTTTTACATTTTTTAAAACGCGTCGGCCTTTACTTTTTATTTGAAATGCACCCTCTGCCAGACAGATCATTCCCAGTGAAATTATGTTTTTTTTTTCCTTTCTTTATATCCAATCATTTTCTCAGAAATCTCAAGTGTCTGTTTATTGGATGTGGTGTAATTGCAATGCTACGCCTGAAAATATACGTAAATAATTTTGTTTCGTTTTTTTTTTAGTTTGTGTTTTATTTTGCTGTTCATTTGGTTGTTGTGTCAGTCGTGACTCAGATGAGTAATCCTGGTGGAAACTGCGGGGCTTTCTGGCTCCGGGAGTGTGATCAGTTATTACTGAAACTAAATTATTTTCAGTCGAGCCTTCTCTTCTGTTTCTATTTACCAGGGGAGTTTATATTTGCCTCTTCGTTCTTAAGGTTACCAGCATAAAATATACAGTCTTGACAGGTTTTTGATTAAAAAAGTTTGGATACTTCATGAGATATTAGTGAATAGAACAGCTGAATAGGTTCTTTATAAACCATGTGAAGTGCTATTCATCCTTCTGAAGTCACGCCGTTCAGGTGCTTTGAATTCATCTGCCAATATATTGGATTTAAGATACAATGAATACCAACTTAAAGTGCAGACAATTATCATTAAATTGTGCATATTTGCACGCAGATGAGAGGATTTGAGTAAGATTAGTGTCTTTTAATCAGTCCGCAGCTCATGAGCTAAAAGATGAATAATGAAACACAGAACATCCCTTGAAAGTAATGACTGATCTTGACCTTTTCCAATCATTCAGTTATATTTACATTACTTAAACTCTGAAAGTACTCAACATTATCAGGGGTTGCCAGTTTTTCTCATCGTAACATGACAAAGAAAATGCATCATATTTTGACACAAAATGGCGTTCCAATCAATGTTATTCATTTGCCAATATTTGCTGCTAATAATTGCTATCTTAGTGGCAATTAAATTTAATCGTTGCTACATTACACTCAGAAGGAAGCTGTGTGCATAACTGCCAGTGGCTTATTCTTATCATCGTGTGTGCGTGCGCGAATGTGTGTGAACGCGCACCTCCTTTTGTGAGTGTGTATTTGTCTGATCATATCATCCTGGATCATCCTTCCAAATTGTACCAATTAACATTTGGTTAGAATGTAAAAGATTGAGCCCATTGTCTACCATGATTTGAAGGACTACACTTCTAGGTGTGAAGGTATGTGTTAGTCTGTGCAGACACCTTCCGCACAATGCTGCACCCATGATTTCATCAGACATGCTCAGAGTCGCGATTCCCGAACACCTTTTTTTTAAGTACATCTGTTCTCATTTCAGGTGATACCCTGAGACAGTGATAATGATCTGTGATCCACTGTTCCAAAGCCAGTCCTTTCAGATGATGCCTTACACAAAAGCTCCAGCTTAGCCACTTGGGTTCTCTCTGGCTAAACACATGCACAAATCCGTTAAAACGTCTCACTGCTTCAGAGGACCTGGAAATACATTTAAAAATGTAAGGTTTTCATACTAACTTTGAGCTCCATAATCTCTGAGGGAGAGATTTACTTTCCTCTATGTCTGTCTCTGTCCTCCAAAAAAGAATTTTTATTTAAGAGTTTTATAAGCTTTTATTGAAGAGCAATTTTGCAATACCCTGGATTCAATGAAAGCTAGTGTTGAACCCTTATTCTGGTCGATTTTACTCCTGCTATACAGTATCACTCAGTGATTTTTTTTTTTTTTTTCCAGAATAAACTAAAAAAAAATTATTATAATGTGACAGCAATTCCTCTTAAAATTAAATAACACTTTTTTTTATGATGCATTTCTGTTTCTGAACCATATCTGTGGTTATGATAAAGACTTCAGCAAGTGTATGAACAATGTTCCTTTACCAGTAAGGCAGTGTTGACTGAAATGTCTTTTGACCTGTATAGAAGGGTTAAATTTAACTCACTAGATTGCGCACGGCGCTATATACCCCCTCGGCGTACCTGAAAGGTGGGTGTGCCTGACCTTTGACCTAGATAAGTAAGTCTGTTCCGAGCCATGTGACCCATCAGGCCAGTGCTCAACCCTGGTTTCAGGAGCATGAAGCGACTGGGCGTACTGCTAGTCCCTCTGGATTGGATGCTCGTCCATCACAGGTCACTCCCCCAGCTCTTAGTTAGGCTTCCCTGACAGTTTGCCAGTACCCAATTATACACCCGGGTGGAGTAATGCACCATGGAAGTGAAGTGTTTTGCCCAAGAACATACTGCAGAAGCTGTGGCATGGACTTGAAACTCAGGACGTTTTGTCCCAAGTCAAGCCTCACTTAACCGCTGCACCACCACATCTCCACATGTTTTGACCTGGATAAAATTAGCGTAAAATGGGAGCTATGACCTTGACATCAAACAGGCTGCTTGAGACACCCAATACGCAAAGCATGTTAAATTTTGAGGGTTGTCCCTGGAGCGTTAACAATCGATGGGAGGATAGACGGATGGACAGACAGACAGTGGGGGGGATGGCAATACCCCATCGGCAAGAATCACCGAGGAGGTCATAAAAATTATGTCAGTGAGTACTCATTACAGCTGATTTAGTCCAGACCAAATTCTGTGTAGTACAGATCTGTACACAGTATAAACATTTTTAATGAGATATTTATCTTTGAGCAGTCCTCCACGGTGTTCTCCTTACTGAAGATCCAGTCTCCAGGAGTTTTGTGATGTATTTTGAAGATGAGCTTGTGAGGCAACATATTATTCAAGTTTGCAGCTAACTGACAGCACCAATTAACGGTTGCGACATGAACCGGAACTAAGACTTTGTAAATCTCCAATTTACACCATATCCACCCTCGTCCCCTTTTCTTTTAATATCACAGCCTTATGTCGTAAACGAAGCCAGACGTTCTGAGGATTGGCGACAAATCCTACCGGGTTGTCCCTTGCATTACTAATATCGCTCTGAATCAAGAGAGGCATTTTAATATCTGTGTGAAATTTACCGTTCGTTAATTTTCTCTCCTGCCCTCGGGCTCTGTTGACAGAACCTAGCTTGAAATTACCTGCATGGTGCACCTTATTAATTCACCAATTAAATTTTAAACAGTCGAATGAAATTCATTTTTTGTACAGATCTAGGTTGGGATTCTATCAAAATTCTGACCTCTCAAAATTTTTTTTTTTTTTTTGAGGACAGAGCAACCTTGTGGAGAGCAAAGCGACATAGTTAATTAGAAATATATTTATTCCTCAGGGGTTTTTCTCAATTTCTCCCATTGTTTTTTTGTAACCTAAAGTCTATGGGCTCAACTCAGTTCTCTCAAATTAAACTGCCTCCATATCTCCCTCACTTGCGATTATTCCTTGTGTCCAGATTCCTCCCACTTGGGGAGAATGGAGAGACATGAGGAAACCATATAAGGAGAGAAGAAATAAGGAAACGTGTTTTCAGAGACATGAGACGTCTTTTCCTCTGTGTGTCACATGAAGCGACATCCATTTTTAATGATGGCGCACACCTGGTTACTAATTGAGTCATGGTTTTCAGCTGAAAGTCTTCCAGGAAGGCAGCTTTAGTGTCTCCTCAGAGCTCCTTCCTAGTTCCTTGCAGCAGAAATAAGAGCTTTGGGACAGCCAGCAAGATGGCGGATCCAAAACAACTTCCGGTTCAAAGGAGGATCATGGAGCAGGGAAATATCATGCGAGAGAATTGGGCTACACTTTATTTGGATATTTCGTGGCAGATAGTTCAGAAAGTATTTGTAATATTTCAACAGCGTAATTGTCTATATTCAACAATTTAAAGGGGACCTATTATGCTGATCCTTCTTTTAATACATATTAGTAATGTTATAATGTTGGTTGTCCATGCTCAACCTCTGAAAAGTTTCTAAACATAAGATACAGGGGTTTTGCCGTAATCCAAGAACGTGATTTCGTGAGCGTGATTTCCTCTCTGAACAGCTCCTCCCGAGATCTTCACGAGATCTGGGTAAAACCTGAGGTCAGGTTGTGCCATCCAATTAGTACAGACCTGGCCAGAGCCAATCATGGCGCTGGACCTGCCCACACCGGAAACTATTCTAGCAGGCACTAACAACGGCAGATCATACTATGCCTTAGTAGCATCTTCACTTTTGGAAATACAAAAGAAGAACCGCAGATCATTTGAGGTGCAATTTTGTCAGTATCTCTCCCAAAGCTGCTTGTCCGTTTACTTTTGGACGCGAAGAAAAACAACGATTTTTCTTCCAAAAGACGATGCCACCAGAAATCAGTGGGTAGCTTTTTTGTTTGCTGGCAGCAAAAAAGCCACGCCAAAAGGGAACGTTAGCTGATTGTGCTCAGCATTTCACCAAAGACAGCTTTATCAATAAAGGATAATTCGACACAGGATAAGCGTTTCAGCTGCTTCTCAAACCTGAAGCAGTTGCATCGATCAAGCACTCGGAGCCACAAGCTGTAAGTAACCATGTAACAGCAAATAATGTAAGTGAAGCTAACGTGTTACAGGTGGCTAGCAGGACTGCTAGCGATAGTTAGCACTAACAACTGGCCTCAAACGCAGGCTTGGTAAAATATCTGAAGATAAAGCCTGTATCGGTCGCGACTGTCCATGACTCACAGACACAGAAGCTGTAAGTTGCTTTTACTGCATAAGCCAACCTGACGTGATAGCCAGTTGATTGTGGCTGTAGCACACCGGCTAACGTAGCCAAGTTACTGTTGCTAATGTTTTGTCCTAAATATGCAAGAGTGATATCAGGGGAAATTCTACAGAAGGTTTGTGAACATAAACCTCATTTGAAGCTAACTTTTAATACTTGTTTGTAATTTGGATGCTTGGTACATCTGTTCACAGTAACAGAACTTGCTGTCTGTAAAACCTGTATTGCAAGGGTTTGTCTCTGTGGTTATGACCGCTCGGTTACCAGCTACTGCATGTTAGTTTTATGTGTCGTGCTAATTAAAAATGCTCCTGGTTAACTTATATGCAGTAATTCTGATCGGTATGCTTGTGTTACTTCGGTAAGCATCAATGTGGCAGTTTCGTCATAACGTTGCCCGATTGTAGCCTCTACAGTTAGTGATCGCTTCACTTATCCGTGACCGGGATCAGCAGGATACTTCACAAATGTCTGAGCAAGCTCTCTGGTGCTACCATGAAAGCAATGTGAAACGCAGAAGCTCTACCGGTTTACAAATGATTTCTCTGCACTACCTTGACATAATTTCATCCCCCTTTAGAAATTGTTGTGGCTAATAAAAAGCCGAAAAAGGCGGAGAATAAATAGGTCATTCTTTCCCGTAGAAGTGATCGATTCGCTAGCTCCACATAAGCAACTTGTCCGCGCTAACGGAACGTACGGTTTGCAAAACCTGTATTATGTTCATAACATAACCGAGCTGGACTGTATTATGTTCATAACATAATCGAGCTCTCTCTAGCTGTCGCGTACTATCCATAAAGCTGCTTTCACATCGGACACGAAACGAATTTTTCTCGCGACAGATTACATTCAAAGTCAATGCAAAGACGCGAATACGGGCATGTCAAGCCGCTTTCACACCGGACGTGAAACGAATTTTTCGCGCGACAGATTGCATTCAAAGTCATAACCACTTATCAGCTACTGCATGTCAGTTCCCCTGCTCTGCTAATTAAAAACGCTCCTGGTTAACTTATATGCAGCGATTCTGATCGGTATGCTTGTGTTACTTCGGTAAGCATCAATGTGACAGTTTCATCATAACGTTGCCTGATTGTAGCCACTACAGTTGAAGCTAACCGGAGAGGTGCTGTACGTGTCTGCCAAGTTGGGCTGCAGTTAGACCAGACGTAGGTTTTGCAAAGCTTGGGCTGAGTTTTTGGGTGCTTGTGAAACGATCGCTTTACTTATCCATGACCGGGGTCAGCCTGATACATCCCCAATGTCTGAGCAAGCTCTCTGATGCTACCGGTGAAAGCAATAGGGAAAAGCACAGGCTATAACGTGTATGGTATCACAAACGATTTCTCTGCATTGCTGTCGATTGAATATTAAATCGGCGACTGAATATTAAATTATTTCCTGTAAAAGTGATCGATTCGCTAGCTCCACATAAGCAACGGTTCACGCAGACGGAACTTACGGTCTGTAAAACCTGTATTATGCTCATAACATAACCGAGCTCTAGCTTGCTCTCGCGACAATCCATAACGCGCCCATTCTCCGCGAGGAAACGCTTTGTCATTCCGGCGCAGTAAGTAAACCATTACCAAGGGCATTTCGAAAAGGCCGTTTAGCCTGGAGCTTTAAGCCCCTCCGTCATATACCAGCGCAGAAGCTGTTCGTTGCTCCACGCTAACAACACACCACAGCTATGCACACGACCCAGCAGGTCCTAATACACACCGAAGCAGTCCATAAGCTGTTGGTCCAGTTTTAGCTGCTCCTCACTGTCCATGTTTCCCTCTAAACTCAGACCCATCGGATTTCTACAGTCTCCGGTCTACACTTGGGCATGTCAACCCGTTCTACAAATATGTCTATATGGGGTGGATTCTAGCTTCCCCTGCATCCTAGCTAGGGGTAGAAAAACTGCGGTACTCACCAACTGTTGCCGTAGCAAACTGTAGCCGATAGCAAATTTGAGCTTGAGCTGACAGATATTCGCACTGCGTCCTCCACTTTCGCCGCTGCGTTTGTTAGAACAAGATCATGTCATTGGATCTATATTCAAGTATAACGTTAGATTGCGGAATTTGCCCGCCGTTTAATTATCAGATTGCAGACGTGTCTCAGGTTTCACTCTGGGGAGCCGGACACGGAAAACTGCGTTCTGCAGCCTCGTCCCGCCCAACTCCGCCCTCCACAGAGCTGGCCAGTCAGAAGAAAGTGGGAAAGTGGGAGTGGGGGCCATAGCAGAAGAGCCACCCCAGTGAGGCGTTTCAGGCAGAGACTACAATGTAATACAAATGCAGTTTTTTGAGGATGGCAGTATGAGCGAAATAAATACCCTTTTTTTACTTTGCGCGATCAGGAGTACTCTAGGGAAGTCAAAGACCAAAATATAAACTTGGAAAAATAGCAAAATAGGTCCCCTTTAACTGTTTAACTTTGTCAGTAGATGTTCAACAAATTATCAACAGATTGTATGTGACAATTCATTAGTATACCTACAGAGTATTTGCAACATTTTAACAGCTTATTAGTTGAGATTCATCAACTCAAATGTTTAACTTTTTTTTGGAGATGTTCAACAAAGTTTACTCTACGTGACAATTCATCAGCATACCTACATATTCTCAGAATAATTTAGTTGAACTTGAACTACTCACTCAACCCATGCTATACAAATTTTCAACAGTGCATTTACAAATATTCAACAAACAGTTGGTAAACAATTGTATTAATATGCGTTGAACATCCTAATGTTCAACTAATGTTCAACAAATATTGATCTTATGTTTAGCTATGGTTGAAATGTTACAAATACTCTTTGAACTATCTGTAGCTGAATATCCAAGTAAAGTGTTACTGAGATATGAAAAGCACCCCATACTGCATCACCTTAAAATCCCATCCTGTCTTTCATTTGAATTCCCATTGCATTTATACATTCAGGACTGTTCACAACTGTCTCCACTTACTACCCTACTCTGTCAGGGTGCTTTTGTAAAGATTCAATGTTTCTGCCCACTCAGGAAACATAATCCCATATTCATAAAAGCCCTTCAGAGTACGAGTACTGACCTGGGGTCAGCTTTGCCTTTTATACCATGGTGGGCAAGATTAAGCTTGTCGGAACTCTCATCATGTGCCTGGCTGATCCTGTTCGATTGAATGAGAACTTTATTATGATTGTGCAACCCAGCTATCATTGGTAACTGTAACGGTATCACAAAATGTGGCTTTTGCCGAGGCGCTGGATTGCAATCATACAACACCACCCACCTTGCCTCATTGTCTCGATTGCTGAAGGGTGTGGGATACTTTTGCTTCAAGTGCTTGCGCATAGCAGATGCGCTACCATTTTGGGCAGATTTGACTCAGCTCTTTTTCTGTGGTTTTTTTAATGAAAATATTCTCATACCGATGCCCCCTGGCCCTAGTGTCTTCCCCTTTGCATTTTTCGAAGGGATTAGCTCTGTCAAGTCCAACTAAAATCGACACCTTGAATATGAGTGCCAGCGCAGTTCTGTAATTGTCGCTGTCAACTACGTGGAATAATTGTTACAACAACCATGCAAAATACCCATATTTTTTATTCATCCCTCTCAGTGTTTGTGGGTTTGCGTGCAGACATTTTCGAAAGCAAGCTGTGGCATTTCGTCTGTTGGTTCTACCTTTCCCGACTCTACCACTTGTGCAACTCTTTAGAGAGCCATGTTTATTAATGACTGTTGTTTTTATGTGCATCCACTCTCCGCGACGCACTCGTACAGGCAGATGAGACGGGACAGAGAATGCATTGAAATAGACTGTTATACTCAGAGAGAGAGCGAGAGAGAGAGAGAGAGAGAGAAAAAGAGGAGTCACTAATGAAGGTGATTGAAGGACTCCTCAGCTCGAGCGAATCAGGATTCAGCGGAGATTTTAAAAGCCCTCTCAAGCCCGTATAATGGAAGAGGGGAGATTCATTGCATCTGCGATGAGTCAGCACTGCCGGAGGAGGTTTGATTCGCCTGGTTGGGCAGGAATAGGTCTGGAAATTATAATATAACAAGATAAATCGAAGTAGGAAGTTACGTCATCGTGCTGTCAAAGTAGTTCAGTCATAGCTGTCATTGTTTACATAGTAGCTGAGAGCGATGGGGGGGTGGGGTTTACGGGAACGTGGAAGCGATTTGATGCACTTGACCGATCAGATGGATGTTTCAGTCAGAGCAGCTTGATGTAGTGAAGCACAAAGATATTGATTTTGACCTTATCTGTTCTCTTACTGCTCAAAGTATAGCATCCCCCACGCCGCTATTGCAAAACATTCAGCGGACCTCAGTTTGCATCACTAAGTGACTAAAATTGTATGTATTTAGTCCTTGTCACCAAGCCTTAATGTTATTTATTAGCCAATAAATTGAAGATTTAAGTTAATTTACTGTCAGCTCTAAGTATTTGGACAATGACAAAATTATCATAATTCTGGCTCTGTATAGTGTCACAACAGATTTGAAATTAAATTGTTAAGCTGTGGCTTGAAGGATAAACTTTCAGGTTCATTTGAAGGTTTTGTGTGAAAATATGAATGAACTGGGTAGGAATTTATTTTTTTACAGATAGCCTCCCTAAATCTCTGTCTAATTTAGAGGCTCATGATGGATTAACAAACATAATCAAAAATTAACTTGTCATTTTTAACTCATAGAGCGCCAAATGCAACCACTGTTACTCAATGATGTAAGATATCAAAATCAAAGCTGTTGAAAACCTATCATGCAGCGACTTGTTTGCGCAGATATATTTGTTGGCGTCCGTAAATTCTGAAATTTAATCCTTAAACAATTCTGAAATTGAATTTCCAAATGTCTTGCTCCATTGGAATAATTTCCAAAGTCTTCCTGACACAAATACTGAGTTATAAAGCCTTAAATAGGCTCATGCATAACAGAAAAAAATTGGCAATATTTGTATTCTGTGCAAAGGGGTTAAAAGAGCTCCTGCAGGGGTGCTAGTTTGAACAAGTAGCCACATGATAGGTTTTCAACAGCACAAGATAATTAAATTTAAATATGTATTTTTAAAATTTATTTCAGCGCTCTAAGGGTTAATACTTTTTTGCAAATCTTTTTGGAGTCAATGACTGCCTGAAATCTGAAACCCAAAGATACCATTGAATGCTGGGAAAAAAAAAAAAGACTTGCAACTTCAGCTTGTTTAGTTGGCACATTAGCGCTAAAACATTCCAATCAAAGCCAGAACTGTATTTATTTCCGCTGTGGAGATGTTTAAGGGCTCTTTGTAGAGGTTTTAGATGGTGTGCTTTGGTGTGCTAATGAATCAAGCAGCTGTTTAGACTTTCTTTCATGTTCAAGAGGAGGACATTTCCTGCGTGGAGCTTCCTTTTAATGTGAGAGTGCACGAAACTGCGATGAAGGAATCACTCGGTGACCTGCGCACATATTACCATTCGAGTGTGAAGGATTTGCTCAGCGAAGATTGTGATGGCTTTCTTCATATTTACAACTGAGGGAAGTACAGATCGGTGACCATTAGTTGCAGGCTGTGACAGACTTTAACGGAAACATAGGCGGCCCGCAGCGACATAATTCAGTAATCAGAGACACAGTCCATGTTGCAAAAACAAAATGAGACTATAAATTATGCAGTGAAATATTCGCTGCCCTCTACACGGACAGTTTGACTAATGAATATTTGATGACCTAAATGTAGCTCTTTTTTTTTGCCATGAATTGTAATTGGAGAACCTAGTTTGATTTACTTTCCTCTGTCAAATTGACTTCTGAAGTAGCCTGAGATGGATAATTGGCTTTTGGACTATTTAATGCTTTTTTTATAAGAACAGGAACGTGCAGAAGCAGGCTATGTGTTAGCTTGTGCTGTCCAGAGGAGAACTTAGCGGTGTAGCCAGTGATCAGCGAGGCTTGTAACCAGGTGTGTTAGAGATTTTGCATCAGGAGGTACAGCCTACTGCAATTATTTTTCCGGAGAAAATTCCAGGCTAGTCAAAGGTGGTTAAAAATAGTTTAAGCTGTGTTTTGACACTTCTAACTGGTTAAGGTGGTCAGATGGGTGGACTAGTTGACTACAAAGGCCGGCCAGTTGGCGAATTTTTGGTTGACCTGGTTAAAGGATGGACAACACTGCTGAAACCAGCTAGAGCAGCCGAGTCTGGTTTCAGCTGGAATCCTCAATGGGGTCCTTGGATCTTTCAGTTAACAGGCATAAGTAGAGCGATGTGGCTATATATATTCATATGCATGTTGTCATGGAGATGTTAAATGTGATGAGGTCACAAGACGGCCCGCCTTGTGATCCACATGACCTGCCCACTGTCTCATACTTCCTGGTTTGCTCTGTAACAGCTGTGGCCAATGCTGATACCATCTTTGAGACAATAATTCCATAATGAGCGACAATATTTGCTTTGCTTACCCTGTGCTTAGGATCAGGCTCTTCTGAGGGCTTGGAATTATTTATTACGTCAAGTATTTTGGAGTAAAAAAAAGTTTTCAAGTGATACATAACACAGTTATCTATTTTTGCCACTTCTCATTGAAGTATCCACCACAAGATGTAATCGCTGTTTTGCATATTTCACACACTTTTGGGATATCAAATTCACTGAGGTATCAGTCTCAATTTCAGCATTCTCATAAGTGTGTCATTGAAGACGAGGACACCCCACAAACTCTACAATCAAAGCGAACCCACGACAGCTTTATGAGTTTTACCTGGTGATCGAGCTAGCTGTGCTGCATCTCGTAATTTCCCTTCCAGAAAATCTCTAGGGTTTGAATTCATGTTTCGGGCTTGTCGCCTTGCTTTTACACGAAGCTCCTTCCATTTAAGCCGTCTGAAAATCACGAGTGATTCCATCCGGTGGTGCTCGTTAGGTCGCTGAGGTAAAAACAGAGGCCGCATTTTGCTGACAGTCCCTCTCACTAATATTGCTGTTTTCTCCTTGTTTTCGCTCAGACTCTGTTATAGCAGCTGCAGGAAACTTGCAGCGGTCCCCTCAGGCAGATACTCCATTTATTCAGCGCGTTCCCCAAGCCAAACAATGACAATTAAGTTTTGTCCTCCATGTAGATATTAATAAACACGCCCCTGGGCCTCACTGAAATGCTGCCTTGCCTCCTTTGTTCTGCACTATTTTCGTCCAGCGCAGACAAAATTACTCAAGGTTTTCTTATTACAACTTCAGGTACAGTAGGACCTTAAAACACAGGTTTGTACTGAGTACAATGCAGATGCCAGTTGCATTGAAGTGTAAATATGTAGGACTGGGGCTGTGTTTGCATTTTTTGACTTTTTTTTTGTATTTGATACAACATGAAATTTAGGAGCCAAAAGAGTATCTTATTCAGATTTCCCATATGAAACATGGATATATTCAAGATTATATTTGACCATGTGAAATGCATGTAAGCTGGTTTGCATGTTTGTCTCCTGTCTTGGGTCATGGGATATTGCAGAAGTGCCAGCACAGCAACTGGCTCCTGATTGGATTTACTGGATTTATGCTGGTTTGGGTTGACATTGGGGTAGAATTGGGGCTGGACGGGCCTGGAGAATCTGAGAGGTTTTGTTGAATGTGTACAGTACACTTGTGAGTATTGTCTTTGAGCGTGTGTGCGCGCGTGTGCGTGTGTGTGTGTGTGTGTGAGAGAGAGAGAGAGAGAGAGAGAGAGAGAGGGAGAGAGAGAGAGCGCGAGCACCCATACATATTTACAAGCAAGCTGTACTATTTACCATGGGCCTCTCCAGGTGATTTTCAGCTGTATAGCTCTGGTATTGGAGGCTTATCTTCTGTGCGGAGCATGCTGACAGCCTGCCTGAAGCTCTGTCTGTCCTCAGAAAAGCACATTTGGGCTCTGATAGCGGTGTGACGGAGAGTAATTACACGATGAGCACAGGCTGACGACATCAAACGCCAGACAGAGGCTTCGAGAAAGACAAAGCAGTGCTTTAGCAGGAAGCTTCGCTTCATACCTGACTCAACGTCTGCCGAAAGACGCTGCTCAGGCAATATGTCAATCCTCATCCTTTGCGTTAAAACAAATAGATAAATCAAGCAATGATGGCCATACATTTTGACTCTGTAATTTATATGTACATTATAACAAAAAAGGCGTGCATCTCAAATACATTGTTTACAGGCATGAAGCACAATGTACGGTTTAAATACTTCCGCACGGACGGATTTTCATTTTCACTATTGCTGTGAAATGGCCCGCTGGTCATTAAATTAGACGCAGGTCAGCCATTTCCCGGAGATCTCGCTATCGGCGTTGACATCGGGGGCACTTAATCTATGACCCCTGCACAGAATCGCTCTTTGCTTTCTCCCGATATTAGCATAATGACTACAGGGTGTAAAACATAGCAGAAGGCTACGTGCCTCTTCCCGGTATCATAAATTGCCTCGTTGAACATGGGGTCCATATTGATTCAGTCTTTTCAGTAATTCCGCGGTAATAATATTCCACTGCTGACGCATGCAAATTTGCACCTCAGAGCGCCCAATGGCAGCAAGAATTAAAGCGAGCAACGAAGGTAGAAATATCGCTTTACGTATTGTAATGCCTCCGAGCTAAAAGGGCAAGGTGCGTAATCAGTTGTTTTCTCAATGAGTAGACGGTTCAGCTCGCAAAATTAGAATAAACATGAGCGAGTTACTGGAGTTTAGAAACATTAAAACTCCTTGTGGCTTTATTTTGCAGTGGACGAAGAGGGTTTATAGAAGTGGAATATCTTCCTGTGAGGAGTTTGATGAGCAGCGGTTTATCTTTCAGTCTCTGCTTTTCACACGCAGTCATTTACCAGCGCCTTGCATAAATTTCTCACTCATAAGCCGCTTTCACACCGGACGCGAAACAAATTTTTCGCACGACAGATTACATTCAAAGTCAATGCAAAGACACCTCTTCGCATTGACTTTAAATGTAATTATCTGTCGTGCGAAAAATTAGTTTCGCGTCCAGTGTGAAAGCAGCTTTAGGCAGAATGAAAAAAATAAAATAAAACATTGCACAGCTTCACCAAAGCAGGGGCTCCTTGTATTCTGAATCTGTGGTGAGTAGAAGCCTGAGGCACTATCAGGATTGAAATCATGCAATTTATATAACTGGGCTCCTATAAGGCGAACCGGTAAAAGCAAGTGGGTGTTGTGACATAGTTTATGACTCAGCTTGCTAAAGGCATGTCATGATAGTCAGGCAAGTAATTTGGTTAGATGCATACTTCATTATACATTTTATAAACTTTTATTTAACCAGGGAAAGTTCCATTGAGAACATGTTTCTCTTTTTCATGGATGCCCTGGCAGAAATGCCAGATAAAACAGGTGGATGTAAGGTGGAGAGAAACCGGGTTAAAGCTCCTGGGGCTTTTTTAGGGTCTTAATCCCTCCAGCTGAAGCTTCAGAATCTAAAGCTCCATCAGGGGCTTGAATCAGCAACTCTTCTGTTACCAGTGAAACGACCTACCAGCAGGTTACCCTTGTCCAGAGAATCCAACAAGGTTAGCTTGTTCAAAATGGACAAAACAAGCAGGACTAGCACAGTGTTTTTCTAAAATTCAAAATGGCTGCATGATGGAAATAGAATTTTAAGATGGCTGAAGATGCATCGTGGTCGACGCTATGATCTTCAAGGCAGATGTGTTCTCCAGGCCCAGGTACATCCTCCCATCATGGTCTTCACTGTTTGAACAGACTGAAATTTGTGGATCAAGTTTCAAAATGTATGCTGCCACATACTGTACATTTTGCACTGGAAGAGCTAAAACATGCAATGACAAAACAAGACACATCACATATATGGTTCAAGTGCGAAACGGTGGGCAATGAGAAACGGCCAATGGATGAAGTGCACTCTGTCGGCCGACCAATGGCGTAACTTCATCCATCAGTCAGTCAGTCGCTCGCTCGCTCGCTCACTCACTCGCTCACTCTTGCATTCACTTACTTACACATTCACTCAGCAGCGGACATCAGAGGATAATATAATATAGAAATAGTGATATTAAAAAATTCAGTGGCCAGAGGTTGCTGGAGCATCTGACCTTATTATGCAGAATCTTCATAGAGTTTCCGCAGCTTTGATACTTGGACCCTTAAAAAGACTTCAAATTTAAAAAAACGCTGAATAACTCAGACAAGAGGGGTCAATTATCTTCCCACATATACTGACATTCACAGTTCACTCTGCTCTTGAAAAGTAATACTGCCAGGGTGATCCAGGCCAGCTTACCATTTTCCCTAATTTTCAAAAATTACTGCAATTTATAAAGCAGAGTCTGTGTGACACAGACTGAATAAAAAAGCATATTGTTGGATGTGTCTAGACATAACAACCTGTGAGCGCTTATGAAAAGGTGGTTCAAATTGCAGTTTGTGAATATGGCAAAAGATGGGGATTGTGAGGAATTCATTCATCGGGGTATTGATATTTGATTTCTCTTTCCCATCTCGTACTGCTCGATAAGTGTTGTAGCTCAAAGACCTTTGTCCGTTAGCGTACCTCACAGAAGAAGGGGTGAAGCCCATCTATCCTGGTGCTTTATGGGCCGAGGCCACATTAATTAAAACCCACTGAAGAAGACATTTCCTCTCCCACCTATGTGATCATCGCATGCTCATCGTTTGTGGACTGGAGTCCTATCACAAATGCAAACTCCCATGAAATTAAATCACAATTAAATGATTCATGTAGAAAGAGAGAGAGAGAGAGAGAGATCGCTCGCGGCATACAGGTGATTGAGGAAGCGGAATCATGTGACCCGATTAGCGCGAGTTAATCAGTTGCTGCGCAGTCTGTTGGCGGGAGACAGCTTAATTGCGGAGATTGATCAGTCCCTGTAATTTTCGCTTTTGATGGATAATTTCACATTGTTTCACCAACAACGCGCCTCTCTGTTTTCACACAGCTGGTGTAAAAATGTGCGAATGACGTTCCGACGGCCGGGACTCCAGTACAACTTCTGCTCGAGTTCGAAGCCAGGCTTTTCAAATGAACCCACTGCGCAAGTTCAAAATGAAACATAGCGCACGATGGCTACGATGATGCTCAAGGCCGTTCCCGGCCTTCTCCATCAATGTATCTTGAGCGCGGACCTGTGCGTCTCTTTGCAGAATGAACGATTCGGCCGCCAATTAATTTCTTTCCGCAGATATTTCTTCGAAGAAGCCCAACTCAAGCACTGGGGGTGACTGACAAACCACCGAACCCAGCACGGGACGACACCTGACAGGTGTGATTCTGGTGCTGAAATCCCTTCCTCTGTGGGTGATGCTTAAGCAGGCGGTGGATTCTCCAACACAATACCAACCGTTAATATAGTTCTGTGCTTCCATTTAATCCTTTATTTACCCGCGGGAGGACCTATTTACCCGCAGGAGGACCATGAAGAACATTCCACCTCTTTCTCTAGGATTCCCAAGAAGAAATGTCTGAAAGAACAGTTACAAGTCAGGTGTGCGGGAGAGAGAGAGAGAAAGAGAGAGAGAGGGAGGGAGAGAGAGCTATGCGGTTAAGCCCCTGAGGCACCTTCTGTGTTTGGGGGTCTTGTTGAGGTTCACGCACCCCCGAAGGCATAACCGCTGTGCAGTTATATAGAGCTACAACCTTCCCTCTGAGAAATAATTTACAAACGTGTCGATATATATTAGGATCATACGGCTCAGGAAAACATTTCTTGTTTTGGGCAACCAAAATTCTCTGGGTCCTGTGTGTTCCTGCGGGCTACAATCTGCTCAGGGATTATGGGTTTTAGTACGGTGTTTGGCTTCACGTGACTGCTGTCATGCTCTGCTATGTCAGTCAGTCGTTGGCATCACCAATCCTGCAAGAATTATATCCATAAAATGTCAGTACTCAAGAAGTCAACAAGGATCTTAACCTTCATAGATAGCTGCCTAAATTTCTTGAGTTAAAAAAATTCTCAAATAAACAGGTTGACTAATTATTTTGTTTTTCCTGCAAGGCCAGGACAATCTATCTAATTTGGGGGCATATTAGATAAAATTATCAGTGCAGCATATTCGTGAGAACCTCCACTGTAGCGCTGGGTGTCAACTTTCAAAACTGCCCTTGTAGAGAAAATATAATGAACTAGCCTGGCAGTTTTGCAGAAAGATGGCTATTTTTGATGTTAAATTTGGATGATTTTTTTCTTCCTCAGAAAAGTTTCTCTCCCATCTCTTACTGCTTATTATGTATTGGAGTTGTAAAAGTGCAGACCGGTTCGGTAAGAGCTCAGTAACTTTTTTCTGAGGTTCATCTGCCTTTCGTCAATTCATTTTTACATTTTTTTTTTGTGAGAGCAAGAGGCTTATTGAGAATTAACTGATTTTTAAAGGAAAAGTTTAATTCAATTTGGCAACTGAAAAGAAGCCTTTAACGGTCATAACTGTTAGGCAAGAAATTTAAGGACATTCCCGTTCCCACCACTGAAATGAGAAAGAAGAGGAAGCTGAATGTTAATACCGGTGCTTGGCTTTGTGAGCGATCGAATCGGCTTCACCAATCGCACTGCTTTAATTTCTCTTTAGAAAGTAAAGCAATTAGCCCTTGGCTAATGGGACAAAATGGGACTTCGCCCTTGCATTGTCGCTCTCGCGCTCATTAAAGAGGTTATATTTATTGTATTCAACACACATTCACTCTTTAGAGAGCTTTTGTATTTATTGAAAGACTGAAGAAACCCTCGGCATGGAAATCAGGTGTGAACAGTAATGACGCCAAAGCAACGTCACTCTTTAATTTATTTCTGCTTGACTTCCATCAGTAAGGTACAGTTCGAATTTTCCATTGAAGGGAACGCGGGTGACAGCGTGAATGAATGACAATTTAAGGTAAGCGGATTTTGTCGTCGTCGGCTCTACCAGACGAAAATTGTATCTGAGAGGGAGGTGATGAGACTCTTTGAGACTGATTTACCGACGGAAGCAGGAGTAATGGGGTGGAATTTATGCCAAGGTTAATATTAAATATCCCCGCAGATTAAATTTGGGGAGGGAGGTGGACGTGACCTTATAACGTGGTTAGCGCGTTCCGCCGCCCGCATGCTAATGAAGCGCTTCGATGAAGCGGCTCTGTCTTCTGACGCCTCCTTCTAAAGTGACGGGGAAGATCACACGTATAAAAAAAATGCGTCTTTCTCAGACAAAAACCAATTATATATGATCTCTTCCATCCCCCGTGATTTACGCAAAGCAATAAGCGCAGCCGTTCGAACCCTAAGATCACGCGCTTGTTGCTGCAATCAACGGGATTATCAGATACACACTGGGAGAGAGAGAGAGAGAGAGAGAGAGAGAGAGAGAGAGAAATAAGTCAATTAGAAAAAGGCCATCCCCTGAGATGATGACGGACTAATGTCTTCTCCCTCTTTAGCTGCTTTTGCAACGTTTCTCCAATCCATTTTCACAATTATACAAGCCGCTTTTGTAGGGTCTGCAGAATTTGAAGACGTTGAAAGTATTTTTCAGTGAAGTAAAAATAAATCAGCATGAATGGCGCTAACAGTACCGAGCTCTCTGAGAAATGCTGACGTCTTTACATAACGGCCTGTTCGATGAAGAGAGGAAAATATACCTGAACGCAAATACCACTCAGCAATGGCTCGGCTCCCGTGAAATGTTTTGTGCAAAATTTACATTTTATGAACCCAAGATGAGTTCATTATTCAGACACAAATGATATGAATTCATACCGTAGCATATCCCATTATGCGCAAATTTATGCTCCATTATTTAAATGTGATCGTCAGATGCACATGCAATGATAGACAGACAATGGGAAAGGGTGCACAGGAGATATTTAAATCAAATTCTTATTTTACTTCCTTCCTTGCGCCTGCCCAGCGATCAATCAGAGTGCATTGTTGTAAGTAAGATCCTGTCCCCTTGAATCAATCAGCATTTCCTAGAGGATCCTGAGAATACTCCAGTGACAGCAAGAAGTGACAAAACATTTTTCCTCAGATCTCAATGTACAGATGATAGACCTGTCAATCTATCTCTTTGCACCAGGCCACACATCTGGCAGGACTGTTCCACCCTCTAACTGATGTCTCCTCGTATGGAAATTTAAAGGTCAAAGGATGCTCCATTTCGCCAGTTCACATTTCGTCGACCCCCCAACGTTATTTTCGGGTTTTTTTTTTTTTTTGTCTTTGCTAAGTGTTAGAAGGAGAGAGGAAGTCGGGAAATTTTGGGATTGGAATATGCTCAAATTTTCATTGGACAGTAAACACAAGGAACAGTCCACAATAATTCCTTGCCATAGGCTGCTAGCAGTAGATATCTATCTGTTTGGTGTCATAAGCCATTGATTAGCTCCTGTGAAGTCTGTGTTACATCTAGTTTTCACTCGGGTTAAGTTCTTCTGTTTTTTGACTTGCGTGATTATGTGTAGTTCTTTTTCCTCCTTGCTTTTGTTCTCAAGTGGTCTCTCATTAGTCCAAACCGACAAACCAGGCTCTTCTAATGAGAGAAAAAAGATGGTTTTGTGAAAATAAAATGGAAACAAAAAAGCAGAAAATATATAACAGCAAACGCTCTTATCTAAGGATAGAGTTCAGCTTGTTAAATTTCTCTTTATGAGCCAAAACAAAAAAAAAAAAAAAAAAAACAACCTGACATTGGTTACAGTCAATGAGAATCCGCGCTAGCCAATCAGAGAGAACCGCACATGATCGAGTTCGGTGGAACAGAGATTCTGTCAGGTTTGAGAGGCCTTGACCCAAGTTCATTCCAGATGTGACATCGCAGAGTCTACCGCTGTATAACAAGCCTGCAGTCTTTCAACTTTGGATCTTTCTTGGGAAGCTATCAGGCAATTTTAAATGCCTATGATTAAGGACTAAAAAAAAAAAAAATATAGGTCCTTTAACAATAATGACTAGAACTGGGTGTTTGGACTTTAAAATGATAATTACAACACCCTTAATGCGGAGCTCTCCTTATTCACAGCTTTTCCAAAGTAGTTGGGCTTAAAGTGAAATAACTTTTGACATTTTTGGCCATTAAAAAACTTTGCTTTTTAGAGTTAAACTGACTGAATTTTGTTAAATTGCATCGCATTTTGTGCTAGCAAAGGTATTGTTCAGCTGAACAAAGAGAAAATGTCAGGACCACTGATGCCATTTTGTTTTTCAATGTGTTCAATGATTGCTATCAATTTACAAGCTGCTGTTCCTAGAGTTTAGCTGGGAACATTTGTCTGACGGTAAGATGAGGTAACTTCAGCACAAATTTACATTTGATTCTGTCGGGAAATCCATCCATACATCCATACATATATACATGCATCCATCATCTAAACCGTTTCCTCCTCGCTGAGGTCACAGGGGAGCTGGAGCCCATCCCAGCTGACTATGGGCGAAAAGCAGGGACCCACCCTGGACAGCTCATCAATCCATCGCAGGGCGCACACACCATTCACACACCATTCACTCACACATACCTACAGGCAATTTAGAGTCTCCAATTAGCCTGACGGTTGTGTCTTTGGACTGTGGGAGGAAACAGGATTACCCAGAGGAAACCCACGCAATCACAGAGAGAACACGCTGAAAAGCTCCAGGCCACATTTGAACCCTCGACCTTCTAGCTGCGAGACCCCGGTACAACCCACTGCGCCACGATGCCTAGCCCTGCAGGGAAACTAACTAGAAAAAAATACACAAACATATCACAGCAAGTCCACAGTAAAATGGACAAACGGACATTACAATCGAACAAACCCGGTCCTGAAACTAAACCCTGCAACAGGTAATCACCTTGGGATGCCTACACTAGTCTCAGCATGTCATTTCAGTAAACTGGGGAATGAAAGCTTGGGTATTTCAGTTAAGAATACAGTCTCTGCCTTTGTACCTTCTGGTGAGGCAAACTCCCACCACACATTTATATGATCAGACTGGCCCTGTGTTAAACTTACCGAATGCGTTTCACTGCTCACCTCCATCTGTCACACAGGAGAAACGGCAGCAGCAGCGGCAGCAGCAGCTTTATACAGAGAAGGAACAGAAAAACAATAAAATCCCTTTAAGCAGATGATTAGACTTGACCTGTTTTCAATCATTTTCCTTGACGAACAATGCGTGAACTCCGAAAACTCTCAACACTATCGGTTACAGCCAGCTCTCCACGTTAGATAGTAAGATGAGAAAACAGAACTCTTTGATTGCATGCGAAATTGGCCGCAAAATACTCAACATTGTTCAAAAATGTGAAAAATTGTAGCTAATAATTGTCAAATCTTCGCAATCAAGCACAGGTCAGGTGGTCAGCATTTCAGTATGTGTCACAAGCTCACGCTGAAAATAACCAGAAGTGTTTATCTTTTTTCGTAAAGCCTATTTAATGAATAAAAGAGCATCTTTTCTGAATTTTTGAGCCACCCTTATGTTGAATTCAGAATGGAGCAGTATGTTCATATCTGCCAATTCTAATCATTGGAAAACTCATGAATATAAGAAAATGATCAAAAACAGGTGGAGAATACGAGTGAAAAGGGAATTCTGTTTCTCCTCTTAATTCAAAAGTTGCCACTGAACTACAGTCGCCCCCAGTTCAGGCACGTCTCGCGTCCTTGGTGTCATAATGCGACGTTTGGGCAGATGTCCTGGACGGTGGCAAAGAAACAGAAAATGAGTCTTTAACGGTTTAGACTTCTGTACAAACTGACAGTGTCAACATTTGATGACAGTCGTGAACATAAGAAAATGTATGTCTATGGTGAGGATTAAACCCTGGACTTTTCACTTTGAAACCAGTCTTACTTATCCAGTGTGCTGCCTCACTCGGTGACAAAATCTTTGGTCCAAGTCCTATCTTACACTAACCCTAACCATTGTTACTTAGACTTTAATTCTAACTGATACGCCAACCTTAACCCCAACCCTAAACATAGCCAAGTAAGTTTGGTGCCTAAGCCTGGCCAAGGGCTTTCGGTGCTTAAACTTAACCCTGACCCTAATCCTAACCCCAAGCCTAACCATAGCCAAGTAAGTTTGGTGCCTAAGCCTGGCCAAGTTGCTTCAGTGCTGAAACACTGAGCAATACCATCAAATAAGGACATCAAAGGGCTCCATTTTTGTTCCATGTTGCCCAGCAAATCTTTCTGGTGATGGACTTCCTGTTGCAGTCTGAGCTCTTACTGAGGCTATTAGTGAAGCGGAGATAGTAAATGTGGACGACTAGAACTGCGAAAGTTGAAACTGATCAAAATTTTGCACCGCCTGCGGAAAAAAAAAAAATGGCTGACAGCCGGACAATTTTACAGTGAAATCCCATCTCCTTATCTTTGAAACTAGACCGTTACGACAAGTATCTGTCTTGTTACCCATTTCTTCCCACCCGCTGGGATGGTGAGTGCCGACTTCCTGAAAGCTCGTGCAGTATAACACTCTACTTGCCGTCAAACCTGCTTTGAGGGGTCGGTACGTTTGTACGACTGCTGAAATTAGCTTGTCAAATAACTGTGAGGCAGCGCTCAGGCAAGTGAAGAAATCTGGGCCTATACCAACCGGTTATGTGGGAATCTGTACTGGATCTGGGGTTCTAATCAGACTAGAGATGAAATGTGCATATTTTCCACACAGAGGTTCAGAACCGATCCCCAAACACTCCTACGACAGACCCCGCCCCCATCCCATCATTCACCAGCGAGAAATTAGCATAGAGCCAATCAAGTTTAAAATCCACATTAGGTTTGGCGTGAAAACCAGCAGGAAGATAGACCTCTGGGGACAGGACTGCTGACCGCTACTCTCAAAACAGCAAGCAGAGACAAAGATCACGACTATCAGAAACCCAGGTGAGAGGAAAATCAGCCACTGGATTTTAGTTGTTTTACTTCACTGTTTTCTGTTCCTTTTGTTATCCCTTGAGGGTGAATTGAGGCGATTTTATTTAATTTGAACAGACTTCCTCTTGTACAATGAAACGCCGGAGTAAACGATCAGAGCAGAATTGCCGCTGCGGCCATCAATTCTTTTCCTTCCAGCAGGTTCTCCCAGCGTGAAAAGTTTTCGCTCATAATAATGTAATACACTGTGATAAAGAATTCAATAAAAAATAGTATTCCTTCCCTCTTATGCGTGTTATTGATTGTGTCTCTAAATTGTTTTTTGCTTGTACACACAGAGGTGTAGATTTCGCTTGTGGCCTTTTGTTGACCCCCTTCATCCTTGGTTACTTCATGCTTGAGTAAGTAAGAGGAGCCATTTTGGCTCTGTGCCCTGCCTTTTGAGCCATTTTCCAGTCAAATTTTTGGCATTAGAGGGCTGCACAAGCTACTAAAAAAAGGAAAAAAAAAATAAAAACCTGATAATCCAGTGACTAATGTTTTTAATATCAACACGTTTCAATATGAGGAGGCCAGCGAAAACTAATTATAATTGAAAAATGTCATTAACCGCCTCGCTTTAAATCAGCGTTAATGTTGTTGATGAAAAGGATGTAATTAAAATTCTAAATCAGATTTTTTCAGGTTACTGGTGTACAATGCATTGACAGCATTGTTCTTGATGCCTAATGAAGCGTATATCTGATCCCATTAGCTGCGCTAATGAGCTAATGGATTTGTGGAGGAAATCTTTAATATACCCTTTATATGCGCACCTAGGAAAACAGGAAGTGGGAGGCACAGACAGACTCATCACTACAGACAGCTGCTCAGAGGTATGCGTGATTTTTCAGACTGACAATGACAGTGTTATCAGTCCTACGGAGTCGATATATGGTGTTTCTACACCCAAAAACTCTCCAATTTTTTCACAAAGCACCAGAAACCAGCAGTGCATTCAGTCAGTAGCCTGAAATGGAAATGGAGAACACAGCCTCTGTAAAGCGTAGGCTGAGATAAAAAAAAAATAGAAACAAAGGTATTTAATATGTAAAAGAAGAAAAAAAATGTAAATGTGAATGTACTTTTCTTTACTGTGCAGTAGTTTCAGGAGGAATTACAGTTATACCATGCACTCTCATGTCTTTTACTCAAGAGTGGATGTTCTGTCCTCATTCTTCCATAAATCATGAATCAGACAAAGTTCTCCGACAAACTGGAGTTTACAAACATGTGATCATTCATTTTATGTACTGATATGAAACACACACACATGCACACGCACACACAGGTACACACACATGCATACCCACACACGCACACATACATACACACATGTACGCACACAGTCATAAACACACACACACACACACACACACAAAAATACACTCACACAAAAGCATACATTCATTCAAACATGCATATCCACATACACATATAGTTACACAGATATAAACGTGCATACTCACACACAGATACACACAACTAAATACTCACATAAGCATACTCACATCTGCATACGCACACACGCGCGCACACACTCACACACAAACACGCACAAGGTTTTATGCTGTCTGAGTACACTGGCAAACAGTAATACTTTAGCTGGCTGTAGACTGAATTTAACAAACAATAAATTCACCATTAAATCCATTTCTTCTTCCTGTTCTTTCATAGTGAGAGCAATTTGGCAAGTGTAGTCAGGCACAACGCCAAAATATAAAAACAGTGTTTGCTTCGGGGAAGTACCTCTAGTATTTAAGCAAAAGCTATAACAGTTGATCAAATGCAGACAGAAAGTTCTCAATAATATGCGCAAATAGTGCTGTACTTCAGCTTGCAGTGAATTTTTAATGTTTATTTTCCTTCATACCAGTGAAAATGAGATGATGAACTGGGGGTTGCCAGCGTCGACAAAACACATTCGCCCTCGCCAGAGGACCTGGCCGGCGTCGCGGTTAACTGACTCCTGTTATCCGCGCGTTCCCCGGTAAGTGGGCGAGAAAAATGGAGGTAGTCAGCCAAGGCTGTGATTGGCCAGCAGAATCGCAGCCTCAAGTGATTAAAGACCCTGGACCTTGACAGCCTAATGAATCTGAAGAGGTTAACGTCTCAACCTAGCGAAAAAAAGAAGAGCCGTCTCTCTCCCGAGGGAACATAATTTAACAAGGCCGAGGGGGATTTTTTCTTCTTCTCCTTCTGCTTTGTCGGCCGATACGGTCACCAGCCAGCGATCGCCAGATCAGAGATTGGAATCCAGCCAGTAAAACTACAAGTCTGACTGAGCCCATCATTATTACTGCAGTGCCGCTAAAACTTGACTCTTTTTTTTTCCCCCGACAGGCTTGCGACTCCGGTTTGCAGCAGCGGGAGCACCAGATTAAAAGGTACAAGTTCGGGTCAAAGCGTCCTCAGTACTCTGAGATGAAGAGGACAGGTCTTCCTGCCGCAAGGCTGATATTCAGTCTACCCACAGTGCACTGCAAATCAGGGTACTCCAGAGTCAGTCCTAGGGGCTAACTGCCATTACTGGTGTTCCTTCAACGATCGCAATTCCAGAATTTTGTAAGGTGTAATTTTTCTCCTCAGTTCAGTGCTTTTCGCATTTAGTTGAATTATTTACCCCCTTAAGCCATATTATGTACAAAATACAGTGTGTTTGCTGCTCCGTTCGGCTGCACAGACGTCTGTACGAGACTTGACTCGGGCATCTAGGGCGGAGTCCAACCAGCAGTGTTCGAGACTGACATTTCCATATTGCGTGCTGCTTCTGTAGTCACATGACCTTCACCATGGCAAGTCAAGCAGCATTAGCCTCCTCTGTTGTAATTCGCTCGGTGCAATCAGCCAAACAGATCACTCCTGTAATGGAGCAAGAATCTTTCACAAAAAAAATAAGAGTATATGACTTCGAACATCTTCATGACTGTCAAACATCTTCGGAAGAACAAGAAGTTATTTTGCCACCTTAGGATTTCCGGATTCAAGGGCCTGACCAATGAGGGTGAACCGATATAGTCAGCCAGCCCACCACAATTGCCTTTGTGGAGTTTTGCTTGACGATATACCCATCTTGATCTCAAGAGAGTTCAGAGGTGTTGTGATCATCACATGACCATCATGTGGCCAGACGTATGAATCAGTTGGACAATTCCGCTCTCAGCCATTTCCCATCATGCAGTGAAATTTACCCATGACGCAACAAAAATAATTAAGCTGTCTGAAGTGGACCGCTGGAGTCAATGGCCTGCCCACTGCCTTAGCAGGAAGTTTCTTTCGATCTGTATGTCCTCGCCCTCACTTCCGTGGCTGATTTACTCACAACAATTAGTTAGCACTTCACAATTAAGTACACAAAATGGTTTACAAGCAATTTGTTCCTGATTTGTTCTTCAATTAACTGATCATTAGCTAATCTATAAAATTTGATTAGGAGTTACTCAAGAACTGCTCATTAAGGAATGGTTTATTACCAGTTAGTCCCTCTTTTTTTTTCCTAATTTGTTGCCTGGAAACTTTTCAAATTTTGTGTACTGTACTGTAAACTGTGACCGATAATTATGATAAAACTGCTTGCACTCTGAAACTTCAAATTACATTAGACCCACTAAAATGTAAATAATCTGCGGTGTACAGTGTCACAGTTCTGCAGTACACCAAAAATAGTGAGCAGTCACTCAATCCTGCAAGGTAATTGCATCAGAAACACTTATTTGTGCTCTGTAAACACAACCCCATCAAACGTAACCCTGATACGTTAATTATAATCATGTTAAATCAATCAAAAATGCCACCGAGGCAACGAGCATCAATCACGGGCACCGCCACACTTTCTCTCCTACTGCTTTCAGAGGTTTGATCAATCATCATTAGGAGATTGGCAGGAACTAATAACAGGTGCCCAGTTAAAGTAGCATTCCCTAAGCAGAAGCGTTAACACTTCCTTAGCGTAGCATAGTCTTGCACCAGCTCGCGCATTGCGACTCCATAATTCCGTGTTAAAAGGGCCCTGCTACGCCAAGCCTGGTTCTCCCGGTTGAATTTTCATGAGGGAGGCGAGGTATAATGAAATTAAATGAGGATGGATGCACTCGAGGTGTGAGGTGCTGGCCCCGTTCACGGGCAGGCGGGTAACGACTCTCAGCGGCGTCTCCCTATGGTTTGCCACTCCAGCAGCGAGCCGTTTTTATATGCGCAAGATATTTCATGCCCAAACAGGAAATTACCGTATTTAGAGCGGGCCTTTGGAGAGCAGGTCTTTAGTGCCGTGCAACAGAGAGTGAACAAATACAGTATCTCTGCTATGTTTTTATGTTACGCAGATGTAAACTTTATATGCACTGTGTGTATTAACTATTCAAACACTGTCCACATACAGTACGCACTGTGTATTGCCCTGAACATTAAAACAAGAGCCAAGGCTATTTATCTTATGAGATCACGTTCAAAATAACCAAAAAAGAACCCAGGCCCATTTCTCCTGAAAGGAAAATTATGGGTAATATGAAACAGACCAAATGGACCACGTGGCACACATTTATGAAAAAGGTTTTTGACAGGCTTGGTTCTTACATGGGCAAGTTCTCACATTCGGCTTTAAATTACCTTTTTTAAGGTGCTTTTCACACCAACATGTGAGAGAAATGGAACTGCAAAATAACAGATCACACTGCAAAAACGAATGTCCCATTACAGTTCACGTTCTTTGTTCTTGAGTCAAGGACAAAGGCACGTACAATGACATTAGTGAAACTTTTTTTAGGTGTGAAAGTTTCTATAAAATCACAATGCCAAACATCCATTATCCAGCCCATATCCCTCAGCACGATTGTGCAGATATGGAGTGGGATGGGGGGGTTCCAGGACAGGGGGGGTACCAATCCACGGAAGTGGTCGCATGCACCTTTCACTCATATACTTGACCAACTGGAAGTTTAGAGCCTGAAGTCAGGCGAGTAAAAACTGACCAACACGGTGCAGATTTAACTCCGCTTTGAGAGTAGAAACAGTTGTACCTGTCAGAGAGGGGGATGCACAACACATTTGCAATTTCAGTTCAGAGTTAATCTTCATTACGGTTTCCGTTGTTTTGATGCAGTAAGCGAGCTAAAGAATAAACAAAACCTTTGCATTGAAAAAGCTGCAGTTTTTAGAGTGTGTGTGTGAGTGCGTGTGTGTGTGTGTGTGTGTGTGTGCGTGTGTGTGTGTGTGTGCGTGACTGAGAGTGTGAGAGAGTGGGGGAGAAGGAGAGCGAGAAACAGACTTCACGTACATTGCATTACATAAGCGTCTGTTTGTACTGAAGCTGCAGTGAGTGGTAGATAATTATTTATTTTATGTTTTCATATGTAATAGTTGTACCTGTCAGAGAGGAGAGGGCACAAGACATTCTCAGCTTTGGTTCAGAATTAGTCCTCATTACAGTCTCTGTTTTTGACACAGCAGAAACAACGCCTTTGAGTTGAAAAAGCTGCCATTGCAAGTGTGTATATATGTGTGTGTCTGTGCGTGTGTGTGTGTGTGTGTGTGAGAGAGAGACCGAGAGTGTGAGGGAGAGGGGGAATAGGAGAGCAAGAGAGAGACTTCATGTTCATTGCATTACGTAAGTATCTGTATTGTGCAGAAGCCGCAATATAAAATAATGATTTCCTTTGTATGTTCATATGCAAGACTAGAATCATAAATAGCCTCACCTTCTATTGTTTTGAGATAAAATTCAGTAAATGATGTTAATATGCCACTAAGTATATATTTGCTTCTATCTATTTGAGTTTATCTCTGAAAATAGGATGATGCATCGTGTTGTCGTTGTTGGGGTACTTTGCATCATTCTCAGGGTTAGCCATCCTGTTGTAGCCTCTGGTTCTGGAATACTGTAGGGAAAACCAAACAGTCTGAAAAGATGCTGAACAAACAGAAAGACATTAAGGTAAAGGCCATGGTTTGGCACATTAATAATATAAACTGCCACAGATATTACCTGGGGAGGGACAAAATGCTCAGGCATGCTAATTCATCCCAAATCCTCTGTTACTCGAGAATGTCCAGGGGGAACTGAGATGGAGTGCAGAATAAGCTATGTCCCTCTGCTACAAATGGCGGCTGGGGGCTCAATCCAATCGCTTATTTTTATCACTACTTATCTGCCTTCTCTTCACCTGATCTGGAATTCGACCGAGGTCTTCCGTCATCTACGGGCCTCCAGTTTATATAAAGTCAGGAAAAAGGTCATTCCAGAAGATATCTTGATGGTGAGACCATCATTAGCAGTGGTATTCTTCAGAGTGCGTGACTGATAAATGATTAACCTGTGAATCGATCTCCCACACCTGCAACTGTCTGTAAACCAGTTCCTCAAATCACTGTCCTCAAGGTCTGACAGCTGCCAGTTTCCCACCCTCCCTTTACCTGGGAGTCAGGTGTCATGACAGCCTGGCCAATCTGCAGCGCTAATTGTTTACAAACTTGCCAGGGAGGATAGAAAACCCGGGACGGATTTAAATTCGAGAGCCAGATATGAGGATCCCTGGTCTCAGACCTAAGTTTGAACTGACATTAGAAGCATGAAGGCTGTCTGATTCCAGCCTCCCCTCCCCTCCCCTCCCCGTCTTCCCTTCTTTAACCTTCCTCCTGTCTTCTCAGTAGATGGAGCTGTAGCTGAAACTATAAAATTACTGGGTCAATTTTGATGAAAGGGAGTGGTTTTGTAATGTCTAAAGAAGAACGTCAGGAGAACTTTGTGTGTGTTATCCTGGTGACCTGCTCTCCTCTATGCGCAGCAGTGCCCTTAGCTGTAATGTGTTTGTACACATCCAAGGTCCCTGAGCTGGTGTTTGAATGTGTGTTGTGAGTTTTTGTGTGTGTGTGTATGTGTGTGTGTGTGTGTGCTCCAGCATGTGTATGCTTAGGCTTGTGTAGCTATGCTTGTGGGAAAACCACAGAAAAATCACAGATGCTGTTAGGACATTTGGGTGGTCGTCACAGAAGATAATGGAGGATTGAAACTAATTGGTTTAAGCTAGGATTATCGTTACAGTTAGGGTTTGGGTTATTTGGTTAGGCTTTGCGAGAGGCTGTGCAGAATAAAAGCAGGTCATACAGTGTCCTCTCAGGTATAGCTATACAAAGCTATTTGTGTGTGCACTTATGTGAGTGTGTGTGTGTGTGAGTGTATGTTTGCAGGAGTACACGCGAGTCAGTGTGCATGTTTGAGAGCGTTTGCATACACACTTGTGTTGTTATCTGAAGGATTAAGAGTGCTCACATGACGGCGTACAGTATGCATAATATCCTCTGTTGGATGCTGGTTCGTTCAGACAGTCTAATCCACACAAATATGCACAAGGCTGCTGCTACGTATATCGTACATCGCCAGCTGAAAACAAGATTGTGAGCTTTAACCGGGGAAATGATGCACGCTGTGTCAGGAGGAAGAGAGATTAGCTCTTCCCATCATCCCTCCGTCATCCTTCAATAGATGTGCAATATAAGCACCTCTCTGGTCATCTTTTGTGTCATTTTGCATTGAATCACGCCTGGACAATCCATGCAGGTCTGGAAGGGTAATTACACTGTGTTCCTTGTATGTTTTAATTACATGGCTGTAGAGCAACCAAAAAACCGAATACTCATAATCCACCACACTGCGGCTTCATACGATCCGATAATAAAAACTGGTGCACGAAAAACTCACATTTTAGCTGAGGATGGTGCACACAGTGACACTCGAAGTTCTCCATATTTATCTCTCCAGTCCCTCAAGCTGACAACTTCCGACTCAGCTGACCCGTTGGTTATGCAATGGCAGTCACTCAGAAATAGCTTTATATCAGAAATGTCTAACTGGATACTGCCAGTGACATTTTATCTCCCGAGCAAATCAGAGAGCCCGTGGCAATCAGAGCTACTTTGAGGATTTTGCTGCGTCACCGAGCTGGTTTATTCACCCCGCCCTGCCGCAATCCTTCATTACTCTTCCTTAAAGTTTAATACCGCGGTGAGCAGAAGCGTTGATGGATTTGGGAGAAAGTGGGCCGCAATGGTGTTTCTAAAACTGTCTGTACACTGGCAAAGAGCCTGACTTACAAAGGAGAGAAAAAACAATGCTTAAGAATATAGGAGAGGGAACTAAAGAGAGAAGAACACACAATACAGCTTTTCTCTTCCCCTCTCTCGCTCTCTCCATTAAATATTGAGCAGCGGCGTAGCCTAGCCCTGGTTTATTTTTAGAGGAAAGCATCTGATGCGGCCATTTCATCTTCCATGGTGAGGGAACAGTAACCCTCTGATGCCTGCTTGTAAAATAGCATTTTCCGACTTGTTTTGGACAAATGGATATTGTACCCTGATTTTTTTTTTTTTTTTTTTACCATTTTGGTAGTGCTATGCATGGCCTTAAAACATAGGACATGGACTACATAGATTTGCTCAAAACGTTTTGTATTATCAATTATTTATTTACTATTTATGCCAACTTGGATGACATGCAAAAGAAAAAAAAAATCAAAGTGACACCAGCGTTAACTCCTCGAAAAGCTGTTTGTGAATTAGAGGCCAGTCATCCATGCCAAGATCATATTTATCTTACTGCTCATGGACGTGCTAACGGCAAATTGATTGATTAACTGATTGATTGATTGATTAGTGAGTGACACTTGAGTATCATCACAACACTCCTTCCTAAGCTTTGCTTCTCCAGGAATAAAAATGAACTAAAACTGCTGCTACAGAAATGGGCCCCGGTTTCTCCTTGTAAATCTCGGTCCATTTCAGACTCTTTCCGCTAGAACTGCTGCCAGCGATGACAATAATGATAATAACATCGGCTACTTGTAAACTGAATGCTAAACTCAAAGATGCAAAATGCACAAAAAAAAAAAACATAAAATTGTTAGAGCAACCATCGCGTTATTGTTCCAAATGGAACGATTTTCTGGAGGACCGCTGCCAAAGGGCGAGCGTGCCACCATTTAGAAACGGATTATCATCAAGTCAAGCCTCACAGGTGCAGAAATGCATTCTGGGAAGGTGACTCTTTTCTGGTGAGGAGGGAGCAGGCAGGTGCAGGCATTCATCATTCATGTGCAATATTTCGACTTCCCCACAAGATAGAGCTTTTAGATAAATATGCTTCTATCTGTTATTTAAATTCTTCTTCAGTGACAAATAGCTGTTGTCTAACGGCTCATAAAATCCATAGCAGCCTTTATATCTGATGATATTCATATTTCATATTTATTGTTCCATTAAATTAGTCAAGTTTAACACCTTTATAATGCGCTGATTTAAAAAAAAAAATGATAATAATTGTATTACACTATGTTTGGTCATTGGATTTGGGAATGATGAGATAATGAGGCTACAGAGGGAGATTGTTTGACAAGCATGGGAGTAATCTATATATTTAGCAAAAGCAATCCTTAGCTTTCACTCATTTCTTTTTGTCCGCATCACAACACAGAAATTTATCCATTTTAAGACTGAACTTAACTTATTCAAAATGATTCAGGAATTATAAAACATAATGGAAAACACAGTGTAAAGCATATCTAAACAGAACTGCTTGCAATAATAAAAAAAGACATCTTGAATGCACAACAGCACACAAATTTACAAGAATCCATGTGGGTTCGTAAGCATTTTAACTGCAGAATCTTTACTATCGATGTTAACTTTCTGTGTCATCTTGAATGTGGACTGGGGCATTCATTCAGGGGCTTTACAACTTTGTGATGCAAAGAACAGAAATGTCGTCCAAAAAAAGCCTCTTGAATGAGACAAATATTCGATTGTTAATCATCCAGAAATGAATAGAAATAAACATCCGTTCAATACAATCATGAAAGAGGGGAGGGACACTGAGAAGCTTTATTCAGGAGCTCACAATATGCTATATAGCTTTTCCTCTAAATCACTCCACGTCCAGGCAATTTACACAGAGCCATTGTTCATGTCTGAAAGAGAGGAAAAATGGCCGCCCTTATCTCTGATTATGACATGCGAATATCTGCCCCATGGTTCTGTAATTAATGGGCAAACAATGCAGCCCTTCATGTTGTGTCGCTCGGATGAGAAGGCTGGCTGTTCCTCGGTGGAAAAAAGACAAAACCGCAGAGACCAGGAAGCTGTAAGTGGAGACGTCCGCCGCCGGCACATACAGGATCTGAAGGTCATGGCGTGGTGCCACGGCGCCATCGTTTCAGCTCATTGCTTTGACGGCAATGTCTCTACCACATTGATGCCTCCAGAGAGAATGGAGTTCATTCTTTTAAAATCCCCCCCCCTTTTTTTAATTGAACAGTACAGCATGTAACTCAGAAGAAAAGGACTTGTTGGCGCTATATCTGTTTTTCATAAAATTAGCTTAGTCTGACAGGAGGTTGACTCAGAACGCAAGCACAGACAGAAAGTCACTTTTAACTGGGTTTATTAAATAGAAGCTCGGAGTCAAAAAATTCAGTTCAGTATCAATCGGGAAATGCGCAGCACAAAAGGGAGAATCCAAATCGCGGTCAGAGTACAGTCCAGGGGTTGAGTGCCAGGTAGCAAGAATGTCAAATCCACAAGAGAACAGAATCATAACGTTGAAAATCCAGCCAAAACCAAAAATAACAGTACACAAGGGGTTTAGTAATCTCAGAAAACAGTGGACAAAAACAAGTCAGAGCCAGAGAAAGGCACAAGGAATTACAAGGCTTTTGAGAGACATCGAAAGGCAACAAACTCGCAAAGTAAATGGGGAAAAGCAGGGCTATATAAAGGGCGAAAATAACAAGTGAACTGAAATCCGGTGCGCTGGAAATGAGAAGTGTGACTGGGGTCGTGGTTACAAACAAGGGAATGAATGGGGAAGAATTATCTCACACAGCAAAAAGTACATGCGAGGAAGAGCAAATGAAAACAAAGACACATGTGAACTGAAATGAGGAAAGAAAATGATTGCAAGAAACGAAGGACAATCCAATAACAATACTGAATAAGAAAACATACAGAAAAATAAACAACTCACAGAAAAATAGCATTAACGGATCTCAAACACGGACATGCTCGTTGAAAACACAAGTGTAACCAATCAATAAATGTCCTACATGCCCATACTTTGGTCAGGTTTCACAAAAAAAAAATAATGCATTGCTATCGAATTAGTTCAAATGGTGTACTGGCAATCTGGTGGATTCTAGTAAAAAAAAAAAAAAAATCTAGCTTTCTACAATTGACATTTTTGTCAAAACCACAAATCTTGAAATTTTGAACCCTCTGGCTTTACTGCTTATGAACTTGTCCTGGACAGTAATCAACAGAGTCCAAACCAGGGAGAAGAAATTAAATAAAAAAGTAATCAAGGCCAGAGGGGATTTGCAAGAGAAAAAAAGTCATAACCATGAATTGGCCCACGGATAGCTTGTGCTGGCCTTCGTCGCTGTGTGGATTGATTCTTGAAAACTCTGCCTCCAACCGTACACATCCGGCTGGCACGGCCAAGAGAAAGAGAAGTTTGGCACGGCAAGGTTGAAATATGAAGAAAATAAAACCTACTGGAGCATAACTGCAGAAAATTTAGCTCAAGTAGTCTCCGTGGACTGACCCAAGGATGAGCGCGGTCACATATGGGAAGGAGAGATAAGCTATTTAAAGATGCGTAAAAATGTGTAATCCTCTTAATATGCACCTTTTCACCTGCACTTGGCTCGGTGAGCGCGCGATAAAGGTCAAATAATTCCAAATGAGCGTGTGCAGGAAGAAAAGGCCTGCTTACAGGTTAGCCATGGCTTAAGCAACACTTAGCCTCCAGCGTCACTATCAAAAGGCCAAACAAAAAAATTAAGAACACCTGTCTAATACTGGTTAGAATCCACTTTTGCCTCTATAAAAGCATGACTTTTTCATGGCAAAGGCAACACTTAAAATTTTAAAGTAATAACAAAAGGCCTAATGAGCTTAAACCATGCTATTTCTGGTTCATTACCGTAACAAGTTGTCATGTTGCAGGCATGTTGCAGTGTGTTGTTTAACCCTTAAACGTCCGGCTCTACCATTTGGTAAAGCACATTTTGAGTTTCTTAATTATTATATATATATTTTTTATCAGTATGAAAAACAAAAACAAGTGTGAACACTATGACAAAAAGTTCACTGAATTGTATTGTATGTGTAATCAGCATAGAAAGAATAAATCTACTTTAGAAAACAGGCTAAAATGAACACAATGGCTCAAATTCAACCTTTTCTTCTCCATTTTCCTGCTAGTATGAAGAAAAAAATATGGCGTAAAACTTTGATCAAGAGTTCATGAAAATTCATGATTGAATTCATACCAACTTTCAATTGTTGTTAGAAACTTCAGGGTTTAGTTGGGAACGTGGTCCTCGCGCACTGAACTCAATTACACGGCTCAAATTAAGTTCAGTAATGTGTAAAGGAGGCAGATGAATGTGCAGCTGCTTTGATTGGCGTTTGGCACACAGCATAATTGCGGAGCCTTGAGTTATTGTCGAAGCTCAGATGTGCCGTAAATTTCTGAGCCATTAATATCCATTGGTGATTTCTGCGCTAACACTGGTGCCCTTTCCGTGACCGACCTCAAGATACTGTGTTGTAATTTCACAGGAATCCTGCATTGCCTTGCGTGATTTGCACCGCGCGTGCTGTATCTGTCTCCCGCAGGTGAGTTTTTGTTGCGGTTCCCATTCGGTCATGATTTCGTGTTTTCGAGCTCCTCTTATTTTCGCATAATTGGAGAGAGGAAGAAGCTTGAGACGCTTTATTCAGCTCATGACCTAAAGCCCCATGCAGTCCTCGCAGGCAAAAAATACAGAAAACAAACATTCCAAACTGTCCTTTCTATGAGGACCTCCCTCCAATCACATCACACTGGTTATCTCTTACCTCTTCCCCTTCCCCTATTGGTCGGCATGTGCTCTGTGGGATTTTCTGGAAAATATTGGTGGCACACAGAGGTATTGTCCCCATTAAAAAGAAAAAAAATACATTTAACCCTTTGAGCGCCATAGGCAACTATAGTTGCCCAATGAGACACAAATTAAACCGACGAAGATTTAGCAGCTACACCTGTAGTCACCTCTAGCTAAAGTTGGAGGTTTAAAAATTGTGTTTGCAGTCAGTATTTTCCATGGAAATATGTATCAATTTAGTTTAAATCTTTTGGTGTTTAACGTTTGCTGAGGCCACCCACACCGGTGCAGATATGAAGTCTTTTTGTTTTTTGTAAAGATCGTCCCGGTTTCCTGAGGCAGAAGTTTATTACACTAATAGCTGCAGATTTGTATTACGTTTGTGGTTAATTACATTTGTAGGATGTTATGGCAGTCGAGGGTGTTACAGAGACTGCACTAATTAACGGGGGACTAATATCAAAAATAGAACTTGTTCATAAAATAACTCATACGAAAATGTTTGAAACCATCTTAAGGTACAGTAAGGTTAAATAAATGCTTTGAGCGCTTTTATTTAACCTTACTTAATTAACCAATGATGTAAGATATCAAAACCAGATAATTTAGAAAACCTATCATGTGGCAACTCGTTTAAAAGAGCTACCTTGCGGGAGCTCTTTTAAACGAGTTGACACATGATAGTTTTCAACAGCTCAGAATAATTACAATTTTAATTCCTTGAATATTTATTTGGTGCTCAAAGGGTTAAAAAATAGGAAACAAATGGACACATAAATGCTCAATTGATTATGTTTTCAGTAATAAATATAAATGATGATTTTGCCGGACAGATATTGATGAAATCGACTGAACAGATATTAATCAAAACAAAAATCAACTAAACAGATATTGATTGAATCAACTGAACAGATAAAAATCAACTGCTTGTGTGTGTGTGTGTGTGTGTGTGTTAGTTACTGTTGCTTGCATTATATGGTTACTGATCATGATCATTGATTTACTGATGAATATGATGAGTAATACTGAAATAAGATCCTCAACATTTTCCCCACATTTACTGGTCTATCCAGCTATCGTTCGGTCAAACGCACTCTCATGCCGACTCTTCATATAATGACGCTACCTGGCCAAGCATCGAAATACAACGAAAAAGCATACTTTTGGCGTCCTCATTTGACATTTAAGGATAGGGTTCAGGATAAGGGTTTGGGGTTTAGGGGGCAGGGTTTGTTTTAAACTGGCATCAAGCAAGGATACCAAAAGTCTTCTTTTTCGTTGTATGTATATCGACGCTTGGTCAACCAGCGTCACGATATGAAGAGCCGGATTGAGAATGGGTTCTCTGGTCATCACTCGTCCGGTACCTTCATCTCCCTCCGCCCCGAGATGCCACCTCGTTTCGCTTCGTCCAGTCCTTCATTTCGCTGTCTGATCCTGGTCTAAATAGAGCGCCCTGCCTCCCTCAGTGAGAGTGCTTAGTCATTTCACAACAAAACTCCGTTCTGAACATTCGGTTGCTTCGTTTTTGGGTCATTATTTCCGTAAATTACTTTGAGTCGTCGGACACAACTTGGTCGAGGCTAGATGGGGTACCTCGTACATCTACACACGTGTAGATTGTCTTTGTTAGAGCTGTAGTTTACAGGCAGCTCCCACCGACTGTTTTTTGAGTTTTGAGTCTGTTAGTGTCAGTTGGGGTTTTCTTTTCAGTGACCTAATGTGTAATATTCCTTAGTTTATTGGCGGTATTTTTGGTCTTGTTATTTTCTCTTCTTCGGCAGTGTCATATTGACCTTTTCGTTTTCCTTTATATAAGTGCTTTATTAAAGATTTACTCCCCTCCCTCATGCCATATATTACTGTTTTACCTGTTGTCCTTATGTTCCTGTCAGTGTTATGTGTCTCTCCATCCTTTGTGCCCTGACTGTTCTTCTCCATGCTGTTATTACATCCACCCTCTGACTCTCAGGACGTAACACCTGGAAGACCCCATGACTGTATAACATTACCAGCCTGTGAACAAAAGGACATCTATCAAAGCATGTACACTTATGCCGTTTGACAGCAGAGAATAACCTTATGTCTGGAGGCCGTCTTCACTAACACTTAACAATAAGGGCACATTTATTCACATGACTTATCACAGTAATAAGCATTAACTAACAATCAATTAACAGTAAACAAATGTGTCAATCAATCATATAATAATGATGCTCATGTTAACTGAGATTTTATCATACACATTGTTCATTCAATGGTTTGAAGTATTACTTAATGGATACTTATGGGATGTTTTTGACTTTTCAATAAGAGTGACAAAATGGTTAATTATGGTTCAATAATGCTTATTCAGCACTCTGATGCATTAGTAAACTGTTAAAATACTGATAGTTCATGCGCATCACTGCATTAACTTATGCAAAATAATGTACCCTGAATGTAAAGTGTTACTCATTAACATTGATCCATAGCTTGGACTCATCATTAATGTCACAAAACTGTTTACCAAACTATAGTCTGCCAGACTCAGTGAGCACAAAAAGTTCAAACTTGTTTTTCATGAAATGCTTCCTGAACAGAAATATAGAATTGTTGTTTTAATTTTATGATAATGCGCCATGTTCTACTGTTGATGCAAAAACCTGTGTGCGCGATGATTGTTTGGCAAATCCACTGTTATGAAACTGCCAATAAAGTCGTCAAGTGAGAGATGTGAGATGTTACTCTTACAGGAGCTTAGAAGAAGAGTCTTTGTCATTGCGCATTTTATTGGAAAGAGTGTTAGATAAACCACGCCAGGAATTCTAGCTCACTGGAATCATCGCCAAACATTAAATCCAGTCGCCGACTGTCGCACAGCTGGGGACCAAACCTGATATCAGCTTTCTGTTTCTGAAAGATGTTCTCGTTAATAGCTGATTGATCTCATTCATTGTTCTCAGCGAAGTGCTCGAATCCTCTTGAATCATCTTTTTTAATGAATTATCATTAGTGTTTTTTTTTTTTAAGATAAAAGTCCCTGCCATGCTTGAGTCGTTATCAAAGATATATTCCAAAAATAAAAATCACAAAGTGTTACGTTAAATAGCGAGTTAAGGGGAATGATGCCATCGGCGTCTCTTAATTTTCTCGATGCACGATCCCTGTTTGTGAAGCAGAGTGTGGAGTACTTTCATTTTTATCATGTCACTCTCCGACTCTCCATTTCCTTCGCGCTTCACCTTCTTCATTTAATTTCACCATCCAACAGTGTTTTCTGATTTTCTGTGCCTGCCCGGTCTGATTTCAGGTTTCCTGAACAAAAACGAAAAGCTATTCTCCAGAACTGAACAGAAAACACTCTTTTAAAAGTAGAAGCGTGACTGAAACTAAAAGAGCTATATCTATACACATTTGTCGTCATGGCTACCTCTCTCCCTCTACGGCACAGAAGTTAGCTCAACCCAAACTTCTGCAACCTGCAGAAGTGCCTGTACTTGCAGCAAGATGTGCTGGCCTACGAGCCAGTGCGATAGCAACGGTCTGATTTGAAGTGCATCGTGATATGCGGGTCATGACATTAGGCGAAATACGGCGTGATAAACGTCACAATATTGGCCCTAATGATTCTGCACTTCATTATACAGCCATAAGCGTGTCAGCACAGATGTTCCATGGTAGACAGGGTGTCCTGCAGCTGGTAATAAGCTAATTCAAGGGTAAAAGCTTGTTCCGCTTTCATTGCTCATGGACGGCTCATTGGCCAATAGCACACCTGCTGTCTGGCAGCACCAGCTGTGTATGAATACGCTTTGTTACAGCAGACAGGCAACATGGTGGTGCAGCGAATGGTGGTCTTGTCTTGTAATTAGGTGGTTGTGAGTTTGAGACCCGACCCAATCTGGTGTGTGCATGTTTACCCCATGTTAAGGGGTGAGATACCCAACCCCCCCAAAAAAAATGCTCTGGCTGTAGGACTGCTAGGGCTGGTCCCTGGATTATGCACTGTGGCAGCCCATTTGGACGGGTTCACTGAAGAGGAAAAACTGCCCCCTGGGTTTAAGTGAGCTGTGTCACGATTACTGCACATGCTCACAACTTTGAGCAAAGTAAATCTGCTCAACTGCAAGTCAAAATCATCATTCTGGATGGTTGCGCCCACTTGTGATGTCACAAAGAACAGATTTGAAAACGGCATGAAATGGCTATTTGGCATCGCATCTGGTGACATAAGAGGACCTTTAAACTTGTTGTATAAACTTGGTTGATGCAATATTACATCATCACCAAGTGCCTTGTTCTCTTTTAGATGACCGGCATTTCAAATTCTGGCCTCGGCGGCTGTGAGAAACAAACTGAATTTATCCTATCTCCTGTATTAAGACATGAGTCGTAACAGACTCACCCCATCATTCATGTGCTCACAACATTCATGAATTACCGAGACACAAATTAAACCGACGAAGATGGAGGAGCAACACCTGCGGTCACTTCTAGCTAAAGTTGGCGGTTTTAAAATTTTGTTTGTAGTCAGTGCTATATTTTCCATGGAAATATCAATTCAGTTTAAATCTTTCGGTGTTTAACGTTTGCTGAGGCCACCCACACCGGTGCAGATATGAAGTCTTTTTGTTTTTGTAGAGATCGTCCCAGTTTCCTGAGGCAGAAGTTTATTACGCTAATAGCTGCAGATTTGTATTACGTTTGTGGTTAATTACATTTGTAGGATGTTATGGCAGTCGTGGGTGTTACAGAGACTGCACTAATTAATGGGGGACTAATATCAAAAATAGAACTTGTTCATAAAATAACTCATACGAAAATGTTTGAAACCATCTCAAGGTACAGTAAGGTTAGCTAAATGCTTGAGAAATATTCTTCAAGCCTTCATATAAACTAACATGGATACAATATATAATTTTAACATCTACTGGCAGCATCTTACATCCAAACCCCTCTTACCTTGCTGTCCTCACAGCAATGAGGACACAGGAGATACAAGAGCCAGACCGATTCTGAGGACCAGCGCAAAATATGGGGTGCCACTCAAACGCACACACACACACGAGCACGCGCGCATGCATGCACACACACACACATACACACACACAAGCAAACTTGCATGCATGCACACAGACATGCACGCATACACGTGCACACACACACATACTGTATACAAACACAAACACACACACACAAAAGCAAATGCACATGCACACACATACATATACAAACGCAAACACATACACACACTCACACTAACACACAATTTCCAAGATATTCAGACTATACCACTGTCATCATTCAGCTTTAGTGAGTACATTAAAAGTGGACCTGATTACTGATGATGATATTGTGTATGGATGTTGCATCCAACCATTTATGCCATTAAATAATGATCAGATGATAAAAATGCTCAAGGGGTTGAAGGGAGAGATTTTACAGGAAATAATTCAGCATACAGTCAGCACAAACCCAACACTGCATGCCTTATGGGAAGGTTTTGTTGATAGCATACGATGCTTTTATGCAATCTGCAATGCTTTTACTGTGTGGTATTTTTACCACTCGGAAACAGAGAGCACGATTGAAATGAAGGCGTAATTAAATTATAAATGCAAAAATGGTGAGTATTGTTTCGGGTGAAGTTGAAGGGCGCTCAGTGTTTTCAGAGCAGCTGGAGAGCTTGTCCGTTATGTGCTGTTCGGACAATCCTATCGCTCCATGGCCATTATATAATCACACACCCTTTCCAAAGGGCAGTGCAAAATATTTTATACAGCCATCCAGTGCTCAAGGCTCAAGTCCCAATTTATTGGTCTGGACTCTATTTTTCTGTCCTTTAGATTTATTACTTACTTTTCAGTTCATTCTTTTGACCTTGAGAAGATTAAAATATAGAGGTTAGCTGAAGGGGACTGATCACTGATACTCCCAAGAACACCGTGTGTGACTTTTTGCACTCTTTTATACTTTATTATGGGGAAAGATACAATCTTGTGACCACGGAAAGGCGTAGGCACACATGTGCACTCGTATACGAACACATACATTAATGGATGTACACATACGTACACACACGCACACAAACGTTTGTTTTCATGTTTCTTTGGGACATCTCATAGACCTACCCCTTACCCTAACCTTAACCATAGACACAACATGCCTGACCCTAACCGTAACCCATAACTTAACCTCACTCTAACCTGAAACTAACCCTAACCTGAACCAAACAATAATCTGAACCTCTTACCCTGAATTAGCTCAGTTACCTTGTAGGGACCAAAAAAAAAAAAAAAATGTTTCCATAAATTTGAAAAAGATCTGGTGTTCTGTCATTTGTGGGACCATTTCGTTCCCATGCAGGGTAGGAAAACACACACACACACACACACACACACACACACACACACACACACACACACACACACACACACACACACACACACACACACACACACACACACAAGCTGGGCTCACCTGACCCGGCGTAATCGCAGTAGACACACGCGGTCAGAGGGCCGGCCGGTGATCAGCTCGTTTGTGAAGGCCTCTGTTCGCTGTAGAATTACCTCGTGCGCCGCCTCCCGTGGAGGACTTCAGGGGAGAAGCCAAAAAAAGAGACTCTCCTTTCAGCCTCTCAGCTGGGGGATGGTTTCGCCGTCTCATTCCACCATTGATTAATAGCCTGCCCTGTTCTCCCTCGCCTCGGCATGATTAGAATGAGAACTCAGCTTTACCGTGAGCCGGCCGGAGCGCGAACACTGCAGGACTTAATCTAACTCCTCCAGAGAGCCTGCAGACATCACCCTGTAACCTTCCGCAGCGAGCTGCAGGCACCTTCCAGTCTGTGTAATTCTGTGTCTGCAACATGTACTGATATATCACCTTACAGACCTCTGTCCGGCCTTCCCGCAGGGCAGTGTTAGGGAGTACACACATTTCACCTCGGACATGCTGCAGTCTGACCCTGCACTGTTTTAGAAGACCTAAGAATCGACCCACAAAAACACACACACACACACACACACACACTCACACAGGCACAGACCTGCAAAGAGCACTCAAACATTACTCACACTTTACGAAAATGAGTAACGTAGCACTGTAGGCTGTATGAAGTAAGCAACATAGATAGTAAGCAACGTAAATGTTCCGTGCTCATTTGAAAGACGATTGTGAGCCGTAGTATTTTGGATAAAGACATTCATTTTTTCTTGGTCTGGCACAGCAGTCTATAATTTCAGAGTTGTTACTAAACAATTTGCATGTGTTCAACAGAAGAGCAGCCAGATTTGATGGCAACGGGCATTTTTGGACTGAGAATTCACAAATGAACACCACTCAGACACAGTGAATGCGACACTCTCCTCCCTTTCATGAGAAAAAAATTGGCATGATGTAATTGTGTTTTTGAGATTCTAAAGAATAAATTCAGTCATATTCTGCAGAAAATGTTGATAAATGAGGCCCATCAGGGAGATGATAGCTCTGTCAGTGATTGATCTGGCCCCCTTGCCTAATTACTTCTGCTGTCAGGCTCGCAGAGCTGCAGAAATCGATGCTGTAGTGCAGGACAGGCCTGACACGGCTGGGTATGATGCCTGGGGGTTCTGGGGAGTAAAAACTTTGGCTGTCCTTCCATCCATCAATTCTCACATCCATCCATCCATCCATCCATTTATCCATCCATCAATTTACTGTCTAACCCTCAACCTTGCTGAAAATGTGAGGAACTGTTCATGAACAGTTCACAAACAGTTCACGATTTAAGATCATGAATTATTCATGAACTGTTCCTGAACACCAAATGGCCATTCATGAACTGTCCACCAAATTATTTCCGAACTATTCATGAACAGTTCATAAATATTCGAGAGCAGTTCATGAGCATCTACATTCATAAAAATAAGTTCATGAACTTTTCGAGAGCACTGGTCATCTAAGTTTTTGAACACCTGAGCAACATCTGAGGAACTTTTTTTAGTAACTGGCAAACTGTTCATGAACTATTCATGAACTACGAATAGTTTGTGAACTATTTTTGCCAGGGAAATTCCTTGTCGGAGGTGCATCCATCCTGGAATCCAATGGGCGAGATGCCGGAACATGCCCGAGACAACTTACCAATCAAACGGACACAAACACAGATATTAACCAATCAAATGGACACAAACACAGATATTAACCAATCAAACGGACACAAACACAGATATTATCACACCATAAATTCACACACTCATACCTCACCTTTATTTACTTCCAAGTTGACATATGTTGACTTTTGGGCAAAAACCCGGAAGTCTCTACACAATGAAAAATAAGTTTTTTTTTGAGTCACTTTTGGACACCGTTGGTATACGCTTGTAGTTCAACAGAAATCTAACAGCATCTGCATTTGGCAACAACAGTAGGCATGACAAGAAAATATACAGGTAAGGGTTCAGACCCAGAATCTCCGTGTTACAAGGCAACAGCACTAAACATTGCTCCACAGACCACTCTCGATATATTTACTATAAAGAGACACCTTATCCCCATTCCAATCTTGGATTAGTGGAACAATTTAATTGGGATTCCCTTGCCCCAGTTCCGTTTGCCACTGGTGTCAAATAATATTGACAAAGGACGCTTTTTTCATCGTATAGCCATGTTTTGGGCAACAGCATCAGTATATGACGAGTTGGGATGATAACATGTTGCATTCGTGTGGACAATTCAGAGTCTCAAATTAGCCAAACAAGCATGTATATGGAATGCGAGAGGAAGCATTGTACCCAGAAAAAAAAGGTAACGCTTTACAATAAGGGTACATTAGCTAATGCAGTAATAAGCATTAACTACCAATTAATTAACAGCTAACTAATGCATCAGAGAGCTAAATAAGCATTAGGTAACCTTAACTTACCATTTATTAATGCTCTTTGACATCCTTATTATGAAGTTGAAAACATCCCTTCAGTAACACCTCAAATTATCAAACTATTCAATGACGTATGAATTGATACCTTAGTTAATATGAACACCATTAGTACATTATTAGTAGACCCATTAGTTTACTGGTAATTAACTGATAGTTAATGCTTCTTAGCTAATGTTAATTAATGTACCCTTATTGTAAAGTGTTGCCAAAAAAACAAAAAAAAAAAAAAACAAGTGAACAGGATGAACATGCGAACTCAGTACAAACAGACCCAGGCTGGATTTCAGCTCACAACCATCTAGTCACAAGGCAATGGTACTACCCGCTGCGCACAAAAAACCAACCTACTTTCTATTTATTTCATTTTAGCCATGTACATTTCAACACTGTTTAGGTCTAGTTTTGGGCCATGGACTAAGTGTCAGAGTGAGTAGCTGCCAGCTTCCATTTCATGTTGACAAAAGGCAAGAGGATTCATAGCCATGTTCTAGCATGTTTGTCCATGCTTCCTTCGATGTAGGAGTCCACCACTGCAGTGATGCCATGTCCATTAGCAGAGTGATCGCCTCCTCGTTTTCGTCGGAGACTTGTTTCCTGTAACTTCTGAGACAGACTCTGGCACCCCGGAATCAGGAAGTCTTTTGACACGCTTTGTCATAGTTGTGTCCTAGGCAGCATTTTAACACCTCCTGCTGGTATCACTGTTTCCCTAATATGAACCTCCACCGTAATGAACTGACAGTTGGCTTATTGCTTCAAACTTGCTCTTTGGTCTACACCTGCAGAAAAGAGGAATTTTGAGAGGATCATCTATATTCGAGTCGGAATTCATCTGGGAATCTAATCAAAGAACCTCAATCTCCTACGGATTATGCTACCTGGCTGACCAAGTGCTAAGGTTTGATCACATACTGTATGTACAAAGAACAAGCGTCAAAAATCGCACTCCATTCATTCCAACGAAGAAGGAGAAAAATTTGCTTCTGTGGGCAAAGAGGTCTTGCCCGTTTCTGGTAGCGCCGGGTTCAATTACGTTGAACTTTGGCAGCTAATTGGCGCGACTCCTTGCTGCTCAACCGATATGTGACAAGATTGTGCAGTTGACCCCCCACAGTGACATAATATCAACATCGTGGCGATGTGTAATACTGCCTGCGTTTCTGCCCGCTGTAGCCTGCTCTACCACCCATTTTTTGCCTTGGCAAACCTCAAAACATCACCCATATATTTTCATATGTTACCGTACCATAAGCCTAAATCATGATGAAAGAAATACAGCACTGGAGGACCATACTGTCTGCTGGTTTCAAGAGCATTTCTGCTCCGGTGGTCCATCGAAGCTTCTGAATTATTAAAGAATGTACATCCTCCGTGCCGCTCCTCCTTTATTGCCAACTGAAAGGAGATAAAAAATCAAAACTGAGAAGAATTTGGGCCTCGAGTTTTGGCCCAACTTGAGCTTGACATTACCGACAAAAAAGATCATTCCAGACTGGCGATGAATATGCGCCTCACTTGCTAAAAGAGGTGCCGGTCTGCGTTTATGTAATTGTAGCAAATCAGACATGCACTCCCTGATAAATTCCTAAACTCAATGCTCGCAGTCGCAAATCTCAAAGAGGAACTAGTTTGAGGTCAACTTTGCCCTGAACTGGTTCCCGGAGGAGTAATTGAGAGCATGTCCTTGTCAAGGAGCCGGAGAAATCTATTCATCAAAGTAAATCCTGGGTGCTCTCTTGCATCAGTGAGGTCCTGCGAGTCGGTGATGAAGAGGCAGACCCAGAGAGGAGCTGATTATCAAGGCTCATGGTTATATTCGCCCTCCGAGACTTTCTAAACGGCATCTCAGTGCAAATAAGCTGGGAAAAAATGAATGTGAATAAATATCTTTGTGGCACCATGTCTGTAAGCATCTTGGGTTCTAACATGACACATACTGACTGCTTAGAGCACAAAAAGCTTCAGTGCATTTTTTAAGTTTTGAGAGAACACGATGTAAAACTTTGAAACGACATGAAAAATATTATTTTGATTGCTTGATGCACAAGTGTTCAGTACATTTTTTGATGTAAATATTAAATTGGATGCTAATCATATTTTTCACAGTGCTTCAAAATTTTACATTGCTTTTTCTCAAAACTTAAAAAATGCACTTAACCTTTCTGTGCTCCAAGCACTCGAAATTCTGTTTGCACTCAGCAACACTCCACAGGAGCAAGAGCTAATGCACCTGGACGTGGCAAAGCTGCACTTCCTGATCGCAGGTGGGAAGAAACTTGGGGAGGAATCGAACCCAAGGTGTCACAGCCGAATTTCTGCCCGATCTCTCGGGCCGCAGTCCGCAGTCCACAGTCCTGGAGAACAATCCTGCTAATGTAGGAGAACGCACCACGATAAAAATGTGCGGTTACCGAACTAACTGCGTGTGGAATGTGTTCGTGCCACGTTTTGTAACAGAGCCCTATTTAAGGAGCAGTGAAGAGCGCTTTCTGTGCTGAGTCGTCCATTTGCTTTGGTGCTGTAGTCAGTCTGCCTGTGATCTCTAAGTCAGGCTAGGTTCCCACTATCACGATTCGCAGCACGATTGAAATCGTGGTCTTAATCGTGGAGTAATCTTGGTGATCCTTTCAGATCTTATCAGATCTGAGGCCAGTCGTGGCAATCGTGCTGAGCGTAAAAAAGTTTTGGACGGTTCAAAATTTCCTACGATCAACACGATTAATTGTCAATCGTAATCATTGCATCACCTCACATCCAAACCTGAAATTTTAAGCTGCTTTCACACTAGACGTGAAACAAATTTTTTGCGTGTATTCACGTCTTTGCATTGACTTTGAATGTAATCTTTCGTGCCAAAAATTCGTTTCGCGTCCGGTGTGAAAGCAGCTTCAGAGAAGTTCCACGATCAGCTACGAATGGGCAATCGTGGCGTTCGTATCGGAGCGCACGACAGTGGGAACTAAGCATAACTGATATTCTAGCCTGTTTTCTGATTATTCTGTACCCTGTTTGGAGTTGTTTATTCTGAGTACTTGTAGCTTTGCGTCTAGTGTTTTTGTTTGTAGTTATTCCTGCATAGCATCTTTGTTTGCACTGCCCTATTGGCAGAAGTTTTGTGTTTGACGTTGTTCACTTTTGTACATATAAAGAGGCGACCCACATATTTGTCTCCGGGTCTTCCTCTCCTGTATTTGAGTCCACACATTACTCAAGCTCAGACACCTGATCGTGACCTGAGGGGAGGAGTCCCGTCTTTCTCTGATCGGCTCAGCATGCTATATGTATAGATAATAATTTCAATAACAATTCTGAATGTGCACTTCACAAAATTATGCTCCAGCATTCTCAGGTACAACCCGTGATTCCACTTTGTGAGTCATACGAGCGCACGTTAGCACGCGAGTGCGCTAAAAACAGGCATCGTCTGCCGGGTACTTCATTTACGCCGCAGCCACACGCTTAACCCTTTGAGCGCTGAATAAATTTTCAAGGAATTAAAAATGTCATTATCCCGAGCTGTTTAAAACCTATCATGTGGCAACTTGTTTAAAAGAGCTTCCCTGTGGGAGCTCTTTTAAACAAATTGCCACATGATAGGTTTTCAACAGCATCTGATTTTGATATCTTGCATCGTTGGGCAGCTATAGTTGCCTATAACGCTGAAAGGGTGAAAGAGACCGAATCATGCAGGGTCCCCGATGGCTGTCAGTAGATGCTTGAGTAATGAATACTCCCATATCATATCCACTGAATATTGCAAAGTCTGATGGGCCCTAGACCTAAGGGTCACCTGACCGCTCAATACTGAAACAGAACAGTCCGATTCTGACTGACGTGACGGTGTTCATTCATTACTAGCAAAGAATTGTTGGAGGCAGTTGTAAATTTGTTATAGTTATAAAAGCTGGGGCACAATGGAGGAGATGCACATCAACACTCATCCCAATCCCATACTTTCAAAACATAACTTCACAATTCTGTCCCCCATAAATGCTCATAGCTAAATATAAGTGATGCAGAGACGATTTTGTCATTCCTTTTATCTCTCAATTTCTCAGAAAATGTTATTTTTTGTGGTGAACTTTCTCAAAATCGGCTACTAGCTGTAAATAGTTTACCGTTATATCGGGTTTCTGTGGCATAAACTTCTGTTTCCCTCGGGGCGTCGATTAACGTTGCGCCTCTAGGCTTAAGCTTCCGCGAGAATATGCACTCGGAGCTGAGCGTAGAGCAGAGCCAATGAAAAATATTGTCTTGACTAAGGACAATAATGGCCATAATGGAAAATAGCCCACAGATCTTCAGAATGGGTGTGCGTCTCTTTCACTAACTACACAGAGCTGAGCAAAACTGAGTCTGTTACATAAGCAAAGAATCCTGAAAATGCATGAACTCCACTGCGGAACCAAAACAGCATTGAACTACCCCCCACTTTTAAAGCCATTTCGAACCCTTGATTAAAATATCCTTTTCCAAAACAATTTTCTGTGTTGTGGAGAACATATGTTTTTATCGTCATTGGAATGATGGCTGGGATCGGTTAGATGTTTACAAATCTAGACTTCAATATCAGCAGTATGCTGCGAATGATATACAGTTTCACTAATTAAACCATTTTTTGTGAAGTTTTGTTGATGAAACCACTTTCAACCTTGTCACAGGCAAGTGGATGGGCTTGAGGGAGGCCGCTAGGATATATACGACAATTTCAATAAAAACAAGTCACCAAAAATAGCTTTTGTTTTAGTGTTTGTTTACCGCACCAGAGGAAATATGCATTTTAGATCAGTAGCCAGGAGTAAACTGTGTTTACCTTATCTTCTTAACCACAGAAGGCTGGAAATGACCTCCGGAATCGGTGGTCAGTTCAGTCCCTGTTATTGGCTTCAGGGCATGAAATTAAAATTTTTCAAAGCATTTGCACCCTTGCCGGCTAAAATGCCCCCACTGGCATTTCAAAAGGAAATAAAATTACACGATAACATTGCAGCTTTGCAGGGTTTTAGGAATTAAAAATAAGTGACCGGAGAGAGTCCACAGAAGTTATGAGGCAGGAAACATTTTTTAATAAGTGTACCAGGCCTGCTCGGTCAATTCAAACACTATTTTTTTGTGATAAGCACCCAGCCTTTGTGATAATTGACAAAATAATGAAAAAATATTTTAGAAAAAGTGAGGGACCATCCCCGCCCGCCTTGTGATTCCAAGCCCATTTTTGGGAAATCTGAGGGTATTTTTACCTCCTTAATTTCCTGCCTGAGTGGATTATATGATTCACTGGGGGATAAAATGGCCGACAGAGCTTCATCGCAGCGGACTACCCTGGTGTTTATTGTCCCAGTAATCAATGTGCAGCCACGTAATCAAGCCCATTGGCCCTGTGTTCATTTATGCTGTGTTCAGACTGCAGCCCTCTCCGCTCAAATCCGGTTTTCTCTCTAACGCCATCTTTTTCAGGTGAGTGTTCTCATTTTCCTCGGAATGTGGCCCCAGTCGGACATAAGTGTTGACTATAAACTGTCCTGAAATGATGCACAAGAAGCACAAACAAATTCTCAGTTTAGTGCTCCTCCCAAGATGGCGGACGCAGTAATCGCCGTGTTTCTTTGCAACTGTGTTTTCTGCGAATGCAAGCAAATGTTGAAAGTTGTTACAAAGTGGAGGGCACAAACTCAAAGGGCAAAAACACTGCCTTAGCCTCTGTAGCTACAGTTTCTGCTCTCAGTTGATAGATTTATATGTGTGTGTAATAGGTGCCAGGAGTGCTGGGGTGAATATGGAGCAGGATTCTCAGAGAACAAGTTTTTTGAGAATTTGCATGTCAAGGCAAACCTTCGACCATCAAGTCAACTGATTATCCAGAACAGTGGTCTTCAACGTTGTTCCTGGGTACCCACTGTGTATGCTGGCTTTTGTTCCAGCCACAGTTATAATCGCAGGATTTTAACGACCTGTTCATTTGTCTTAATTAAGTGTATTTAATGTTTAGAGTGGTTATTTGCCCTCTTAATTCACAAGATAACAGAAATATCTATGTTTGCCGTCAAGAATTAAAAGAAATGTCATACCCACATTGCTATGCATTGGAAATAACAGCATAAAATGAGACAAAACAATGTAAACAATCAAATTAAAGATGTACTTGGCTCCTAATTGGTGAAAACTAATTGGGACATCATGACAAATTTATTCGACAAGCAAATGGTAAAGAGTCAAACCAGCTTTATGTTAATCTAATTCATTTCACCTGAAGTTTTTTGAAAGAACTTGAAACAGTTGTGTCCAGCAGCCTAATTTGGGGTTTACTGATTTCCTGTGTCTAACTTGATCTGTTTCAAATGTTACAATGCTTGAAATTTCTTGCAGTATAGAAATAAACCACAATCTTCAAGGATATTTCATTCTTCATAGCATGTATGGATGTTTCTATGTAACATTTGGCTAAAGACAGTAAGTAACAATGCTAAATATGAAAAACAACTAATTAAGACATTAACAGCTTGTCAAAATCCTGCGATTACAATTGTGGTTGGAAAAAAAAAACCAGCATACACAGTGGGTCCCCAGGAACGACGTTGAAGACCACTGGTCTAGAACACTAATGAAGGAAGGTGCGTCTGAGAAAAGCTTGTTAAAAAAAAAAAAAAACAGACAAGGTATTTGGGCTTCATCCCTGATAAACACGTCCCAGTTGGATGTGCCCATGATGGACGCATCACAGTTAGACGCGACCCATACATGCCATAGGCTAGATGATAAACTCTCCCATTGGCCTAGTTCAATGTTGTACCGATTATCAAATACGTAGCCTCCAATGAAAAAAATCCCCAAAAACACAATGGCCTATAACTAAAATACCCACACATCCAAGTTCAAAACGTATAAGACGAAAACTCGGCCTAAAATATCCACTTGTCTACGTCAGACGCTTCTATCTGGGATGACATAGCTATTTGCCTGCGGCCACGTCTTCAGTTAGAATTATCTGCCTCCCTGTACTGTGCTTGAAGAGACCTCACTTTCTGCTGACACTGTAAAGCCTCCATTTTCCCTGAAATATTAGCCTACTTCTGAATACCCCCCCCACCCCGCCGCGTTTTTCCTGAATAATCTCATCCCCCCAAATCACAATGAGCCCTGCCATTTCATTATCTTTCCACTGAGTATAGTCATTCACGGTGATGATACCTGCGTCAGCTCCAGCCCTTGGTGAACGCACAATTACGACTAAACCGAACTTATCACTGGCGGCAGGCGCAGGCCGACGACATGAAATGACAATGAAAAATGTGTATTCCAACGTGGCCTGCTCAGATTGCTGTCACGCACGGGCCACATACATATATATACGATCTATTTCCACATATGAATGAGGCCCAGATCGGAATTGGAAAAAAAAATAAGGTCCCCAGCAAGTTTAGACTGGTACCAAAAATCAAATCTGTGCCAGATATAGAGGAAAAATGGATTTTTTTTCCCTAGAGTCTAAACACAATCAAAGTGGATTTTCTTCGCAGTAAACAGCTCAATGTGGCCTTCGCTGTAAACTCAGATAGTGTGGTGCACTCAAGTATTTTGCAGAGTGTTGACAGTACTTAAAAAAAAAAGACATGGCATATATTTAGAAAAGTTATATTATCCTGCTTTTAAAGTGCTGTGAACAGAGGGGTATTAAGCTGACTTACACAACTTTTTTGAGGTAAAAGGTTTCAACAAAACATTTCAAGGAACATCGCAGTAGATACCTCAGTGTGGCCTTTCATTGCAGTAGATATCTCAATGTGACCTTTGTTAGAGTAGATTTCTCAATGTACGCTTTGCTAGTGGCTTTCTCGGAACAGAAAGAGATCATTCTTTCAACTTGGAGTAAACCAACACTGAGATTGGCATGTTTTTCCAGTAAGATAAAAAAAAAAAAAAAAACAAGCACTTTATTTACTTGGGGCTGGTCTATTGAAAACATTTTCCTTTTGGTCAAGATAGTGCGGGAAGGAATACCAGAGAACTGATGCAAGTACGCAAGTACGGACAGAGGCTCCAAGCCTTTACTAGGGACCCTGGGGTCATGGATACTCTCTCAAACTATTGATAATTTAATCAATAATGTTCATTATTTGAGGGAGGGGACAAATTAACCCAAGGCCCTCCCCCTCCCCCCAAATAATGTAGCCATGACCCAGGCAAGAGCATTATTTAAGGTCAAGGGCCTAGCTCAAGAATTTGCACAGCTCCTGTAGACAAAAAACATGGTAGAGTTTCATTTTACAGGTCTGCAAATTACATGGTAAGTAAAGGATAATAAGCAGAAATGCCCTCTTCCTATTTATAACTCTAAATTAAGTGATTTTCATTAAATCAGACTGCTTTCATAAGATAGACCAATATGTTGTTTGCATTTTATTCAGGCAGAGGAATTTGCTGCATATGAAGTGATTAGATGACAACTGAGCAAGAACTATGGTTTTCAGGATCCAGTCTGTCAATTACTCCAGCAATCGTGTCCTGAAAACAAATTCCTGTGTTTTTGCATACGCCTAAATTAGCTGCACAGTTCTCTATTGAGGCAGGTCAGAATGACATTAGGGCTCTTTCTCCCGAGTAAATAAGCAACTGTCCAATCAGATCACTCATTTTCACAGCCTTCCTTTCCTCTTTTCACCCTTAGCCCCACCCATTGGAGAGACGGGGAAGGAAAGGAAGGAAGAAAAGATGCTGGGGAAGAAGATCTGTGAATTAGTCAAATGGAACGACCTCGCTCAGTCAAAGGTGAGATTTAGTAGGAGGAAAGGCATTCATTTGTGTACATATGAGCAAAAAATGTAGATCTCAAATTTAAATCAGCATGAATGAAATTACGGTAGTATTTCAGGTATTCCAAGTAGTTATTATTAGTGCTAGTTGTTGAAGTATTAGCAATATTAATATTTCAGAGTTAAAAGTGAATGAAGTAAAGATAATTGTTTATCAACAGATGATGCTGAAGTAACATTTTGATGTGAAAAGTCCTTGGAGCTTCAGAGGCTCTGCAGGGAGATTTGTAGTGCTGGTGCGTTCGGCCTGAGCAGCAGCATAACCGATCCTCCCGTGAAGTCAAGTGACGGTGGTGGTGTTTGATAACTTCAAATGAGACTGATTGAACTGATGAGGCCAATGCAGCAGTGAAACTGATGAATCTGTAAATACGAGCCGGTGATGGGGAGGTGGAGGGGCGCACATCACCACAGCGAGAAGCGCTCCAGCATGAAGACATTTAACAGGGCAGCAGTGTAATGATAGGATGGACGTGTGTCTCTGTGCTACCGAGTCGATATGAAAAGCTGATCTAGCTCAACTGACAGCTCCAGACAACGATGGAAAGGAAATATTTGAGTGAGCATGTGTGAGAGATGTGAATGACAGGATACAAATGAGAAATATAATACAACGTATGAGCCTTAACATGTAAAGGATATTCTTCCTGTCTGAACTTTTGCTGAACCTCATTAGTGGTAGCAGCAATAGCAGTATTAGTTTAAGTAGTAGTACTATTAGTGTATGCATTAGAAAACACATACAGCAAATGCTAAGGGACAAAACTAGCATCTGCATCTACCCAAGAATAATTGCGTCGATTGACTCGCGGACACCGGTGTCAGTGCTCGAAATAAGTAAGAATGTCTTGTCATGTAGATGACCCAAACCTGTAATTAATTTGTCATTGAGGCATTTTTTTCCCCTTTGTCTTTAATAAAGGATGAACACTAAACAATTGTGGATTTTGCCCCTGGTTATAAGTGAGTTTGAAAACTGCTGTGCTGTTGAAGCTGAACAGCAGTAGTTTTGTGTGTGTGTGTGTGTGGGGGGAAGGTGTGGGACAGGGGTTGTACAATGACAGGGCATGGTGACAGCATAATGAAATTAAATTATAATGTGTCTCAGACATGGAACACCTCCGTGAGGAGAAGCCATTTACTTGTCTGTCCGAGGCAGGGCCATAATTGTTCTTTTTTTAATCATGGGCCAGACAAATTTTCTTTCTTAGCTTGTTTGAGTGATGTTTTGCTGACTGTGCCATATTTAATAAAAGTTTTACCCAGAATTTACAGCACTTTTCAGAGATTTCATCTGGTGCCAAGCCAGCTTTTGATCTTGCCAAGTTTTTTACTTCGAGAAAGATTCTCTTTCGTCCAGGAAACAGAACTTCTCCATCCTAACTTGACCATTTCCGCATTGTTAGTGACCCTCTGTATGAACTTAGCGTGTTAAATTTGTGTTTGATTTTGAATTAAATCATCTGTCAGATGTCATTAAATGTTGATACCCCTGTACCCTCTCATGGACAAGTTGGAATGCCATTATCATTAAAGCTGAGGAGCCGTACTTTGGCGAGAGGGATTCTAGAGTAAGGAAATGCATTCGGCATCAATCTCTCATCCCAAGATGGGGAATCTTTCTTGTCTGCTAAGTGCAAAGACAGTAGTGCAGAATGCAGACATTTTGATTGAGGCACAAAGAAAAGATATCAACCTGCAGAGACAGACGTCTAAATAAGAAAAAAGAATCACAGAATTTTTCCTAATATTGCTTTGACATGTAATTGCAAAACTTGTATAGTTATCTCCAAATGTATGTTTGACTTAAAGTTTTGTAAAATATTGTCGGCTTGCATTTCCTGTTTTGCCTGGGAGTTATGCGGGATGGATTTTGGTCTCTATTCGCCTTGATTCTGGGAAGATCATCAAGTTATGTGATTTTAAGAGGCCTTTGAAGGATAAGAACACATTTCGGGGTGCTGAAAATTTATTGGGTCGGTGCAGATGGGTTGTAAGACCAGGCTGGCAGTTCATTAGCACGTCTGGTGAGATTGTCTTCTCAGGCCCCTTGATCGCAGCACAATAAAGGTGTGTAATTTGACACTACCGGGTGTTTGCAGCTGAATATATTGAATTTACATCAAATTTATGCCTATGAGGCTCCCCAAATGACCATACCGGCCTTGTTTCTGATATAGCGTCTAGACTAATCTCATTAAAGTACAAAGGGTGCAATCCTTCACTGGCTCAATCTGTCAGTGAGAGTTCAGTGATTATCAAATCATGGCTGTTCAAATGGATCTATCAATTAAAAGCACTAGAGCGTTGGAAGTCTCGGCCTGACCGTTTCAAACAGATCCAAGACCATCATTATTCCTCTCAACACAGACAAAGACTTGGCTGAAAAATGGGTCAAAATTACACTCATGACTGAACACAGTTACTCTCACTGAATTATGTTATTCTGTGTATGTTCTTGTAATTATTCTCCATGACAGGTTAAATAAATAATTCTGTTAATTAGCCAACACTTTTATCCAAAGTAATTTACAGTTAATTAGGCTGGGGGAGGGAATACCCCCTGGAGCACGGTTTGCTCATGGGCCCAACAGCCTCAACAATCTTATTATTATGAGAAAATGGGGGCTTGAGCAAGTAACCTTCCAGGTGCCAGTCAAGGACCTTAAACACTAGGCTACATGTGTCATTATAACTTTCCGCTAATTCGACCGACTGTATGGACTCTGCTCACTGAGGGTCTGATGTTCAACAGAGGCTTTGGATAAAACACCTGCCAATCACATCAGACAGGGAATTAGCTTTGTCACTGTTCTCTGCGCATGTCCCTTACAAATAAACCGATTGCAATGCTCACAACACCACCTTCGTCTGCTGCAAACTACCATCATTCAGTGTCACCGACTTACTAATCGCTGGCCCGATTATTCAGTCGCTGCCTGCACCTGTTCTGCATTAACGGACAATCAAACTTAGATCAGATATTAGCCTGTTGAATTTAGGATATTGCATTGTCCCAGTGTTTTCAGCTCGATCACGTTGCGACCTTTGAATCGTTTGTGCGCAATTAATAACCTAATTGGTGGTTTATAACTGTGTCGCAGCGAATCCAGCAACCAAAAACAAATAGAATTTCTCATAGAGCGAGGACATGCCAAATTCTTCAAGGTCGAAGGTCATGGTGCCATTATTGGTGACCTTGACCTTGAGGCTAGAGTCGTCATTTTCAATAGGTCTAAACTAGATGCCAGTGCCAACAATATGGGCTAACTCGCAATGAAATGTGGCCAGTTGTTTTTTCTAGAAATTGCAAACCAACAGACAGACAAACAGACAAACCGAACCGATCAATGAAAGAAAATGAGCACACTTTACCGAGCCTCCATGCCCAGTTTTACACTTCAGTTGTATTTCTTTTCAGACAGAGGGTGGAGAGAGTACCAGATGGGCTGTGCTGGGGCCGTTTTTTACAGTCTGAGACAGACAGGGGTAATTTAGCAGGGTTGCGGGGCGCCATAAAATCTGAACCAGCACGCATTACTGCGTCCCAATCCGGCATCAAAAAAAGCTACAAAAAAAGTCAAAAAATAAACTAAATAATAGTAACTCTTACCCAGGGTGAGAAGTTAGAGTGGCGTAACGGTCTCTCACTGTAGGGCAGAGGGACAGGCAGGTACGGCCGAAACGTACTTGGCAACTGAACACGAAAGTAAAATTTCATAAAACTCTGTTGTCCCAGGACATTCACAAAAAGGCCGCAGCAGCCGTGACTTTTCTCTTTGTTCCTTCTCTGACAGGATGTGAAGCTCTATTTCCGCGACGTGTCTGGCCAACCAATGAGATCATTGTCACTGTAGCATTATGGGGACATAAAAACTATAAACAAGACAGGCCTAATAAAATGATCGATGTACACAGTTCCCTGCTTACCCCGTATCGATATACAATTGACGCCCAATGTGTACATTTTCGGACTTGCTGGTGAGTTAATCCTCCTACAGATACAAAAAAATGAGCATAAACAATTTTACTGAATTCCAAATTATTGAACAAGCGGCACATGCTTGTTGTAGATTAAAACATGACAAACCGTGTGCAAAGAGAGATGTATGGGGTGGTAAATGAGCAGCAGTGTGTGTGTGTGTGTGTGTGTGTGTGTGTGCACGCATGGTTTTATTACCTATTGGGGATCGCTTCCGGTATAAACACTGACCTTGTCAGGACCAGTAGGCCTCATGGGGACTAAAACCCGATCCTAATGAAGCAAAACATCATTTCTGAGGTCCTGGTTCAGGTTAGAGGTCAGATGTGAATTGCAGTTAGATTAAGCTCAGGGTTCGGTATAATGTGGTTATGGTTGGATTTCAGGAAAGGGGTGTGTGCGTGTGTGTGTGTGTGTGTGTGTGTGCACGTGCTTTTGCATGTATGTGTGCTTGTGTGAGCTAAAGAGGTTAGGAGGCCCTATTCAGGCTGATTTACTGCCCTCCTTAGATAATTAGATCCCTTGTTTGAGGAGGAGGGCGATGGAGAAACCTTACATCACTCCGCTCTGAGGGACTCAATCAAGATTAATGCTACTCACCCCGTCCCTGTTATTTCACCCACAGTCAATATCACAGGAGGAGGCGGGAGAGAGAACAGGCTTTGCATTCAGATGTGTAAAGTCAGGGAACCAGGAGCGACATTTTCTAATTCTCTGTGTCACGGGAAAAGGGCACCAGGTTGACAGCTAACTCTCTCCAATCCCTTGTTTTCTACAGCCTTCCTTCTGTTTCCTTGTACGTCTTGTAGCTTAGAGCTAAACTCGTTGGCGAGTCAAGAAAATTTTCGGAAAACGGGAGGTTAAGACGGAGATAGAATATTGAATATCTTTGCTCCTTCGAATGTCAGTTACCGACGGTTGGCGACAGTTGCAAGCATGGTGGTGGAAAGGAGTAGACTGACTGGTCAATCATTGATTCTTCATGCGTTTTTGGAAGAAAAAAGCACTTTCAGGAAGTCTGGTCTCGTCTTTCCTTCCTGAAGGTATCCCGTGAGAATCTCTTGCTCATTTTTCCTACCTCTTTCAACAGATTGAAATCTCCTTATTGATGGTGGTCCTTGTTCAATTTGAAGGTCAATGGTCAGGAGAGAGGAAAAGTCGTGAAAAATTTTTTAAAACCCTTTAACAGTGATTTGAATGAGCCAAATGAAGGAAGCATTATGTGACATAATGGAACAAAAAAGCCCAAATAGTCAGTAGTTTGACCCATAAAACCTGCGGACTCATACGAGGGTCTGTCAAATGAAGCTGCAGAATTCAAACCTGTGGCACTTCAAGCCTATTTTTAAATTCTAGTGGGGATCCCAAGGTTTCAACGATCGCAAATATGTCCTGCTGAATCATAGGGGAAAACCAGCAGATACAGAATATATACATGTGAAATTGTCAAATAGTATAAAAAAAATGTATCTTAAGACTTTGAACCTACTTAAGGGAAAACTTAAAGTGAAAAGTCATAGTTTAAGGGGTTCATATCCGAACAACCTTTGGCTTTGTAGAAGTGAAGAAGTTTGTTGAAGATTGCCCAAGAAAACATAATTGCTAGTAAACTCAAATTGTTTGTTTGGCAGTTAGAAACATGCCAGTGCGCTGGAAAATGCAAAAGACATCAAGAAATCTCAGAGGATCTCTGACTGATTTGCAATGATGCTCATAATGAGCGCAGACTAACTCTGCATTTTATTCGGTGGAGTAAGCCTGATGTTTAAGGGGATTTCTTATCTGTTTCAGAGCTGCGAAGGTGAGGACATTTCAGGAAAACTTGACTCAGAAGCACAAACCAGAGCTATCTGTACCAAACCATATCTCCAGGTCTTCATAAGGGTTTAGCAGTGCAGGGCAGAAGATAAATGATTCACCTGAGTCTTGATCCCATAGATTGTGCAACACTGCACCCGTCCATCAAGATAGTCTCCCTGGTCTGGTCCCTGAGACTCTACAGTCTGGTGTCAGCAATACCGTCGGCCATAAGACAGGACTGAGGAGTCTACAGTTTTAAGCAGCCTGTAAAAGTTAGGAGTTGGGACTCAGGGATGTTTCGCTCTGGAGGTACTAAAGGCACAGTCTACTATAAATGCTAATCATGTTTCACAAATTGTGGTAGCAAGTACAAACGTACATGTATAAATAGATAAGACAGTCAAAGAAACAGAGAGAGGGTCATGATATGTAAACCAAAGAAACCCAACCTTCACCTATGAGCGTTTGAACACACTGAGCGATAGATGAGTGAACTGCAGCATGAAGTCATCTAAAGGCTGACTGATTTGGTTTTGGGTCGACAACAGACAGTACATCCAGCAAAGAGCATGGAGTTTCATGAGGTAAAATCAAAGCTGTGCCACGTACAACTTGATAAGGAAAACACTGAATTTGCCGGGTCAGAAGCCTGCAACAACACTCGAATAAGCTGGAACAAACCTGATTTTTAAAATTTGAAAGGTTTCAAACAGTTTTCAAAAAGAATCAGTTGTTAATAATCAGTTTTTTATAATTTGTATAACAGTGTTTGTCTCACATCATTTTGATCCCACGCTCGTCTCTGTTTCCGGGTCCACATGCCTCCAATTACCTTTCCCATCTGTGTTCCGTATTGTGCAATTTTGATTGACTAAATATGATCTTGTTACCTTGCCTTTCCCTCTGTGCAGTCTTAACACCAGTTCCCTCACCCGTCTCTCGTTTGCTTGTTAGACTATGTGCATTTATAGCCTCGTTGTCTTTTGTTCTGCACAAGTTTGTCCCTGTTGCTTTTTTGCTCTGCGTCACCGCAAGCCTTTTCTGTCCCGCCCACCTGCCTGCCTTCAAACCAGTTTTTGACCCGGTTTGGGTTCCCGATTTTTGGATTTTGTCCGTGTTCTGTCTGCTGAGTCTGTCTGTGTCTGTCTCTCCATTCTCTGGATTGCGTTCTGCGGCCACATTTGTCCATCTGTTTTTTTTCATTCTTTTTTTTTGTTCTTTGTCCACACCCCTGGATCGTGACATGGTCCTGCCTTTCACCCTCTCCAGTTTTGATCCTGCTTGTTCTGGCTTCACCTTTTTGTATCGCTGTGCCTCGAATAAACTACAGTTTATTCTTGACAAGCTGTCTGCACCTGAGCTCTGCAGCGCTTCTGACAAGGCGGAAAAAACAAAGCAGGAGTGTTTTTTTTTTCTTTCAAACTTTAATGCTGAGCTCCTCGAGGGGAGAAGTGTCCACAACAAGGAGAAAACCATAGCTTTTACTGACATGTAATAAACATGTTTGTGCTAAAACGTTTTGTTTTTCTGCCTGTTTAATTTGCATGCTGGTCCTCTCGGAGTCGATGTTCTGTCAAGAGCAAAATATCTTTGCAATATTCTTCTGCGCCTCTCAGGGCATTGGAAAACTTATTATATGAAGAACATACATTCTTAAATATGAAAACAAATAACAGAGACCAAAAGCTGATACAAAATCATCGAAAGCAATAACTAAAAATGAAAGTAGTGTGACAGAGTTTTACTAAAAACAGGATTCCTGCAACAAATCAATCGCACACGTCAGCCTTATGGTGCTGTAACATGAAAACAAACATTGATGAACATCAAATGCATATTCTTAAGATTAATTTTGACTAAACAATAGACGAAAAACAAACATTAATTGGAGCCTGAATGGTCCATTTAAGGCAGGCACTGATGTGGACACCTATGCCCCTCTCCCTCAGATCTGTCTCTGCCTCTCTGGTAATCTCATCACAGCTCGCTGGCCAGATCACCGGAGGGTGCTGTCCGTGAGCTGTGGGGGGCTGTAATGGAGCTGTGCCCGGGAAAGGACGCCTCCATTGCCTCGCCACCTCGAGACCCCATTATCCAGGACAGGATCGCCTCAGCCAGGGCCGAAGGGAATGGAACTGGACGTCGGAGGACCCTGCTGTGGGCGTCACCTGGGCTCACCTCTCCCCCGCCCATCTTTCACCCCTGATCTACCAACTATCTCCCCCTCCACATTTTTGCAAATTCTCGTTTTCACCTTTTACCTAATTCTAAAGCACCAAATCGTAGTAGCACTACCCGGGGTGTTTTTCAGCACGAATAAACACGGCTTGTTAAGTGTGGAACGGAGGTGTGTCGGAAACGCAGGGGAGGATAAACTCACATTAACAGTGTTTATGTTGTACACGTACATTACAATACAAAGTAAACATTCATCTACACGCTTCTTAAATAGTCTACGTCAGGGGCGCCAGATTCACTTAAGAAGGGGGGGGGCAAAAAGTGCCGTGTTGTGTGTTCAGCTCATTCACAGTGCCTCTATTCCATGCAGCTCATCCGTGCCCCATATCACTTATTGCAATAAATGAAAAAATAAAAAATAAAAAGACATTTGGCTCATTCCCGTTAACCCAGACACACATGCCCCAAATCCATCACCTCTTCTTTAAAACTAATGCTTTGGACTTCGTTTCAATGTACATCATGAATTAACGCGTAGTGAGGTCCGTGGCTGGGTTGGCAGGATCAGCCAGAGCTTAAATCGCATAGTACATGCATGCAAAAATATATATTAAGTTGAACCCATTATTAAGATCATTGCAAAATCAATCAAGCGTTAGACATCGGTGGAATTAAGTGCACACACTAATTGTAATTTCTAATAGCACATACATACGCATGTGTTTTTCACACACGGGGAGAAGCGTTTGCGCTGCTGTGATTTCATATATTCCAGTTACACAGAATAAAATATGCACGCTCCTCAAAGTGTTATAGACCTACGTAAAACACACTAAGGGTTACTACACCATTTAATTCTATAATACAAAGTTTCCTATTTATTTCTTATCCTTATCATCTTAAAATTATTATCTTAATAATGGTCATCATCAAGAACAATAAGGCATAATGAGCAAATGAGCGACACATTAACATAACTTTATTGGGATGATCTGAAACTTTGTGAACAGCAAGGAATTGTGGAAACAATAATCAGCGAGCGAGTGGACGTCTTAAAAACAGTTGATCTGCGCTCACGCTCATGGCCATTACCCAGAAACACTTGCTGTCTCAATGACGATATCATGGCCCCCCCCCCCAGCCACTGGGTCTTAGTGCCGTTGCACTCGCTGTGCCCCCTAGTGTTACGCCATTGGGCACAGCAGTGCTGTGCCTAAATGATGCCCATTGAAGACAGCGTGACAATAGACTATGCATGCGCAAACCTCCTAAACTGTTTATGCTTACAAAAGAAAGTGGGAGGAGGGTAAAAGTGGGGGGGCCAATGGCACCCTGGCCCCCCCCCCTTTCTGGCGCCAGTGGTCTACGTGCTAATCATTGCACAGCATTTCTCAAGCATATATAAGCTGAAGTCTCTTGTTTGAGCTCTGCCATGAAAATGGTTGTTTAAATCACAGATTTTATGCGGTGTGCTGTACACATAACTGTCACTCAGTATCAATTAGACACCGTTGTAGAGAAGGGCCGTGCACTGACATGCCAAATATAGAGCTTGTACATTGCATAGATGCAATATGCGAGGTTTACAGTTGAGTCACCTTTTTGTTTATCGCAACATCCGAGGGTACTACCCCCTCTAATCATATCACAGCTTATTGAAACCGACGTCCCTTAAGTGGCCAGACTCCTGAGGTCATCGCGTTTAGCTGGTTGTCTAATCTTATTTCCATCAACTGTCACCACTTCTATTTCCTCTATCACCGACGGGAGAAAAAATTAGATAAACACGCTCATGTCCACAGGATCCGTACTGCTACTGGAGGAGTGAATGGTGAACCATTTTTTATCTGCATCATTTGGCGAATAGGAATGCTTGTTTATTGGGGCTTAACACCTAATTTTTAGACAAATTATGCTCTGTAGGCGAACCAAAAGTTTTACATTTGACGTCTCACAGGCCGTTCATTGGAAATATGTGTTCATGTCATCTGTCTTTAGAGGTGAATACTGGTGATAGACTATTTGCTTATCATTAAAAACAGACTGTCTATAATCATCTCCAAGGGGGATTATGTCACAGTTGTCATATTGGTGTGGAATAAGATTTAGGAAACTTTAACTTTATCACTTGGAAGATCGTTACCAACAGCACGAGGAAATTGTGAAATTCAGGAGTCAGCAGATCTCATTAAGTCGCTCTCACTAAGTTGCATGTGCAGAGTTCTTTAACTCATTCCCTACGCAAGCCGCTGCCAACGGTGCGGCAATTTCTACCATTCCCTACGGTAAGCCGGTGCCAGTGGCGTGGATGACGTCATTCGGAGTTCCGTTGAAAACATGCATAATACATGAGTATTGCGTCAATCTGACCAATCTGACAGCAGTAATAGCGACCTCGACCATTTGCAGTCTGATGAAAACACGAAATCAGTTGACGATCGCGGTGATGGGCCACCTGTACTTCAACCACAGGAGGGGAGGAGCCGTTGCCGAGCCAGGACAGGTTGTAGTTGAGCGTCTAGTCGAGGAGCTGCTCAGCGTCACGTAGCAGGCAACCAAAATGACAATTTGAATGATGTTACAAATACCCAAAATGACACTGCTAGTTTGACATTTGATATGAACCTGCGAAAAACCTTTATTTTGAAAATACAGATATTTAACTAAAAGTGTGTTTATATTGCATAATTTTCGGGAAAAGTATTCCGTACAAATGCAACAATTTTATATAAAAGTATTCCGTAGGGAATGAGTTATTCTAATGCTGCACACAATCCCCTAAAAACACATACTTTCAATTCTAAGGCATATGGGATGCATACACTGAGAATTATAAGTGATGCCCTATGTAATGATATCTATTAACACTCATTAATTTGTGTGTCAGTATATTACTAACAGTTGTGAAATTTTTTACAGTTGCCAGTCCTCTCTCTTGCCAGTCCTCTCTCTCGCATTGACAACAGTAAGACACCGTAACCGTACCGAGGAAAAAAAAAAACCCCTTGTGCACCAGGCTCGTTGCTGTTTGGAGTGCAGGTGAAAATCCTCAGTGTAGTATTGTATATGCACTGAATTTCTGACCACCAAACATGTCTTGGACTATGACTTTTTTAAAATGAAATACCTAAATGTCTAAACCCTGAGAAGAAGGTTAAGAAAACACGGATCAATAATTTTAATCTTTGAAAATGGCACTGCATTGACGCGTCTGGTCACAAGGTGTTTCCCCAAGCTCAGCCGAAGCAGCTTTCTTCTGCCATACTGATTAGTTGTCACATACAATATTCAATTACAGAGGACTACTGCAGTCGGAAGGAGCAAATATTGACAGAACATCCTTGAGAATGATTAATACTCTTTCAATGTCATGCATTTGATTTCAGTTATGTTAAATAAATAGCCTAGGCCCGTAAGTAGACAGGGAATCATTTCAGTCAACACTGAAGCATAGGTGACCCATGAGCTACTAGGCTACTACGTGTCATGAAACAATAATTAATTTTGAGGGGAAAAAAAACTGCCGACAGCAGGACCAATATGCCCTCGCAATGAAATAACTTCGTCTTTTCATTGTTAAGAGAAAATGCCATAGCAATTGCCTTGACAGCGAAATGCAAGCGGTAGTTTTTATTATTAATTTATTTTCTGAATGATGACAACAAGCTTGAAGTAGATTGAAAGAAAATGAGATTTTTTGATTATAAAATCTTTGGAGTTTTTATTTTTTATTTTTTATTTGTTTTTTATTTATTTTTATATGAAGGAGAGCAATAGCCAAAAAGGCAGTTGCCAAAAAATTCTAATAAGTTGGTTTTCCAACTTGGTTTTTCTTGCATGAATGCGGATGATTGGATATCTTACAAATAAGGATGGCAAAAGTGAATATGATGTTCTGCACTGGGTATCAACAAGACTGTATGTAGAGGAGAAAATGGGGTCATACAAAGGTTGCATAAGTAAGCGCATGAATTTCAGTCACGTTTTCATCACAACAGCAGTTAGCGAGGCGTAAAGGCCGCCCTGGTCTCACGCCGCGATGTAGGAATCATCAGCCGATGCGCAGTTATCTCCTAACTGTATCTGTCTGCGAACAGCACACATGCTGTGAAAATCTCTTCAAAATGACCAATTCCTCGCCAGCCATCAGGGAGTCTGTCTTCGGCTCGCACGTGGACTGAAAGACAATAGCCGCCTCTGTCTCCCGTTTGCTTTGAAGATACCCCAGGGGACGTTACCGAGGTGATCTTCTGAAGGGAACGGCTCCCTCTTTAATTACCCAATTAAGAAAGGGGATTACACGGCGCTCAGTCAAATCTGGACTGCAATCGTGCTGTTACGTATTGTCTCTGAGCGATGGGGATTTCTGCACAGAGGATATTATCTGGCTCTTGAAAATAAGACCCAAGCAAACATGCTGCTGCTTCTTTCCGTCACACGCTGGTCACAACTGCTTGAAGGAGCTTTACGAGTCAGAATCATTAACAAAAAAAAAAAAAGTAATATTTTTCTGTGCACTGAGATGTGAGGCCACGCCTCCAGCCCTCAGTGCACTAGTCTATTAAGACCCGGACTGCATTCCTCATTCCATTAATCACTGTTTGCGTCTGTGCGTAATTGCCACTGGGTGGTAGCAGTGTGTATATAAGACCGAATCTTTCACTCGGTCTGGTGTAAAGTCTCGTAACTACATGCCTGTGTTGCGTTTCTAGTCTTGTGTAGACGTATTCAACGCGTTTCGCATGTATTTGAGCTCTAACTCTAACTTAGTGCTGTTTTATTGTTTTACCCTGCACTTCGTAGTTTGTACTAAGGAACCATGATTCCTGTTTGTTTTCTGTTTGTAATACATTGCTACTACAGCTAATACCCAGAGTCTGTATCACCAATAGTGTTTATTAAGGAACCTCCATTCCTGTTTGTTTTGTATTGCTTCATTTGTGCCTTCTGCTGTGCAGTAGGCATAATAAATACTACTAAGTCCATCCTTGCACCTGAGTCCAGTCCTCAACTTCCTGTCCCCCGTGCACCTGAACTGTGTACGGAGCACAACCCTTACATGAGGTCATACAAGGAGCAAAGAGGTCTCTCACTATGGCACTGAAGAAGAAGAAATATGAAAACACCACAGGAAATTCCTGCCACAGTTTTCTAATGCTGGCCTCTCTCGTACACCTTCCAGTATTGCTCTAATAAATCACGGGGCGTGCAGTGTTTCATACAGCGAGTGGAGAAACATTTTTATAAATGGTGTTTACAAATGATAAGTAATGGTATAATTTATGCTATGTGGTTATAACTTTGAGCAAAGTTAATAAATTACATTCAAAAGCTTATACTACATGTTAGCAAATAAGAAATGATCAGTGAAATAAATTACTGCATTACAAATAATTTGTGAACATTATTAATTATCATTTCATTGTTAACAGTCAGTAACTAATAACTGAAGTTCAAATAATTATTATTAACCCAATCTCCGAATCCAGCAGTTTTAGCAGATAGACTCCCTCGCTTAAGGCCTGCTACTCTGTTAAAACCCCTCCCTTATACAACATATAAAATAATAAATGTATTCAATTTAACTTATTGATTACCATCAAAGATATTAATTAACAATTTAATTGTCCTGAAAAAGATCATTTTTGGAATATATGCGGAAAGACTTGCAGGCTAGAGATAGAACGGACTAAATTCCTATAGTTAAAGGGCACAGGACCCATCACCAGCGAATGCACCAGTCATTATCAATCAAATTATTCCGTCTGACACTCTAAGGTTTAGTCAAACCACCAGAACTAAATACTCGTGCCCGGCATTACATTTATTATCATAATTTTTTCCCCCCTTGATTGAGCTTAATTTCACCAATTTTTGAGCAGAGTAAACTGAAAAAATAAACACAGTTATGAATAGAAGAGCTGCACTGCGATTGTCAGGCTTCGCTCAAAATACTCACTTCCTTCACCAGTCACTGAACCCAGCTCTTAGTCCAGCAGCCTGGTGCTTTCGATCGGGCCCACAGCACGTCCCGTTAGCCCCCCTGTTGCTATCATTTAACCCCCGCTGCTCATCCAGAGTGCTGCAGCTCGCCCGACATACGGCCTCCCCGGCTCCATCGTATCGTCCAGTTCTTCATTTCCCTCCATTCTCCACCGATATCATCTCACACATCAAATTCCAAACCTCAGAGTCAGGCCATCAGGCAGCTGAAGAGACAGCCATGATATATCTGCAAAAGATCATCCAGCCCCCTATTCAGCGGTCAGATCGGTCTCTGAGGCATTGGGCTCATGTTAGCTGCTCTTATTTTGTCAAATCATGCTTTCCTTTTCTTGTTCGTAGCTCCACCGAAAGACAAGACAAAGAGGATAAAATAAAAAGAGGAAGAGAAGACAGGTGAATTTAAGAAATGTGAATTAAGCTCACATCAAAGGATAAATCAGTCAATTTTGAGCCTGATTCTCCCCTTTCGACAAACTTTAGCAGAGCCTGATTTTTTAATGGCTCCTCAGGTTATCCTGCCGGATTCTCCCGTGATGTGAGGTGTGTTAGGAGAGTATATGATGTCACTAGATTTGCTTGGGAGCCCGTCAGGGTTGTGTCAGTTTCAAGTCAGAAATATTAATCGTTCGATATTTACGATCCAATATTGGGTGGTGTGGGGCCCAGCATATTAGGTGAGTGTGCTCTCAACACAACAAAATGCCCAAAAAAACTGAAATGAATGAGTAATTTTATGTTGTAATACATAGTGTCTCTCACAACTAAACATCAGCCTTCCCTACCGAGGATATATGTGTGTGTGTGTGTGTGTGTGTGTGTGTATACACAAACAAAGTTTTCATATGTACTAAGTGGTTTAGAGGAGAGTTTGTAAGAAGGAAATACCAATGTAGAGGATGAAGATTCTTTGGAAGAGGAGGACAACAATAAACCACAGTTGATCGCACGCGATCGTATTTTCTGCTTTCCGACTCTAAACTGCTCGGCACAAAAGAATCACTGTCTTCGATATTTTCATCGTAATCAGAGTCTACATGCACAAAAACTTTGTTCATGTCTGCCTCCGATTCGTGGAAATGAGTGCGACACACTGTTTTCCTAATTTAGAAGACAAGCGAGTGGGGTGTTCCAGGATATGAGCTAATGCTTGTTGATCGCAGTCTTTACAGTCAGTGCCAGAAATACCTCTCAGAAACAAGCATAAGTAGCTTTATTGTATTTACACAATAAGACTGAGAGTCAAATGGCTGTTCTGATAGGACCACTTCGTCAAAAGAGAAAATATTTATTGCAACATACAGGCATACAATCATACATTGAGTTTGGCGACATGGCTCTGTTATGAGAGATCCCTGCCCGTCCGAACGAGGAACCGAAGGCAGGGAGCTGCTAGTAATCCCCCTCCAAGGAACACAGCCAACCGCAGCAATGACCTCACGAAAGAGACATCGCTATAGAACGAAAATTTAGACAAAGAGAACTGGGTTAATGAATACAATAGATCGGTGGAGCTGGGGTGGAGGAGGGTTGTTGAGCGAGCGCACGGAGGAGCAGCTTCCCGAGGCGAGCTGAAGTAGAGTAGCATATTACCAGCCAAGCAATCAGGCAGCTCGGTCAGATGACAGTCGTGCACTCAGGTAGAAGCTGCTCCTCTGTTAGCAGGCTTGACTCCATGGCCTATCAGAACTTACGTCAAGTCGTCATTTTTGAGGACGTATGTGTACATCCTGGGTCACTGCATGGCTGCAGCAAGGATGTAGTTATACGCCCTTGGTAAGGAAGGAGTTAAGAGTTTAAAAATCTGTCGGTGCGGGTCAGACTTAAGGATGGCCGACCAAGCGATGGGACATGTGATGCACTGCATGTAGAACCACAACACCAATTTAACAGTGTTGGTTTGTCGACCTCAGACATGCCATCAGTGTTAAGATAAGCAGAACCCCCGTCTTTTAACAAGCGATTACTCGTGTTCCGGTGCTCTTTATTTTTCTCGATTAGTAATCAAACAGTTGATTACAGGATGACTTATACAAATCGGTAGAATGGTTTGAAATGCTTATGAAAGGGGAAAAAAAAATTTTCTGATCTTTTTTTTTTTTTTTTTTGCCTGGCTTGCAGTGAGAAAAGCTGTTTTGCACCAATTTGAAAATCATGTTCTCACACCTTTTTAATTTACTGATGTTTTCCTCTTTGATTGTCTTTAACACTTAGAGCTAAATCAAGCAGCATCCTGAAATAAATATCTAAATTTTAAATTCATCTATAATTGAATAATCTTGCTAAAAAGCACTACAACAGAGGATAGGGTTTAGATTTTTTTTCTATAATTAATTATTCAGATTATTGCCATCCATCCTACATCACAAACTACAGTCCAGTTTTCCCTACGGCATTATGTTTTCTGAACTTTCTTGTATTTTGTAACTGCAAAGTTTGAATTTAAATCAAGCGAAATACACGTGAGGAGGTTGAGAATAATCGTGTTCTTAAAGATGAAGCAACAGCCCATCAATGATGCCCAATCTAATCTTAATAACAACAAAAACAAGCAGGTTTTTTTTTTTTTTTTAATTCCAGCATATTCTTAACTGGGGCACGTTCAACCTGAAAACGATGTGCAAGGTTTTGCTACGGTTTCCTGGTTGAATGGCATGTTTCCTCGAAACAGTATGCAACGAGCTTTGAGGAACTTTTTCTCTGATTTGTTAGGTACATCAGAGTGGTAACCCATCAGCAACATGTGCATAAACCCCGTCATATTATAAAGGAAGTGCTGCATAACAGATCCGGTTTAGGTGTTTTCTGCTGTTCTGGATGGCTAGGGCAGCGACAGAAACATCGAGCGTATTTAAACCAGTTTGATTGGGCTCCCAAAATTCTTCAGATTGAACCCAAAGAATGACCTTCTCAGCTGCCAAAGTTGTGACACTTGCATAACACAACAGGGCTTTTCGATGCCCGACCATCTCTTGTTACCTGTTTCCCGACTACACTGCCAAATCCACGTCAGATATGACCAACAAGAACGGTAATCAAACCTTCCGCGATTGCATTCCTTGTTACATCAGATTACTTTGTGTTATACATCAAAAGAAAACTGAGAAATAAGGAAAATTTTATCGGGCATAAAGCATATAAATACACTCTATATAACTTGTTTTTCATTTTTGTATATTAAGCAAACTGTAACCATGTGTAAAGGGTTCAAAAACTGATGGGAACTTAATGAGACACTGGAGGAATGTTGCAGCTGGTGGACTGACGGAAAAATTCAAGGACACACACTGCAGAGTGGTAAACATCTCACAATCCATTCTTCTTCTTTTATAAAGAGGCACAGATACTGAACACTTTTGCAGGGACGATGGTTTTCTTTATTAGGCATGAGTCAGGGTGCAGGCGACTGACTGTAACAATATAGCTTCTCTTAGCGCTACAGCCAATCTTAAATGGATCTTCATTTCTCCTTCTACCTTGTTAGACATATTTCAAATATCCCCCTCCCTGTATTCTGGAAAAAGTTCTATATTTCTCAGAAATAATGCATATATAAAGTTTAGCAAGGAAGTAGTTTGCAGCATATGATGTTCATTAAAATCAAGTAGGTTTAGGGGAGAAGCATAATTTGGTTTATTCTGGATATCATTACATAGCAAAGCATCTTTTGTCCACTTGTCACTTAACAGTACAATCTTAATGGTTTGTATGGTTAAATATAATCCATTGCATGGCCAGTAAGTTGTGGGGTCTTGGGAAACGGGAGAGGTTGAACAGGGTGTAATGTCATTATCTGCTGAAATTCTGCAGTGTTGCAGGAGAAGGGTTGAGATGAGTTTGATATTAAACCTGCTTCAACCTGTTTTCACTATTTTTACACTTTCCTTCAAGCTGAAAACCACTATTGTTTAACAAGGTTAAGGCATTGATTCGAGAGAAATGGGGACAGTACTGGATAGTTCTTTTTTCTGGAAAGACTATTCATTGCATTGCTGAATAAAAATCTACTATCAAGAATTTTGCAAAACTTCAGGTCTGAATTTTTGTCGTCCTGGAAACCACAACAGAATTCAGTCTTTCCGATGACACCCAAATATGGAAATGTTCAGCTGTTGTCGAAATAGTTTGCTCCTTTAAGCACATAAAGTAATTTACCATAAAAATACTTTGCTCACAATCGCCTGCTTATGGGGAACGTTGTGTACGCACTGCAGCCTGTTTCATTTTCGCTCATCATCACTCGAAAAACTTCGACAGAAATGCTGGAAAGTGACACCAAAATGGTGTCTGTTGTGGATTCTGAGGAAGAGTTGGAATAGTAGTCCAGAAAAGTCTTCCAGTAGAAATGTTTTGGAATGAAGGGATATTTCTTCAAAAATATGATCACCTGAGTCATCAAAATAAATTCAAATGAACTACGTTTTGGGACGACGATGGCGTGTGATTAGTGAGCGCTTGTGCAGGGTGGACGTACACGCCTCCTCTGCCCTTTTTGCAAAATCAGCCTCAGTTCATGTCTGTCCGCTGACATGTAGAATATGCTCGTCAAGTTTCACGACAATGTCTCACATAATAACGGAGGAGTGGCGCTTCAAAGTTGGTGTCACATTAAGAAGAACAAGAAGAAGAGACTGAGTTTTTTTTGGTCCCTCGTCCAAAAAATAAATATTTTGATGTTTTTTTTTTTTGTGGCAGTGTCACTGTTTCTTCTTAGCTATTTTGTGCTCGTTGAGGCTGGCTGGGAAAGAGTTAAATGTTTTACAGTGTTTTTTTTGGGGGGGGGATGCAGCCCTAATTCTACAGCTCAAGGTCTTGATTGACGAATGTAATTGGTTAATTAGTTTAATCAGGTCAAACCTGCACCCACATTGGCTCGTTTCAGATTAGATTGGGCAGCTCTAGGTTACCCTGACGACTCTTCTATGGTGAAGATCAACCTTTTCAGGCTCTCATCGACTTCTTTCTTAATACTGTACCCTCATCATTAACTTGTTTTATTTTCCTTTGAATGTCATCAGTCAGTCAGTGAGGGCTGCTCACTCTTAGCCATAAAGAGCTAGTTTGGGTGCAGACTTTCATTCCATACTTGCAGTTACACACCTGGTTCTAATGAACAAGGTTTTAAGTAAGGACTTTGGGAGCTTGATTAGTAGAATCAGGTGTGTATCTGCTCAGTTGGAATGAAAGCCCGCCCACACCAGCCCTTCCTGGATAGAATTAAAATTAAAATTTGAGTAATATGGGCACACTCTTTTTACTGCCTGGTTTGTCCTGCTTTGACATGGGCGGGAGAGGGAGTGGCGAGCTCCGAAATCAAGTATAAGCTGTTAGATTTGTTTTGCCATATTGTGAAAAAGATGTAAACGGCACATGACCCGGCCAATGATGCTGTTTAAATCAAGTGCTTTACTCCGCCCACCCGCTGTGCCACCAGTGCATTAAGTGTCTAAATGGAGAGCAGTCGATGCCTTGTTATCAGTACATTCAAAGCAGCTCTTTCAATTGAATGGAGTCTATTTAAGATGGAGCGAGCCTTAGTTTGGTAGTTGATTTTATGTGAGCAGTCGTGCTGAATGTCAGTGCTGGGAAATTTTGGGGTTTGTTTGTGAAGGCTGGAGTGTAGCTTATGAAAATTAAATATGGGCCATGCTTTGTGCCTGATCTTTTACAAGGCAAGGTTTTGTTATTTCACGCGCGTGAGTTCTTATTGCACCCCTCTGGAATGACCGATTGAGCCATTCTTATCTAAGGAGTACAGGGTTTATTTTGTAGTGTGATACTCTTCTGAGATAATATTGTGAAATCGCAACTATTTCCGTGAAGACAACTTTGTTGTAGGGGGACATGGGGTAATATGAGCCAATTTTTATGTAAGTTGTCCTGTTGGCAAGGAAAAATGAGCTCGCAGTAAAACATCCTTAATTCAAAACGTGCTCAACGAATTGACGTGACCCAATAAAACCTATGAACCCATATGCAGGTTTGTGAAATGTAGCTGTATTATTCAAACCTGTGGAACTTCAGGCTGATGTTAAATTATAGTGGACATCCCAAGGTTTCCAGCAATCCTAAATGTGTCCCGCTGAATTACAGGGAAATGTGTGCAAAATGATGGACAAGATCTTGATGTTTTCCATTTGAAGTAATGCTGTGGCCATAAAAACATGCTGCCCTGGGTTTGAGTATTTCTCTCAATATAAGTGTGATGTAGCTTCAGTGAAGCATTGCAGCCAGCAGATACAGAATATGTATGTGACACTGTCCTACACTATGAAAAAATGCCTTTTCTGACTTTGAAACGACTGGAGGGGAACTCAAGTAACTCGGGGTTAAAGGGGCTAATTTAGATTGCAGGCGTTATGAAGGGTCATGAAAATGACAAAATGAGATCTTTTTGTTGACACTTTAAAGTTTCCTGCCTTCTTTATGTGCTGTATGATTGGTTTTATTTTTTTACTTGGATACTAGATGTGCTGAGCCTTTCTCATAAATAATATATTTTAGTTTTGCAACTATTTTCAAGTGCACTCCCATGTTTTATACGCCGCCAAATTGCCGACATGTCTGGTATAACCTTTTAGACAGGGACTGGTCTTCATGTAGCAATGATTTTATGTACCTGGCATGTAAAAACACAATTTAATCAACCATTTTTTAAAAAATGTATTTAAATGTACCACCTACTAGTCCAATGCCACTCTCCCTTTCACCAGATGGTAGAAGAGACGGGTAAATCCTGAAAATAAACCCAAATGACAAGAGACCATCTGGGATTGCACCAGCCGCGATGGAAAAATTGGCATTACTTACAGTATAGCTCAGAACACGCCCTTCCTTTTAAATCACTGCTACTCACCTGTGAAGTTTTGTAACTGCATCTGAAATGTTTGCGATGCTACCGTGTTCAAAAGAGTTGTCCGCTGACAGACAGAAATATAAACACTTGCAAAAATGCTCAAAACGGCTATCCTGGTACTTATATAGTCGTTTCACAGTAATTTCATTGTGGTTTGAGCTGATGACTCACAGATCAACTCATACAATGCCAGCTTCGCTATCGCGGCTGGTAAACATTATGAGCGGTTGCCTAGGAACAGGGGTGGCATAACTTACCCACTGGGTCATCTTACCCCACTCTTCCCTAGTGTGGCATAATTTATATATATATATATATATATATTATTTTTTAACAGTTGCACTAGTTTTATTCAGCTTTACTGACATTACACTGTCCCTATGTTTTGGTGACGTAGATAGATTACTTCTTGCTTGCTGAGAGGAATTTTTTTCCCCTCATAGAGCAATACACTTGCTAAGCCCATTATCACCTGTAATAATAAGCTTCATCATTGACATGTTAAAACAACATCACAGATGTGCTGTATGTGAAGGTATTTGCAAGAGAGGCTCACAGTGAGTGACAAACTCTATTGGTGCCATTTTAGAGCTGATAAAGCCTTAGGGACAAAACTGTAACAGAAAAGTATTCTTTTCCCACCTAATGGTGCTAGTTTCATGAATACTGAAGAGTGTGAATACAGGCTGTTATGAATTAATTAGATTAACATCAATTCTCCTCCCAATTGTGGGCTGAGAGAATCTGAAGTGACTAATTTAATTAATACAATCAAAGTTATAAGAGTTATTTCCGGCCTTGACAAAAGCATTAACAGCCATCATTGCAAGTATGAATGCACAATTGATTCAATCTCATGAACAGAGAGTAAAGAACAATCAGATTTGTTTAACAGATTATAGAAATAGAACGGACTCTTCAGTTCTAACTATGGCAGGTGTTGAATCACAATTCCGATAATATATAAGGATGGTGTGTGTCATGAACCAGCTCAGAGTCCAGACAAAAGAAGGGAGACCACACAGATAACTGTTCTGAAATGAAGTAACTTTACCACCCATCTATTCCTACTTTTGTTATGGTTTAACCGCGGTTGATTAATCAGTGATATCAGTGGTGTAATGTATGGATGCTTGTGTGGACATGTACTGTGGGCAAAATGTAAATTCAGATAAGTCTCCAAACAACACAACAAACAGAGAGAGAGAGAGAGAGAGAGAGATGCCCCAGTCAGCCCTCTTTTATAGCAGCGAGCAGCAATCAGGGGAAGTCAATTCAGGTGTGGCTCAATCACCTGGCTCACCTCTGCCACTCAAAACTGTAGGCCTCCTACACAGGAAAAGGTAAAGAAAAAAACATCCAGAAACCAACAGAGTGGGCGGGGTCAGTGTGTGTGTGTGTGTGTGTGTGTGTGTTTATATGTATAATTATACCTTGCTGAATAGTAAGATACCATTACTTTGATGTACATAATGACGTTCCAGATGATAGACATGGGTTATCATGAAATGTTCCTTTTTTTCTGTTTTTTTTTTTTTTGTTGTGGAATGTAAATTTAAACAGCTAAATGTGTGATATCAGACCATTTCTGAAATTTCCAGACTATTTGGCCCTTGGTGTTGACGTGCAATTAAAATCAAATTATTTTTGCCTGTTACAGATCTGTAAATATAAAATTAATTTAATGAAACCAAAAAAAACACATTTTTCTAAATAGACGATGAAAATGAAACCGTTAAACCAGGGGTGCTGCTAAATGGGTAATGTAACTATGGCCCTTTAAAAAAACACATTTTTCAAATGGAGATGAAAATTTAAACTTTGCCTAAATCATGGAGAGAATTTCACTTTGCCTCTAAATTCGAATAGATGTCACACTTCATGAGCAGGAAACAGTGAAGATATTCAAGTATCTGTATCTGTATGTAGGGCATGAGGGTGATGTGACTTGATTGAAAAATGAAATGAAATGATCCAATGTTTGGGAAATAAGTGTATTGTGTATTTTTAATGTTAACTGGATATCCTACCATCTTTCTATGTATTGTAATTTCCAGTGTTTGAAATGTTACTTCCCTCTAGGTTCCTATGAACTTCTGTACTTCAAATGCACTTAGTACTGTACGTCACTCGGGGTATAAGCATCGGCTAAAAGACAAATATAATGTACTGGGCCAATGACTCAAACTGAAGATTGACTTTCTATGGAATGTGTTTCTATTGACTCGCATGATACTATTTTGGAATAATGTAGAATCTGGGTCATAAGAATTTCACACTGAGAAATCTTATTTACATTCAAAAATATACACGCAGACACAGAGGCATACCTGCTAACACTGTGATTATCCATGAATAACTAAGTCCACACTCAGTAGGCCTATGACACAAATTCTTTGAGATTTCCTCTAGCAACAGAGCATGAAGTTCTCAAGGGTTTGACAAACATTAAAGTTCTATGGCATCAGTGGTGATAGCTGCCAATTATGAGCCCAGTGGAGCATTCACGGAAGATTCCAGAATGACACCAGTCTGACAACTAGCAATGTGCTCTGGGATAAGATCTCACAAAAACTGTTTCCATTTGGAGTTAGCAAATGGAATTAGCCAAATAGTTACACTTAATATCAACTAGAGGGCACTCGGTAGCGTGCATACCTCTACCACGCCATATATCTGCTCTTTTGGTTACAGAATACGTTCCGGATAACTTCCAAAATTTAAATCAACTCATCCTTGGCCTACCACCTATCATCCTGCCAAATTTCGTGCCAAACCGTTGATGGCTTTTTGAGTTATCCTGTTACCAGACAAACAAATGGGTGAAAACATAACCTCCTTGGCGGAGGTAACACTATTAAATCTGAAATATTATTGTCAAAGTAAGACTTTTTTTTCTTTGTATGCATTAAAAAAAATTAAATTCTGTAACTTCTATCCAACTTTAAGCAATAAAATGATTATGTTTATATAAGAGAGAGAGTGATAACAGTGCAATAACTTTGGCTTCGTTTACTGAGCATGCTGGTTGGGAGCATCACTTCATTGTTCTGCGTTTGCTGGTTTAATGTGATCATCCACCGTTGCTGGAATTGTTAAAATGAGCTTAAATTCTTTGGCAGTGTCATAAAACTGGCGCAAATAAGTGGTTGAAACATGACACCTCATTTTGCGTGGGGGGTGGGGCTGACTTCAATTTCCACTAAATTTTCAAATGTTGTGTGTTACAGAAAGATCTAACCCACTGGCCTGATTTCGGCTGTGATAGTTTTGGAAGTGAAACTGTAGTCAGCTATCACCCAATCTGTTCTTGTGTTTCTTATAAGTATTTGACTGCAATAGGCCTATGATGATTCACTGGTATCTGTGATGGCATCAGCCATGATGTTCTAAAAAAATGACAAAAGTGAAGATATTTAGGACAAATACCCAGCATGCATTTGAGTTTTGTAACAACTGACTCTAAAGGTTATGTCCTTTACCTTGTCAGTCAACTTTTACACTGATGGAAATTCAATAAATCTTGCAAAGGTAGGGAATTTGCAAGTATACTGAGACATTTAAAGTGAGTGAAAACAGCCTTTTCCTGTGGAAAGCAGTGCCCATGCTCTGGGGTTAGAAAGCCCAATACTCAAAAATACACCATTCACTAATGAGACCTTCACAAGAACCCCTGGTGAGCAGCAGTTTTTGATATATCAAAGATTTGAAGATTCTTGAAATATGATGTAAGGAGGAATAAGAGAGAAACCTCAAAAATCACCATAAAGGAAGATCAGAAAACAGAAGAATACAGCTCATTCGTTTGCAGAAGCTTAAACAGATGGTGTGAATATGAATTAAAACATACTGTAGATGCAGTTAAAGGCTGGAAATAAAGCAAGACTAAGTAAAAAAAAAAAAAATGCAATACGATGATTAAAAATAAAACAGTTATAACCCACGCTGCTATTTTATGCATTCTGTTTTTTCATCTTTATCAAGGGAGAGAATTCTTATCCAAACACACCCACACACTCCCAGCAGGGGCGAAAGCAGAACAATGTCTAGCATCACAATCAGAGAATGTGCCCGAAGCTGGTGTCGTCAGCAGGTAAGTCATCATGCTAAATGCTACATCCTCATTTGTTTAAGGCGCAGATGTCCTTTGTTTACGTGCAGTCACTTAATTACATTAATGCGAAATTATGCTTTTCTACAGTACGTGCGATCTAAGACGAACAGATGCGGACAAGAGCTTGGAAAGTAATATACAATCAACACATGAGTGGGCTGAGATGCTATGGGCATATTGCTTCTGCTATTTACAGATGCGTAGGCACCATATTGAGTAAATTTGATGGCGGCCCACAAGCTGTCTACTACAGAATATGGCTCAAATCCATCACCCATTTTTAACCCAACGATTGGCCAGGCAAGTAAACTCATACATTCAGGGACTTCATCTGGCACTCGATACTAACACAGGGTAGGGCCTCCATTGTGCTCGTGGAATGGCTTTGATTCTTTGTAAACTCGATTCCAAAAGATACCGGGAACATTCCTTTGATGCATCACATAATTTCATCAGGTTTGTTGGCTGGACGTTCATACTGAGAATTTCCTGTTCCACCGCATTCAAAATGTGCTTTATTCCATTCAGATCTGATGAGTGGGGAGGTTACTAAAGGGCACACTGAACTCATTTTGCGTTAAAGGCTCCAGACAACTGTTGCTTTGTGACTTTATGCATAATCATGCCGTAAGTAGCCGATATAAGACTGCAACAACCAAATTGTGGCCTGTAAGGGGTGTACAGGGTGCAGTATTCAGCCTGTGGCAGCGAAACAATCTATCGGTCATGGATTATTGGGCGGAAAGTGGACCGAGAACATTCTTCCCACCATTGTATGTTCAACAGTCATCGCAGTTGACAGAATTCAGGTTGGGCCAATGAATTCATGCTGCTGATATAAAATTACGATTCTACAGTTTGTAACATCTGGATGTCGCAGCAGAAATCAAGATTGTAAATCATAGCCAGTTCCAATCAATCAATCAATCTCGAACTGCTCAGTTTCGTTGAGTCAGTGTTCGCTGAAATCTCCGATGTCATCTTTGCTGACAGGAATGGAACCCAGCGTGGTCTTGTGCTTTTGCCGTCCATTTGCCTCCAGGTTGAAAGTGTCGTGCCTTCTTCATTTAGTTCTCCTGACAGATCAGCCTCAGGCAGTTCAGTTCTAAACCAAGAGCCATAGAATCGGCTATTTCTAATTCCTTTTTAGTAGGAACTTGTCTGTTCAGAATGATAATGATGGAGGCTTCAAAAAGAGACCAATCATCTGCAGCCGTGGGGTTGAGTTCTGTTTTGTGTCATTCCACAAGTGCCAGGTCATGTACGAAAGCTGGCTCATTAAAATTCTCTAGCAGGCATTTGTGAATGATGACAAGTGGATGTTAACACTAGTCTCATCACAAACACAAGCAATGCTGCAGCGTTCCACAGCCTCGACAGACGACAGCCACCAATAGACCTCACAAACTGAACATATGATTTGATGGACTTGCAGGTGAGGATATGGTATATTTTTGTAAAGATGAAATGGTAATAACTGGAAATATGACAAGTTGATGAGAGTCGTGGACAGCTATGTGCTGAATGGAAGCAAATGTACCATGAAGTAATCATATGTTTGATTATTAGATGGACGGGGGAAGAGAGGCGAATTGTGGCTTTACATTTCCACAGTGAAGGAAAGACTAGCATTGAAAACTGTCAATTCTGTGAATGGCACATAGAAGAGCACACAAGCTCCCAGATTATTGAATTTACAGAGGAAGCTTCTGATATTAAAATGCATGGATCCAAGACTTGTACAGAAATATCAAGGCATAGACTATTTGTGAAGGACAGAAATATCAATTTTTTTTTTAACATCTGCTAAATAAATTTTAATTGACTGGTCAAGTGTCCATTATCACAGAAGTTATATCTACTTCTGACACAATGCAATCAACTATGATTCAATGCAAAGCATGCAAATGAAATCAAAGAGGATATTTTGTGTTGATTCAGCAGGATTTTGTAATGTGGAAATGATTGGAGATCTCGCAAATTCAGAGGTGGTGAACAACCGTGCCATTTGCACACAGAGATTCAATCAAATTTTGTTTTAATAACGACCATGATGAGATGTGTACTTGATGGACGCTGAACAGATGTGTGGATATTGATGAAGCCTCAGACAGGAACAACCTAAACCATAACTAAACAGGAAAGTGGTGCACACACTCAAAAATATATGCTCAGGGAGAACAAGATAGCCACCCCACCAGATCTCGGCCAAAACAACAGATAAGTAATCTGAATATCCAAATTAGCATGCTGGGCGAAAATGGGGAAACCGACGAAGCCGCGCAATTGGCAAACATGAGGAGTGAGGCGTAACACCACAAGGTCCAGCATGAGACCAACATTAAAAGATGGCCGTATTACAGATAATTAACTCACCCACAGAATGAAGTGCTCGCCTGGTTTCTGACCAACAACTCTTCCAACAGGGTCTTTAAGTCCTTCCGCTTCTCCTAAAATGTATAAAATAAAACAAATAAATGACATAGACTTCTTCATCCACTGATGTATGCCTGGACTGAATTCAGACAGGCCGAAGATATGTAGTCGGTTTTCTAACCATTTTATCAAAACTTGCGCAAAACACCATGTCATAGCTGAATGTATTTTAAATTCCCATCTCCAAGTTTTAAAATGATTTATCTGGTCTCTCTGCCTAAGAACAAAATGAAATGTGGATATACAAGCAGCCGGCAATTCTGTAAGCTAGACTGATTGTGCCTTTTCAATCGCCCGTGATGTCATACATGTGATACAGATGAGACTATTCATAACGTAAAACTTTCATTTCGCTCTCCTGCCATTTACTGAAAAGGTCTAATTACAGCTTATTACAATTAAAGATTTTGTCGTTTTGAATTGCAAATGTTTGTTTTTTTTTTTTTTTTTTTTTTTTGCAAATGATCATTACTCGCAGTATCTGCCAAGACATGTGAATGTTTGTTGCAGAATGATCATATCGCATCTCTTCTGTGGATACAAACACTTCAGATCATGAAGGCTGGCTGCACAGTTTGAAATCCTTATTACAGTCAGATGCTCATCTTCGTCTCCTGCCAAGATTCATTCTAATTTTCCTTGAACAATGCAGTTAGCTACAGTTACAAATACTGTATAAAACATATCTCGAAATATACCATACGTTGTATGTGCTACTTGAAATAGTGTGCCATTTGATTTGTCCATTGGGAACCATGACATTGAAAAATATGCACTGCACTTTCCTTTTTCAGGAAAGTGCAGTGTCCTTCTTACCACCAAGTTTAGTCCTCCTTTCTGGTCTTTTTTTTAAGGAAAGTAAACCTCAAATAAGTCTCTGCACAACAGGAAATGTCTCAAACTATTAAATGCTAAAAGCAATCACTTCCGAACCTGGTCCACAAATAGAGTTCCATCAATGCCGATTGCTGAAGGGTCCGGTGAAATTCTCAAAATTTTGTTCCTTGAATTTTTGATTTCTTTTCTGGTCGAGCAGCTGGACCGTGTGTCTCAGAACATCAATTGTTTGTTTCACATGGCGCAACGGAAACGATGACTTGTGGCCGGCTTCACTGTGGTGCTAAGTTCCGGAACACGATCGAGCCTTCTCTTAGCTGCTTCTGATTTGTCTGGTGGAATCTGTCATAGAGGCAGTGGAGTTTATTGGATCCTAATATTGGATGATGTATTGAATATTTCTTGGCTGTATCCATCTTTTGTGTTTCTATGGTTACAGAGATGTAGCATCTGTACGGTCCCTTGTGGATTCTTGTCATCACACTGGGGAAGTGACAGAATGACAGAATACTGGCAAGATGCATACAGCACAGCACCTACGCTGCACGGGCATGACGCGCTCAGATCCCCCTACCAAGAGATGGCTGATTTTTGGCCTGGAAATGAAACGCAGCAGAGGGATGGACAGATTGACAGGAGGACGGATGGAAGCATGAAAAGGCACATCCACACAATAAGATGTATCCATGTATTAAATGTCGTAGGGAAATATCAAATGGTTTAGGAGTTTTGCCGCAGAAAAGAGCCGCGACGAACAGACGGACTCCACACATCCCCCTTTCACTTCGTGGAAAGATGTGAAAAAAGAAAATAAATTAATTTTGGCAATCAAAGCAAAAAGCAGTTATATTTGCTACTTTGTCCATAATGTTACTGCCAGATTTCTGCAGGTTCACAAACACTTTGGAGAACAGGTCTTTATACAGTACTCAAAGCTGTTCATGAACTCCTGTTGTGTGAACTCAGTGGAAACATCGAGTGCCTTACAGGTAAAGACCATTTATGCCCTCATTACCAGGTCACATAAAACATTTAAGCTCTGAATTATCAAATCACACACATTTGGAGGGATGCACAAGGCATTGAACAGTATTTATATGAACCAGAAATCATACCTGTCCCTTTCAATCAAATCCAGAATGTGGTCTTCAACTCTCTCTCTTCAGAAAGCTCACTCTGATTCTGGTGCAGCCCTTTCAGCAGTGCTGTCCTCGGGACTACGTCCACAGATTTAGTATTCGCTTCAATCCAAAGGGTTAAGTCCGAACATCCTTGGAAAAGGGTAATGAATAGTCAGACTAAAGACTTCTGATAATACTAAGGTTTGCTTTTATTTAAATTTTAATACTTAAAAAAATGACTGTCAGACTGAGTTTTATGACCATCCTTCACCTTGAAATGACAAGAGTGAACCCCAAAACGAGCAAATTTTGAAGATTTTTTTTTTTTTTATTCCAACATTGGAAACTTGTGTGCGACAGCGAAATTGCTTCAGAAGTCAGTTGGTGCGAGGCCGACGTCAGTGGAGAGGCAGTTCTTGAGTGACCCTGAATAAAGTTTTATAGAGCAGCTCATGATCACTTAACTGAAGAGCGAATGAGGAGAGAATGAGGAAGTAATTACAGTAACACTTTTCAGTAAGGTACACAAAATGGTTTACTAGATGTTTAATTTGTTCTTTAACTAATCATTACCCAGTTAAAAAAAAAAAAAAAAAAAAATAGGAGTTACTGAAGAACTATCCTTTATCTAATGGTTTACTTGCTCTTAATTTGTCGTTCAATTCTCAAATCACTATTCATTAGCTAATCTATATAATTTGATTAGACATCACGTAAAAACTGCCTGTTACCGAATGTTGTACTTACCGTAAATGCCTCTATTCCTCATTTGTTCCTCAGTAACTACTCAAAATGTGTACCTTGTAAAAAAGTGTCATTGGTTGGACTGCAAAATGTACTGTAGTTGTTGCAATTGAAGACCTGGGTGCAAGAAGTACTTTAGTCACAAAATAACACTTTTGAGATATAAAGGGTCAAAGTTTTGAAAACATGCTGCAGATACTTTTTTTAAAAGATAACATTCAGTGGCACCTGCTGCTAGTCCCAGGGGTTATACAAAGTAGACAGACATGTTTTTGTGGAAAAATAATTCTTTATTACGAAAAAAACAAGAAAATCAGTTTCGGACTTTGGTACTTATTGCCATAAAATGCACGGACTTCAGTACTTTTACCACACAAATGCCGTTTCAATCATTTTCTGATTGCCAAACAGCCATTTTTGCTACGCTTGTCACATGACACATACTAGCAGCTGATTGGACAGTCATGGACTTAGGCACTTGTTCCTGATGACGTCAAGGACTTCAATATTTCTTGCACAAAAATTCAGTAGATTCAGGGAAGGCCGTACATCAGTATTGAGGACTTGAGAACTTATATTTGGAATTTTTTGGCTTTAAATGATGCACATGACACTCTACTTTATGGTAGTAGTGTCAGCTCATTTTTTGGAAAATGTGACCTAAGTACTTCTTGCACCCAGGTCTTCAACTGTGAACTCCAGCACTGTCCCCCTGAAATCTGACATATTGTAGGCTGGGCATTCCTTAATGTGCACACGATCATCTACAACATAGATCACAATACTTTATGTATGGATTACCGTATAATACAACCCCAAATCAAAAACAGCAGGGATGAACATAAATTTTAAAACTAAAAGCAGTTAAATTCTTTTGTAAGTTCTTTGAACTGTATTACATTGAAAACAATACAGCAGCACATTTGATGTTTTTAAAATAATCGCATTTCAGTTCGGATTCTTGAACACATAATTTAAGACATTACATTAAGAAGAAAAAATGTTGGGACAGTGAAGTATTCACGACTTTGTAAATGGCAAATTTTTAAACATTTCTATCCTGCCTTATATATTCTGCAGAAATACTGTAATACTGTAAATACTGCAGAGAGTGAAATAGCATCTGAGATTGTTCTTCTTCTCTTGCCCGGGATCCCTCTGTTACAGTATGTAACTTTCCGGAAGGTTCTAAAAAGACAAAAAAGGGCTTTATGTATGTGGTCATTTTTTATTATTACCTGAAAGTGTAGTTGCTTGAAGAGAGAACTGAACTTATGCATTTAGTTTATTGATTCTCTTCCATTACAGAAGCAGCAGCTTCTTCTGGCTTTAGAAAAATGCGCATGTCCTTACGGTAGTAACGTTTGCTTATGCTGTGACCATTTTAAAATAACAATTGCACAGTATGTGACTGCAGAGCCACTTTAATCAACATCAAACATCAGACAGTTATATAATTGACTGAGATGGTAAAAAACTTATTTGGCGTGTTATTTGTCAGGAATCCGCCTCTGTGAATTGGTTTCCCCGTGTGTCGGCTGTCTGTTAATCGTGTTAATTGATTTCAATTATTCTGTTAATGTCTCATGCCTCTCCTTGCCTGTCTGCATCTGTCTCTCATCGATTGCTCATTTGTACAGTATTTATCACCCTTTGTGTCTCTGTTCTTTTTTCTTTTTTGTCATTTAGCTTCTGCCCATCTTTCCTATTTAAGTTTATCTTTGTCTCGTTTGTCTATAGGAAGTTATTCCTGAACTACACAGGTATCTTCAGATTTTTTTTTTTTTTTTTGGCAAGCTTCCAGTTTTTGAGCCTTACTAATATTTTACATGTGAAACTCAACTGTCTGATGTACTCTGGTGAAGTCTTCTCTTGAATTGCTGAATTTGGCACGGATACGCCCACCTCCTAGAGAATGTTCACGTTTTGGCCAACTGTCGTGAAGCAGTTTTTCTGAACCAGGGAAAAAGTTCTTCTGTCATTCACCACAGTTGTCATCTGTGGTCTTCCTGGCCTTTTTATATTCCTGAACTCACCAGCGCTTTCTGTGTAAGCATGTACCATAGAGTTTAGCTAGCGACACCTAATGGTCTCTCTCTTTCTCCGGTGGGTTTGTTTTGATTTTTCAGCCATATAATTGCTTGCTTTACTGCCAATGACCATTTGGATTCAAACTGAGAGTCAACAGCAACAGATTCCAAATGAAAATGTAACTCTGGAAATCAACTGTAGACATTTTATGTGTTAAGTCTTAAAAGAAATTATACGGAAATAAAACACATCTGGCCTTGGAACAGCTGAGCACCAAATTATCCATATACTTCAGGTTGCTAAAAAAAGGAGGAGCTCTTAAAAAAAAATGCTGATATTCCAACACCATCTGGCCATTTTCTGATGTGTTAATCATCCAACTGAAGCGGAATCACCTTACTTTGAACTCAATTACTATTTTACCCTTAGAGTGCCGTGAATTAAAAAATATATATATATAAATTTAATTATCTAGTGCTGTTGAAAACCTATCATGGGGTGACATGCAACATTGAGCAATAATAGCTGCATTTAGCGCTCTGAGGGTTATTTTCAACTCCAATATTTTATGGTCGATAGCTAAAATAATAATAATGTTGTCAATGTCCAAATACAAAAGGATCTAACTGTACATTAGGCACAAAATGGGGGTGTTCCTGTCCAGACAGGGGTTTAGTCCTCGGGCAGAGAGTGACGCTGGCCCAGCATGCCACAGAAGGCTTGGCTGAAAGCAGCAGTCTGAGCATTATCCTCTCTCCTCAAGGCTGCGTCTGTGTCCCTCGCTTGCCGTGCATCCTCCGTTACCCTCCGCAAATGCAGCTCACGCTGATCCCGGATCAGCTCCTGCTGCTCCAGGTCTACAGCCTGCATCTCTCTCAGGACGGTCACATGCTCCTGCGGCACAGGCTTCATTTTCTCTTGCCTCGGCAGGACAAAGAGAAAAACAGACAGAAATAGCAGGCGGTTAACTAAAGCACAATACACTATTTCAGGAAATCTGTTTGCCGCTTGAGACCTTTCACTTTTCCAATCAAAGCACTGTTATGCAAACACGTGTTCATTTACCACACATTCTAAATTTTATTGCAAATAATTCATTCAGACTACAGGCTGGAGGAAGCTTTTCTGCTATACTGCACTGGAGTTTGGTCTGAGGACAACTAATGTACCGTATTATGTTATACGTGAAACATGAGGACCTTTTGCCATGGCTATATCGTACCTGTGAGTACACGCTGCGGTGTCGCGGTGCTGGAGGATGGCAGTGGTATCGGTGCTGATCTCGATGATGAGGCTGCTGCCACAACCAATGGGAAAGTCGGGGCATCATTGGTGGGAGAGGAGGCCCACACAAAACTCTTCACTCATCTAAATGGAATCTCGAGCAGATAGTCTATAAAACGACTTGTGAATTATTCAAACAACTGAAACCCAACCAGAAATGGCATCAACTTCTGGAATGTGAACCCAAACAATAGCAAAACATGAAAGTAGCACTAATGTTCGCTGGCGAGCTAGCAAGCTCACTAAGGCTGCACAAGGCAATCGCGATTGATGACATGTTGTTTTCTCACAAGTTTGAAAAAGAAAGTACTTGGTCATCAGAAGTGAGTTTTCCAGTAGTTGGCTAACAAAAGAAAACAAAGCTTTCAAGCAAAACAGTTAACTCTGTGAAAATTAGCTTTGCCGCTAGCGAGCTAGTTGCACAAAGCAGTCATCGTCTACATGTTGATTTTACATGAGGTTATTGCTCGTAGCACCAAATTCCTTTTCAGTTGATCAGGGTGTGGTTTTGCGGAATGCCATTGTATCAATTCTTGGTCAATTGGGAAAAAAAGGTTGTTGCCTCTCATAACTTAGCTATTCACCAACTTCCTCGTCAGTTGACCAGGGCGTGGTTTTGCAGACTGCCATTGTTTCGATTTGCGGTCAAATGAGAAAAAGTCGTTGTTGCTTGTAGCTTAGCGATTCACTGACTTCCTCGTCAGTTGGCCAGGGCGTGGTTTTACAGAGTGCCATTGTTTCGATTTGCGGTCAAATGAAAAAAAGGTCATCGTTGCTTGTAGCTTACATATTCACCGGCTTGTCCTGTGTAGCGTGAATGACGATTCACTCTAACCAATCAGTGGTCTGCAGCGCATTGACCTTATTTTATTTAACCTTTATTAAATCAGGGAAGTACTGCTGAGATTGAAATCTCTTTTTCAAGGGAGCCCTGGGGGTTGAGGTGGAGACGGAGAGGACAAGTTGCATCGCCAACTACATTACGGGATATTTAGGAGGCAGGTCGAAAGAGCCAGGTTTGGAATTTAGCCATGACACCGGGTAACCCCCTACTCTTGTCGAAAAGTGTCATAGGATCTTTAATGACCACAGTGAGTCAGTACCTAGGTTTAACTTCTCATCCGAAAGACAGCATCTCCTTCAGTACAGTGTCCCGGTCACAGCACTGGGGCATTGGGGATTATTCCACCACAGGGAAGATCGCAAGCTACTGGCCCACCAACACTACTTCCTTATGTTTTAGTATCAGCTCTGCTCGCTTGGAACCTAGGCCCAGATGGCACGAAAAGTGCTGGGTATATCCGTAATGGAAACGCATAAATAACAGAGTAGCGTAAAGCTGTACCATGCGGTGTGGAAAGCACCATTAGAACAAACAGAGCAGCTTGCGAGGTAGCAATCCCCATTCAGCCAGCAGGAGCTCACGCTCTCTTTAAACAAACCGACCGCTCGTTCACTGCTCGAGAGGCTCGTACAGCAGGAGGTAGCCGGCGACGGCACAGGAGATGCACGCGCTCAACAAAAATATTTTGTCCTGCGAATGCGAGGTGAGGCGCGCGATAACTGACGCTGTGCCCCATTATGCTTCGCTCCTCGGGAGTCCTTGGTGCACTTAACACCTGCTCCGTCAGCAGTAATTTTGGAGACAGGGTTGACATCTCTGCTTTGACACCCAGTGCTTTTGTTAAGCAGTTAAAAACTGCAAGGAGCTGCAAAAGTCTACTTCTGTGGCTGATTACTGAGGACTAGAAACAGGAGCTGAGTTCTGCGGAAGCACAGCAGTGCAGGTTGTGATAGTTGCATTGAGCATTTCCGATGCGTCCAGTCTCACATTTAACTCAAACGCCTCAATAAAATTAAGCTGAGTTAAAATGCAGTCATGGTGTATTGGCAGAGCTGCTGTGTTTGTAAAGCTGTAATATTTTGCCTAACACTGCAGTAAAAAGGAACATACCCATAAATGTTATTACTGCAGTTTATTTAAGTTGCGAAACTGCGCAATTGCTTTTGGCATTTACAAAATGGCTACCACAAGTCCAGGCTCACTTGTTTTCATTGTTGATGAAACTGCTAAAGGCAGCAGTGGAATGAACAGCAGTTTAACTCATTGGACAGCACTTCGTCGTGCAGAAAGAACATCCCACATAGCAGACGGATCTGGCTCGGATCCGGCATCAAGCTGGCACTGCTGGGCGACTGCTGGCATGGCAAGAGGTATGTTAACTGGATGTGGGCCAGGTCTGGCACGGATAGCGCGGTTTATGTGATGGCATGCCACATGTGGGCCGATTGTGTCCGCAGCCGGCCGTGTGCCGGCCTGTGTGTGGGCCAGCTCTGGCAAATCAGATCTGGGCCTCAAATTGGCCGTCATTCTTTCTGTATGTGGGCCAGACCTGGGCTGTGTAATGTGCATTATGTGGGCCAGAACTGGGCCTGACCAATTTTGCTATGTGGCATACACCATAGAAACAAAACAGACTTTGACAGCTAAGAATGTTGAAATTCTTTACCTTGTCATTCACCAAATCTGTTTCCTGTTGCAGATCTACTTCTTATTCTGTAGAGTAAAACTGTGGCAACTGTAGCTTCTAAAATAAGCAGAAGATTGATATATCTGCTGGACAGCCTTGGCAGATAATCACTACAGAATATTCTGCACTTGGTGATCTCTATGGGTTACGCACGAATACGGTATGTATCCGAGAGTACTTTGAGTGTTCCCAGGGCCTTTTCGTTAATTAATTCATCTTTAAAACATTTTAAAATAAACTTCATTCTGAATCATCCTATTAAGTTTGAATGGAAAAAATAAAATAAAATGGTAAGACTTTACAATAATGGTACATTAGTTATTGCAGTAATAAACATTAATTACCAATTAATTAACAGTTAACTAATGCATCAGACAGCTAAATATGCATTAGGTAACCTTAACTTACCATTTATTTCTCATGCTCTTAGACATCCTTATTATGAAGTTGAAAACATCCCTTTAGTAACACTTCAAATTATCAAACTATTCAATAATGTATTAATACCTAATAACATGAACACCATCAGTAAATGATTAGTAGACCCATTAGTTTACTGTTAACCCTTTCACTACTGCTTACTGGGAATAAGACAACCCTTGCTTACCGTAAATTTTTGTGCTATCGCAGCATGATATTGCATGTGGTTTTTCACCCCCTTTTTTTCAAACTAAAAACGCCAGAAATGGACAATTTTATGTACAGAAAACATGTTCAAAATACATTTACCTTTCCATTGACACATATCTTTGCTTAGTTTTTCCAAAAGTAAAAACAGAAAATGAAGATAAAAACCATGTTTCGGTTTGTAAAGACAAGACGATTTCTGCTCTATGGGATTTATGTACAAACGGAGATACACGCGCATTTCTGTACAAACGGAGATACACGTGCTGCAGCACACACTGCCTGCAATAACCTGTATAAAATAAAATAAAATAAAACTGTGCATAACCGGAGGATTGGGAACTACGGGAAGCCTGATGACATCACTGACGTGTTGTGCGATACCAGACTCATCCAAAGAGGTGTTTTGTTGCGGAGTTTTGACAATTTTTGTTAGGGACTTTCTCTAGGCGCAAAATAGCGACAATGGTAAGTGATGTGGGATCGGCGCTGTCGCGGAAATGCGACAATGGTAATGAAAGGGTTAATAAACTGATAGTTAATGCCTCTTACTGCATTAGCTAATGTTAATAAATGCACCCTTATTGTTACGTGTAACCAATAAAGTAAAATATAAAATAAAATGGATATTTAAAAAAAAAATGCCCACCAAATGTAGCTGAATAGACTCATTGTAGAGCTTTCTCACTGACTATATGGGCGTGGCCATAATGAACTTTTCGTGGGGAGAGGGGTGATTTACATCTGAGGTCATAACTAAAGAATTTAGGTGGATTACTCAAGTACAACATGAGATCACTTTGTGATGAAAAGTTCCGCGCCCAAGTTGAAACCAGCCACTGGAAAATCTTTTGAAATTTGAAAATGTGAAGGAAAATCTTCAAATTTTGTAAAGCTATTCTGCAAAATGTAGTCCTCTCCTCACACTTTGTATACATATACTGTATACTCTCAAGATTAAAAAAAAAAAAAATAGATTAAAAAAAAAATCAATAATTTAAGTTCTCTGGGACTTTAACATCAGTGAATACATCCCAAACATTGTAATGCCAGTAACGATGTTAGGTATAAGTACAGTGGTGTGATTTCTAAATGGCAAAACAAAAAATGCATACATGCATCACCTTAATATCTTCAACTGCATGAAATCTGTTTGATTACAAAATAAAAGTTGTGAAATATATAGCCAAATCAAGGGGGGACATTTTAAGTGTAAAGCTAACTGCAGTGCATTTTACATCATATGATAGGGTGATGTCTCTACCTCTAATACCCTTTAAGGCTCGGCAAATTTGGCTTGCATAGGCTGCATATATAGTAAGTAAATAAGAAAGTGGGACTCTGGTTTCTTTGCATTCTCTCAGCCAGGGGTGAATTATGAAAATGAAGGAGGAATATCGTTAGAAATGCGAGGAGAGATTAGTCACAGGAGAAACCAAAGTGGAATCCCAGTCTCCCCTAGCCTTGGGGAGAACAAGCCTCCGCTCTCAGTGCAGCCATCGATTGCCAATAAGAGGAGAAGAAGAAGAGTGCTTGGATCTCTCGTGGCCCATAGTGCCGTAATGAGGTGTGCATATAAAATGAGTCTCGGCGGTAACAGCTGGAGAGAAAACGTCTGTGAAGAATCACTGCTGCTGCTTTAGAGGACCGAAGCTCGTCAACCGCCTTTTAAACTAGAATATGTGTCTGCCAGTTCCGCCCCTGTCCACCACCCACTCCTGTTCGGAGAAAGCGCAGTTAATCGCCCGCTACCGGCAACAGAGGCAGCCTTCCTGATCATTAAAACATGGCAGAGAAAGCCGATATTAGAAATGGCATTCTGTCCAATTTATTTCGCCGAAGACTAGTACAGTCCCACAGTAATGACCTGGCTCCTGTCTCCCAAGATTTGTTTTGCAGTTTTTGCACTTAATCAGAGGGAATGTGAAAAGCCAATTTTCCGCATGGTTCAGACAATCCTTTCATTTAAAAGTCTTTTTCAGATTAAAACTGGGAAAGCCGTGAGGGTTAATTGCAAACCGTGTAATAAATGTTATTTTTCTGAAAATATTTCTGACAGTGTCTCTTCTGCTTCCTTCTTTTGTAAACAGGGGTTTTGAGGACAGAGAGGTGTGCAGCTCCTATATAAGGGCTGCTCAAACCTGGCCCTCCAATCCAAATCCAGCACTGGTTTTATTTCATTCCAGGCAATTAACTGAACAGTTGTCTCCACTGATTGGCCAGACTGGCATCACACCACACTCCCAGATAAAGGGAGGGCAGAAAGCCAGCAGCTACAGCCCTTGAGGACTGTGATTTGGGCAGCTCTGTCCTATACTGTAATGCAGTGCTTCTCAAACCCCTCCTGGAGGCCCACCTGTGCTGCCTGTTTCAGATCTCTCTCTGCTCCAGCACAGGCGACTCAAATGATCAGGACGTCATCAATCGGCTTTAGGGGGTTAATAACGAGTACTGATCGAATGTGAATTAAATGTCCCACATTATTCTGTTTTTGAAGTTGAATTCTTGGATGTCAATGAGGGAGATTTATAAACTATTTATTTGTTTTTTATGTTTATTTATTCTTTTTTTTTTTTGCACAAAACCCAACAAAAATCCAGAATTTCACAACCTGTCACCCTCTGTCCTCTAAACAAACAGACTGTTTTGAGTGGGTGTCCCTTCTAAAGGATTGAGCTCTGCTCTGATTGGCCACTGAACAGCCAAATGCAAAAAAAAAAAAAAAAAAAAAGGTACATTAGTGTGACGTGGGATGAACAGGTGGGGAGGCACAGCAAGACTGTGGGAGGGAGCAGGGGAAACAGACCTGGTGGGAGTGAACTATGCAGAGCAGCCTGTTTGTGACATCAAATACACCAGGAGTTTAAAACTGCTGATCTCAAGCATTCAATTGGAAAAGGGGGTCTAACAGCTTAACTGTGTATATGAGTGTGTGAGGGGGGTGGTCTTCATAATGAATGTTCTCTGGGTTGTCTGATCACTGTATAGGTGGACTGAACTGGAAAAAAATATATTTCCCTTTAAAGCAGTGGTTCCCAACCCAGTCCTGAAGGCCCCCCTGTCCGGCAGGTTTTTGTTGCAGCTTTACTTTAGCACACCTTATCCATTTAAAGCCCAATGCACCGTCATGCACACCCTGTTCAGGTAGATCTTTTTCAACTAATCAGCATGAAGCCCTTAAATGGATCAGGTTTGAAAGAGTAGAAAGAGAGCAAAAACCTGCAGGGCTGGGGGTCCTTGAGGACTGGGCTGGGAATCACTGCTTTAAAGCAACATTATGCAACTATTTTATCTTTGAGAAATGGCTTCTAGATCATTTTAATGGCACACTGACTTGTGATGGGGAGAACGGTGCATTTTTCATGCCCACTCTTGCACGATATAACTTGAGATGACATTTGTACGATCAACAGCGAGAGGTGCGTCATCCTTTATAGGGCACAGCCGCCCATAAAATCGCTGAATTTTGAAGACGTTATCTCAGAAACAGTAAAATGGACATTACATCATTCACGCTGAACCAACGGCGTCCAATGGTGCTCCTGTCACATGACCTGATTTTTCTGAGGTCCTCATGTTGCAAATCTCTCTTATAAGGGACTCTAGTCAAGAGGCACAACTTCTATTTACATCAAGTCTGTAAATGTGAGCTGTACTCTGAAAATACGGGGGTGCAAAATGGCAAAAAAATACCAATTCTTGCTTACATATTGTGGCTTTGCTAGTATATTAATGCAATTAGATGTTTGACAAAGCAAGACTAGCCCAGCACAGTCTCAACCCCCCCTCAAATTTCACAATAACTGGCTGGCTGAAATCTGTGATTGTCCCCCATGCAAATAAGTATGGCTGTCTAATACAACACTGAGGTATTAACACTCTTCAGATTTTTCCAAATATCAGAATGTTTTCCCAGATTCGTGCCCCAGAGGACTTCAGGACAGCCAGCACTGATTACAGAAGTGCTGCTCGCTCAGTGTTCACAGGACCTGGAGACCAGGAGTGAATGCAGTGGTCTGTTTCGCAGTGACATGTTTATATAGTGTTCAGTTTCGTTAAAAACAATGAGTAAATTTTACCGGCCCCCAAAGTCATGATTTACCAGCGGTGAAACAAACCTTAATCGAGAGTGCCCAGTTGCCTCCAGCTGAATTATTTCGGGAATGTAATGCAATTCTCTGGGCAATACAAACAAAACATCAATTACGGCTAAAACAATTTTGTTTATTTTTTTTCATGGTAAATATAATACATGGGGCGTGGACATCAGGACGACAGAGGGGATTACTGAGCATGCATTGACAGGGCCAATAGGGCCAGTTACAGTCTCAGCCACTGGGGAGAACCGTGTGGTTCTGCATTCTGGCTATTTTAGAAATGCACACGAGACTGGTGGCACTGAGCAGTCTTAACTGTGCCAGTGGGGTTAGCGATATCCTCATCAGGGAGAACCGCGTGGTGCTGGAGGGTGCGTAGGATATCTGCTCTAGAGGCTAGGCTGTGACGTAAGAGTGTCATGGGATCCGGCGGGCACTAGGATCTAAAAGGAAGACTAAATTGCCAAGACCAATGTAAGAAAAAACTGAATTTAATTAAAACAAAATCCAGAACAGCAGGATAAACAATAACAGGGAGCAGCAAACAAACTGGGAGAAAACAGGAAAGTGCAGCCGCCCCAGGGCTGGCACCTGCCAGCCCTATATACTTTGCTAACACCTCCACCTTAACGGGCTCCACCTGTGGCTCATTAAGGTGGAGGTGAAATAAGGGGAGGGGCTGTAAGGACCAAACCCTTTCAAGAGGACCACATCTCAGTCTAACCCTTGGTTAGAAATTCAATCTAAAATAAATCAGGGATGCAGGGTTTGTATCTTATGATGCGTTTAATTTGAAGGAGGGAAACTCTTACTGTGGGAATTTCTGACATCTCATGGAAAAATGACCTCCACTGTAAAGGGATCTCTTAGATGGCAAATTCGGAGCTCCTCTTTCCCAGATGACTTAGTCATCATCAGACCACATTGTAAATGGTACGAAAACAACCGTAAACAAAATAATAAAAAAAAAAAAAACAACGTGCAAATGTAATCGATGATCACACTCAGAATTAGTCTTTTGGAATAGTTTGCAATTTGAGCCATGAAAGCTCTTGAATGAACAGCGCACTGAGAATGAAGTTGTAGTTGCCTTGACAACGCAGACACTTGATGAAAGGAGTCCATGTTTCTCCCAGAAGGAGATGTTTGGAAATCCTAAACACGGATTACCACTTAACTTGTAAGTGACAAAAACGTTATCACCCGGATCAAAGCTCTGACTTCCTGCTTCAAATGGTGACATGCAGCGTCTGACTCTGTCCCTTCGCCTCTCCTTTGGGTCTCCTGTCCCCGCCCTGCCCTGTGAGATGGAGAGGTCAAAGGTGACCTCAGCCCAGTTCCTCGCAGCCATGCCTGGTCACACCCTGGAGCTGCAGACGCACCACCTGCCAAGGCTATCTTCATGTCCTCACCTTTTATTTTCATCATTACATTCACTACTTGAGTCAAGCTGTACTAGTGTAACTCATATACTCATACTGTACTCATACTTGTACTCATACTATCATATTCGTCAGTATAAATGGCTTCTAAAATGTGTGTCAATTGAAGTCCTAATCGACTTCAATAGACTCTTATAACTGAGACCTGTAGCTAAACGTTCACTAACCTATCCAGCAGAACACTGTAACCGGGTTCCCCTAGAGCGGTGTTCCCTAAATCACGATCCTCGTGGGCAGTGATCTGGTTTTCCACCTGCCCTTTACCTGGGAGTCAGGTGTGAAGAAAGTCTAGCCAATCAGAGATAATAATTGTTCCATATTTGCCAGGAGGGAAAGGAAACCAGGGCTGGATTTGGATTTGAGGGCTGGATTTTGGGAGCCCTGAGATTTCTTCCCATTGGGGGGTTTTTCCTCACCACTCCTTAATGGGAGTTTTTTGATTTTTTTTAACCTCATAAGATATTTTGGGGACTGAGGCATCTGCCCTGCTGCGACTCCATAAAGCATCTTACTGACAGTTCTTCTGTAAAAAGTGCTACACAAATAAACATTAATTCAGCTGCATTACTGTGGTTTTCATCAGAAACAGCCTTAGCCACCAGCTAGCCTGTAGCTGCTTATCATTCCGCAGCGACAAGCCAGGCAGTTTCAATCATCCATCCCTCGTAGATATTATTGGAAATGTGCTTTAACTGTGCCTTCATAGATCCACACTGCCCTGTCAAGCCAGACGGCAGTATCTGCAAATTTCTCAAAATTGGGAAAACCCGCCATTGACCCTCTACAGCACCAGCTCCATCTATTTTTAGTAGAGATTAGCCTGATCAATACACATGTACAGAGTTATTGCATGTGCAAATTAGCAGTATCTACAAAAGTTGGGCAGGAGGTCAAGCCAAAGCGCAGCATCTGCAGTATCTCCTATCTGGGTCAACTTCTCAAAAATATTTCGATTCACCAAAAATTCAGGGTCTAATAGGACATCAATGTCATCGATAGCATTGTGGTCCATGTAATTGCCTTCCAGTACCAAGAGTAAAACTTTAAGGCCAATTTTCTCAGTTTCACTATTTTGCAGATACTGCCGTCTGGCTTGACAGGGCAGCACAGCCCTGGGGCAGCTTTAGATGAGTCTGGCCAGCACAAGATTTCTGGTTTGATTTATTGATTTTGCCGTTGTGCGTCATGTAAACTACACTTGATGCTCACGGCTATGGAATAACAGATGCCTGTTTGAATGGTAGCTTATCTCAATTGCTGTTCTATGGCCGTTTCTCTGACCTTTTGGTTTCCTGTTTTTGCAAGTCGCTTCGGATTAAAGCTTTGGCCTTACGAGGGCGACGTAATAAGATTCATTCAGTTTGTTTCCACAGGTTTGCTGGCTAAACATGTGGCCTGACACTACGCACAGACCCTTGCTGAGCAGAAATTCTCCCTTGCATGAGTAAGCAGAATTAAATTCCCTCCTTGAATCGGCCGTGCCAGCCAAATTTGAGCTCTCGCTGTGATCTGGAATCCATCAGCTTGTCACCGGCGTCGGTCTGATTAATCGCGGCAAGGCCAGGAATTCAATCCTGCTGCGAGTGAGGCAGGCTCACACTTTTTTTTCCTCCATTTTCTTCTGTCTAGTGAACATATTGAGTTTTCTAATCAGCGTGGCAGGATTTTACGGCCGGTAAATGCAGTCCCCCCCCATCACCCATTCGCCCTCGCTGGCCCGATTCACTGCCCTTCCGCACCTGCTTACAAGGTCTGCCGGCTGCCCGGAAAAAAAAAAATGTCTCCACATTCAATGAGGTCTTACAACCACGCTTCTCTCAGATTTCTTCTTTCAGAGAATCTGTCAGGGACAAGATTAAAAAACAAACAAAAAGAAAAAGTTACCATCTTAGTTTCATCGATAACGTAGGCTTCTTATGATCTGTACTGGCATTTTTATTGACATTTTATTGAAGCTTTATTGGCACTATATATAAAAGTATAGCCATATGTGCTATATGCTAACTAGTATATGAACTATAAAGATAAAAAATGCTTCTCTACAGTATGTTTTAACTAATCTTGACAGTAAGTAACCCACTGTGATGACAAGCCAGTTTTCAAGCTGCAGGCTTTGCCTTACCTTTTACTTCCTCATTATGGGACTTCCCTGGTTAAATAAGGGTTAAATAAATAAAAAATAGTAAATAATAAAATAAATCATTCTATAAAATAATTAAGCGGAATCCCTAGGATACGATATCAGCCGTAAGTGGAATCCCTAGTGTGCGATGTGAGCTGTAAGTGGACCGTCATAGAAGCCTGTTCTGCCTGAGTATGTTCACTACTCCAGGTTTGCAAGGTTATTTGTTGATTGTCGCCAAAGCTCAGAACTTATATCAAGGGGTAAACAAAAAATGGGAAAGCTTGCTCTCCCCCACCCCTTACACTGCAAAAAGTGTCAGTCTTAACCAGTCTTTCAGTGTTATGAGCTTAACCTCATTTTTTTTCTCTCTCACTGAAGGATTAGGAAAAAAAAATAGAAAAAATAGCATATTTTAAGTCTAAGTGAAATTTTCTCATCCCATTAGCAGATCTAGAAATGAGTAAAAATTGTCTGACCTCGTTGGCACTATTTTTGTCATGGAGGAAAAAAAGTAATAAAAAAGGGTTTTAAGCTTGAATAGAAGATTAAAATACATGGTCAGATGGACTTATTTTTTCATTTTTTGCAATGTAATATTTTTGGACGTCTCAGGCAGGTGGAAGATAAGAGGATCAGAAGGTAAGACTGAGAGTGACTGATAGCATAAAGGGTTTCTAGTCACAAAGTTCCATGGTGCATGGACTCGCAACCGGTTTTGTCTCGACAAAGATGTATTTTAAAATAATTATCTGCAGGGCAAGTTACACTCAGGGTTCTTCATTAGAGAACTATTCAAGCACAGCCCAACAGCATTAGCTGCTATCTAGTGCTGATCACCAAACGATGACTCGCAGTGCCCATACGGAACTTACCGGAATGGCTATGGCTCAAATGAGCGCTACACACTCAAAAATCATCCCACCTTCTCTCATAATAATATCATTAACTGAATTAGCCAGTACAGTCCCAGAGATATCAACATAAGACACGCTATAGGCGGAGTTAAATGTGCCTGATACTTGAAAGAGAACTTGAACAATGAATTGAAGGAAAAGAAGGCCCATCGACCTTTTTGACGAATATGATGCATGCAGTCGGTGACACACAAAGGTCAAGTGTATGAGATTGAGACAGTACCGTATACATCTGTGTTTAAAATTTACAGTTTGCATCATTTGGCACCATCACGGTTTGGAAATGACCCGGATACTGTTTGTCACTTGTAATTAGTCGAGCCCCCGGAGGGGGGGCCCCCGTAGGGGTTTGCGAGACTATTGTGATCGCTGTGTGTGTGTGTGTGTGTGTGTGTGTGTGTTTCCGGGCAGATATCTCCAGAACCACTTGACTGATTTCACTCATCTTTCACATGTAAACACCTTGCACTGACCTCACAGCGTGACATAAATTTCTGGCTGTTCGGTGAAACTATGAATTCTCTGAATGCTTGTTTTCAATAGCAGTTGTTTTGTAAGTGTTGTATTATTAGGAGCAGTGTACTGTGTGTACATGTAATTGCTCCTGAATGTACAGCTACTAATGCAACGGCCAAGAAGTGTAATAAATTTAGTACAAATCTGAAAATTTGACGGCTGGATAAATCAACTTAAGGGGACCTATAGCTAAGCAAAATGCCAATTTTGGTTCAAAATTTTAGTTTAGAGATAAGAACATGAAGTGGTCCTTCAAAAAGTCTGTAATATGGAGTCGTGTTCCAAAGGAAACATTCGTCACGAACACTGTCTTCAAGGCTGGAACAGCTATGAGTGCGGTGACTTTCAATGATGGCCGACGAGGAAGGACCTCCATTCTTATGAAACTTGGAATAAAGGCAGGGGCACACTCAACGAAAGGCTATCACGAAATGGACAGAAAACGTGTGAAACAGAGTGAAAAACGTGCATTAGAACTGTTAGGGTTTTTACCCTGCAGTCCCTCCCCTGCGGCTTATTCTCACCTCCACCTTAACGAGCTGCATCTGTTGCTCGTTAAGGCGGAGCTGATTGTTTAGGTATATAGGGCTGGCAGTAGCCAGTCCTCATTGTCTCTGCATTCTGATTTTATGCCCTGTGTTACTCCTCCCCACTTTTAACTTTGTGTTTGGGTTTTTCTTTTATTAAAGTTTTGAAGTTTTTTTCCCAGCCTGGCGTTTGGGTCCTATTTTTATCTTTAGACCCATGGTCCTAGCTCCCGCCGGATTGATATTTGTATCCGGCGGGAGCGAAACCATGACAAGAACTTGAAAAAAAGAAACAAATAGACGCTCGACAAGCATGTAAAACTAGGGTAGAGAAACAGATTGAAGAAGAGGGAGTTACTCATGAGGCTGGTGCCTCTTAAGGAGGTAAAAAAATCCTAAAAACAAATTACTAAATGTATTCCTCCTGAGAACATTACAGTCCTGAGAACATTACGGTCAAACTTCAATCACATTATTACTGCTGAACTAAAATCACGTTTTTCTAAAAATGAAAACTGAACTAAAATACGTTTTTCTTGTTGATTTTTCTAAAAATCAACAAAAAAAATACAGATTTCTCAGCAACTGTACATCCAATTAACCTCATATTTGGCAGTTTTCTTCATTTTGTGATGATCTATGTCTGTACAGAGCTCTTTTTGCAATATGTACCTCTGAATGTGAGTAAATCAAAATATGCATATTTATTTATTATTTATTTATTTGTTTATTTATTTGTTTTTTCATTTCGGCATGATTGTACAGTCATTCCATGACAATTTCAACACAACATGTATCATGACCGAAAGGGTCGCGGAGAAGCGAAATCGCTTGTCAAAGTCCCCCCCAACTCCCAGAAAAAACAGTTTGATTATGGGTAAGATATCATAAAGATTTATAAATCACAACAGAGCTGAGTGTCTATTTACACTACGATTTAAACTTCACAACATAAAATCATAGAGATTTATGACAGTCATGAAGAGTTTTAATCACAATATAGCTGAGTGTCTATAAACAACCCCTATTGTTTATGCCCGTTATGGTTCTGTTTAATTAATCCAATGCCATTTTGTTGGATAAGTTCATAGTTATTCAAACATGCACATTTCAGAAGATACTTAAAGTCTTTCAAATTGTCTGCCCTTCTGAGATTGTGTTCAAGTATGTTCCATGCACTGACTCCAGCCACCGATAAGGAGTGCTCACTCCGAGTCGATCTGACCCTTCTAGTTTGCAACAACATTCTGCCTCTTAGGTCATGAAGGCATTCACGTTGGAGAAATAGGCATTGTATATTTCTAGGCAATTCTTTGTGGTATCCTAAATATACAATTTGCAAGGAGTTGAATTTTATTATATCCTGCAATTTAAGAAACTTTGCCTTAATAAACAAATTGTTTGTATGAGTTCCATAGGGAACGTTATGAATAATTCTAAGGGCCTTTTTTTTTTGGAGTTTAAACAATGATTCTATTGTATTATTATAAGTGTGTCCCCATACTTCAGCGCAGTAGTGTAAGTGGGGTGCTATGAGTGCTGAATAGATTATTTTAAGAGACTTGTATTTTAATAATTTTTGCATTTTCCAAAGAATAGACACGCTTTTAGCTAACTTTCTTTGAACCAAGTTTACATGTGGTTTCCAGCTTAAGAGATTATCCAACATAACTCCCATGACTTTATATTCGTTTACCCTTTCAATGCTGGTACCATTTACCTTTAAGTCTATGTCGTCCTTTAGGCCTTTTTTTTTTTTTTTCATAAATTTGGTCTTTGTAAGATTTAATGATAATTTGTTTACATTAAACCACGTGTGAAGTTTAGACATTTCTTTATTAACCACTTTTGCCAATTGCTTGAGATCGACACCTGAGCAAAAAATAGTCGTGTCGTCTGCGAATAAAATTAGTTTTAGGATATCGGACACCTTAACAATGTCATTTATGTAAATTATGAACAACTTGGGACCTATGACCGAGCCCTGAGGAATTCCACAGGTAATGTCCAAGCAATTCGATTTGCTATTGCCCATCTGCACAAATTGCGTCCTACTTGTTAATTTTTGATCCATTTTAATGTGGTCCCTCTTAATCCATATTTGTAAAGTTTTTCAATCAATATATCGTGATTTATAGTGTCGAATGCTTTCATCAGATCAATAAATATGCCTATAAAATATAAGTTTGAATCTAGTGAATCTTTAATCATTTCAATAAATTCTGTTAGGGCTAGTGCTGTCGAATGCTTTTTCCTGAACCCATACTGGCTGTCACACAGTAGTTTGTGTTTATCAATGTACTTGTCCAATCTGTCATTGAAGAGCTTTTCTAGGACCTTCGAGCATTGAGGTAAAATCGAGACAGGACGATAGTTTGAGAAATCATATTTATCCCCGCTTTTGTAGAGAGGGATAACTTTCGCTATCTTCATTTTATCTGGAAACACTCCGCAGGAGAAGGATAGATTGCATATATGCGTAAGTGGAGTTACAATTGCGTTAGTTAGTGTTTTCAGTAATTTCATATCTAATTGGTTTACATCAACAGATGTCTTAGCTGTACAATTTTTCAGAATTGATCTAATTTCAGATTCGGTAACAGGTAACATTTAATTAGCTGTTTCCTGCCGAAATTGATTTAGGGGGGTCAAAATCAATACTAGAACATAGAAACCTGGAAAAAGAAGCTCTGTAGTGACATTAGGAATGTTCTTTCCTTCACATTACAGCTGAAATTATAACCAAACACTGTTAAGTTATCTCAATGACTGTGTTTCTTTTAGTATCTATATATTCATTACAACAGCCGTTGCCATGGCAACCACTGATGCGATGCTACAGAAACTCAGTGTTTTAAGTTAAGTGTCATGGTTTGTGAGGTTTGCATGTTGTTTGGATCTTTCTTTGCGGCTGTCGTTCGAGGACGATATCGAATTTCTGGGCCATCGAATTCTTTACCCAGCTGGTTGATTGAGCTGGGGCGGCGCTTTCCCAGAATCTATATAAGCAGGATGTCCGGCACGCCTCCTGAGTGTCTGTGTTTAGCTTTGCACTATAGCCGAAGATATTTTTAGTCAGGTTTGGTATGACTTTCTATCTTCTTATTGTTGGAGTTTCTTCTCCCTTTTTCTATCTCGCTTTGCTTCCGTGGTTCGGACTATTATACGTTCTTTGGAAGCGCGAGTACTTTCATTCGGTCTGTATTATTCTCTGTATTTGTACTGTGTTCGTGCTACTCTCTTTCTCTCTGTCATTGCACTTGGCCTCCGTATACTACCGGCCATTACATTAAGTTAATAATAGAATTATTTTGATAATAATTCTTAGTTTAAAAAGGGAATATCTTGGAAAAATGTTTGCTTAACTATAAGTCCCCTTAAATATGTTAAAAAGAGTTTAAGAAAGTTTCATTTTTACCTGAGAGGAAGGGGAGAACTACGGAAAACAGGATTGACAGATCACGAATGTTTACGGGTTATTGTTCCTCCATTAACCATTCTGTGGAGCCAAATCTAGGCCAATAGGTTTGATAATCTGAAAAAATTAAATAAAATGTTATTAAAATTCAAAACTGAAAGAGGAATCATGAGTAACAGCAGAACAAAGAAGGCTGAGGACCTTCATGAATCACGTGGTCATCAGGAAATGTAAACCCTGCAAAAAGAATGACTCGATACGATCCGTGACCTTTGTTTTAGACGTTCTCAAAAAGATGGTGTTTTTATACACTTTCAATAGGCCATTTATAATGTATTGGCATATTTGCAATGACACATTTTCATTATTTAAATCTCGTTACGGTCCCCATTTAGGAGATTTGCTATAGACAAATTCCATAAGTGAGACCCAGCCAGACTCGACCAGTTGTGGCGAATCTCCTGGCGATACCCGCAAAGGTGAAGGCAATTACAAAAATGTCACATGGCAAACGGGGTCAGCCCCGACAGGAACTGGGAAAAACACAAAAATATAAAACGGCACTTTTTTCCGAGCGATTTTTTTCCATCACACTCTCCCTCGGTCCGCAGCCGAGTGAATGAGACCGTGGAACACAGATGATAAGAACAAAGCCATAATGTGAAACGAGCAATACAGGGACAGTAAATCTTAAAATCAGAAATACATATATTTTTTTTCTTTTCTACCTGTAATGCTGTTTATACATTTAGACTGACTGTTTACCTTTTTTTTGGGGGGCAAAAATAGCTCAGTGGGTGGTCCTGCCATCTCACAGCAGGAAGGTTGTGAGTTTGATTCCGGCCTGGGGCCTTTCTGTGTGGAATTTTTATGTTTTACCTGGGTTTCCTCTCGGTACTCTGGTTTCCTCCCGCAGTTCTAAGACAAGCATGCTGGGCTAATCAGAGACTCTAAATTGCCTGTAGGTGTGAATGAATCTAGTGTTTTCCTTTGGTGCTTTGTTGAGCTGTACAGGGTGTGTCCCTGCCTTTCGCCAATCGTTGACCAGGATAGGCCCCAGCTGCCTTGTGACCTCAGTGATAATGGACAGATGTGAGATGCTAAGTATGCCTCCTCTTGAATATAATGGAACTAAACTGCATCCATCTTGTACTGCTTAGAGCAATGAAAAATACATTTTAAAAAATTCAATAGCAATGTCTCTTTCCAGAAGTTATGTCCTGGTTGCTGAATATAAGCCACAGACCATGTTGTGAGCAGTTCATTATAAGAACTATTTTCTTTCCCCTGAACTTACTACCGAAATATTTCCTTTCCATCAAACTACACCCGCCAGCAAAGTGGGAATAAATTAATAAATAGCACTACAGGTAAGAGGTTTTTTGATTTTTGGGATGAACTGCCCCTTTAAGCTTGAAGGAGTCGATTTTTCTCTTCATAAATGCTGCTTTGATATCTTACGCCTCCAGCACTGATGTTCTGAAGAGGCGTCCAGGTGTCCAGCTGACACAGAACATTGTCACAGTGTTGTTGTGATGCTATTATAACACTGACAAAACACTTCAGTAACAGCGTGAGAGGGCTCCGTCAGCCTATAGAGTGCTGCAGCAGACTGGTGTGGAAGCGAGAATGCTGTGCCTCGCACTGACCATGCTAATCTCACTGGCGTGGAGAGAGAGTGGGAGGCGCGTTTGTTATACCAAGAGAAGTGAGTTGTCTTACTACACCTCCTCCACCACACACTGACGCTGTGATTTACGGCACGCCGCATTCTGAGGCATTGAAGATCCATCCTTCCTGACAATCTGCTCTCTGATTGGTCTGAATGATCTTCCTTCAGTTTAAAGGGGTCACCTCTGCTCTGACTGCGATCTGCACAGTCTATCTCAAATGCATTGATTTGGCTCTTGAACAGAAATATTCTGGTACCTCGGCTGGCATTACTGTTGCTAAATCTATTATAAGTAGGAAAAAAATGATTGTGTTAATAAATATTGAAATCTGGTGCAGTGAACAAATGGAGCAATCATCAAGTAACACTGATGTAAGATGTCTGCTCGACATAATTTGCAAAATCTTGCTTTGGTGACTTGAAAGGACACATCCAAGTGAGTACACTTGTTTATTTATGTAACATGAAGCATCACTGATGTATGTTTCTCCTTGCTGCATGTCTGCAGTTTTTCAGTTGCATAAGTCGCACTTGATACACTTTTAAGGACAAATGCATACTCCCTGTTCACTTAAGAATTATGTCATGCCAGGTTTGTGAAGTAAGCAATGTTGAGCAGATGATGTGACTTCTCTAGAGAAGAAGAGTGCTTGCCTGCACGGTATCTCTGAATATATGTGCTGTCACAACCTCCTGGCACGACGTAAAAAGTAAAACAAGGACGTGAATAACCCTGTCTTTTATTCATAAATGCATGAAATAAACATTGTTCTCAGCATTTGCAGCCAGTAACAACGCATAAACGCATCAATCCATCTGCTTTCATGAGCGATGAGTTGCTTCACTGCGTGGCCCTGATTCGTGATGTGAGTTGGACCGCTTAATGAGTGTGTATCTTTCTCATATGACGTCGTCTTATCATGGCACTGCAGTTAGAGCGCATCGACACTCACTGTCTCTGTGTTACGCATTGCAACCGAACGAAACATGGAGCTTATCAGCGTCTGCTCCGGATTACATTAATCTCAGCTGAACTTTTAAAACATTGATCAGTTTGCGGTCAGGTGATCCATCACGGCGTAGTTTCCTCGCGCCCGGCATGCGTAATGATGGTCGTGCATCATCGTGTTTTCTCTCGATTTCAGGATATAAGGAATATTGATGGAAAGGTGAGACCCCTGAAAGACGTAGTGACATTTGATAAATCCAAAAAAAAAAAAACTCCTCGAGACCTTTATGGAGTTATTGACCTGCTGCAATTCTGCTCGGCGATGCTCTGCAGAATCAATGGGCATCGACTGTTGTTTTCATGTTTTGAAATCGAAGTATTTGGGAGGACATGTCAGATCGTACGAGGAGAGGTGGTTTCTGACGGTTGCACAGAGTGTGTTGGCCCTGGGTCATTATTTGGCAGGAACTCAGTATGGGGGAAGGATACGGAGTGTTTGAAGCTGTGCTCTGTTTAACTTAGACTGTTACTGCCCAGCTGGGGGGCTGCATGAATGAACTGCAGTCAATACATCAAATGAGCTGTTCGATGTTCTGGGGCTTGAAAGGACATACAAGCAAACACAAATGGGAAACGACTGCCGGAATGATGCAATCAAATCTGTTATGGAGACATTGCAAATGGCCGTATACAGTAACTGTTGATTGTCGATCTGCATTGTATTTTTGTACAGTAAAAACTAGAGTCCACCTTGTGATGGGGTCACACCAACAGCTCTTCCCTCCCGCTTCGTTTTGGTGCCCTTACACTGTGGGAAATTAACTACATTGTACTTCGCAGAGTTAAATGGCCTGTCACTGAGGCAGTGCCCTCTAAGTTACGCCTATTGTAACTTTAAAGATATGTGCACCTTTTTAGGCCCTGAAAGTGTACACATTGTAACTTTGAGGTCCAATAATTAGCCCTTAGAGGTATTTTAGTGAAAATTGTACCTGGAGGGTCAAAAGTGGGCTCCTTTTGTATCCCTTTCTCTGAGTGTGTTCAGGCCACACACACCCTCAAACTCAGCTTTCATTGTGATCCCAACTACGCACCTGCAGAGTTTTGTGACTGCATCTTGCATGGCTGTGATGTTATTGCAGTGACAAAATCTGTCGGCACAGACAGACAGACAGACAGACACCTGGCAAAGAACTCAAAACCTTGTTTGTAGTTCCCGCTACAATAGGCATCTCCAAAAGTCCACATTTTGCTCTTGCACACAGACATGCCGACAAACAGACACGCAAGGTGAAAACAATACCACCCGACAATGTAGCTGCTAGCAAAAATACTACCTTTTTCAACAATTAAGGAAAAAAGTGAAATAAAATATGTTGAATGTAAAAAAAAGAAATGTTTGAAATTGTTTCAGTCCAGACCAGGAATCAAGTGTGGAGGCAGTGTACGATTCAACAAGTTGTTTGTTGACAGCTCATACGGTAGTGAGGGGGACAGGACCCTGGATTAGGGTGGCACAGCTCAGCGTAGATGCGATGGACAAAGCTGAGCTGTCAATCACTTGCCTGTGGCTTCCGGGATCACAGCCAGCTGGTGTGCAGACTTCGCCGGAGCCAAACTGTCCCACAGGAGGATGTAGTAGCCTGAGAGGCTCTCAGTTCCAATCCTGATGACCGCAGAAGGCTTGGGAGCTTTTTCCTAACAAACTGCACAGAGGAACAGACTTGGAAGGGTTAACAAGAACTTGGCCCCAATCCTGGACCCTGCTCAGCACTGGAAGTTTGTTTCAATTAACTAAGTTAGAATAATGGTTCTCAGGAACTGGTGTCATTAAAGTACAAGTTGCATTTAACGGAGACAAAGAGTTTTCACTACTAACTGGCTCTAAGCACAGATAGCATATTAAAATCCAGCAACTTGCAACACTGAGCAGAGGGCTTAAATACCTGTCACATGACTGTCAGAGGATAACCAGGTAACGAGATGTAGCCCGGGATGGGGAGACGCACACAACATAATGTAATCACGCGAGACATACACTGAATCACTGAATAAACATGCAAGTTGATGAATTAGGAGACATGAAAGGGATTCACTCAAGAGTTGTGACAGAAACGACATTTTCTGCACTGGATTTGTAATATTGATGATTAGGATGTAATTTATGATCGAGACCGTATAATATAGTCAAAGAGAAAGAATATAGTAATATAATATAGTCAAGGGGGGGTGATGCCAGTTTTTGTGTTTGTATATTTATGTGTGTTTATGATGCATTCATGAGTTATGTACTGCTGTGCTCACAGAATGATCTGAGCTGTTGACAACCCCTGCTGTAAAACTCATATGTGTCTGGTTTTAAGACACCCCGTGACATTAAACTTTCTCTCATCAGCAAAAGCTAAACATCTGCCTCTCTTTCACACTAGGTTTTTCTGTGCTCTCTGCATGCTGTGAGTTACTAAATAAGTTAAACTATTTATGATTCCTTTCCTGAGGAGTCGCTCTGCCTGGCTTAAAAGGGCATTTCTCATGTTCCCTTTCCAACATCAGTAATTCCCTCTTGTACGCCTATACTGTTAATCTACATTAGTATTGTCATTAACTGTGGGTTGGTATTTGGACAGATCTACCTCAGAATCACTTGCTATCTGGGTACTGCCTAAGGCAGGAACCGATCTGTCCACTCCTGCAGTTTTTCAGCCATTGTGAGCCATTTGTCTAGTGAGGCAAGTGCAGTGTCTCGAGCTAAATTTAGCTTTACGGCCGAGCGGGCCTGTGGAACAAAGCCTTTAAATGAGTGATGTGTGCAGCAGGAACATTCGTCTGAATCTTGCACAAAATCGTTGGAGAAATCGCCCCTCGTCCTGCTGCAGTGACCCCTGATGATCGCCGGGGTACTCCGAGCTCATTTAATGAAAAATCCCGGTTCAGAAAATATAGGCCCTTCACAATATTTTTTAACAGTTGCCTGGGTTTGCTAATTGTAGTAAATCCCTCAGCCAGAGGGTCAAAAACTATGAGAGAAATCAGTCAGGTGACTGCATGGGTGGAGGAAGGGGTGTAGTGCTGGGTATATGCAGGTATAGGGAGCTCATACACCTGTCTTTCTGTTCATTTACGGTATAAGCACCTATCAGCCAAAATAAGCCATTGATACACATAGGAGCATATGCCCACTTTCTCTTTAATGATCTACCCATCTGTGTAATAGAGTATACCCACTTCTCCAGAGGTACGACACCATCGGGCGGAACAAATGCATGGCTGTAGTATTCATGTCTGCGCGAGCCTGACTTCTCCTCTGCTGAGTGAAAAGAACATTATTGCTGGCCTTCCTTCGCCAACATATGCTTTATAGGCCATTACTCTGTAACCGTGACTGAGTTTTTGAATTTAATAGGGCAGGGTGAGATCAACATCACCTTCCTGCCAATCGACTGACTGAAAGAGTATTTATTTCACAACTGTTCTCCGAGTTTCCAGATTTCCATGCAACTGAAAATGTGCAGTTTGAACTGAAGAGGCAGTCGGCAACTGCAAACTGAACTTCTTTTAATTAAGTTTTAAAGATGCAGAATACAGGAATGGGGATGAGATTTTGGCATTTCCTCCTGAGGGAAAAGTTATCGCACGAACGTGCTGTTATTTCCTCTGCTCAGAATGTACCAGAGAAATTGTTTTTGATTATCCTCATGAATGTCCTCATGAAAGCAAAAAAAAAAAAAAAATCCTAGTAAAAACATGCATGATTTTAACAAAACTTTACGTACTTACTACTTAGGTTCCTGAAGTGGTGCCTTTTTGTATGTGCCTGTCTGTCCGTCCGTCAGTCTGTCCATCCGGATGTGATCAATGTCTGTCTGGCCCATAACTCCTAAACTGTTTGCAGGATCTCAACGCAACTTTGCACACCTACTACTCAGGTCCAGCAGCGGTGGCTTTCGGTATGTGCCTGTCTGTCTGTCCGTCTGTCCAGTTAGTTAGGCAGGGAAGGGGGCCGGGGGAGAGATGTCTGTTTTTACGAGTAAAAACGCATTCTAGTTTTTTTTTCTTCTTCTAGAAGCTCTAAAAGTGTTGTCTCTGGCTTTGGACAGAAAATGCAACTTTGAACTTAACCATCATGAAATAAAAAAATACACACAGTTTATGTGTTAGGAAGGCACACGCTTACATTGCAAGGAAAAATTTGGGATTAAACGGGTTAGCATTGCCTGAACAGAACGTACTAACCAGTAGCCCTGTGCAAGTTACTATCCCAGGTATGGAAGGACCATAAATTCTAGTCACTGCCTGGCATCATCTCCGCCTCTGCATTCCCGGGGTTCACTTTATTTACCTGTCCGGAAGACTTCTGAAATTAATCTCGGGATTCAATTTTGCAGTTGATTAAAAACTGCCACCTGATTGTCATCTCGTGACGCCTGGCCCTTTCAAATAAATAAATGAATTATGTGTTGCGAGCAGAATCTCTCATCGCTGGGTCTCAGGAATTAACTGCATTCATCTTGTCCTCCTTTTGTGCTGTTAAATGAGGGGCTGATCCGGGGCGTAATGAGGTTATATGAGCCGGCCTGTAATGCAGAGGGGCCTGATATGATGATCTGCCGCTGTGGAGTACAGCTCTTTTGTGTATTCTAAGACCAATATGGCGTGTAAATTTTCCATAAAAACAAAAAACTCAGTCAATATTTTATATTTTCAAAATATCAGCCAGGTGATGTGCAAGTTAAAAAATTTCACATATTCCAATAAGCCCACGCCACCGGATGGGCGTTCATTGTGATTACCCCTGCCCGCCCATCGGTTCGTCCATAATTTATCATTCTTGCCAACAGACAACAATTTTAGTTGGATTCTTCTTTTTTGTATTTTGAATCAATGGTGATACAGAGAGAATTCCTGTTGATTTTGGTTATGACTGGACAAATTCTAGTCCAATAACATCATCAACATGGCTGCCATGTGGGTGTATTACTAAGCATTGCGTGGCTATTTTTCTCCAGAGTAGATGAGCACGGGCTTTGGTATCTTGTTGCATAAACGTACAAACGTCGTGGTCATGGAGAGAGGGTCTAGGAATTTGTGAGTAAATATGCTTTTTCTGAAAGCTGTAAATGGAAGGCAATAGATTCAGATGTAAGCATCCTAAGATATTGTGATAAATCCTTGTATATTTTCCCATTTCCTAGTCTTGAAATATGGTGTAATCTCACGAGCATTGCTGTGTTGCTCTGTCATAATCCTGCAATGAATCATCCACTCAGGCACACAGTGTAGTGAGGGAACAAAGGAGGGGTTTCACCACAAAATTTTACGTTTGCTTACTCACAAATTCTGTAGTTTTCCCTTGACAGTTCAGTGGGTCAAATAACATCCAGGAAAACTGCCGTTTGTGATGAGACAATGTGAAAACACTGATGCGCTGGGTTCAGTGTCCAGTGCAGACGTGAGGTATAATGATAATACTTCATGTGTAATGGCTGTCACTTAGGCTGTGTTTACAAAAACGCATTTTAAAATGTGATATAACCATTGTTTTAACACCCATAATGACTTTTCTCGTCTTCATTGTGCTAATTTGAAATGATCAGTCCTAGTATCATGACCCACTTTTAGTCCATGGGTAATTTCTTTTTCTTTTTCATGTTATTCAAATTCCTGTTATCAGCGATTTATGCCATTAATAATCCCTCTGCTACAATCTACAGTAGCAGGTGCTACTCTGTGCTACATGCTGTAGCCATTGTCACTGCTTCTGTCAATACCAATTGCAACTTTTTCTAGTTGCCTACCTGCAACTGCGGCTCTGTTTCAAGTCTGCAATGATTCGGCAACTCCATTCAACCAGCTGAAAGCTCCTCACTGCTTTAAGGAGTACAATCACATACTGTATGAGGCTAGATGATCCTTTCCATATCAGCAAGATGCTGCTGTTGCAATCACAACTGGTAACTCGAGGCATTTGTGGTTGAGAAAACCAACTTAGGCTGTTGACAAAACAATCCAAAAACTGTACTCTTCCAACAGCTAGAGTTTTAGAACAGTGAATATTAAAATTTATGTTATTTAACATTTATTTTAATAGGGAATCCATTGAGATCTGTCTCATTTGTGATGGTGCCCTGTTTACACAATCACATTATCATTAAAAACATGAAGAGAACACAATTTCATTAACAATAAAAACAACATACATCCATCCATTCTCTAAACCGCTTCTTCCTCACTTGGGTTGTGCGGGAGTTAGAGCCCATCCCAGCTGACTCTGGGCGAAAGGCAGGGACACACCTTGGACAGCTCACCAATCCATCGCAGGGCGCACACACCATTCACACACCAGTCACTCCCTCACTCATATCTATAGGCAATTTAGCATCTCCAATTAGCCTGACATGCATGTCTTTGGACTGTTGGAGGAAACCAGGTTACCAAGAGGAAACACAAACACAGAGAGAACATGCACACTCTGCACAGAAAGACACCACAACCTTCTTGCTGTGAGGCAGCAGTGCTAACCATTCTGCCACCGTGCAGACAACATAAAAAAACAATGCAAAACTTACACAGACCGTGGCTTCCAAGTCCTTTGTCGTTCATTTGAATTTCTCCAAAGAGATTGAGGCATCCAATTTAAACAATAGAAAACTGCACTCTGCAAAGGGTTAAAAGGCCTCTTCACTCATACTGCAGGCTCAGAGTGAGTGTGCGAGATTGCACACACATGCACGGTGTGCATTTTGAGGACTATTGCTTCCAGTGAGGTAAAAAGTGCCTGCACTGCAGTTTAATTATTCATGACGGCTCGGTCGGGGGTCGTGTTACGAGCCGAGCCCAGCTCAGGGCGGCCATCAGATACGACTGCCGGAAGCAGCAAAAAATAAAATCAATAGCCTGCAGTCCCTACCCGTCCTGACCTGGGGTTACAACTGGCGGTAGCATCGCGGGTGGTCGATAAGACCACTGCGCCGAGACCCAGAAATGACTAAACAAACTTAGCAAACCAGGTCCTGTAGTCAGGTACAAGTACGCACACAATGTCTGCAGTGCGGGGTCAATGTAATCGTACTCCTGGAAAAACGATGAGTGCTCAACTGCTCGTCAACAAATGATGGAAAAAAAAAAAAAACTAAGCTAAACTTTGGCCTTCAATGCATTTTTTAATGCACTTCATCAAGCATCAATGCCAGACACCAGAAATGTCAAACCAAATGAGAACGGTATCCTTGAAATCCGCCAAATAAATAGTAAGAAACAAATTGATCGGTAATCTGTCAGTTATTCATGTCCTTGTGGCACTCGACATCGTAATTTTTGTTTGACTAATTTATGGCCAATTGTGTGTTTCAATACTGAAGCTTAGAAGACAATCTTGCACGATTTTGATTTAAATATGCTACTGCTAACAAGCATGGTCACTGAGGCTTATTGCCTTGGAGTACACATTTACAGTACACATTTTAAACTTATCATAGGGGTTTATAGTGATTGTTTAACAAAAAACAAATGCATTTGTGGTGTCAATGCATGATATTGAAAATGCACTTTCAGTAGGCCTATTCCTTACTGTTTATAGTATACTTTGAATTCACTTAAGTACACTGCTTTTCTGCCTTGGGAATGCCTTAGAGTACTTACTTAAATCACTCAAAACACACTTCAAGCCAAAGGAAACACTTCTGAAGCTACACAGTGTAAATAAACACACTCCACAGGGACTGCACGCACCATAAATCAGGTCAATCAAATGAGGGATAGTTTTATTTGATTCTGTAATGTTTGCTTCCATGAGAAGAATGATGTTACAATAATCGATCACAGCATTGCTTTCCCCCAAAGCTGAATCAATACCTTTCAGTGAGAAACGGTGAGAGCAAAAGGAGTCTAGTGGACAAGGTCTACGGTAGATAAAACATCAGTCACCTATCGCAGGAGAGAATGTTGATTGCATCGGCTACAACTGATAGTATTTCAAGACCGGTTGTGTCAGAGGCTGGTTAATCGTCCAGAACACAAGATTGTCCCTTGCTGTGGGTGGCTGGTCTCTTATACAACTGACTTTAATATAATATATATAAAATATTTAGCAAGTGAACAGTGTATATAGCTATATACTTTTTACAAATAATTTTTTTCCCCACACCATTCTTTCAGAAATCAGAAGGAAAAATATTATTCCGAGAGCAAACTTGACCTTGGGCCTCATTAATAAACAGTGCGTACAATCGAAGATACGCTCACGACTTTCACCTGTGGATTTCAGATTTATAATAACAAGCTCAATCAATAAGCTTTTGCCTGTTTTCAAGATTTAAAATAAGAAAAAAAGTGCATGCAGTTCAGCCAACCCACGATATTATAAATATGATAATTTTGACAGCTGACGGCTCACTCCATATTTCACACAAACACAATATTTCAGAATAAAGTCTATGCACTTTTTTAAAAATGAGGCCCCTGGACCCTTAATGTTCATTGCATTTATTTTACTTGATAGTAAAAGGGATGGGACCGCAGATGTATAGAATGTGAATCTCCGCAACCCAGATGTAATCCATACATGCATGGTCATGTGACTGGAGTCTATCCCAACATATAGTGGCAAGAGGCAGTCACATACAAATCCAGTTGACCAATCTAACTCAGGAATCCCTCACACACTCATACTTCTGGCTAATTTAGAATCTCCAGGTAGCCTAACCTGCATTTCTGTTGATTGCAGGTGGAAACTAGAGTTATGCACTGGTAATTCACGCAAGTACGAAGAGACCAAACTTCACACAGTAAGGCCCTCGGTCAGTTTAGGACCTGCAAACTTCTAACTGCGAGACAACAGGACTTCAGCTGACTCTGCATCATTGAACTCAACGCAAATTGTGACTGGAAATTTTCAACAATTATATTCAGCATAAAAGTAAAATAAATAAGTGTAACATCTGCTTATTTTCCCACGGAACGTGAAATGCTAAAAATGACTATTTTGAGATTAATTGCAGAATAACCTTCGATAATCAAAATCATATTGTCATTTAGGCTTTAATTGCTACAATTAATTCGGCCGGGGGACACATACTAGTAATTAGCAGAAATGCAAGGTCTGTGTCAAAGGGTGCGTTCACAGAAGATGGCTGTGAGTGACAGAACAGTGAACCCAGTATGTGACACAGCTGTTAGCGTGAACAGATGCTCACAGATGCTCTTGATGCTAATTTGGGTGACATTCAATTAACTGAATCCAGGTGTCCTTTGAATCCAGGTTACAACACGCAATCTCCTTAACTATTTATTTTTAAAACCAATTCTGAGAGAAAAAAAGAAGAAAATGAGCCAATATGTTTTTTGAAGCTGTGTGATACAAAACAGCAAAACATACTGATTACTCAGAGTGATTAACATATTAATCATAAGCAGTGACAGCCCTTTGCCCCTTAAATTAGTGGCTTTTTTTTTCTTGCGATGCAGTTCTCTAAAATCAGTCTGCGGTTTACAGCTCCTGTCATCAGCCATTGGTATTTCAATCACGAATGCTTGGGAAAGACAATTATCTACACATATGGGATCTTCCGCCTCGTAGAGTAAAAGTGGTTTTTCAGTCCATGCTACAGACCTCCAATGAATATGAAGCGCACTCCAATTGTACAAAGAACCATGTGACACGTGACCCACTGAGTAAATACAGTCGCTAGAAACGCAGGAGTGCTGGCGAGTCATGCCTTTAGATGGGTAACGCAACACAATGATGGCCTGTGAGATTGAAATGGATAAGCTCAATTCGTGCACTTTACCACTTATCATTCCTCTCAACACACCTCAGGTTCTTCTGCTGATGCACAATCAAGCGATTCTCCCCTAAAAGCAATGCTCTCCAGCCAATAGCTAATTTAAGCACGTTAGCTCTCCTTTTTTTTTTTCCAGTCAACGCCTCCACTGCACAAATTCATTTTCAGACCTGATCTTCTTTCTCCGTAAATGCAGCCAGACACAGGCAGCGTAATGACTAAGATATCGGCTCATCTGCACGAGCTCTACAACTTCAATTATTGTGCAGGAAAGGGGGGAAAAAAAATCAGCTGCTTAAAAAACGAATCAGCTGCTTGCAAGTATGGGATACACTTCACCACGCCATTGCTGCGCTCTGCAGCTGTTGGGTGATTTGCCCATTCAGTTATGTGTAATGTTCTACGTAGTTATGTTGCAGTGATTAGATGTGTCGGTATTAAAATGAAATGTACGATAGATAAACAGTAATTAACTGGAAGTCTCTGGTACTTTATTGAAAGACTTGCATACCAGTGGGTGTGAGTTACGTACATTAACAATGAAAAATTAATGTTTTGCTAAGGATAATGATGAGGTTGAGAACAATTATATATTTAAATGCATTTGTTTATTTTATGTATGAAATATATCACCAATTCATTAATCCATCTGGCTATGTATTAGGGCTGTGAGGTGGTGTGTTTGTTGCTTGACTGGTAACTGTAGAGTTTCCCGTATGAGCCCCCAGCGAGTCTTGCGATACGTCCTTGCATCTCGAGTGATTACATCGAGAGGACTTTGCTGTTTGGCCCTTGAGCAAAGACCTTGCCTCCAGAACTGCTCCAGGAGGTTCAGTCCTGTTCAGCTGTCTTCCTCAACTCACAACTTTTCTCAACTTTTCCTGCAGAACATCCTCTAAAAAGAGGTCCACATTCTCAACGGCCTTCCCTTGGTTAAATAAGGTATAGAAAAATACATTTAAAATAAAAATTTAAAAAAAAAAAACGACCTGCCCTGGAGGGATGTAAACTGGAACAGGTTATTAAAAGCTTTTTTTCATAGTAACTCTTGTGAATAAACATTTAGTAGGGCAATGATGGGATAAAGTCTGTGTGTAAAATAGAAGAGTAATAATGCAATGAATTTCAGCACAAAAAGTCAAACATAAATATGCATCGCCAGGCACTGAAATCCCAACCTCGCGCGAATAGCCTCCTATACCTTGGAGCTGAGGTCGGAGAGTCAGGCTGTGGCGTTAGTTATAACTGCCCTGACCTGACCTGCTGACACTGAATGGAAATATGGCGCTTGTATCATCTTCTGTGCGTCTTTTCACACAGATTGGTATTCTCTGGCTGTGCTGCCATGAACTTCAGGTTTACTGTGTCTCCCCCAGAGGTGGAGAGGGAGACATCGAGTTTGGCTCGGTTCCTGTCAGCGTTCCCAAAGTGTTTCGAGACCATAACTCAGAAACCGTTCTATATTTCTTTGCCAAATTTTGTGAGTGCATTCATCAACTACTGAAAGGCTATCTTCTGGTATTTTGCAGTTTTTGTGGGGGTGGGGCTGTGTTTATGAGTAAAATTGCACTCCAGTTAGTTCCTGCTTATACCAGCACGGTGCGTTGCCCTATCAGTATGCTGCCACGAACTTGAACACATTCCAATGGCCGTGAATGAAAATTGATGAACCTTTAGTAGCTAATTAGGAGGCGAACAAATGCATGAGCTTGGTGCTTTCCTCTACGGCCTGCATGCATAACAGATGAACCTCGTGACTGAATTAATGATGCTCCCTGTGCATTAAAAGTGACGGAGATGAAAGACACCACTGTGGGGAAAATGGTCACCGTGGCCACCATGACCTTGGTGAGGATTTCAAACATTATGCCAACCTCAAATTCAAATATTTGTCACAGGCAGTGGACTGTTCTTTAGTCATCTCCAGAAAAGAGAGTGTCAGTGTTTCCCCATTGCTAACAATTCAACAGGCTACAATATGTGAACTCGACCACTGCGCTGGCTAATGGCATGATTTAGAAAGAGTAAGTAGGACGCTCTAGCAAACGTTTTGTTGTCATACATAATTCCATAAGCTGGAATGAGAAATTATGCCCGGCAGTATTCTCCAGTCTGAATTCCAGCTGCGCCTTTCCTGAATGTTCTGTTTGTGAGTCCATATGTGTTCCTTTCGGTTCTGCAGTTTCATCGCCAGTGTGCGCATTTGCGTGCGTGCGTGCGCGTGCAGTGTGAGCATCCTCTGGAGTTTTTTTTTCCTGCCTTTCAGCTGATGCAATCCTCATGACTCTTCACGGGACAAGTTCAAATGAACTGTGTCCTGGGGATGAGTCATGTGATGGATCAGGTCTCGGTGGTCCCCAGGAGAGGGAATCTGTGTCCTTTTTGCAAAATCGGGCTCAGTTAATCCCTGCACACTGACATAGACAATACACTTCTCAAGTTTCATGACAGTATATTCAGTAATAATGGAGGTGTCGCTCTTCATAGTTAGTGTCCATAGAGTAAAATAAGAAGAACTTCAACAACACAAAGAAGGAACTGAGTGAGTTTTCAGTCACTCGTCCCAAGGACTAAAAAAGCAGGTCAGATGTTGGCTGGATGGATGAATGGATGTATGCAGTGGCGGATCGTTTTATTAGCCGTATGCAAAATGCGCAACGCAGTGGAGCATAGCTGTGATGCGTAAGGGCGCCGGTCATGATGATGCAGTTTTTGCGGTGGATAAGAAACATGCACCAAAGATGAGGGTTGGCATTCAGCATTCGTCTTTCACTATGACCCACAATAAAAAGCACGCTCAGTGTTTGTCATTCACAGGCAGTTGAGCAATAATCTTAAGATAACTTCATAAAAACACCCCAACATAATTGGGGAAGTCCCCGACGGGATGGAGTCATCTGAGTTTGATGTAGCCTATTGTTTCTGCCAGAGGCTGTCAGCGAGACTAAATCCGTCTGTGTCGAAATCTGATTGAACTCGACGGGAGATCTCCAATAATTCAGATCCTGCATTTTCACAAATCCGCACGATGAAACGCTCCTTGGTTCACTCGATGCTTTCGTCTAGACATTTTCCCGGGACGAAGAGTGTAAAACGCACTCCCAGAAATCTAGTATTGGAGTACCGTCGCCCAATTTCCTGCTGCCTCAAAGGCACAAATTATACTGCATCAGAAGTGTTCCCGCTAAATGAGCCGTCCTCGACAATCGGCGGCTTGTGTTAGAGAGATCGGCAAAATCAGCCCATTACCCAGAGATACTTGCAGTCATTTGTGATTCGAGGGCGAATTTGTAATGGAACCCTGTCTTTTCTAAGACGACCTCAGTGTCCTTGCACAGTCGCACCATACTTTTTTCTGTCTCCGTCGACACCATCTCTCTAGTTTGTATGTGCTCTCTATTCCTGTGCAGAGCAGGGACAGAGACCTGGCTCTCAGCCCAGATATACTGTATATATATATTTTTTCATGCTCCCTGCAAAAGTCTCCAGGGCGATGTGCCCATGTAAGCCATTAGCCCTTAGTGAAACGGTGACCCCACCCAATGAATGTCAAGTCCTTCCTGAAACTTTGGTGACTGTGAACGAGTCTCCTCAGCCCCTCGGTCGGTCTGTAATTGGCTGGAGTGCTATCTGGGGACAGGTGCATCAGTCAGCTGGGCTTTTCGGTTCATATTGTATGGTAACAGTGCTTTTGGACAATCACTGCCCACCACGGTTGCACACGCTACCTGCCGACCCTGTATAATGGCTGCATCGCAGGCTGGAGAAGGATAAATAAATTGGCACTGACTGGTTGCACCGAGAGGAGTCCTGGGCCTTACAGGTTTTACAAATATACAGTACCAGTCTAAAGCTTATACATACCCTCATTTTTCTTACAAGAGATGTTAAATAAAGAAATGGGTACTGTTTATTTAGCAAAAAAGAGATCTAACTCTTAAATCCATCAAACTAACTAGCATTTTCTGTCATATTTACAGAGCATACTCACATTTTTTTTTTTTTTTTTTTTTTTAGAGCAGTTATATGGCAGTAATGAGTTCGCTGCTGAGCGGCCGTCTAAGTTCCCAAAGATGTGCTGCATTTGTGGTTTGCTTTTCATCGACTTTTTTGCCAAATAAATTCCAAAACAGCTTGACTTTAATTCGCCTGTTGGAAAATGGAAAGAGCTTGTTTGTCTGCTAACTTTGCAAAATATGGCTTCTTTGAGAATTTTAAAATTTTGGACACTATTCAAACAAGTAAATTATTCTCTTTTAACTTTTGACTGTTGACCTCTTGCCAGAATCCATTTGAGGTTATGTAGAGAAGTTCAGCCATTTGAATTTCTCTAAAAACAGAGCACTGTGACATTAGCAAAGTGTGCCTAAACTTTTGACAGGTACTGTATATTTTAAATACAGTATATAACAATGTAGTGAAATCTTGAAAAGATAATTATTTAGAAATTAGGCAAAATGATCTCCGTATTGCAGAATAAGGGAGAAAGGGGTAGATTTCACAGCTCTGGCTTGTGAGTTGGGACACTGCAAGGAAGAGTCAGTTCACAAATTCATTTGTTTTAATCAAGTACAGGCCTATGCTGCTGCATAACTTGGTTGTGTTCTTCACATCCCAGTCCAGATGAACAGCTGGAGTGTAATACTGTTCTGAAAACCTGTGATCTCGTTTCACCTGTCTTCAATCTAGAATTGATGAGGAGGTTTCCCCGAGCTAAATACCCTGTGTGCGGGGACTTGATGCTCTCATATTTTTTTGGGTCTAGGATTATAGACCCTGGTTGCAGGAAAAGCGAGGGTAAGACCTCAATCGTTTTCCTGACACAGTTTGCATATGATCTCACAATGGAGAAAACTATCTCAGTGGGGGGAAAAAAGCAAATTTCCAACAGCAATATTATTGTTTTTACATGCACAGTGCTGGGGTCCCAACCAATGAAGGCAAAATGCTATTTTAACTGAAGTAGGGTTAAATAAACCCTTACATTAAGGAGTCACCTCATCTTGGTTCAGCAGAGTCTGGGTGTTCAGCATGATTTCTTGGGGCAGCGTGCTTGGATAATGCCACATTTCCCTGAATATTCTATGAAATGTCCTTTTTTTTCTGGCAGTGCTGTTTGACACAAAGAACCAGAACTTTCTTTGCTCCTCTTACAAGGTAATAATGCAACTTATCAGGAAACGGCAATACAGAAATATTGCAATGAACAGCAATAATCTCTTTCAGAAGCTACCTACTCCTGTCAGGGTGATGAATGGACTCGAGCCCCGACGGTGTTAACAAAAGCACAAATGGTTTAATAAGCCAAAAGTCAAGGTCCGCAGTCGGCGTCAAAAACCAGAGGAGGAGAAGCACTACAAAAATCACAAGGCAGAGGTGAAGTAAAAAAACAGGCAACAATCTTGGAACCGGAACGCAGCAGGAAACTGAGGGCAACACAAATCCTGTAAACCGTAAAACACAGAATATCAGAACACTGTTAACTCAGGAAAAAGGCTACAATGAAACCAGACTAAAATGGTGGAGACAAACTTGCAGCAAAGAAAGGATAACAGAGGGACTGTACTGAGGGATAGATGAAGAGAGAAACTAGACTCAGGGAGAGTGGATAGCAGAGGAGAGCAGAGAAAGGCTTGACAACAAATAACGTAATGAAACAATTCGGGAAACGGAACACAAACGGAAGGTAAACAGAAGTGGGAAGGTAAACGCGGACACAAGGAGACAACAGCACAAGCACAGTAACTGATGAACTGAAACAGACAGGCACAGAAACTGAAAATAAAAGTAAAATAAAATTTTAAAAAAGTAACAAAACAATGGCAGAGCATGAGGATTCTGACAACTCCAGGGGGCGAGAGCGCACAATTACACAGCATCTTGTTTTAATCGATTTTCCTTTTTCTGTCAGTTATCTAACACTACAATGTATCGCATTCGCTTTAGACATTCATCGGAGCACAAAATACAAAACTTTATTTTTAATATTAAATGCAAGGCCCATCCATCATTAATAAAATGAAAGAAGACTTACAAGAGTAAATAATTCACCAGAGACAGTACATCTAACTTCTAAATTGCATATTTGCAAAATAATCATATAAATACAATAGATATTCTCAATATATATTGGCAGCCTTCATAGTATGTCATTTAGATTACTGACACAATCTTGTTTATCCTAGAAAAAAATCTATCCTGTCTGTTAATCTCAGAGAAATTCTGCCCGAGTTGCAATATCACTGTGCTGTCACAACTACTGTTCTCTCTCTCTCTCTCTCTCTCTCTCTCTCTCTCTCTCGCTCTCTCAATTCTTTCAATTTAATTTTCTTTATTGGTATGACAAATCAATATATCTGTGTTGCCAAAGCAAAAGATAAGTAAATAAATAAATACATACATATATGCATACACACATTAATAAATACAATTATCATCAAGCATTGACAACACTTGTAAAATTGGGATAATTATATTATCCTTGAAGATGATGGGAGAACAAATACTGTATTTGTCTCTCTTTGTAATATGACGGTTATATATTTAGCCTCATATTATGGCAGGAATCTCTCTCTCCCCCTCATAAGATTGCTCAGAAAGGGCAGCTGTCTCTGTCTTTTCAGAGCATCGAGTCGGGCTTGAATTTTCCCCCTCGCCTGGGACCGCGTCTTCCCTGACCTTCATCTATTTTCCAGCCGGCTGAGCAGCTAATCACAGACACGGCCATTACCCCGCCGGCCTCATTCTGTGAATGCTCCCCAGTATTACCTGGAGGGATTTTCAGCATAGCAGACATCTTCAGACCCTCACACACGGACCCTGAGAGCAAAAACCATTTACTAGACCTGCCCCACCTGACTGTCCTAAGCGCTTGACCACATCGCCCTTTCCTGCTTGCAGCCATGGTAACACTTTACAATAAGGGTCCATTAATTTACACTAACTAGTGCAGTAAGAAGCATTAACTATCTGTTAATTAACAGTAAACTAATGGGTCTACTTATCATTTACTAATAGTGGTCATGTTAACTAAGGTATTAATTTATACCTTATTGAATAGTTTGATAGTTTGAGGTGTTACTGAAGGGATGTTTTCAACTTCATAATAAAATGTCAAAGAGCATTAATAAATGCTAAGTTAAGGTTACTTAATTCTTATTTAGCTGTCTGATGCATTAGTTAACTGTTAATTAATTGGTGGTTAATGCTTATTAATGTACCCTTATTGTAAAGTGTTACTGCCGCCATTTTGTTGAAACCAGTTGAATGTTTTGCTCAGTACATCATGGATATCTTCCCTCAAGATATTATACTGATTACGTGGGATCTGCTGAATGTCAGCAATACATTTTCCACAAAAGGATCCACTGTCTCTGTCGCTGCACGCCAGCCTGCTATTATTTAATGACGTGTGGCTCGGCCTCTTCAAATCCTGATTATAGCAGTGTTTGCACTGTCAGTGCCCTGCCTTAATTATAAGCTTAGGGCGAATGTATTCAAGCTGCAAATCATTATCATTATACGCTTAAAGCTGCTCCATTTAGGTTATTTGCTTTCCAGGCATCGCGCTTCATTAGCCCTGCCTACAATTCACGGCGAAATGTCATGCCTGCTCATAGATGTAATTGCGCTTTGAAACGCGCGTCACGTAATTTAGCTACATGCTGGCGATGCTAATCTTCTACAAGCCACGCAGTATAAATAAATCTAAAGCACAATTAAAATGGGACAGTTGAGTTAATCTCATATTTGCATAAAAGTAACAAATGAAGATCAAATGTTATGGATTGGGAAGGTGGGGGGAATTTGGATTACGTAGTAATTTTGATAGGATGCTGTCTTGATTTATTTGATGGGAAATTTATTAATTGTACATGCAGTCTTCCTCTTGCAGTCAGCCTGATTGAAGGAATGCTGTTCCCTGTTGTTTGTCACAATTTACTGTCATGGCTGTGAGGTCGTGCCAAAATTGCCAGCAAACTAATGCTAACTGCTGGCATTCGATCTAACTCATTTTAATTTTTCATTCTTTGCCCTTTGAATTACTGGCACCTGTCTGACCATCTCACAAACCTAAAATGAACTCTGATGATATACTCCAGCAATTTGTCAAGCTGAACACTCATTTAGCACCACAAAAGTCAGTGCTGACAAGATTGGGCATGAGAACTTTGAAGGTAAAATTGCACCAACGCTGAGAATGAATCACTGTCTCCGTACCGTGATTTTTCCTGAATAGTATTTGACCAATTGGCAATCTTATTCTGACAAAAAATTCAGCTCTGACAAATAAATGCAGTTATAGTTACTACTATCCCTCTGTGGCCAAGTTAGATTTGATACGCTGTGGCAAACGTCACAAAGTTTTTGTTTTTTTGTTTTGTTTCTTGTTTTTTTTTGTGGAATTATTGAAATCGGATGAATTGTGGGAAATAGCAAAGCAAACTGTGTGCGATTATAAAAATAAATGCCGAAAGCCAAAAAGCAGCAACAGCAAAAATGCGTAGTTGCCAGCAAACAGAACTACATCTCTAAAAATCACCACTGAATTCTATCCATTGGTAGTTAGGTGGTAAACTAAAAAAAAAGTACTGAGAAACATCTCACCAAACTGATGATGGGTCTAGACCTGTTCTCAATATTTTTTATTAACATAACAAAAACGTTGTAATTGACACAGGAAAGACGGCCTGCATCGCTGCATGTGCTTAAAGCAAACTCCATAGGAAAAAGTAGCTTTAACTTATTTTATAAAGTGAATTAAACTTTTTTTTTTTTTCAGAATTGAATTTACTATTCAATTACCACGGGGATGCATTAAGAATGAAGCTGCCTGTTCAACTGCTGATGGACTATTGTAATCGCTGCAGAACTTGTTAAACAAGGAAAATGATTGAAAACATGTCAAGATTACTTATTAGTTAGAACTGTAGCCTTCACTAGAATCCACCCATATCTAAACCAGCTTGACAAGGTTGGTATTTATAGCAGTGTTTCAGATTTTTTTTTTTTTTTTTTTTTACTGTACATTTGTCCAAAAGTTTTCAAAAGAGAGCTAGGGGGGAGAAAAAATTTTGATTGAACGAAGCCCAAAATCTTTGAAGTGCGAACTGCTCGCTGGGTTTTAGGTATAAATGTATTACAAGTCAGATAGCCATTGTTCGAAGGCTATTGTCGGTCAGCATAGCACCTGGAACGGAAAAGCTTTCTGGTCTATCTGCTGCTGACTGAATAAATGCAGTCTTTCTTCAGCGGCCTGAACTTAAATTTCCCCCGTCACGGTCCGGCGCGCTGAATAAAAGGTGCTCGATTGTGTCAGTGCATGCCTGGGCGAGCTTGGATACCCACAGCACAGGGGGATATAGAGAACCGCCATGGTAGTGCTGGCCGACCTGTAAAACGGGTGTCCAGCAGAAAAATCAATGGAGACCATTAGAATCGAGTTAATCATGTGCGCTGTTAAAGCAGAGACTGGCGGATGATGGGAGAACCTTTTGGCCTCTTAACCCAACGCCCCCTGCAGGTAATGCATCGCATAATTTTTTTGTGGCGCGCCATCAGAGGTATAGAGGCTCTTTAGTTATCTATCCACTGGAGGTGAAATTACACTCAGTGTGTTTCTGTTTAAGATCATCTAATTAACACTGAAACTATTCGTGTACCAAATAATAAAGGCCTATACATAAGAAAATATTTATTACGAACTGACAGATCACCAGTAGGCTACATTTACTATGTAGATATAATACCTGTGATATTGCGAGGATGGCAGTAGTCCAAATAACTGATTCATTCAAAACTTTCTTCTGAATTAAATCTCTCATTTTAACATTTTTTTCAGCAGTGCATTCTATTATGACTTATTCAAAATGATTTAGTGTTAAAAAGAATACACTTAAAATGAGAAACATCATCTTAGGCGTATCAAACCCTATTGAACATTATTGCAGAACGGGATTGCTAATGAGCCTAGCAAACAATATGAGCCATTTTGAGCTAATTAAATTTAGTTTTCGCAACTGAGAAAACTTATGTTTGGTTGCTAACTATGGAAAGTAAATGGGAATCACTTTGTAGTAATAATGTGTTTGTAAAGTGAGGTCACTGAAGGGTTACTGATGACGCTTCACTGAAAAGCCTGTAAGACCGTTAATATCTCAAGAGGGATTTGGGGTTGACGGGGTTAAAGGCCTACATCGCAGGACGTTTTACCTCACTGTGATTTTCTGTTTAATTAGTGTTGTCAAGGAGAGGTAAACACACGCACATCCTAGTTTTCAGGTGCTGAGTCCAAAAACATATTATCAAGAGAAGAGAAAAGACTCGCGACACTATTATAGCTCCCAAAATAAAAATATGTACTTTAATTTAACATACTATGAAAGACGTTAAAAAATACAACGTTTGCTAATGAGGGCTCTATAGGAACACTCCTACTAGTGTCCCTGACCAAGGCTCTGGCTTTAGAAAGACATGCTCTATAGGAACACTCCTACCGGTGTCCCTGACCAAGGCTCTGGCTTTAGAAAGACATGCTCTATAGGAACACTCCTACCAGTGTCCCTGACCAAGGCTCTGGCTTTAGAAAGACATGCTCTATAGGAACACTCCTACCAGTGTCCCTGACCAAGGCTCTGGCTTTAGAAAGACATGCTCTATAGCAACACTCCTACCAGTGTCCCTGACCAAGGCTCTGGCTTTAGAAAGACATGCTCTATAGGAACACTCCTACCGGTGTCCCTGACCAAGGCTCTGGCTTTAGAAAGACATGCTCTATAGGAACACTCCTACCAGTGTCCCTGACCAAGACTCTGGCTTTAGAAAGACATGCTCTATAGGAACACTCCTACCAGTGTCCCTGACCAAGACTCTGGCTTTAGAAAGACATGCTCTATAGGAACACTCCTACCAGTGTCCCTGACCAAGGCTCTGGCTTTAGAAAGACATGCTCTATAGGAACACTCCTACCAGTGTCCCTGACCAAGGCTCTGGCTTTAGAAAGACATGCTCTATAGCAACACTCCTACCAGTGTCCCTGACCAAGGCTCTGGCTTTAGAAAGACATGCTCTATAGGAACACTCCTACCAGTGTCCCTGACCAAGACTCTGGCTTTAGAAAGACATGCTCTATAGGAACACTCCTACCGTGTCCCTGACCAAGGCTCTGGCTTTAGAAAGACATGCTCTATAGGAACACTCCTACCAGTGTCCCTGACCAAGACTCTGGCTTTAGAAAGACATGCTCTATAGGAACACTCCTACCAGTGTCCCTGACCAAGGCTCTGGCTTTAGAAAGACATGCTCTATAGGAACACTCCTACCGGTGTCCCTGACCAAGGCTCTGGCTTTAGAAAGACATGCTCTGTAGGAACACTCCTACCAGTGTCCCTGACCAAGGCTCTGGCTTTAGAAAGACATGCTCTATAGGAACACTCCTACCAGTGTCCCTGACTAAGGCTCTGGCTTTAGAACCGGAGTTGGTCCCCGGCGCTGCTCTGTGGCTGCCCACTGCTCCTGACTATAGGATGGGTAAAATGCAGAGGACAAATTACCCAACGGGGTTCAGTAAAGTGTAAGTTCCTTGACTGGAAGTGTCACCTTCATCAATGCTACCCTCCTCTGCAACCTCCCTCAGCTGAAGGAAAATTCAAAATGTAAAAATGGGATGACCGTAGTTCTGTTAATTAATAAACTGTACTGCCAGGCTTCCTTGCATTACTGTACTCGGCTCTCCATTCTACTCCTGACAGGCGTCTCGGCTTCTCTGCTGCACACCTGAGCTGTTCATAGGGAAGTTTAAATCTGCCTGAACACCTCGCTGAAGGCTGATTCAATTTCAGATACTGAGCCTGGGCTATCGGGGGCTGGGCAGACACATGCCGACTCTGATTGAGCCATGGTGTGTGTGTGTGTGTGTGTGCATGCGTTTGAGCTTGTGCGCGCGCATACGTGTGTGTGTATGTGTGTGCATGCATTTGTGCATGCACGTGTGTGTGTATATGTGTGTGTGTGTGCGCTTGTGCGTGTGTGTGTGTGTGTGTGTGTGTGTGTGAGAGAGAAAGCTTTCAGTCCTCTGCGGTTTGGATGCCATTGTTTCAGTGACTCATTTGTGTCTTTGCTTCAGATATTTTTACCAAAGACTTGTCCTCCTGGGGAAAGAAACGACATAATAGGTTTGTTTATAGCGACTCCAATTTACTACAGGGACTTTACACCCAAAGCGTAGCTTGTTAGTCATAAAACCAACTGGAATACCAGAAAGGTTTTAAGTCCAAGGTAAGTCATGCTGACTGCATGTGTGCCAACAGTAAAGGGCTTCCACAAAAAAAAAAAAAAAAAAAAAAATTGGCTGAAGATAGGGACTTGGACATTCCTCAGATCAGCACTGCAGAAATCGTACCTAAGAAAGAATAGCAGTGGCTCGATACAAAGAGTCGGCACATTGCACACACACAGCAAAGCAGGCTCATGTCTTTTTCAGCTGTTCTCCAGCTTATATTTGAAGTTCCAGGACAAAATTAGCCATCCCAAGCTGCCTCCTGGGCATCAACATTTTTATTAAATTAGTCCTTAATTGAAGCATTAAAAAAATGCAATTTCTCAGGTTTGGTTTGGCCAATTTTGACAAGTATCATTGTGAAAGTTTTTCCAAGACATATGTGGCTGTGGTTCTTTCATTCTGATGTCCAAGGTCCTACTATAAGGCCAGCTAATGCGTAACAGCAATATGAGCAATTCTTGCTTGAACACGTTTGCCTGCAGTGTGTAACCTGACATATGACTCGTTAGAATAAGAGTTACTTTTGGTTGTTGCGAGTGATGATAATCATGTTATTCAGATAAATGCCATGCTGTGCATAATTTTCAAGACTTTTTTTTAAACTATAGTTGACTCAAGGGAGATTGTCAAAGCAAGTGTGCATAAACTGGTGGACTCTTTCACCAGCAACATCGCAGTTAGAGGTTGTTGAAGCCCCTGGTTCAAGACCTCACCATAGTTTGGGAAGCCTGTAGCTTCAGCTGGAATCTGGAGGATAGAAGAATAAATCAGTGGCAAAAACAGCAGAGAATGGCATTACGCTCCACATGCACAGAACAGCGCTCCCCCCTCCCTCCTCCCCCTGCTCCTTTTGCTTAATTGACAGATTGAGCGATTGCTGCAGCCGCTGTCCATGGTGCTGAACTCTCTGTGGAAGAGGTTGCGCTGTCCAAGGTGCTGAACCCTCTGCAGGGAGAGGCCATGCTGCTGTCCAAGGTCCTGCACGAGGTCATTTTCCACTGCGAGTGATTTCATCCCAGGCGGCAAGGAGATGTGTGACCCGGGCACACCCTGTCAGTTGGCATGCTACGCACATTTCATGGAAATAAAGTCTTTAATTAATAATGGAGTGAAGCCAACAGTCATTTCTGTAATTAACTGGCTTTATTTGTTAAACATTTTTAGCATTAGCTTCAATCATTTTCTTTTTCCTGTGCGGCCATTAAAATTCAAATGTTTGCTGCATCTAAACACCAGCCCAACTTAATTCTTTTTTTTTTTTTTAATTTTTCGGAAATAACTTCATCTGATCTAAGATTCACTGAAGGCAATGGAAAGAAAAATATTTTATGTGGGGAAAGAAAAATCAAAAGATGTCAAGCAAACACATACAACTTAGCTGTGTAAATCATTTTGCTCACTCCAGGAGCTTTTCTGTGCCTTATTATCCCTCTCACTTGCTGTATTTGATTTCCCTGTAGCATTTTGATAAATAGCATTTCAGTGTGAAGGGAATAAGAGATATTAGCTTGTAGGAAACAATACACACTGAAGGGCTACAAGCCTGGACAGATCATGGGCACTGGGAGACCGGAGACATTTTCCCTGGTGTCTTCCTTTGTTTCTATTAAAATGTAAATCCTGCTGACAGAGCGTATTGAAAACGCTGATGCCACTTCCTTGTCAGTCTAGGCTGAGTTGTCTTACTACCCCAATGCAGAGAAATGTGGGACAGCACAGAAAACGCTCATAAAAAGAGAAAGCAGTGATTTCTAAATGTACCTTCTCTTGTATTTCTTTGCAGACCGTTTTAAAACAAGATATTTATTCCAATCAACTTTTTTGTTTTTGCAAATATACATCCATTCATCCATTCAGGCCTGCTATACATTCCAAAAAAAGTTGGGACAGGGCAATTTAGGACTGGTAATAATGATGTCCTTTGCAACAGCTGATGTCAGGTGATTTTAATCATGATTTGGCACAAAAGCAGTATTCAGGACAGGCCTAGTCCTTCAGGAGGAAAGATGGACAGAGGACTGCCAGTTTGTTCACAAATGAATGAGAAAATCATTGAAAGGTGTAAAAACAATGTTTCTTTAATATGGATGGGAGGGGATTTGGTTATTTCCCCCTCCACAGTTCATAACAGGACTAAAAGATTTAGGAAATCTGGAAGAATTTTTGTGCATAAAGGGGTACAAGCCTGAGCTAAAATACCTTTGATTTCCAATCACTCAGACGGCTCTGCATCAAAAACCATCATTTCATTATAAATGAAATAACCACCTGGGATAAATATTACTTCGGCAAAACCTAGTTCAAGTATGACAATATGCAGTCACATCCACAAATGCCAGTTAAAATTTTACTGTGCAAGAAGGAAGTTTCATTTTTACAGTGTGCTGAAGTGCTGTCAACTTCTCATGGACCATCACGGAGAGATACCCAAAACCTGTATTTCCAATGTGAAAAAATAATTACCCCCTAAACCTAATACATGGTTGCGCCATGCATAATAGCAACAACTACATTCAAATGTTTGCTATAACTGACAATGAGTTTTTTTTGGTTTTCAACATTGTTGTGGAGAAATTTCGGCCCCCTCTTCTTTGCAGAATTGTTTTTATTCAGCCACATTTGAGGGTTTTCGAGCATGAACTGCATGTTTGTGGTTATGCCTCTGCATTCAAAATGTATTTAAGTTTGAACTTTGACGAAGCCATTCCAGAACCTTCATTTTGTTTCCTTTGAGCCATGCAGAGGGGACTTAGCTCCAGATCATCTTCCTGCTGCATATCCCTACTGTACTTGAGCGGTAGGTCCTGAGCTGATGGCCAGAAATTTTCCTTCAGGCTTTTCAAGTAGAGAGCAGAATTCATTGCACCATCAATTATGGCAAGCCACCCAGATCCTGAAGCAGTAAAGCAGCCCCTGACCATCACACTACCGCCTCCATGTTTGACTGTTGTTATGATGTTCTTGGTGAAATGCTGCATTAGCTTTATGCGAGATGCAACGGAACTTCTCGATTAATGAAATCCTATCTACCATATCTTACTTGTTCAAGTTCAAAAAGGATGGACTCCGGATTTGAGCTAAAGGGTCAAATTTCAGTGAACAGTAAGCTTGAGGGGCAATTATTTGAGACATTTGAGAAATTTGACATTTCTTGTTCTTTGCACCTGTTGAAAAATGGTGTAAAGGATGTTTGCATACTAACCATCACAGGAAATATAATTAGAACAGAAGGCAGCATATTTATAGTACAGTACTTAGCATTCTGAGGAAACTAGTTAAGGACCGAATCTGAAATAGCCCCCCAACGGGACATTTCCACCTGAATTATGATCAGAGAAACCTCTGCACTGAAGCATAATAATTTATTCACAATAATATTATAAATAAAATTCTGTTTTAAGGACTTACCAATCAGAGGGCCCGTGAGTGCACAGAGCATCGAGAGACTGACAGAAGAGTTTCAGAATGAGTAACTCTGTCTATTCCTCTCAACCAGTGGGGATTTTCTGAAATATTTCAAAGGGCTCCGCACCACTGGTTCCTATTTTACAAAGGCGGTGAAATGTCTCCGAATGAAAACTGAAAATGGGGAAATAAATGATGCGTGCCTCGATGCAGAATGTCACACAATTCATATCCCGGAAACCAGCGGCCCAGTCACTCTCCGCAATACTTTATGCGTCGCCTTTTGAGCCGAGACGGCCCGCTCGGATGCTTCCGGAATTCCAACAGTCATTCCTCCGCCGCCTCCATATTTTAGCTCTGAAACGTTGCGGAGGCATCGCTGGCCTGCTCCAAGAGTTATTCAGTGACGCGGGAGCGAAGTTTTCGCCCTAAATCGTGGCCTGCCTGCTTCTTGCTTCCTGTCTCCGCTGGTCTTGGCCATTAATCTTGTTGAATAAAATTGAACACTATCTGCTGCAGTAAGTCAACAGAGGAGTAAAAGTCAAGATGTGGGAAAGAGTGTGGAATCTTATCACAACAGTCATGATCCTTTTAAGCCACACCCTTTCGTGTGAGTGCTACACAATGGAACACAACACTGTGTTTAAATCATCTTAAATCACGTCTTAATTTGCAGAAAATCCAGCTTGACCTCTCAAATCATAACTGAGGTTATGTTTTTTCCCCCCACTATAACAGGAGCGATGAATATTATTATCATTTTTATTATTACCTTCGTCAATGAGGTTATGTTTTCACCCCTATTTGTTTGTCTGCTCACTCAAAAAGTTACGAACTGTTTGGCACGAAATTTGGTACAATGGTACGTTGCAGTCCAAGGATGAGTTATTCCACTTTTGGAAGTGATCTGTAACATATTCTGCATTCTGGATTTGGAAGAATTAAAATATATCTAACATGGGTCTTTGTGATATTTCTGACCAGATGACTCAAAAAAGTTATGAAGAGTTTGGCGCAAAGTTTGGCAGAATGATAGGTAGTAGCCCAAGGAAGAGGTGATTCAATTTCAGACGTGATCTGGAACATATTCTGCAACCGAAAGAACAGATATATATTGTGGCGGAGGTATGCGCTCTACCAAGTGCCCTCTAGTTATCGTTGTTGTTATTGGCAATTCAGCCATTAGAAAGCTTTGCACCACGATACCGAACAATCCCACAACAAACACTTGCAATTGCAAACACAATTTAAACAGCAAAATGTACCTCCAGGCAGTGTCTAATATCTGCCCATTTAAAAGCAAGGAAGCTACTCAAGCTCACATAGGAAATGTCTCCGCCTTCTGCAGTCGAGTAGCCAATCAGAAGCAGTCATTTACCTTAATCTCATGGACCTGGGCCACTATAAAATAGGACAAATTACATGTAATCCATTTTCCCATTATTTATCCTGTGTGGTCCTGTCTGGGGTCTTTGGTGGTTGTTCATTGGGCGGGAGAGAGGAACACCCACCAGAGACTTTACCGATCCATTACCAGACACGCGTACTTACATTCATGTGCACAAACACACACACCATCATCTCACCACAGCTCATGACTGCGGAGTATTTAGAGTCTCCATTTAGCATGGTGTGCACGTGCTGGGACTGTGGGACGAGTGAAGCCCACATGGACTCTGCTTCAGTTCAGGCAAAGCATTTCTTCAACATGGACATGCAGAGCACTGTGCTGGAAAATCAAACAAACAGATATTCTTTGGGTACTACAGCATATAGATGCAGCCTGACCTGAGGGTCCATGCTGTTTCTCAGGCCCCTGGTGGAGACACACAGACAGACGGGAGCAGAGACAGACACACGGACGGGAGTGGAGGCAGACACACAGACGAAAGCGTTGTGCTGCGGTTCCATCTCTTAAAAAGGACACAGCGGTGAGGTACTGATGAAAGAGGATTAAGTGAAGCTTCGGATAAAATCATGCTCTGCAGGTCAGAGATGTCTGATCTGTCGGCTCTGGCAGCTGTGCTGACGGTCAGCTTATAATACTGTTCACACACGCATGCATACACTCACATACATACATACATACATACATACACACACACACACACACACACACGCATGCATACACTCACATAATACATACATACGCACACGCACACACACACACGCATGCATACACTCACATATACACATACATACATACATACATACATACATACACATGCGCACACACACACACACGCATGCATACACTCACATACATACATACATACATGCACACACACACGCGCATACACACATATATACAGACACATACACATGCACACGCACGAATACACACACACAACACATACGCATGCACACACACGCACACATAAGCATGCACATACACATACGCAGAAACACACACACACATCACATACACACGCAAACACACACACAAATATACATGCACACGATCAGAGGACTCTGATTAACTTGACTAAAATTATTTCACTTTTTTTTGTTTTATTTATTTTAATTTTTTTGCTTAAACGCGCTCTTGTTGAGCATCTGGATGTCGATGGGTGTCTTGCCTGCAAAGCAGCTGCACTTTTCTTATTAAAAAAATTTTGAAGTGTCGTGAGATGTGTGCTACCCACACAAATATTGCAGATGCTTCAATGACGGTGTTGTAGCATCAAGGAAATTTACCAAAATTTTCCAGAAGAATGCTTCACCTATTTTTCTTGTATAATGTCCTTATAAACTACTATCATTGCTACTTATAGTAACTGTGATGAAATGGCATGTTTTTAATTCTCAGTGTCATGTGTATCTGTCTGGCAGGTAAAGGACCGGGAGGCTCTTCTGCAGGCCCGTATTCAGGCAGGCACTGGTGAAACATGCTGCTTGTTTTCGTAAACCAATTAAAGCCTCTGTGCATGTCACAACTCGGCCTTGTTTAAGAGCTCGTATTTTAAGCCTCTGTGTTGTACGGCCTCCTCTGTTGTCATGGTAATCCCACTTAAGAGGGGCCTGAATCACGGCCGCACGTTGCCAAGGTGAGCGATGTTTTGATGCGTAGAGAAGTTCGCCAGCCTCACGCCTTGTGTTTGGACTGCTCTCGGTACAGCTAATGAACATGAATAAAAAGCCTTGAACATCGTCTCTGATGGGCAATTAATAAAGAGATACTCACTTTGTACTCGAACAAAAACACGTCGGTGAAATGAAAACACTGACAAGAATTGAGATTCCGGAAAATGTTTTTTCTTGTGCTTATTTTCATACTTGAGAACACTATTGCATTTGTGCCGAACATTAATGTAATGCACCAAATAACGCAATGGCTACGATCTGACTGGAGTGACATTGTGTCAAGCATGTTTCTGGTATCTGGCCCATATCTGGGCACCTGAGAACAAAAGTGGTCTAACTCCATATTTGTTTTTTTTTTTTTTTCCAAGTTATAATCTTACAATGATTCTTTCGTGGTCAGTCTGCTTAGTGCAATAATGGATTTACTCAGTGTAGTTCCAAGTACTATACAATGGGTGGGTCATGTGTTCTACACTTCAAAAACACATGAAGTGCTCAGTGCAGTCGTGGTCCAAAATTGAAGAATGAAAAAAAGAATGCGTTGGACCGCTCTTGCTCTAAGGGGTCCATTCATACCCACCTGATATCTCTGTTTCATGACGATGGACAGTGCATGGTATTATCCCATCGCTATCAACTGCCATGCTTTAGTGCCTCCGTTCTGACTGCAGGTCAGCTAAATGTCTGCCGTCAGTGACAGGATTGCGAGAGGAGCTGTACGCACACCGGTTCCGTATCACGATAGAACATATGGCCTGGCAGGAGTTATCTGCCCAAAGCCTCTTACAGTTCAGAGAGTTTAAGTCTTAAGGAAGCATGCCAGTGCGAGGTCGTTAAACTGTTATACGCACTGAAATTATCACTCTCCGCCGATCAGTCTTTTCTCAGTCAAAGGCGACCTTTTTCAAATTAGTCTTTTCCCTATTTTCGTATTACATTCATTTTACTGACGGGACACTAGATTGACTGAAGCCGTCCGTGAGCCAATCCGTTTGCTCCCTCACACGAGAGGGCGTCGCCCACAGATTAACCATTGAAAGTACATGAACTTCAAATCTTCGCTCAATATGTTCACTTTTGTGTAAAAAAAGATGACTTTTAAAAGACCCTCAAGGCCGTAACACTGTTCTTCAGTTTGGTCAGCGCCCAGGATTAAGGATTTTAATGGCACTAAACATTACCTTAACAAAGAGCCCTAATTGCTGATATTGAATATCATGTTCTCGTTTTAAATAGTTATACGCTCGACTGATCTCCGATTCAATCAACTCAAGCAGCACAATTAAATTAGTTTGCTCAACAATAGGAGGATTTAAATGGACCAAATTTCTTCAGATTCTCTTTGCTCGATACAGGTGTAGCTGTAAAATGTCGGCACGGACACACGTGAACCGTCTCAGGGAAGAAACAGTCCGCAGTTTGGCTTGGTTTCTCAGTCAGAGGACTGGAGGTCTGCGGCTAACTCATTACTTCCAGAGATTCATGTTGACTCCACATGAATTTTATGACCCTCCCTGGTCTTGTCCGCGGCTGGTTAAGATGAACATAATTCCTGAATAACAGATAAGATGCTGTGAAGGTTTGAACTCGTGTGAAACTTCAGATTATCGTCAGTAATTCACACCAGCTGGTGGCGCTGGCTGATTTGATGACAAATCCAGTTGCTTCAGTAGAGCAGGGAACATGGAACATGGTGATCTTACTTTTGCACGCACAAATTATAAATAATTGAATTTGAGTTTATAGGAAAACTTTGTGATCCGCAATACATCGGCATCATGCCATGAAGAAAGCAATTCCAGTCCAATCATGAAAGCTGCAGGCACTGTACTATATCGCAGAAGCAGCAATTCAAAGGGTACTGTATTATACCGCACAAGCAGCAATTCAAAGGGCACAGTACTATACGGCACAAGCAGAAATTCAAAGGGTACTGTACTATACCGCACAAGCAGCAATTCAAAGGGCACAGTACTATACGGCACAAGCAGAAATTCAAAGGGCACTGTGCTATACCGCACAAGCAGCAATTCAAAGGGCACAATACTATACCGCACAAGCAGCAATTCAAAGGGTACTGTATTATATGGCACAAGCAGCAATTCAAAGGGCACAGTACTATACGGCACAAGCAGCAATTCAAAGGGTACTGTACTATACCGCACAAGCAGCAATTCAAAGGGCACTGTATTATACCACACAACTGACAATCCAAAGGGCACTGTACTATACCACACAAGCAGCAATTCAAAGGGCACTGTACTATACTGCACAAACAGCAATTCAAAGGGCACAGTACTATATCGCACGGACAGCAATTCAAAGGGCACTGTACTATATCGCACAAGCAGCAATTCAAAGGGCACTGTACTATACCGCACAAGCAGCAATCCAAAGGGCACAGTACTATACGGCACAAGCAGAAATTCAAAGGGTACTGTACTATATCGCACCAGCAGCAATTCAAAGGGCACAGTACTATATCGCACAAACAGCAATTCAAAGGGTACTGTGCTATACTGCACAAGCAGCAATTCAAAGGGCACAGTATTATACCGCACAAGCAGCAATTCAAAGGGCACTGTACTATACCACACAAGCAGTAATTCAAAGGGCACTGTACTATACCACACAAACAGCAATTCAAAGGGTACTGTGCTATAGCATACAAGCAGCAATTCAAAGGGCACTGTACTATACCACACAAACAGCAATGCAAAGGGCACTGTACTATACCGCACAAGCAGCAATTCAAAGGGCACAGTACTATGCGGCACAAGCAGAAATTCAAAGGTTACTGTACCATACCGCACAAGCAGCAATTCAAAGGGCACAGTACTATATGGCACAAGCAGAAATTCAAAGGGCACTGTATTATACCACACAAACAGCAATTCAAAAGGTACTGTACTATACCATACAAGCAGCAATTCAAAGGGTACTGTACTATACCACACAAGCAGCAATTCAAAGGGCTGTGTCCTATACCACACAAACAGCAATTCGAAGGGCACTGTAATATATCGCACAAGCAGCAATTCAAAGGGCACTGTACTATACCGCATAAGCAGCAATTCGAAGGGCACTGTACTGTACCACACAAACAGCAATTCAAAGGGTACTGTACTATACCGCACAAGCAGCGATTCAAAGGGCACTGTACTATACCATACAAGCAGCAATTCAAAGGGTACTGTGCTATAGCATACAAGCAGCAATTCAAAGGGCACTGTACTATACCGCACAAGCAGCAATTCAAAGGGCACAGTACTATACGGTACAAGCAGAAATTCAAAGGGTACTGTACTATACCGCACAAGCAGCAATTCAAAGGGCACAGTACTATATGCCACAAGCAGAAATTCAAAGGGCACTGTACTATACCACACAAACAGCAATTCAAAAGGTACTGTACTATACCATACAAGCAGCAATTCAAAGGGTACTGTACTATACCACACAAGCAGCAATTCAAAGGGCACTGTACTGTACCACACAAACAGCAATTCAAAGGGCACTGTACAATACCGCACAAGCAGCGATTCAAAGGGCACTGTACTATACCATACAAGCAGCAATTCAAAGGGTACTGTGCTATACCACACAAACAGCAATTCAAAGGGCACTGTACTATACCACACAAACAGCAATTCAATGGGTACTGTACTATACCATACAAGCAGCAATTCAAAGGGTACTGTGCTATACCACACAAGCAGAAATTCAAAGAGTACTGTGCTATACCACATAAGCAGAAATTCAAAGGGCACTGTACTATACCGCACAAACAGCAATTCAAAGGGTACTATGCTATACCACACAAACAGCAATTCAAAGGGTACTGTACTATACCATACAAGCAGCAATTCAAAGGGTATTGTGCTACACCACACAAGCAGCAATTCAAAGGGTACTCTACTATACCGCACAAACAGCAATTCAAAGGGTGCTTTGCTATACCACACAAACAGCAATTCAAAGAATTCTGTACTATGCCATACAAGCAGCAATTCAAAGGGTACTGTGCCATTCCACACAAGCAGCAATTTGAAGGGCACTGTACTATACCACACAAGCAGCAATTGTAATACCGGCACTGTACTATACCACACACAAACAGCAATTCAAAGGGTACTGTGCTATACCACACAAGCAGAAATTCAAAGGGCACTGTGCTATACCACACAAGCAGCAATTCAAAGGGCACTGTGCTATACCACACAAGCAGAAATTCAAAGGGCACTGTACTATACCACACAAACAGCGATTCAAAGGGTACTGTACTATACCGCACAAGCAGCAATTCAAAGGGCACTGTACTATACCACACAAGCAGAAATTCAAAGGGCACTGTACAAAACCACACAAACAGCAATTCAAAGGGCACCGTACTATATCGCACAAGCAGCAATTCAAAGGGCACTGTACTATACTGCACAAGCAGCAATTCAAAGGAAACTGTACTATACCACACAAGCAGCAATTCAAAGGGTACAGTACTATACCACACAAGCAGCAATTCAAAAGGCACTGTACTATACCATACAAGCAGCAATTCAAAGGGTACAGTACTATACCACACAAGCAGCAATTCAAAAGGCACTGTACTATACCACACAAGCAGCAATTGAAAGGTTACTGTACTATACCACACAAGCAGCAATTCAAAAGGCACTGTACTATACCACACAAGCAGAAATTCAAAGGGTACTGTACTATACCACACAAACAGCAATTCAAAGGGTGCTATGCTATACCACACAAACAGCAATTCAAAGAGTATTGTACTATACCATACAAGCAGCAATTCAAAGGGTACTGTGCCATACCACACAAGCAGCAATTTGAAGGGCACTGTACTATACCACACAAGCAGCAATTCGAAGGGCACTGTACTATACCGCACAAACAGCAATTCAAAGGGTACTGTGCTATACCAAACAAGCAGCAATTAAGGGTACTGTGCTATACCACACAAGCAGCAATTCGAAGGGTACTGTGCTATACCACACAAGCAGAAATTCAAAGGGCACTGTACTATACCACACAAGCAGCAATTCAAAGGGTACTGTGCTACACCACACAAGCAGAAATTCAAAGGGCACTGTACTATACCGCACAAACAGCGATTCGAAGGGTACTGTACTATCCCGCACCAGCAGCAATTCAAAGGGCACTGTATTATACCACACAACTGACAATCCAAAGGGCACTGTACTATACCACACAAGCAGCAATTCAAAGGGCACTGTACTATACCACACAAGCAGAAATTCAAAGGGCACTGTACAAAACCACACAAACAGCAATTCAAAGGGCACCGTACTATACCGCACAAGCAGCAATTCAAAGGGTACTGTGCTATACCACACAAGCAGCAATTCGAAGGGTACTGTGCTATACCACACAAGCAGAAATTCAAAGGGCACTGTACTATACCACACAAGCAGCAATTCAAAGGGTACTGTGCTACACCACACAAGCAGAAATTCAAAGGGCACTGTACTATACCGCACAAACAGCGATTCGAAGGGTACTGTACTATCCCGCACCAGCAGCAATTCAAAGGGCACTGTATTATACCACACAACTGACAATCCAAAGGGCACTGTACTATACCACACAAGCAGCAATTCAAAGGGCAGTGTACTATACCACACAAGCAGAAATTCAAAGGGCACTGTACAAAACCACACAAACAGCAATTCAAAGGGCACCGTACTATATCGCACAAGCAGAAATTCAAAGGGTACTGTACTATACCACACAAACAGCAATTCAAAGGGTGCTATGCTATACCACACAAACAGCAATTCAAAGAGTATTGTACTATACCATACAAGCAGCAATTCAAAGGGTACTGTGCCATACCACACAAGCAGCAATTTGAAGGGCACTGTACTATACCACACAAGCAGCAATTCGAAGGGCACTGTACTATACCATACAAACAGCAATTCAAAGGGTACTGTGCTATACCACACAAGCAGCAATTCGAAGGGTACTGTGCTATACCACACAAGCAGCAATTCAAAGGGCACTGTACTATACCACACAAGCAGAAATTCAAAGGGCACTGTACAAAACCACACAAACAGCAATTCAAAGGGCACCGTACTATATCGCACAAGCAGCAATTCAAAGGGCACTGTACTATACTGCACAAGCAGCAATTCAAAGGGAACTGTACTATACCACACAAGCAGCAATTCAAAGGGTACAGTACTATACCACACAAGCAGCAATTCAAAAGGCACTGTACTATACCATACAAGCAGCAATTCAAAGGATACAGTACTATACCACACAAGCAGCAATTCAAAAGGCACTGTACAATACCACACAAGCAGCAATTTAAAGGTTACTGTACTATACCACACAAGCAGCAATTCAAAAGGCACTGTACTATACCACACAAGCAGAAATTCAAAGGGTACTGTTCTATACCACACAAACAGCAATTCAAAGGGTGCAATGCTATACCACACAAACAGCAATTCAAAGAGTATTGTACTATACCATACAAGCAGCAATTCAAAGGGTACTGTGCCATACCACACAAGCAGCAATTTGAAGGGCACTGTACTATACCACACAAGCAGCAATTCAAAGGGCACTGTACTATACCGCACAAACAGCAATTCAAAGGGTACTGTGCTATACCACACAAGCAGCAATTCAAAGGGTACTGTGCTATACCACACAAGCAGCAATTCAAAGGGCACTGTGCTATACCACACAAGCAGAAATTCAAAGGGCACTGTACTCTACCACACAAGCAGCAATTCAAAGGGTACTGTGCTATACCACACAAGCAGAAATTCAAAGGGCACTGTACTATACCGCACAAACAGCGATTCAAAGGGTACTGTACTATCCCGCACAAGCAGCAATTCAAAGGGCACTGTATTATACCATACAACTGACAATCCAAAGGGCACTGTACTATACCACACAAGCAGCAATTCAAAGGGCACTGTACTATACCACACAAGCAGAAATTCAAAGGGCACTGTACAAAACCACACAAACAGCAATTCAAAGGGCACCGTACTATATCGCACAAGCAGCAATTCAAAGGGCACTGTACTATACTGCACAAGCAGCAATTCAAAGGGCACTGTACTATACCACACAAGCAGCAATTCAAAGGGTACAGTACTATACCACACAAGCAGCAATTCAAAAGGCACTGTACTATACCATACAAGCAGCAATTCAAAGGGTACTGTACTATACCGCACAAGCAGCAATTCAAAGGGTACTGTACTATAACACACAAGCAGCAATTCAAAAGGCACTGTACTATACCATACAAGCAGCAATTCAAAGGGTACTGTGCTATACCGCACAAACAGCAATTCAAATGGCACATTACCATATCGCACAAACAGCAATTCAAAGGGTACTGTGCTATACCACAGAAACAGCAATTCAAAGGGTACTGTACTATACCATACAAGCAGCAATTCAAAGGGTACTGTGCTACACCACAGAAGCAGAAATTCAAAGGGCACTGTACTATACCACACAAACAGCAATATAAAAGGCACTGTACTATACCGCACCAGCAGCAATTCAAAGGGCACTGTACTATACCACACAAGCAGAAATTCAAAGGGCACCGTACTATACCACACAAACAGCAATTCAAAGGGCACTGTACTATACCGCACCAGCAGCAATTCAAAGGGCACTGTACTATACCACACAAACAGCAATTCAAAGGGTACTGTACTATACCACACAAGCAGAAATTCAAAGGGCACTGTACTATACCAAACAAACAGCAATTCAAAGGGCACTGTACTATACCACACCAGCAGCAATTCAAAGGGCACTGTACTATACCACACAACCGACAATTCAAAGGGTACTGTACTATACCACAAAAACAGCAATACACAGGGCACTGTACTATACCACACAAGCAGCGATTCAAAGGGTACTGTACTATACCACATAAGCAGCAATTCAAAGGGTACTGTACTATACCACACAAGCAGAAATTCAAAGGGCACTGTACTATACCACACAAACAGCAATTCAAAGGGCACTGTACTATATCGCACAAGCAGTATTTCAAAGGGCACTGTACTATACCACACAAGCAGCAAAGGAATTGGCCCTGCAATGTAACAAGCAAGCAGAAATTGAGCAGATGCTGTACTATACTGCAAAATTAAAAGGCACAATTGTATACCACAAGTAGTGATTGAACCTGCACCATACTATACCACACAAGCAACTGTGGAATAGGCCCTGCAATATACCAAGTGTGCAACTATTGAACAGGTACCATACCATACCGCACAAGCTGCTAATGAACAGGCACTGTGCTATACCGCACAAGCAGCAATTTATCGAGCACTGTACTATACCACACAAGCCGCAATTGGACAGGAACTGTACTATACCACACAAGCACCAATCAAACTTGCACTGAACTATACCACGCAAGCAGCATTTGAAGAGGCGCTGTACTAGTTACAAGTCAATTTTTCATTGTCTCTTCATGATTAGATGAAAACAACGGGGCTTATGTTGTTTCTTATGTTTGTGTGTAGGATAGTTGCTTTTCTTTGCCAATGTTGGAATTGCACATGAATTACTTCCTGTTACCCAGTTTTAGCTGCATTTCAGTATAAAGCATGACCATAGTAAAAGCTCTCATTTAAATGGTAACAGGTCCTCTTTAAGAATGACTTCATCATTCCCTAATACTGTAATTTAGAAATAATGACTGAGAGTAACTCCTTCACTTTCTTATCAGGTAATTCAGAATTATTGACGACCATTCCCAGTAAATTAGTCATTGATTTTCTTCATTTTATTTAATCTTATTCTTTTCTTCCATTGGCCATATCATATTAACCAGGAGAGGATATTGAAATGCTTTTTTGATTATCATTCTTTTAATCTTCTTCATTTTCTTTCAAGTATTTATCAAGCTCAGATACATGTTTTACTCTGGTTGCAGTTTCAAATTCTTTGTGCTTTTTTTCAAAGCTGAGTAAATTACTGGAGAAAATGCTGACCGGCCCTTTAATATTTCAGGGACAGTCAGTGCAACTGAAATCATAACCTTTAATAAAACAGCTGACTGATTTGTGTGAAGATTTGTGGTAACATTTATCACGATGAAAACATTTGAGTATTGGTGTTTTCTAATTTATTGTACACAACATAACAACACAACAGATGTTGTATTACTGTACAGATATTTTTTTGTGCCTCAAACCAAGGCAGTATAAATGTCACTGAAAAGAAAACACAATTTTATTTTTTTTGAAAAATATCAAAATCATGTGACGTCCCATGATGGCTGTGCTTGTTATTTTGTTATGGTACTACTGTATATAGGAAAAGGTCATTTCCTTTGTAAAAAGGCTTTTTTTTTTTTGCGATCTTCGAAACATGACCCTGCCACCTCCATCTGGGAGAGTTCTCACATTTCTGGTGAGTGGGGTCATTTGTTTTCTTGTGCTGAAATAGTCTCGACGGGTCCGCCGATTAGTCTCAGTTCAGTATCGCCCGGCGCGGGCCGAAGAGTCACTGGAACGAGCAAAAGGCGGGATCCTGCATTCCAGCGAGGCCCGATCCCCCTGGAGCCCGCGTCGCTTCTCCGAGAACGAATAGAACGAAAAAAATGAAAGGCGCCAACTCTCAACGGCGCCACGCTAGCATGGAAATCCGAGTCATACGGTGCTCTCCAGTATCCACTCGGCGCTAACGTCCCGCCCGCCCTCACCGTCCGACTCATCCTCCGGCTGCAGCAGCATTCCGCTCATGGACAGGCTGCGTTTGGACCACATGGCGCCCCGGCGCGGGGCCCCGATGTAACAGTGGTGCTTGGACAGATCCTCGTTCAGTGAGTAGCGGCGTTTGGCCCTCTGCGCTTTTCCCTCGGCCGGTAGAGTCAGGTAGCGGTTGGGGCCCTTGCCATGGGTCCTCCTGAGGATGGGCGTGTCCTTAATCCGCACGGGAGGCAGAGGGACGAGGGGTCCCGGGGAGCTCGAGTTGTTCCGGTTTGTGTTTTGCGTATCGCTGACTGCCGGCGCGGCCTCGGTGGGAATATCCGGGGCAGGCCTGGGCGCCACCCGCCGTTTTGGCTTCAAAGAGCCCGATGACGTCGGGGTCCGAGTGGGGCTGACCACCGAGGTGGTGGCGGTGGTGGTGGTGTTTGTGGAGCAGTCTGGGAGCGAGGTTTCCGAGGCGTGGGTGAGCGTGTCCAGGGGAACCATGACGGTCGGCGTGGCAACCGCGGCCGCCGCCTTGCGGTACAAGCCGCTGCCGTCCAGCCCGAGCGTGAGCTTGGACAGGGAGGGCGTGACGGAGCAGCCCTGCGACTGCGCCCCGTTAGTCTGGGAGTGGACGTCGCTGAACTGCGCCCCCTTGCTGCCCTCGCCGCCGTTGCACACCTTGTACCGGATCATGAGGATGATGATGAAGACCAGCACCGACGCCACGATGATGCCGCCAATGATGATGATCATGGTGCCGCCGAGGAACTGTGACTGCATGAAGTGGCAGTGCAGGTACTGGGAGTCCGTGGTGAACTGGACGCAGCCCACCACCCGCGTCGCCGTCAGCGACGTGATACCGTCGTCGTAGATGGCCAAGACACACAGGTCGTAGGGCGTCCCCGCGGCCAGGTTGTTCACCAGGAAGCTCTTGCTTGTGGGCGGGATCATCCTGTGGACACATATTGGGTCAGAGTGAGAGAATCAAATTCCAATTTCATACTGTCTGGTGTCATTTTCACACATCCAGTGTCCCTCCAAACACTCTGAGAACAAAATACGGAGGCATTTGGCCACTGAGGTAAAAATAAAATGATTCTCTGCTGATTCTTTGGAAAGAAGTTAACCTGATGCCCCTTAGAATGGTTGGAGGCACAGTCGAATAGTACAAACAGGCAGAGAGAACGAGACATTAATCTGACATGCAGGAATTCGCCTCTCCTTGTACCTTACAGAACCCAGCATGTCTCATGGATTATTTGCCACTATTTACATAAAACACACTCCTAACTTGAAGTTTCAAGCGATTCGAAGCCATACTTTTCTGCTGGTGAAATTCACCATGTGCTAATCATATTAAGAAAAGAAAGGCAGAAAAGAAAAAATATTTCACTCACTGGAATGAAAGAGTTGGGGAGTATTGTTGAAGGAATCCAGCCTCATATCTTAGGCCACACACTCTCAGGAGTGATTTATGCATGATTTCATTGTCTGGAGCCCATCAATTCAACAATTAATTTAGAACTTAATTAATCATATACCCGCAGACATGTCCTTGATCAATGCCTCATTATTGTGCTTAGCAGCCTGATTTGAGTCATTTATTTGAGTTTTTCATAACTTTGTTCAATGAGCATTGTCATGATATTTTACGCCATTTGGCTAAGATGGAATATTCAATTGTCCCTGAGCTTAGTGAACAAGGTAAAGTCAAATTAATTGTAGTATTTTCCCATGCAACTTAAATTATATGAGAACAGCAAATTGTTTTAATAGAAAAACTTCTAAGTCTCAGTATCTCTGAGGAGAAAAGGCAAATACTTGTTATAATTATGGACCAGAGGAAGGGAAAAAGTATTCTCGATTTCACTCCTCAGGTTGGTATATTTGCCTATCAAATTTAAAAATCTTATTATAGTATATTTAGAATGCCTACCATATTTGCTCGAGTAAACAAACACAGTAGACTATGCATCGCGTTAACAAATTCTGAAAGATTTTTCTCTCAAAACCGTCACGAGTGGATATATTCCCTCAATTCAGTTTGGCAAGCTTCTACCCCTGTTTTAGAATAGAGCTTTTAGATTTGCGGTGAGCGTTCCAGTAAAAATAACCATTAAACGCTTTTACCTTCACGATTTATCGGCATGTTTGGCCCGGTGGGATTGACAGCGAGCTGTCACATAACGGCTCAGATAAACACTCAAACACAAGTGCCGCTGTGAGCCTGCTTCAGACGCTCTCAGAGCTTGTCAAAACAACCGGAGAGCAAAGCCATCTCTCCTGTGTCCTCAGGCTAATCATTTTACCAACTCGCATCCCAGAAAACAAAACTTCCTCGGCAACTTCAATTTCCACCCCTATCTCCTGGCAAATGCACTTTCCACAAGCTAAGTAGCTGATAAAATAAAGAAATAAAATAAAATTATGCAGTAGTAATTGCATGAATTTTTACTTACTGAGGTAATACAACTACTGCATACAGAATGCAAAATGAATATTTTTACCCTGAAAGACCGATGAGGATGTTAAACCTGTGAAAGATCGCCATTTCATATGTCCATCTGTACCATAGTAATTGGACAGTAATTACTTCAGTTCATTTCTTCTAATGTATAGTGATTGCGCAGTAATTAACTGCCCAATTACATTACCTCAAGGCATTTCTTCTGATATTTTGTAATTAGACAGTAAAGTAATTGCCTGTTCAGTTACATTACTTCAGTGCATTTCTTCTAGTGTACAGCAATTGGACAGTAATAACCTGTCCAATTACATTACTTCAATTCATTTCTTCTCATGTATAGTATTTAGACAGTAACTGCCTGTCCAGTCACATCACTTAGGTGCATTTTGTCTCAAGTATAGTATTTGGACAACAACAACGTGTCCATTGACATTACTTCAGTGAATTTCTTCTCATGTATAGTAGTTAGACAGTAATTTCCTGTCCATTTACATTACTTCAGCGCTATTAAATTCAAATCACATTGACGAGTGGGAGTGAGGTCACTCACATGCTCTTGGTGTCAACTGACCAGGAACAGAGCATTTACTGCTAAATATATTCTCGCTTATACTGTGCTCATTTACACTGTTTAATGGCCAAGCCGGGAACATCTTAAAGACAAATAAATATCTCATTAAATAAATGGACCATTGGATCCAATTGGCACAATTTTTTTCTTATAATAAAAGGCTATAAAACACTCTTGGATTCATGGATGGATGGACTTCTGAATTTAAGAAAAGAACAGTGCTTTGGGTGCATATTTCATTATGTCCCCAGTTTCATTCCCAATTACTGATTTTAATTACAGGAAGTGCAAAGGATTTGGACCAAACATGTTGTTTATCAGGCTCCCGGCCAATGTTAAAGTTAAGTCCATTTTACAAGCTCTACAGAGTGCAGTGAACCATTCAATACACTATATTAGTAGGCTACCAAAAGTTCATATACAAAAAAGCGATCTGATTATATGAATTTAAGTGCCTTTAATAGCAATAAGATCAAAGTGACCAATTTGCAGTTAGCAGGCTGAAAATAATTAAGTTTTCATCATTTTAAGCATAGCAGTCATATTTGTACAAAGTATCGTAGTACATGTACTGAACCATCATTAGCACCAACACGAGAATGATATTTATGAATTCCTGAGCGAATTTCCATCTATTATTGAAACTACTTCTTCCTCACTAGGGTCGCGAGGGAGCAGGACACTGTCCCATCTGACTATGGGCTAAAGGGACACACCCTGGACAGCTCACAAATCCACTGCAGTCCCAAGCACTCCACAAACAGCAAATGCGCTCACTGTCCACTTTGTTGGGTAAACGCTCTCCTTAGTGCAGAAAGCCTGCTCGGAACATTGAATCATCAATCACCTTGATTAGATTGAAAGGCAATTTTGCAAGATTATAACAAACACAAATTGTGCAGAAACAGTAATGTTGCAGTCATCAGGGGCCTAAAGCACTATGGAATTTTTCCAGAACCTCGCAGAAATGATGTGAGGAATTCAGGCTGTCTTGGAGACCAGCGTGGGTTCTGGCCGGGGCTGGATGAATGTGCCTGTATGAAGATCTGTGTGAAAGTTCTGTATTAACTGTATCTAACAAATTGGACTTAGAATTATATCATGAAATTTAAGAACATACCACCGCACATTATTTCACAACTTTGAGTAAATGAAAGAAACAAAATAACATTGCTGCAAAACTGTTAATTTCTCCATCACCTGTAGTAGTGTGTTCAGAATGTACGTCCTTTGGAGAAAAAATAAATGCTGAATTCTAGCAGTTTTGACTGTTGGGGAATTCCAGTGAACATAAAAATGGTATATTTATCATGATACATACAGTAGACTTATTCATAAACCTGTTTTATGGTGTTTTATGCTACGCATTTATGTCACGTTCAGACAACTTAGGCTGGTGGTGAAGTGTTGTAGCAACGCAATGTAAGTAAAACCTTGCAAGTCTGCTTTTTTTTTTTAAGTCATAAACAGCACGATGGCATCCTTCTCACTGTTTTCACTATAACTGCCACAAGAAAGTGTCTCATTTTTGTTTTGAGAGGGGTTTTTAGCAGGTAGTTTTCCTCTAGAGTTTTTACGTTCAAAATATTGCAGGGTGTCCGTTTTTAAAGATGTTAGTGCTTGAGAAACCAAGGCTGCGTTCAGGTGGCCAAAAAAATTATGCCCTATCGTATAATTCCTGGCCGCTTTTCTTTAACTTTGATAGAAAACGTCATGAGGTTAAGGAAGGGTGTGAAGGGGAACTCATAATGGCTTAGGAAGACAACCCGACTCATAAGAGAATAGGCAAAATGATCACGCGTTTCATGCCTGTCATGTTAATTTGTTTTCGTGATTGGCCGGATGGATCGCTGTCGCTCTAAATATTGCTGCTGCACGGAATTGTGGGAGAGCGTTATCTCCTCTCTTCATAAAGTATGGTTCAGTCAGTGTACCCTATGGTAAAGGAGATAAGTTAGGAAGCATTGAAGCATCTTTCCTTTACATTTAGAATTTGAACACACTAATGGCTGCCACATAAATGATTCCGGGTCACTTTCTAGGGGATACGAACTTTCCTAAGTAAAAAAAAAAAAAAAAAAAGACTGTTCGAATGCAGCCCAAGTGAGTAACTTCATTCAGTTTCACTTCACTGAGTTTTCTTTTTTTTTCCATTTGTCCTCTTCTAACCCTTCAAAACTCTGGCCCATCCCCACAGGAAAAAAAATCAATGTCAAAATAATGTCAAAATAGAAGTCCCACAATATGTTCAGCGAGACTCGACTGCCAAGCCTGAAGGTAGTCATGGAAATAATTAGAAAATGAAAATTTCTTTGCTGTTGCTCTGTTCGGCCAGATTTTCAAAGGGGGCTTAACCTTGTCTGTTAGAGAGCAGTTCTATCTATTAAAAAGGCGCCAGATTCCGGAATAACAGGCAGCTTTACCTCAAAGCCACCATGAAACACTGATGTTATTCCAACTTTTTAAAGAATCATTCCTGCACAAATGGAATGTGTTATGAAGAATGATGTAACAAGTAATTTAAAATGCTGCTGTAAAATGTGGAACGACACTTGATGTCTGTTGGCTTCATACGAACAGCTAAACTGCATTCCCATAGTTCTTATGAATGATATATAAATGTTATGTAAAGTTGTTTGCATAATTCCAGCTCAATCACACAAGGGAGTCATTCTTAAGTATTTACAAAGCCACTGTGTGAGTCCTGCAAAAACTCCTGAAAATAAATATTTCCTGATTCATGAGACCAGGGCTGAATCATCACAGTGATGATGATACACTACATGGCCAAAAGTGTGTGGACACTCCTCAGTCTGGGCCCATTTTTCAAGGGTCTGGTTCATAGTTCAGATCAAGGAAAATCGTGATGTTACACCATATAATCATAAACCAGATGATTCTAGACTTCAAATCATTTACCTGTATTTACCTTCCCTGTTTTAGCATTACTGTGCTACAATGCACAGGATAAGATCCAAACACGCTTTGTTTGGAGAAGAAATTGACCACCTTGCACAAAGGTCTAACCTAAAACCGATGAAACACCACTGGGATCAGCTGATAAGCCACGCTTTCATATGTTTCAAGAAGGTTAAACTTGTATACAAAAGTTCACCAGCTGCCTTAAAAATGTGAGTGGACTCAACTACATGTGAGCTAACTCAACTTGAAGAGAAGCTTTGTATCAACCCACTTCTAGTCATGGTAATGGATATCTCTAAATTTAACTCATAAACTTGACTTCAATATTTCAAACATGACAAATAGAGTTAACATAAAGAGAATAAATAAATTCACGTAACTTTACTGTGCAACAGTGAGCCAAGCCTAAACCCTCAACATGACTGTTCGCTCTCATTAATGCTTTTCTGACTGGGATATTCAAAAATCCCCGTAGCAATGTTCTAGCATATATTGGAAAACTCTCCAGGTGGAGCTAAAGCTACTCTCGTTTTAAAAATGCCATTATTTTTGATTGAGATGTTGGATTAGCACTTGTCCGCATACTTTTGGCCATTCATTGCGCCTGGTGCAACAGACGACTCATTAAGCTAATCAATGGAAAGAAACCGAATGCTCAGCAAATCAGACGAGTTCTCATGTACAATATCCTCCAGCAACAGACTGTAACGGTCATCATTATTCAGGTCCCAAGCAACAATAACAAAAAGTATACTAATAAAATAATAGCCTATTAGCACCTATGGAATCAGAAGGCATGTCTATATCATTCAAGTTTTAAATTAAGAACCAAATCCACTGATGAGCAAATCTGGAAAGAACACGATGTTTAATTGAAATTCAGATGACCGAGCAAATGACAGAGATAGCGGCTATGATAGCTGTTTTGACTGAAAATAAATGGGCATAGCACTGCATACCGTTTTGACTGACGACTGCATGCTATAATTAATGTTCTGACAAGTTATTAAGCTCAAAATTCACACTCTCTATCTGTGATATGTTGACATGTTTTCACGTTAAAAACAAAAATGTGAGAAATTTTTGTTTGTCAGTTTTGGGTGATTTTTTTTTTTTTTTTAATTTATTTTATTTCAAGTTGCAGTTAGCAGTTCATTAAATCCGACACTTAAGATATTCTCATCATTAAACAGACGCCTGGTGTTTTTACACAAAACCATCGCACTTGAAAGGCATCTTCATTAAGAGTGAATATGACTACTTTTTAATTATTTTCTTTACCATACGCTGAGCCTGCTCTACTACCAGGAGCCAGCCACTGTTAATTCCGATGTACATGTTCTTGACTGATACCATTAGCAGCACTGAAACCATTTTCTGAGTTATAGCTGGGGCCACAGAAATCAGCGGCAGGATGATGGACGTAGGAAGTAATCAGACTGTCTGATCAATGGCTAATCAAGGAGCTTAAAACCGTATATATATATTTGTTTTGAGCTGGAAGCAATTCCTAAGGATTTCCACATATATTTTGTCATCTTACTCATGTTGACCCTAAAGGAGGATAAAATGATGTACCTTTGCAAGCAAAATGACCTCTTCATTTCCTTCAAGTAAAATACTCCATTTGATATTATTATTATTATTATTATTATTATTATTATTATTATTATGACCACCACCTAGGAGATTATGTTTTTGCCTGTGTTTATCTGTTTGTCTGGATTGTGATAAAATTTTTTTTGGAAGGATAGGTTATGGTCCAAGCAACGATCCTTAGACTTTGGTGGTGATTCAGATCACCATCTGAATCCAGGATTTTTAAAGGATTCTTTACCATCGTGGGATAGAGGTAACCTCAACACGCGGAATTCGGCTGCCTTGGTTAAGGTTAATTATGCAATTATGTTTACTCTCCGCTTGTGGTTCCTAAACTTCTCCGCACTGACCCCAGCAGCATGCAGGTGTGTATTTCATGTGTTCCACCCGATATGGCTGATCCAGAGCTTGGTCCAACTGTATCTGAGCGGTGTACTATGAAGCAAGATCAGTGGGCTAGCGAGGTATGTTGAGCCTAAACCCACCCTTATGAAAATGAACTAAATGGTTACTATAATATACTACTTGTATAAAAATTGTATAGTGTTCTATAGTGTAGCTGTAGTGTTCTATAGTATAGTTTCACCAGCTTTTGTGTAACCATTTTTTTTTTTTTTTTTTGTAGTGTAATTTGCTAGCTATGGCATCCATACAATAATTCAATAGTAATACTAAACTCTCTATAGTGCGCTCCGAAAAACAATGCAATTACTAAAGTAATACTGATAGTTTTTTGGTGGTAATTTCTATGGTATTCCTACAGTGGTTTTTTTGTAAGGAAGGGTTGTCCATGTCACATAGGAGGCTCTCTCTGAATCTGCCATGGTAAACGTAATGGTATCTTACGGGCTTGTTGAGCGAGCTCACGCAAAGAAAGCCTGGCTAATGTTGAACTTGCTTCGTAGTACGTAGTACATCCCTCAGGAGTGCCTGTGATGAACCATATCAAATATCTTGTTAAGGATAGTAAGTGAAGGTTTTAGGAACTCACAGAGCATAAAGTGAACAGTAGAAGGAGTTATTTTCATCGGTGTAATTCAAAGAGGGTGGTAAGAGAGACGGCTCAGAGTACCAGTCACATTTTTCTCCTCTACTTTACATAGACTTTTTTTTAAAATGGAATTAAGGAGTCGGCATTAAACAGGCCTTAAAGATGGCTGTAAATTCCAATTGCGGATAAGTGATTTCCTCTCATTTAGTTCCACTTATTGGTATTAGAGAGTCAGGCAGCATTAAATAGTGGTTCTTAGTTCAGTTTAATCTTTTGCCAGGCTGAATGATACCACACTCTTAAAAACGCACTTAGCTAGCAATGTGCTGACTGATAGGCGTGAAATAGAGGCCTCACCTTTAGACTGGCTGGCTAAAATGGAGGCCTCATCTGGAAAGTGACTGGCTTAGAATGCAGGCATCATCTGCAGACTGACTGGCCCAAAATGGAGGCCTCACCTTTGGACTCCCTGACACAAATATGAGGTTTAATCCCTACACAGACGGCGTAAAATGGAGCTCTCATCTTTAGACTGACCAGCACAAAATGGAGGCCTCATCCTCGGACTCCCTGACCCAGATCCGAGGCCTAATCCATATACTGACTGATGCAAAATGGATGACTTGTCTTTTGTCTTACTGTTGCAAAATCGAGGTCTGACCTTTCGAATCCCTCACACGGATACACAGTTTAATCCACACAATGACTGGCACAAAATCGTGGCCTCACCTGTACACGAGGGAATCGTCGTAGGTGCCATTGTACTGGATCTGGAACATGCGAATGCCCGGAATGTTCCTCTGGAAGTTGAATTTGACAAGGGCAGTGGAAGAGGTCACCTCAGCGACCTCCACCTTCTTGTCCGGGCTGGCCTTGTTGTCACCGTTTTGGTTGGTGCTGTTAGCGCCCAGCTTGGTGGAGGTGGAGATGTCGGAGGACCCCGGGTCTGGCTCCTGCATGGTGTTGGTGCTGTTGGTGAAGTGCGGCAGCTTGATGATGAGCAGCTCCACCGTCTGGTGGGCCTCTCCTGCTGGATTGGAGGAGATGCAGGTGAAGGCTCCGCTGTCCTTCACCGTGCTGATCAGAATATCCAGCGTGCCGTTGCTGTAGATCAGCGTCCGCGAGGAGTTGGACACCAGCTTGCCATCCGGGGAGATCCAGTGGATGGCGGGTTCGGGGTCCCCCCTGGCCTTGCACCTGAGGGTGACCCTCTGCCCCTCCAGGACCCTCATCTCCTGGCTGTGCCTCGTGATTAACGGAGGCTCACAGAGAAACTCCTCCTCCGCCACCGACCAGAAGTAGCGGCCGGACAGGTGCGCCGGTGAGGCGCACGTCTCCAGGTCGTCCTCGCGGTTGAGCCGCCGAAGCCACAGCAGTTCGCAGTTACAGTGCAGGGGGTTCCCGCCGAAACTGAGGGCGAAGGTCGACGAGCTGATGAATCCCGAGGTGGCCAGCACTTGGGCTCTCTGGAAAAGAGGGTCCGGGGGAAGCTTCTGGAGCTTGTTGGAGGTGACGTCAAGACGGTTGAGCTTCTGCAAGTGCGAGAAGGTGCCCTCGGGGATGTAGTCGATCATGTTGTGGTCGAGACTCAGCGTGTGCAGGCTGGTCATCTTCTGGATTGCCTCCCAGGGGATGGTCTCGAGATTATTGTAGGACAGATCCAGCTCCTCTAGAGATAGGAGGTCGTTGAAAGCCCCCAGGTAGATGACTGTGAGCTGGTTGTTGTTGAGGATCAGGTGGTGCAGTTTGGACATGCCGCTGAAGGTGTCGTTGGATATCCGTGTCAGCCGGTTGCTGTTGAGGTGCAGGGCGCGAAGGTTCTCCAGGTCGGTGAAAGCGTGTGGTGTGATGAAGCTGATGGTGTTCCTGGAGAGCGTGAGGTCCACCAGCTTGGTCATGTTGGCAAAGTCCTTCCTCTTTATGCTCGTGACAAAGTTGTCGCCCAGCCGCAGCTCGACGGTGTGTCTGTCGATGTTTGGGGGCACGAACAGAAGACCCCTTCTGGCACAGAGAGTGGCGAGGTTAGGGGACAGCACTTGGCAGATGCAGCGTTTGGGACAGTTTTGGGACTTCACCGCCATGCTAATGACCAGCAGGTAGACCAGCAGGTGTTCCATTGTCATGCCGGTTCACACACCTGTGAAAAGGAAAAAAAATATCTCCTCTTAGAAACAAAGCCTTGAACATATTAAAGATTCTTACATTTGTATGTTGTAGTTAATCTCTAGTGAATCCAACGTCTATTTTTCATTTCCAGCCGGTCTTCACAGAGGAGATGTGATTTCACGCATACGCAAATACAGATTAGCACATAATGTGTTTTATGTCACTACTGCCATTCTCATGATGTACCACAACCAACTGGGGATAAATAATCTCCGCATAAACTCTGCATGTGGTTTAAAGTTAAAAATAACAACTAAATATAGAACAGTGCAGTCCAACTTCGTGTCATGAGGTGATGTATTTGCTGGCACAGAAGCAAACACAGCCAAACTAACTTCAAGTCATGTTCAAAGACACCACAAATCACACACAACAGATGAAAATCGGTCATCTGACTATCTGAAGCATAAAACCGCTGGAAAACTTGACAATTAATTTTTACGACATGGTCATATTCATAGTAAGTAGTGACACGTTAAGTTCCAGGCAAAGCAACCTCATACAAAAATGTCATGTAGTTTACGTTGTCCTCTAACATTAATTCTCCTCCATACGCTGTTGACTATTATTTACCGTAATTCTCGTTAATTTTACAAAGTCCTTATTACTCTTTTTCGGGATTAGGATCTCTTTAATGCTGGCAGACCTTAATGTGCTTCTGTGTCTAGTGCAAGGAAGGAAAATAAGGATGGATATTTGAATGAGCTGATGGCTGAGCTGGAGGTTGTTGAGTTTAACTCCTCAGTGATGGAAGATATCATGACAACTGCGAACGTAATTGACAACAAGTCACAATCAAAAGCTTACTTCCTGCATTATCAGGTGAAATCTGTCTACCAGGACAGCATGTCTCCAGTTTTGCATATCCCACCTACACGACTCATATAAAAAACTGGATTGAATTTAAGGTTTTGAACATGTAAATGCTTGAGCCACGAGTAAACATAAAGACTGTGATGATATTCGACTGTAAAGAAAACCCGTGAATAACCCGATAAAAATCCGGAACATATAGGCTGTTGGGAACATAATCAGCCAAAGCTAAGAGGAATCTTAATATGGATGGACTGGGCTAGCGAATGCTGCTGTTATACAGCTATAGCTTAGGAGACTGAACATGCTATGAAACTTTTACTATAGTGGTCTCGAGGCTTGATTGGTATCTACCTTTCCACGAAGGCGGTGAAAGCCTTGGGTCTACAGACCTGACCAAATACATCATGAACGTGAAACAAACAGTACTGTAAATATTGAGGTTCAATTGACATTTAATTTCCTGAGGGTTACAGGTGAACATTTTCGTCTGGGTTTTTCCTGCCTTAATATACATTATTCAAATTAATTAAGCAAATCGTGTGTAATGGCATTGGCAGTTTGGAGGAGCACACAGGCTTAAATCAAAATGAGCTCAAAATGTCCTGCACCATCCAGACAGAGTTTTTGGAAATGAGCGACTTAATTACCCATGCAATCCTAAAAACAATACATTGCAGAAAGAAACAAAAAGGATTATTTTATGCATTTTTCCCACAATTCCATATAATAAGAGAACTAACCATTACCAGCTAATCAATGCACAGTTTATGACAATAATTTGCCTCATTTGCACTTATCTTAAGAAGTGAATCTTTTTTTTTTTTTGAGCAAAATGACTGTCTTTCACTCTTGTTAAGAGGGTATAATAAAATTCGACAGACAAATACACGCTCAGTCAAACATGTTCATCTTCAATGTCAGCTCTTGCTCCAGGTTCTGAAATGCAGGCAAGCAGTGACAGCAGTTTATCCAGCGTCCCCAACAGATTATTTCTGATACCATCGTTTCAAATGATTAATTTTATTGTTCTCGGGATACGTGAGCTTCTTACAGTCATTGCAAATAGAACATTTTTTTTTTGCAATTAAACTCTGCAAAAAATGTCTGTGTTCGGTAGACAAGTGACAGTTTTGTCGCCAACTAGGACAGTGCCAGCTTAAATCAGGGCAAAACCTCACACTTCGATGACATTTTCAGTGGATTCTTCCTGTTTGTTTGTGAATTTAATGATGATTATGTTCCACATTGGCAAGCAGACGAACTAACAAACGTTACTTGCAGGACTATAGCTCCACCGGTCTCCTCAGAGCCGACTGTAGTATATCCTTATACAGGGGGCGTAACCCTGATGGACTATAGAAACCTATGCTAGTTCATCAGGGAAACACTAGAGCGGGATGCTACCGGATACTGTCTGTGTGCAGATGTTGATATTTCAAAGGGACGTCAAGGATTCAAATGCTTACACCACTGCATAGCGTGTACTGAAAACAAGTCAGTAAGAACCTGTAAAGGTCGCTCTGAAGGATCAGGCAAACAGTAATCCCTTCTCTTAAGTGCAGCTGGAAATAGTGCACATATTACCAGCCACCACTGCCAGTATTGATTTCTCCCTGTGCTGTGCTGCAATGCTTGAGAGGAATGAAGTGGACAATAGCGGTGGAGATGGCAAACGCAATGAAGTATTAACAGAAATCTTCACAGAAATATGAAACGTTACAGCATCATAATGATCTGAAAGGGAGGATTAGTCTTTGTTTCAATACAATGTGAGGGGATGCACGTACAACATCTATGAGAGTTTAATCCATGGCTTTTATCATTTGTAAGCTACAGATGCGATTAAAGTACATTCTACTGCCATAATAGTGGGTCACTGCCGACCTGTCAAAGACGGACCAGACCTACAAGTGATATTCTTTAATTAAACTGACTGAATGGTTGTACTGAATCACAAATCTATGTGGACTTGAAAAATTCTGGAACTCCTGAACTCTCAAATGTAATGGAGACATATAGCAGAGTGGCTGGCGGATTTTGGTTAGTCCAAGCCCCTGTGTCAACAGAATGAGATTCTGGGGCCTTTAGGGCCCTTAAACAAGGTCACTACCATATTGCTCCATGGCAGATAGAATTGACAAGACCAAGCAGGGAACTAAGTTCATTTGGATGTAAGTAGCAGCAAAATTGAGGTAATACAGTGCAGAGCAATGGATTGTGTAATGACAATATCAGCAGAGGCATCCAGTTGGGTAACTTAAATGCTAACTGTGGAGTTTCTGGTAACAATCCCCAGTCGGGCTTGGGATCATCGAAGGACCCAAAGGAACCACAGTTGGAAATTTGCCACAGGGCTTTTGAGCAAGGCCCTTAACCCCCAAATTTGCTTCAGGGGCCTTTCCCCTGTTTCTCTCCCTCTCTCTCTCTCTCTGTGCTAGCAATTGTTCTATCTGGCATTTTTCCCAGGGTGTCCTTGAAAGAAACACGTTTTCAATGGAACTTCTCCGGTTAAATAAAGGTCACAAAAATTAATAGCAGTATTATTATATTAATGCTGCAGCAATGCAATAATAATGGCACATTTACATTTAACCCAATTCTTTGTCAGTATAATATGATTCTCTCTCTCGATCTCCCCATTCCTCTCTCCTCTCTCGCTCTCTCTCTCTCTCTCTTTCTCTTACACACTCTCACACATTCACTACTTATGTGGTCTGAGCGGCGCATGATTATTAAACTTGATTACTGTTCCATGGAAAAATGTGGAAATTATTCTGGACCGTGCGCGGGTGGACGGATGGGAGGGTGCCTATTTTGATATCGCGAGCCAGGGAATTTATAGAAACATACTCTGCGGATAATATCCAGCGCAAAGCTCCAGTTATTATTCATCTGCAAAGTGGGCTGACAAAGCCATGCATCATTACTCCCCAAGAACCTGCTACAGAACTAATGGATTCGCCTGCGCTCCGATGAGTGCAGAAGAGCTAATGCGTCCATCGATATGAAGATGCAGATTTCAAAAGAAATACATCCCGTCCCCCCTGCACCCTGTCCCGCTCGATCTGCCACAATAACCTGATATTCATTTTGCTACTGTTCCTTCTGCCGCTTATACTAGCTTCCCACTATCACGATTCGCCGGCACTATCGTGGTCTTAATCGTGGAGTAAACGTGGCGATCCTATCAGATCTTATCAGATCTTGAGGTCAGTCGTGGCAATCGTGTTGATCGTAGAAAAGTTTTGGATGGTTCAAAAATTTCCTACGATCAACACGATTAATTGTCAATCGTAATCATCGCATCACCTCGTATCCAAACCTGAAATTTTAAGCCGCTTTCACACCGGATGCGAAACGAATTTTTCGCACGACAGATTACATTCAAAGTCAATGCAAAGACGTGAATACACGTCTTACACGCATTGACTTTGAATGTAATCTGCCGTGCGAAAAATTCGCTTTGCGTCCGGTGTGAAAGCAGCCTCAGAGGTTCCACGAGCAGCTACGAATGGCCAATTGTGGCGTTCGTAACGGAGCGCACAACAGTGGGAACTAAGCATTAACTGACTGAGTTTAGGCCCAGGATAGGACAGAGTGCCTGTTTCTGACTTTTTAAAAATGCTGCTTTTTCTCAATAGAACAGACACGACCATAGCTGAGTATATTAACCCTTACAATGCTAATCACTGCTATCGCAAGGTGAAAAATACACAAAGCAAAATTTTGGATTTCAGCTTAGAGAAAGTCAACAATTTTGTCAATATTCAGTCGGCGAAATAGTTGGCAGTGAGGTTCAGAAGGGTTCACAGGTACCTGTGAGTTCTTCTGAAGGTCATTTAAGGGTTAAACTTTTATCAAATCAAATCTTATTTGTATAGCGCGTTTCACAAACATTTTTCACAATGCGCTTCACAGCAAAACCCTGGCCTTGACCCCCTCAAAAGCAAGCCTGTGGCGACAGTGGCGAAGAAAAACTCCCTGTACAAAAGGCTATGGACTTATGTGCGTTTTTGTGTTGCCTCGCCTTAGTTTCCTCCTTTAACAGGTATGGGACTTTTATTTTGGTAGCGCCTGCGTCATTAGTTGTGGACCACATACTTTGTTTATCTTAGAAATTGGCGCATTTTCAGTCAGTGGTGGCCTCTATACGTTCCAGCATTTGATACTTGCCAGTTGTTAGTTTCAAGAAGTGTGCGTTATCTGACCAAAGTAAGTTTCTTCCTATTGTTTACTATCCATAACTTGAACAGGTGAATGTATGAATCTGTTTATTAGGTTTATCAGGCAAATGTTCTACATTAAGTTTCCACTGTTATATCGGGTGAAAGAAACATTAGTGTCCTCATTACTCGACTGAATTAGCCCGTTAATCCCCGAGTGAATTCATGTTTACGTTCGCGCACTGACTTCTAGCCTTTGTTAAACTGGTGTGTGCCTTGCTAAATGTGTTTATTACAGTGGCTACATGCCGCAGAGTATACGAGCATCCTGAATTGCAGCTTTTTTGTGATGTACTGTGCTGCGAGTGCAAGCTAACTGGCTCCTGTGTACTGAATAGATAGACACGTATCGTTACACGTAACATTACCTCTCCGCTAACCTGTTCGCCTATGAGTTGCTGCCTTAGTTACAGGCTACGATAATGCGCTGTATGGGGCGTATTTGTTCAGTTAACCAATAGGTTGATTGAAGAATGTACAAAAAGTCACAACCTTGTACTTATTATTTCTCCTTTATGTTTTTATTGCAGAAACCACACACATTTACACACTCGCATCTTTATATTGAAGTCTTTCAGTACAAGTTTTGATAATAATCCTCGCCTCATCATTGCACCTCCTCCTGCAAACACCTGCTCCTGGACGACCTGACTTTAAGCAGTGTTCTAGCTGACACTCCAGTTTGTGTGCGGTGGAAATCTCGAACAATCCCCATACAGTCCTCATACAGTCCTAACCACCTGAATCCCCTCACCCACACTCCCCGTGGGAGCAGATAGGAGGGAAACCTGGGAAAAATCGGGCTTAGGAGCGGAAACCCATCCTGCACTGCCGGGCTCAGATTTTGCGCTTGTGCTGACCAACAAGGTCAATAAGTCAGATAAAAACACAGTTCAGGGTCGGGCCTCAGTCTCAGTGGGGCTGTATAATGGGCGGCGCTGATTGTGCATACCGGGCGGCACTTGGGCGTCGGGCTGAGGCGTCGCCGTAGACCGGACGATGTTGATGGTGAAGATGGAGCCGCATTTGGGAATCTGACCGAGGTATTGGTTATTATGGAGTCTGTCCTCTGCCAAAATACGCCCCCAAAGGTCATTCAAACCAGCAGCTTCTTACGACCTAAAGTTACGTTAAAGGATTAAGCAACCTCTAGTGGTCGTCTAAATAATAACAATCTAGCGTCTATCGTCAGTGTCGCTGTCACTAAATCCCTAACCTAACCCTAATCCTAACCTTAACCCTAACCCTAACCCTAACTCTAACTCTAACTCCCTGCTGCCAGTAGGGATGCTAATTTAGACAATGCTCCTCTGAGTCGTATTACGGGGTAGGCAAAAACAAACTATCTATTTGGGCGTATGGCTGGAGGACAGATCATTACTATGTATTGGTTCATAATTTATAAAATGGAGCCCAATCTCTCATAATCCCTGGCTGCCTCAGCAGGCATTTTATCAGTAAAAACGAGGTCAGGAACACAGGTTCCCTCACAAGTTTTACGATTTATGGAAGTGAATTCTCAGGACGATGAACTGAACTGCAAAATGGGCTAGATATGCTAAAAATATGCTTATCCAGTCACTACGCGAGGCTGATGTTGCTTGCTTGCATCTTCTTTATGTTTCAGAGATAAGGTTTGTTGATGCCAGATTAAATCAGCTTTTTGCAGATTTAGTCCAAAGCACTGACATCTTTACGAGAGAGAGAGAGCGAAAGAGAGAAAAAAAGATTAATCGACTACTAAACCAGACTTGCTTTGCAGCATTTCAGTTCATAGGCCAAACAATACAATGCTTCTGAGACCAATTAGCCTCCACTAGCTACCTGCTACCTAGCTAAAACAGTGGCATGATTACCGATGAGGTCAAGTCTTCATTCAGTTATGAAACCTCATTCATTACCTTTTATTTATATGGTAATATTGAAAACATAGTTATAATTTAATTTTAATATACATAATTTTATGTAACGCTGCAGCATTTGTTCGTCGTATTTCAGAATTGTTTTCTCTGAATTATGCTGTATTGTTGCTAACATAGAGTTTCCATTATGGTTATATGCATCATTCAGCGAGACTCATGCTGATAAGAATGAGAAATGCATGCATGTCAGCCAGAAGGCAAAGCTTTTCTATGCTATGTTGATATTGAAAAATATTGAAAAAAAAAAAAAAAAAAAAACTAAAGATTCTTAATTTTCATCGGCTCAAACAAAGATTGTAAATTTTACAATATCATTTTTAAGTCTGTAGATGAACAGACTATTGCATGAATTGACCATGGGCTAAGAACAAATAAATAAAATTAAATAAAATAAAGAATAATGAAAGGCGAGGCATCAATGTCTCATTGTCAGAACAGACCACATTATGTTCCAGCAAAACATTCCAGTCGGTTCAAGGACGAGCAATCTCCATAAGACCTGCCCTGAGCACCAGAGAAAAGTTGAAAAGATCCAATTAGACCGGAGAAACTGAAGAATGAAACGGCTGAACATGACCTCGTCCAGTAAGACCCACACAGAGCGCAGAATCACAAAGCACTGTCCCCTCATTATCCAAGCACAGACCAGCACCAATAAAACCACAACAAAACACTCCCAGCTAATAAGAATGCAATGCTAGCACAAGCTGGCCCACTCGCACTTGCAAGCACTACTTGGTTGTTTCAAAACAAACTGGTCAGGTCAAATGATAGAGCATGTCTTTCAGGGTTAAGGAAATCAGAAAAACCCACAGTAACACAGATAGAGCATGTAAGCTCCAAGCAGAGAGATCCTTGTCAAACAGGACTTGAATCCAGAACCTCCTTATATTGTGGGGTAACAGCAGCCGCCACTGTACCACTCTATGCGGATTTTTTGTCCAAGCTAGTCAGGCTAGTTTTGTAAAGTGCTTCTAAGCTGACTAATCAGTCCTTTTCGTACATGGTGATTTTCATTTGTATGAATCTTGTAATGGACCTTCAGAGGTAAGGTGGCGTAACAGTGCAGTCCCCTTCATACGGTGTTATTTTATGTATCCATCGAAACATCCCGCAGAATAAGAATTATTGATTTGTCAGACAGTTGAAAAGGGGGGATTTCTCATAGACTTCTGTAAGTCTGCTGCATATAGCTGAGGAGTGGACAGGATAAAGGTAGGCTATATCAGATATAAAACCTGAGCTATATTCACTTTCTATAGTCCACTTATGTCAGAAACTGTTCCAATTGACATCTGCTCTTATCTGCTGGCTTTTGCACAATGGGGAAGGTCATTCGAAGGAGGAGGGAAAAGGGTCAATAGACAGCAAATTAAATGGTTACTGTACAATAGGAATAGTTGTTTTTACAAAAGCCGGGGATTTCACAGAGGGCAGGGGTCAGTGTCATGTGATTGGATAAAACAGAGTGCAGATGACGCTGAATAACTGCCACTGCATTAGAGGAAACTTCAATCTGACCGACAATAAAATGCACACAGGATTTTGTGCTCTGGGCCTATCAGAATGAGGATGTACACATTATAATCCAGGTGGGGGGGGCTGGATTTAATTCAGTGTATTGGCACTGACAAAGCAAGCCCATCTGACCCAATATAAGCGGCATTAAAAAATAAATAAATAAATAAATAAATAAGAACCCTTAGCAACTGTCTATTGTGCAAAACAGACGTCAGCGCTAAAGCAGAGCTCTCAAAGTACTGCTGCAAATGTGCCAAAAACCACGAAAACAAACCGCGTGTTTAATTTTTCTTATTCTGAAAACGATTTCCCAGGACACGCTGTTGACATTTTACCAAAAACACTGATAAATAATTTCCCCCCATTTCAGTGTTTTCCTGGATGTCTGCTGTGACCCAGTTAAGATTTGTGAGCATGTGCTGCCTTATAATGTGAACTGATTTGCTCTCTCAGTGCTTCAGTCAATTCAGTGGTTTCTATATATTTACAATTTCGATGGAAAAAAAAAATGTTCAAAAATAGTGCAATTTGCTCCAGTATACATAGAGCACCATTGAAATTCAGCTGTACCAAAATGGTCAGTTTTTTTTTTTCTTTCAAATACATGCATCCATAATCAGCATTCATCCTTATTGACTGCCACCCAATGAGTCAATTTGTTGTTACGTTACAGATGGTAATCCAACCATAAAATGAGGAAAACTTTGTCCGTCTATCCATCTGTCCTTCTGCCTGAATCCACTTTACGCCTCAGTCGTTTTGCCAATCAATCTGAAACTGCACGTGGGCTTTGAGCATTAGCGCAGGCAAGAGCTGACAAAGATTTTTTTTCTATTTTCCCAAATTTAAGCTGCTTATGAGCATATTCACTGAGTTTACAAGCATTTCTCTGGAGTCTGCGCGGAGCTGTGGCACGCACGCCCCTGGAAGTGCGCTCGGGGTCGTGGCACACGCAGCCCCGGCTGTGGAACAGTATTTCAGGATTTGCGGATGAGTCAGAGGCTGTTCGCATCGCTGGCGACTGACGAGTCATTCAGGGGAAGTCGTTTTTCGTGTTTGGTGGAACACCGAGCCCCGGCCGCTGAAAGATGACCCCTCTCCTCCCCATGCTCCAATCTGCACTGCGAGACAAAATGGCTGCTCATAAATTTCACTTCTATGGTTTCAAAATGTTCCTTATGAGCCAATGGGGAGAGAATGGGTGACTTCAAAATCATGCAGTGTTCATTTCCTACAGTCTGTGGTGATGGCAGTATTTCTCTTATAGCTGGCTGCTTCTTTGTTCTAAGATTACCTTTTTGTTTTGTTTGTTTTGGTACAATGGACATCATTGATCTAAAAGGAAAACGTTAATTTGGTCCTGAAGTTTTTTTTTTTTTTTTTTTTTTTACCTCCACCAAGTTGGTTATGTGATCAGGTATGCTTGTTGGTTCACTGGACTACATTAAAAAACTACTGTATTCAAGTCCTGTTTAACAAGGACTTCTCTGCATGGAGTTTACATGCTCTACCTGTGTTCATGTGGGTTTTTCTGATTTCCTTAACCCTGAAAGACATGCTCTATAGGAACACTCCTACCGGTGTCCCTGACCAAGGCTCTGGCTTTAGAGAGACATGCTCTATAGGAACACTCCTACCAGTGTCCCTGACTAAGGCTCTGGTTTTAGAAAGACATGATCTATAGGAACACTCCTACCAGTGTCCCTGACCTAGGCTCTGGCTTTAGAAAGACATGCTCTATAGTAACACTCCTACCAGTGTCCCTGACCAAGGCTCTGGCTTTAGAAAGACATGCTCTATAGGAACACTCCGACCAGTGTCCCTGACTAAGGCTCTGGCTTTAGAAAGACATGCTCTATAGGAACACTCCTACCAGTGTCCCTGACCAAGCCTCTGGCTTTAGAGAGACATGCTCTATAGGAACACTCCTACCAGTGTCCCTGACCAAGGCTCTGGTTTTAGAAAGACATGCTCTATAGTAACACTCCTACCAGTGTCCCTGACCTGGGCTCTGGCTTTAGAAAGACATGCCCAATAGGAACACTCCTACCAGTGTCCCTGACCAAGACTCTGGCTTTAGAAAGACATGCTCTATAGGAACATTCCTACCAGTGTCCCTGACCAAGGCTCTGGCTTTAGAGAGACATGCTCTATAGGAACACTCCTACCAGTGTCCCTGACCAAGGCTCTGGTTTTAGAAAGACATGCTCTATAGTAACACTCCTACCAGTGTCCCTGACCTAGGCTCTGGCTTTAGAAAGACATGCCCAATAGGAACACTCCTACCAGTGTCCCTGACCAAGGCTCTGGCTTAGAAAGACATGCTCTATAGGAACACTCCTACCAGTGTCTCTGACCAAGGCTCTGGCTTTAGAAAGACATGCTCTATAGAAACACTCCTACCAGTGTCCTTGACCAAGACTAGCTCTAGAACTGGGGTTAGTCTTCCGGTGCTACACTGTAGTTGGCCATTGCTCACAAGTAACTGCAGAGGATTTGTAAAATGCAGGGGACAAATTATCCCACAGGGTTTAATAATGTATATTCTATCATAAAACATATTGTTGTGAGAACAGATAGACAGACATAAACTATGAAAGCATATAATTTTGAAACAGATCGATAAATTGCCCATTTCTTTGTCTGGGGTATAGACTCTGGCCTGAAAAAAACGAGCAGCCAATCCTAAATTTTGCAGTTGCTAACACTGAGACACGAAATGAAGCCTGAAATCTCGTAGCTAATGGTCTGCAACATTTTAATACATATTTAATTCACTTTTTTCCCCAAAACAACTCAGAATGTAGCTGACTGAGCAAAACATAATAATTATAATGTTTTTTTTACTTCAAATGCAGTAGTTCACAGGTGGTGTTCAGTTGAGATGAGAGGGGACAGGAGAATTTGGATTGCCAGTGGGGGCAAGAGAATGAACGTTACCAGTATTCAGACCCTAAAAAGCCTTTGAGTCGCTCCGACTGAAACAAGGTCTTTGCCCTCCTGATTAGCGAGGAACATTTATAGGATTTAAGACATCGAGACTCCAATCTACAGTAGTGCTGGTTTCATTTTCTCCTCAGATACTTAGCTGAACAATTAGCACTTCTGATAGGCTGGACCATCAGAGCCAATCTCCGGGAAAGGGGCGGGGGTGGGGGTGCTGCAAACCCAGCAGCTCTTGGTTCTGAGGAACAGAGAGTTTCAGTCTTAAGGATCGAAGGGATGATGGGATTAAAGAATTAACTTCAGCCGAGCCTCTCTCTGACTTTGAGATTCTCAGCATCGAGCTCTTGCCCCGCTCCGCAGCTAAATGAAGGATAGAGTCAGCTGCCTCACAAAGAATCCTCAGGAATCCTGCTCGCCGAATTCCATTTTGATTTTCATTAATAATAAAATACTAATAATAAGTCTTGAAAATAATACGAGGCCCAAAGCAAACCAAACGTTACCTCATTTTCTGAGTCGATCTTTTTTTTTTTTTTTTTGTGAATTAATGATGCACAAGTTTCATTTCATATTGTCTCTTCGAAATATAAACTGCAAGCTTGATCAGATCATTTGGTTACTTTGATTTCTCAAATGCAATCACTGAGTAACCTTTCATTGGTCTGGGAGAGCACGATCTCTCCGGCTTACTCCTGTACAAGGTTCTGGAACCAAGCCCAGTGTACAATGGCTGCAGCAATGCAACTCAGTGCCCGTAGATCCTCTCCATTCTCTCACACACTCATATTTACTCACGACCAGTTCAGAACCTCCAGTTAGCCAAGTGTGCATGTCTCTTGACTGTGGGAATGAAACAGGATTTCTCAGGATAAACCCATACAGACAAGGGGAGAACATGGTAACTTTGGCTATGGGTCATTTGGACCCTGTGCATGTTAGACCCGTACAAGTTGGACCCTGAACAGTTGGACCCCTGACCCTAAGTGTTTAGACCCCTTACCATTTGAACCCCAGGCAAGTTTGACCCTAGACTAGTTAGAGCCCAGACCAGCTGGACTCCTGACCAGTTAGGTTAAGGTTAGGGTTAGGGTCTGGGGTCAAAACAGCATGGGGTCCAACTGGGTAGGGTCTGAGGTCCGACTGGTCTGGGGTCCAAGTGGTCAGGGGTCCAATTAATACGGGGTCCAAACGACCTATATCCGGTAACTTCACACAGAGTGGCCCCAACCAAAGGCTCTGCTCGAATAGTCAAAAAGTTACGTCCTATGAACTAATTCCAAACCACTATTCTTTAACCTCAATGGGAAACATTGTGAGGTTAAGGAAAGGGTATTCATAGCAGCTTCGGAAAAGACAGCCCTGCTGCTAAGAGAATCCGCATGCACTTGCTAGGTGACTTGATGATTGGTCTCTTGCCCGTCACGTCCGTTTGTTTTCATGATTGACCTCATTGATGGTTGTCATTTTCATTTTTCTGCTGCGCAAAATTGTGGGACAGAGTATCTCCTTTATTCCATAAAGGATGGTTCTGTGTACCCAATGCTAAACAAGATAAGTTGGGAAACATTGAAGCTCCTGTCTTTTACAACATGAGATTTCAAACACACTTATCATGGCTGCCACGTAAATACTTCCGGGTCATTCTCCAGGAGTTAGGAACTTTCCTAAGCGAAAAAGGACTATTTGAACGCAGCCCAGGATTCAATATCACAACCTTCTTACTGTGAGGCAAAAGACTAACCTGCTGCACCACTGCACCATCAGCGAGCATTACACAGTGTATGTTTCTAAAAAAAGTGGCACTATACGTAGGAATTTATTTTCCAAACCGACGCATAGCGTGTTGCCAGCTGTCATGCGGGTAAAGTAGTACGTCATGTCTGTTCTCGTCACGGATCTTCGCACCCTCTGAGCGCGACACATCCAGTCTCCGTTCATGACAATATCAACATTCAACATTCATATCCAGCTCCGGTGCACCCACGCACTTCAACACTGACTGAGCGCACGTACCGTGCGATCTATGCCAATTCCACAGATCCAGAGCCCAAAGTGTACGTATGTGTTCCTAAATCCTTCATGAAGTGTACGTAATGCATTCATAAATCATTCACAATCGCGTGCAGTTGGTTTCGTCCGCAGGCAGGGAATAGATTTCAGCCAACAGTCTGGTGTCAAAGATGTTGGCCCGATTCAACTGGAGTTTTGACAGGAGCTGTAATGGATTGAATCTCTGGGAGTACTTTCATGTATTATTATTTTTTTTTATTGTCACTAAATAGCTTTTCATGTCTGCATGCCTCTCATCCAGTCGGAGCAAACTCACTGGTGATTTTATTTAGCTCTTAGGCTGGTAAATGAAGACAGGCCCATGGATAAATGCATCAGAGGATTGGATGAGCTTCATGTAAATTCCTCCTATAAATCTGTGTGGGCAGGTGAGTCACAACTGTGAAACCAGAAACACATCTGAGGATTCCCACTTAACCCCATAAAACCACAGACTCTTATACAGTCTGGGTCCATAAAATGCAGCTCCCGCATTCAAACCTGTGGAACCTCAGGCCTATTTTAAATTCTAGTGAAGACCTCAAGGTTTCCAACAATCCCAAATATGCCCTTAAGCATTTTCTTCTCCGAAACCACCAGACCGATAAAGCTGAAACTTGGCACATATGTTCCTACCCATGAAGACATCAAAATTTGTTAGTGGCGGTCCGATGCATTTTCAAATATGGCTGCCATGGCAGCCATATTGAAAATGCCACATGGAGCCATTGCGAAGCACTTATGGAAGCGATTAAGCCGATATTTGACACATGCGTAGATAGAAGCAAGCCCTAAAACTTGGTTGATGGGTTTTGTGAAATTTTGAAATTTGACCTTGACTTGACCTCAGCTCTTTGGCCAAGTCCACTTTTGGAAGTGTTCACTTTTAATATTTTCCTCTCCAAAACCACAGGATCTATAGAGCTGAAACTTGGCACATATGTTCCTAACCATGAGGAAACCAAAGTTTGTTCATGGCAATATTTAACAGCCTGTCCAAGTACAAACAATCCAAGTGAGCTACAGTGCCCGTCGCGCTATTTTTTGATTACACCCTCTATCTGAGCCTGGTTCCTTGTTTGGATCATAACAGATGTGCGCCGGTATCATTTTCTGTGTGCTACCCGACTCTTAAGAGAACAATAGTCAAGCTTTGATATTATAAAACTGGGCAGGCTGATAATTAATCATGGTGTTTAATTGCACCAACATAGCAGAATCATTGTTTACATTACTATGTAAATTAACCATATGCCTCGATGACTGCGCCTTTGGATTCTTTTCTGCAGCGAAAGAATGTCCGGGATTCGTTTATCACGTCCAGCCTGTCATGGGGATTTGGATGGGAGGCTATTGGAATTTTAGCTCTAGTTGGAGAAAAAAATCTGACTTCTTGTGTTGAATTAATCAGTATAAATACAGAGGCGGTTTGTGAAGGCTAGCCATCCGGAGGAATTTTTCATTTGGCATTGAGAGAATCACTATAGCCCACAGAATACTAATGTCAACAAGATTTGCTTTCCATTCAGAGTGAGTTTACTCCTCAGCGAGCCGAACAGCGCAATTTAAATGCAACACACCCGTCTCAGTTCTGCGCAATCCCGAACCCCGCGGTCACTAAAATTAGAATTAAGTGTCTCGCGTCTGAATGTTTGCTCAGCAGCGCAGGAAATCGTGACGCAGAGAATGTATGTATTTCTACAACAGCGCTCCACACATGGGTGCCAAAGGTAAGATTCAATTAGCATTAGTTCATACATGGGGAGGTCTGAACATTTTAATGTCTATCAATGATATGGAAAATTGAAAATGCATTTTATTTTCGTTATAAATCAATATAGATGAATTTAAATGTACAGACTGGTCCTTAGATATGACATGGTTGAATATCACTTTTTTTTTTTGTCGCTTGAGAATTCTGATTACTCTCTGAAAACAAGCCTCCATTTTGGATTCAGGGTTTTAGGGAAATGTGAATACAGAGAGGGGGACATTGAAAAACTACCCTATTTCGTTCCAGTTTCAAAATGGCTACCGTTTTTCCATTTTGCGGTTTAAAAGCCTGAGGCCTAAATGAAAAACAGCACTGCGAAACAAATAATTGCGATGAGAATCTCTAATTCAGAATGGTCACTTTTCGAAAGAATGGTTTGTATAGTGGTGGGTTATGTCCAGGAATATGCTTTTCACAGTCAATTTGTCAGAAACTAAGGCTCCCGCTTAAATGCGAATAGATGGATTCAAATCAATGTCCATTAAAAAAGCACCGCTGGATACCAATAACTGTCAGCCATCTTGAGTTTGTCCTTTTATCTTGTGGAGGTTTAGCGCGGGCACCCAAACTGTCAGCGTAAACAAAAGCGCAGCAGGGAATATTCCACTCTCTTCCTCTGTGGTTTTTTAGAATGCTTTTTGTTTTTTGTTTTTTTTTCAGGAGATGATTGCGAGCTGTCAGAATATTCTCAAAATTGGGGTATTCAAACAGAAATTTTAGGTTGGACTGACATTCATACCTTTCAAATTTGTGAAATCTCAAAATCTAAGCCTGTTGAATAAAATCAGCACTAATGTACATGAGAGGCTTTTTAACGGTTCAAATTATAATACGTTTTCCGCGGTCCCTGGCTTTGGAATTTTTTTATTTGAATAACTGAGATGGAAATTGGGGGTTGAGCTGTTTTTTTTTTCCTTGTAAATGGTGGCAGCTGCACTGTTTGTCATGCACATCGCATAGCAGGGAACAAACGGGTCCCTGTCACGCTGTGGTCGTGCGTTTCGGCTGTAAGGAGAAGAAGAGACCAGAGGAAGAGAGAGTACCCAAATCTTCCCCCAGACGCCATAATGCACCGTCACATCGCTGTTCCTGAGGCCCAGAAGTGGGCCAGCCAGTGTGGTTCTTTCGACTTGTCACCGTTACAGATTTACTCTACGTTCCATGGTCCAAATCTCAGCGCAGGCAATAAAAATGCATTTCACGCCCGAGGCAGGCTCACACACCATCGGAGAATTAGTCTCTCGCCAACGAAGCGAATCTGACGTAGGAAAAACAAAAACGCTGCATGCTTTATATAAGAAGCGACAACGAAAACACTCAAAGTAATAGCAACATGCGCTTATTGTATTGAGCAGCAGTGTATATACTGAGTGTGCCAGTAGAATGCTACAATGACATAAAAAGTTTATTTTTCTGGTGAAGTTTCATTATTTTTTATGTATGTTTGTTTTCCTTGTGACTTCTTGTCATTGTGTGGCACTGCGTTCAGAGATACAATAACTTTAAGATTTCATTTGTCTGCAAGAGGTGGAGAGGCTGACATTTTCACACTGCCTCCGCGTTGCGTATGTAAATCTGTACAAACAGGGTATTGTATGACCTTCAAGCTGCTGCCGTTTTGCTGTTTTTTGTGTCAAAACGTAAACTGTCAGGGAAACACACTAATCAAGGAAGAATGCGAAATGTGACTGGGCAGGGGTGGATAAGATTTTGCATGCACTTAACACAGCTGCAAGTGCAACCTTGTTCGCTAAGTCACGGAACACTGTGGACAGTTTTTCTAACTCTTGTTCAATGCCGAGCCCAAATCAGAGCAGAGCTGAGCCAAAATGGAGGCCGCCAACAGTAACTGAGAGTGCGAGTTTGGAGGCGAGGAACCCTAACAGTTACGCTATTGAAATTCCCATTGAGATTTACTTTCACACACAGCAGTCCTCATGCATTGTGGGATGGTTAGCACCAGTTTATCAGCCAGGGTTTTCACAAGGAAACACCGTTAACTCACCACCCTCCAAGGGGAAGCGCGGATCTCCCTCTCGGGTAAGTTCCCATCCCATTTTTTCCACCTTTCGTTGAGGTAGAATCAAGGCAGAGTAGAGCCAAAATGGAGGCCACCAGCAGTAACTGTGAGCGCGAGTCTGGAGACGAGGCGCTCTAACAGTTAGGCTGGTGAAATTCCTTTCGCTATTCTCTTTTTCTAACGGAGCGGCAGTCCTGGTGCATTGTGGGACAGTTAGCACTAGTTTATCACCCCGGGTTCTCGCGGTGTCACCTCCACTAGGAAAAACTCCCAACTCTCCACCCTCCGAGGAAAGGTGTGGATCTCCTTCTCGGGGAAAGTTTCCGGTCTATCCGGGAGAGGTGTGCCTGCAGTAATTCACACACGGCTTCACGCCGCACCGCGTGTCCGCGAAAAGCGCGTCAACACCCCACCAGCCGCGTGAGAGCCGCAGTTCGGAGAGTAAAAGTGCGAAGAGCTGCAGCAGGCGTCTGGAGGTGTTCCAGAGAGCCGAGGCCCGTCAATCACTCAATCAGGTTTTATTCATGCAGCGCATTTAAATGGGCTCAGTGTCATGCGAAGAGCCTCTCGAGAAATTAGAACAGCAGATACATGAAAAGGCACCAAAGGATCAAAAGATAAAGACAAAAAATTGCAAAAAAGTGGCAATAAATAAATCAAAGTCAAATTAAATACTGAGAAAATCAAATAAATGGCATATTGGAAAGGCTATGACCTGAGTTCAGTCATATTCTTTGTTTATTTAACGCTGGACCAAAAAAGAGTTCACAGAAAATCAATGCTTAACGGTCTTTTTGAACCCTTTATGTACTGGCCTGTGTTTGGGCCGAGGTGCAGAAATTCTCTAATGTGCATCTCATTCCGTTTTCTCATGGTCAAATGTTCAATAAATTAGCTCGCAGCATATTCTTGCACCACTTCAAACCATTTAAACATATTGCTCTCTCTTTACAAACGATTATGATGCCATTTCGGAAATGCAGCAATGATATAAAGAGCGGTAAATCTCAATGACTCACTTGACCAGGCAATGTTTTCATACACAAAGCACCAAGTGTGAAACCTAATGAACTGGCAAACTTAATGGGACAGATTTAAAAAGATATTACAGCTGTACAGTTGGCAATACATCATAGCTATAGCTACAGTATACCCTATTATCCCTGAGGTCCGGCATGTATCAGTAAATTTTGCACATGCAGCATTTACACCGAGCGGCATAGCGCGGCCTCAGTGTTGATATAACTAATTTACTCATATATTTCATAATCTATTGGTTTCAATGATTACAAGCGGAAATGAATGGCTTTTGCACAGTTGAATATTCTGCATCAAGGGTCCCTCCTGTAGCTCAGCGATGAAGTTTTCCAAGGAGCTGGTTCTTACTATTCACTCCAAGCTTCAGCCCTGCTCCTAAACTCATCTCCAGTGTTATGTATTTACAGTATTTTAGGAGATACGACAACTTCCCCATGGAGGCATCTGACAAGGCTTTTATTTCCATCAGACTTGTCCCAAACACCCTTTAATATGTCTGATACAACCATGGGCAATTTCAGCCTCCACCAGCAGCCAGATGTCAGAGATCAATAGCAACACTGTGCCTGCTTGTCGGCTGTTATTTTCCAGCTTGCTGATTGTACAAATAAATCACAACTCTCTAAAGAGGAGCTGTCAGGTTGGTCCTCATTTTTGTGCAGTTGACTACACGGGGAAGGGCAGCGTAATCCTAACCTTGGACACCTTGAAGTTGCCACGGATACTGAGATATTGTTTGCTTTTGGGAGGGCGGGGGCACCAGGCACCTAATAGCCCCGAAATTCCTTCCCTGTTTTTTTCTAAGTTGACTTACAGCCTGCAAGTCAAATGCAGTTCGTAATCATCAAAATAATTACCCATTCAAAAATGATTATTATAACCGGAAATTTCCAGGTATCATTTACTCATTTACATAATTTACCAGTGACACCAAGAACCACTTTAACCTTTAGAGCACTGAAATAAATTTTAAAAATATACATAAATTTAATTATCTTGTGCTGTTGAAAACCTATCATGTGGCGACTTGTATAAAAGAGCTCCCCTGCGGGAGCTCTATTAAACAAGTTGCCACATGATAGGATTTCAGCAGCTTTAACTTTGATATCATACACCTTTGAGCAACAATAGTTGCATTTAGCGCTCTAAGGGTTAACATGGTCTTTGTGCAAATAATTCTGAGCCCACACTCATCCCATCATCTCACAGATCCTAATTTTTCGCTCATTTCGTGCGCACATCAATGGGACTTCGGGACCTGCTTTTCCAAACAAAGTCAGGTGGCTTTCACGGGCGATATATTTTAATGTGGCGAATAAAAGATTGCTGTGACTTGAGGGAGAAGTGAGAGCGCCAGCATATTTCAGCAGGCAGACAGAATAGCTGCAAAGCAGGCAGCTGTGGTGATCAGCAGGAATAGGCCACACACAGGAAGCAGGAAGTGCTGAACTGTGTGTATTGGGCTTTGCGCATTAGCCTTTCTTAAACTCAGTGAGTGCTGATGACATTACTGTATGGTCTCATTTGGGAAAAAAAAAAAAAAATAATTATTATTATAAGGAAAAAAAAACAATAAACTCTGTTTCAATTTTGTAAAAGGTCAGTGATTTTCTGAGTGAATAGGCATCTTGCCAAAAAGAGCAGGGGCATCTTAAAACTAACGTGAAAATTTTGCTCAATGAGAGCATGTGAATCATCGCCAAGTATCGATTAACAAACCGTAAAAACTATCCTGTAAGCTACCAGAATCACAGTAGATGTTTCAGTTAGTTGTTCCACTTAACAGAAAAATTGTTAAATATTTCCACCACAAATCATTTTAATTATTTTTATTTAAACTTTATTTAACCAGGGAAGTCCCGTTGAGATTGAAATCTCTTTTTAAAGGGAGCCCTGGGGGTTGAGGTGGGGAGGGAGAGGGCAATTTGCCCAGCCAATTAGATGAGGGGATGATTAGGTGGCAGGTTGAAAGAGCCAGGTTGGGACTTTAGCCATGACACCGGGGAACCCCCTACTCTTATCGAAGAGTGTCATAGAATATTTAATGACCACAGAGAGTGAGGACCTTGGTTTAGCTTCTCATCCAGTACAGTGTCCCCATCACTGCACTGGGGCATTGGGGATTATTCCACCAGAGGGAAGAGCGCAACCTACTGGCCACCGACACCTCTTCCAGCAGCAACTTAGTTTTCCCAGGTGGTCTCCCATCCAAGTACTAACCAAGCCCACACCTGCTTAGCTTTAGTCACACAGCTGGAGCAGATTGAGTAATGGTCTGGCTGCTGTCATTATATGCTAGACATTTGTCTTAAAATGTCTTTGTTACAGTGTTTACACATTGCTTCTGAAGACAATGAAGCCTACATGTATTTAAAAAAAAAAAAAGTGGCAATGTTCAAAAACAGTGGGGAGACAGTCGGCATGTCTTCTTAAAGGAAGTTTTTATTTTCAATACACTCAAAACAGTATGGTGCTGTGGCAATTTATTATATTCATTATTACTGCATGAATACATTTTTTTTTTACCTTAGTCCTGCCTATTTGAAGTAATCTTACATTTTTGTGCCATTGTCCTAAATGTGGGGAAAGGAGAGAAAAAAATTCTAGACTATTAAATGTGCTTAAATTACAGCTCTGTCAGTTGGCCTGGCACAGAAAGGCACACCACAATTGTGCCTTTGTGAAAACAAGAATTCTCAGCACAGGAAATTAATCAAACTTATTTAGGCTTCAGAATATGACCTTCCTTCCTGCTGGTGTCGCACAAATTCTCGCTCCCTCCAGAGAGCCTATGGAACCATTAGCATCTGAATGGTGAGCAACGTCCATTTTGCGATGAACCATCGAGCTTAAAGCAATTCACAGAATCATCTCCTCTGTTCTAAACATTCATCACGCAACACAGTTGGGCTAATTCACTCCGCACTTACTCACACAAAGGACACCAAATGCATGCTGACAATGTGGTAAAATATATGCAAGGAGGTCATCTTTTTTATCTTTAGAAAGCAAACAAACATGAGAATTACGGGGATGAAGTGGTCACACGCTGTGCTTACATCTCTTCGATGGAAAGACAGTTGACCGCTTTCCACCGATGTGCTGTGCTAACATCAATAAACTCCATCGCTTCCCTGCTGTCAAACCTTCTTAACAGCTTTGGGAAGCACAAGATCAAGATGTATATTTGTCGCAAACGATCATGCCTACTCTTGAGTGAGTATAGGAATAAATACAGCAGTGTACATTGTGTATGGCAACCAGATGGCAAAAGGCTGTAAGACGGTAACCAGCTCCTTCATAAAACTGACAAACACAAGAGGAAGGTTCCTATTTTTTTTAAGAGTTTTTCCTTTATTTGACAGTTATACAGTGTAGAGAGACAGGAAAGTTGGGGAGAAGAATGGGGGAAGACATGCAGCAAATGACCTGAGCCAGAATCGAACCCAGGTCGCTGCGGGAAGGACACAGCCTTTATGGTACGTGCGCTTAGACCAATGAGCCACCGGGGCGCCCCAAAGGTTCCTATTTTCATCATACTTGTGTACTATTCAAGCAGAATGAACCCTGAAGCAATGAGTTTAAGCAATGAGTGCCATGTGCAGCATTATATTAGATGTACAGAGTAAGTCTGATGTCTTTATTCAAAGCGACCTACAGTTGATTAGAGTTAGGAGCGGGTAAATCTCCTGGAGGAATGTGGGAATAAAACCCTGCTCTGATCTTATTGTGGCAAAACTGCGACTTGAGCCAACACCCCTCTGATCCCTGCAGAAATGTGCTAGCCACCAGCTGTACTCTACTGAATGGCAAAGTACAGAGCAATGACACTGAATAAAGGCACTGACTGCATCTTTAATTCTAAACAAACTAAAGCACATTGAGTTATGACCTAAGACAGGGAGTATAATTCATGCTGCACAACATAATATGGGAATTTTACATACTGTAAACCTGGATACAATCAATAATTTGACTTCTACTCATGACAGAATTCAGGTTACAGCCTTCCCAAGATGTCAACACGTCTATTTTAAATATAACTGTACATTCCTGTGGCATTCAGTCAACAACAAAAAAAACAAAAACAACTCACAGAAAGGATATTGTTAGCATTTACATATCTGTCTATGGTGCTTGACTTCCCAGAAACGGCAAGAGCATCATGACGGACGCGCTGAAGCTTTGAGGTGTGTTGTCAACGGCAACCAACCCTTGCCTGCAATCAAATTAGCGCATTAATACCGCATTAGCATTTTTTTATAGATAAATACAAACATCTGCTGGTCCTGAATCTCAAATCAAGCTTGGAGCACAGAAGACTGAGAAAAACACGCAACATATCAAAATATGTGCTATCAGAGCTCTGATCTCTGAGGTAAAAGGGCTTCAGAAACCAAATAAATAAAAAATAATGGCAAATTCTCATCACGATCCAACTCTAAAATGAAGCACTGCTAGCGCAGTAGCATGGCCCAGTGCACCAGGAGCTGTTCATCCACACATATCCGTCCAATCCACTTAGTGAGAAAAAGCCTCTGTACTCCTTAGACTCTGGTTACTGACATCACATCAATCACAGATAGCTCTCACATGATCTGGTAAAACCTAGCAAGTTTTTCAGTGACAAGGGTCTCAAAATTGGATGAAAACTTTTAGATTCTGGACTTTTCCTTATTAAAAAAATAAAATAATTAAATAATAATAATAGAAACTTGATTTTGTCAGTTCAAAAAACACTAATAGTTCACGTTTTAAGATTTTCTCCTCTCTTAAATGCTGCAAATGAGGGTCGAACTCTACCAAGAGTGACATGTGTTCTAGGTTAGTCCAGATCACAGGAAAGCTGCAGGACCAAAAGAATTTACTGTCAGTGTGTGACAGTGATTGCCCATATACAGGGGGCCCGCCTGACATTTTGGGCCCCATAAAATATCTCACAATAGGGCCCCACCATTACAGAAAGTGCTGTTGTGTAATTGAAGACCCCAGTGCTAGAAAATACTTAAGTCACATCTTCACACATCGTGAGGTAAAAATGGGGTAGCGTCTCTTGAAGTTACCGAAGTCCATGGCCTCGATTTTTCTCAAAACGGAGCTTTTGTGACTTAAGTACTTTTAGTGCTGGGATCTTCAATTATTTTTATGATTTTTTATTTATTTTATTAATTATTTTCAGGGGCCCTGTCATTCAGAGCCCTTGAAATTGTCCAGATCTTCCTGCGCGCACCCCTGTCCATAAGCACGTTCGTGACAATCGTATTTCACATCCATTCGTTTGACGCATCGTCTCAGAGATGATAATCAGACTAGCGCGTACATAGCCTTCATATGTGCAGTAGCCCAAGGTAGGTATGTATACGCTCCTCTGACGCCCATCTGTCCTGGCTGAGTATAAATCGGTCAGGGGACGCGACAGATGGTGCGGCGACAGCTTGTCATTAATGCGGGATCAGTACTCACCGCCGGTGTTCAGACGCACCGCGGGTAGTGCGGACGACCCGGGCACACGCGGGGAGGAGGGTGCGCTCAAATGGCCTTTCAATTTCACCCTCATCCTGTGCCTGTCAATCAATTACAGGGATATATATCAAAGCAGGATGTGGATCTGAACTGCTTTGTGTCGGGCCTCGCACTATCCCCCCCACGCAGGCAGCGTTAGCCGCTTGTACTTGACAAAGGTGTAAAATCCAGATTTCAGGGAGCGAAATCCTCTCCATTGTTTTGTTCCAACCGTTACTGTTGGTATGTACAGCTAATTGGCTTGAATCAAGTTTGAAATATTGGTGCTAGCATTCCAGGCGACCAAAGAGAGAGCCATAGCCTATCGTCAGGAGATCATCAGACCATATAAACCCGCCAGACATCTTCGTTCTGCCACTGCTGGTCAACTGGCACTGGTCCCTGTCTGTTCTGGTGCTGCCCAGTCTCGTCTCTGGTCTGTTCTGACCCCCACGTGGAGGAACGAACTTCCGACAGAGGTCAGAACAGCAGAGACACTGACCGCCTTCAAGCGCAGTCTCAGGTATTAGGTTTAATCATTAAATGAATGGTGTTTCAATTTAATGGATTCTTTTAAAGATCATTTTTATTTTCTTCCACAGGTATTTCATTGAGCAAATCCTTTCTATGTATCGTACCTGCTGGTATGTTAACCCTTAGAGCACTGAAATCAATTTTCAAAAAATTATAAATTAAATTATCGTGTGCTGTTGAAAACCTATCATGCGGCGACTTGTTCAAAGAGCTCCCCTGTGGGAGCTCTTTTAAACAAGTAGCCACATGATAGGTTTGCAACAGCTTTGAATTTGACATCTTACATCACTGAGCAACACTATTTGTATTTAGCGCTCTAAGGGTTAAATGCTACTTCCCTGTTAGCTTCTCTGCACTTCTCCTGTCAAATGCATTTTGTGTTGTACTTCGCTCTAGATAAGTGTCTGCTCAGTGACAATAATGTAATGTAATGTGATGTAATTGGTGAGATCAGGTTGTCAAGCTCATGGAAACACCAGGCTGGACTTCTGCTGTCTGTGTTCAGAACTTATCTCCTCCAGGATTGAGAAGGTTTGTCACTTAGGGAAGAGTCCTAATTCGAATTTTTTCATGTTTAGGTATTATTATTTACAGTAAGTGGCTCTGTGGTGCTGTGGGTGGCACAGTCATTTCACTGCAGGAGGACTGCAGGTTCAGATCCGAGGTGAGGCATTTATGCATGGAGTTTGCTGCATGTTCTCCCCTGTGCTTTCTCTGGGTACTCCGGTTTCCTCTCACAGTCCACAGACATGCATGTCAGGATGTCCAGGTAATTGGAGAGCGTAAATTTCCCATAAGTGGAAGTGAACGGTATGCGTGTGTGTGTGTGTGTGTGTGTGTGTGCGGGCTTGTGCAGCTACACTTGCAAGAATCATCTCTTGAGAAGCCACAGATGTTTTGAGGACATTTGGGGTTGTGAGGATATATTCAGTCAGTCCACACAAAGGATTACGGACGATTATGGCTAACTGGTTAATGTTTAGGTAATGGTTACAGTACAGGTTAGGTTAAGGTTTGGGTTACAGCATAATTTGGTTGCGGTTACGGTTCAGGGAAGTCAAGACAATATCCTCATAAGTACAGTTATGCAAATGTGCATAAGTGCATGTGTGCGTAAGTCCTGCAACAGACTTGTGATCTGTTCAGGGTGAGCTCCCTATTAGCTTCCTATTGGCTGCTGCAGCACAAACCCCCCCACACACACACACACACACACAGCAGAAGGAATAAGCAGCTTACATAATGGAGGGATTATCAAAATCCGAGAAAATATTAAGTAAATATTTTAGTAAAAACAATGTAAATACAGTGTGAGCGCTGAGAACACACCAAACGAGTTCCTGAAATCTCGAAGCCAAAGACCATTCAGGCGGCTTACTTTCTGAGCCATTTTAAGACGGAGCGAAGGACACTGTTTTGATGGCGCACATGAAAAGGACCATTTGGAAATAAAGAGCATCGAAGCACTCAGTCTGAGAGCACCATTTACGCACTCACTCCATCTCTTTCATTCTGTCTTCCGGTAACATCCCTTCTTTAACCGTCAAGCTCAGCTACTGGCAACGGCGAGCTTTTGCAAACCCTCCCTTTGTGTCAGGCTTTACTGTTCATTAGCATGCTAATAACAGTGTTTTCACTGAAATACTAATAGCATCTTGGACCCCAAATAACAGCTGGTTGCCAAAACCAGTATTTTCGGTCGCACTTTTGTCGAAGAGGAGCTTTTGAAGACCATGGAATTCAAGTGACCTTCAAAAGAGTGAAAGAGGACTGAGTGATATGAATAAACTCACGTATCACCATATTTTTGACTGAATACCTCAATATTGAGGAAATTTTGGGGGATAACCATTGAAGCTTTGACAAAATATTTTCACAGTGAAATTTTTGATAATCAGTCATTAGTAATGTGGATATGATGAATTAGCAGGTACAGACAACAGCTAGAACAATCTAACAAATACCGAAAACTCCATCGCTTTACAGTGATGTAGCCTTTAAAACCAGAAAGGACAGAATTTTATATCACCATATTACAATGGCCAAAATCCCAGATAGTACCTTATCTTACATCATAATAAGAATAGAATATCAAAATATTGCCTACCCCCACAGTGGGATGTTGTACATTTTGCCAAGGTCTATATAATATGCCAAAATTCATAGTTAATTTTGATAGCACTGTCTTACTGTTATCACAATGCTTATTATTCACACGCCTGTTAGCGATAATGCTAATTTCCTGTTAGCGATAAGCTGTTTGCGAATGTCATGACTAATACATATTCTACATTGAGAGTCATAAGTGGTAATGGGCAGAAAGTAAGAATTCGTCATTCAATCAACTTGTTATAGTCCGGGCCGCAGAGAGGCTGGAGCCAATTCCAGCATGCAGAGGAGCAGAGGAGGGAACACACCATAGATAGCAGGCCGATGCATCGCAGTGATCGCACACCATTCACGCTCACACGTATACCTATTTAAAGGCTCCAGTTAGCCTGTTGTGCAAATCTTCAGGCTGTGGGAGAAAACAAGAGTATCCTGAGGAAACTCACGCAAACACAGGGAAAACACGCGAACTCCATACACAGGTCCCAGGCTGGATTTGAACCCACAACCCTCTAGCTGTGAGCTAGTTCCACTCAGCACCCCAAAGAGGGCACTAAATTGCAAAAGAAAAAAAAAAGAATAAATACAGACAAAGAATATATGGCTAAGTTCACAGAACACGTGCAGTGAGGAGCTAACATTGTAATAACAGCCAGCGAATCAGAGCCTATTACAGCCATTGGCGTTCTCCGACTATTTAGTGATTATCACACATCCAGCACACTTCCGCACGCTGCAAAGCACCTCTTCAAGCCCTACTGCTCAGGTGCCTACGGCAAAATAAATGAGAGCTCATTTCCAGATTTACTTTCCTAATGCGATCACATTACCGCTTCATACACCACATACTGTTACTACCGCTGCTGGGGTAATAGGTGATATTTCAAAATGATGTGCAAATCTTTATGATCAAAAGAGTTTTATTACATTAACCACAAAGTGCATTTTCATGAAACGTTCATGAACCATGTTGAGCTCTTAATATTAGCAAACTTTGTGCATTATTCATGTCTGCTCTGTTTTTTCCAAAATTTTAGGGGAGAGGATTGACCTCATTCAAAATTTATCAATCCCATTTGAGAATTTCATTGGGCACAGATCAGTAATGTTCATCTGCAACAAGTTTGTTATCGCTTATGAGGTAGATACTAAGTATTAGACAGTAATGCCATTATTATGATCAGTCGTTCCAGCATAGTTCACTGAAGATGGGTGTGACTTCAGATAAAAGAAAGCAGTCATCTCTTTAACATGATTCGCTAATATCTATACAGAATGAGCAGTGTTACACCATCTTACAGCCTTTTGAAATTGTGTTGCCGTCCAAATATTTACAGAACTAATGCTGTTAATTCTCGAGACAAACCATCAATTTCTCTTGTTTGTTCCCTCAAGTTTAGATTTTCCTTTAAAATGAATTTCCATCTCACAATGGAGTAAAACACATTTAACAGAGGAATATGCTGTTAAGTGTTCAAATGATTATGAATATGAAATAAATAGATGTGAATGAACTGATGGTAATGGAATGGACTCCATATTATTTACAGTCACCAATACGACAATACAAATTCTAATTAGAGGGAAACTTTTGACCACTTGCCGGTGGATGTATCACAGTTTTAAATTTATGCTTTTGCTGGATCAGAAGTGGTTGAATAAAGACCAAATAGTTTCTCACCTGTAAACTGCTTACCAGCCAATACAGTATTGTACTGTATACGATATAAAGACTTAAAATAATAGGATTGTGCTGGATGGATATACAGGACAAGTTTTCGCTCTTAAATTTGAATGAAAAACCAGTACATTCCCTTTGAAGATATAGTGTGTGTGTCTGCAGAGGTGCATCTACATACATGCTTAGTTTCATCCCACTCATGGAACCACATTTCTAACAAATACAAGTATTTACAGCATTCAAACAGTATGTCTGCACAGGTAAAATGTCAGACCCCATTATTCCAAATAAAGTAAACAGACATTACTTTCCCCATAACTGGTAAAGCCCCAGTGGCAACCAGAGGTATTGCAGCTTAAGCCTCTGATGCCAAAAAGTATTTCCCTTCGAAGTCCATTCAAAAATTCAGTCAATGACTTCTCGGTAAAATTGCTATATTTTTAACTATACATCAAACATTCCAGTGCAATTAACTGACAACTCTCCAAATACTTTAATTAATTAATTATTTTGTTTATTTGTTTTTTTCTGTCTGAGTCTTGCAATGTTTATTTGTATTCATTGTTTCTCGTTTACTGTAGGTACTCAGTGTGTACGCTTTGGTGCCAAAAAGCCCCATAGCCAAACAAGGCCGCCCCCGTGAATTAGCTTCTCGTGCCAAATAGCACCTCCCATGAGTATCTGCGGAGCCGGCCAGTGGAAGCTGTCTCCTGTTTGTTTATCTCGATGATACAAACACTTCATTCGGCGAATCACCGGCTCGGATCACAGTAAAACAGCTGAAGGCTGTGAGTCCAGCATAATATAAACTGCGATGTCCATTAGCAAATTTTTGGCTCAGTCCCTGCTATCGGGCTCTGATGTACCTTTCAAAGCTTTGATCGATGATCTGGGTCCCACTTTATCCCTTGTGTTTTTTATTTATTTTTTTTCCATTTATGTAAAACCATATTCTATCGAAAGTCAGCCCAATTTGTTTGAAGCACGCTAACGAGGTCTGTTATCGAATTGTGCTCAGCATCTTTTATACAATATAGTCCCTGGCATCGGATGAGCGCAGTGTGGTTATAATTTTCATGCTGCCCAGAGTGCATTATGGACCCTACAGCTCTCGTCTAAACAAACGGGAAAAGGCAAGCACTAGCTGAAGCGCCCTCATGCACTAGCCCAGGGGTGGGCAATAGAGGGCCGGTGTGTGTGTGGGTTTTCATTTCTTCCAATTACAATGATTAATTGAACAACTTGGCTGTATATAGAAACATGGTTTGCTCGTATAGTAGATCAAAGAAAAATGTTTCATTTCGGGAGACTAGTACAGTGTTTGTTGGTCAATCGTGAGAATTTAAAGAGATGCTGCAGAAACGTCAGATTTCATAAATGCTATAGCTAATTAAGGTAATTAACTAATTAACGCCAGAAATTGCTGTGAGAACCGGGGACAGATAAGGCCCTCGTTGCCCACCTCTGCACAAGCCAGTACATCAGGGGTCGGGTGCTTGTGATCTTTCTATGCCAGTGACATAGTGCCAAGCACCATTGGCCTCTGGGGGCGGCGTGGTCAAAAAGGTCGTGGGTCTGAATCAGCCAGGGGCCTCTTTGTGTGGAGTTAGCATGTTCTCTCCGTGTTTGTGTGAGTTTCCTCCGGGTACTCTGGTTTCCTCCTGAAGTCCAAAGACAAGCATGCTAGGCTGACTGGAGACTCTGAATTGCCCATCAGTAAGAATGAATTGTATGTTGACATGTGATAGCTGAACAATAGCTGAATGTGTCATTAAAAAATAAATAAATAAAGTCGGCCTCTTGGTGACAGAACAGAAAAGTGGACAATGTGAGCTGGTTATGGAGACTCCAAATGTAGTGGAAACATTTCACGTAAAGATGTGAAATGGGTCATGCTACACTCCTTTTTAATGAAATGCAAACCAAGGCCAGATAATTTCAAACACAATGCTGGCTGTCCATTGAGGTCAGATGGCACACATTATGCCTGCTTGCTGCATTTCAAATGCCCTTCAGGTCAAAATTGGTTCCACGACTCGGGCCCAACGTTCCACCTCTCATAGGCCATTAAAGCACTTCTTTCCACCCGTTATGGCCGTCTTTGACGACAAACAGTACAGGTCAATAATCTCCATTCACACAGACTCCATTATAGAGCCACACAGTAAGATAATCCTGCCGTTGATGATCTATTATAAATGTGCAAGCTTAAAAGCCTACGCTCGGCACTGTAGTCGAAGAGTAAAAAGCCCTTGACGAGCAGAGCTGGAAGAATAACCTTTGTTTGGGGACAGGAGACAGCGGAAGACAAACCCCGAATAATGCTGCAGATGAGAGGCCCCTTGCACAAACAACTCAAACCGATCGGCTTTGTCAAAATTTTTATTACCATTTCAGTTGAGCTTGTTGACACTGAGCAGCTGTACGACTCAAAGTAAGAAACAGCAAATAATCTATTTGACTGTAAGCCTTGAGATGTACACTGAACAAAAATATAAACGCAACAGTTTAATCCTTTCAATATTTCGCAAAATTATTTCTGTGGTTGACTTGGTGGGGTTTAATGACATTACCAAGTTTGTGTGGTACTGGTCTGTGTGCAATTCAGTCACCTTCGCCATATCATCGTCAATTTCACGCCCTTTGTCAAAATTGGCCGGTCAGAAAAGTGGGGCCTGACCCAGAACTCTTGAAATCAGGGATGGAAATTTATTGAAATTTTTCAAAATTCCCAAGATGATTTGAAACCTCAGGCTGCGTGCCATTGGCATGCTTAACACAGGAATGTCTCTCAGGGCTGCCGCAAGTGCTCTGAATGTTCATGTTTCCACAGTAAGTCGCCTGAGACACTGTTTGAGGAATTGGGCACGACAGCAAACCGCCCAAATGTGTGACGACCCCCTGTGGCGACCCCCTCCCAAGATTGCCATATTCGGACTCTCCCTGACCGTCTGCGACCAGCAACTGCCACTGCAGATGAGATAGTTGCCCTCCACAATCGCTAGATTTCTGCTCAACCTGTGAGAAATCGTCTCTGGGAAGTCCATCTTAGCACGTGTCATTCTCTTCGACCTCCCCCCTGCTCGACGAAGAAATGGGCATGACTGGGTGAACAGACGTGTTCGATGGCCCGTGGCGCGATGGAGGACTGTTCTCTTTACACTCGAGTCACTTTTCCAGCATCACAGAGCGGACGGACGGCAGCGTGTCTGGTGCCCCACAGGAGAACGTTATGCAGACGTCAGTGTGGTGCTTACGGTGGCGTACTGTGGTGGAGGAGTGCTGGTTTTGGCGGGAATACCACCTGAACATCACACGCGACTGCATTTCATTAACGGTAACTTCACTGTAGTGCGATATTGTGATGAGATACTGCGGCCTGTTGTCCTACCATACGTTTGTCAAAACAACGTCATATTCCAGCGTGACAGCGCCATACCCCGTGTTGCCCGTGTATGCACTGGGTTTTGTGAGGCTGAAAACATTTTTGTGCTTGAATGGCCGGCTTATTCTCCAGATTCGTCCCCCATTGAGCATCTTTGGGATGTCCTCGACCGACGAGCTTGTCATCGGTTCCCACTTCGCGCCAATACCCACCAACTCCATACAGCTCTTGAGGAAGAGTTGGAACACCTCCCCCTGTCACCAATGGCCATTCGGTACAGTCCATACAGCAGAGATGTGTAGCAGTGCAGCAGGCAAACGGCTGATCTACCCGACATTGATTTATGCAATTTGGACAATAGACTCCATCCTCTTTATCATCTACGCTGCAGTGAGATTCTTGTTTGTCTGTGTCAATCAGTGATTGAAAAGTATTGCAATATGGTCACACAATCTGTCAACACTCAATGAAAGTACAGCGAATGTTGGCACATGGTCATCTCTCACACAATAAGAAGTGTTTCGTTTATATTTTTGTTCAGTGCAATTAACTCAACAAGCAGAAATGCACAATTGCATCATCTGCACAGCATACCCACAACTGAACAGAACAATTTTAGTGCAAATAATTTTATTTTGAACTGCCCTGACACCTTTTATTAGCCTTGTGCTAACCTCGGTTAAGTGCATCTCACTATTATAATTCTCGCTGGGTTTGTTTAGCTGTGAAATACTCAGAAGTCAGCTCAAAAATGGCCACCGTGCCTTCAATATGCACTTAACCATTTAACCTTGGCCGGACATGCCGTCCTGCTGAATCTAAAATATGCATGTCTTCTTAATCATATTTCTGACATTTGGCTACTCCTGTCCAGAGGGATTTGCTCGGCCTGTAATTTTGTCAGTAAGCCGAAGCGATATTTTATTTGCAAAGACGTACAGCTGAGGTCAAGAGTGCAGATTTCCATTAGCACAGGGTTGCTGTTTAGCAAGCCCTGCTTACATAAATCCCCTTAAAAAACATAAACATACACATGGGCTTACACTGCAAAATGTATTTTCGTTAACCCCATAAAACCTCCGGACCCATATATGGGTCTGTTAAATACAGCTGCTGTATTCAAACCTGTGGAACTTCAGGCCTATTTTAAATTCAAGTGGAGTAACCATGGTTTCAAATGACCCCAAATATGTCTTGCTTAATTACACAAAAATGTGTATAAAATGATGTGGAAGACCTAGATATTTTCCATTTGATGTAATGCCGTGGCCATAAAAACATGGCATGCTTGGTGTGAGTGTTTATTTATCTCAGTATACGTGTGATGTAGCTGGAGTAAAGTACTGCAACCAGCAGATACAGAATATGTGTGTGAAACTGTCCTACAATATGATAAAAATAGAAATATTTTCCCCTGTTTGAATACGCGAATGATCCGGCATTCCTGTATAAAATGTGAGGCTAATTGGCGGAAACAAAAACTTGCAAACACACCTCGAATGTTATTGCCCACCCTTGACTTAAATGCATGCCCTGAAGTATTTTTATTGGCGGATAAACTCTAATTGAGTTTATACGAGCTCATAAGGGACTATTTTTCTGCTTTAATCCAGTTGGATGAGTCCTATTAGAGTTGATTTAAAGCTGGAAATTATGAATATGTTGCTCTGTGCACCAAACAATTTAAATTCAGCTCCCGGGTGACTTTGGCAGATGATAAATATCAGTGGTGTCAACACATCTATATTTAGCTACTTTGCCTGAATGCTATAAATAAAAAAAGGCGAAAAAAAAAATGCTCACAGATTCTCATTTGTCAGATCGAACTCTGCATGCCTACATTTGCAGTTGCTACCTTGGGATTATACGGGAGTCCAACGTGTCAATGAAAACATTAACACATTGTTAAACCCTTTAAACTGATGATTGCGGTTCATTTGACTTGAATCTTTCTACAATACAATGGCTAATTCACATAATCAGATTTCCCGTTGTCCTAGATATGTAATGCAATTCAGTGAGCAACAAAATAATCGGTTATACTTTTCAATAAAGATCTCAGGAATGGGAATTAACTAATGAAGTTCTAGTGAGAGTTCAGTCAGGAAGATTCTTCTTTCACTTGCTTTGGTCCGTAATTTATTTCTCATTCAAACTGCCCTTCACTCCTCTCACACATGCTCACTCATTCTTCCTGCTGCCATTGTCTAGGGCTGTTCGTTTGCAACATTGACTTTCCTATCAGCTGATTACATCTATCCAATACCATAGCAATACACCTACACTTTTAGCTAATCATCTTGCTGCTGTCTTAAGTATGATTCTCTCTCTACCTTTAGTATGTTCACGCTGCTGTTACACAAACCTCCCACCTCCCCATCACCGCTCAGTCTTTGCAGATTCATCAGCTTTATCAATCATCCTCATCAGCCAATCAGGCAGCAGAGTCATCAGCCACCACAACCACCAGTATCTGTACTCCACGGGGGGATTTATCCTGCTGCGGCTCAGGGGCAGATGCTCCTCAGTTACAAAATCTCCCTGTTGAGTCCAAGCGCCAGAGGCTTTGTTAAGGCTATCATCACATCAGCTAATCTGTCTCATTAATCTGTAATAACTGATTATTACCTCCGCCAACGAAGTTGGGGCGGAGGTTATGTTTTCGCCCGTTTGTTTGTCTGTCTGACTGTTTGTGAACAACATAACTCAAAAAGTAATGCACAGATTTGTCTGAAATTTTTTGGGTGGATTGCTATTACATCAAGGATGGACCCTTTTGATTTTCACCGCGATCACTGAAACAATATGGCCGCCACGGCAGCCATGCTGAAATCCTATCACACGCGATAACTCAAAAAGTAATGCACAAATTTTTCTGAAATTTAATGGGTGGATTGCTATTAAATCAAGGATGGACCCTGTTGATTTTGACCGCGATCAGTGAAACAATATGGCTGCCACAGCAGCCATCTTGAAATCCTATTACAAGCGATAACTCATGTACATTTGGACTGTGCTACCTTGGCAGAGGTTTGCACTCTACGAGTGTCTCTAGTCTTTTTTTGTAATTCATTGTTCTCTCCTGATTGAAATGTAGTTGTCACCAACTACTAAAATAATTAATGAATGTCAATTAATATAAAAATAGAAAATGGCTCATGCACTTGCAAGTCAATAACTAATTATAGGCCTAATCTGTGCTCTGCATATGTATAAATAATTCATTTAATATGTGAATTATTAACAAATACAAAAACTAATAATATGCTATTTTCAAGTTCAATGAATGTGTTTGTACATCAACTCACGTCACGAGTTAATGTGAGTTAACAGGACCTTATTTTATAATGTAAACAAATAACTTTTATTTGAAGTTCACACTGCACATTACTTGGCATTAGATAAAATTGCTCGTACTCTTCCCATGTGTGTACCTGCTTTTTGATAAATGTCAAATACCTACATTTTGAGAATAGTCATCTACCCACACTCTGAGAATAATCATGAGCCCAAATTTTGAGAATAGTCATTTACCCACAAAATGAGAATAGTCATGTACCTACACTCAGTGAATATTCATGAGCCCACATATTGAGAAGTCATTTACCCACAACATGAGAGTAGTCAAATCCCTACACTGTGAGAATAGTTATTTACCCACAATAGTTGAACAGTCAGGTACCCACACTCTGAAAATAGTCATGTTCTGACACTCTGAGAATAGTCCATTTCTCACAATATTAGGATAGTCATGTACCCACGCTTTGAGAATAGCTGCGTACGAACACGCTGAATAGTCATGTACCCACACTCTGAAAATAGTCATGTACCCTCACTTTGAGAATAATGATGCACCCACACCGTGAGAATAGTCATGTATCCACACACTGAGAGTAGTCATTTACCCACAGTATGAGAAAAGTCAAGTTCGCACACCCTAAGAATAGTCATGTACACATACTTTGAGAAAAGGGATGCATTCTCACTATGAAAATAATCATGTAACCACACCCAGAGAATTGTCATTTACCCACGATATGAGAATAGTCATGTTCCCAAACCCTAAGCTTAGTCATGTGCCAACAGTTTGAGCATAATAATTTACCTGCACTCTGAGAATATTCATGTAACCACATTTTGAGAATAGTGATGCACCTCACTCTGAGAATAGTCATTTATCCACAGTCTGAGAGTAGGCATGTACCCACAGTCAGGGACCAGGCATGTGCCTACACTCTGAGAATAGTCATATACCTACCCCCAGCCATACCCTGAGTCTATTTATATTCCGACATTCTGTGAATAGCCTTGACAAACATCTGCAATCTGCAGTCTATGGGGAGTAAATCTGAAGTGTTGGTGTGTAGCCTTTTTTGTAGACTGTGTCAAAAATACATGCAGCAGTTAAAGGAGTGAGTGTCCGTATTTGCAACATAATGATAATAGATCTTTTCTACATTTAATTATTTTACTTCATCTCCCAAACACGATGAGACCAAAGATGCAGCTTTCACCAGCCAACGGGTTATTCAGATTTTTGGAGCACTAGTAATTGTCGAGCATAACTGAAATTAGGTTGAGACCAATGATCAGGTGAAAGGGAGGGCTTCTGCCAGGTCTATTTTCAGCTCAGCAACTGCTGCCGTACGGAAGTAAGCTCGTTAGTGAGACGAGGTAGTGCAGAGAATAGCGAGAGACTCTGAAACCTCTGAGACCTGATGTAGAGGTTAAATTTTTATCAGGGAGAGGGAGGTGCCTTTAATTTGTTACCCGTCTTCGAGAGTCCACGGTCAAGAAGAAAGTACAATGTTTTTCTGCTTCGATGATTTCAGGAATATTTATGAAGGACCGTAATAGCTCTCATAATATTTCCACTCGAGACAGATCACCAGCTCCTGGTATCTGTGGGCCCAGAATAGTTCCACACCATTGCTCTTGTATAGGGCGGAGGGAAAGCCATTTCCAGGCACCAGAATCCCATAAGGTGGCACGTATATTACTCTGTTTGTTGGGAGAAAGAATTACAGCCACTGCCGCACATGTCAGATGACATGACTCAACACAGAAATCAAGCGGAGTGTGTCATTGGGCTCCTACCATCCTAAGGTCATATGTCTCTAAATGGAAAACACACATCTCCCGCTCTCCCTCCTTCTCAAGGACACGGAGGCAGAATTTGTGTACATTTTTTCAGCAGGTTTATGTTATAGATTCTCTCTATTATCGCATTCATGGGGATTCGCCGAGTGGTTTAGTGGTAGATCGATCATTACTGAGAAGGTACATGTCAGCACACATAATCCCAGACCAATACGCACACAGTACTTAATGTGATTGATGTGGTATTATAAAAAAGACGATGAAATGTTTTTTTTTAAATCATGTTTTCCACGATACCCAGGTGTTTTGAGCTGTCTGACAAAGCTCGTGTCACAGAAAAAAAAAGCAAACTGAATATTTAAGTGCCCATTGATACATGATACATGATTACTGTACCGAACAAAACAAAAGGCTGCATCCTTCCATTTAAGTGCCACTATTGTCCTGATTGCACAGGTCAGCTCTCCATTCTGTAGCGTAGCAACTCTGAAGCAGACATTTTTAGCACTTCCTCTTATTGCAATGAAAGCAGCTCTAGTCCAGCTGACCCAATACAAATCAAAGCAAATTTTGTCCAAGGCACGGAACCAGTACAGCGAGCAGGACTACTGGGGTTATCCAACCACAATTCTACCTTGCTGCATGCATTTCCAAACAGGAAGCACAGTCAACTCTATACGAGCTACGCATCAATATTGTTCTGGAGGAAAGCAAGTCACATGATCCATACAGTGCCCTTGGATCCTGTCATTGACTAATGCATACTGCTGGGTTCCCAACCAACCTGAGTTGTATTTATGTCCAAACTCCAGCACCACACCCAGTAAGAACATCCTGTAATCTTTAACACTGTCTGCAAGAGGCAATGAAATCACACCTAGAGCCAGGAAAAGGGAAAACAGAGGCGGCAAACTCACCAATAACGCTGTGACATATTAACTGTCTTTTTTTCGACAACATCCTGTGCATAACATTACAGACGACGGGAAGCAGAAGTGATACTCCGTAATGAGGAAGTCAATGAGGAAGCAAACACACTAAACGTATTTACTGTACACGGTGGAATGAGTTTGTTTCTCAGTTGCACGAAGACAATTTGACAGACAGTATTTTGGTTTCTCATATAAAATCTGTCATGTTCAAATTCCAGTTCAAACGAAGCTTGAGAAGATTTATGACAGTGTAATAAAAGCTATATTTAAATGAATTTTTGACACATGAAGGCAATATCCTATGGAAACAAAGCAAAAATATGCCCCACCCATCACATATGGGAAGGCGTACCATGACTCTCCATTATCTTTGTCTTGTGCGACGATGCTTCTTGTCTCTCTTTGGTCTGCTAGCTGAGGTAATAACAAAGCTCAAATGTTTTTGCGAGACAGGATGCACCACGAAGTTGAAGCATCCCAACTCAATTTTTGTTAGATTCCAAACCGTAAAATTGAGTCAATAAGGACGGCAAATTGGATCTGAGCAAGGCGACAGACTGCATTGTGTCGCACTCTGATCCGAAACGTGCCCAGGCGACGATCGCCAACCTAGAGAGGCAGAGGGCAGTTCACTGCTAACAGCTCTCTCCATTGACTTTGTATTGCGTGACTGAGCCTTTTTATCATTTCAGTCTGCTTGCAAATAACCAAAACATTTCTAAAAGAAGTATGCAGTTGGATGCACTAACAGATTAAAAAATGCAGAGCTAAGTTTTTATTAGCAGTCAAAGCAAAAACCTGACCCCATAAGCAGTGAGCTCAGCCCCTATAAGAACTTACAGTATCGAGCTAATCAGCTGCGACTCATAGCTAAATTTTGTTCTCTCGTCTCCCCAACACCTCACATTGTGCTGCTTCAAGCCACTTTTTTCTCCCCCTATTGGCTCAGTTTTGCAGTTTTTAATCTTATAAAAATGTATTTTTGTAACTTGTTTGTGGTGCCCCCTGTCACATTTCTGAATTTTTATATTTTAGCTAGCAGTACAAAAAGATGAGACGCACCGCCACGCCATACTAAGTCCATGGAGGGTCTGGTGGGCGTGGTGTTCTGTGTATGATATAACGCTCTCTGCTTCTATAGCATTCCCACTGAATGTCCTTGTTTTTACTATTCGGCAATCACTGTGAAATCCTCCATCTCGAGTTTCAACTGCAGGAGGATTTTCATCAGGCTACCGGGAGGATATATAATACTGGATGAATGAGACCGGTGACATCACAGAGCTGCTCCTGATTGAGTCCAATTGCAGTCATGAACAGCCCGCACAATGTTCCTCTCTCAAAAAATGGATTATTAAAAAAAAAAAAACAAATAAATAAATAAATCTACACAGGTCACTCTCATCAGTGTAAATGGTATTCAGCATTATTTGTCTGCTTTAAATACAACAGGTCTAGCAGCACTTTGTCAGGTAAGTCTCAAAATTAAGATGAAAATGGCTCCAAAGGGTTGACGCACGAACTGCAGGTGCATTGGTAGGAATTATGATGAAATTCTTACAATTATGGCGACATATGCAAAACCAAAAACGACAAAAACAACTGTATCCATGAGTCAAAGCTCTTCAAAAGCTGCGAATAACCACAGAACCATGGCTCTTAAATTCATTCACAGCTGATAGTTATGGCAGCGTGTTCGATGATTTGAAATCAGACCGAAATTCAGGTCAGACATTTGTAAATACTGGATAATTTCATGGTTGGCTCCCATAGCGGATGACAGCAGCAAAGGCCCACACGGGATTCGAACCAGCATCTCTTGGCCAACAAGGTCAGTTTTGTGACATGAGGGCAGATTGGGAGTTCTAGTGTGCTTCGCCTCAGGAGTTATCGATGTATCCGCACGGCCCACTGTTGAACTTCGTCTGACTTGTGAGACAATATCATGAGCCGCAACCCAAGGCCAAGATTGTGTCTGTACTCCGAATGCTTTACTGCGGTCTGTTTCAGAATCGCCCCCCACCCACACTCAATCGACCCCAGCCCACGCCACTGTCCTCCCGTACATATAAAAGGCTCTCCATCTTGAATTCTGCAGCAGCTCCACATTATTACCCTACCGTGCAGCACTGGTGAATGTACCATAAAATCTTTCATGCAGAGTTTACAAGAATCACTCCGTAAAAGCTGCAGCAAGTCCAGGGGGAACGCGCCATGTAGGGATTGTGGCGTGTTTTAATGAAAGAGTGGGTGTTTGTTTGCAGGGGAGGGACAAAATTCCAATTTACGTCCCACGCCAGGCTCTAACCGATGAGCCAGCGGGACCCCAGTGACTTCGGGAATATGGGATGCTGGAGCCCCAGCGCAGTCGAGCAGAGTTGGACACCTTCCTGTAGCCCGGTGCTGCCGCAGGAGCTAAATTCGAGCGTGGGAAATGCGATCTGGGCTAGACGGGACCGCTCCAGCTCGGGGAACGCGAAACCACTCGAGCCTCGTTTCAGAACTCGGAGAGGCTTTTACGCCTCCCGCGGCCATTCGAAAAGTGCACTACAAGTGCCATTTCGAGAGGGAAATTAACAAGTTTTTTTCCGTTTTTGCCGCTGTGCACAGAAAGCTAGGATACTGATACCTAGCACTTGAAATGGTGTAGCCTATGCTGAGCTACAAGCCAACCAGTTTGTGAACACTCGAGAACATGCGCTTGATACACTGCAGATATTACATTATTTCAGTGTAATGGCTGCACTGCTTTCTTACCCTACAGCTGAGATTCCTGAGTCCCAAACAGCGCTGGTGAGGAAACAGACAGAAACCCCTCCGTTACATGATGAGATGCATTTTTACCTCCACAGAATGGAAACAGCTGTGACTCATGTTTCCATCGAAAATAACATTCTGTCCAGTACTGCTTTATAGCTCTGTTTTACTGAAGTAGATCACATCAGATTATTAGATTAGTCCATAAAGTGGTGATAAATGCACCCAATGCAAGGTTACTTGATGAAAAAAAAAAAAGGTTCAGTGAAATAATTTTAGAGATTATTATTTATCTCACCTTTATTGGATATCCATTTTAGTGCAGGTTTCAGCACGATCCATATTCATTTTATCACATGGATTTTGAGATTAAGACCAGATATTCATCTCCATATGCCACACAAATAATGGAAGGCATGTATTAGAATATCTTATCAATTTCATGGGGTTAGACTTAGTTTACTGTCCAATGTACAATGCAGCTCCTCTAGAACCAATCCATTTCTTTATATGGCTAACCCTATGTCAGAAAATTGCACATATGGTAATATAATGAGGGTATGCTGCTGCCCTGCTCTGCTATACTGTAAGCATGGTGAGCTCTCCTTCTTTGAAAGCATAAATGGCATAATATCTTCCCTGGGAAGAAAGCCCCCGCGTAGCTTCGCTCCACAGGATTCAGCAGAATGTGCAGCGGCTTGAATAGCGAATTATTGGAGCATTGTGACTCGGGGAAGATGGCCGAATAAGATCCCGCTCGCCCCGACAATGAGCTGAAAGTTGCCCTCAGGCCGCATAGGCTCTGCCCATTCTTTAAAGCCATTGGCCCAGATCAGCGAGCTGCTCTCTGAAACGGTCACGGATGCGCGTGTCGCTAAACTGTGACAACCATGTGACACCCCTGTGGAAGAAAATGTCACTCCCTTGCGCTGGAGCGAACCAAGAACTTATTCCCAGAGGTGGGGGAACTTGTCAAAGCCGTTACTGCTTAAACTGAACTGCGGGATGCTTGGAGGGACTTCCTTTGAGCGAGTATCCTAAAATATTATATGTCGGTTATAAATTCAGGGAGAGCAGCTAGGCTAGTACCTGCAGCCCATGGCGGGGATCATCAAGTCATGGTCCTCGAGGTTTGAGAACGGCTGGTTATCCGCCCTCCAGGTGTTTAGGCAGTCCAGCCAATCAGAAGCTACAGTTGTGAAGTTAATTACTTAATTCACTGGGATAAAAGAAAAGACTGGCTGCTTTTGGATTTTGGGTCCAGATTCTGTGATACTTACCACCTGGATGCCAGGCTTTCATCAAGAATTCACCTCAGAAAATATGGAACTTAGTTTTCGTACGACCTTGCTTGAAAGCAAACACATCAGATAATGTCCACCTCAGATAAGGGGCATGGAGGAGATTGTAAACAGAAGTACAGGGTGAGGAGGAATGTGCTAACACGCACTTGAAGGTTACCTACTTGTCCTGTCAAATCCTTTCCTAAGTATTTCTTTTTACAAGACAGAAAATAAACCCACCAGAGTTCCAATTTATGTTTTTGAAAATGCCTTTAGGTCTTTGTAAAACCTTGTAAAGCACTAAGTGGCGTGACCATCCCCAAGTCCATAAGGCCCATTGTGATATTTAACAATTATAATTGTGTCTGCTCTATAAACTACAGCTGCCTCGATCCTCGTAATAAGCATGCACATGCGCTATGACAAGCTAACAAAGCCTGAACTGGGGAACATTTTGATGCTTTTGGCATAACATCATATTTCAAATGTCCCATGAATTTCAATTGTTAGATGCTGACAATGGCTCATCTTTTCACCGTGGGCGGTATCTACCTGATTGAAAAAAATGCAGCAGTTCTGCGATAACGACCTCGCCACACGACAACTGAGGTGAACAGTGGAAAAAACAATGTTTCTTTAATGGCAGCGAGCCAGTGAACAGTGAACCAAAAGCTCTATTTAATGACTTGTTGATGTCAGATTGCTGAAGGTGGCCCCTTCTAAAGCATAATGCACAAATCACATCAGTATGGGGTTACAATTTTCTGTGTTCTGCTCAAAAGACTGCCCCCTGCTGGCAGTGCAATATGAGCAGTACCTGGAGGGACAAAGGATCTTTTCCACTCAGGTATTAGCTGTGCATATGACTAATCAAGCTGCAACAATGCTCTGCTCAATCCAATTCATTATTTTCCCTTTCCTGCTGTCCAGGCAACCGACCCTCAATTCAACCGAAGTCTGGCGTCCTTTATGAAAAATAAATCAAGGACATGAGTCCAGAAAAAGGGACTATGTGTTTCCTTTAGATTTTTGAGCAAGGAAAGACAAGATCATCTTTTGTGGAAGTAGATCCTTTCAGGAAATATGGCGTATAAATGATCGACCTTTGAATCAACCACTCTCCAACTACCACACCTGCGCCTTACCAGCAAGAACACTCCATTTTTTTCCCTTGTTGACCCCTTGGGTTGCACTAACAGTGAGAAGGAAGGAAGGGTGCAAAAAATAAGCCAGTGGAAGGAGCCTGTTGCATATTCTCAGCTCTCAAACAAACCCCGTAAGAAGCTCTACCAGTTGACAGTCAACTGTGAAACAAGGATTGGACGCTAGCCACCTGACACGTTAGGACACCTGTGGCAGCTTAACTCTGGCCTGCCACGGGGCTAACTGGATCAGTCTGGCCTGTTCTTAATCAGGGCGTTGCCTGACCTACTTCTGCACTTTGATCTGGCCATTCCCAAGCGGGCATTTACAGGAAAGTGCCAACGCCTCCTCCACAACACTAAACGCCCTTCATTCCAGTCCCGCAGGGTGGCTGGGGTGTGGAGAACAACGAGGGTCTTGTGTGTCGGTTGTCGAGGCATTAGCTCGCGATGCGGGCAAAAACCAGAGTTCGTGCGGAATACCCTCGCACGTGCTCTTTGCACGGACTGTGAAGTCATTCATTCCAAATAATGTGGGCATTAATGTCGCAGAATTGCAATGTAAAAGTGACTGATATTTGATGAATTACACTTCAGTTCAAGACGGGAAATGATTAAATCCTGGAAATTTAAAGGGTTTGTGGACTGAGTAGGAAATTTGGATAGGAAAGTTTTTTTTTTTGATCCCATTAAAAAGGCAAAATATGAAGTTTTCTTCACAGATTAGCTATGCCACACGGTATCTGACATAACCACGATCCCTAAAACACAGCTGTAAAATGACTAGATAATCAAGCCAACATATTCTTACTGCGGTATGTTATTTGTAATCATAGGACATACTATGGATGTGACACTGGTATCATGGTGAAAATACCTGTATCCCTTTAACCAAGGCAGTATTAATATGTTAATCCATCATCATCATTAGAGGCTGATCCAAACCTTGGTCCAAGTTCAAGTTGATATGTAGAGAATGTTCTTGCACTAAGAGCACCACCATCCTTTCAGGGCATGCAGAGGGACCGGTCTGGTTCAATGGCATCATCTACAGTATTATAGCACTATCCATTATTACAGATGACTTTAACCATTGCTTGGGCTATCTTTAAAACTTCCATTAAATTGTCCTATGATCAGGCATTAGTCAGCATTGGAACTGAAATTCCCAAAACATCTACAGTATAACACCCAAAATGTGTTAACTCATTCTAATGGAATACATGCAAAGTACATAGTTTGTGTCCAACAGAAACCAATGCAGCATCATTTCTACTGCGCTAATATTGGCTTCTCAGCAAAAATACTCTTTAGGAGCCAAATAAGATAGCTCTCCAGGTTGTTCCCCAAACTTTGACCCCCCAAAATAGCACACTGTGAAATAATAAAATACTCATATTTTTAACACAAATCAACTTTTGACACATGAAATTTAATGTGAATGAATGATTTTTCTGGTGGAATTTAGCATGATTTTATCAATATAAGTGCAGTTTGACATCAATGGTCACCGGTAACCTCTCCAAACCCAAAACATGTATTTTCTCCATGATTAAGTTTAGAATTTTGTCCATTTTTCTTCAAAGTCCCACAAGCCAGCATACACACTTAATAAAATAACTGCCTATTTAACGGTCAGAACATTAACTCCGCAATGAAAAGCTAGCAGTCCACATCCGAGCTCCCAAGCTTCTATAAACACTTTCCACACCTTATAAGGAACATGTCTAACTTACCAATGCAGTAATATCTGAAATATACCTTATTTTAACAGAACAGACATTCCACTATCAGCAAAAAGCAGACAATATGCGCCTCTAGACTGAACAGAATGGTGCAACAAACGTAGCAGGGAGTCTACAGAGGTGCTTCGACTGTTCGCATTTTAAACGAGCCAAAATCTCAACACTCGATTCCGTTAAATTTGTCAGAAATTCCAAAACAATAAACCACATTGAGCAAAATGCCCCCACATGCAGTATTATTAGCAAAGACTAATAGTTACTCTTACTAACCAATGTGGCAAACAAGTTGGAAACCACATATTAAACATGTACAGTCCAAAGTATCAAGAAACACTGCAGTCATAAACAAAGCAAAACAGGTTCTAGATTATAAGTCACTCCGCACGCTCTACTGTTCTCCAGTCTTGCCATACCTACATTATTGTGCTGAGGCTTGGGGAAATAACTATAAAAATTCATTAAAGTCACTAATCACTCTTCAAAAGAGAGCAATAAGGACCACTAATAAGGTCGGCGGCTATCTGGATCACAGTAACCCATTATTTATATAGTCTAAACTATTAAAATTCACAGACATAGTAACGTATCAAACAGCATTAATAATGTACAAAGCAAGACAAAATCAACTACCAGAAAATATTGGTAATTTATTTTGTGATCGTATGGGGGCGTTATAATTTGTGGGGTTTTCACAACTTCGAAACTGTAAGCAAACGTACAACAATGAAAAGTTTTTGTGTATCGGTCTCTGGTGTGAAATTATGGAACCGTCTGACTGAGGAATTGAAGCAATGTCCAAGCAAAAACCAGTTTAAAATAATGTACAAAAATATGATTTTCACAAGGTACAAAAAGGAGGGGAAAAATAATGCCTAGGTGTTGCACTATTTTCACATGTTGGGGGTGTAGTATTTTCTGTATTAACATGTTACATGTATGTTTGTAGGTATGTATATGCGCGTCCATGCATTTAAATATGTATTTATGCATGTATGTATGTATGTATGCAATTTGTTCCTGCGTGCATGCATGTATGCATATATGTATGGAGGTATTTATGCATGCATGCATGCTTGCAGGTATGTGTGGTATGTGTGGTGTATGTATGCGGGCATGTATGTTTGTATGTAGAGGAATATATAAGTATGTGGCCGTATGTATATGTGTACTGTGTACATACAGATTACTACACATTGGGTAGATATATTTTGATATACATATGAAATGTATTTTCCTTTATGACAATTGTTTATATGTATATGAGGCATGGAAGCTAAACAGTATAATTGTGGAAAAGGGGTGAGAATTAATAATTCTTACTTCTACTCACTCCTTTTCGAATATGTTTACATTTTTTATTTTCTTCTTTGTATTTTTTAAATATTTTAATCAGTTGACTTGGTTTTTCTTATGATATTACTGACCTGGCAAATAATTTCTGTTTTGTTAATATATTCGAAATAAACATGACAAACAAACAAAAGCTCTGTGATCATCATGGCTATGGTAAACCGAGAATACAAAACAGCTAGCTTGTTAGCCGTAAGTTTAAAAAATATATACAATTGTACTCACTCTTAAAATGAAGAAAAACGTTACTTCATTGAATTCCTCCAGAGGCAAAGATCTGTCCAGTAGAAGAAACCCTCCAGTCCTGTCATTTTCAGCTGCGCAAAGTTGAGAGAATACCACCTAACTGCTGTTATGCAAGGGTTTAAATACTTTTCTGATGGTCCAATCAATGTCTTTCAGTTACTGTGGAAAGTTTATACTCTCTGGAATTGGATAAGAAATGTGTCAATCAACAGACAATTACCAGGGAAGTTTCACATGGGCGTGAACTATAACTCTGCTTTCTGCAGATGAGCCCGAGGCAGCATCAGAATGACTGGTTATCAGTGAGAGTTCTTAGGGGGATATAAGTGAGCACTGAATTGGAGCAATCTATACATAAATCCATGGAAGGATATTACGCTTTTTTAATATGTGATTACTGTAATTGAAAGTAGAATGACATAGTATCAATGCCACGTTGAGTAAATACAATTTTTTTTAACTACTTAATTGGGATACCATTGGCTCATTATAGCTGAAGTAGTTGCTACAAAGGACAATGATTTTTTTCTGTCACAAGAGATCTTTTTTTTTTTTTTTTTGCTGGATTGATAGTATGGGCAATTATATTAGGCAGTTTGCACATTAGGCTTAGCTGAGCTGTTTAATTCATACAATACCTCGGAAATAGCGATGGGACTTAACTCGTCCATATTCTAAAGAGTGTTTCAGGTTGGCTTCCTCATGAATATTCAATAACTGTTCCGGGTGTGCCACCTATTGATAGAACAGTGTAACTGCATGCATAAATGTAGCAGCTCCATGTACGCTGGTGTTTACATCTGCGCAGAGGGGTTAAGCCTCTGAAAGGCTGGATAACTGATCTAAGGTCAGTTTCCCCTGCCCAACTCGTCACTTCATCCACTGTAAGTGGAATGCAGAAAGATGATGCAACATCTAAGCTCATACTTTGAAAAGTCCGTAGGTTTTGCAAGATGTTCAACTGTCTGGCACACTGGGACACGCACACTGGGACATGCACACTGGGACATGCACACTGGGACACGCACACTGGGACACGCACACTGGGACACGCACACTGGGACATGCACACTGGGACACGCACACTGGGACACGCACACTGGGACACGCACACTGGGACATGCACACTGGGACACGCACACTGGGACACGCACACTGGGACATGCACACTGGGACATGCACACTGGGTGGGGTTGGGACTGTCTCAATGAAAAACCATTATCAGGCTCCTAAAATTAGTCATATTGCTCCTTCATGAAAATTCAGACCCATCGCAAATGTCTGAGAATAATTCCCTCCGACAAAGCCCACTGCCACATTCTACCTTTGAACCGAGATTAGCATATCTCACTGTCTCTGTGGCACATAATTATCCGTATTTTACATTTCATTAACTCCCACGGGAATTGGACTTGTGAAGTTTTCTATTTTCATTGACTTCAAAACTATCCTCAGTGGGTTTCAGGAACTTTTACTCGCGCTGGTGGGTTTTTTTTTTTTTTTTAAGTCCAGGAATTAGAATACTAATCAAAGCTGCAGGGATTGGGACATACCAAGAAACTGTCCTTACGTTCCAGAAAACTTAATAAGTCTGCATCAGTTGGGCTTATGGCACTATATATGTAGATCCCAACAGAAGGGGAGCAAGATACTATTTTCGACAGCATCCATGATGTAAGGCACAAACAAGGAAATGTTCACTCGAGATTCCATAACGTAATGTCACCGTCATTAGAGGAAAGCAATTGCATCCATTTGATACTGCCCTGTATCTGGATGCAAAAAGTCGTTGTTTTTGAAAGTGGCTTCGAAAAGAACTTGAGAAATTGCCAAATTTCCGACGAATCGTACATCGGTGCAAGCTTTAAGCGTTTATAACGACGTAGAGTGAATTTCACAAATGCCTCGCCAGCACTTTAATTGCTGCACCGTCTTAAAAATCTAGTCGTCTACGCTGTGATATACTACAAGTAACTACAAATAACTAGTGAAACTATTGTTTCAGACGGAGAAATTGGCAGAAAACCCGATGGGGGAAAAATAGGTATGCATATACGTCACTCGGTCAAGTTTGCTGAGGTTAAGTACCAAGCTGCGTTTCCTCAAACGTCGCTGTCTGTGGTGCTGAAACAGTCCCGTAACATGTCCTACAGCATTGGGGTATTCATGTACACCAGCTTTATCCATACACTCACGTGATAAACCAGGCTTGCTCCAGGTTGGCTATACATAACGTTGCCCCTACTTTCATGAAATAACACACTGAACAAACCGTTCGACCTGCTGGCTGCAATTATGTATACAGTATAAAGGAAGCACAAATCATATAAATTAAGAAATTATGGGCAATCTCTGAAATGATCATAAACTCTCTTTGACACTCTGGGCCTCTTGACAACAAACACCCTCTAAGGATGCAGAGCGTGACTATCAGTCATTTATTCCACTCAACAAACGCGTAAGATTTTCGAACATAATTAAGCGCGTGCTCACACTGCGAAGACCCAGCAGACGCCATTGCCGACTGGTTACATTCCGTCAAGGTCCAGAACCTCACTGAACAGTTATCGAAGAGAGATTGCGAGTCCAGCTTAGGCATTGATGCATATGGGGTGGGTGGGGTTGTGGGGGTGGGGTGGACTGAGGAGTCCTCATAACCAAACGCAATTACCGCACCGTTAATGCACGCAATAGATAGCATGCCTACACTCCAGCCTGTAAGTTGAACAGTGACATCAAAGAGGCTCACCTCTGGACACTGGTGCTATAAATGGGTTGACTGCAGTTTTTTAAAAATATATCTGCCCACATCAAACAGCCTGCTGCTCAGTCAGTAGACCCGCAGGATGTTGCTCACAGCGGAATATAAAACCGCTATGCTTGGTGTGATGCAGTTCATTTTGCCTGACAGCAGCCAGCAAGACAGCCTAATGTTACGTAAAATCTTGACAAGGGAAGGCAGAACGATTTATTTATTTATTTATTTATTTATTTATTTAACAGAGTGTCTCAAAATGCGTCGTGAATTCCGCGCCCAATGCTTTCCCAATAATTATTTGGTTCTAAAGGCATTTCAAGTTCACTCATAGTTACCCAAAATAATGCAAAACATCTGTCTCGTCTGAAAATGTTTTAGGTACCATCTCCCATTAAAAAGAACACAAAAGCATGTCAGTATTTAATGGAAAAAAATACCAATGAATTATTGATACGGATCGTAATTTGATCCTGGAGGCAATCTACGACAAATTGAAGATAAAGACCACGTGAAACAGATTAATGCGCAGACATTTTCTTCATCACATCTATACATCAGACCAATTACATTTGCTTATCTCATATTGTATCCCTCTACCTCTAAAACGCTGTTTCTGTTTTCGCGTTAAACGAGGTATAATGATTATTTCTGTTATGTTTTAAGCAAGCATTCACTGATTTAAGACCTTAGGAAATATTCACTTAACGGTGAAATTCAGTTGTTAAACAGCACATATAAGGATTGCTTGCCCAGCAGTTATACAGAAATATATCTTCGCTCCACATGCGAATGTATGATAGCTGACACAGTCATCTTTTCAAAATCTCATCAGGGGTATTTAATTCAGGCTACACATTCTCGTTGCCTTAAACCTTGACCATGTACAGGCTAAGTCCGTTCTATTCCGGACCATACAAGCGGAAAAACCGATTGAAGTGCCCTAGTCTATTCAAATCAGTCCGACAAAGCAGCTTCACATTATACCCAAGCGATCACGATAAATTTCCATTTCAAGGATCCATCATTAACGATCACATAGTCTAGCTTTTCAGTGCCATGTTTGGAAACCAAAAAGGTTTTTCACTTGCGCTGAGAGAGGAAGTGAACAGTCACAGCGCCCACGAGACAGATGACCAAATTGCAGCAAGCTCCTTCGCCTTATCATTCGCGTCTAGGAAGCAAAATTTGACCTTGCGGTATACCTACATGCCAGATGATTTATTTCAACAGTTTCTTGATTGATAGATAAACCTTCCTTTCCGGAAGTTCTGTTGTAAGTAAGGAAGGAAAAACCGAGAGCCTTCGCACAATCCAATAATAAATTGCACATACCACAAAACAGCGAGACGTGCGTGTGTGTGTGTGTGTGTGTGTGTGTGTGTGTGTGCGTGTGTGTGTGTGTGTGTGTCTGTCTGTCTGTGTGTGTGCGCGTGCAAAATGATGAAAGTTTACCTTGCAGAAGGAACATCAGCCCTACACAGAGTACCGAGTCTCCGAGGAATCCAATCTTCTCACTCCTCATATTTTCCCATTTTCGCTGTTGTTTCTTTCCATCGGATTTCGACTAAATTGAGTCAATACACAGTGCGCTGGTTTTCATTCTGTAGAGCCCTACCGCGCAGATCTCCCCCGCAGCACCCTGGTGATATGCCATAGGTTTGAATTCAGCGATGCCTTCTCTATCCACAAACGCCCGTTAGAAAAAAAAAAAAAATCCAGGTCCACCAGTACGGAGAGAACACCAAATTCCAAAAGCGCGTCTCCAGAATCCCTTCCGCAAACACTGGCGACCTACTAGCCTTCCCGTTCGAAGCGAAGCAGACGAAAATACTCCAACCGCTGGCCAGAAATTTCGACATTAACTATAACGGCATCTGCGTCGGATACACCCGGCCCCGTTTAGCACAGAAAACCTATCAGTGCTGACAGCGATCATGTGTCGCAGACATGAATGCAGATTAAATTTCAGCAAGTAGATGCAAATCTTCGCGACGATGCACCTACCTCGCCCCACCGATTCACACCAGATTAATCCACCGAGTGCCACTTTCGCGTGCCCTCCAACCAAGTCGTGGGGAAAGGTTTGGTCTGTAGTCCGCCTACCGTGTGAATCCACCCACTCAAATCCTAACCAGCAGCGAACACTCGTCCAATTCTACGAGGTGGAGTAACTGAGCGTAAAAATATACACAACATTCGCGAACCACGTAAGCAAAACTAGCGGACACCTAGTATTACAAATGATCATCGGAAGTAATTCTCTGACAAAAAAAAAAAAAAAAAAAATCGTTCGCGTGCCATTACGAGTGTGTGAAGAAGATAGAGGTACCAGCAGAGTGGAATCCGTGGCACGGGCCGATTCCTGCTCTGTAAGAAAAAAGGAAAGGCAAGGACGGGATGCAATTTAATCTCGGCAGGATTATACCGTTAGCCCTCGAGAGAGCATTCGATTTAAAATTAAAGTGAAGTGTTATGTTTTGTGTTATTATTTGTGGTACTTTCGAACATGTCACATTTTTAATTTCGTATTAACATGGACAGCCTAAATGACGGAAGTATCAGGCATGGCTTAGACGTATGCTTCGGGACAACACGAAGACTGTCGCTTGAAAATTAAACTACTGGGAATAATTTGAATGGTGGAACTGTAGAAAGTAGTTACAAACTGAAATGTGCTGCAGTAGCCGACAGATCTTGTGCTCAAGGACCGAGTTGTAACTATTTCCTGGTCCTGAATTGTGGTTTGCAGCCTATTATCCTTTTTAATCTTTGAGTGCTCATGGTTCATGGTCAAGCGATGAATGAGTTATATTTATTCTCGACTCCATTGGGGCAGATAAAAAAAAAGGTCTTTTGTCAGTTTAAAGGTGCTCTTTGATGATTGGCAGATACAGAATATGTCTGCTTCAGATTAAAAGAGATAAGCAGCTTTTGCAGACAGATCCAAACGGTCTAAATAGGCTGCTTGTTTGTTTTTAAGCTAATGGCTTAATGCACCAACCAGCTAACGTCAGGAATCTAATAATAACAGAACCCGCCTACTTGTGCTTGCAGGTGTGCAATTCATTTATGGTCGTCTGAAAATTCAGTTACTTACACCCACAACCACTGAGTGCATGTGGTTGGCAAGACTTACCTAAGTTTTGTTTTTAACCCCCAGCACACCATCCGGAGCATGACTTGAAAACAGTTGATTTTCCATAAAATGGCATACACATGAGCTGCAAGCTGGAATAGTGCCTCATGCTGTCTTGGAATTTTGACTGACCACAAGGTGGCAATATAACAACAAGCTTTGCATTATTTTTGCTTTGAAATTTTCAAGCATAGTTCTCAGAAGCTTTTTTTCCCCCTCTGGATTCTATGGGTCCTGGCAAGTCTATCCATAGAAGCCACGCCAATTTGCATATGGTTAGATTTTCTATCATTTTGAATTGCTTGTAATACTTTAAAAATGTCCTCCTCGAAAGTGCGACAGATTCACGCAAAATCTTGTTCGCAGTTTCTTCTGACCACAGTCCTGAGGTGTTACATTAAAAAGTTGCTATGTTGAAATATGTTACCGCAATAAGCCAATGATTGTTGTGAGTGCGGTCTCTGTCGATATAATGTGCTCTAACTTCTGAATGCAGTATCCCAGTCATCACCAAATTTCAGATCCCTCATCTATAGGCCATTAGACTCAAGCTTACTGGGGTTGGTGTAACTTTATCCATATGTGGTGAAATGGCAAACCAAGTGTCATAACTCCAAAGAAATAAAAAAAAAAGCCAATTAAAAGGCCAATATTTTTAGGGTGTGACCTTAATTGATATAATTTGGTAAAACTCCTGGATTGATGTATGATGTAATATAACTGCTGAGTGTGACGCCCAATTGTCACAAAACTCAAGAATATACATCAACGGGACATGAATCTGAAACCTACAAAATTTGGTGGCTAATGGTCAATAGGAGGCGCTGTGAGGTGCAGCAGTGTGAAAGTGCTTATATCTGCTCAACAATTTAACCCAAATATTTCTAGTTTTGCTTATTGTATCCCTCATTGAGCTTCTAACAGTCCTTCCAATGAGCAAGATAAATCTTTACGAACATGGACACTATCCAATCAGGTAACAGCGTCTATTTGACAAGCTTAGCAATGGCTAATCAAAAAGAAACTTGCGGGAGCAGGAATACACTTAATAATAACATAACACAAATAAATTTGATTTTTTTTTTTCAAAAATTTATACGATGCAGGTCTTTACTGGTTTAATTTTTTTTTTTCCTGAAACATTTTGGACTTGGGTTAATTTGAGTGTGCTGTAAGGGTCAGGGGATTTTTCCATGTTCTGATTGCTCTTCTTTTTATGTGGCTTCCTCTGAACTGAATTGCAATTATACTACGTGTCCCTCACAACGGAACCAAAGAACAGAAATAATCCATCAGCATATTAGCCACAGCACTCGAGTCAAAAATATTAGATGATAAGGAAGAACTATACTTATTTACTTCAGCCATTAGCCCCATGAGAAGAATCAGCCATCATTGTCACTCCACAACCGCAGTGGACTCTGGAAGCTTTTTACCTCTGAATATTTTTGTTATGGAGGCAAATACTGTTATTGCTGGCTAAAAATTGTAGAGAGACTGACTCAGGGATCCAATTTCAGGCTCAATTGCTGCTAGTATAAATGAGTAATGACAGACTCAGGCTTAAAATGTGTCACCATTCCATAAACTGTTTATTTTACTTTTTTATTTTTGTTTTTTCTTTTGTATTTATTCATCAGTATTATACATGCATTGCTTTTTTGTCTTGGTTATTATTCTCGGTTCCCTTTTCAGGTCCACGTGTCTTTGTTTTCATGCACCAGTGCACTAGCCCTCCCCATTCTTGACTGCGTTTCCCAAAATGTAGTTTCTAACAAAGTTAGCAACTTACATAGTTGTCCATTCACAGTCAATGGTTCCAGCTATGTAAGTTAGCATCTGTGATTTCAGGAAATGCACCCCTGTTCGTTTATTGATTCACTTCATGTTCTTGTTTGTAACCACACCCCAAGTCACACTTCCTTTTTCTCCTCACATGTAATTTGTGTTCGCCTTCTTGATTTGTTTGCTTTATTAGTTCCCTGTTTCCCCATTCAGCTTGTGAGTCTGTTGCTTTTCCCAAGTGACTTACGAGCCTTCTGTATTCTGACAGTATTTTCCAGTTTTTTTCCACAGTTTACCAGTTTGCCTGATCCTTTGTGTATTATGTTATTCCTGGTTAAATTATTGGCTGGTTTCCCGACTTATGTTTCAATCTTCCCTTTAGTTTGGCAATCTCAACGTTTGGCATTTGACCGTTCTCCTGTTTACTGACCCTGATGTTGATATTAATTTTTAAGCTGCATTACTCCTGATTGCTAATGAACTGGACTATACTGTGTAACCTTTGCCTTCATGATGAATAAGGCCTGTGAAATTGACCTGTGCCTGAGACCTGGGACCCCAGTCTGTCAAAATGGAAGCGATTTACGCAGATCAAGGGTTGTCCAAGTGACTTTGACATAATGTAAATGCAATATATGCAAAATTTACTTTTAAATATTATTAATTCTCATTAAGACAATGTGTGTGTGTTTATATATATACAGTGCCGTGAAAAAGTATTTGCCCCCTTCCTGATTTCTTTTTTTTTGCATATTTTTCACACTTAAATGTTTCAGATCATCAAACAAATCTTAATATTAGACAAAGATAATCTGAGTAAATACAAAATGCAGTTCCTAAATTATGATTTCATTTATTGAGGGAAAAGCCTATCCAAACCTACCCGGGCCCATGTGAAAAAGTAATTGCCCCCCCCTTGTTAAATCATGAATTAACTGTGATGAACCACATTTTTTAGTTCAATTTCACTACCCACACTCAGGCCTGATTACTGCCAGACCTGTTGAATCAAGAAATCACTTAAATAGAACCTGTCTGACAAAGTGAAGTAGGCTAATGGATCTCAAAAAGCAATACATAATGCCGCAATCTAAAGAAATTCAAGAACAGATGAGAAACAAAGTCATTGACATCTATCAGCCTGGAAAGGGTTACAAAGCCTTTTCTAAAGCTTTGGGACTCCAGCGAACTACAGTGAGAGCCATTATCCACAAATGGAAAAAACTTAGAACAGTGGTGAACCTTCCCAGGAGTGGTCGGCCTACCAGAATTACTCCAAGAGCGCATCGACGACTCATCCAGGAGGTCACAAAAAACCCAGAACAACATTTAAAGAACTGCAGGCCTTCCTTGTCTCAGTTAAAGTCAGTGTTCATGATTCAATAATAAGATAGATACAGGGCAAAAATGGTATCCATGGGAGAGTTCCAAGGCGAAAACCACCGCTGAGTAAAAAGAACACAAAGGCTCATCTCACATTTGCCAAAAAACATCTTGATGAACCCCAAGACCTTTGGGAAAATATTCCGTAGACTGATGAGACAAAAGTTGAACTTTTTGGAAGGTGCATGTCCTGATACATCTGGCGTAAAACTAACACAGCATTTCATGAAAAGAACATCATACCAAAAGTTAAATATGGTGGTGGTAGTGTGATGGTCTGGGCCTGCTTTGCTGCTTCAGGACCTGGACGACTTGTTGTAATTGATGGAACCATGAATTCTTCTCTCTCGCAGAAAATCCTGGAGGAGAATGTCCAACCATTTGTGATCTCAAGCTCAAGTGCACTTGGGTTATGCAGCAGGACAATAATTTGAAACACACCAGCAAGTCCGCCTCTGAATGTCTTAAAAAACAAAATGAAGGTTTTGGAGTGGTCTAGTCAAAGTCCGGACTTAAATCCAATTGAGATGCTGTGGCATGACCTTAAACAGACCGTTCATGCTCGAAAAACCTCCAATGTGGCTGAATTAAAACAATTCTGCAAAGAAGAGTGGGCCGAAATTCCTCTACAGCAAGGCGGAAGACTCATTGCCAGTTATTGCAAATGCTTGATTGCAGTTGTTGTCGCCGAGAGTACGTTTAGATTCAGGGGGCAATTACTTTTTCACATAGGGCCGTGTAGGTTTGGATAGCTTTTTTCCCTTAACTAATGAAATCATCATTTAAAAACTGCATTTTGTATTTACTCAGGTTATCTCTGTCAAATCTAAAAATTAGTTTGATGATCTGAAACATTTAAGTGTGAGAAATATGCAAAAAAAAAGAAATCAGGAAAGGGGTAAAAAACTTTTTCACCACACTGTTGTTTGTATGTGTATATATATATATATATATATATAGACCACAATGGAAACACATTTTCACGTTGTGGAGAAATGATGAATTAAAAATTAAAAAAATGATCTTAGAAACAAAGCAATGAAAACATATGCAAAAAATAGAAAATATGTATACTATTATAATAATATACTATAATAATATAAAATATATTAAAAAAAACAAAAATACTAAATTTGGACTCTGATTGTTTTTCCCTTGTGGGCTTCATATGTATATATATATATATATATATATATATATATATATCAGTGGCGGCTCGTGAACTGGCAACTGGGGAGGCTCAAAACAATCCCTTAAAGGGGCCGTGTGAAGTAAGCAGACACATCGTTTTCATTCAGTTTTTCTGTTTGTTTGCGATGAGAAACTCATTTCAAAACATTTTGCATTGGAATTTTTCCAAAACTCCATCCGGTTTACGAGTAATGGTCCTAGCAACGCCCTTAGCAACGCTGATGAAATTCTTCGGCAATCTTCGGTAATCTTCGGTAGTGATGTCAATTCCAGAACAGCCATTGTAATGATTCTGTGCACGCCATTGAGATTCCTTTTCATTCTTTGCTGTTTTGTGGCTTTGTGTCGAAATTCCTTGGATGCCTCGGCAGTGTGTCGCGATGTATTCTTCTCATTCAGCCCAACAGTTGTTTGAGTGGTGGAACATTATCAGGTGTGGCCAGTTTTCATTTATAACGCATACCTGTCAACTCTCATGCATTCGGTGAGTTTAAGTGGCATATTTACGCTCCTCTGCTGTAGTCAGCAATTATTCAATCAACGCGTATGTAAGAGATTCTTGCGCTGAAGTCCTTGTGCATGGAGGGGTTGGAAGCAATGGAATTGCAAAAAAACGTTTTAAATGATACTATTTAATTAAAACGATCATGAAACACATGCATTGCTTCCAACCCTTGAGTAAAGAAAAGCGTGAGAAGTCCGGAGTCGTAATCGGTATGCGTTATAAATGAAAACTGGCCACACCTGATAATGTTGAGAGTTTTTGGAGTTTCTGTAATGGTAATTGAAATTAATGATTGAAAACAGGTCGTGACCAATCATTAATTCAAAGGGATTGTTTGAGCCTCCCCTGTTGCCAGTTCACCAGCCGCCGCTGATATATATATATATATATATATATATATATATATATATATATACACAGTGCCTGACAAAAGTCTTGTCGCATAAGGACATGGTAACTAAAAATAGCATATAGCTTTATTTCTTACCAATAAATTGTCACAATAAATGGTCCATTTTAATGTCAAGGGCTTTCACATTAATAATTTGGTGCAAAATGAAACCGTCAAAAAGTGTTCTGATGTTCACAGCTTGGCTAAGCCCATAACATCTGTTTTTGCTAGGACAAAAGTCTTGTCGTCTCTTCAGATGATGCAACAAATCACAGATTAGAGTTTAACCAATGACAAATACTGTAATTAACACATTCCCAGATGTGTATAGAAATAACCCCAGCACACCAGACTTTCATATGAGGTGCGACTAGACCTCTGACAACATACCAAAGATTCAACCACAGACCAAAGTGCTGATCATCAAGAGCCTGAAGACTGAGTCTGCTGCTGAGGCGGCAGACATCTTTAATGTATCCAAATGTCAAGTGGAGGGGATGAGAAAAAGATTTGAAGAAACTGGTGACGTTCATGGCAAGCGCAGGTCAGACAGATGACAGTATGACAACTGTTTGAAAGGACCGTATGTTGCTTCAACTGTACAAGGCTAGCCCTTCTTCAACTACAGCGAAGCTACATGAGGAAATGTCACCAAAAATCCCGGTATCTACAAGAAGAGTTTGTCAAATTCTCTCTCAAAGTGGTTTTCATAGCCAAATTAGTACACAGAAGTCTGCATTAAACAGAAAACAAAAAACCTGCATTGCATTTGCCAAGGCCCACAGCTCGCAGAAAGGATTGATACTGGAAAAGTGGCTGAAAGTTTATTTTTCTTGTGAATCATTCATTGAACTGCATGCCAGTCGCCGTACAAGACCTGTTGGAACCCTCATAGACCCAAGATTCTCCCAGAAAACAATCATGTCTGGTGGAGGAAAAATCATGGTTTGTGGTTACATCCAGCATGGGGGTGTGAGAAAGATCTGCAGAGTGGATGGCAACATCAACAGCCTGAAATATGAAGAAGTTCTTGCTGCCCTACTTATACTGCTGCTCCTTCTCATTCTTCTGCCTCCATGTCACAGTTCCTGAAAGCGAAGAAGGTGAAGGTACTCCAGGATTGGCCAACCCAGTCACCTGACATGAACATTATTGAGCATTTCAGGGGTAAGATGAAGGAGGAGGCTTGGAAGATGAAACCATAGAATCTTGATGAACTCTGGGAGTCCTGCAAGACTGCTTTCTATGCCATTCCAGATGATTTCATCATCAAGTTATCTCAGTCATTGCCAAGACGTATGGATGCAGTCCTCCAAGCTCATGGGAGTCATACGCAATATTAATTCTTTTTTTCCAAGGCAACATGGCTTTATGTTCTGATATTATAGTGGCATATTTGTGTATTCAAAATAAAGTGTATGTATAATTTCCACATTTTTTTTCAATGCGACAAGACTTTTGTCCAAGCAAAATCTGACCTTTCTGTACAAATTAAATTATAAAACTCAATCAATGACACAAAACTCTATTTTGGTATATTTCGCATAGAGGGCTTTGCATTTCATATAAGCCATTTTTGATTCCAATTGATCAACTACAAGTCAGGTTATTATTTGTTGTTCCTACAACTTGGATAAGTGACAAGACTTTTGTCAGGCACTGTATATATTTGTGAATGAGACATGGAAATGCATGAAGTGGTGGATTTTTTTTTTTTTGTCAAATCCAAATACTGACTAATTGCAAAGCTGTTTAAAAAAGAATGTAATATTGTTTGCTCTGCGCCGTATTGTGAGGAACAAGAGGATATGTGGTGCAGAAAGAAATTATGCAACGAGGCCTAAGATGATTTTTTTGAAATGGAAGAGCTGAAATCAGATATTCACAAGGGGAAGAAAAGACACACATAAAGAACACAAAACTGACTTGCGTTAAATGTGTAACTACAACAAAACATAAGCTCTCTCATGTGGGAAAAAAAAATGGCATGCGGTGTTTGTTTATCACATTCCCCGAAGATTCCTGAGAGAGAATGTTGGTCCATTAAGAAACCAGATTTTTCTGCAGTGCTCCCACATTAGTATTCCTTGTTGTGACAAATCCTAACGCCTATTTTTTAATGCTTATCCTGCAAAAAGTTTTGTCACTTTCTCACTGTTTAAACGGAGAGTGCGAATGAGTTTTCCACACTTTGTGGAGAGCAATGCAAAGAGAGAGGCTGACCATCATAATGACCTAATTATAACTCATACTATATATCCAGTTAACCCTTTGAGCGCCGAATAAATTTTCAAGGAATTAAAAATGTAATTATCCTGAGCTGTTGAAAACCTATCATGTGGCAACTTGTTTAAAAGAGCTCCCCTGCGGGAGCTCTTATAAACAAGTTGCCACATGATAGGTTTTCAACAGCATCTGGTTTTGATATCTTACACCATTGGGCAACTATGGTTGCCTATGGCACACTAAAGGTTAACAGTGTTGATGAAAGCAAAGTAATAGCTGTAAAGATTATTGATTAAACAGAGAGCACCTTAATACTTAGCACAAAGATATAGTTTCATTTGGCTCAGTCCGCTACAATATTTGATCAGTAATCCAACTAATTCTTATCCTGACTTGTCATATAGTGACACACCAGACCAAGCGTTGATATACGATGAAAAAGGAGGCTATTGACGTCCATATTTGATGTTTAGGGTTAGGAGTTCGGGGGTAGGCTTCTTTTTAAACTGGCGCCAAATAATTACGACAAAAGCTTCCTTTTTTGTTGTATATTGACGCTTGGTCAGGTAGCGTCACAACATGACGAGTCGGGATGAGACTGGGCTCAATATTCAAAAAGTTCACATGAGGATAAAGTGCAGATTCACAGTTTTTGTTAAAGGGTATGTACAGTTGGTTTTCAAGGTGAAATTGCCGTGCTTCTCATCTACAATGAACCCATTTCGAGGCACCGATGCTTGGGTTAAATGGCTGCCTGGTTACTTGTACTTAGTCTCTTCCCTCCATTTCTCTTGTGGCTCAAGTCTCATTTCCATCTCTGAAAATTGCCAATTACACGCGACTCTTGTGAGAATATTTCAAATTTTGTGGAAATAGACAAGCATGTGCTAAAGTGATACATTCAGATGTGTAATTGTGATTTTCACATGTGAAAGGGCTAATCCCGCGAGGGCTGTTTGTGGTTATTTGGCTGATATATGCAGGTGGTGCCTTCAGCAGGGTGAAAGAGGGGGTGATGATTTTGGGGGCGCAGAGTTTGTGGGTGATGTGTGCGAACAAAGTACACAAACAGTTGGGGGCCAGTTTTGGGTGTGACGAACCACCGGAAAAACAGGCACAGACGAGGCAATGGGTTGGCGAATGACCAGCCCACAGGGCGGCTGTTTTATTTCCAAGAATTAACCACAAAGAAAACTGTCTCTTTCAGCACCAAGAAGTAGCCGTCTTCGGGTAGGTCAGTTGGTGCGAGAGAGAGGTTTTAGGAGGAGGAAGGGCAAATTTGGAATGCTCCGTCTCCTCCCTGTCGGACTTTAGCAGGGGGAGCAGAAAAAGAACAAAAAAGATTAGTAGCGAACTTGAGACGCGTTTTCCTGGCCGACCTGTCGTCCTCTGCTGCCACTCCTGCTTTATATAGGCAGCTCCCTTGAGGCTGACAACTTGCAGCTGTGCGGTCCCATGAAGAATGTTGTAGGAGTTCCCGTCGCACTGGCTGCTCCATGACTGGAGGGAGCTGTCCAGTCTAGAGCTGAGGCCAGGTGCTGAACTCAAGCTCATCTGGAAGGTGCTGTCCATGGTGCTGACAGAGTAGGGAGAGAAGGGGAGGGGAATCACTGTACGCTGGAAGTGTGATGTGGGTGATGGGCGTGCCTATTACCCAGGCCGCCACAGGGGGTAACCTCACACGGCCCTGTTCCCCAAATTACAGCCCAGAAGGGCCGAGAACTGCTGGTTTTCTACCCCCCTTTACCTGGGAGTCAGGTGTGAAGACAGTCTGTCAAATCAGTGGCAATAATTGTTCAATTAATGACCCAGAGGGAAAGAAAATCAGGGCTGGATTTGGATTCAAGGATCAGATTTGGGTATCGCTGTCTTACAGGGGCTCCTTCGTAAATCACTGGGTTTTATGTCTGTTTCCTGTTTCACGCATCGGCAACTTATTGTTCCTGCCCCAGTTCTTGAAGGCCTGAAACTGTAGCACCGCGTGCAGGAGGACAGTTGTTTTAATGAGATAAAGCTAAAAGATTACAGATTGCAGGCAGCCGGGATGGAACAGAATTAGCAGCTGGTAACTCCGAGGGAGTCTTGCCACACGTCTTAATTACTGCGCGAGGGTTTGATTATCTGTAGATGATCTCGGGCCGTGAGCTCACAGCACTGCGCTCCACTGTTCCGAGGGGCGGATGTTTTACACCGAGAGGATTCATTAGCCCTGTTGTGTTAAGGGTAGAGCCTGTTTATTCTGCGGAGAGAGAACACCAGGGCCTGATGCTGGAGGACAGCTGGGTCACGGTGAGAGATGGTGACCTGCTGTAGCGTTTGTCATTTTTACCTGAGCCCAAAAAAGCCAAACCAGAACCAAATGGGCTGGGTCTGTTTGGGCCGTAATTATTTTTACATCAAGTTGGGGTTAATATGAAATGATAGTCCTATACACTGCCTGTACACTGTATTACCCTACTAGCTGACCCTTTAATTTAAGTGACTGCGTATCCAGCGCTGCTATGCTACTATACATTATGCTCATGTAATGCAGGGACAAGCTGATAATGTTCGGTAGAAATGAAATCCATGATGATCAGCTGCCTGTATATCACATGATGCCTAAAACAGCTGAGTACAGGAAATTAGCACAAGTTGACACAGCACATCTGCTGTAATGAGAAAGAGCTTAATTATTAAACACATCAGCAGTTTACAGTAAATATCCCCCCTGATGTGATCTATCCTGTTCTGTCCTGTTCAGGGTTACTGGGGTAAGGGGGGGAGGCTATCCCAGCATGCAGTGGGTGAGGGGCTGGAACACGCCCTGGACAGGTCTCACACGCACACACACACACACACACACACACACACACACACGCGCGCGCATGCACGCATGCACAAGCGGGCACCCTCTATTCAAGCACACAAACTGCATTAAATAAGACATTGAAACAAATTATACAAACAATGGCCTTTTAGGTTATTTTGAAGTGCCCATTTTTTTATGCAATTTTTCTCAGGAAACCACTCTGTTGTTGATAACAAGATCCTCCCTCACTGAGAAACTGGTGCTTTTCATCGCTCTTTAAACCAGCAATTAAAAGCATGTTCCCCTAATGAAATATAAATACTGCTCTCACACCTCTTTTTAAATAGATGCCTGTTCCTCTAATCACTATCATAAAGCTCCGTTACCATGGCGCTGATGATTGATGGGCTCTGGGATTCCTCATGGTGGTCTCTGTGCATCTCATCACTCAGTCTTACCTGAGATTCCTAAGAGAAGGAAGAATTTCAAATGGTTGAACAGATGCAGACTGTAAACTATCAAATATTCCCATACTGGAATCACAAGGATGAAATTACTATTGATCTTAGTTACTTATCGCCTAACTATAAAGAGCTACTTTGCTGAGTGATTTAGAATGTCCAGTATAAATAATCTGTTTGCCTTTCTCACACAATCCTCATTTATAGTATGCAGTAGACATTAAAAAATAAAGAAGTCTTCTATTTAAAACGTGGAAAATGTGATATTGAGTGTCTGTCCGATGAGTGTAGAGGATAAAGTGCAGTGATGAAGTATCCTAACATGAAATGTTTCTGAGGAAAAGTGTGGATGTGTCCCAATACTTCTTTCCCCTCCTCATCTCCTCCCCCGTACTTCCTGTTAGGAGGAGACAAGTGGAGGAAAGGAGGACACTTTCTTTTTCTGAGATTTGGGACGCACCTCTTGCATGCCTGCGAGCTGTGATTTAAAAGATGGTGTTTCCAGACTGACCACAAGTTAAAGATCACTTCAAAAGGCCATCAATCTTGATCTGGCAGCACAGAATTTTTTAAAGCTTCAAAATACAGTCAAACAAATGGTTAAAAGTAGGTTGTATCTCATAGTAAAAAAGACAGAAACATTTAAAAAAAAATCAAAGAGCTGTGAACAGAAGAGGGATTAGATGAGGGGGCACTGTTTTAAAGGGCTGTTTTAAAGAGACCATTACAGATAATAAAAGTCTATTTTGTACTGTTTTCAGCAGTAGGGATGGATGAGAGATAAGAGATTGGACAGGAGATAAGGGATTGGAAACGTGGAGCTGCAGAGGCCGGGACACTGATGAGATAATGAGTCTGGAGGGGATGAGTTTGTGGGGTAACAGAGTGGGACATTAGTGAGCAGAGAGATGGATGATGGGAATGGTGCCAGAGACAGTAACAGTGCAGGAAATCCCAGCTCCTGCAGCACCAGAGCACCAGCAGGGTCAGGGATGGTGGTCGCTCTGTCAGCTCACTGCAGGAGCGTTTCAGCGCAGGTTCTCCCCGTGTTTGTGTGGTTTTTCTGTGGGTACTCCTGTGTTCTCCTACAGTTCTAACATATGAATGAGGGCCTAATTCAAGAATTATGTATGTGTGTGAGTGAATGGTGTGTGTAACAGGCAATGGATTGGAAAACTGCCCACGACATATTCCTGTCTCTTTCCTTATTTCTCTTTCCTTATTTAAAAAGAGAGAGAGAGAGAGAGAATACAAATAAATAAATTAAATAAATAAATAATTAAAAATTAAAAATGGGTGTGACATAAACTATAGGAAGCAAGAGAAAGGAAGCCCTAAGGAGAGAGAAAGAAAAAGATAGCGACATACAGTACGGGTACAGTACAGATACAGTACGGATACAGTATGGGTACAGTACGGGTACAGTATGGGTACAGTATGGACCCCGCTTTTGCGTCAGTTGAATCCCTGGATCCAGAAAGATTTCTGCATCCAGATCAGTTTGCCATATTTTCTTGACGTCATTGAAATAAAATCCAACAATTTTTCATTTCAAACCGTCATTTATTTGTAAAGATGTGGCATAAAATGTCCATTTTCATGTTGCAATGGTGAAGACTCCTTCAAAAAAATCCTTGATCCGGATTCGGATGACTTCCAAAATCTGATCACCTCATTAGACAAGCTAATTTCCACGTCTGTTACAACTCTCAAGCGAATCCACCCATTATGTTTTGGCGTAATCCTGCTAAATAACCAATGAACAAACAGAAAAACAAACCAACAAACATGACTGATCACGTATCCTCATTGGTCGAGTAATGAATGAAGTACAGCAAACAAAACTGAGATGGAGCTGGGGTGGCAAAAGTTTTGTCAAAAGGGTGATGAAGCAAAATGGTGTTTAGCATTTGGAGCTTAAATTGGCTGAATGATTTGGCAATGAGCAAATGGGCTGTCGAAATCTTGGCATGCATAGTCAGCTGAGCAGTAAGCTGAGTATTGTGAGATATGATTGGCTGGGAGTCAGCATTCTGATGCAGTTGACTGCGTGTCCTGTCTGAACTTTGCCTGCTGCGCTAGCTCCATTTGTTTTGCACCAATCATTGGCCATGTTATTGGTTTTGCTTGTGATGAAAGTCATTGCATGAGCAAAAGGTCTTCGGAAATCTGGCCCTGATATATTGACATGTCTGTGACATGTTTAGTTGTGGGACTAATTTCAAACTCAAAGCCTTATTAACTGCCAAAGCAAAGGAAATCCATTTGTCCAATCAATTGAAAACAGCTGGTCACCTTTATGGAAATGTCATTTCTTTCCTCTGAATTATGCATTTATTCTTTTCATTCTTAAAACAGTCACCCAGATTGGCTGCAAATGATTAATATTCCCTAGGAGGAAATAATCCCTGGAGGCCTTCTACCTCTTGAGTACATTAGAAAAGGAAAGTGCCGAGGTGCAGCATTCCAGGATAATAATGCTCAGTTAAAATATGACCGTGAATTTTGCTTTGATGTTTTAATTTGCTTAAGAATACTGTATGAACCTTGACAGCCTTTGATTATTATTTTTGTGAAGACTTTGCCTTTAGTGTGTTTAATAAACAGACGGAAGGAGACACGCAGTTTCAGTAGATCGGCAGCCCCAAGTAAATTAATGAGGGAAAAAATCCGTAATGATAGCTTTATGTTGAATTAAGAAAGAAGTATCGAGAATTATGAAGGATTTCTTCTTTTACTGATGGTGGAATGACAGCACGTAGATTTATAAGTGTACCATGACAAGAGAAAAACAGCAGTAATTGTCAAGAAATTGATTTTGGCTCGATTGATGTTTCTATATTGTCACAGGAAGATGAAGTGTAACGGAGCCAGATACAGTAAACACTGATTCGAGTGCTGCTGTTCGGACTCACAAACGCAGGTGGTTGTGTTGTGATGTTTGTATCCCCAACACAGCAGAGAAGCCCAGGGCGACAACGGCACGACAGCTGTTCTGCTCCCCACCCACATTGATCGCTGCCGATAAATAGCAGCGCAAACTGGTCCTCATCTGTCAGTCAAAGAGGAGCAGAGTGAGTCAGTAGTGTGTCAAACCTCCCCACCCCAGGTTATACAGGCAGTACGTCCATGTCTGTCCTCTGGTAGCGCATGTGAATACACAACCAGTCAAGTGGCTGACGTTCCGTTTCCCCCTGCGGCGAGCCTTTTATCTTCCTGCTGATGTGACGGACGCCAGGGGAGTTAACCTCCCTACAGAATACATCCATCCCAATCATCTCTGTTTTTTTCTGCCCACAGAGTAGATTCCTGGAGTTAAAAATAGAAAGGCCAGGGATAGAATGAGAGTGAATGACCTTCACATGCCCTTGAAAATAATGCATCTCCACCAGTCAGAATGGCGGTTGGATTACATACAATTCAGATGTAGGTTACTTCCCTCGCCCTTCATAATCAAGGTTTTTATCTGGGTGTACATATCAAAACCCCACACAAACTACAGATTGACGTTAAATATGCATTGATCTGATTAACATGGCGTATGTGTTACATACTTGCATGAAAGGTCGGAGGGAGGTCTCTTTAATCTTCATTTGCCCTGGGACTGGGGCAGAAGGCTCTGGAAAGCAGGGGAGCAGATGTGTGAGTTCAGTGCATTTGGGTCACAGTGTGCGTCAGCATGGGATTTGGGTTCTGGTTTATTATTAAAGATTCTATCACAATGCAATATACAACACTCTCTGGCTCGCATATGAAAAGTATGCTTGAACTGGAGAGATACAAACTCATTGGCAAGGGATATCATTTTGGTCTTGGGCCTGAACTGTTCATAAAAAAAAGGTAAAGGGTAATTTTACTAATTATTAATGTTGTATAATAAATTTTTATCACAAACATCAATCATAATTAGCAACATTATCAATTATTGAGGAAATTAATGTTACCTCTGTGCATAAAATTAAGTTTCTTTCAAAAACATGAAACTTTTTCAGGGATTCAACACTTTTCAACCCAAATGTGCATAAACACTGAATGAAATTACAGCTATACTTCAAAATTTTCCCTGTGAAGAGCACTTATCTGTGATGTCCTTGAGAGGGGCGTGCGCTTTTTTTCAGTACTCAGTTGAGCAGGAGTTTTTGTGTTGAACAGGAGGAGGTACATAAACACGTCTGCAACTCTGCACAGTTTCTGTTGATACTGACTGTAAAATATTCAAACTGGAAAAGTATTCAATACAAACACAGCAAATGCTTTTAAAGCATCTTTTATTGTAATACTGGCCATCACTGCCCATTCAGCTGCCTGCTGTGAAAAGACTGAATAGTTCTGAAAACAGTGTTTCCTGTACATGCTTATGTAAGCTTTAAAAAAGCTCTTATTCTGTTCTTGGCAGGAAGGGCACAGTCTGGCCCGACATCCATGGATATCAGTGCCTGCCTGTCTGACTTCACTTAATTACTTAATTCATTAATTAATTGATTCACCATTGGTTGGTCGGTCAAGTCTACTGTCCCCTTCGGCCGCTGCTCTTTTAAATTGATTTGGCCTGAACAGTCATCAGGGGGTGTTGACAGTAGATTGACAGAGATTCACACAGGAATGAACATTATAGACCTCACCGCTGACTACCCCTGTCACAAACTGCCCTCAAGTTTGTTTATAGACCATAGACGGTCCAGCCATGCTATATTAGGTTATGATGTAGATTTGTTTTTCGTGCATAGAGGCACATTAATCCTTAAGTATATGTTTCTTTTTGTGTGTGTGTGTGTGTATGTGTTTGGCAGGTAAATAATGGGGAAAGTTCTAGTCCCCCAGTCTCTTTCTGAAGTTCTCACAGACACCTGTGCTAGTTACTCGGCTCACACCAGAGGTAGACACCATTGCAGCGACTGTAGCCATAACTGCTAATTGAATTTGCTCTAATACAGAAGAAGCAGATGGTAAGTTTTTCTGCTAGAACTGAAATAGGCTGTTGGATGTATTTTAGTTTACAGCATCATCTCTGCTAGAACAGAACTCTTTGGGGGTTTGGCCCCAGTGAGGCCAATTCAACTGAGAATCGCTCGACAGATAAAGGCGTCAGCTAACTAACTGTAATTTAGTGAAGGACCCGTCTTCACCACGAAAGATAAGATATAAGTCAATTGTTCCCCATCATCTGATGTGACTCACAGGATCATTTCTGATATGATCTACAGAACCGTTTCAGTGCTTCCACTATTACCATACGTGACAACAGCACTGCAACTTTAAAAAGCAAGTGGTTATGAAAGCATTGTGCCCTCGGTTCAAGTTGCTATTTCCTAAATTAAAGTGAGGGTTAGGTTAAAGTTAGAGTTCAGGGTTAACGTAATGCAATCGTGTTTTTAATTTTTTTTTTTATTATCAGACAATTTTGCCATTTTAAAACAGCTTTGACTTGAGTTTGAAGTATTAAACTGCTTTCGCACCGGACGCGAAACTAATTTTTTTGCATTGACTTTGAATGTAATCTTACCCTGGGAGAGGTGGGGAATGAAGCCCTGGTCTGGCTGGGGCCGTCCGCAATTTTTACGCCCAACCATCCTCCCTGACCACCAACCCTGCAAACTCTCCCTCCATTGAAATATATCAGCTCAATTCACAGGCTCATCTACATCATTCTAAGCTGCTTGTTTTTATGTCCTATCTGGCAGTTTTTCTCGTGCGGACGGGCTCGTAACGTAATAAACAGTTAATGATGAAGTCAGGTGGCACGCTCACTTCTCTTAGCGTAGTTTGTTGTACTAAGAGCTTTTGTTTTGGCTTTTTCTCCCACTGTGCTGATCAACATCGCGTCGATACACTTATGATGAATGCTGCACATACAGTACATTACTACTCACTGGATTTAACTTTCTTATCTACTGATCCAGTTAGAGTGAATATAGCTTATCTTTAATGTGCTTACATGCGTGTGGACAGTTACGCCTCTCGATCAGTGTTTCCAAACCCTGCCTCTAGATCACCCCTGCCCTGCACGTTATATATGTCTCCCTGATTTAAGGTACCCGAATCAGCTCATCAGGTGCTGTACTAATGAGCTCATCACCTGAATCAGGTGTGTTAAATCACAGAGACATTTAAAATGGACACTGGAGGGTTACTGCAGGAACAGGGTCGGGAAACACTGCTCTAAATATCCTCAGTTATTTTGCACAGACAGACGTCAGCAGGAATGTCCTGCACAGAGCAGCGACATGTTCAGAGACTCAGACATCACCTGTGTCAGACCGAAATAGAGCGAATTAACGAGAGCTTTGGGCTGACAGGAGCATGACTGCCACCTTCCTGTCTCCACGTACGAGCCCTGAGGTGAGCTGTACACCCACAGGTCTCCCTGTACAAATCTGTGCGCTGTCAGGCCCGGACTGAGGACAGCATCTGATGTAGTTACACTGCTGCCCGGTAGCCTGAGGTAAAGTTAGCTTCTCTGCTAATGCACAGAGCTGAGCTCCACTCCACACTCACTTATCATACTAAATCAGCTCTAATGCTGTCTAAGTTTAGCAGGCGGCACAGATGGCAGCAAAATTACTCAGAGGAAAAAAGATTTTGAAAATAGTTTGTGCTTCAATAAATACTAAAGTACATGCGGGGATGCATACGCCACAACTCCACACTGCCTTGCTAAAAATGGTTGCCAACACCTCCCACAATCCAAAACATGCATCCTAGGATAAATGAAGCTCTGAATTGCCCCATATAATGTGTAACCCTTGCGCTGGATTGGTGAGCTGTTCAGGGCGGGTCCCTGTCTTTTGCCCACAGTCTGCTGGGATTGGCTACACCTCCCCCGCGACCCTGACGAGGAAGAAGCAGTAAAGATGATGGACAGATGGATGGATGGATGGATAAAGAAGGTGCTGAGCTGGAAACTCCTTTAGTAGAGTTATTTTACAGGGGTTTGCATCATTCATTTTACTGATTCTGCTCCTTAACCCTTCCCCAGGTGCCGTACTGTGTGTATATTTCCAGAGCGCGGCAGATGGACCTTTTTAGAGCTGTTTCATGCACCAGTGTTATCCTTTTCTCCTCTGTCAGATCGCATGAAAATATCAGGTTAGATTTTGCATCCTGCTGTTTCGAAAAGATGGAGGATGTTGCAGATGAAGCATTTTTAGTTCCGCACACAACTTCAGTGATACATATTTCAGCTGGTGTAAATTCTCACTCAACCTTCTCAGTTAGCGTCTGCCACAAATCCAGTTATTTTCTTTAAAACTGAATATCACACCAAACTACCCGAAGAAATTAGCCCATCAATGCCAGTATTTCAGTAAATGACATCAGCAAAGGTGTAGATGAGAGCAGAGTGTGGTTGCCCAGCAACAGCAGAAAATACACCCCCACAGCTGTTATGGTGTGAGTTTAATGGAAATAAGACAGGTTACACACTTCATGTTTTCATGTGGATTCAGCATGTTTGGTAAGATCTGCCCCTAAGGAGACCGAAGGTAGCAGATGTCATTAAACAGGGTGACCTACAGGCTCGTGTTTAAGGTCAAACACTGTGCTCATTAAGGTCAGTTACTGCACTAAAGCATTTATTATTAGTCTGATTAAGTGAATGAAACCGGAGACCTTCTGTTTGACCAAACCAGTGCAATTCCACTTAAACTCTATGAATCCCCCAGGGCGAATGTGAACACTGAAGTGATGGATATGGGTGAGGGGTCAATCAAACACACAAATGCACACACAGGGATGGATTAATGAACAGGCCTACCGGGCCCATTCAGCATTCGAAGTGTATTCTAAATATTCTGACTGCATTCTGACAGCATTCTAAATATTCCTACTGCGTTCCAACTACATTCAAGCTGCATTTGAGAGCTAATACACCCAAAATGTGCAAGAATCATTTGAGGCGGGTTCGAAGTGCATTCTAAGTATTTGAACGGCATTCTTTCAAAGTAAGAATTTTGGTCAATTTGAAATTCCCGCCCGAATGTTACACGAATTCTTCATTCGGGCTGGTTCTGCTTGATTCCTGCTGATTTTGAATAAGTGTGACGGGGGCATTAGGGAGAAGGCAGGGTATAGGGGTTAAGTAAGTTTCAGTGTTAGGCCTTGACTGGGACAAGTGAGATTTCTTACAAGAATATAAGAAATATATTTTGCATAGGCCTATTTTATGGGGGCCCTCATTCCCAATAGATTAATGAATAAAGAAACTGGTCGATAGAGGACGCTGTTAAAGTTTGCACTGGAGAAAGTGGGGCGACGATTAGGTCTATCTGTTAATGTGAAATTATTTAACAAGCGTGAAATGTACGTAAATTCAAAATGGAGCACCAGCGGACGTTAAGCAGAGCAGCCAAAAGAAGGCTAAAAAAGAAAAAGAAACCAAGGAAGCATCTTTTTTAGATAAGGCTGTTTCTTACTCTGCCTGTCAGTAATTGCGAAGGTGAGCGGTCATTCTCTCTGCTATCCAGAATTAAAAATGAGCTGAGTACGAAGATGACACAAAAACGTCTGAAATCGCTTTCTCTCATAGCAATTGAGAGCGAACTGACTAATGGCCTGCACTTTGACGATATCGTGGATGATTTCGCGCCAAGCAAAACCAGGAGAAAATGCTTTTGTTAAGTTGATTAAAGTAAGATGATTTGATGGTTAATTTAAACTCATAGACACAGTCTTGCTGTGTTTGCTAGGTATAGGCCTATGTGAGTCTTTAGCTTGCTGTAAATTGTTTTAGGCTTTGTTTTTGTTAATAATCAAAATGGCTTAACTTTATCTCATTTGTAGTTGAGAGCGGTTTAATTTGTTCATTTTTTATGGCGTGAAATGTCAGCGCGAAAGTGGCAAAATCGATCAATACTGTAAATGAAATTTTCATTCGCGAATGTTACATGTGACAGTGAAAGTGATGCATAAAACTGAAGAATAAAATTAAAGTAAATATTGTGGACAATAAATAAATGCCAGAATTTTAACGTATAAATAGTTCATAGTTTTCTTGTGAGGCAGTAAATTTGGTGATATTCACATTAGATTGGGGAGATGTTTTGGTGATTTTTAACTTGGTTGCCATTACTTGAACACAACTTTCCCAGCGCAGGCCGGGGCGCTTTCACATGTCCGTGCCCAGGGGCCCGACGTCTCTTAATCCGTCTGTGTGCTCACACCAAATACAACATGTGCACGTCTAACAGAAAACACTTGTGCGTCAGTAAACATGGCTTTTAGCCCATTTAGAGCTGGGATGGGGAGTCTCACACAGACAGGGCCAGTGTGGGTGCAGTCTTTCACTCCAACAACACAGTAACACACCTGTTTCCATGGTCCTGTCCTATCCTGTTCCCCTCAGCCTGTTCCTGTGTTCCTGCCCCCCCTCTTCAACCTTGTCCTGCCAGCCCTACATGTTCCTGGTTGCTGTGCTCCAAACTCCTGCCCCATGACCACGACCAGCCTTCTCTACATTGCCTTGTCTTCCTGTGTACTAAACTAATCATTACAGTGACTGCACCTCAGCAACAGGTAGCATCTGGTTTCCACATCTTGACATACTGATATTTGTTGACCCATTTCTACAATCTTACATGTTAATCTTTCAATGTGTCAGGAGTTTGTTTTACAGTGGTATTTGTTCTCGGTACAGTTTGCTGTTTTGTTCACTGTACAGTCCTGCAGTGGAGCAGTACAGTTATCTGATAGTTGTGAATGCTGCTTGTGCAGTTCCCACTGGCTGCAGGGAACTAGCTGACAGCAGGAGGCGGTGTGGGGTGATGACTGAATCCCTCCATCGTGGGCTGTGTTACAGGGATTGTGCACTGCCAGCAGGGACGCTATCTAAGGTCACTGTAGCACTGATGAGGTGCAGGGAATTTTCTTTATTCAAGGAGTGATGGTCTTGATACAAGAAACAAGGACAACAAGTACAGAGATCTTTGATGGATTTTAATGAGTTTTAAAACAGCTGGCTGGGACATGGTCATGTACCTGACGTTAAAATTCTTGCAACATAAGTAGACTTTTATATTGGCTTTCAGGTGCAAAGACACAGTTTCTTGTCCTAAAGGCGCTGAGTTACACCGACCAATGATGTGAAACCAAAACAAGGAAGAACTCATTTTACTATCCCGGACACACAAGGAGAGAAGGGAGAGCAGGACATGTCTGGGCTTTTTTGTCTAGTTGGTGATTAAATCATGATCCTTCCCATCTGATTTAGAAATCTAAGTAAACATGTAGAGAGTTCAGTGACTACATGTGAGTTTGTATGAGTTATTCTCTTACACACAGTTCATAAAGGTCATGATTCAGTTCCAAACCAGAGGGGGGCCTGATTATGGTGAAGCTGAGTTTTTAGGAGGATAAGCTACCCATTGCACAAGAAGGGCATAATTATAATTCTGTCATGGTGACAATGACATCAGTATTGAAGTTGTCTTAATCCTAACAGACAACCATATGAAAGGACCTTTAAAATCGCTCGGGGCCCAATATGCTTTTCTCTTCCAAATGTTAGAAATGACTCAGTTTTTTGTGGCGACTGGAGCCAGAGTTTATCCTCATTAACACAGGATACTGCTCAGCTCAAATCTCCCACACAAGAGAACATCGAGCAAAGATGCCATTAAAATAACAGGTTCAAGCTACTATATTTTACTGGTCCATCAGTTTAAATAAGCGTCAGTGACCTTCATTACCTTGGCACGACACCTGTAATGAGCATGAAGGATTCCTGTGACATTAAGTCAGTTATGTAGTTTGTAATGTGACCATAAAATTGTTTGGAATGTCTGTCTTATGACAACTTGGCATTAACCAAGAAAACGCAGCCTGTCAGTGTCTTTAAACCTCACCGGAATGGCCCTTAATGACAACAGTAATAAACATTCATAACATTCAATCCTTCTCATTCAGGACAGTTGTTGTGTCATGCTTAAGATGGCGTCGTGTCAGTGTTATGCTCTCATGCAAACCCCTGAAAATAAAATGTCACACATTTACTTCATTTGCTCCCATCTAAGCCTTCTATTTCTAGAGGAAACTGGCAGGAAATAAATACCCACATCAGCAAAGCCCTCAGAGATGATACACAGCAGATGTATGAACTCCTGTGTCACATGACTGAGGTGAAAATGGGAGATCAGCACCCTGTGATGTCATAAAGTAGGACACCAATATAACACGGCTGTGGTATCTCAAAATTTAAATTAGTTAGCTGTCTTGCAACCTGAGAAACAGGCGAGGAAATGAAGATGCGCTTTTTTTTTTTTTTTTCAAGATTTTTTTTTGGGATTTATTTGATAGTGACACAGTAGAGAGAGACAGGAAAGTTGGGGAGAAGAATGGGGAAGACAGGCGGCAAATGACCCGAGCCGGAATCGAACCGGGTCGCCACCGGAAGGCCACAGCCTTTATGGTGCGCGCGCTTAGACCGATGAGCCACCGGGGCGTGAAGATGCGCTTTTAAGTGTGAACAGTGATCAATGATCTAGAGTTTTCTGAGAGCCAAAAATATTTTGTTTTCCAAAGAATAAAGTAAATATAACTGATACAATATTTTACATGTGTCTAGATGCTAAGAAATTGCTGAGTTTATTTATTTATTTTTGGTTACACTGTAGATTAAGTGTTGCTAAAAAGGTTGTATAAAGGTTTTATACAACATGTATGATGCCTTCATAAATGAGACAGAATGTCTTCATGAATCATCTATAAGCAAATGTCATGCTTTGTGAGGATGTGTTATTCCACCCTTTACATAGCATGACAATTGCTTATGTATGATTTATGAAGACATTATGTCTCATTTATGAAGGCATTATAAATGCTGTGTAAAGCCTTTATGAGCAACACTTCATCTAATGTGTGACCTCATTTTTTTTTTCCTGAGTTGTAAACAATGTCATTTCCCTTTGGAAGCTGTGCATTTAAAAAAATTATTAATTAATTAATTAATTTATTTATTCTTTTTTTTTTTAATACAAAACATGGAGCCGAGGGGTGGAATTCACATTTATGAGGTTAATAGGCCAAAATGCTTTCATTTTTCTTTATTAATTTATTTACTTATTTAATTTTTTTTGATTCAGTTAATTTGATGCCTATGAAGCCCAAGCATCTTCAAAGCTGATTCGACAGAAAACTGCACTTCTGTGAAAGGAGGGATTAAACATCATGGCAACATCACAGGGACAGAGCTTCAACATTCCAGGTGTAGAACACACATCATGCCCTACTGAATGGTTTGTTCTTGTTTTGGCGAAGATTCATGGCTTCTATTTTCTGTCTTGGTCACCTAGTGCTACAATAGGCATTAGAAAAGCCAGATCGGGGCAGCTGGGATGTCTGCCAAAAGCAGCTGTTCACCCAAACACGACCGACACATTTCTCTGATTCACTAACTGCAACATGCTTTTCTGCTTTTGGTAGCAGCTATAAACGTTTGTACCATTCTATCGCTCACACAACACTATCGATTCAGCGGGTCAGTGGAATGAAGATAAACATTTATTTCGAAATGTTCAAATGCTGTGTAACCAATGGAAAGGCATTTCAATGGCTCAGTTATGACCCAGCACAGGTTCCTGGGGGGTGTGTTAGACGAGCCATTATTGCCCAGAGTGCATTGCTCGATTGCAGCTCTAACCTACCTGTTATAATGTGCACTATAACTGAGATTTACATTTCACTGACCAATCGAGACGTCAGTAACTCACATAACTATCACTCATCATCCACTCGAGTCAATATACAAAAAATACTTTAGTAAATATAGAAACGTCTTTGGAATTGTCTTGAGAGCACCAATCACAGACATTACGAACTTTATTCTTTACATATCCCAAGCACTATTATACAAAATATGTAACAGTGGCTAAATATCAATATGTGTGGTTTCAAATACGTACTTGCCAATTGCTTTTGATATATTACACATTATTTGCTCAGACATCTTAATAGCAGTATTTACTGTGAGAATAAAATCCCTTCCCTGAGACAGAAGGCTTGGTCTGCTGTCTGGAGCAGGGCTGTCCTACACTATAACTTTTTTTCATGAAGTTTTTTGACAAACAGCCGTAAAAACATACTTATGTCATCCCTCTCCCACCTGTTAGAATACAGACAGGGCTAAAAATAGCACAACGTCTAAGAGACGAATGAAAACCACACTGACAATGGAAATGGGAGGTGTGCCAATAAGACTTTTGAGATTAAAATAAATATTCCTCTCTTTTAATGCCCAAATGCAAAAAGGAACTATTGGAGAGGCACACTGGATAAATCAGTAGGTCATAGACTGGGCAGAGTTTTGGACCAGAGCTGTTTGCAATTCACTGGGCAGACACTCCTTGCAATATGCAGAACTGTGGCTATCTGAATGAGCTTAAGATGTGTGGGTGTGTAACTGCTGCCAGTTATCTATTGTGACTCAGATGTGCGTTACTCCTGGGTTCATTTTTAATGACCCTCGGGAAAGCAGAGTTTACAGACCTCAAAGATCTGGATGTAACCCAGGCAATTCAACTCAATACTAATATGTCAAATTAACAATCCTGGTGCTGAAGACTGAGGACTCCAGTCGCAAAAGCGCACTAACACATACAAATATGTCAAATTTACAATCTTGCAGCGAGTGTCCAAAGACTTTTGTTGCCAGTGGAGATTTATAGGGGGATAGCAGGTGGGTGTACTGAGTGAATATTTGGTCTGCAGTCAGGAAATCAGTGACTCTGCTCTCTGAATGACTGAAACACGGGTGCAACTCTCTCTCTCTCTCATGCTCTCCCTCTCTCACCCCCCCAGCCTCTCTTGCACTCTCTTTCTCTCTAGTGCTCTCTCTCGTTTCTCTTGTTGGTATGCCAGCTCACAGAGGTGCTGTTGACAAATGGGAAACGCTGAGAACTAAGTTTTTTTTTTTTTTTTTCTCAGTTCTGACAAACTGGATCAAACCTCAAACCTCCCTCTCATGAAGGCTACTTATCCTCATGAGCATAATCATAATAACTTTAATTATGCAGCAGCTTTCTTGCACACAGTGGAATCATGTGACAACTGCCTATAAATGGTCCCCCATCAGTCCTGTTTGAATTATAAAAACGTGAAGTTTAAGATTAAGTTGCAGATATACTTTCATTGTAAAATCGAGAGAAATTTGGTAAAAGAGTTTTTTACTCAGGAAATCCTATGTGGTGATATTGGAGCCAGAGTTAGCAGTATTCTCATTTACGCTTGTGAAACAAGGACAGCCCTGTTATATCTGTTCACTGAAAATAAAATCACTCCTTATTACGGAGGCGCAAATTGGAAATGACATGCGAGGATTATTTTTTGTTTGTATCATTAAGATACGAGCCGAGTTTATACAGTTTAAGTGGAAAAACATTCTCTATTTATCTACGGTCTGTAAAAAGTTAGAAAAAAAATAGATGTTTCCCCGTCCTCTCTTAATGAGTTATCAGGCATCGTTTAATTTGCCTTTATTAGAAAACTGCAGCCTGTTCTGTGTGCTGCTGAATAGGTGTCTGAAGACACTGAAAATAATACAGCAGCATTTAACATCTCTTACGTTCTCTGATTAAATTTGATCATCGATGTGGAACAGTGATCTCAGACATGCGATACCTTGCAGGAAGATGCATTAAATATAACACTAATGGTGCAGGAATGACACTCTGCAGTGATGGTAGCAAATGATAAAGCCAATTACTCAAAGAGTGCAAGGATTTAGTACAACTGTGATCTCACTTACGTATTCACAGAAACTGTCAATAGGAAAGTGACGCTCTTGACAATAATTTATTTTAAAACTGCCATATGGGAACAGGCACTGATATACTGGGGGTTTAGGCTCAAAACTGACATATCCACCCTGACACACACACACACACACACACACACAGATAGACCTGTCAACAGAGGGGTTGGGGAAATAAACGGTAAATTCCATCACAAAGTCAGAACCATGTAATGTCTGACTGATAAAAGGAAATCCGTCCAATCCTGTCCGATCCCGCCTTCCCTTCTGGCACAGCCTGCACTCATCGACGAAAACCTCACAAGTGAGATAATATCTGACCCAAACGTGTATGGTCCTGAAGGGTTTGTGCTGGTGAGGAGTTGGAGTAATTGAGCAGAAATGAGGTAAGAGAAGTTCCTCTCTTTACTCATGCAGTGACAGATGTTGCTGATGTGAGGAGAGCTTCTGCCATCTGTGTGCTGGAGTGTGGGAGAAATGCTGATGCTTAACAAGGAGCGCAGGGCTTCGCCCATAAGCTCATCTCCCTGTCCTCGAAGCATAGTCCTCTGCTGGTGTTAGCAGGCTGAAATATAGGTGTAGTTGTGTTGTAAAAAGTAGCGCCTGCATGCAACATGTGCAACATTAATCTTGCGTTGACTTATGATTCGTGAGTGCTGCATAGGCCTACTGTCTGAATGGTCATTGACCAAGGAATGTTCTTGACCCTCATCAATACAAATCAGTCAAGATTTTTTTTTTTTCACAATAGAATATGAATATTCAAGGAACAAATTGAACTAAAAGCAATCGCTAAAATGATGTTGGTTGAAATACTGAGTGGGTTCTTGACAAGACACTACGGGTTTAATCCAGAGTTTTAATTAAGGCTTAATGAGGCATGAAATGCAATCCAGTCACAGGGTCTTTGAACAGGAAGATATTATATAAATGTGGGTCGCGTGTACAGTTGATTCCCTGAGGTGGTCTGGTCAGGCAGGTTAAATTAGACCAGATATGAGAGCAATGTTCTGTACTGACTGAAATTCTGACTGGTTTTGAAGGGTTCTGATGCCAGTCTTGCAATCTGTCCTCCTCCACACATTATTATCCAGAGGATTACAATGAGATAGAAGTCACTATGCAGGGAAAAAACTACAGACGGGAACCAGTGCCTTTGTTTGATGTGTAGATACAAATGCATATATACCCACACACACGAAGTTCACATGGACAGTCTGACACATACACACACACACACACACATACACACACACGCACGCGCTCACACACGAGTCTTGCACAGATGGTCTGACACACGGGGAGAGGTTTACTTGCACGGTTTCTTCCCCTGGAGCTAATAGCAGAAACAGCTCTGACTCTCACTTGCTTGTTTGGATTTAATTTTTTTTTTGAGACAATTTTGTCTCTTTTCAGCTGAAGAGATGCTGAAGTTGGAATGCATTGAGCTGGACTGATGCAGTTTAATGGATTTCAACTGTAAGTCAAGTAACTCATGAAGAGAAATGACCTCCGGCCTGGGCAGAGTGAGTCAGAGCATTCTGAGCAAATTTTTTTGTAGCTGCCGTACTGTTCCCTGTGCCGTACTGTCGACCTCCTCAGGTGGCCCACGAGTGATGTCAGCAGGACCCCTCAGGTGGCCCACGCAGTGATGTCAGCAGGACCCTCAGGTGGCCCACGCAGTGATGTCAGCAGGACCCCTCAGTGGGGTTTGGGGGTCGGGCCAAGGAAACAAACTCAGCCTCTGAGGCTGCTGTCAGCCAGGATAGGATTTACTGAAGCTGTCATGGTTCTGGATGTTTGTGCGTGTGTTTTTGGACTTTTTCTTTGCGGCTCTTGTCCCGGGACGATATCGAATTCCTGGGCCATCGAATTCTTTACCCAGCTGGTTGATTGAGCTGGGGTGGCGCTTCCCCAGAATCTATATAAGCAGGATGTCCGGCACAACTCCTTCGCAAGAGTGTCTGTTTGTAGCTAAGCACTATAGCCGGATATCTGTAGTCAGGTTTTGTTTGACTTTCTATCTTCTAATTATTAGAGTTTCTTCTCCCTTTTTCTATCTCACTTTGCTTCCGTGGTTTGGACTATTATACGTCCTTCGGAAGCGTGTGTACTTTCGTTTGGTGTGTATTATTCTCTGTGTTTGTACTGTGTCCGTGCTACTCTCTTTCTCTCTGTCATTGCACCTGGCCTCCGTATTCCACCGGCCATTACAAAAGCTTGTGGATGTCGAACTAGATGTGTCTATGCCTTTGAAAACTAATGAACTTACAGGCATTAAAGTAGGTAATCACTAGTCTTTGCCTTTTTTTTGAGGGGTGGGGGGCTACAGCACTTTAGTGCTCATCTGTTCTGGTCAGAATTCAAATCAAACCAAAATGTATGTCAGAATTGCATCTATAAATGTTGTGAAAGATGTATTCTGCATCTATGCTAATGCTTCCTCACCTTATTCCAGTTTTTGATGCTGCCTATCATGTGATTCAATTCTGCAAAATGAATAATTGTTCTGGAATTTGTAGATAGCTATTATCTGGGGTTAAATCATACTTATGAGGACAGACAAAATCTGTTAAATTTTCCGATGTCACAAAATTAAATGTATGGTGTCCCACTAGGGTCAATGCTAGAACCATCTCTCCTCTGAAAGTGGTGCCGCTGGGTATTATCATATGAGAAAGCAGTGGTGAGTTTCTTTGCAGTGATGATGACACTTACCTGACAAATATCACTGCAGTCTGCTGGAGTGTAGATCTTGTGTTCAGAGGCACATTTTGCTCATATAAAGTCTCCCTCACTTTCGTGCTGTTGCTCTTACTCTCTCTCTCACACAAACTTCTCCTATACGTTTTCTAGTGGCCATATAACTGGATCATAGTTCTCTAAACTCAATTGTACTCCATATGAGAGGAGGACGGTGTACACAGTTTTGCAATCAAAGGGCATGGCTTCCTGTGGGTGACCCTGCAATACAAGTCCAGCCCTAAACACAATGTGATTTTAACTATCCACCATCCACACAGTAGTGATTTCCAATAAATAAAATGCGTAGTCATGTGTCTTTGTGGACAAGGAGAAAGGAAAATAAATAAATAAACAATAAGTTCAGTCAATATTTTGTCATATTTGGAAGCCGGCCAGCTCCCTGAGGTGGTTCGTTAGTAAGACTTGGAAGCAGAGGCAACCAGATTGTGGAAGGGCAACCAGATTGTCAGCCAAAACTGCCCGATACTTGGAATTCATTAAGCCATTGATCTTAACTAGTGTTTGGAATAAGAACAGCCTCAAAATTTGACTTGCAGCAGTGGGAAAGGCTGTTGCCTTGTGACCAAAACGTTGCTAGTTTGAATCCCAACCTGAAGCACAATCACAAGTTGTCCGTGTTTAGTATCTGTGTTTATTATTTTTCTTGTTCATATGGCTTTTGTGTTCAGTTGTTATTATTTCAGTTGTATTGATTTACCTTTCATTTTCCCATTCCCCGCTCACTTCCCATGTGTTTTTGTTTTCACCTTCACTTCCACACTCGCCCTCCCGCTCTGTCAGGCAGTAAGTTCTGTCAATTCCTCTGTTTTGTAACCACGCCCGTAACACACTTCCCTGGGCTCTCACACCTGCGATCACTTCCCTGTTTCCCCTCTCTTCCCTTCATATAGCCCCAGTTTTCTTTTAGTTTGTTGTAAGTTTGTTTGCAAGACCAGTAAGCATTGCAAGCCTTTCTTATTCCGCAGAGTTTACCGCCTTGATTCTATTTTTGTCCCATGGTTTCTTCCAGATTGCCTTGCCTCATGTGGACTGAAATTTTCTGGTCTTGACTTCGGCTGGTTTTTGGATTTTTTGATTCTGTTCTCCTTGACTCTGGCAATCCTCCTGTTTGCTGTTGACCTGTGGATTGTATTGAGAGTTCACTCTGTAGTGTCCTTTTTTTGCTGCATGTTTTTTAACTGGCTTCTAACTGCACCGTCTGACTAAGAATAAACTCTCCGATTAACTTGAAGAGCTGATTTATTGCCAGTGCTTGAGTTTTGAGTCAGATTGTGGGCCCTTCAGCAAGGCACTAAACCCCCCTATGTTACTCCAGGGGACTTTCCCTTTAATCTCACTGTCAGTCGCTTTGGAAAAAATGCATCTGCTCTATGAATTAATACAAATTTAAGTCATGTAAGCCCTTGGGATTTATTTATGCGTATATACCTGCATTACTACTCTGTCTCCAAAAAAAAAAAAAAAAAATGGGAGGCTGTGTGAAATGCAGGTATATACAGAATGCGATCATTTTCAAATTATTTAAAATTTGTTTCATTGAAACTATTACAAAGACAACATATCAGAAAACGTTTCAAAAAGTTCAGATGGGGGCATGTTTACCACTTTGTTTTATCACCTGTTCATTTCCACTCTGTAAGTGTTTGGGAACTGAGGACACAAACTGCTGTAGTTATGTAAGCAAAGTGTTTTCCCATTCTTGTTTGATGCTTTTAGCCCATTTAGAGCTGGGATGGGGAGTCTCACACAGACAGGGCCAGTGTGGGTGCAGTCTTTCACTCCAACAACACAGTAACACACCTGTTTCCATGGTCCTGTCCTATCCTGTTCCCCTCAGCCTGTTCCTGTGTTCCTGCCCCCCCTCTTCAACCTTGTCCTGCCAGCCCTACATGTTCCTGGTTGCTGTGCTCCAAACTCCTGCCCCATGACCACGACCAGCCTTCTCTACATTGCCTTGTCTTCCTGTGTACTAAACTAATCATTACAGTGACTGCACCTCAGCAACAGGTAGCATCTGGTTTCCCACATCTTGACATACTGATATTTGTTGACCCATTTCTACAATCTTACATGTTAATCTTTCAATGTGTCAGGAGTTTGTTTTACAGTGGTATTTGTTCTCGGTACAGTTTGCTGTTTTGTTCACTGTACAGTCCTGCAGTGGAGCAGTACAGTTATCTGATAGTTGTGAATGCTGCTTGTGCAGTTCCCACTGGCTGCAGGGAACTAGCTGACAGCAGGAGGCGGTGTGGGGTGATGACTGAATCCCTCCATCGTGGGCTGTGTTACAGGGATTGTGCACTGCCAGCAGGGACGCTATCTAAGGTCACTGTAGCACTGATGAGGTGCGGGAATTTTCTTTATTCAAGGAGTGATGGTCTTGATACAAGAAACAAGGACAACAAGTACAGAGATCTTTGATGGATTTTAATGAGTTTTAAAACAGCTGGCTGGGACATGGTCATGTACCTGACGTTAAAATTCTTGCAACATAAGTAGACTTTTATATTGGCTTTCAGGTGCAAAGACACAGTTTCTTGTCCTAAAGGCGCTGAGTTACACCGACCAATGATGTGAAACCAAAACAAGGAAGAACTCATTTTACTATCCCGGACACACAAGGAGAGAAGGGAGAGCAGGACATGTCTGGGCTTTTTTGTCTAGTTGGTGATTAAATCATGATCCTTCCCATCTGATTTAGAAATCTAAGTAAACATGTAGAGAGTTCAGTGACTACATGTGAGTTTGTATGAGTTATTCTCTTACACACAGTTCATAAAGGTCATGATTCAGTTCCAAACCAGAGGGGGGCCTGATTATGGTGAAGCTGAGTTTTTAGGAGGATAAGCTACCCATTGCACAAGAAGGGCATAATTATAATTCTGTCATGGTGACAATGACATCAGTATTGAAGTTGTCTTAATCCTAACAGACAACCATATGAAAGGACCTTTTAAAATCGCTCCGGGGCCCAATATGCTTTTCTCTTCCAAATGTTAGAAATGACTCAGTTTTTTGTGGCGACTGGAGCCAGAGTTTATCCTCATTAACACAGGATACTGCTCAGCTCAAATCTCCCACACAAGAGAACATCGAGCAAAGATGCCATTAAAATAACAGGTTCAAGCTACTATATTTTACTGGTCCATCAGTTTAAATAAGCGTCAGTGACCTTCATTACCTTGGCACGACACCTGTAATGAGCATGAAGGATTCCTGTGACATTAAGTCAGTTATGTAGTTTGTAATGTGACCATAAAATTGTTTGGAATGTCTGTCTTATGACAACTTGGCATTAACCAAGAAAACGCAGCCTGTCAGTGTCTTTAAACCTCACCGGAATGGCCCTTAATGACAACAGTAATAAACATTCATAACATTCAATCCTTCTCATTCAGGACAGTTGTTGTGTCATGCTTAAGATGGCGTCGTGTCAGTGTTATGCTCTCATGCAAACCCTGAAAATAAAATGTCACACATTTACTTCATTTGCTCCCCATCTAAGCCTTCTATTTCTAGAGGAAACTGGCAGGAAATAAATACCCACATCAGCAAAGCCCTCAGAGATGATACACAGCAGATGTATGAACTCCTGTGTCACATGACTGAGGTGAAAATGGGAGATCAGCACCCTGTGATGTCATAAAGTAGGACACCAATATAACACGGCTGTGGTATCTCAAAATTTAAATTAGTTAGCTGTCTTGCAACCTGAGAAACAGGCGAGGAAATGAAGATGCGCTTTTTTTTTTTTTTTTCAAGATTTTTTTGGGATTTATTTGATAGTGACACAGTAGAGAGAGACAGGAAAGTTGGGGAGAAGAATGGGGAAGACAGGCGGCAAATGACCCGAGCCGAATCGAACTGGTCGCCACCGAAGGCCACAGCCTTTATGGTGCAAGGCTTAGACCGATGAGCCACCGGGGCGTGAAGATGCGCTTTTAAGTGTGAACAGTGATCAATGATCTAGAGTTTTCTGAGAGCCAAAAATATTTTGTTTTCCAAAGAATAAAGTAAATATAACTGATACAATATTTTACATGTGTCTAGATGCTAAGAAATTGCTGAGTTTATTTATTTATTTTTGGTTACACTGTAGATTAAGTGTTGCTAAAAAGGTTGTATAAAGGTTTTATACAACATGTATGATGCCTTCATAAATGAGACAGAATGTCTTCATGAATCATCTATAAGCAAATGTCATGCTTTGTGAGGATGTGTTATTCCACCCTTTACATAGCATGACAATTGCTTATGTATGATTTATGAAGACATTATGTCTCATTTATGAAGGCATTATAAATGCTGTGTAAAGCCTTTATGAGCAACACTTCATCTAATGTGTGACCTCATTTTTTTTTCCTGAGTTGTAAACAATGTCATTTCCCTTTGGAAGCTGTGCATTTAAAAAAATTATTAATTAATTAATTAATTTATTTATTCTTTTTTTTTTTAATACAAAACATGGAGCCGAGGGTGGAATTCACATTTATGAGGTTAATAGGCCAAAATGCTTTCATTTTTTTTTTATTAATTTATTTACTTATTTAATTTTTTTTGATTCAGTTAATTTGATGCCTATGAAGCCCAAGCATCTTCAAAGCTGATTCGACAGAAAACTGCACTTCTGTGAAAGGAGGGATTAAACATCATGGCAACATCACAGGGACAGAGCTTCAACATTCCAGGTGTAGAACACACATCATGCCCTACTGAATGGTTTGTTCTTGTTTTGGCGAAGATTCATGGCTTCTATTTTCTGTCTTGGTCACCTAGTGCTACAATAGGCATTATAAAAGCCAGATCGGGGCAGCTGGGATGGCTGCCAAAAGCAGCTGTTCACCCAAACATGACTGACGCATTTCTCTGATTCACTAACTGCAACGTGCTTTTCTGCTTTTGGTAGCAGCTATAAACGTTTGTACCATTCTATCGCTCACACAACACTATCGATTCAGCGGGTCAGTGGAATGAAGATAAACATTTATTTCGAAATGTTCAAATGCTGTGTAACCAATGGAAAGGCATTTCAATGGCTCAGTTATGACCCAGCACAGGTTCCTGGGGGGTGTGTTAGATTTGAGCCATTATTGCCCAGAGTGCATTGCTCGATTGCGGCCCTAACCTACCTGTTATAATGTGCACTATAACTGAGATTTACATTTCACTGACCAATCGAGACGTCAGTAACTCACATAACTATCACTCATCATCCACTCGAGTCAATATACAAAAAATACTTTAGTAAATATAGAAACGTCTTTGGAATTGTCTTGAGAGCACCAATCACAGACATTACGAACTTTATTCTTTACATATCCCAAGCACTATTATACAAAATATGTAACAGTGGCTAAATATCAATATGTGTGGTTTCAAATACGTACTTGCCAATTGCTTTTGATATATTACACATTATTTGCTCAGACATCTTAATAGCAGTATTTACTGTGAGAATAAAATCCCTTCCCTGAGACAGAAGGCTTGGTCTGCTGTCTGGAGCAGGGCTGTCCTACACTATAACTTTTTTCATGAAGTTTTTGGACAAACAGCCGTAAAACATACTTATGTCATCCCTCTCCCACCTGTTAGAATACAGACAGGGCTAAAAATAGCACAACGTCTAAGAGACGGATGAAAACCACACTGACAATGGAAATGGGAGGTGTGCCAATAAGACTTTTGAGATTAAAATAAATATTACTCTTTTTTAATGCCCAAATGCAAAAAGGAACTATTGGAGAGGCACACTGGATAAATCAGTAGGTCATAGACTGGGCAGAGTTTTGGACAAGAGCTGTTTCCAATTCACTGGGCAGACACTCCTTGCAATATGCAGAACTGTGGCTATCTGAATGAGCTTAAGATGTGTGGGTGTGTAACTGCTGCCAGTTATCTATTGTGACTCAGATGTGCGTTACTCCTGGGTTCATTTTTAATGACCCTCGGGAAAGCAGAGTTTACAGACCTCAAAGATCTGGATGTAACCCAGGCAATTCAACTCAATACTAATATGTCAAATTAACAATCCTGGTGCTGAAGACTGAGGACTCCAGTCGCAAAAGCGCACTAACACATACAAATATGTCAAATTTACAATCTTGCAGCGAGTGTCCAAAGACTTTTGTTGCCAGTGGAGATTTATAGGGGGATAGCAGGTGGGTGTACTGAGTGAATATTTGGTCTGCAGTCAGGAAATCAGTGACTCTGCTCTCTGAATGACTGAAACACGGTGCAACTCTCTCTCTCTCTCATGCTCTCCTCTCTCACCCCCCCCCAGCCTCTCTTGCACTCTCTTTCTCTCTAGTGCTCTCTCTCGTTTCTTGTTGGTATGCCAGCTCACAGAGGTGCTGTTGACAAATGGGAAACGCTGAGAACTAAGTTTTTTTTTTTTTTTTTTTCTCAGTTCTGACAAACTGGATCAAACCTCAAACCTCCCTCTCATGAAGGCTACTTATCCTCATGAGCATAATCATAATAACTTTAATTATGCAGCAGCTTTCTTGCACACAGTGGAATCATGTGACAACTGCCTATAAATGGTCCCCCATCAGTCCTGTTTGAATTATAAAAACGTGAAGTTTAAGATTAAGTTGCAGATATACTTTCATTGTAAAATCGAGAGAAATTTGGTAAAAGAGTTTTTTACTCAGGAAATCCTATGTGGTGATATTGGAGCCAGAGTTAGCAGTATTCTCATTTACGCTTGAAACAAGGACAGCCCTGTTATATCTGTTCACTGAAAATAAAATCACTCCTTATTACGGAGGCGCAAATTGGAAATGACATGCGAGGATTATTTTTTGTTTGTATCATTAAGATACGAGCCGAGTTTATACAGTTTAAGTGGAAAAACATTCTCTATTTATCTACGGTCTGTAAAAAGTTAGAAAAAAAATAGATGTTTCCCCGTCCTCTCTTAATGAGTTATCAGGCATCGTTTAATTTGCCTTTATTAGAAAACTGCAGCCTGTTCTGTGTGCTGCTGAATAGGTGTCTGAAGACACTGAAAATAATACAGCAGCATTTAACATCTCTTACGTTCTCTGATTAAATTTGATCATCGATGTGGAACAGTGATCTCAGACATGCGATACCTTGCAGGAAGATGCATTAAATATAACACTAATGGTGCAGGAATGACACTCTGCAGTGATGGTAGCAAATGATAAAGCCAATTACTCAAAGAGTGCAAGGATTTAGTACAACTGTGATCTCACTTACGTATTCACAGAAACTGTCAATAGGAAAGTGGCGCTCTTGACAATAATTTATTTTAAAACTGCCATATGGGGAACAGGCACTGATATACTGGGGGTTTAGGCTCAAAACTGACATATCCACCCTGACACACACACACACACACACACACACACACAGATAGACCTGTCAACAGAGGGGTTGGGGAAATAAACGGTAAATTCCATCACAAAGTCAGAACCATGTAATGTCTGACTGATAAAAGGAAATCCGTCCAATCCTGTCCGATCCCGCCTTCCCTTCTGGCACAGCCTGCACTCATCGACGAAAACCTCACAAGTGAGATAATATCTGACCCAAACGTGTATGGTCCTGAAGGGTTTGTGCTGGTGAGGAGTTGGAGTAATTGAGCAGAAATGAGGTAAGAGAAGTTCCTCTCTTTACTCATGCAGTGACAGATGTTGCTGATGTGAGGAGAGCTTCTGCCATCTGTGTGCTGGAGTGTGGGAGAAATGCTGATGCTTAACAAGGAGCGCAGGGCTTCGCCCATAAGCTCATCTCCCTGTCCTCGAAGCATAGTCCTCTGCTGGTGTTAGCAGGCTGAAATATAGGTGTAGTTGTGTTGTAAAGTAGCGCCTGCATGCAACATGTGCAACATTAATCTTGCGTTGACTTATGATTCGTGAGTGCTGCATAGGCCTACTGTCTGAATGGTCATTGACCAAGGAATGTTCTTGACCCTCATCAATACAAATCAGTCAAGATTTTTTTTTTTTCACAATAGAATATGAATATTCAAGGAACAAATTGAACTAAAAGCAATCGCTAAAATGATGTTGGTTGAAATACTGAGTGGGTTCTTGACAAGACACTACGGGTTTAATCCAGAGTTTTAATTAAGGCTTAATGAGGCATGAAATGCAATCCAGTCACAGGGTCTTTGAACAGGAAGATATTATATAAATGTGGGTCGCGGTGTACAGTTGATTCCCTGAGGTGGTCTGGTCAGGCAGGTTAAATTAGACCAGATATGAGAGCAATGTTCTGTACTGACTGAAATTCTGACTGGTTTTGAAGGGTTCTGATGCCAGTCTTGCAATCTGTCCTCCTCCACACATTATTATCCAGAGGATTACAATGAGATAGAAGTCACTATGCAGGGAAAAACTACAGACGGGAACCAGTGCCTTTGTTTGATGTGTAGATACAAATGCATATATACCCACACACACGAGTTCACATGGACAGTCTGACACATACACACACACACACACACATACACACACACGCGCGCGCTCACACACGAGTGCGCACAGATGGTCTGACACACCGGGGAGAGGTTTACTTGCACGGTTTCTTCCCCTGGAGCTAATAGCAGAAACAGCTCTGACTCTCACTTGCTTGTTTGGATTTAATTTTTTTTTTGAGACAATTTTGTCTCTTTTCAGCTGAAGAGATGCTGAAGTTGGAATGCATTGAGCTGGACTGATGCAGTTTAATGGATTTCAACTGTAAGTCAAGTAACTCATGAAGAGAAATGACCTCCGGCCTGGGCAGAGTGAGTCAGAGCATTCTGAGCAAATTTTTTTGAAGCTGCCGTACTGTTCCCTGTGCCGTACTGTCGACCTCCTCAGGTGGCCCACGCAGTGATGTCAGCAGGACCCCTCAGGTGGCCCACGCAGTGATGTCAGCAGGACCCCTCAGGTGGCCCACGCAGTGATGTCAGCAGGACCCCTCAGTGGGGTTTGGGGGTCGGGCCAAGGAAACAAACTCAGCCTCTGAGGCTGCTGTCAGCCAGGATAGGATTTACTGAAGCTGTCATGGTTCTGGATGTTTGTGCGTGTGTTTTGGACTTTTCTTTGCGGCTCTTGTCCCGGGACGATATCGAATTCCTGGGCCATCGAATTCTTTACCCAGCTGGTTGATTGAGCTGGGGTGGCGCTTCCCCAGAATCTATATAAGCAGGATGTCCGGCACAACTCCTTCGCAAGAGTGTCTGTTTGTAGCTAAGCACTATAGCCGGATATCTGTAGTCAGGTTTTGTTTGACTTTCTATCTTCTAATTATTAGAGTTTCTTCTCCCTTTTTCTATCTCACTTTGCTTCCGTGGTTTGGACTATTATACGTCCTTCGGAAGCGTGTGTACTTTCGTTTGGTGTGTATTATTCTCTGTGTTTGTACTGTGTCCGTGCTACTCTCTTTCTCTCTGTCATTGCACCTGGCCTCCGTATTCCACCGGCCATTACAAAAGCTTGTGGATGTCGAACTAGATGTGTCTATGCCTTTGAAAACTAATGAACTTACAGGCATTAAAGTAGGTAATCACTAGTCTTTGCCTTTTTTTGGAGGGGTGGGGGGCTACAGCACTTTAGTGCTCATCTGTTCTGGTCAGAATTCAAATCAAACCAAAATGTATGTCAGAATTGCATCTATAAATGTTGTGAAAGATGTATTCTGCATCTATGCTGGTGCTTCCTCACCTTATTCCAGTTTTTGATGCTGCCTATCATGTGATTCAATTCTGCAAAATGAATAATTGTTCTGGAATTTGTAGATAGCTATTATCTGGGGTTAAATCATACTTATGAGGACAGACAAAATCTGTTAAATTTTCCGATGTCACAAAATTAAATGTATGGTGTCCCACTAGGGTCAATGCTAGAACCATCTCTCCTCTGAAAGTGGTGCCGCTGGGTATTATCATATGAGAAAGCAGTGGTGAGTTTCTTTGCAGTGATGATGACACTTACCTGACAAATATCACTGCAGTCTGCTGGAGTGTAGATCTTGTGTTCAGAGGCACATTTTGCTCATATAAAGTCTCCCTCACTTTCGTGCTGTTGCTCTTACTCTCTCTCTCACACAAACTTCTCCTATACGTTTTCTAGTGGCCATATAACTGGATCATAGTTCTCTAAACTCAATTGTACTCCATATGAGAGGAGGACGGTGTACACAGTTTTGCAATCAAAGGGCATGGCTTCCTGTGGGTGACCCTGCAATACAAGTCCAGCCCTAAACACAATGTGATTTTAACTATCCACCATCCACACAGTAGTGATTTCCAATAAATAAAATGCGTAGTCATGTGTCTTTGTGGACAAGGAGAAAGGAAAATAAATAAATAAACAATAAGTTCAGTCAATATTTTGTCATATTTGGAAGCCGGCCAGCTCCCTGAGAGGTGGTTCGTTAGTAAGGACTTGGAAGCAGAGGCAACCAGATTGTGGAAGGGGCAACCAGATTGTCAGCCAAAACTGCCCGATACTTGGAATTCATTAAGCCATTGATCTTAACTAGTGTTTGGAATAAGAACAGCCTCAAAATTTGACTTGCAGCAGTGGGAAAGGCTGTTGCCTTGTGACCAAAAAAAAACGTGCTAGTTTGAATCCCAACCTGAAGCACAATCACAAGTTGTCCGTGTTTAGTATCTGTGTTTATTATTTTTCTTGTTCATATGGCTTTTGTGTTCAGTTGTTATTATTTCAGTTGTATTGATTTACCTTTCATTTTCCCATTCCCCGCTCACTTCCCATGTGTTTTTGTTTTCACCTTCACTTCCACACTCGCCCTCCCCGCTCTGTCAGGCAGTAAGTTCTGTCAATTCCTCTGTTTGTAACCACGCCCCGTAACACACTTCCCTGGGCTCTCACACCTGCGATCACTTCCCTGTTTCCCCTCTCTTCCCTTCATATAGCCCCAGTTTTCTTTAGTTTGTTGTAAGTTTGTTTGCAAGACCAGTAAGCATTGCAAGCCTTTCTTATTCCGCAGAGTTTACCGCCTTGATTCTATTTTTGTCCCATGGTTTCTTCCAGATTGCCTTGCCTCATGTGGACTGAAATTTTCTGGTCTTGACTTCGGCTGGTTTTTGGATTTTTGATTCTGTTCTCCCTTGACTCTGGCAATCCTCCTGTTTGCTGTTGACCTGTGGATTGTATTGAGAGTTCACTCTGTAGTGTCCTTTTTTTGCTGCATGTTTTTTAACTGGCTTCTAACTGCACCGTCTGACTAAGAATAAACTCTCCGATTAACTTGAAGAGCTGATTTATTGCCAGTGCTTGAGTTTTGAGTCAGATTGTGGGCCCTTCAGCAAGGCACTAAACCCCTATGTTACTCCAGGGGGACTTTCCCTTTAATCTCACTGTCAGTCGCTTTGGAAAAATGCATCTGCTCTATGAATTAATACAAATTTAAGTCATGTAAGCCCGCCGGGATTTATTTATGCGTACATATACCTGCATTACTACTCTGTCTCCAAAAAAAAAAAAAAAAATGGGAGGCTGTGTGAAATGCAGGTATATACAGAATGCGATCATTTTCAAATTATTTAAAATTTGTTTCATTGAAACTATTACAAAGACAACATATCAGAAAACGTTTCAAAAAAAGTTCAGATGGGGGCATGTTTACCACTTTGTTTTATCACCTGTTCATTTCCACTCTGTAAGTGTTTGGGAACTGAGGACACAAACTGCTGTAGTTATGTAAGCAAAGTGTTTTCCCATTCTTGTTTGATGTAGGATTTCAGCTGTGCAATGATGCACCGGGGCCTCCTTTGCCATATTTTTCTTTCACAATGAGAATATTTTCAGTGGGTGACGGGACTGGACTGTAGGCGGGCCAGTTTAGCACATAGGGCCCTATCTTACGCCAGAGTCCCTAAACCCGTTATTTGGGGATTTAGCGTTACGTAAGAGGCGTTCCCCCGCAAAAGTTGCTATCTTGCACACCTGCCTATATCCCTAAAACACCTGCGCTACCCGTTATATTATGCATAGGCGTGGTTTGGACGTTACGCCAGTTAAACCAATCAGTGTGCCAGGTGTCATTGCCTTTAGGAGCAGGCTGCACTATCCCAAATCCTCAAACCGAAACCCGTGATGGAGAGAGGAAGGTCGCCACGTTTCTCTGAAGATGAAGTTAAATTGCTTGTGCATGAGGTCAAATCCAGACAGGGGAGGATCTGTTTTTGTTAAGTTAATCATGAATTGTATTATTTTATCATTATTATTATTATTATTATTTGACATTGACATATTGTTTAATGTTTGGTATGTAATAAAAAAAAAAAACATCAAGCCTACCCCTTTTGTGATGGAAACTTCAAAAAAAAAAAAAAAAGAAAGAGATGCATTTCGCCATGCACTTCCAACTCCCTCTCCCATCTGAAATGAAGCATAGAACAAAATCCCTTTTTAGAAAAATAAAATTTGGTCTATGCACTGGCACTCAGCGACGTAACTTGTTTTCCAGCGAGGGCGGCATTTCAGAACTCTTCATGAAGGTAATTCTGGTGACAAGTACGTGGTTTCGTCAATTTACATTTTCCATACCTCACTAACCCACTTATCTTGCTTCGTAGTAAACCCCCTGGAGTGAGAGCATGCGGTGGTACATGTAACTGTGTTTTGCTGCATATTGGAGTAAAGCTACCGAACTCGATTCTCCTCTCGTTAGGGGTCTTTCCGCACCCACACACTGGGTTTCTCCGTGTTAGCCGAAGCTAACAATACACCGGCATCCTCCAGTTCACCTTCAAACCTTCCAACCTGGGGCTACATGGCCTAACCAAATAACACATTAAAAAGTACACGTAGTGACATTAAACGCTAACATTTTCACTTACTTTCTCGTTCGTTTTCCAATTCATTCTCCTGTTCTTGTTTCTTCCTCTTCTTCTTCTTCTTCGTCTTCTTCTCTCACACCGGTGCATCGGCAAAAACAGTCCCCAGTAATCCACTTCCGTTGTAGCTTTTTTATTTGCATCATTTATTTTTTTTTTTTTTTGCGGCGGCGTTTGTTTTTGTTTGCAGCGTTTATTTTATTTGCAGCAGCGTTTCTTTTTATTTGCAGCGTTTATTTTATTTGCAGCGGCGTTTCTTTTATTTACAGCGTTTATTTTATTTGCAGCAGCGTTTCTTTTTATTTGCAGCAGCGTTTGTTTTTGTTTGCAGCGTTTCTTTTATTTGCAGCGATGGCGGGTCTCGGCCACCGTAATATGAGGCCCTCAGGCAGAATTTAGTGGTCAAGTTCAACACAGAAACGGATGGCTAAAAAGTTGAGGTGAACATCAGTAATTCCTACTGACAAATAAGTGAAACAACCACAGGCAGAAAACTGGAGTCAGAGTCGACATCAGCTGAGTCTGTATGAGGCTACATCTGCATCAGGGAGAATACACCAATCAGAGCACAGAAACAGCACGCAGTAACATGGCCTCTATATAAGCAGATCCAGCTCTCTCACCTCCGCTGCTTAATCTCCTCCCTCCTCATGCATGAGGTCAGAGTTTACTTTTCGGTGGCCTCCTCCACCCCAGCTCCACCTGCCTGATTCTGCTCTGTCTGACACTGGGGGGGATTCAAAAGTTCCGCTCCTGCCTAATTTTATTGTTCAGGACATTATTGCTGTACTCCTGGTAGTTAGCACCCCCAGAGCAGAACCTTCCGGCAAAGTTAATGTTATTAGGTCTTAAGGCCAATAAGCATTTAAACCAAGTACATGAGTTCACCTGACTGAACTACATTTGTTGGCTCATGTCAGAAACTACATTAGCAAAGGTCAGTTCTGGTGATCTTATTGTTAAATTTGACTGCTATACCATCTAAGAAATTCTATTTTGCTCAACTGTGAGCTCTAATTTTATATTTTCAGAGCACATGATGGACATTAACTCCTTCAACCCCACAGCCCTCTACAAAGGGCTGACCAACATATTCCCTTCAACCCCAAATTCCTGTAGGGAAAATTCAAACAATCTGACTAATTGATTGGAACATATCAGGTTACATTTAATGGGATTCCAGAGATAACAGTAAGACACAATGTCCAGATAATGACCAGCCCTCTACAGAGGGCTGTGGGGTTGAAGGGTATAGTGATGCTAGAATATCTGGGGTTGAAAGAGTTAATATTGAGTGTGGCCCTAATAATTCAGCATCAGCACTGCTAGTTCCCCACACCATTTTGTCTGCAGTTTCGTATTTCATTATGGATAATGGCACCTGCCAGGTTTCCTGACTGTAAACACTCATGTGTTTACCTGAGTTCACAATTTAATAATTCACTGTTTTCTGTTATTTTCTGCAGTTCACGTGCCCTTGTTTGTCATTACTGTTGTGATACAGTGGCACACAGTCTGTCCTGATGGCTGTGTGGGTCTTTCTGGATAACACCATCTGTTAAATTAATAAATATAGGGACAGCCGGATGGTTTATCCTGTAATGGCTCTGTTCCAGTGCATGGAGGGCCCCTGGGGTCTGATTTAAAATATGAACCACGTCAGGTAAAACTGTGGGTGGAAGCCTTTAGGTTATTGCCCAAGACTGGCAGGGATTTAGTTATTCCAGAGACTGATTAGAAATCTACACAACAAAATGACTTGCAGTGGTTAAGAGAGCAGAAGTCTGTATATTATGTCCATACTTCCTCACAGGACCTCTCAGTCTTAAATATAAGGCAAAAAGAGCACACACTACGTTACCACTGATATCAATCACGATACTGATAACCACATACTTTTTAAAAGCTGAAGTGGGTTGATTGAATTATTTAATGGCACGTCTCCTGGCATTACATGCAATAAGAGTATAACAGAGTAGAGTGATGGTTCTGCCTGCAGTCCCTCCCCTTCCTGCTGTCTTTGCCTCCACTTCAACGAGCCACACCTGCTGCTGAGCCACACCTGCTGCTGAGCCCCACCTGCTGCTGAGCCACACCTGCTGCTGAGCCCCACCTGCTGCTGAGCCACACCTGCTGCTGAGCCCCACCTGCTGCTGAGCCCCACCTGCTGCTGAGCCGCACCTGCTGCTGAGCCACACCTGCTGCTGAGCCGCACCTGCTGCTGAGTCGCACCTGCTGCTGAGCCCCACCTGTTGCTGATCCACACCTGCTGCTGAGCCCCACCTGCTGCTGAGCCCCACCTGCTGCTGAGCCACACCTGCTGCTGAGCCCCACCTGTTGCTGAGCCGCACCTGCTGCTGAGTCGCACCTGCTGCTGAGCCCCACCTGTGCTGAGCCCCATCTGCTGCTGAGCCACGCCTGCTGCTGAGCCACACCTGTTGCTGAGCCCCACCTGCTGCTGAGCCTCACCTGTTGCTCGTTGAAGTGGAGGTGAAGTGTAGAGTATTTAAGAGCTGCACTGGCAAATGGCAGTGCAGCTGCTTTCTGGCATGTTAGCTCCGTGTGTGTTGCTGCTGCTCCCCTTTCTCTGGCATTTTTTAAAGTACATTTATTAAATATCTTTCTATTTTTTGTATCAGCCTGTGCGAGTGGGTCCCTTTATCAGCCTTTGGGTACATGGTCCCAGTGCCCGCCTGATTGCATGTTGCATCCGGCTGGACTAAACCATGACAAGTAGGAAGAGTTTTGTTGCTGTAGTGTAGTATGACATTTTACTAATAGTGTGCAGAATTCAAATATTTTAACTGTGTTTTGGTAATACAGATTTTATATTTGATGATACTATTTGGATTTCACGGTACTCCTACCACTATGTTTTTGTTTGTTTCGATTAGTTTTTTTTATTGTACACTTGAATTAACTTCTTTCTTTCTTTCATTCATGAATTCATTAATTCAAGCACAACCTAAGGCCAAAACCTAATGCTATAGCAATTATAAAGCATCTATCGATACCTAAGCAAACTTATGGCAATTCAATTATTTCATAGAACTAATATATTTTCTTTTCACTAGGAAATGCTGTGCTACTGCAACCAATCATGAATAATTAACCTTTGCATAAATAATTGTGTATACATTTATTTTATTATCTTTATGGCACGATAATATTACCGATAATCATTTTACAGAGTGTGATCACATCTGGTCAAGACACACAATATACATGCAGTACATCTCCTCTCTTTGAGAAGGGCTGAATTTTGTAAAAGTCTTTGCTTCTATCAAGGCAAAGCCAACCCATTTCCACCATAAATCTTTCCCTGGATTTAAGCTAAGACAGAACAGCTGAAACGGAAAGATCTGTGTTTGTTTCAGTTCACCTCTTACCCCGAGTGCTTTCCTGTAAACATTTGTTATTTGCTCTCCACATCCACCCAAGCCTTCAGTGTTATCGCTCATCTTTACCGTCCGTGACACTTGAATTCAGGAGTCTTCTCAGCAGAAGAGTAATAATCATGGTACAGTTTGGTGTTCGCCGCTCATTGTGGATGATGTTGGCTGATGTGCAGGGGGAGCTGACCTGAGACCAGTGCTCAAGCTGTTGAGCAGCTTTATGAAAATGGGCCCAGATGTCTGGATGAATATCTTACCATGTGTTGATATAATTGGCTTCTAATGGACTTCAATAGATTTGTGTAACTGAGACCCGAAGCTAAATATTCACTTACCCATCCAGCAGAGGACGGGCTCCCCCTCTGTAGCCGAGTTCCTCATGAGATTTCTTCCCATTGGAGGGTTTTTCTTCTGACTGAGAGTTTTTTTAACCTCACACGCCATTCTGGGGACTTGCCCCACTGCTATTCTTTAAAGCGTCTTTGTGACGGTTCTTCTGTAAAAAGCGCTACACATAAAACTAAACTATACTGCACTGAACATAAAAAAAGCTAATCTTTTGCACATCACATTCATCCTCTATGTCCCTCTCTGTCACAATAACAAGTCACTTTCTGCTGCCATTGCAGATTAATGGTTTATTGATTCCAGGCTTTCAGTAGCTACGTCATTCTTAGCAATGCCTCACCGTACAGCCTCAGTCATTTGGGTATTTACTTTCTGTAGGGTTAATGGCCCAGCTCTTGAAGAGAAACGTACAATTGAGCAGCATGTAAGGGCCATTAGTCAGTGACCCCACAGTGAGTGCAGTAAACGGCACCAAGACTCCACAGAGAAAAATGGGAACGCCATCCATGTGATGCTAACCTTTAAAGCTGTTAACTTCCTCATTCCGCCCGGCTTCTACTGATACAGTATTTCCAATGAAGAGCAAGTTTATTCTCAAAAAAGCATGAGAAAAACAACGGCTCTTTTACACAATTAAAAAATACAGACATCATCACCCCATTATTCTTCTTCATTAAAGCTGTAGTATACGATTTGAAAGTTTGATCATTATTAATAACCCCATTTAGATGGTGGATATGGTCCTAGAGTACAATCTACACAATGTGAAGAGAAAAAAAAACGAAAAAAATCCATTCACTCTAGTGGCTGCAGGGCTGCAGAGACGTTGACCAATGTAAGCCATCCGGCCGGATGGCTTACATTGGTTAACGTCTCTCTCCTACTCTCATCCAATCCCCTCGCTCTATTTGACACTCCCCCAAGAGCTTGCTCTGATTCCCGTGCTCCGTGTTCCGCCTCGTCCCGCCCCCTTCCGCGTTATAAACTGCCGGCCGCTTGTTGCTCTGGTAGAGGGGGTGTGTCTGGGAGTCTCCACGCGACCCACACGTGCTCGGTGGGAAGGATCAGGGAGCACAGAGGGGAGGGGTGTGTGTGTGGGGGCAGGATGCTTTTTTCAAATTTTTCTCAACGTCTCAATCTTTCGCAACTGATTCTCAGATCGTATACTATAGCTTTAATATTATTTAGAATTAATTGATGTTTATTGTGAGGGAGCAGTACATGCTGGCTTTCATGATATTATAGGTCATGACCTCCAATCTGTTCTCAGTATGAGCTCTTCGTGTGGTTGGCTGATGCTGAAAATACACGCCCCTCTCCTGAAGAGAGTAAAATCACTGCCTCTCTCATCGTAATGGATCATCTTTCAGTCTCCTGAGCCGCCAGGATTGATGTCACTCTGCAGCTCTCAGTTTCTATAGACCGGCAGGGGTTGAGCCCAGATAATCCTAATAGTCAAACAAATAAAATGCAAGAGAGCCAAAATGGCCGCCATGAATCATTTTCCCTATCGTTTCGATACGATCTGCTGCGATCGAGCTTTGAATGATCTAACATCTGTTTTCAGCCTTGTGAAAACAGACCATCTATTAACCTCGAAGTGCAGTGCGTTCTCCTCGCCCGTGTAATGAATTTCCTGTCCCAAACTTACCTCACCTGTGCGTCCTGCTGCGATGCTGGAATGATGCATTGCTTTAACAGATCATTCATTTAGCCCAGCACTGATGTACGGAGGCTGGCCAGAATTTATCTAAAGTTTGATTTAAGATCAGGATACGTGGCGCAGACATCCTTCAAAAAGAAAGAGGACAGTGTTTGAGCCTTATGCATTATTCCAGGACAATGAATAATCACCATTTGCCCATAAACCTGCTTAATGTGCGATATTTCATTGAACCGTCTTAACCCTGAGCTCAGCCAGTGGCCTATTGTAGAGTAAAGAAGCGACAGGATATTCTTCACATTCTGGAAGATTCAGCTGCACGTCTGGGAAACTACAAGAAGGGTAACAGTGAAATAGAGCTCTACTCGTTTCCACGATTAAAGGGAAATATCCTGACTTTGAGAAAAAGAGGGACTCGTTCATAGAATTCTGGTATGTTATTATAAAATTTGCCTTGTGTTTCCATTAAAACACAGCTACCCACTTGAGAACGTGTCTTTAAGTGATGATTCGTGCTTCTTGAGTCGATGACATTTAAAATCAGTGCCCCCATAAGCTTTATTTACCTTTGCACTGCACAGCGGTTGATGACAAAGCCCCCTGACATCGTTGCCACCTGCTGGAGTGCAGGTCCGGAGCGCTTTGGCCCTGTTCCAGCTCAGGCGCAGTTCAACACAACTCATCACACGTGATGATCAGCGCGGCATGGTGCGGCCAAAAGTACCAGGGGAAACGCCCCATAAGTTTAACTGCCGTGACAGAGTAGCCTTGTGATTGGTCACTGAGAGGAAGGAAGTGGCAGATTATTGGAAGAAACTTTGGTCCTATAACTCCAAAACCCCCCTCTCTCTCTCTCTCCACTAGGAACTCTTCTTGCATTTCTCAAATGGCATCTTTCAAAAAAGGCATGTTCTCAGTGGACCTCTCCAGTTAAATAAAGCAATTCCAGAAGTCAGTTGGTGAAACTTCTCGATACATTCCTCGAAGCTCAAAGATGAGGGCCAAAGTGAGGTATTTAGTGGTTCCACTTTGAATTTTAAACACTCAGGCCAGAAGCTGGGTTGAGTAAATGGTGTGAAAGGGGTGATTCTCCAGATGTTACACAGGAAGAATCTGCAGGCTGGGCTCTCAGCTGTGATGTCCTCAGAGAGGGACAATCTGCTGTCCATCACCATCCTGAGGTTCCTCACACCGGCTGAAGAGGACACTGGGGTGTCCCCTGTATGGACGCTGTGAGACCTGGGACTAAAGAAGAAGGAGCAGGGATGTACAGAGCTTTGCCTCAGATTTTAGATGTTTAATCGCACTTCTCTCCTCGTCCCATCACATGATCTGAGAGGGGAGAGGGCTGTAAGACGATGACCTGCCACAACCTAGCATCAGTTAATGAATGTTAGACGTCAGACAGCAGAACTTAATTTAAAAGCCATAAAATCACCAGAGAGCTGTCCGCCTGCGTGAGTCTATAAACTTTCCCATTCCCTCTCCCCTCTTAACATGAGATCTAATGAGCTCCCTCCTTCGCTATCACCTTATTCCAATTACCCCCTTCCTGTCTTCAGTCTGACAGACTGATCAGGACCTTGTAGAAGGAACCACTTGAGGTCATGTCTGAATATCTGGGGAAGCTGTAATTGGGGAATCATGGGTTTTGTGACATGAACAGGGTGAAAGCCAAATAAAGTTAATAATAAAGTTAATTCCAAAACTGCACCAAAATGGCCACCGGTCATCTACAAAAGATGAAATATGAGCTGAAAGAGAAAAATTGACAGTGTTTCCACACGCAGGCACGCACACACACACAGACACACACACACGCACGCACGCACGCACCACGCACGCACGCACGCATGCACACACACACACACACACAGGCGCGCACGCACGCAGTCACACAGAAGAAACATCTGCTCTTGTTTTATGTGCATGTATGAAACAAGATTAGAGAATATGATTCAAGAAACCAGGTCGATATTTTACCAGAGAAAACTCTATTTCAGACTCAACCGTGTAATTTTGTTCATTGCTGTCTGTATCTGTCCTTCCAAAAATGTTACTGCAGTCTTTACGGCTTTATGCGCTGCCAAGCAAAGATCAACACTGAGCGAATCTCACTGCAGTACTGTTTGCTTTTCATAATGTTTTCTATGCCAAGGGTGCACAAAATCCAAACCAAAATTTTGAAAGAATTTAGAACACGAACAATCCCTTTCGAGAATAACACATAACCAATTGTGGGATAACAGAAATACATTCTGAAATGTGCCCCAGACCAAAAATTATTTCCAGCAGCTCCTTTACCACACAGTTACACTCAGGATTTGGACAGCTGGACATGTTCGTTTATTCAGCTCTGCTCTACAAATTGAATTTGAAAACTATGAATATGAGCTTAAACTAGAGTCTGTCAACATTAATTTATGAGCATTTGTATCCATATTAAGAGAACTGTGAACAAATGTTTGTCAATTTTTTCATTTTGCATGAATTTCATCAGGTTAGTTCAGCTTTTCAACGACTCTCTCATGGCCTGTATCACAAGACAAGGTTAAAACCATGAAAGCAAGAGCCAGCTGATGGACAGTAAGTTCCCGATGACCTTCCTGGTGACCAAATGATTAGAACAAGGAGTCAAGAACATTTAAAATCACACAAAAGACTGCAGTGTGGGTGTACTGTGGACAGTGGCTGATCTTGAGAACAAATACAAGAACACAGAATTGGATGATGAAAAATATGAGGGACGCATCACCCCTAATTAACCCAATACAAGACCTTCTAAAAAACCTACATTAATGGTCTTTTGGGGTCCAATAGACCCCAAGGTAATTTTCATTATTTTTGCTTATAATAAACACTTCATACAGCATAAATTACCTGTTTATCGTCGAAGGAAAGTTTATTTCTGAATATAAAATACAGTGTTTAATAATACATTAGCTAAAATCTGCTATCAAATTTCCAATGCCACATATAGTGGCCAACTAAAAATTCTACAAAATTGCATTATCGCCACAAATGACAATTTCTATGAAAATTTGCTGCTCAGTGACAAATAACTACTGAATGGCATGCTAATAAATGTCATTCCAGTACTGGCTTTCATAATATGTTCATTTCTCAGCATCAAATATGATGTAATATCTCTGGGGTCCATTGGACCCTGCAAGTTCTATGTTACAACAGCTTCTGCAAAAGTATCCCGGCACTAGAATTTGATCTCAGAAATGACCCTCTCTTGCAGATTAAGGCATTTATATGCATCTTTATTACAAAGAAACAAATATATCGCCGAAGTTCTATATACATCTATAATACCTTTATACAGTTAGATTTGGCTTCATAAGCCACTTCTGTAGCCTTTAAATGAGAATTTTCGGTAACACTTTATCATAAGGGGACATGAATCATGTAGTTATCATGCATTACTTCATGCATGATTCACTCATGAGTTCATCACGATTCATGCATGATTTCATGCATGAATGCACATTGACACATCATGAGTTAACATGAATTCATGCTTACTCATATCTGAATTCATGCAATGACATCATATCAACTAAGGCATTACTTACTGTAATGAATTCATCATGAATCAAAAGTAATTAAGCATGATCATGATGATTTCATGGTTTATTAAAGACAGTCGTTTCACTTTTGGCAGAATCGAAATAGACGTTTTCATCCATTACTTAATTCTTACTTCATCTTTTAGCTTCCCATGAATTAATCATGTTTGTGCCCCCTTAACTAAAGTGGTAGGTATATTAGCTTGTCATTTTTGTCATCGAATGCCATGAATTAAAGATTAATTTTTCTTGAATTCATCATGTTTGTGCCCCCTCAATTAAAGTGGTGGACGTATGGTAGCTATCATCACAACATACAGTAAAAATGTACAAATGTTAGTCTATTGGGAATATTGAGCAACATGAACTGATGGTTAGTTGCTCATGAATTCATGGGCCTACAAAGACATAGTTCACTTTTGGCAGAATTGCAATTGATATTTTACTTGGACTTACCATCACTTTTTGATTATAAAGATACAATATTACAGTGAAGTTATTTACTACTTCATGCATTAGTACATACTGATTTAATCCATTAATTCATTCTTACTTCATGCATTAGCTTCCCATGAGTTGATCATGTCTGTGCCCCCTCAACTAAAGTGGTGGCTATACATGCTTTTATCACAACAGATGTGAGAAATGCTATTGCTAAGGAATCATTGAATATCATGAATTAAAGCTTACTTTCTTATGGGTTCATCATGTTTGAGCCCCCTCAACTAAAATGGTGGACATACGGTAGTTTTCATTACAACAGATGTATCAAATGCTATTGCTAAGGAATCATTGAACGACATGAATTCTGCCAAAAGTGAAACGACTGTCTTTAATGAACCATGAAATCATCATGATCATGCTTAATTACTTTTGATTCATGATGAATTCATTACAGTAAGAAATGCCTTAGTTGATATGATGTCATTGCATGAATTCAGACATGAGTAAGCACGAATTCATTTCAACTCATGATGAGTCATGATGAATTCATGTATAAATTCATGCAGGAATCATGATGAACTCATGAGTGAATCATGCATGAAGTAATGCATGATAACTAAATGATTCATGTCCCCTTATGATAAAGTGTTACCGAATTTTCTTTGCAAAGAAAACAAAAACCAAAATGCATAACTGTTCACTACATCACAGAAACATTGCACTAATATATATAGGCCACCATAGCACAACACTATTATTATGCAACTTACTTGGGATAAAATCCTCCTGATCTCAAGAAATTATCCTGCTGCTGCAGCAATATTCGGAAACACTTTCCTTGACGGTATCGTCATAAGAGTGACATGACACTGTTATAATTGTTACATGACACAGTCATGAACGTGTCATAAACATTACGTCAATGTCATAAACATTTATGACTCAAGACAACCAAAACAATGTCAACTTCTCATTACAAAAACCGAACGACACTTAATGACAACAGTCATAAACGTTTATGACATTGACATAATGTTTATGACACATTCATGACTGTGTCATGTAATGGTTATGACAGTGTCATGTCACTCTAATGATGATACCTTCAAATACAGTGTTACCCAATATTCTAGCCAGGAAGTATCCACCACTTTGCTATGGTGGCCTCAAGGGGATAAAAATACCACAGTGCATTCTGCTCAACTCAGAAGAATGTGATATCTTTCATATCATTCTGGGGTCCAGTGGACCCCGGAGCATTATTGTCAATTTATTCTGAAAGTGTGTGCACTAGCAATACTACACTTCTCTGTATTTTGTGTGACTAAGCCAAGGAGGATTGCATAAAATCTTGGACCTGAAAAAGATTATGATAAAGGAAAGTGCTTGGGGTCCATTGGACCCCGAAAGTCCTGAATAGGGTTAATGGTTGGGTGCTGGAGAAGGTATCACAGGCACCAGCGCTAACATGCTAACATGAGAAGGCCTTGCTCTCAGAATCTGTCCTGTTTTCTCCTGCTTTTTGGGAGCTTTCATCAGAAAAACTGTTGTCGTGGTAATAATTTGACCAGATTTGTGCACGCTTTATGTTGGCTGCAGGCTACATGTTTTATTTGGGTGACTGGGGGGGTAATTTCTGCATGCTTTTTGTTTTGTCCCCCATGAATTCTACAAAATGTCGGCTCTTTTTAGCCTTGAAGGAGATGATGTGTGGCTGTACAGCCATTTTATCCTTTCTAAAGTGCTTAGATAAACAGAAAGTCCCATCGTTCTGAAAGTTTTCTGTCAGTAAAGTTTCATTAATAGCTGCCTCATGCCTGCCTTCACCTCACAAGCTTAATACACCTTTACTGTGGAGCTACTGCGTCTGATTAAGTCGCCTAATTAATGGCAAATCTAACTGAGGGGTTTCAATCTCGTGGTGAAATGAGTTTGCACTCGTATTGTTAAAGTGTGACTGATGCGGCATGTTGCTTTGGGTCTCGCATTTTCTTAATAGTCTACAGCACAGCACTCAGGGAGAAACAGACTGGCGTGAGAGGTACAGAAATTTAGCTCTGCCTAATGGGAAAACATTGTTCAGTTCTTTGTGTGGTGCAGCATATTTTTTATTGCGAAGTTTGAGACTAAATTTGGAGTGTGAATAAGTCTGAGAATGATTCTGCTAAACGAGGTGTTTCCTACTGCACACAGAAGTGCTATTTACTGTGTGCAGATTTTCAAGCTTTATTTTAAAGTGCTGGACTGTCCAATTCCTGCCTGTGCAGTACATTGCAGTGCAGTTCAGTTGTTGCTTGAGCAGTATTGGCACTTGCAGTTTGCTTGATTTCTTGACAGCTGGTCAGCTAAACAACTTCAAACTTGACACCTTGGCATCCTAGCAAACACCCTCAGGAGAGCTGGGAGGAGCTAAAGATATCTGATTTATTTATTTATTTATTTTTTACAGATTACCTGTCTCACGCACAACTGCCATTACGATGACCAAAGCGCAAAACCTCCGATCTTCAGAGTTTTTCTGATTGGCGGATTTCACTGTGGATGAGCAGCCTTCCTTGCTCTCATCATCCAAAGTGAAATCCGCCAATCAGAAAAATTCTGCGGAAAGAAGGGGTTTGCGCTTTGGTCATCGAAGTGACAGTTTCAGCAAACATGAAAAATAATTTATTTTAATTAAAGTTTTCTAGTGCACCTTTAAGATCAGTTTTTATAAGATGGAGATCTAAAGAGCACAATGAGAAACATCATTTGAACTGACAATTTCACAGTTTAATTGGCACTTAACACGAGAAATTATTTTAAGCATGCAAATGACTTATCTGTCACTTTGAGTTCCATTCTAAACGTGTGTCTGTCACTGTACTAGTGTAATTTGGCGCATTAAATGACCATGTGATAATCATAATTCAATTGAGCAATAATCGCAAATGAACAGCAACTGAAAATGTTAACTAGCACTGCATGGTTGCTAAAGCACAATATTCACAAAGCCAAAATGGCAGATAGACAGGATAGAACTTTTACATAGGAAAGAACAAGCTGTACTAATTATATCAGAATTTCTTAAAGGAAGAAATCTGCATCCTGCATCGGGTGATATCGATAAGAGCTCTTGACCCAACAGAGGGACAGACCTGTTAAAGACTTCAGTACAGAACGGTGTCAGAAGGTGATGAACATGAGTCATTAGCCCCTCTGTGGGAAAATAAGGACTCAAAGAAAATCAATTATAATATCTGTTCCTCAAGCTGTGCGGGAAACTGTTCTGCATTTGTCATCTCAGGACTCCTGTGTCCTGAATTTAACCTCGAAAGCAAACCTCACTTTGCCTACCAGTGAAATGCAGTTTGAAGTCCTCACCCCAATTATGAATTTACTGATTTGCAATTTAAATGTGGGACACTGAGAAAACCAGCTGTGATTGGACAAAGGCCCCCTGGATTTAACAGTAAATGTCCATTAATATCCAGAATTCAGTCCTTACAGCCTAATGTTCTCATTTTAGTTTTGCTGCTGATCTCCTCACGAATAATCAACCAACCAAAGCTCTCTGGACCCTATTTTTTTAGATTAAAATCACAGGCCTGGAAACTCAATTCAAAGGTGAACTATCATTTAGGAAAAAAAAAATTTGCGTTAATCAGTATTTCTCTGCCATGTCCACTCCCAGTGAGCCAGCTCAACCACACCCGCTCATTATGCACACCGGTGTCTCATTATCCAATCAGTGCCTGGATACTTACAGAATCAGTTTTTAAAACTGATGTCATGCATCACAACTAACTTTGTTCTGAAACATCCAGCTAAGTTTGAATGGGAGAAAAATTAATGTAAATGATAAAATAATCAGCAAAATGAAAATAGCTGAATAGACTCATCAGAGCTTTCTTACAGACTGTATGGGAGTGGCTGTGATGAATGTCTCAGGGAGAGGGGGCGATGAGATTGGTTCAACTCCTGACCAGTGAAATTAAGTGGAGTGTTTGAAAAGGATGTGACGTCACCTCCTGATAAAAAGGTCCGCACCAAATGTAAATTCATCCACTGGGAAAGGAAGATCTTTAGATTTGTAAATCTATTTTGGGAAAAACATCACATTATCATACTTTACGTGTGTGTATTTTGTATATCCAGAAGGTCTGAAAAAAAAAATGACAGATAAAAGAGAACTGAGATTTATGTTTCCTGTTACTGTAAGGACTGAGTTGCCTCATTGTGAATGATTACTCATGGGGCTCCTCTATGTTCCTATATGTGGCTCTGCTGAAGTGTGTGATCTGTGGTTCAGACCTTTACCTGTTTTTTGGACCTTGTGTTTTGATCTGTCTTTGGATTAACTGCTCAGTGATTGAAACTCTCTCCTTTAATTGTGTTTGGGTGTGTTTGCAGTCTTCCTGCTTTCTGTTAACAACCTGTTTACAGTCTTGACCACAATTTATATCTGTATATTAAAACATGCTTAACAGCACTAGGATCTTAGTCTGTATCATTATCTAACTCTTGTAAAATATTAATATATAATGCAGGAAGTATTTCCATCATACCAGTAAACACTAAAATATTTCAAGAAAGTCATATTTACTGCAAAATATTGTTTCTTTGTGGGGAAAAAAGTTAATTAAAAATGTAATATCTTGTAATTCTATTTTTTCTCCCATATAAATTCCTCCACCTTTATAATGGAATAATGTTTTTTTTCAAATGAAAAGCGATTTCAGGTGAGAAACAGTCTGGCTCATTTTCTTATAAACCTGTGGTTATAGCTCCTCAAGAGGCCAGATTGTCTAAGCAGCCTTTAAAACTGCCAACATTTTATGCTCTGCTGTCCAGTAAATGCCCCTTACTGCTGTTCCACTGCTCTGTAATAGAGCTGCAGTGGGTTGGACAGAATCTGTTAAATCTGCTCTACCTCTTGAGTAATATCTATGGTACTTTCCCACCTCTCTCCCCTTACATCTCCCTCTAATGTTAGACAACACATATCCATCCTCTGCTCAGCATGAATCCAGGGCCTCCAGTGATGACAGTGCATCTTTCTAAAGGGATAATGCCGATTACTGTAAATGAACAGATGCTGTGTGTTCAGTTACTTTGAGTGTAATTACAGCAATTTTCTCTCCAAAGAAGCCGCTGTACGGCTCAGATGAAAGCAGAAATTACTGCGAGAGACTGAATGGGTCATGAGTTTGGAGCAGGAAGCAGAGACAGATTACGGAATGCTGCCATTGGACGGGCTGTCTTATGATGCGTAAACATGCATCACAATAGAGAGAATGGGGGAGATCTGTCATTTCTGGCCAGTGGGGCCAATATAAACTCTGCTTTATCACCGATAGGAACTAAACTCAGCTTTATGACATATTCAAAGCCTGAGAATTAATATATTGATGATGCTGGATTTCAAAACACATAAACTAAGAAATATTTCTGCATGTCACTGAGTACTGAGCCATACAAGCAGACACACTCATTCAAATGCACAAACACGTGCACACACCCACATACAGGCGCACGTGCCCACACACATACACACACATACACACATACATACACGCACACACACAGTACTACAGCGCTGATTCAGTTGAATAATGCAGCTTCCATCTAATCATATAACCAGGAAAAATCCCTTGAAAAATGTGTTTGTGTTCAGTCTGAAAGAGGAAGCTAAAATGTCTCCTTAACGCTGGTAAATCTTTGAGGTTGAGTCAGTATAAGGAAGCTCAGGTAAGAAAGTGTCATTGTGAGTTAAGATAAAGAACACTGAGCTCATAAAACAATCAAAATGGAGTCTCCCAATATTATCCTCTGTAGAGAAGCACATGGCAATGCAGACTCCAGCCCAAAAATGAAGGTTATATACAGTATAATGCAGTAATATGTATTCCTGTTACTTCTATAAGCATTATTTATCTACAACCCCGAACTGTCACGACTCTGACATTTACCAGTTGAATCATTTATAGTCATTCAATCATAGCCATTTAACCAAATGGCTGCAATTAACAGGGTGAGATTTATTCGGTAATCAGAAGTGTCCAAACCACAATAACCCCATATATGGATCCATAAAATGCAGCTGCTGTGTTCCAATCTGTGAAACTTCAGCCCTATTTTACATTCTGGTGGAGATCCCAAGGTTTCCAATAATCCCTCATGTGTCCAGCTGAATTACAGGGAAATGTGCATAAAATGATGTACAAGATCTAGTTATTTTCCATTTGATGTGATGCTGTGGCCATGAAAAAATATGACGTCCTGGGTTTGAATATTTCTCTCAGTATAAGTGTGATGTAGCTTCAGAGAGGCGCTGCAACCAGCAAATACAGAATATACATGTGACATCGTACCACAATATGAAAAAAATATAAGCTTTTCTGACTTAGAACCTACGTAAGGGAAAACTTAAGAATGAGAGTTTATGGGGTTAAATCACAGCAGTGGCGTGACAGTGGGGCGATATGTGTAATTCATTTGCTACATGCAGGGCAATAGCCATCAGCAGAATGCCTCCAGGGGTTTGTCAAAGACGCAGATAAACTGCATGTTTCCCTCAGGTAACAGATGCACATGAAACAGAGCTCACATATTCTTTATTGAACAAGTCTGTTTTCTCTGGGACTGCAGAATACTTGTCTGCAAATAAATTATCATATCGCTCCATATTAATATGGTTGTTCCCTCCCAGGAATTTGTTCCAAGGAATTTACTGTTTTGGTGCAAAGGTTCGCCACTGTCAATCAGCTGTGTTATAGCTTTCCTAGAAGTACAAAAAAAGACAGAAATTAAAAGATACAAAGCCATTTTTATTTCAGTGTGGTTACTGCAAGGATTTGGAGGCGAATGAGCACCAATGTCTGAATGGGTGTGCCCCGATGTTTGAAAAAAAATACTTTATCCAGAATTTCAGTAATCTGTTATTCTGTAAGGATGCAAGTCTGCATGGACTGTGTTCACTCATATTGAAAATATGCCAAGCGCTTGGTGACATTTAAGTTTTTATTTTTTGTTTGTTTTTAATTCCCAAACTGACGCTCACAGTAGGGTCTGTGATGAATGACGGCTGTACTGTATAATCAGCCCTTCTCATGTCCCAGCTGCCCAGGTATCCATTACTGACCAGCCATAATCATACACTGTACAGAAATAACCTCGATCAATCAAGCCATAATCATACACTGTACAGGAATAATCTCCATCACTCAAGCCATAATCATACACTGGACAGGAATAACCTCCATCAATCAAGCCATACTCATACACTGTACAGGAATAATCTCCATCACTCAAGCCATAATCATACACTGTACAGGAATAATCTCAATCACTCAAGCCATAATCATACACTGTACAGGAATAATCTCCATCACTCAAGCCATAAACATACACTGTACAGGAATAATCTCCATCACTCAAGCCATAATCATACACTGTACAGGAATAATCTCCATCACTCAAGCCATAATCATACACTGTACAGGAATAACCTCCATCAATCAAGCCATAATCATACACTGTACAGGAATAATCTCCATCAATCAAGACATAATCCTACACTGTACAAGAATAATCTCTATCAATCAAGCCATAATCATATGCTGTACAGGAATAATCTACATCAATCAAGCCATAATCATACACTGTACAGGAATAACCTCCATCAATCAAGCCATAATCATACACTGTACAGGAATAACCTCCATCAATCAAGCCATAATCATACACTGTAAAGGAATAATCTCCATCACTCAAGCCATCATCAAACACTGTACAGGAATAACCTCCATCAATCAAGCCATAATCATACACTGTTCAGGAATAATCTGCATCACTCGAGCCATAATCATACACTGTACAGTAATAATCTCCATCACTCAAGCCATAATCATACACTGTACAGGAATAACCTCCATCAATCAAGCCATAATCATACACTGTACAGCAATAATCTCCATTACTCAAGCCATAATCATACACTGTACAGGAATAATCTCCATCAATCAAGCCATAATCATACACTGTACAGGAATAATCTCCATCACTCAAGCCATAATCATACACTGTACAGGAATAATCTCCTTCACTCAACCCATAAACATACACACTGTACAGGAATAATCTCCATCACTCAAGCCATAATCATACACTGTACAGGAATAATCTCCATCACTCAAGCCAAAAACATACACTGTACAGGAATAATCTCCATCAATCAAGCCATAATCATACACTGTACAGCAATAATCTCCATCAATCAAGCCATAATCATACACTGTACAGGAATAACCTCCATCAATCAAGCCATAATCATACACTGTACAGCAATAATTCCATCATCAATCATACACTGTACAGGAATAATCTCCATCAATCAAGCCATAATCATACACTGTATATAATCAGGAATAATCTCCATCACAGGAATAATCTCCAACCCAAGCTAATCATACACTGTACAGGAATAATCCATCAATCATAATCATACACTGTACAGGAATAATCTCCATCAATCAAGCCACAATCATACACTGTACAGGAATAATAATCTCCATCACTGCACAGGAATAATCCCATAAAGTCATACACTGTACAGGAATAATCTCCACCACTCAAGCCATAATCATACACTGTAAATAATCTCCATCACTCAAGCTATAAACATACACTGTACAGGAATAATCTCCATCACTCGGCCATAATCATACACTGTACAGGAATAATCTCCATCAATCGAGCCATAATCATACACTGTACAGGAATAATCTCCATCAATCAAGCCATAATCATACACTGTACAGGAATAACCTCCATCACTCAAGCCATAATCATACACTGTACAGGAATAATCTTAATCACTCAAGCCATAATCATACACTGCACAGGAATAATCTCCATCACTCAAGCCATAAACATACACTGTACAGGAATAATCTCCACCACTCAAGCCATAATCATACACTGTACAGGAATAATCTCCATCACTCAAGACATAAACATACACTGTACAGGAATAATCTCCATCACTCAAGCCATAATCATACACTGTACAGGAATAACCTCCATCAATCAAGCCATAATCATAAACTGTACAGGAATAACCTCCATCACTCAAGCCATAATCATACACTGTACAGGAATAATCTCCATCACTCAAGCCATAATCATACACTGTACAGGAATAATCTCCATCAATCAAGCCAGAATTATGCACTGTATCGGAATAATCTCCATCAATCAAGCCATAATCATACACTGTACAGGAATAACCTCCATCACTCAAGCCTTAATCATACACTGTACAGGAATAATCTCCATCACTCAAGCCATAATCATACACTGTACAGGAATAATCTCCATCACTCAAGCCATAATCATACACTGTACAGGAATAATCTCTATCAATCAAGCCATAATTATACACTGTACAGGAATAATCTCCATCAATCAAGCCATAATCATACACTGTACAGGAATAATCTCCATCAATCAATCCATAATCATACACTGTACAGGAATAACCTCCATCACTCAAGCCTTAATCATACACTGTACAGGAATAATCTCCATCACTCAAGCCATAATCATACACTGTACAGGAATAATCTCCATTACTCAAGCCATAATCATACACTGTACAGGAATAATCTCCATCACTCAAGCCATAATCATACACTGTACAGGAATAATCTCTATCAATCAAGCCATAATTATACACTGTACAGGAATAATCTCCATCAATCAAGCCATAATCATACACTGTACAGCCATAATCTCCATCAATCAAGCCATAATCATACACTGTACAGGAATAACCTCCATCAATCAAGCCATAATCATACACTGTACAGCAATAATCTCCATCAATCAAGCCATAATCATACACTGTACAGGAATAATCTCCATCACTCAAACCATAATCATACACTGTACAGGAATAATCTCCATCACTCAAGCCATAAACATACACTGTACAGATATAATCTCCATCACTCAAGCCATAATCATACACTGTACAGGAATAATCTCCATCAATCAAGCCATAATCATACACTGTACAGCAATAATCTCCATCAATCAAGCCATAATCATACACTGTACAGGAATAACCTCCATCAATCAAACCATAATCATACACTGTACAGCAATAATCTCCATCAATCAAGCCATAATCATACACTGTACAGGAATAATCTCCATCACTCAAGCCATAATCATACACTGTACAGGAATAATCTCCATCACTCAAGCCATAAACATACACTGTACAGATATAATCTCCATCACTCAAGCCATAATCATACACTGTACAGGAATAATCTCCATCACCCAAGCTATAATCATACACTGTACAGGAATAACCTCCATCAATCGAGCCATAATCATACATTGTACAGGAATAATCTCCATCAATCAAGCCATAATCATACACTGTACAGGAATAATCTCAATCACTCAAGCCATAATCATACACTGCACAGGAATAATCTCCATCACTCAAGCCATAAACATACACTGTACAGGAATAATCTCCACCACTCAAGCCATAATCATACACTGTACAGGAATAATCTCCATCACTCAAGCCATAAACATACACTGTACAGGAATAATCTCCATCACTCAAGCCATAATCATACACTGTACAGGAATAACCTCCATCAATCGAGCCATAATCATACACTGTACAGGAATAACCTCCATCAATCGAGCCATAATCATACACTGTACAGGAATAACCTCCATCACTCAAGCCATAATCATACACTGTACAGGAATAATCTCCATCACTCAAGCCATAATCATACACTGCACAGGAATAATCTCCATCACTCAAGCCATAAACATACACTGTACAGGAATAATCTCCACCACTCAAGCCATAATCATACACTGTACAGGAATAATCTCCATCACTCAAGCCATAAACATACACTGTACAGGAATAATCTCCATCACTCCAGCCATAATCATACACTGTACAGGAATAACCTCCATCAATCGAGCCATAATCATACACTGTACAGGAATAATCTCCATCACTCAAGCCATAATCATACACTGTACAGGAATAATCTCCATCAATCAAGCCATGCACTGTATCATCAATCAAGCCATAATCATACACTGTACAGGAATAACCTCCATCACTCAAGCCAATCATACACTGTACAGGAATAATCTCCATTACATAATCATACACTGTACAGGAATAATCTCCATCACTCAAGCCATAATCATACACTGTACAGGAATAATCTCTATCAATCAAAATTATACACACAGTATACACTGAATAATCTCCATCAATCAAGCCATAATCATACACTCAAACATCAATCATACACCACAGCAATAATCTCCATCATAAAACCATAATCATACACTGTACAGGAATAATCTCCATCACTCAAGCCATAAACATACACTGTACAGATATAATCTCCATCACTCAAGCAATCATACACTGTACAGGAATAATCATAAATCATCAATCGCCATAATCATACACTGTACAGGAATAATCTCCATCCATCATACACTGTACAAATAATCCCATAATCATACACTGTACAGGAATAATCTCCATCAATCAAGCCATAATTATACACTGTACAGGAATAATCTCCATCAATCAAGCCATAATCATACACTGTACAGGAATAACCTCCATCACTCAAGCCATAATCATACACTGTACAGGAATAATCTCCATCACTCAAGCCATAATCATACACTGTAATCATACACTGTAGGAATAATCTCCATCACTCAAGCCATAATCATACACTGTACAGGAATAATCTCAATCAATCAAGCCATAATTATACACTGTACAGGAATAATCTCCATCAATCAAGCCATAATCATACACTGTACAGGAATAATCTCCATCAATCAAGCCATAATCATACACTGTACAGGAATAATCTCCATCAATCAAGCCATAATCATACACTGTACAGCCATAATCATACACTGTACAGGAATAATCTCCATCACTCAAGCCATAATCATACACTGTACAGGAATAATCTCCATCAATCAAGCCATAATCATACACTGTACAGGAATAATCTCCATCACTCAAGCCATAATCATACACTGTACAGGAATAATCTCCATCACTCAAGCCATAATCATACACTGTACAGGAATAATCTCAATCAATCAAGCCATAATTATACACTGTACAGGAATAATCTCCATCAATCAAGCCAGAATTATGCACTGTATCGGAATAATCTCCATCAATCAAGCCATAATCATACACTGTACAGGAATAATCTCCATCAATCAAGCCATAATCATACACTGTACAGGAATAATCTCCATCAATCAAGCCATAATCATACACTGTACAGCAATAATCTCCATCAATCAAGCCATAATCATACACTGTACAGGAATAATCTCCATCAATCAAGCCATAATTATACACTGTATAGGAATAATCTCCATCAATCAAGCCATAATCATACACTGTACAGCAATAATCTCCATCACTCAAGCCATAATCATACACTGTACAGGAATAATCTCCATCACTCAAGCCATAAACATACACTGTACAGGAATAATCTCAATCAATCAAGCCATAATTATACACTGTACAGGAATGATCTCCATCAATCAAGCCATAATCATACACTGTACAGGAATAATCTCCATCAATCAAGCCATAATTATACACTGTACAGGAATAATCTCCATCAATCAAGCCAGAATTATGCACTGTATCGGAATAATCTCCATCAATCAAGCCATAATCATACACTGTAGAGGAATAACCTCCATCACTCAAGCCTTAATCATACACTGTACAGGAATAATCTCCATCACTCAAGCCATAATCATACACTGTACAGGAATAATCTCCATCAATCAAGCACTTATACACTGTACAGGAATAATCTCCATCAATCAAGCCATAATCATACACTGTACAGGAATAATCTCCATCAATCAATCCATAATCATACACTGTACAGGAATAATCTCCATCACTCAAGCCATAATCATACACTGTACAGGAATAATCTCTATCAATTAAGCCATAATTATACACTGTACAGGAATAATCTCCATCACTCAAGCCATAATCATACACTGTACAGGAATAATCTCCATCACTCAAGCCATAATCATACACTGTACAGGAATAATCTCCATCACTCATAAACATACACTGTACAGGAATAATCTCCATCACTCAAGCCATAATCATACACTGTACAGGAATAATCTCCATCACTCAAGCCATAATCATACACTGTACAGGAATAATCTCCATCACTCAAGCCATAATCATACACTGTACAGGAATAATCTCCATCAATCAATCACTGTAAGCCATCAATAATCATACACTGTACAGGAATAATCTCCATCACTCAAGCCATAATCATACACTGTACAGGAATAATCTCCATCACTCAAGCCATAATCATACACTGTACAGGAATAATCTCCATCAATCAAGCCATAATCATACACTGTACAGGAATAATCTCCATCAATCAAGCCATAATCATACACTGTACAGGAATAATCTCCATCAATGTACACTGTACAGAATAATCTCCATCAATCAAGCCATAATCATACACTGTACAGAATAACCTCCATCAATCAAGCCATAACTCAATAATCTCAATACAGGAATAATCTCCATCAATCAAACCATAATCATACACTGTACAGGAATAATCTCCATCACTCAAACCAAAATCATACACTGTACAGGAATAATTCCATCACTCAAGCCATAATCATACACTGTACAGAATAATCTCCATCAATCAAGCCATAATCATACACTGTACAGGAATAATCTCCATCAATCAAGCCATAATCATACACTGTACAGGAATAATCTCCATCAATCAAGCCATAATCATACACTGTACAGGAATAATCTCCATCAATCAAGCCATAATCATACACTGTACAGGAATAATCTCCATCAATCAAGCCATAATCATACACTGTACAGGAATAATCTCCATCAATCAAGCCATAATCATACACTGTACAGGAATAATCTCCATCAATCAAGCCATAAATCATACACTGTACAGGAATAATCTCCATCAATCAAGCCATAATCATACACTGTACAGGAATAATCTCCATCACTCAAGCTAATAATCATACACTGTACAGGAATAATCTCCATCAATCAAGCCATAATCATACACTGTACAGGAATAATCTCCATCAATCAAGCCATAATCATACACTGTACAGGAATAATCTCCATCAATCAAGCCATAATCATACACTGTACAGGAATAATCTCCATCAATCAAGCCATAAATCATACACTGTAATCTCCATCAATAATCATACACTGTACAGAATAATCTCCATCAATCAAGCCATAATCATACACTGTACAGGAATAATCTCCATCAATCAAGCCATAATCATACACTGTACAGGAATAATCTCCATCAATCAAGCCATAATCATACACTGTACAGGAATAATCTCCATCAATCAAGCCATAATCATACACTGTACAGGAATAATCTCCATCAATCAAGCCATAATCATACACTGTACAGGAATAATCTCCATCAATCAAGCCATAATCATACACTGTACAGGAATAATCTCCATCAATCAAGCCATAATTATACACTGTATCGGAATAATCTCCATCAATCAAGCCATAATCATACACTGTACAGGAATAATCTCCATCAATCAAGCCATAATTATACACTGTATAGGAATAATCCATCAATCAAGCTTACAATCATACACTGTACAGCAATAATCATCAATCATAATCATACACTGTACAGGAATAATCTCTATCAATCAAGCCATAATTATACACTGTACAGGAATAATCTCCATCAATCAAGCCATAATCATACACTGTACAGCAATAATCTCCATCAATCAAGCCATAATCATACACTGTACAGGAATAATCTCCATCACACTAAACATACACTGTACAGGAATAATCTCCATCAATCAAGCCATAATTATACACTGTACAGGAATAATCTCCATCAATCAATCATAATCATACACTGTACAGGAATAATCTCCATCAATCAAGCCATAATTATACACTGTACAGGAATAATCTCCATCAATCAAGCCAGAAATTATACACTGTACAGGAATAATCTCCATCAATCAATCCATAATCATACACTGTACAGGAATAACCTCCATCACTCAAGCCTTAATCATACACTGTACAGGAATAATCTCCATCAATCAAGCCATAATCATACACTGTACAGGAATAATCTCTATCAATCAAGCCATAATTATACACTGTACAGGAATAATCTCCATCAATCAAGCCATAATCATACACTGTACAGGAATAATCTCCATCAATCAATCCATAATCATACACTGTACAGGAATAATCTCCATCACTCAAGCCATAATCATACACTGTACAGGAATAATCTCTATCAATCAAGCCATAATCATACACTGTACAGGAATAATCTCCATCAATCAAGCCATAATCATACACTGTACAGCAATAATCTCCATCAATCAAGCCATAATCATACACTGTACAGGAATAATCTCCATCAAAACCATAATCATACACCATAATCATACACTGTACAGGAATAATCTCCATCAATCAAGCCATAATCATACACTGTACAGGAATAATCTCCATCACTCAAACCATAATCATACACTGTACAGGAATAATCTCCATCACTCAAGCCATAATCATACACTGTACAGAATAATCTCCATCACTCAAGCCATAATCATACACTACAGGAATAACCTGTACATCCAGCCCATAAATCATACACTGTACAGGAATAACCTCCATCAATCAAGCCATAATCATACACTGTACAGGAATAATCTCCATCACTCAAGCCATAATCATACACTGTACAGGAATAATCTCCATCACTCAAGCCATAATCATACACTGTACAGGAATAATCTCCATCAATCAAGCCATAATCATACACTGTACAGGAATAATCCATCAATCCATCATAATCATACACTGTACAGGAATAATCTCCATCACTCAAGCCATAAACATACACTGTACAGGAATAATCTCCATCACTCAAGCCATAATCATACACTGTACAGGAATAACCTCCATCAATCAAGCCATAATCATACACTGTACAGGAATAACCTCCATCACTCAAGCCATAATCATACACTGTACAGGAATAATCTCCATCACTCAAGCCATAATCATACACTGTACAGGAATAATCTCCATCAATCAAGCCAGAATTATGCACTGTATCGGAATAATCTCCATCAATCAAGCCATAATCATACACTGTACAGGAATAACCTCCATCACTCAAGCCTTAATCATACACTGTACAGGAATAATCTCCATCACTCAAGCTATAATCATACACTGTACAGGAATAATCTCCATCACTCAAGCCATAATCATACACTGTACAGGAATAATCTCTATCAATCAAGCCATATTTATACACTGTACAGGAATAATCTCCATCACTCAAGCCATAATCATACACTGTACAGGAATAATCTCCATCAATCAAGCCATAATCATACACTGTACAGGAATAATCTCCATCAATCAAGCCATAATCATACACTGTACAGGAATAACCTCCATCACTCAAGCCATAATCATACACTGTACAGGAATAATCTCCATCACTCAAGCCATAATCATACACTGTGCAGGAATTATCTCCATCACTCAAGCCATAATCATACACTGTACAGGAATAATCTCCATCACTCAAGCCATAATCATACACTGTACAGGAATAATCTCCATCACTCAAGCCATAATCATACACTGTACAGGAATAATCTCTATCAATCAAGCCATAATTATACACTGTACAGGAATAATCTTCATCAATCAAGCCATAATCATACACTGTACAGGAATAATCTCCATCAATCAAGCCATAATTATACACTGTATAGGAATAATCTCCATCAATCAAGCCATAATCATACACTGTACAGCAATAATCTCCATCACTCAAGCCATAATTATACACTGTACAGGAATAATCTCCATCACTCAAGCCATAAACATACACTGTACAGGAATAATCTCAATCAATCAAGCCATAATTATACACTGTACAGGAATAATCTCCATCAATCAAGCCATAATCATACACTGTACAGGAATAATCTCCATCAATCAAGCCATAATTATACACTGTATAGGAATAATCTCCATCAATCAAGCCATAATCATACACTGTACAGGAATAATCTCCATCAATCAAGCCATAATCATACACTGTACAGGAATAATCTCCATCACTCAAGCCATAATCATACACTGTACAGGAATAACCTCCATCAATCAAGCCATAATCATACACTGTACAGGAATAATTTCCATCACTCAAGCCATAAACATACACTGTACAGGAATAATCTCCACCACTCAAGCCATAATCATACACTGTACAGGAATAATCTCCATCACTCAAGCCATAATCATACACTGTACAGGAATAATCTCCATCAATCAAGCCATAATCATACACTGTACAGGAATAACCTCCATCACTCAAGCCATAATCATACACTGTACAGGAATAATCTCCATCAATCAAGGCATAATCATACACTGTACAGGAATAATCTCCATCAATCAAGCCATAATCATACACTGTACAGGAATAATCTCCGTCAATCAAGCCTGCATGCTATTGTAACACAGACTATTGACTGTTTTGTGTGATTTTCATTAACACTTGTGTTCACGGCAGACTTCTCACCAGCACCCCCCGTGTGTTTATAACACAGACTATCGACTGTCTCTCTTTCCTGCATTATAAACACATAGGGGGCGCTGGTGAGAAGTCTGCCATGAACACAAGTGTTAATGAAAATCACACACTAGCTGGCAGCCTGTCATCATGGCGCTGATATTGAAAAATAGTGATATTAAACTTAGAGGACAGATTCACGCATCAGCAGATTTTATCCCCCAGACTAAACAAAGACTCTGAGTTCGGTTAGTACCTGTAATGTGTTTTTTTCCCTTGTTTGTCAGCGAAATCACAGCAGTGACTTTGAGTCGAGGGCGACTCTGATAGAGTTATTTGATGAGTGAAAACTGCAGAGGAACTTGAGGGATGGAAGGTTGATGAAGTCACTCAAGAGGGTCTTTAACAAACTTTCCCTCTCGTTCCTCTGTAGAAAAGCATCTCTATGTGCAGTAATGCTTGAGTACAGAGGTGTTACTCTAGAGGGTCTTTAATAAACTTTCCCTCTCGTTCCTCTGTAGAAAAGCATCTCTGTGTGCAGTAATGCTTGAGTACAGAGGTGTTACTCAAGAGGGTCTTTAACAAACTTTCCCTCTCGTTCCTCTGTAGAAAAGCATCTCTGTGTGCAGTAATGCTTGAGTACAGAGGTGTTACTCTAGAGGGTCTTTAACAAACTTTCCCTCTCGTTCCTCTGTAGAAAAGCATCTCTGTGTGCAGTAATGCTTGAGTACAGAGGTGTTACTCAAGAGGGTCTTTAACAAACTTTTCCTCTCGTTCCTCTGTAGAAAAGCATCTCTGTGTGCAGTAATGCTTGAGTACAGAGGTGTTACTCTAGAGGGTCTTTAACAAACTTTCCCTCTCGTTCCTCTGTAGAAAATCGTCTCTGTGTGCAGTAATGCTTGACTACAGAGGTGTTACTCAAGAGGGTCTTTAACAAACTTTCCCTCTCGTTCCTCTGTAGAAAAGCGTCTCTGTGTGCAGTAATGCTTGAGTACAGAGGTTATCCTGCCTCACCTGCCTTCACACACACTGTGGTTTCACTCAGGCTTTGTTTTGTCTCAGTCTCGACTGTGCTGCAAACATGAGAGGGAGATTTTGAAGGTGCTACGGTGGCTTTTGTCCTCTGTTACTGCTTAACTGACTCGAGAGAATCCCCCCCGCACACACACACACACACACACACACACAGGCATATACACACACACACACACACACGCGCACACACACGCACACATGCATGTACACACACAGACACTCACACACACGCACGCACACACGCACACACACAAATGCACACACACACACACACACACACACACACCCCTTGTTCACCCTCCACCTTAAGCCCTGATTCTGAGACACCATGCTGTGATTATTTATCTGTGTACATAAGCAACTCTTCTTCTGCTCCATAACAGCCCGGCTCACTGCTACACAGGCTGGAGGACTGAGACTCATCAGCAGGGAACTGCGCTCCGCGGTTTGAGTGAATCACACGCTCCGAAGAGAGACTCAGTCCTCACTCCTCCAGTTTATACACACAGCACCTGAATCTCGAATGAAAAACACGTCTTTAAAGGTTAGCAGCAAAAAGCCGAGGCAAGCGCCCCTTCATCATGGCACTGCTGTTGAAGAGACACGTCCAACAAGGCGATTTGCTTCCTCTGAGTGATAAGCGATCGACATGTTTTTCCTGCTCAGGCAATGAGGTAAACAACAGCCCTTTGACGGCAGACAGCAGTGACTTTCTCGATAAATAGCGAAGGCGTCACTGAAGTGGAATTCCGCAAAACTAAGGAAAATCAGTGAGGAAACAGAATTAAAGCGTTTCTAATGCAGTACAGGGATGTTCTGAACAATGACCATGAAAATCATCTGTAATTGGCTCAATACTCACAAAATGAATATTGTTCAACTTTGTGGCAACAAAACAAATTGTGCCAGATGTTGTGTTTGTCGTAAGGTGAATCTGTTAATTCAGCAGAAATCAGGCGGGAAGTGAACTGTTTAGAAATTACAGTTACCCCCCACCCACCCCATATTTCTGAGACCAACACCAAATATACAGTATGATAGTTTAGCATGATGGAGAATAAAGTAAGCGCTTTTTTTACATGTATTTACATACCCTTTGCCTGCAGTGACTACTTGAAGTCCATGACACACAGATATCTCCCCTAGTGCTGCTCTGCCAGGCCTGTACTGCAGTATCTTCAGTTCCTGCTCGTTTCAGGGACTTTTTGCCTTCAGTCTCCTCTTCAGCAGGTGAAATACATGTTCAACTGGATTCAGGTCCGCTGATTGACTCGGCCAACAGAACCAAATTAACAAACGTGTCACTGTCCAATTAATTAAAGAGCTTGCCGTATAAGAGCCCACAACAATCAGCTAATGCTTCTCCATAATGCTCTGTTGCTGTTGCTGTAGCTGTTGAAAGGATCACAAACCAAATAATCTACAGTCACATGCTGTACACATATAACCTGAAGAGCTCCCCATCTCACATGATCATTGCTGAGGGATGACAAAGCCAGCACAGATGAAGAACAGATGGATCCATCCCTCCATCCATTTTATTACCCATTTATACCTGGCCAGGGTCCAGATGAGGGGCCAGACTATCCCAGAATGCAATGCGTGAGATGCAGGAACTCACCTTGAAGAGTTTACCAATCCATTGCAGGGATCAAAATGGATTTGTGTTTCTCAAAATAAATTTCCATTTTCCCTCTCAGATTCAAAGTTGATTTAAGTTTATGCAGTAATTATAATCTGCGGCTTCAACTGCACAATATGAATCATTGCTGCAAAATCTTGGTTTTGAGTTCCCTACATCAAGGTTCCTGAGTGAGAAAGAATAGAGGATCTATTAGTGGTTTGTGGGATGGTTTTGATAACATATGACACTCTGCACTGTTGTTGGTGGAAAACAAATCCCATTGCCTGTGTATGAAAAGTTTAAATGAGTGATAGGCAGTGGCGGTCTGTCGGCAGAAACACAAGGCCAGCAATAACCTCACCTTTTACTGTTAATGACCTAAACCTCTCGCAGTTTACCTCTCCCGATTAGCAACAGTTGCTCAATTGGTAGAACCAACGAGAGTCTAATTTATTTTTGAAAGCCTTTTTATACATTGCACTATGAAATTATACAGCATTTTCTTCTGCAGATCAATGACTACACAAAATATCAATATGTCTTTATAATTTCTGCGCTCATGTAGCAGGTGAAACAGCACAGATTTGTGTAAATTAGTTTGCGAGGCTCATTGAGCAATAAGCCATGAGAATCCGTTCTGTAGTCTGAATGTAGTGACAGCTAAAGGGCGTTGTTAGGTATGATGCACAGCTGAGTGATGGCGAAAATAATTGCTGCAAAGTCAGCGAACGTTTCGGATTTTTTTGCATTTAGGTTTCCATCCTAACAATGTTCTATCAATTATATAAATGTTGGCAATTGGCATTTATCTTTTCATTATCATTTCTTATTATAGAAAATGGATTGGTCTTGGTCGTTCAGTCGATAAATTGTTTGATTGTTAATCAGGCGAACTTGAATGAGAGCGGCTAGAGGACAGTCGAGCGGTAAAGGGTAAGGTTACTAAAGCCCCTCTGAACATGTGACCGTATGCCACTGGTGATAGGTGTTAAACGCAGAACAGTAACTCTTTAACAGAATGGCTCCATGGGTGGCAGATGTCGTGTTCAAATCTCTGGGGCATTGCGGCTCTCAGGAAATACCCAGTTTTATAAACATGTTATAAACAGCTCTCAGGAAACACCCAGTGTTATAAACCTGTTATAAATGGCTCTCAGGAAACACCCAGTGTTATAAACACGTTATAAACGGTTAATGTGTGGCAATACAAGCTGTGCTAGTGGCAGTGCATGAGAGTATCTGCAAATCTCATTAATAATGTAGCACAAGATGGATGAAGGGACAGATCAGTGGTCCTTGGGATCAATAATTGAAGACGCAGACGGGCAATAAAAGTGACTGCCCTGCGTTATCATTACAAATCTCTGCTCATGACTCTCTGCACAAGGGGCTGCGATGCATGTTCACTAAGCAGACGTTATCAGCGCTGAGTCAGCGTTTCCCAAAATCTCGCTCCGTAATGAAGACCCGACAGTAATGAAGATGGGCTCTTCTCGTATGCACCAGCATTCCTGTTGTAAACAGCCTACGATACTCACACGCTTGGGAACAATTTAAAGCTCTGCATTCAAGGGGTAATCTATGGACCTGAAAAAAATCACGAGACAGTAATTTGTCGGAGCACAATGTTCCTGGACTCAGTGCTTCTCCGCTAAACAGCCTCTGTAAATCCTTTAGTCGTAGGTTAAGGGACATGAATAACTGTCCCAGCACTGCTGTGGACTAAGGCTCTCCGCAATACAGGGAAAAAGTATACGGACACTCCTTGGGCTGTGGTCGCTCTTTAAACTTCAGGCTTGGCTTCTCAGCTTTACAGAAGAAAAATCCTGACACTATAGCACACAGTGACATTCCGGATGATTCTGTGCCTTTAACAGTTTGGGAAAGATTCTGTCCTGGTACATGATCATAGTGCCCCTGTGCTCAGACGGAGGTCCATATTTGGTTTACAAAGATCAGCGAAGAAGAGTTTGACTGTCCTGCATAGAGCCCTGACCACAACCCCTCCAGACACAATCATGATACCAGAAAATCTGAGTGTAATCCAGCTCTAATGGCCCAGTATCACAGTCCAACTGCACTAATGCATTTCTGGCTTAATGGAAGCAAATCCCAATGTTTACTCTGCATCATCACACATATTGTTGTTAAACCATCTTGATCTGACAAAATAAATGAGAATTTTAGCATAATTCCTCTAGACAGCTTTAGTTGGCAGGTCAAATTGACATTTGCAGATTCTCCTTATTCAACAGAAGTTGAAACTCCTCTTTTGGGTCCATTAATAGAATATGTTATTGTCATTAAACTGTATTCTCTTTAAGCAGCCTGGTCCTGCAGATCTTACTCTTTTTCACCAGGATCTTGTCAGTGTTGGTGACAGAAATAGCAGGAACAGAACGGCTCTGGTTAGGGCGTGAAAGTGTGATGCAAAAATAACACTTTGCAGTGAATTTAAACATCAGCATTTGTATGAAAAATCACAGAAGCTCTACAGAACCTCATTCCACTTTGATAGCGACAGCTGTCTGAAATCGAGCTGACTTCTCATTATGGCAGTAAGTGTTTGGTTGGACACATCTGTACTAAACCAAAGTGAACTTTGATGCACCTCCTGTCTCTACCCACTGCTCACACACCACTGTACTGTCCCTCTGTTTAAAACAACAACAGGAGCATTAACAGTCCATACTGCCATACATCTAATCTAAACCACTTCTTCTTCACCAGGGTCGCAGGGGAGCTGGAGCCTATCCCTGCAGACTATGGCAAAGGCAGGGACACCCCCTGGATAACTCGCCAATCCACTGCAGGGCACACAGCATTCACTCCTACACTCATACCGACAGGAAATTTAGAGTCTCCAATTGTTCTGACATTCGGTCTGTGAGAGGAGATCGTAGTACGAGGAAGAAACCAAAATGAACATGGGGAGAGTTGTAACTGTGCCTTTTGCATTTAAAAAAAAATATTTTATATGCATTACAACTTTTTTAAACCACAGACTCCACGCTTGTGATCATATGAGGGAAAATGAAGGCGACACTGGGCCAGATTAGCTTTTAACTGCCAGATGAAAGAAGCAATCAGCTCTCATACCTGCGCATATCCCCCGCAAATGGAAGCACAGACCATAATTTAATCATCAGCCTACATGTGCTGTTTGCACTCTGGATATTAATGTCACAAAACCATGTGGTCAACTTCAGTCAGCTACACCTCCCACTATAGAGTGTTAAGGGACAAACTGATCGCTTTTTTCCTGATTTCTGGAAAGCGTGCCCGATAAATAATGCATGATTGAAATAGACCAAGTACTTCCTCCTGCTATTTTTGGTTTCTCCCTGAGTCCTGTGCTTGAACACACGTGTGACGTGTTCACTCAGCTGAGTAAATGCCTGGAGACATGTGTGTTTTGTGTGAAGAAATTAACCCTTTATGTACCAAGCCCAGTCTGATGTCACTCCACTCAAACAGGGTGTGGGAGCTACATTAGCTTTCTGGGAACTTAAAGTGAATTAAAGCAAGTAAAACTCAGATAAAGACAAATTATATCCCTGATCTAGAGGAGCCACAATAGCAAAAGCTCATTTGCTAACTGCCGGTTGTTGTTTGCGGCTTGTATGTAAATACAGTGATGCATGTGTTGGTGTGTAATAAGGGCTTTTGTGGAGAACAGATCACCGCTTCCTCAGACCTAATGATCAGACTCTTCTAAGCCTGTTATATTACATCCTGATTCACAGAACATTTCTCATCTACTCATAGTGAGCATACTGGTTATTGTCTTCACAAGCAAGCAATGAGGAATTTTTCTATATTATATTTATTTATTTATTTGTTTATTTTTTTTTTACTTTTGACCCACAAAATTCCAATAAGGGAAAAAAAAAAAAGTTTGCAGTATTATGTTCTTTGAAGTTCTAGACAAACGTTCATTGGGTGCAGGCTTTGTTCGGATCAAAGTTTGCAATCATCTGTGTTTTCTGTCAGGATTTCTGCTGGGCATCAAGGAGGTTAATTTTTGCCAAGGGTTTGGAGCAAAAAGGGCACAAGTGACATTTTCAGAACTTTACAGGAGAGTCAAATCTAAAGATTGACAGACATTTCTGTGCAGCCCACCATTTGTGGCAGAGTGCTGTCATGATTTGCCACAGGATGCACTGTTCGGTGGAGGAGGGAGGAAATACATTTAAGCCCTTTTCATGCCAAAATAAAGTAAGATTTTTGGAATGAGTCTCCAGTGTTTTGTCATTTATTTCATTGGACGGCAGGTGTCTCCTTTTCCTACTAGATAGCAAACTCATCACACACACACACACACACGCGCGCACACACGCACATACGCGCGCACACACGCATGCACACACGTACACACACACACGCACATACGCGCGCATACACGCATGCACACGCGCGCACACACACACACGCACACACACACACCTCAGCAGTGCTGTATTAATGCATTCTCTCTGCAAGACCAGCTGGCATCAACACTTATAACAAACATCAAGTGCAAATGGACCCCAGTCTCTGAACTACTGAGAAACCAGCAAGCCTGAGACAAGTAATGCGTTTGAGAAATATTCCAGAAGATTCCTATGGCTCTGCCCTGTCAGTCTGTAGCAATATACAAGAAATAATATTCCTTTCTTTTTTCACATCAGTCGCTCATATCAGTGTTTCATGACATTTTCCAGGCTTCTGCTCTATAATTAATTTTCTCACATCTTCATCAATGAAGGAATGTTCACTGTTCTGCTCTTATAGGGACCATTTGAAAGGTCTTAATATATAGTATGATAGCATTACTATTTCATCAAATAACACTAAATATAAAATTTATTTCAGCTGCCATTTTACTGCCTGATGCAGAATTACTGAACGGGAGAGTGTCGCCATTTTATGAAACGGTTCAGAGTTCTATTAAAAACTAAATTACAGAAAACAGGAGGCATTGGTTTTGTGAAAATGAGGATTGGATATAGTTGTCCAAAAAGACACAAGCATAATTTTCAACAGACTTCATCATTCATCATTATGAAAGTTTGCTGTAATAAAGCAACAAGCTATTTAAAAAAAAAATGGCATTATAATTAACTGGCTAACTTGTGCTGAATACAAACAGTGAAAAGTGTAGTCATGACATTACATAATTATGTTGGTTAACATAACAATAAGCATTGATTGTGCTAAAACAGGCTCTGTACAATCTGGATATGGTTTTTCCTAAGTGGGCGATGCCGAACAGAAAGTTCCTCTGATTTATGAGGGTCAGAAGAGGCTAAATTCAGCTCTTAAGAGTGACCTTCTGTGCAAAGTAAAGCCCCAGTGAAAGAGGTCCCCTGCACATCCAGCTCAGTGAAGAGCCGTCAGCCAGCAGTGAGACTCCTGACTTCAGTGGAACAGTAATCCTGTAAATATGTAGAGTTATGTGCACAACATCATTCCTGAACACATTCATCTCTGCACACTGCCAAAGTACTTAGAAATAAGAGCAGCAGAGCAGCCCGGGTAGAAAGGCTTAGTGTCACCTGAAGGCCAGTTTAAAATGAGAGCGAATGGTGCTGAGCCAACTTTCTCGATGAAGTGAATATATTACCCCACGGAATTATTCCCAGCTCGGGAATTACAATGATGTACTTTATTAACCAGGGCAGTTTCATTGAGAACGTTTCACTTTCTCCGATTGCATAAAGCAAGAGCAAACGACAGGGGTAAAGCCCTTTAGCAGCTGGGGGTTAAGGGCCTTACTTAAGAGCTTAAACATGGGCGTAGGAACCGGCCCGGCAGACCCAGCAGTCGCTGGACCAATATTTTCCCGAATACGCCCCTCCCCCTTCTCTACCCACATGTTATGTTAGTCCTCTATCCCTTTCACACTGGATGCAAGACGATTTTTTCGCACGCAGATTACATACAAAGCAGAGGCGTAAAGCTAGAAATATACTTGCTGCGTGACTGAACGGACGCGTACGCATTGCGCTACGTGAGTGCACACGCTTGCTGTAGCACGACGCGTCCAATACGCACGATACTGGAGGTCTCCACTAGGGGGCAGACAGCAGCAGATCGGACTCGGATAGCGAAAAAGGCGGTATTGCCCAGATATCGCATTCCAGCATTGCAAACAAACATGGATATGCTTGAGCAGGAAGAAGTCATCATTTTGCTTCTTTTAAAATTGCGGCAGACACGAAAACGTCGCCATCGGAGGTGGTATGTGCGGCCCCTCAACCAAGCCCGCAGAGAAAACGGGGAATTTGTGTCCCTTGTCCTACCGATGCGCGCAATTGACGAAGAGAAACACCGGGAATATATGCGTATGTCGGCCAGTGCTTTTGACGAGCTGTTATCCCTTATCGGTCCGTACATCCAGCACTCCAACACACACACCAAGCCAATAACATCGGCGGAGAGGCTTGCTATCACCCTCCGTTTCCTGGCCTCTGAGATGAACTACAGAGCGCTGTCAGCCAGCTACAAACTGGGATCTGTGACTGTTGGAAAAATCGTTCAGGAGGTCTGCAAGGCAATCTGGACCGCTCTGAGGGATGTCTACGTGGCTTATCCAAGTACCGAGCAATGGAGAGCGATTCAGGAGGACTTCCTCTGCATGTGGCACTACCCTAATTGCGTGGGAGCGATCGACAGAAAACATGTCAGAATCCGTGCTCCAGCCAACAGTGGAAGTGCCTTTTTTAATTACAAAGGGTACTTCAGCTTTGTCCTGATGGCTGTCTGCGACGCCCGTTACAGGTTTACTGTTGTGGACATTGGTGCCTATGGTTGCGACAGTGATGCTGGTGTGTTTGCCAGATCCAACTTTGGTTCACGTTTAATTCAAGGGAAGTTGTCTTTGCCACCTCCAACTCTTCTACCCGGGAGTGATGTACTCTGCCCCCCTGTTTTTGTAGCGGACGAGGCTTTCCCACTGAAAGTGAATCTGATGCGACCATACCCAGGTGAGTTTGTCATGTCTTAGCAATAGCAAGGTAATTCCATGTGAAATCATCAGATGGTCCCAGCTCGACCCCCTCAGATTTGCCTGGAAAAATTACATATGATAGATAAACCTCTTAATAGCATAAATTTTAATCGTACATTCACAATTTATGATTACAGATACCAACATAAAACCTGGTGTTTTTGAAAAAGAAAATGTTTTTATTTACAAAATATCCGTAAATTATTTTGGGGGTCTTTCCCTTTGTCCCACAATGATTTTTTGAAATAGTCATGTTAATGATTGGTATTTTTTGCAATATACACATGTAAAAATGAAAGGTCTATTTGTGTTTCCCAACAGAACCACCAGCAATAGTACTATGATGAAAATTTGTATACCTGAAACATTTGTAGACATAAAACATTATTTGTGGTTCAGATGAATTTATTTAGAAAAATCCTTCTATGGTACAAATAGAAAAGCGCATAGTCTCACCCTGCAGTGTCTGAAAGATATGTTCGACAAGTAGACAATATCAATTGTTAGTCTTTTAAAAGGTTTAATTTAAATCCTTCCTGAATGCTTCAGATTGTTGTGCCATTGTGTGAATTTATGGTGAAAAATCTTATTTGGAGTAGGGACCTGAAATTTTGGACTTATGCTATTAAGAGGTTTATCTATCAAATATAATTTTTCCAGACAGATCCGAGGGGGTCGAGCTGGGACTTTTTCTGAAATCTGATGATTTCACATGGAATGACCCAGCATGACATTTGTCATATTTACCCAACAGCCTATATTAATCTCTTTTGTTTTATTTTAGTTGATCAATTACATGTGGTCGTTATCTATTTGCAGGTACCAATCTCTCTGCTGACCAGGAAACCTACAATCTCCAGCGGACCAACAACTATCGTCACTCCAGTGCCAGACGTGTAGTTGAAAACGCCTTCGGCATCCTTGCTGCCAGGTGGAGGGTTTTTGGGAAGGCCATGGAATGTTCCCTGGAGACTGCAGAGGATGTAACTAAGGCATGTGTTGCCCTTCACAATTACCTGTGTTCATCTAGCCAAGCCGAGCGGGCTAGGTACATCCCTCGCAACTTTGTGGACACTGACAACGCACCTGGAGAATGGAGAGAAGTCGTTGCAGGAGACACCAACTTCTTCTGCACCGGGCGCCTCTCAGCCGACCGTGCCACTCACCTTGGATGTGAGGTGCGGCACCGTCTTGCTAACTACTTCCAGACCCCGGCTGGTAGATTTGCCTATCAGGACATTGTCCTCCAACGTGGCACAATTCCCTCAGCGTAATGTATATGTGTGTGAGAGAGTGTGTATGAGAGAGAGAGCGAGAGTGTGAGTGTATGTGAGAGTGAGAGAACACAAACAATTGTTATGATTATAAAAAATTTATCAAAAATTTGATTGTTCATGTTCATAATGGGAATGACAGCGAACATAAAAATGTAAACAATATAAATGTAAACAATATATTCACGATAAACAATTTGAATATAACTATACCTAAAATTTAACAACAATGAAATCTTATCTACAATTGTAAACAAAGGTATTCAGTGCAACAAGAATAGAACAGAAAACCGAGAACATTAGGGTTCATAGACTTGCATGAGTTGTTTAATTTCTTTCATGAGTCTTTTTGCTGAATCCTCAGGCAAGTCTTGCAGGAAGCTGCCCACATATCTTCCGAAGTTGGTGTACAGGTTTTGACCTGCTTGCCTCTCCTCCCTGATCTCTGCAAGCCTCTTTAGTAGGGCGGCCTCAACTGCATCCATCTCCGGGGCTTGCTTTCTCCTCTTGCCTGCTTCTCTGGAGGGCACAGATGGTGGTTGTGGTAGTGTGGTTTGTGGTGAGGTAGAGTGTTGAGGGGTAGGGTGGGATGAGGTTTGAGAGGAGGGCATAGATGGTGCGAAGGGGCCGGGTGAGACGGGCCCAATGACACTGGTCCGGGTGAGACGGGGCCCAATGACACTGGTCCGGCTGAGACGGGGCCCAATGACACTGGTCCGGGTGAGACGGGGCCCAATGACACTGGTCCAGGTGAGACGGGGCCCAATGACACTGGTCCAGGTGAGACGGGGCCCAATGACACTGGTCCAGGTGAGACGGGGCCCAATGACACTGGTCCGGTGAGGCGGGGCCCAGGGTCCGGCTGAGGCGGGCCCAATGACACTGGTCCGGCTGAGGCGGGGCCCAATGACACTGGTCCGACTGAGGGGGCCCAATGACACTGGTCCGGGTGAGACGGGGCCCAATGACACTGGTCTGGGTGAGACGGGGCCCAATGACACTGGTCCAGGTGAGAATGACACCGGGCTGAGGCGGGGCCCAATGACACTGGTCCGGGGTGAGAGACGGGGCCCAATGACACTGGTCCGGGGTGAGACGGGGCCCAATGACACTGGTCCGGTGAGACGGGGCCCAATGACACTGGTCCAGGTGAGACGGGGCCCAATGACACCGGTCCAGGTGAGACGGGCCCAATGACACCGGTCCGGTGAGAGGGGCCCAATGACACTGGTCCGGTGAGGCGGGGCCCAATGACACTGGTCCGGGTGAGACGGGGCCCAATGACACTGGTCCGGGTGAGACGGGGCCCAATGACACTGGTCCGGGTGAGACGGGGCCCAATGACACTGGTCCGGGTGAGACGGGGCCCAATGACACTGGTCCGGGTGAGACGGGGCCCAATGACACTGGTCCGGGTGAGACGGGGCCCAATGACACTGGTCCGGAGACGGGAGACGGGGCCCAATGACACTGGTCCGGGTGAGAATGACACTGGTCCAGGCCCCCCATGACACTGGTCCGGGTGAGACGGGCCCAATGACACTGGTCCAGGTGAGGCGGGGCCCAATGACACTGGTCCAGGTGAGGTGAGACGGGGTGAGGCCCAATGACACTGGTCCGGGTGAGACGGGGCCCAATGACACTGGTCCAGGTGAGGCCGGGGCCCAATGACACTGGTCCAGGTGAGGCGGGGCCCAATGACACTGGTCCAGGTGAGACGGGGCCCAATGACACTGGTCCGGGTGAGACGGGCCCAATGACACTGGTCCGGGTGAGACGGGGCCCAATGACACTGGTCCAGGTGAGACGGGGCCCAATGACACTGGTCCAGGTGAGACGGGGCCCAATGACACTGGTCCAGGTGAGACGGGGCCCAATGACACTGGTCCGGGTGAGACGGGGCCCAATGACACTGGTCCAGGGGCCCAATGACACTGAGGCGGGGCCCAATGACACTGGTCCAGGTGAGACGGGGCCCAATGACACTGGTCCGGTGAGGTCGGGGCCCAATGACACTGGTCCAGGTGAGACGGGCCCAATGACACTGGTCCAGGTGAGCGGGGGCCCAATGACACTGGTCCGGGTGAGACGGGGCCCAATGACACTGGTCCAGGTGAGGGGGCCCAATGACACTGGTCCAGGGACGGGGCCCAATGACACTGGTCCCGGGTGAGGCGGGGCCCAATGACACTGGTCCAGGGCCCAATGAGGTCGGGGCCCAATGACACTGGTCCAGGTGAGAGACGGGGCCCAATGACACTGGTCCGGGGCCCAATGACACTGGTCGGGAGCCCCAATGACACTGGTCCAGGTGAGACGGGGCCCAATGACACTGGTCCAGGTGAGACGGGGCCCAATGACACTGGTCCAGGTGAGACGGGGCCCAATGGGTCCGGGGCCCAATGACACTGGTCCAAGACACCCAATGACACTGGTCCAGGTGAGACGGGGCCCAATGACACTGGTCCAGGTGAGACGGGGCCCAATGACACTGGTCCAGGTGAGACGGGGCCCAATGACACTGGTCCGGGTGAGACGGGGCCCAATGACACTGGTCCAGGTGAGACGGGGCCCAATGACACTGGTCCAGGTGAGACGGGGCCCAATGACACTGGTCCAGGTGAGACGGGGCCCAATGACACTGGTCCAGGTGAGACGGGCCCAAATGACACTGGTCCAGGTGAGGCGGGGCCCAATGACACTGGTCCAATGAGGCACCCAATGACACTGGTCCGGTGAGACGGGGCCCAATGACACTGGTCCAGGGGCCCAATGACACTGGTCCCAATGACACTGGTCCCCAATGACACTGGTCCAGGTGAGGCGGGGCCCAATGACACTGGTCCAGGTGAGGCGGGCCCAATGACACTGGTCCAGGGTGAGCCCAATGACACTGGTCCAGGTGAGACGGGGCCCAATGACACTGGTCCGGTGAGACAATGACACTGGTCCCAATGACACTGGTCCCGGTGAGACGGGGCCCAATGAATGACACTGGTCCAGGTGAGACGGGGCCCAATGACACTGGTCCGGTGAGAGACGGCCCCAATGACACTGGTCCCAATGACACTGGTCCCAACGGGGCCCAATGACACTGGTCCGGTGAGACGGGCCCAATGACACTGGTCCGGGTGAGGGGCCCAATGAGGTCCGGGTGAGGGGGGCCCAATGACACTGGTCCGGGTGAGTCCCAATGACACTGGTCCGGTGAGACGGGGCCCAATGACACTGGTCCAGGTGAGACGGGGCCCAATGACACCCAGGTGAGACGGGGCCCAATGACACTGGTCCAGGTGAGGCGGGGCCCAATGACACTGGTCCAGGGTGAGGCGGGCCCAATGACACTGGTCCAGGTGAGGTGGGCCCAATGACACTGGTCCAGGTGAGACGGGGCCCAATGACACTGGTCCAGGTGAGACGGGCCCAATGACACTGGTCCAGGGGCCCAATGACACTGGTCCAGGTGAGGCGGGGGCCCAATGACACTGGTCCAGGAGGCGGGGCCCAATGACACTGGTCCGGGTGAGGCGGGGCCCAGACACTGGGCCAGGTGAGGCCCCAATGACACTGGTCCAGGTGAGTGGGGCCCAGACACTGGGGGTGAGACCCAATGACACTGGTCCAGGTGAGGCGGGGCCCAATGACACTGGTCCAGGTGAGACGGGGCCCAATGACACTGGTCCAGGTGAGACACACTGGTCCAGGTGAGACGGGCCCAATGACACTGGTCCAGGTGAGACGGGGCCCAATGACACTGGTCCGGTGAGACGGGCCCAATGACACTGGTCCGGTGAGACGGGGCCCAATGACACTGGTCCAGGTGAGACGGGGCCCAATGACACTGGTCCAGGTGAGACGGGGCCAATGACACTGGTCCAGGCAGGGCCCAATGACACTGGTCCAGGTGAGACGGGGCCCAATGACACTGGTCCGGGTGAGACGGGGCCCAATGACACTGGTCCAGGTGAGATGACACTGGTCCAGGGGGCCCAATGACACCCCAATGACACTGGTCCGGCTGAGGCGGGGCCCAATCACTGGTCCAGGTGAGGCGGGGCCCAATGACACTGGTCCGGTGAGGCGGGGCCCAATGACACTGGTCCAGGTGAGACGGGGCCCAATGACACTGGTCCAGGTGAGAATGACGGTCCGCCCCCAATGACACTGGTCCGGGTGAGGGGGCCCAATGACACTGGTCCAGGTGAGACGGGGCCCAATGACACTGGGTCCAGGTCCCCAATGACACTGGTCCAGGTGAGACGGGGCCCAATGACACTGGTCCGGGTGAGACGGGGCCCAATGACACTGGTCCAGGTGAGACGGGGCCCAATGACACTGGTCCAGGTGAGACGGGGCCCAATGACACTGGTCCAGGTGAGACGGGGCCCAATGACACTGGTCCAGGTGAGACGGGGCCCAATGACACTGGTCCAGGTGAGACGGGGCCCAATGACACTGGTCCAGGTGAGACTGACACTGGTCCAGGTGAGGCGGGCCCAATGACACTGGTCCAGGGTGAGACGGGCCCAATGACACTGGTCCAGGTGAGACGGGGCCCAATGACACTGGTCCAGGTCCAGAGACGGGGCCCAATGACACTGGTCCAGGTGAGACGGGCCCCAATGACACTGGTCCAGGTGAGGCGGGGCCCAATGACACTGGTCCAGGTGAGGCCCCCAATGACACTGGTCCAGGTGAGACGGGGCCAGGTGAAGGAGGGTCTTCATCAGACATCTAGAAAACACAGATTGAATTGAAAAATTGCAATATTTGGTATAGTTGGTACTTTCTCCCCATCCCCAACTCTGTAATAGCAGGATATCTCCATATTGGACATATGATAACTTTGAGTTGAGATCAAAGTTAGGTTGCCAAGTTTATTAGTATAGTCGTTACAAGCATGTCAGATGTAAGCTACTTAAGATTAGAGTTGCTTGCGAGCCAGACCTGCTTTTGGACAAGTCTAACCTTCCGTACAATGCACAATACACCTTAATCAAAAACTGATAAGTGCCTCTGTCTTATCAAACTACTCAGTAGTTTGGAGGGGGCATCTACAGGTTCATCAGGGTTTCCGCTACATGTAATTGATCATGGCGCCGCCACGCCTATGTAAAATGACTTTACATGAAATCCAAAAATCCTAAGGGCAGTCAGGTGTCGCCAGTTCTCCTTGTTAAGTTAAAATGAGCGCTAATAATTCTTGACCTGTTGTCAATCATTTAGCTTATCGAACATGTTTTCCAATGAATAAAAATACGCAGTGTCTAGAGATACGGCAGTTTATGGGTACGGCAGTCGATTTGAAGGGATAAGGATAAGGATTAGGGATTATAGTTAGGGGAAGGGTTAGGTTAGGGGTCAGGATTAAGGTTAGGGTCAAGGTTAGGTTAGGGCAGGGTTTGAAATTGGGACTGCCGTTCCTCTCTACATTGAAATGCATTGGAGAACTGCCGTACCCGTAGCAACTGCCATAAAAACAAGCCATCGGCAGTAAAACGCGCTGCTTTCTTCTTGATGCAATGTGTGCAACGATTAGAGAAAAAATATTTAATTCACTTTGCAAAACGATAAACTACGATGTTAACTTCTGTGTTTGCAGTGAGCACATCCTGCTTCATCTAATTTTATCTTCATGATTATTTGATTCCAATTTCGGAGTCCAGAGTCATAATCGGTTTTCATATTAGCCTATATGTGAAATCGACCGTCACGCACGTGAAACTGATGAACCTTCGTGCACATTGACTTCAATTATTGCATCGCTACGTGCTGATGGAATAACTGTTGACTACAGCGCGGGACCGTGAATATGTCACTGAAAAACTTGCGCCGAATGCGTGAGAGTCGATCGGTATGCTTATTAATGAAAACTGGCCACACCTGATAATGCTGAGTTTTGACAACGCTGAAGCCCTCCACCACAATTTCAAAAAAATCATGCTCACGATCTTATCTTTCTTACCACACTAAGAGGGAAATTGCTGTCAGTGTTGCGGTGTGAAACATAGCTTTTCAGCCAGCTGAGGCGTTTCAGCACCGCCGGGCAGAAGACATCTTCTGCTCCGTCGCCACTCCGCTTCTCCAGCATTTTCTTCCGGACTCGAACACAGGGATCGCGGATCGCCTTCCACTTTTTTTGGCAGGTTTCGGCGTCGACCCCCAAAATTCCCGCGATTTGTCGCCAACTGTTTTGGCACGCGTGCTTATCGCTGTGCAATGGCGAAGTGCAGTCATAATGGTGTTGGTAGTTTCGGACCGGGTCCGAGAGTCTGTCTTCAAAATTCTCCACCCTTGCCCTCTGACCGTCTCACCTCACAGTGTATTCGTTCGCACGAGCCCCACTAGCGGTTATGTCAATGTTGCTTCTCACGCACGCGTCACGTAACTTCGCAACGCGATAAGCACACACTACGCTCACGAACGAAGAAGACGCGTGGTTGGCACGATGCGTATAGTGCGGGTACCATACTCTGGCGTGCAGAGACTGCAGGAACAGTGGTATGCCATCATTGAATCGCACCTCGACAGAACAGCAATGCAAGTAATTATCCCACTCTGATCGCTCATACTAACCCTGATCAGCAAATTCGACTTACTTCACCTGCGCTACTGGGGATTTATACCACTGCAATTGCATTCATTTCTCTGTCATGGGGCTGGCAAGTCGATGTCATCATGGTACATTATTTATCATTTTAATTGAACATAATTCGTTATAACATGAAATAATTTAGATTTCTTTTTGGAAAATGCTTAATAAAACAATGATAATTTTATTCTGTTGTTGATATCGTCATTGAGACAGCAAGTATTTCTGGGTAATGTCCAACATTCTACCAGTGTTTCCCAAAATGTGTGCCGTGAGAGCTTCCTAGGTGTGCCGCGAGAAAACCCACTTACTGTATTTTTCCTGATAGCCTAATAATATAAAACGGCTGAACTCACAGGATACAAAAATAACAATTCATGTCATTATCAATTCATTCAATTTAGTTTATTAAAATGCCTATTTAAAATTCCTTCTCGATATTTCCGCATCATGTATTCTACTGTACAATTCCCTCTCGTGATTGGCCAATCACGCATCGTCTAACGCGAAAAATTAAACATTCCCCGGTAAATCTCAGCTAAAACAGCAGTGTAGGCTAGTTGAAACGAAACAACGAAAATGGATAAATTCCTTATCGAAATCTCGAAAAGGCCGTCCGACTAAGACCCCGAACCACCTCACTCTTGCTGCCCTAGCCAGGAAAAGAAAATAAAAGCGGTCAGCAGACTTTACAGTGAGGAATATCTGACTTATGGGTTTACATTCACCGGAGATCCCACTGTGCCTTGCTTGGGGCGAAAAGCTGGCGAACGAAGCTATGGTGCCAAATAAATTAAAAAGACACCTTTCAACCAAACTCCCTTCTCTCGCAAAAAAAAAAAAAAAAAAAAAAAAAGATCGTGAATATTTAATGCGGTTGAGAGGCCAGACGAACAAACAAGCTAGTTTTATGATGAAAGTCGCTAGTGTCAGAAAAAGCATTAGAAGTTAGCTATCTGGTCGCAGAACTAGTAGCAAAATCAAAGACGTCTCACACAATTGCCGAATCTCTTATCCTGCCAGCAGGCAGAGCTATCGTCGGGACCATGCTGGGTCAAAATGCTGCCAATGAAAAATCGAAGGTTCCTCTCTCAAACAATACAATTGGCAGACGAATGTCGGCAGATATAGAGGACGTTGTAATAGAGAAAATAAAAGGGAGTGGGAAATTTGCGCTGCAGGTGGATGAAACAACCGATGTCAGTGGACATGCACAATTACTGGCCAATCAGATATGTCGATGGGGAGACAATTAAAGAAAATTACTTTTTTTATTTACTAATGCTACTGCACACTCTCATAAATTAAGATCCAGTGCAAAAAAACTTTATTATTTATTATAAGTTCTTAATTTCCGCGCGATTTTGGCAGTACAGGGCTTTGGTTGGTGACCTCACGCGCTTGTTTAATGCATACAATTTGCATCGAGAGCGATAGTTCACTAATTTATTTAGACAGTTTTGCCCCTGAGGTAAGGACTATGCTTGAAGGGCTGCCAGTCTCTCGGTGCTCACCAAAAATTGCTAAACTGCCTTCCTCACATTGCAACAGACAATCACAGAGTGCAATGTTATTTTAATTCGAATGTAATGGATTATTTACCAGACCTAAGCAGCGCAAACTATCGTTATCCCCATATTTGCAGTTAACTGCTTAATCTGGATGCACTTCCTTGTATGAAGAGCTCCCTTTCAATTTTTTTTTTTTTCCATTTTAATTTTTAATTGATTTTTTATGACTAATCCCCCACGAAGCGCCGGCTGGCATCTGTGATTGGCGTATGCCGCTCAGATCTTTTCAAATGGCTGGCAATCACGGATGCGCACTGAAAACCGAATGCTTTGGAGGCGCGCTGTGCTTTTAGAAGGGCCACATGTCCGAAAGAAATGATTTTTTTACGCGGCCCAAGCTTGGTGGAGGGCGTGAGTGAGATGGGGCTTGTGTGCGGAAGCAGTGTATTCTGAGTGCGTCTAAGAAAGCTCACGAAATCCTCTCTCTTTATATTATCTAGGTTAAAAACTAATTGTTGCTAACACGTTTTAAACAGTTCATCCTGAACTGTGTTTGTGGGTATCCACCTTCCGAGTGCACACAGTTATCATCAGCTGCACGCCCTGGTTGTGCCCTTACATTCCCGGTAAGATTTCAATCCGCATAATATTAATGCAGCTTATGTCCTGCCAGTGGCGACTGGTCATTAGGGGCGGACATGAAAGGACCGTAGGCAAATTACATAATTAATTCTCAAACATGATCGTATTATCTGATTAAATGTATTATCTATAAATTTAGCATTTTCCTAAATTACATGGAATTTGTGTTTGAAATTAAGTTCATGTTTATTGGTCTCTGTTTTGCTGCTTCAGACCGATCTCCTGATCCATGTCCGCTGGAGTGGGGCTAGCCCCCCTTGCGCAATGCAATGTTAACGATACGTGTGAAAATATAAGTACGCATGCTCAGAGTGTTGGCTGTATTAGTGGAGGTAGCACGAATTTGTTGGCATGTGGGGCTGACAGCCCCAAGCCCCACTACTGCGTCATTTCATCAGGCATCATAGACATATACGTAGACGTCGCATGAGTGGTGGAGAGGCGTGCCTACCGGGCGACCATGTTAGTACAGGGTTCGAAGTATCAAACTATTTCTACAAATCATTACTCGCTGAATTTTCGACTGATTTCCAAGCGGTTTGATCTGTTATAAACGTAACACATTTAGCTATGATCCAGGATGCCCTGATACTCTAACATGCGGTTTTACTACCAAAATACAACCGTATTCACAGCAGTCGAAGCGCTTAAACTTAAATCTACACCAAAGATGCCAGATTTTTTGCGCTGCATATGGATGCTGAACGAGATATCAATATCAGATCCTGTGGAATAACCTTTCGCAGGTAAGATTTAACGATAGATTTTGGATGTATTTGTGTATTATAACATTATGTTGAGAGCTACTGTAACTATTTGTCCACCAGCGAAATGCTAACGTAGCTAGGCTAGACTAGCCCTAGTCATGGAAGCTGAGGCTTTATATCAAATAAATCATAATTATAATGTATAGTTATCCGGGTATTTCTCCACACCGCCCAATTTTATTACAATCCTATCTTTTCTTCTGAACGACTAACAAAGAGGATGTGATTGCATTTCAAAGCTGGTCACTAAGGCTGCCAGGTCAGATCCTAACGTTAGTATTAAGTTTACAAGATCGTTGTTGGTATTTTATACCGGTTGGATACAAAGAAATGCTCTTTCTTTTCACAGTTTCTTTATCATTTTTGTAATATTAAAAAGGCCTGAATCTACTATCATTTTTAAATGATATTAAAAAGACTTGAAAAAATATATTGCAGTTCATAGATATTTCTCATATCTATATCAATATGTTGCAACATTATGGCAGTAAGACAACGGTATACTAATGTATAATATCTTATGCTGGATCGAGGCTAGATGATGATGACAGTGTGTCACACATATGCAGGATAAGGTTGTTGTCATAATGCTGTCATAGAGTGGATCGATCCTAATAAGTTGTGGCACTTAGTGGTGTTGAGCTCTCTACTTTGTTTATGGCCTTGTAGGCTCTGAGCGTTGTGGAGCAACGGTGGCAGATGGCTTTTAAACAAACGTCGATCTCCGTGTTGGCGAACTCTCACTCACTTTCATCATCATCTCTCCCCCCCTCGTTTCCTCCGTGTGTGCGCGATAATGTTGACTTTTAACTAAAAGCTTGTAAGGTAAAACGATAGCAGACAAACTAATTTATCACAAATTGTTGTATAGAAATCGCCCCATACCCCTCGTTTACTGTGCCCCCCCGAAATACATTCTTGCCCCACCAAGTTTTTACACTTAAAAACGCCACTGTGTCCTGCATGTTTTTTTACTTCGTATTTCTAGAGCGAGGGGTTAGTTACCTGCGTGCCTATCGCATGTCCAAATATGATATCTGAATTAGCCTATGACGGGATTTACCCGTTCTTGGTAATCTTGTGTCAGTGTTATATTATTTTTTTCTTAGATAGGTGGCCTAATTGCATTATATGGGATGAAATAAATAAGGTACATCAGATAAATCAGTAAATGTAAAAAAGCAAGGGACAAAAAGAACATAAGGAAACTGACAGTCAGTTTCTATGGGTGGATAACCCTGACACCATTACTCTGGACGTCACCTTCTTTCATATATCTCAATTTATAAGGTATTCTATAAGCCTCCAATTCATTGCTTGAACACTGTCTCAAAGGTTTATATCAAGTTCATGGATGAAATGCTTCAAACTGCTAATGCTGGAAAGTGCATACTATAGACCACAGACTGAACTAATCTGTGCTGTTGTGTCGTGACCAGAAACACCACCCAAAAGTTGAAACTGTTGAGGCTAAAGATGAGTCTTGATGCTACCACAGCTAACCAAACCAATCCTCAGTTTCAAAAAATTTTCTAATGATGGAAGGGGGGACACCCCCCCTCCATACCATCCCCCCAGCGCCGTCTGCCGGACCAATATCAATTTGCTTCCTACGCCCCTGTTAAAGGCAGAGAGCTACTGAGTGTTGTCTCCTCAGATATAGGTCCAAATAGGATTAAAACTGCTGGTGGACATTTTTTATACAGTTTGTTTGAACTCAGTGGTGAATTACACATTGAGTCAATGCCTGTTTCAAGGCCTATGTCATGAGTTTGATGTGATCGCACAGTTAATATGTCTGCACACAACTGTTTTGTGATTATGCAGCCCTTGCATGCATGCCCTGAATCAGGTGACTCAAGGTGTGTCCAAAATCCCATACTAACAGACTACAGAGTACGGGAAAACGTCATGCGAGACTTGTCCGAAACCGTAGTATGAAACCAGTAGTACGCGATATGCGTACTATTTCCAAAGAAATGTTACAGTATGCAAACACTGGACACTATGCCGGCATATACATCCCATCATGCAATGCGGTGATGACCACGTCTATTACAGGGTGTCAGTCTGCTCCACCCTGTGGTTAAAATATGACGATTACTGGAGTGTTCGCTTTTACTGCAAGGTTGAAAACTTTGCGATGCAACGTGAAATATGAAACTAACAAATAAACTGAAGAGTTATTAAGGTGACAAAGGCGTTGAGATCGCTGTCCTCCATTGTCCGTTATGGTCGATGTTGTTGCACGTTGGTGGAAAGAGGACGCTAGTCATACGGTCTATAAAGATTCCGCCTCTGTCACCTCAATAACTCTTCAGTTTATATGTAAGTCTAAAACTTTAACATTGCGTTGCAGAGTTTTTTTTAAGCTTAGGTCAGATGTCATGATTCTTGCAAATCAAATGTTTGGCCACAGCATTGTATGAGACGTTAGCTGTAAAAGCACTGTTGTAGTCGCAACGTTAGCAAAGGAGCTAATGTTTTCCAACGTAAATTAACCGTTAACATTAGGAATGTTATGCGAGTGAGAAGGGATAGCTAATGAAGAAGTTGTTAGTTTTCTCCGGTAATTGTGGAGATTATCTATCTTGTTTGCTGATGGGGCTAATTTTTAGAATTTTCTCGAAGTGTGTGATCTACTCATTACTGCTGGAATCCTTCGGCTCTTGGGTGACAAACTGGTTAAATCCGGTAATCTAACTCAATTAGCCCAAGCATAGGCTGGTATGGTTTTGATTGGTAGAGTTTCATGACATCTTCATTGCATAAACACCATTCCTGATTAAATGGGCACTATAGCTATCTGCTGGTGCTAAGTTCTGCAGTTTTACGATGCTGTGGCAATGGTAGCAGCTACTGAATGCAGTACCACTGGGGCTGGAGCCTGCAGAATAATCTACTGCACTCGACCTTACAGACGATACTACAGTCATTGGAGTGAATACAACTGCCAGATCCAAACTGTTGAATAAGGGAAATGTTAACATTAATTGTAAAGTTTATAAATGTTGGCTTTAGGTACAGGATGACCGAAAACACTCGATCAAACGCAGGATACTACCGATTCTCCTATTCTTTTTCTCAGGCAGGGCCTTCCAACGTTGCATCCTCGTCAGAAGGATTGAAGGGAAATATCAAGTAATTTAATTAGTTTCTCTGCTTTATGCTGAAACCAATCAGAGTCTCTAATCTCCATGGAGGGAGGGTTGAATTTGATTGGGTCTGAGATGCAGGAAGTGTTTCACCGGCCAAAATTGCACAGGATGGTCTATCGTCCTGCCTGTTTCCAATAACTGTACGGCAGATCAACCTGGCAAAACCAAAAATGTTCAACAGCTGGAATCTCCAACATCTATAAAAACACATTTCGTAATTCAGGTGTAATTCAGTTCCCTGAGGTGTTTGTACCACAGTGGAGTTGAACATGAGTAATTTCAGCAGAACTGGTCTCAGACCTGGGGCTTCATATAACTTCACTGATTGAGTCTTAAGCTGATGATACAGGGACTGGGCAATGAGTATGAGTGACAGGGCTATGGGCCTAGAGGCCTATGGGCAAAACTTACTGACAGATTCGACTGTTGGAGATGAACAGGCAGATACTGTTGCCATTGCTGTCATTCTGTTCTCCATTTTTCTTTTGAAAAGGCAGGAATTCATTTTTTTTTTAAAGTGTTCTATAGGCTCATGTACTTTTATTAATAATGAAAAATAACCTCTTTTATAACCTTTTCTACCAGCAGTCAACAGCTAGTTAGCTTAAATATATAAAAACACAATTCCTATTTGCTTGATATTTATAACAGCTGTAGTTATTATTTTCCCTCATACTGGATTGATTCATTAATTGTCCAGAATTTGTACATTTTCAACCAGTTATGTAAAGTAACAGGACAAGAAAACATGGTCAAGAAGATGGATCTCAAGATGAGAAAGCTGAGGACATGTGACCAAATGCTCAGAGAGCAGAAGATGACCCTCCAGGGCAGGTCATGTGACCAGTTTTCTTTTTTTACAATTGGCTGAAGTTGAACCACTGTCAGCAAAGCCTGCTCTCTGATATAGCCAGGCTTGATTTACTACTTACAAGCTGTCTTCAGTGCAAGCTCATTTTCAGCAAATTCTGCCCGAAAGTTGCCAAAAAATGCCCGTGTATGATCAGCTTAATGAGCTCCCAGTGGCTGGATGAGTAGATAAAGGCCACACAAGAAGGTCTGAGGTGTGAGGGCTCGCTCAATATTTTAAAGCTGAGTAAATTATGAGTGAGATTCTGAGATTCAAACAAAACCACTCCCAGATACCATTTGGATCCAAGATAAGACACATTAGTCTCTGTCACAAACCTACAAATGACACTGAATAAGCTGGGCCAAGGTCAAACAGCAACAGACTGAAAATGTGAGCTGGTTTGTACTGCTCTGCATGCTGTTCTACTACAGAGTGTGTGAGGAAGAATTAATCACACAGAAGCTGATGTGGCCTTAAATAAGAGATAAAGGGTAGAACAACTGCCGTCAATAATAGTGGTGTGAGCTCACTGCTTAATTTTAATGTAGATGATAATGTTGACTGATCATTATTCAATTCATATTATATGTTATGTTTATTAAAAATGTGATCCATGTTTTTTTTAAAACAAAAACACCCGGCATACAAAAACTACACGTGAACTAATGAAACATTAGGCAAACTATGCTATTTCAAGTGACCTGTGTTGTTTTCACTGTAATTCACAACTAAATCATTCCTGTGAGAAAATGTGAAACACAAGTCAGTGTCACATGTTTTGTTTTCATGAGTGTAAAGAAATCTAGTGCATAAAAATGTCATGTATTCTAATAAAAGCGAATAAATGTGATGTATTTGCCATGTTAAGTGCTTGTGTACACAGTTCACTGGTATAAAACAACACTAGAAGAGAACAAGGAAAGGTGATTAAGTGCAGAATAACTGAGTGGCAGCTGTGTGACTGAAGACACTGAGATGAGAGGACGGCTCGCCGCCTCTGTTCAGTTTCACCGTCACACAGAAATAATGAGATACCACTGCGGCCCTCGGCAGCACGCAGTCTGGATGCCAGAGCTCATCTCAATCCGACCCTCGATCCGTAATGAAACGAACCTCATTTTCAGCACAACAGGGCTGTCAGCCTTTTAATTGATCCTCTGGAGGCCAGCAAATGAATTCGGACGAGAACGCGAAAATGGAGGAGCGGTTTTTATCGCTTCGACAGGGACGGGATAACTGTACACATGTGGGATATTAATGGAGGGGACCAAAGATCGTTGTTCCCCTGGGACACTGGCAGTGACATCACATGTTCCCCTGGGACACTTTCAGTGACATAAACATCCATCAGTATCCAGAGGATGGAAGCACAGATATTCGTTTAAAAGACGGCAGTCATCTGTCCATCCATCCTCCCTTCCTTCACTCCTCTGCCTGAGGCTCAGCGCAGGCTCTCCCTCACTTTCTGAGAGAGTAACATTCCCATCTGATCATGAGTCTCCACAGTAAGTCCTCTGTGTTAAAGATCAGCACAGTGTCCACATGAGCTCTGTGACTGACACTCTAGTTTAGTCAGAGAAGGTCTTTAGAGCTTAGAAAGTATGATTAATTTATCCAAATTTTGCAGGTTTATTGACAGTCCAGTCAAAATCTCATGAGAGTTGCTGTATGGATTTGTTCTCAGCATAAAACACTGGGAATGTTCAGAACAAGTGTGATGTGGAGAAATCTAATATCACAGTCGGAGGCTTTTTGTGGAGAAATCACAGATCATATTTAAAAGTTAAATGGCAGCACATATAACATCGTTCCAGACCAACTATAATCATCTACAAAATATAAAATTGCAGAATAATGGGGAAGTGAAATCAATCATAAATATGTGTTATAATGCTATTATTTTTAATAGAGGTACTTTCCTCAGGGAAAGTGCTGACACAGGTATTCAGCTTTCCTTAACTTCTTTCAATATGTCGCACCCATCTGCGTGGTGTGTGGCAGCCATTTTGCACCCGAGCTCTTCTTGGCTGAGGTAAAGGAGGTGAGAGCAATATTGGGTGAACAGGTTAATTGGTGTTCGGTGTGTAATTGAGCTTCTAAATGCTGTTAATTAGAGAGGGTTCCTCAGAGACATTGAGGAGCAAACTAATGTTCACAATGAGTGTCATGGGATCTTTGATGACTGCAGCAAGTCAGGACCCAGTGTATAAGCCCTGGGCTGATATCTTTTACAGCACAGAATCCCTGCCACTGCACTGGTGGATCGTGGATTATTTGATCAGAAGTAAGATAGATCACCCCCTGCTGGCCCGACCAACACCATTTCTCCCATGAAGTCTCCCCTCCCATTTCTAACTAAGCCCACGTTAGATTAGCCTCAGGTCATTAGGCTGGCGAGGGATACCTGGAATTCAATCAACAAACACAGATCACACACACTGCGATAGTGCTTTTGATTAAGGTGAGGTAATTAATGTTGTGCTTAATGGATGGGGGAGCTCCTGTTCCCCAGCGCTCAGCTATCTCTGATGTTGTGCTGCTCCCTCCCAGGCAATTAAAAAACAGGAGGAACATCTTTGGACTCCTCGTCCATGGAGTTCAGTTCTGAGCTGATCGAATCAAAGATACAGCTTCTGTCCGCTCGTTTTAATCAAGTCTTAAGATCCACAGTCCTCTGGGATCTGACTTTCAGCTCACTTTACTTTTTTTTTTCATTTTCTTACAATGTACTCGGGGTCATTTAAACAGACACACTGGTCATATATTTTTTGCCTTTATTCAACCAGGGACCTTCCATTGTAAACGAGTTTCTGTTTTTCATGGTCATTTTGCTAGAGAGGACTGTTACGAGTTGTGAAAATGAGAGAATGAAACAGGGGTGAAGCCCCTGGAGCAGTTTTGAGGTTAAGGGCCTTGCTCAAGGGCCCAATGGCAGAGATTTTCCCAGCTTCATCTCTATAGATCCAGTCAGAATCCCAAACTTCGCCAGGGGTTGGAGCCAGAAACTCTTCAGTTACCCGTCAAACACCGAACACAAGGCTGCCCTTCTGCTCCAATAGTTAGACAGGGGTCAATAGACTCAATTCATGTTGTCTAAGTTAACATGGTTTTTACATTTTTCATGTCCTGTAAAAATAAACATGGCACTATCCAGTGTGTTATGTAGAAATTACAGCAATCATTAGGCCTCTATTGCCCTGCATCCTGATGGTAATAGTTTCGGCTCTACACATCCAATTCCATTTCAAACCAAAATAAATGGATCTGTTCAACACAACCACAAATTTAAGCACATGAATCATCACTATTTTGCATTCCGATTTCTAATTTTCTGGATGTCAAATGTGTCCTCACCACAAGCAAGACGCACAATAGAAGAGGTGTGAGTGTATGTTTGTTCTAATGTGAAGACGAACAGAGAGAGAGAGAGAGAGAGAGAGAGAAAGATTGATTGAGCTCATCTGACTTAATGTCTGTGCTGCAGTTGTAAGATGGGAAAAGGGGGGTTGGAGCACCGCTGGCGCTGATGAGTGCATCTGTGACACTGCAGCAAGACTGGCGGGCCTTCTGAGCATCAAAAGACTTCAACGCCCTGCAATATAACAAATTGCTGAGTTCCTGAGGACAGTTTGTTGTTTGTCGGGTTTTTTGTGAAGGGAAGTGGGGGTGGTTTATGCCCGTAAGAGACTGGAGACCTGAACTGGGGGATGCAAAGTGTGAGCAAACTGTATCTGTGAATGGCCGGACAGGAGGAGGCAATAAACCCGGCCTCTGAGCTGGGAGTGGGGGTTTGTATGGTGTCTGTGCCTCTGAGCTGGGAGTGGGGGTGTGTATGGTCTCTGTGCCTCTGAGCTGGGAGTGGGGGGTGTGTATGGTCTCTGTGCCTCTGAGCTGGGAGTGGGGGTGTGTATGGTCTCTGTGCCTCTGAGCTGGGAGTGGGGGGGTGTGTATGGTCTCTGTGCCTCTGAGCTGGGAGTGGGGGGTGTGTATGGTCTCTGTGCCTCTGAGCTGGGAGTGGGGGTTTGTATGGTTTCTGTGCCTCTTAGTTGGGAGTGGGGGGTGTGTATGGTCTCTGTGCCTCTGAGCTGGGAGTGGGGGTTTGTACGGTCTCTGTGCCTCTGAGCTGGGAGTGGGGGTGTGTATGGTCTCTGTGCCTCTGAGCTGGGAGTGGGGGTTTGCATGGTTTCTGCGCCTTTGATGTCACCCTGCATGGGAGGCCTTTGGCTTACCAAATGCTCTATATTGCCCTCAGTCATCTGTTGTAAGACTGGACCCTAACTTATCTGTTTTAAATAATCCAAACCTCTGGGAATGTCACAATATGCTCATATGTTCAATATACTGCTAAGAAATCACTTCTGTACTTATAACACAATTTTCCTGTATAATAATTCAGCTTAAGACTTTTTCATGACAACTGCATCATATTCATACATTTTCCTGGCTTGTTTGATATGTATGTTTTTGTTACAATTCGAGGAGTTGAATGGCATATATTTCATATCCAATGAAATTATAATTCATTCACTTTTAGAAACTCCCTAAATTTGGGTAAGGTAAAATCTCCTCTCGGGTAATAAAGTTTAATTCCTTTTGTCTGAATGACCCCTCCTTTACAGCCAAATGGCCTGACTCTGTCTCAGTCCTGAGACCTGTTACCCGATATCTCACCTGGTTAACTTATGGGGCTCTCTGGTTGGAGGAGGGGGTTGCTGGTTTGGTTTATCGGAAAGAGAAATGAGCTGTTCGGGGAAGATCGTAGTCGACTTCCCATATGCATCCCTATGCCGTATGTAGCCAATCTATATAGTCAGGGAAGATCGTAGCCGATCTCTCCCCGCGCATGTTAGTGCGTGTGTATCCTTTTCCTCCAGGTATGACTTTATTCTCCTTTTCTAAATTGTGTGTAACTTTTAATTGGCTTAATGTTGATTTGTTTGATTTAAGCTCTTGCCTACCTGGTGAATAAATTGTTGTTATTCCTTTAAGCTTGCGTGGTCTCAGTGACTCTTAACACATGTACATTCTTTCTAGCCACGTTGCGGCGGATACCTAGGGGTATAATCCCGACCAAGGTACGACTGGCCTGCGGCCTGGTATGGGAATTGGTTTTATTAAGTTGGAGAGACAATCATGATCTACTTACATAAAGGGTTTATGTATTGCCGGTTCTGGGATTTTAGCCTTAAGGAAACCCTTGGACGAAAAGTCGGTTATCTGTTAAAATTCCCTGAAAGAACCCATGGGCGTGCATAGATGTGGGTTCACTGCATTCACGCCAAAAGATGCTGTTGCAGTGATGGCTGACTTCCAACCTCTAATCTAACCAACGAACATGGGATCCGGACATGGTGTTAAAACCCGGGAACATTAATGGGAGTGACGGCGGTTGCCTTTTTAAGAGTTCGACGTATAATCAACTTTGAGATCCACGCATGTTTTCCCTAGATTATGAATTCTAATTTTAATTTGGAGTCAGATACTTAACGAGGGTATAACTCAATTTGGTATTCTAGATTTACTATGGAGTCAGATTAACTATAACCGTTGTACTTTTGTGCCCCGTTCTTCGAACGGAGAAAATTGATCCATTTTATTGTGATTCGCACCAGCCAGGAGGTCGCGTTTGTTAACACCGGCCCAAAAGAACACGTGGAGCCTTCGGCCCCTGCGATTTCCGTCGTTGGTATTGTTTTGTGGGTTTTACACTGTGAAATGACAGCTGATTGACTTGAAAGGCACAGGAGTGCTGTATGTTGATCACACAGCTCACCATAATAAAACAGTTTGATTTAGGAGGACAAAAGCTATGCTAAAGTGATGTTTGATTAGCAGGTCTCCTCATACTCACTATATTCTCACAAAAATTAGGGGATTTTTGTCTTTATAAGATTGTCCCAGATAATGGGATAAATGTGTCTGGCATGAAGCCAGGCTTAAATCCATCTACCATAATTCGTACTGACATTATGAAGCTTTGCAGGCTGATAGACAAATGAAATCAACGGCGATGACGAGTCTCCTGTCAGCCGACTCCCAACTTCCCCTTTCAGATGAAGAAAGTTTGAAAGAAGCTTGAAAATATCACTTCATACTACAAGTAAATTAACTCCAGTGTAATCAATCATTTTTAGGGTATGTACAGGAAGGTTTGATGGAAACTGAAGCAAATAAATGACCCGTCTCTCACAGTCACTCTGATGAAAGACAGCTTCTGAAATCACATGATGAGGCAGGAAACTCCAGCCGAAATTCACACTTCATGCTTCATATTCATTCACAAAACCAGTCGCTGCAAACAGACCTTCATGGGTTTGTGCGTTCAGAGGTCAGTTTGTCTCTGTCCAGCATTTTACTCGTAAATAATGTCATGACTTAAAAATCACAACAAAGAAAACCAGCAATGACAACTTAAACAAATTTATTCTTCACTGATTAAAAAAAAAAACTTCTACAAATAGTCCACTGTTCAGTCCCATAAAAACACTCTAATGCCACTATGTAACTCTGTTGCCAAAACAAAAACTCTGCTCCTACTGACCAAAATCACAGCATTAATGTATAGTAGCAACATTCTGGAAAGATCTACAGGATTCCTGGGTAATCCTGCCCCCTCCAGGCAGAAGATGCCAGAAGGCTCTAGAAAGCACTAGTCAGTAGGTGTGTTTCCACTGGGTACTTTTTGGAAAGCGGCTGAGTGTTTTGGCTACGCCCACTTTTTAGTTCCTCTCGGCCTCTGTTCCCATTAGGTACTTTAGTAGCGGCGACGGAGTTGGAGTGTGACGTTAATACTCTTGTGACACTTACGTGCTTATTCAGCGATAAATCTTTTAGTTTTGTTTGGATCCTTCCAGGCTCATCTGGACCCTCTCTTGCCCCCAGTAGACGAGCAAGGCCTGGACCTCGCAGTCAACCCACTTGTCGGTGGTCTTTCTTTTAACTTTTTCCATTATTATTTTTCTATTCTTGAATTCGATTCTCTCAAATTTTGCTCTGCTTATTTCTTGGCGATGTTTATGTTGTGGTTTGTGTCGAGTTCTACTCACGTCATATCCCGTCTCAACGGTATCCAATCAGCATCGACTAGTGAGTAGCGGCTCAGAAAGCGGCTGAGAAAGTACCTACCCGAGGTAGGTACTTTCTGAGCTGCTTCGTGAGTCGCTTATCGGTGAATGTGGGCGGATCTTGGGCGGATCCTCTCCCCCAAGACACACCCCTAGCGGCTCACGAGGGCAAAAAGTACCTGGTGGAAATGCGCCTTATTACAAAGAAGTGATATTATATCAGATCATGTTTTGCTACAGACACACCACCAGAGGGTGCTGATGAACAAAATAAATAGCTGACCAGCAAGGCAGCAAAAACAGCATGTAACAAATCTCCATTTACAAATGATATACAGTGCTTTGCATAAAATACTCACACATAACAATAATAGGCTGCAATTTAAAACATTTGATATCAGTCTGAATATAATAGGCAATTAAATACAGCAAAAGACATTGAAAAATTATGGAACAATGAGCAAAATATATGGTCAATACCAAAGAGGAAGAAAAGAGAAAAAAAACAAACACACAGCCTAGTCTTATCTAGGTGCTTGCATAAAATGAATACATACATGCATACATATACACTTCATATGTAGTTGTATACTAAAGAGTATTATGAAGTGAAGCACAAGGTACTTTTCAAGAATGATACAATGAAATTAAACATACGAAGTTTAACATTGTCAGTACTGACCTCCTCTGACAAAGTTGGACAGAGGTTACGTTTACGCCCTCGTTTTTGTTTGTCAGTTTGTCTGAAAATAGTGGGAAAAAAATTCTGGAGGGGTTATGACAAAGCTTTGCGAGAAGCTCATATAAGACTTTCACAGGTCAAGGTCAAAGGTCAAGGTCAACATCATAGAAAAGGTCAAAGACAATGAAGCGGTTGGAGATGTGCACTCTACTTAATTATGGATTTACGCTATCGGCTAATCGGCTCCAATCTCTACTGCATATTCAGCTGGCTCTGCTCCTCTCTAGAGCTCCATTTCCTCATAATCACTTTTGGTTGCTGCACACAGCCTCAGATACATGTTCCCTCCTTCATCCTATTTGTGTCCAGTCAGACAGAGCGACTGCTAGAAGTAAGAGACGTCATCCTGGGGTCACCCAAAGGAGTAAAAAGTATATCATTCCCACATTTCCCCAGGCCTCATGAGTGCACTGCAGCTCTGAGAACACTGTTCTGCCATAAAGTGCTAAGCGCCCCCCTGGAACCACACTTACAGGCCAGGCTTGGTGCTCCCCACGCTGTTAATTGTGTAATTAGCCTCTGTTATTTGCTGTAATGGGTCTAACACTACTGCCAGGGGGAACAGCAGACGGTAATATCACATATTTGTGGTATTTACTGATATATTCCCTCAGTGAGCATCGCCTGGTTTAAACGCAGCCAGCCTGGGAAGTGACTGGATTAATTAACAGCCAGACAAAGGCAAGGAATAAAATTTAACATGTAAGATATACTTAGAAATATTGCATCTGTTCTTCTAATAGGTTGACAACTTGGGAGTTTAGTTGATACAGTTTTGTCTTATTAGTTTGTCAGTAATCTTGCATAAATAACCTTCCAATAGGCAAAAATAATGATTGACAGTAATGTTATTCTAATGAGATACCATTCCTTCAGTACATGCAACAGCCAACCAGCATTCATGCAGAGTCAGAAAGTACCTGAATTGGTGGTTTTTTAAAGAACTGCATTTTCTCTGAGGTCTCTGGAATAATAATATTTACCAGAGCATCAGAGGATGCTGAACAAAAGAGCCAGACACAGACTACAGAAAAAGCCAAAAAGGCTTGTTTATTTACTGAAGAAGATTTTGCTCAAAAATGCTCGAGAGGAAGCTGTCAGGAAACGGTCCAAAGTGAGGCAAGGGCAGACAGCATAACTGAGAGGGGTCAGGCCTAGGTGCAGTCAAAGGGACTGGTCTGAGGTCAGTAACTGGGTGGCAAGCCGAATGAAGCAGGGTGTGCAGGCAGGTGCAAACCTTCGAACAGGGGTGTCGGAGACACTGGATGAAGCCACTCACCAGGGCCGCAAAGACTGGGAAGAGATTCTCTATTAAATAGTTACTTGTTTTACATAGAAGTTAACGCTGAGGATGGAAGAGACAAAACACTCCACAATGCAAAGCACTAACACAATGCAACAATCCAGTGAGGAAGAAACAAAAACCAGGAACTTAAATACACAGAGACAAGGAGTTACAGGTGAGCGAAAGGGAGAGATAAATGTACAGGAGTGAAGAGGTAAAGAGACAATGATGATTAATTAATGACAGAGACTGACACAGACGGCTGGATTGCAGGGAAACGATTTACTCTGGGAGTGGGATGTGACACCAGAGATGGGACACCAGTGTGATATGAATGTACTGTATGATTATATAGGTTTTGACAGATTTACTGAGATTAGTGTTTGGTATGTATATCTGCTCCCTCATACGCATGCGAGGTCATGTTACTCAACCGTCTTGAGTTGTGTCTCAAAGCCCTTGTTTCAGATAGAAGAATTATTCAGAGAAATCTGGAGTAGAGTTTGATGCCGTGGGAATAACACTGTAGAGTCATTATTTGGCTTACCCATGCAAGGGATAAGATACAGAAAAGACTTTGCTGATTGTTCATGTTTTGAGGAAATTTCTATGATAAAATATGCCATCATAAATCAGATAAAATAAGGCATTATGAATGGAGTATTTTTATTAGCTGCTTTATGTTTTACGTAAAAATGAAGAATTGGTTATAGGGTGCTTCCCCTCTCCTGTGAACAAGTAGACTGTGTTTCACCAGTGTCTGTTCAGTCAGTTGTAAAATCCATTGCGCAGAAAATTACTGAAACTCTCCCGAGTCAGGAAAAGAGTACATCTTTCATCTCTCGTACTCAGTGATTTTCAGGCATCTAACTGCTGTAATGAGCATTAGAATATCTCCTGGGCTTTCTACATACAGTAAGACTTCACTTAACTGGACCTTAGACCCGGATATATCTACGGCTAACCAATTCAAAATTATTTAGCACGCAATCCATTCTCTGTCGCTAAGTAATATGCAACCATTTTCACATATTTTCACATAATTTGCCCTCCTCAAAGTAACTTTAAAGCGAATAAAAGAGATGACTAACATATAATAAGAGAATGCCGCCATAGGCCACACGTTACAAACCATGGTAACTCACTTCCTAATTCATGGACATCTTTTTGGGAGGCTTTGCAGAACTCAAGCGCATCACTTACCAAGGGTCTGCATGGTTTTTGCTCATTGAAATCTACTTTTGAATTTAGGCATGTTCAAGAATGTAAATTCCTTAATAAGACTGTGAGCAGTGGCTGCACACAGTATTATCATGTCTGGTAATCAGTCGAAGGAGATTGTCAGGAAAACTCAGAGACTCAGACTCGGAGAGAAATGAAATAAAAAAAGAATCAAAGTTTATAAAGTATAGTGGTAGTCAGACAGACTGGATCAAAATCCAGAGGGGATGATTGAGGCACAAAATCGCTGGGCTTAGGAGTCATCAAAACAGGTTTAGAAACTAAGAGGGAGGGACACAGTGCAAAATCTCAATCCAAATGTCGGTGTTAAAAAGCAAGCAAGGCTGTAACAGGCAGAACAGAGGAGACACGAAGAGCAAATCCAGAAACAGAAACTAGGCAAACAGAATCCAAACCAGGATTCAGGCAGACTAGAAACATGGCTCGTACGATGCATTTGGATGAACTCGCACTGAAACAGAGACAGAAAAGACACTAGACACAAGAAAATGAGGGAACAGGAATCAGGTGGTGAACACAGCAGGAAGAATGCAGAGAGGGTGGAGTTACAGACAAGACAATGCTTCAATAAACAAGGATGGCAGACATGACACACAGAGGTGTAAAGGTAAAAAGGAGCATGTTGAAGTAGGGAACTAATACAAAAAAAGAAACTACACTGAGCAAACCAACATAAGACATAACAGAAATTATTGGATACAAACAGCACCCAACCCCAAACTCAAGACCTGCAACAAAATCACCTTAAACCTCTGCATGGGAGGTGTCCACCTCCATTATGAACAGACAAGGGGGATCAGGTCAGAGGAGGGTGGGTAAAGAGGTGAAGAGTTACTTAAGGTTCTGAAAGGCTTAAGCATAACCCGTTGGTCGACTGGACTAACCACCTTGAGCTGGCACGCAGCTCTTATTGCTCCAATCACTGTTGGAGAGGTGCCTGGAACCTCACCAAATCCATTCATGAAGCTGTAATCAAGGCCCCTGAACTGCCAACCATACTGCCAGCACACTGGGACCTCCAGAATGTATTCAGTAAGTCCCAAGACACCTCCCCACCACCTCGCTGCCCTTACCACTGTGCCATCAACCTGCTGCAAGGTATGTCACCTCCAAGGGGTTGCCTATTTTCCCCTCTCTTCCCTCGAGAAGTATTTCTAGGAGTCATCTATCTGCATTATCTTGGCTGCTCATCTTCATCAACTGCTTGAGCTGGGTTCTTTTTTGTGGGTAAGAAGATGGGGGACTCTGCCCGTACATTGACTATCACAGACAAAATGATATTACTGATATTACAACTTATTTTGCATCCGAGAGGGGGACCAGTGAAAGATGGCGTTCAAGACACCCACTGGCATATGAGTACCTGGTAATGCCATTAAGGCTTACTAATGCTTTGGAAGTCTTCTCCAGTCTGGTCAACAACATTTTTTGTGACAAGCTGGTCCCAGCCCAAATCCATAGACGCTTCAAACGTATTGATAATGAGGAGGGTAATGTCTTTTCGATGGTTTCCTGAGAGCAGCAGACTCACAGGAGTGGTGGCATGTGCAATCCAGATGAGTAGGGTTTCAAGGATGGTGAGGGTATCAATGGGGTTCTGAAGAGGCTGGCAGGAAAGTCGTTGGCCTCTTTTTAAAACTTAATTGTTATGACCCTGAAGAGGACCATCTGTTTAGAAATAATTAAAGACATACCATCATTGGCACACAAGCCTGATTTTAAAGGCTGCCGACTATATGTTGAACTAATTTATTTTTATGCTTCTATGAAATATGGCTGGCATTATGTGCCATGAAACTGAAGGATGCGATTATAAACAATAAACTTATGACTATGAACTTTTTAACGACTTGATAATAAGCACTGGATATGTAAACTCTCAAAGATATGTGACTTAATGTCACAGACAGAAGACTAGTTGTCACACTCGGATGTACAAAATTCACCACACATTTGTCGAATAATCTTATTTGGCTGGCACACTATGAGCACATATTGCTCATTGTTAGTGTTTTGTTTGTACTCTCAGAAGAGTTAGTTCACCGTATGTTCTCATGGGTTCCACAGAGACTAACATCAATGCTGAACTATCTTATCATGAATGACCATCTGATTAAATCAAGATTAAAATTGCTCATCACAAAAATGGTGAGCTGAAAAGCTAAAAACCGGAAATATTTTTAATCTTTTTAGTGTCCATCAAGTGTGTATGCCTTTCTCCACACTGGAAATAATTTATTAGCTGATTTGCAAAAAAAAGAAAAAAAAGAAAAAAGAAAAGGAAATACCTCATGACTAGATTGAAATATAGATGTGCTTATCATCTGCAATGTCCCAGAAGAGCCCGCAAGACATACTCGGCAAAAGCAGATTGTAGTATGATCCCTTCCCCCCGTCCCCGTTCCCCCGTCCCAGTTTCCCTTGTGCAAGAACGCAAACTCCAGTATAAACTAAAGCATGAGTGACTGTACTGGGGAGGCTTATCAGTGTCACTAATAAACCCATGACTGTTAATAAGCCTCTAATGGATAAGTAAGATAAGAGCAGTACAATGGCGGAGCAGGACTTCCACACCTGCAGGGAGCATGCGCAGGTTTATTGGACATGCTCCAGTGACTCCACCGTAACCAGTCTTTGGAGTGAGATACCCTTATAGGCACCTCCACCAGTTCCACACACTATAGGATCTAAGGATCTGTAATACTGACAGAGGTAAGGACCTTAGTGTTACTTTTATATGGAACATGAACAGAGCCGCAGCAGATTGCACTGTATAATTACATTTATGATATGCAGATAAAATACGTTTCTCACACCTTTGGTAATGGAATTGCTCCAGTGGCTTATTGAATGTGAGGCGGAAAGAGCTTAACATCGCGTAGATAAGAGCAATATCCATATTCTGATACTGAGAGATGTAATAGATTTCTTTGAATAGTGGAAACCTTAATTTCAAGCCACACATGCGTGCAACACGCATTGATGTCTAGGTTACTTTTTATTGATAGATTTATTTTTTGGCTACTCATAAAAACATTAGGTAAACTGTTCAGTGGCAGGAAAACAGATTTTAAGAAAGGTGCTCATAGTGAAATCCGATAATTATCATTGCGGTATCTCAGCCAGCCTTGTTGCCTGGTGCTGGACTGATGTCCGTGCAGGAGTCAGCATCGCAGGCCTCAGGCCTGTATCTGTGAGCAGCCAGTATCCAAACTGGTCTGATGATGATCGGTCTGACAGACACAATAAAAGCATGTGTTAGAGCACAGAGCGGAGTACAGGAGCAGAGAGAGAATGTGTAACATGTGTAATTACACACAGAGATAGCAAAGATGAGGCCACAGAAATTAAAGAGTCACTTTAGCAGAGGTGGATAAAGTTCTCGAAAAAAATAACTAAGTAAAAGTAGAAGTACCATAACTGAAAGTTACTTTGGTAAAATTTGAAGTCACCCATAAGAAAATTACTCGAGTAAAAGTCTGTTATGGTTCTGCCTCATGTGTGTTGTCTTTGTGCTTATTTGTGCTTGTGCTTACTTTCGTTTTATTTTTCAGCTTTCATTCTGCCGTCTGATGATCGATTCCCTCTCTGCCAATCTCCAGTGGTGTCGCGTGACAGCCTTCAGCATGCCTGCGTCTCGTTGTCCAATCACGTTTCCTCTTTCGGTTTCGGCTGTGGTATTTCATTCATTGTTTCCACCTGTGCTTAATTCTGGGTCTCGCTAAACTGAGTGAATGTGTTCTCTGATAGGGTAATTACTAACCGTACTAACCAGCACTTATTTGAGGGTGATTGTAAATATTTCGTCACGTAGTATTAACCTTAATTAACTCATTAGCGAGTGCGAGCGTTTCCAGTTTTTGTAATTCCTGCCTAAGCTTTCCCTGATTAACTGCGTTTAAAGCTGTGCTTTCCTTTGCTTCTCTCGTGGTGCTTTTTACTCGTCACGTTTAGATTACCTTAATCTAAACTGTCTAGTTTGATTGATGGTCTCAGCGTCTTGTCTCGAGTCATTATGGTTTACCCGGTCCTCGTTAATTTGTTTATTAATCCCATGTGTTTCTGTTTCCAGTCGAGATTGCGTTCCGAGTCCCCGCCTCCTCCCGTGTCTATATATGTGGCAGATATGGGAGGAGACATCAGACGGAACTTTGCTAGACTTGCTCTGCATGGTGAAATCTCAGCTGCTTGTGCCTTCCGAGTATTTCCTGTGTATGATTCCCGAGTCTTGTTTTTTGCTGCGCCCACGTCTTGTCTGCCCCTTGTTTAAGTCTCCCAGTGTGTCCGTCAATCTAGTTAGGTTCAGTTTTTGTTTTTCTAGTTTAGCCACTCTTGGTGTGTGTACTTCTGTTTCCCCCTGCCTTGGGCAGTGTACTTTAGTTTTCCCATTTGTTCAGTGCATGTGCACGGTGTTTTGTTTCTGGCCTGTGTGCCCATTTTCTCCCAGTGTTTTGTGTTTTAATAAACACTTTGGATCCTGCAACTGGTGTCCTCCTGACCTCTCCCTAACAAAGTCTTAAAGTAGCTCACATTAAGTACTTACTTAGCAAAAGTATCTTGTGAAAAAAATATACTTAAGTATGTAAAGTGCAAGTGCAAGAACAAAGTATTTTTCATAGTATTCATATAAAGAAGGAAAACAACCACACATTGTCCTCTCCTTGTTCTCTTTAATCAACTTTCAGGTGAAAGATACAGTATTCAAAAAACAAACAGGCAGTCTCTGCTTTATATACTTCATCCTCTCCTTTCTTCTTCTGGCAGTCTAAAAAATTACTATAATTGACTATAATTAATAGTAGGATGACATAGGATCAATACCATGTCGAATTTTTGCTTCAGAAAACTGATTTTTCTTAACTACTAATTGGGATACCATTGACTCACTGTAGCTGAAGTGGTTGCTACAGAGGACAACGATTGTTTCTGTAGTTAGAGATAATTTTTTTGAACTGCTGGGATTGGAGTGAACTCGTCCATATTCTAAACCGTGTTTGGGCTCTGATTGCTTGTGAATATTCAATAACTGATCCGGGTGTACCATCTAGTGATAGAATATTGTAACTGTGCGCATAAATTTGGAGCTCCATGTCTGCTGGTGGACACATCTGCACAAAGGTACCCTGCCGAGCAACGTCGTTCTTCTCCAACACGTCAAATCCAGAGAATCCTTAAATGATGAATTACATTCATATTTTAATTTATAACAAGTAACGAAGTGACCAGTGTCAAAGTAACAAAGTAAAAGTATATTTTTTATGTTTTAAATGTAGTAGAGTAAAAGTCCCGTTTTTTTTTTAAACTCAAGTAAAGTACAAATCCTCAAAAAAACTACTTAAGTACTGTAACGAAGTACATGTACTTCGTTACTATATACCTCTGCACTTTAGTAAGGATGGTCTCTGGTGTTCTGGGATCAATGACATCCTTCAGTTTTTTATGGATGCCCTATATATATATATATATATATATATATATATATATATATATATGGCCATCAGTAAACTGTTCAGTAAATAACATTAAACCTATGGAAAGTAAAATATATTTTAGGCGGAGCTGGGGTCATTCCCAGTATGTTTTGGTGAGCTCCCTGAGCAGACTGACAGTCCGTCTCAGCACATTTTATCAAGATTTTGAAACATACTTTTTGAAACATAAACAGTCATTAAAGCACTGGAGAACATATTTACACTTTTTCTCTTTGGAGAGAAAGATTAGTTGAAGTGTTTGCCCCTGCAATAAACAATGGAGTAAATTAAATATCTAAAAAAAACTAACTATTAAAAGTAAATAGCATGCAGTGCACATGAGGAGATATGATGGAATTAAGATGTGAGGACATCTAAAAATAGGCGTAAGCACAGGAAAGCAGTGAGATGAAGTCTTGCATTAATAACTCGCACTTTGCTGGATTAGAGATCAAAACTTAAGTCCCAAAATAAATACTGCTCCTGGCGCTTTTTATTCTAAAGGGGATTCATAAATTCTACTCCAGATATGATTTTTTTTTTCTGCAAGCATTATTTTAATTTAAAAGGTACATTATTTTTCGAGGCCAAACACATAGCGATTAGACTGAGGGTTGGAATTGAAGGGAAACTGGTAATTAACTGGCCTTCAGAAATCCACACAATTCATTTAGAAAGCAGTTGCCTATTGGCTGAAGGGGAATTACTATTTTGATATTTGTACAAACTCCCTATATTTCTTCACTGAGTTTATTTTATTTTATTATTATTTTTTTGAAAGTCCAACTACAAAACTTTAACAGGATGGGGGCACTGTATTTGTAGAATTCAGAATGATTTCATTTTTTTTTTTTTCAAAATTAAAACGCCCTTTGATATTTCCTGTGGCCTTTTATAGATGCTGACCAGAGTTCATATTTTCAATTCCAGTTTATTTATTAATGTTTACATATCTTGAGATATTGGATAATGACAGCTGAATGACAGATAAGAAGCCTTCTTCAAGTTTTCAAATCTGTATGATCTGTTTTCTGACTCAAAACACATCTCACATTGATTCTTTAGAGTGTTCTGTTGTTGATGGCAGTACAGTGCCCGTCCAGCTCACTCATTTAACAGACTTTTTTATAACAGATGAAGGGGAATAATGAACATGATTTAGTCCATTTTATCTGTAATTTGTGGGTCATGGGGCTAACACCATACAGATCGAAAACATGCTTCTCTATATCTTGTCTAACTAGCACCACATGGACTGAAGACATCATTATCTTTATCCTCTCTCACTCCATGAACCTAAAATATATTATCGCAGCTCCTAACCAAAATTTCCATTATAGTTTATCAATGCTTCACAAGGACTGAGCTGTGCCTTAAAAACTGTCCTCAATAAATATTATACTCTGGTGCGGTAGTCAAGAAAGAATCTCAAATATGACAAAGAAAGACTCGCACACAGAAAAAAAGAAGAAGACTTAAGTCTTGATTGAAGAAATTGCTCTCAAAATGCTTTCCAAGACTGTTCAGACAAAGAGAACTGTGGAAAAGTGCAGAGGTGCAAACGTTTCAGTCCAAATTGGACTTTCCTCAGTGCGAAATAAAGCATGTATACTGAACCACCTCATTTAAAAGGTTGCTCTACAGCTGATTTGTGATCTAGAGCTTAATTAGTCACACATAAAACCATGTGCATAGGAAACGCGGGTGCGGGGGACGTGACACCCCCAATGTTGACACCCCCACCAAAAAAAAAAAAAAAAACACCAGTGAAGTACAAACTTCTAATCTAAACTATTCTTGCAAACTACACATCCCTGCCAAGAGATAACCCCCCTCCCCCGCCCCCCCACCCCCATCTTACACGCATGTGTCAAGCAACATCTGCTTCTTGCCCGATGACTCACATGAGCCGGTTTGATCACGGACAGTCCCGTAGCGGAAGCATGAGTTTGTAACCTACTGGCTGTCATTACACTGCCATCAGGTTAAAAGTTAGACAGATATAGATAATGTTGTATAGACATCAATTTATTAAGAAAATGCAAGACTAACTTTTGAACTGTGATAATCAGACTTTCACGTTGAGGGCTAACGTAGCGTTGCATATTATCTCAAACATTTAACACCGTGTTGTATTAACGCGGTGCAGCTAACCAAGAGCCATGTAGAGAGGCTCTGAACGCTACATGACATTAACCCCATCTTGAAGGATGCACAGCCCTACGATAGACATTAACATTCTACTTGATCTTTTTGGATATCCTGTTTTGGATTACGGTGTATCTCTGTGGACAATGGCAAGATCCAACAAGGTAGGCTAATGATCCAAATATTTTCTGATCTTTGCTCAATTCTGGTGCTGGAATGAGATTAGGCTTGGCAGCTGCTGTGACTGAACAGTCAACATAATTTACCAGTGTGTGGTTTCGGAAACAGAGATTAGAATTTGTAAAGGTGCAGCCTATGGTGCTGTTAGTGTGTGGTCAATTTTTCGGGTCTGTTTTCCACCGAAAAGGGGCATGCATAATGACCGCTACGTAGGGTACAACATGTTGGAGTGATGCTCTGGTCCAGTCGTTCATCACAACAACAGCTTGCTACCTCAGTGTCTGGGCGCTCTCCATCTGCGCAGCATGGCACGTCTTCCTCAGCAGTCATGATCTCATCAGGGTCAGGGGCCGCTTCTGCCCTGCATTGTTTACAGCACTGTTATGCCGGCCAATGGCCATGATGCTTATACTGGTGACGGTTAATATGTGGAACTACTGCTTATGAGAGACTTGTTGCTCACTCGGTGTATCTGCACTACAGCCTGCTCCAACTGTTCGTATCATCTACCGTAAGGCTTTCATGCTCCTCGTTTCTGGGGGGCTGCTGACCACGCTGCTGATTCTGAAATGCAGTTAGTACATTCAATGATGCAGTCTGTAACATTCTGTAAAACCAATAGGTCTATAACTTTAACATCGTCATTCATTGTGCGTATCATTTTATCAGTGCATTGTTCCAGCATAAAAGCGCTTTTCTCTCCGGCTATGCAGTTAGCATTAGCATTGCACTTGTTGCCTTCATACTGACGCGTTAGTTAATGCTATCTTTAAGCTTCAGAAACCAGCAGCAAATACTCTGATGAGGGTTGTCCAGATTGACGGGAACCCTGCATTTACATTCTTGACTATAAAGAATGAATGACTGTCTCGCTTCTTAAGGGGGGGACGTTTCTGATATCAGATCATTACGGTCGTGAACATCTGGGGCTAGGCTGTTCTGTATTAACATTTGCTCTTTGAATTGTCAGTAAAAACTATTTCCAACTTGTTATTTCTTTGTGGGCTGTTGTGAGCTGTTAATGCTTTGTGAGCATTTCTTTGTGATGCCCGTCAGTGCATAATGAATGTCAGTAGATGACATCTGTGACAGTAATACAATGATGGATAGCCTACAGTGATGGAGACTGTTGCAGATTTTAAACATTTTTTAAATTGTTTCAGAATTCAATAATGAGTTATTACACCTATTTATGGATGGCCTATAGACTTGATGAGGCAGTCAGCGAATTTTGGAACCCGCCCACCCCGTGCAGATCCGGTCCCCCTCAATGTCAAACTGCTTCCTATTGCCTAAAACCAATTACCTGCGGGCCAATATATCCAACACCTCAAGGTGTATAATTTAGTATAAACCTTATAGTCAAATCAACACTGGTGTATATATATATATATATATATATATATATATATATATATATATATATATATATATATAGGATAATGAGACCCACTAAAGTAAAAAAAAAGTCATAGGAAACAAGTCATATCTAATTCTTCATTTAAACCATTGGGATGTAATGTTTTAAGATAAAACATATATCTGCATTCAGTTTCGTGACTAAAAAAAAAATTATATATATAATATAATTATATTATATTATATAATTATATTATAACTATAAAATTAAGAAATTAATCACATGCAGCTCCAGTAATGTTATATACCTGCTTGCATGCACCAAATGTGGCATTCAATATGTAGGTAAAACAAAGCGACAACTTAAAATGAGCACAAAAGTGCTATTTGCCGCGCGGACCCTAAATCAGCTGTTGCAAGACATTTTTTAGATGGTAGTCATTCAATTTCTGATTTGGTTTTTTGTGGCATTGACATGATTACTTCTAATCGGCGTGTTGGAAATGTGGATCAAATTTTGCTCCAATGTGGACGTAGATATATCTTTTATCTTAAAACATTACATCTCAATGGTTTAAATGAAGAATTAGATATGACTTGTTTCCTGTGACTTTTTTTTACTTTAGTGGGTCTCATTATCCTATATATATATATATATACCAGTGCTGATATGACTATTACGTTTATACTAAATTATACACCTTGATGTGTTGGATATTTTGGCCTGCAGGTAATTGGTTTTAGGTGTGACGAATTAAGCTCTAGATCACAAATCAGCTGTAGAGCAACCTTTTAAATGAGGTGGCTCAGTATACATGCTTTATTTTGCACTGAGGAAAGTCCAATTTGGACTTAAACGTTTGCACCTCTGCACTTTTTAGCACTTTTGCACAGTTCTCTTTGTCTGTACAGTCTTGGAATGAATTTTGGGAGAAATATCTTCGATCAAGACTTAAGTCATTTCTTTTTTTCTGTGTGCAAGTCTTTCTTTGTCATTATAGTTTATCAACATTTCAGCTTAATTTGTGTGTCAAGGCAGGAAGCAACCCAATATTTCACATGCTGCATGCCTTCACATTACCTAAAGGCAACTGAAATGGCAGGACACTGCAATATTCACAATTCTGCATTGATGTCCAATAAATCATTTTCCTGCCTTACTTAAGGAGGGCAGAGTGTAGTGCACTTAAATTGCAATAAAGTGTGTGTACGCATGAGTGTTCATTGGTATATGCGTGTCCTCTATACTTACTTGGCCATCAATAACTGCCTGAGGATGATATCATTATGCAATTATATCTTTATTTATTTTTTAATTATCTTCTCCTGGTATAAACGTAAGCGTGAGCATATAATATATTGGAAAACAGCTGGTTTCTCGTAGCATTGCACCATGATTGTGTTCCTGCCACCTGCATAGCCTCACTCATCTCAAGCATTTCCATACATCTTGAGGAGAGGGAATTTCAGTATTTTGCAGCATAAACCAGGAGCAAGACTGTGGCTTCTGTAGAAAATCATTGCAGCACCACTGAGGAAAACCTTCTACAGGAAGTGAGAACAATTTCAAACGCTGGCAAAAATAATTTGGCTTCACACTTTACACGTGCTGTTTTGCTGGCAGTTTGTAGTCAAACATTTTTGTTCTCTTCATTACATTATTTATTTCCAAACTCACATTCGTGGGGTGCAGCATGTGGTCGTGGGAATGTTTTGGCCGCTCAACATGTTTTCCACCTGCTGTTCTTCCCTGGCCTGTTTCTGTTCAAAACATAAACAAACTAATGCTGCACCGACCAGCTTTTTCTCTGCTCACCAGTATGACCTGTCAGGGATATAGTCAAACTGAGAACAGACGTGTACATGGAAGACAACATTAAACAGACACCAAAAGAGGATGTAGGATCAAAATACTTCTGATTACATCACACTTGTTTTCTGGAAAAAAAAAAAAAGATTGTTGCAAGATTGTTTGAGAACAGAAATATCAAAGCAAAGATATTTCTCTCATGTATAGCTGGAATTGAGGTCACAATCAAAAGCTTCAAAGCTTAAGGAGAATCTCCTCATTTGTGTCAGTTCTGCAGTGGAGGTAACTATCCACCTGTTCTAGCAAAGATCACTACATTCAAACAAAAGGACTAAACGAATACAAAGCAATAATCTGGACTTATTTTAAATGCGGCTTTATTTTAGAGTGTTAGCGTAGTTTTTGTTAGCCAGGATTGAAGTTCATTTTTGAAAAAAATGAAAAAAGACAATTATTTGAAAATGAGTGATTTCATGATTGTGACGTCAAATTTTGTTTTCATGCATTAGAATTGTCCTTTCATTGCTTTGTGAACATGGCAACTTTTATTTTTACAAGAGAGAAAAAAAAAATGAAGTTATAAGTAAATTTGTAATTTCTAAGCATAAAAGATATTATTTATTTATTTTTTGTTTGAAAGGTAAACCACAAATCAGGGTTTGTACTTTGCTAACACAAACAACGGGCTACAACTAAAAGCAACAGAACCCAGCTAACATGGATAAGGAAGCAAAGAAATGAAGGATTAGAAAGTAAAAGTAAAAGAAAGAAATGGCCCTGTATGAGAGGCTGTGCTGCTCTGAGGAAACTGCTGGTTCTCTCAGTGGCGAGATTCTCTTTATCTTCATAGTTACTTACTGTCATGAACCTGCTGACATCCACCACAGTGGTGCCGGTGGATGATAAGTGCTCCAATTTATCCCCATAAACACGGGGAGCATCTGATTGTGAAGCGCAGGCTTAGGAATGATTCACTGAGTTCAGTGAGGAGGCCTCATGCATCAGGCGAGAGGACAGAGAGAGATACAGGTCTAATGGATGCTGTCATCACTTTGAGCGATTTCTCTCCTGCTCTTTCACAAGTACCGCCAACATTACACAAGTACCGCCAACATTGCACAAGTTCCGCCAATATTGCACAAATACCGCTAACATTAGGGGCCTGTTCAGGTCAGACGTTCTTTCTCCACTCAAAAAATCGTGCTCTGAAAAAATAAAATAAAATCTTGCCAAGCACTTTAATCCTATATATAGACTTAAAAAACTCCTATCTAAAACCTCTTTTCTCAGTAAAACAAAAACTCTGCTACTGATGTTAGGTCATTTTGAATCTTTTGCTGAGTTGCTTTTATGACCCCTTTGTAATGAGAAACTTAAAGAGGTCTTTGGTCTGGAATCATTGGCTCAAAGCATAAAGCCTCGACCAATGACGTGGCACATGGACAAAATGGGCGTGGCTACTGAATACTGGTATTTTTATGAAAACAGCATGAAAGTTTTGAACATTTATTCGATCCGTTTGTGGTCCTGATGACTGTAAGTGAAGCAGTGCTCACAAGCAGTACTGCTGTGTGCTTAGCTGCATTTATGCCTTTTGTGATGTAAGAGAGGGCAGAAATGAGATTATGCAGGATATAAATACGTTTATGCTCAGTTTTTGAATTACTCATTCCTCCATAAGATGACAGGGATTATTTGAAAGTATTAGAAGTGTTTAAAGCCTGTATTTTCTACAGAAATACTGTTATGATTCTGTTATGCCTGACCATGTTTTTGCTATGACTCTGATTCCAAGCCATGTTTTTTTGATTTAGTCCATGCCATGTTTTGTATTTCGCCATGTCTTTTGCCTGCCATTACTCATATTCACAATTTAGTTATTATTCTGGTTTATGTATTTCTCATGCCCTGCATTGCACATTGTCTCCCCTGTCTGGTCATATGTGATGTGACAGTTTTATTCCCCAGTATTGCGTGCCACGTTTTCAGGTGATTTCATGGTTTCTGGGTTTTCAATTATTCCTTCCAATCTCATTTGCTTCCTTCGCCTTGCTGTTCTGTCTTTACTAACAAATACTAACAGTTTGTTATTTTGGATAAATTACTAACAATAACTAACATTGTTTATAGTACTAACTTACTAACGAGCACTCGGGATTGTATAGCTGCACATTACTAATTGACTAACAAGCTCTCAGCACTCGCTCTTCTCTAGTCTCCGCCCCTTGCCTTCACTCACTTTACTTTGCTGCAATTCGGCGGATTCTCCGCACCTTGTTAAACACTGTTCTGCCTCTCACTCTGTGCACTTTAGAACTCCCTAACCGGAGTCGTTTGTTTGTCATAGGCTGTCTGTGTAATCCCTGTCCGCGTTTTGGCTTTCGCCAATTGCATGTGGTTAGGAACTTCCCCTTGTTCATTCCTTTGTTAATTAGTCTGATCCAGTTCACCTGTTCCCTATTATAGCATGTGACTTCCCGTACGTGTATTTAAGCAGTCTGTTCACAGCCAGCCCTTGTCAGAATGTTTTCCTTGAGCTGTGTTGTTTATGCCTTGTACTCTTCGTGTTATACTTCTGACTGGAAAGTCCCAGATTTTGATCTTGGTTTCGTCTTTGATATACCTGTGCCCGTGTAACGAACCTGCTTTGCCCGACCCTGAGTTTTGTATTTGCTGCCCTGTTTACGAACTGGATTACGACTACTGGATTTTGATTTTGGCTTCGTCTCTGATATACCTGTGCCCGTGTAACGAACCTGCTTTGCCCGACCCTGAGTTTTGTATTTGCTGCCCTGTTTACGAACTGGATTACGACTGCTGGATTCTGATTTTGGATTGTGGACTCAATACCATTGCCTACTGCCCTGCTGGGGTTTCCACCCCAGAATTAATAAAGAACAAGTTTGCTGGATCTTTTGGTTCTCGCTTCTGGTTCCTGAACGCACCCTCACAAATACACTAATATGACTGTAAATTCCCTCAAATCATAGCAAACAGTCAGCACAAGCACCCAATATTTCTTTTTAAACCCAATGTTAAAATGCACAGTGAAAAGTTCCCCTCCTGAAATCAGTAGCTGCTCTCCAGCCCCCCAATCAAATCAGTGCAGCACCAGGGCTAATATACAAATGCCTGAAAATCACACACTATTCTCTGCACTGTGCCTCATCCAGCTTACTGTCACAAAAATACATATTCAACACTATATGAGACCCAGGAATGATGAAAACCAGCCTGTCACATGTGATGTGTTTGAACACACACGATAATGAAGTGTCATCGACCGACACCGGAATCCTCTCAACATGATGATTCCCTGTCATTCATGCCGATGAGAAAAGTAGGTCACCACCACGTGCGGTGAATACGGTATCAAACCGTAAAGTGACACCTCTGAGAGGAAGGAATAAGAGAGCTCAGCAGGGAGAGGTGAACTTCACTGTCACCCGCCTGTGCAGAAGAGCTGCATATACCCCTCCAGCAGGGACTGATCTCTCCTGTAATATTCAGCATCACACAGCCTCCCTGTGTATTCAGAACAGCCTCGGGCCACAGTCACTCTCTGGTGCCGGTGAACCCAAGGCCCAATGTGGAGACGCCACCTCCTGAGCACCAGGGCCCAGTCAGAACCAGAGCCAGACCTTACTGCTGCTGGCCATGACTACAAGTGCTGTCTATGATGGAGGAAATCCCTGCAGAACAAGGAGCTCTCCGAGAACAGAGGCCGATTTCCACTTCTCACTGGACCTCCTGACCTCCATCTCTACGTCTTTAGTAAAAGATTATAAAGAGAGTGATTAGAGGAGTCCTTACTGGCCCATCTGAAAGGAGTCTTTAGATTGTGTTTGAAGATCAGAGAACATAAGGCAGTTATTGTATGATTCTCCATTTTGATCCTCAAAAGAATGTTATATTTCCCCAGCATGTGACAGTCCACTTCAGAAAGGAAAAAGCCCTCCTCAGTATGTTGACAGTCTGGATTTTCTCAGAAAGGAAAAGCAGTTTAATATCAGTGGAAGACAGAACTAATGGATTGAGATCAGCCAGCTGAGTTTATGGAGAAAAAGAAACACAAGACTGGACTCCTACTTTCTGACCCCTGGATTTCACACCTCTGGTCACTGGATTGGGAACAGGTGCTAAGTGCTGCAGTTTCATACTGATTGGGTTCTCGTGGAAAGCTGTGGAGTATGGAACGTCAAACCCACTGATTAATTTAGATTTGCAAAAAATAAAAATAATGGTAATAATAAATAGAAAAATATCAACAACAACAGCAGTGATAATAATAAGAATAATACTAATATTTGAATTTAAAAAAATCATCTTTAGACTTCATGTTCTCTGAGGGCTGTGTGCTATTACTCACTATAAAGCAAAGAATCTCTGTCTGTATGTGTATTGTTGCAAACCACCAGAATAGCAGACATAGAGAGGACAACAGGTTGGTGAGAATCCAGCTCATAGGGCGGTAATTTCATTTGCAATAACAAACCAAAAGACAATAGATTTGTGAGCCTTAATATCCTTGAGCAGTTAGCCGCTGTAATTTGGTAGAGTAACGGCCAGAGCGAGGCTTTCTGGAAGGAGCGCAAACTCAGGATCCCTCGTCTCTTCGCCTTCATACCATGATAGAAAAATTAGAGAGAAACAGCGGTTAGTAACGCACTTGCGAAACGCACTCTCAGCCATCCTGTCCCCATCTGCTGCTGCGCTGTCTTCATATTGCTGTCTTGTCTGATTTAGTTGGGGATCAGGTGCGTGGTCTCGTGCGGAATGCGCTAAGAGAGTCCTTCTCTCACGCCTCGCCACCAACTGGCGAGAGGCGTCCATCGTAGAGCGGCAGCCCGGGTTGCTGAATGGATTCCTGGCTGACATGTTCTGTCCCTGGTGTTGAGGTCGGGAGATGAAAAGGGGAGGGGAATTGACTGCTTTGGGCAGTGTGACGTGGTTGGTGGGCATGTGTGTTGATCCGGTCACCACAGCATGTATGTGTATCATTTGAATATCTCAACTGCCATTCATCTAGTCAACTTCAAACTTGCTGAGGACCCCAAAAAAGTGCAGTGTTGAGTTTGAAGTTGTTTGGCAGAGTGGTTCTTGAGAAACTGAGATTGCTCCAAGCACCAATGCTGCTCAAACAGTAACTTAACGAGCCTTACATTACACTGCGCGAGCTGCAGTTGAACAGATACTGCACTGCACAAGCAGCAGAAGAATGAGCTCTGCTCCAAATAATCCTCACTCAGACACTTTCATGTTCAAAAATTTCCAAAAAAAAATGGAATATAAACTTTTCTATTTTCTCAGTGTCATTTGGGAGTCAGCGTGCCGTCTAAGGAACAGGTTGCGCCGCCATCAAAGTAACAGCTCTACTCCCACAGCCTGTTCAGGTATTTGGCATTTACACTGTGGAGATAAAATCAGCTAAATCACCTGTCATCTGAGTGAAGAGATTTGAGCTTCTGTCGCTTGGATGAGATGGAGCCGTTATCATAATATTATTATTACTAGAAGGTATTTCTCATCTCTACCAAATTCATTCTCCTGTAAAAAAAGTTTTGCACCTATATTGATGTGTTTTGTGTCTAGTTGTAAGCATTGTGCTTCATACATTGTTCAGGTGCACGGAGGACAGGAAGTTGAGGACTGGACTCAGGTGCAAGGATGGACTTGGTAGTATTTCTTATGCCTGCTGCAGCAGCAGAAGGCACGAATGAAGCAATACAAAACAAACAGGAATCGAGGTTCCTTAATAAACACTATTGGTAAGAGAGACTCTGGGCATTAGCTGCAATAACAGTTTATTACAAATAGAAAACAAGCAAAATCGAAGTTCCTCAATACAAACATTTGTATAAAGTGCTGGAATAAACAATAACAGCACTAAGTATAAAGAGTTATCGTAGATACATGTGAAAAGCAGGGATATTCGTCTTATACAAAGGCTAGAATACAACACAGACATGTGATTACGAGACTTCGCAATGGCTGAGTGCGGAGCTCAGTCTTAAATAGCACACTGCTGCCACTCAGTGGAAATGACGGGCAGCTGCAGGTAATGATGAGGTGTGAAGAATGCAGTCCGGTCTTAATAGACCAGTGAGCTGGACGGCTGGAGGCATGATCTTACATTAGTGAAGTGCTCTTGCAAAACAAAGATGGAGGAGGTATTGCTGTAGTTATTGCTAAAATAATCACTGGGTTGTTTGTTGTTTTTCTTTTATTTTTTAGTAACAGAAGTGAAGTTGCTTGGAATATGACGCATATTTTGAAATATAACATTTTGAAATATAAATGGTTTGCAGCTGTTCTCATGCTGTTTTGCAGTGGATAGTGAATGTAGAGAGCAGGAAAGATATTCATTTCTTCATTTACACACCCACACTCATTCACAAAATCCAGTCACCTGATCCATTCCTTCCACAACCAATCCTCTGTTCACTATTCATGACAGTTTAACTTGTTTAATTTTAAACATCAGTGCAGCCCCAGTGTAGCTCAGTGAGGCTTCAGTGTAGCTCCAGTGTAGCTCATTGTAACCCAGTGTAGCTCAGTGTAACTCAGTGAGACCTCAGTGTAGCTCCAGTGTAGCTCAATGTAGTTCAGTGTAGCTCCAGTGTAGTAGATGTAGCTCAGTGGAGCTCAGTGTAACTCAGTCAGTGATCAGCCCAGTGTGGCCCCAGCTAAGTGGACACCTCAGTGACCACAGAACTCCCCCACATCAACGAATCACAGTAGCTAAATATAGCTGAATCACAAGCAAGTGTGTCTGGTGGGTTTTTTCTTGTGTGTATGTGTGTGTGTGTGCATGTGTGCGTGTGTGTGTGTGTGTGTGTGTGTGTGTGTGTGTGTGTGTGTGTGTGTGTGTGTGTGTGTGTGATCTCAATCACATGAATCTCATAGGGCATTACTTCCTGCACACTGTTGATAATGGGAGATGAATTAGCATCACGGTTAGATGGACAAACATTGAGTCATTTCTCCTGTGTGTTTCCAGCAGTGATCAAACACTGGACTGTTGGGACGAGTCAAGTTTCTTCGTCCAGGAGAGGCTACAGACTTGGAAAATTTGAGCTTTCAGTGAGTAAAATGGCCTCATATCCTAAAATAGATGACAAATCAGAGTTTTCTGAGGTAACTATTAATATCTTTGGTGAGTCTGTGACTCTGACAACTGTGAGACAGCGCTATGCATCATCGCCAGTCTGAGTGGAACTATGATGCTGTGGCGCAGAAACTGCAGTTCTTGATTAGTGGCACAATTAACCAGAAATAACAGCCTCACTTTCAGATGTTGCCGTAGGAGTTTTAGGTGTGTCCAAGCAACCAGAGTTAATACTGGCAAAGGAAATAGTCTGCATATAAAAGTAATTTATTTTGATGGGAAAATGAAAATTAGTCTTTTGATAAAAACAGGTGGTAACTGTCGCACAAGTATAAGTGTATTATACAACTTCCTGCTTACTTTCACAGTTATTCGTACAATGACAAGCATGTCATTTTTTGTTACTATAATTGCTATTTTAGTATTATGACTGACATGTCATTATTTGTTGCACACCTAGGCCTGAGTTTTCGACGTCCTGTGATCACTGGAAAGTTTTTATACTCCAAATACCTGAGATACTTCAAAGCTACTTCACAAGAGCACATTAAGCACTTTATTTTTTAATTTAATTATTTCATTATAATTTCCATTTATTTATTTATTTTTTTTACTATTATTATTATTATTATTATTATTATTATTTGTTTTTAGATAAACCAGTGACAACACACTTGGGTAAAAAAAGTTTGCCCAACGTGACCCAATAGCATTGTCTAATGCAATAATAAAAATGGTGAGCGATAAGATTTTGCAAGATGCCTTTCATTTTTAGGTGCTAGAGCTTTCTGTATTCCTATTTCAATATTCTCTGTGTGCATCAGACAGCGACCAGCTCTCTAGATCAAAACACAGTGTCAAATTTTCATACACCTGAAAAATGATGCAACCAACACAAAACTGAACCAATATTGTTGCAAAAAAATCCAAAAAAGTGTCAAATATGTTATTTTACAACAAAAATTACAGACTGACAACTTTTTTACCTCTTTCTGGTGAAGGATTACTGCTGGCAGTTCATTGACTTTTTTTTTATGTTTTTTTGAGAAGCCTGTGTAGCATTTTGTTTACTGTACTGTCCTAGTAACTGTCCTGCTCCACTAGGGGACCCTATGGCAGTGCTTGCAGTAACTGTCCTGCTCCACTAGAGGACTGGCCTGTGGCAGTGGCTTGCAGTGGCCTGCCAGTGCAGTAACTGTCCTGCTCCACTAGAGGACTGGCCTGTGGCAGTGGCTTGCAGTGGCCTGCCAGTGCAGTAACTGTCCTGCTCCACTAGAGGACTGGCCTGTGTCCTGCTCCACTAGAGGACTGGCCTGTGGCAGTGGCTTGCAGTGGCCTGCCAGTGCAGTAACTGTCCTGCTCCACTAGGGGACTGGCCTGTGGCAGTGGCTTGCAGTGGCCTGCCAGTGCAGTAACTGTCCTGCTCCACTAGGGACTGGCCTGTGGCAGTGGCTTGCAGTGGCCTGCCAGTGCAGTAACTGTCCTGCTCCACTAGGGGGCTGGCCTGTGGCAGTGGCTTGCAGTGGCCTGCCAGTGCAGTAACTGTCCTGCTGCACTAGGGGACTGGCCCAGGCCACTGAACTAGTGCCTGGAAACAGTGGAATTTGCTGTTCTTACTGTCCTGCACCAAGAGGACACTGGCTTGAGGCAGCTGTAGCCTAGAATCTCAGAGCCATTGACTGTACAGCCCAGTGCTGCCTTACAGAGCTGCCTAATGTGAACTCACTGCCTCAGAAGAATTGTGGCCCAAGTCACCCATCTAACTTCTAGCTTTACATTAATAAGCACTGGCAGCTCAGTGGCTCACAGCAGAGCAGCAGTACAGTACAGTGCACAAAACACTACAGCCCCCATTGCTTTTTTTTTTTTTTTTTTTTCAAAATAAGAACCCCTGTCATATAATTTATATAATGTATTGATACTATAAATACTAAAGAAACATCAAAAAGCATGCCATCGGAGTGTGTTGATTGGTGCCTTTTGTCCTAGACAAGATAGATAGATAGATAGATACACTGAACAAAAATATAAACGCACAAACCAAAAATGCTGAGTCAAATTGACCTATAATGAAATATAAATACAAATAGTGTTTATTGATGTACTGAATGATTTGTTTTGCTCAATTCTGGTGACCCACTTCTCATTGACCCTGTGAGATTACTCACCCATTGAGTTATTCCACCCCTGAGCTGCATAGAGCATAACATTGAGTTGTTCAGTCAGCGTGACCAATACACAGGCATTTCTTCAGGGTCAATAAAAGGCCACCGCAAAATGTGCACTTTTGTCACAAGTCACAATGTCACAGATGTCACAAGTCATGAGGGACCGTGCCATTGGCACACTGAATGCTGGGATATCTGTGACAGCGGTGTCAGCACACTTGAATGTGCATCATTCCGCCATCAGCTGGTTGAGAAGTCGATTCAGAGAGACTGGCAGCACTGTGAATCGTCCACATGCCCCACGACCACGTGTGACCACGCCCACACAGGATCGGCACATGCGGCTCCAGCACCTCCATCATCGGCTCCGACCAGCCACCAGGACAGCTGACGAGACCGTCGGACTGCACAACAGCCGGATATCAGCTCAGACTGTCCGAAACCGCCCGAGGGAGGCAGACCTCCGAGCCCGCCGACCGCACCAAGGTCTTGACCTGACCGCCGTCCGTCATCGGTACAGACTCGACTGGGCCAACCATAACCTTCGCTGGACGCTTGCACGGTGGAGGACGGTGTTATTCAGTGATGAATCGTGATTCCAACTGTACCGCGCTGATGGCAGACGATGCGTATGGCGATGTGTGGGCGAGCGTTACGCTGACGCCAATGTCGTGCGTCGGGTGGCACATGGTGGTGCAAGTGTAATGGTATGGGCAGGCATATGCCATGGACAGCGTACCCGTCTGCTTTTCGATGAATGTGACTTGAACGGGCAGCGGTACCGCAACGAGATCCTGAGGCTCATAGTTGTACTGTTTGTGCGACTCCATCACGTGACATTCAAGCACAATAATGCCCGGCCACACACTGCCCGGATCTGCTCAGAGGTTCTTGATGAGGAGGATGTCCCTGTTCTCAATTGGCCAGCATATTCACCCGATATGTCACCAATTTGGGATGTTCTGGATCAGTGGGTCAGACGTGTTCTGGTTCCAGAAAGCGTCGCTCCATCAAGTGACATTCAAGCACAATTGGCAACCTCGTGAGCTCCATGCGCTGGAGGTGTACCGCTTTACGTGATGCCGATGGTGGACACACTCGTTACTGAGTGCTGTGAATTCTGCCCGCTGACCCCTGTTGGGTTCAGGCTGTGATAACTCATGAATTGTGTACAGTAAATTGTTAATCCTGATTCTGTTGCTTGAATATTAAGGCAAGAATAAAATAATAATTGTTTTGTTGAAATATTTCCCGATTGATAAAAAATAATTTGAAAAAAATCACTTTGTGTGTTTATATTTTTGTTCAGTGTAGATAGATAGATAGATAGATAGATAGAATGTTCAGTAATTTACTTCCAATGGTCATTGTTTTGTGCTCTTATATGCATATCTTTGAATCTTACACGCCTACATTATATTGTACCTGCATATGTATACAGTACCTCTATGGGTAATTTTATTAGTGTCTCTTTCCCTTGTTGTAATCTGTGTTCCAGACCAGGCATCATCCACTGTATCTAACATCACAAGGCCACAGGAGTTCAGGACACACAGTGAGAGCTCAGGAGAAAGACTGTTCATGTCTGTGAAGATGTTTGAGGAGGAAAATGTTCTTACTGCAGTTATAATCAGGTCCACCAAATTTAGGGGGAAAAAATGTTGAGAAAGGTATTAAGCACCATGCTTCAAACTCTTTTGAAATTATGAACATCCCCTGGATGCACTGAATTTCGCAACAGGATAATTGGGTGGAGGAGTTGCTTATCTGCTTAGATTAAGGAAGAATAATCACAGCCCACACCACAGCAATGAATATTTCAGCAGTTCTCCTGTGTGGGCTGAGGACTGACAGGTACTGTAGACGGGTGAAAAAGCTCACAGCGAACCTGAAGATCGTCTTGTGGATCCATCATCATTCTTCAAACATCTTTCACATTTTAGAGACGTAATTGTGTCCACCCCTTGCTCTCGTTTTCAAATGTATTGGCTTCACTTCACAATCAAAATGTCCCGATAGATAAGTTTGAATTTAGTTTAGCTGTTAAGCAGGTGCTGTACTTATTCTTAGAGATGTGAGAATATCATGCAATCTTTGAAACTGGAGACCACACCTGGGTTTAAAGCGCATTGTGCTGACCGAGTTCATACTGAACTTCACCATGGAGAGAGTTGCTGAAACTATAAGCAGTGAAACACCCTTCCTCCTGATGCTGGTCATGCCCTTCACTGGCAGTTTCTCTTTCTATAAGTGCTGGAGTGCGGCTCTGTCTCAGAACTAAAATGCCCCTCTGGCAAGAGTTAAATAAACTATTATGTTGCTGAAAGCAGCTGATGGCATTTTATGTACCACAGCCACAGCAGAAAAACAATGTCAAAGCTGCGGTGGTGGAGCAGATGAGCTGACATAGCGGACGAGAGGAGAGGAACTGCATCTTTGGGGGAGAGAAACTCCTCCAACCAGTCGTTCAACAGCCTATTAAAATTGACCAGGAGCTCGGATGGTGACGCGAGATTCCAGTCTAAACCTCTGCAAGACAACAGCACAGTTTCTCATTCAAAGATATGTCTAATTATTTTCCCTCATTAACCTATCTGCACAGACTTAGATGCCGGCGTCCGTAAATTCCAAAATTTAATTGCTAAATAATTCTGTAATTGAATTTACAAATGTCTTTGCTTCCTGGAATAATTTTCCGCAGTCTCTGTGACACAAATACTGAGTTATGAAGCCTTAAATAGGCTCATGCACATTATTTGTATTCTGTGCAAAGGAGTTAAATGGTTTACTATTTAATTTATGTAGGTCAACAGAGAATTGAGTTCTTTGTTTCAGTGAGAAGGTATTGTCGATGTACTGAATGGCTTATGTCTCTAATCTCATGAAGGGATTGAATATGTATCCAGATGTGATGAGCCATTTGCTATGGGAATTTCACTGGGATTCTGGGATTAGCTCCACAGGCACCTGGAGATGATTAGCATTGAGAGTCAGGGCCCAAGTTTGATGGTGCATCCAGCTGATGTCAGATTCTGTGGTGTGGTGACATCATCAACATCGCCCCCTGCTGGCTCATCACAGCACTCGCCCTTAGATTCACATACAGCAGGAGATATCAGACCCCAGCTGAAGCGGGAATCCAGGTTAAGACACTTAAAGTCCAGCCCAGTATTTACTTCAGATCACCTGGATTTGCTAATAAGCACAGTTCTTCAGCCAGGTAGTGCAACTAATCAATGAAATCAGAGTGGATGCGCTGTAACACAGAACAGGAATCATTCTTGACCCAAGGACTTTCCACCCTTAATCCAAATAAAGACAAAGCTGAACCCTGCCCTGTTTTAATCAACAGTTTAATTTGATAACCTCACAAGCTGTCTCATGAAATGACATAAGCAGAATTAGCACTGAAGACAGCTTGGTAATTAGGCAAGATAAAGTCGCATTAATGCAGCCAGAATAAATTCCTTCACATTGTGTCCAATTTTAAACAGTGTTTTAACTGAAGGGTTAAAATAAATAATGTCTGCAATTAATCTGCAGAGGCCTGATGTATCGTTTATTGTGTATTATTTATGAAAATGAGAGAGATAGGCATCTCGTTCTGCTGGCGCAGTGAATGACTCTGCACCACTTTGATAACCGGGTTAATTGTGCCGCAGCAGATTTAGCGGAAAAGCCAGCCGAGCTGCATGCTGGGATATCTCTGCGAGCGCCGGGCAGAGACAGAAACGCTCTCCTGGAGTTTGGCGCTCGGGCGGAGAGATACTGAGGAAGAGGGGGTCGGGGAGTCTGACGTCTCTCGAGTCTGCGCTCGCTGATAAGAGAGATTTCATCATCGACTGGAGCCGCACAGAGACGGTGTTCAGACTGAAGGTGATGGGATGGATCACACTTCACACGGTGCTTTTATGGAATCTCCTTTAAAACAAACTCATGAGATGAATGACCATAAACATCCTCAATGAACAAAACAGCAAACCATAAAGCCATATTTATGCAAAAATATCTGTGAATATATCATTAACAATAATAATATAATAATAATACATCATCATCATCATCATCATCATCATCATGCCCGCACATACACATAGTGCACACATACATGTAAAACTAGTCTATCATTGAAGCAGAAGCTTTTGGGCAGAAAGAATGACAGGCACATTATGATACATCAGGACTTTTAATTGATTAGATAATCAAGTTCAATGATTACAAGAGAATAATCTAAAGCAAATGTAATTCATACTTGAATTGATATGTTCTGTACATGTTCGCTCTGTAACTGAAAATGAAGTGGACAATGCTGTGTTTATAAATATCCCATAAAGCTTCTGTAAAATTATTATAAATGTTACCAATGCCAATGGCTTTTGTATACTGTATCTTACTGTATATCATGTTATGCTACATGTTACTTGTGTCATTATCTGTGGGTGCTTGCCTGAACCAAGTTGAATATCTATAAAAATAATATGTTTCTGGGTGAGCTTTGCTTAAATTGTTACATAATGTTGTTATCAAGTATTTATTATCATAAGCACTACCTTTTGAATGTCCTCATGTTTTTGAATGCTTCTTGTGTCTATCCACGCCTTACAAACACAGGTTTTGTGTACAAGCTTACAGCTAATGTACTGTTTGACTAAACTTTGCACCAATCCCTGAACTATTATCTGAAAAATAACAGGTTATTTTGCAGTATTAATGAGATGTTTCTGGCACTAATGCTTTCAAATTCTGCACATTAAGATACTTGGCCTGTCATTCTGTTTCCTGGAAGAAAGTTACACAGTTTCCTGCTGTATAAATAAGAAGATTATTGTTTGATGATGATAATCTTGAAGCAGCCCTGACTCGCTGATTTCTGTGACTGTAACGGTACACTTCCAGTGACAGATACAGTAACTCAGTGACAGTGTAACTGACTTGTGTCTGACTGTGACTGGAGGTCCTGCCCTGCATAATGACCCATGTGGGTCTGTAATTGGTCTCCTGTAAATATCCTCAGCTCTGGGCATTTGGTGCATAACTGAATTCATTTTCCAACATATTCTTGTGATTTGCTGTCAGGACCTCGGTGTTTTGGCAGGAATAATGTGTGACTCAAAGTGCTGTATTGACATCATTTCACACTGTAATTAGACCTACTGGGTTCCAGAAGAAATCAGATCAAAAATACAGACATCTTTAGACTGAAAATGAACATTGAGATACTGCCAATGAAAATATGGACAAGCTGATGAAATCAGAAACGATATTCCCCCAACACTCCCATCAGAGATGATCAGACTGAGGGAATGGTGAACTCAAAACGACACAAACCCTGATACTTTTCAGAACAGAAGTAAAGCAATAAGAACATGAGGACTGTTCCTGAAAGCAAATTACACTCCTTCACAGGGACAGGGACATTACAGTAATTACACTCCTTCACAGGGACAGGGGCATTACAGTAATTACACTCCTTCAGAGGGACAGGGGCATTACAGTTATTACACTCCTTCACAGTGACATTTTTAAATGGTGACTATCTGGCATTTTCATTTAATTTGGAATAAATTGTTCATTAGGGCCTGACAGGACATTCAGCTTTTATTTAAGGGTACATCTTCACCCCCCACACAGAGAGATTCAGTGAAACTAATTAGAAACCTGGAAGTCTGTCCTATTAACACATACTGACTCAATCATTTAAGATTCAGTTATTTAGAATCTATAAATGTCTATTTTCAGTATGTCAGGCAGTATTCAGTAAAGTGTCCACTCACTTTTGGTTAAACAGTTTCATGTGTTTGACGCTCATGTTTGAAAAGACTCCCAGTTTGTTTTCTGTAATGGTAACAATAATTCTACAGCTGTACCAATGAGGCATCTCCTGTGACACTGTATAATTTATCATCGTTTATCATTCAAGACAGGATACTAATCAGAATTTGGGATTATGGGTAATAAATCATTTAGGAAAAGTAAATAATTACTCAGCCTGGTGAATCACTCATTGTAAATGATGCTGTGCATTTTACAAAAGGGTAAATCTTAAACAATCACAATATCTTAGTTTGCAAAACTACTCCAGGTACTCCTGTCAAATTAATCTTCTGTAGCAGTCAAAAAGTTCCAAAAAGAAAAAAAAAATGATGAGAATGATAATTTTCTGCTGAAGGACTAAATGTCTCCTCCATTTTAATACATTGTCATACCTCTTTCCAGATATGAATCATGTTTATCAATTCAGAAATTAAAAGTTATGGCATTCACCTCACCCAGGAGTACGAGTATGGATAACTGGAGAACCCAGAGAGAACCCTGTCTGTACTCCAGTGCCCAGCTCATCCATCTCCTCTAAAGAACCATCCATTCATCATTCCACACATCTCCCCTAAATCTACACCTCCCTCTTTCCTCCAAACACAAGAGGAGGGGCATCTCACACCAGCATTTTACACCAGAAGCATCGTACTCTACACTGTACACTTTGTGGGAACTCCCCAGTTCTAGTGGAAATGCTCTCATCCCCGGTTGGATCTTTCTCCTGTCTAGAACTACGGGAGGAGATGACTGGTGCTGGAATGGGGTCAGTTCTTTTTGTGATTGAAGCACAGCATGCTGGGTAATGTAGTTCTCAAACATTGTGTCACTCACAGAGAGAAGTCCCTGCACCCTCAGTAGTCTCATCAGTAGCAGATGTGGATGTGATGAGGCTGTCGACGGGCTGGCGCTGCTATACAAACACAACACAGCTCACTGCAGCCAGGCACATCAGTGCTTTATTTAATTAGGCATGAATCCCATGTAAATGCTAATGTGTGCTCCTTGTCAGCAGATGACCTCATGAGTGTAAGGAGTTCATTATTAAATGTCAGGTATCAAAATGTGATTTTATAAAATGTCATTGGTTGCCATTATTTTAACCTCTATCTTTGCCATTGATTCTTGCTTGTGCTTGCCTCCATTTGAGAGGACAGAAAGTTTACTGTATATGTATGAGGACGAGCACAGATATACTCACAAACGCAGAAAACAACTACATACACACATGCATAGATGAATACACAAAAAACACACACATTCACACGCACACTAACATGCATGCACACACACACACACACACACACACACAAACTCAAATGATCCCAATTTTAGTCTATGAATAAAGGAACCAGCAAACTAAATCCTTAGTCTCCCGGTTTGTACCCTTTATTAGAGAGTATTCACTGAAGGGAAGCTCAGACTCATCACTCCTGCGCACTGCACACAGAATTAATGCCAGCTGTGATTTGAGAAGAAAGAGAGCTGTTCATCGCAGGGTGAGTCAGTTGAGATGTGAGGGACAGCAGTGATGATACCAGCGTTTGTTGGAGCCTTTTAAAGTACGGAGATCTCACGGTGGTGCCCTGAGAGAATTTCTGCCCTGGAAAGAGCCGACTGAAATCATGAGTTAGTCTCAGTGAGGTAAATGTGAGAGATTTAGATCGTTCTTCAGAACTGAAAATCATATAACGGACTATATTTTACAACAGAGACTTCCTGTACCGGTGCGGCTCTATGACTGTATGTAAATACTGCACAGCAGGGTGTTATATTCAGAATTTTTCTTTCAAATTGTGGTTCCCAAAGTATAAGAACAATTTGACAATTTCTAACAACGCACTTATAGTTTAAGTGCAGATTTACATCTTTTATCAAAGGACTTCTGTATACCTACAACAGTATATGCATGCATGTGTGTGTGTGCATGTGCGTGAGTGTGTGTGTGTGTGCGTGTGTGTGTGTGTGTGTGTGTGTGCATGCATGTGTGTGTGTGTGTGGTGTGTGTGTGTGTGTGTGTGTGTGCATGCAACTGTGCCTGCCGGTGTAAGTGTATATGTTTGAAACATTAGAAGCACAGATGAATAGAGGATGTTTGGATCTCTATATCTGATTTAAAAGAATGTCTCACGGTCAATTATAATTATTTTTTCATTTGCTTTCATTTGAGCAATCATTCTTGTATTATGACATGATTTAATATTTGACAAATTATATCCTTATTTTGAAGTTAAAGACCACCGTTTAATTTGTCCAATAATCAAATCAGTAATAATTAGACTCTCATAAGAGGATTAATTGGTTCCTATTCAAATTAAATCTTCTTTCAGTGACATCTCCCTGTGATGAGGGACTGTATTAAGGAAACGTCACATCAGCTAAACATCAATTAGTGCTAATTAGAGATCTGATGAGTCTAAGATCGGATTTTCCCACCTTATACCAGTACTTCTCTTATCTTAGGTTTGGAAATTCAAAATGAGAGAATCAGAACTTGATCATCAACTGTCGAGTCTGTTTAAATAAAGAACACCACATGCAGACTGCTTTTGGGAAACAACAAACAGAATGGCTTCAAGCTTTCGCTTTCAAACCAGATGAATTTGTAAGCAGTAAATAATCATTTGTAAATGTCATATTCTTTCCTATGAATAAATACAGAGGCCATTTAGTGGCTATCTAATGTCAAAAAATGTTATCTTTCATTTCCAGTGTGGAACAACAATGAAGTTAGAGCACCCATGCTGTCTTAAAATTAGGGTCTATGAGGAATTAGGACAGGAAAACATACCTATAAGCCCTCATTCTGCAATGGCTGTTTTCTTAAATCAGATCCTCACTCACGCTACTATGGTTACCATGGGCGTACAGATAAGATTTCAGTTATTATGTTTGTTTAACAAGGCCGGAAAACTGATGTTACTGCAAAGTGATGTTGTTTTCACTTTTTGTTGTAATTGAACTATATCACAATTTCTAAATGTGCACTATTTAACAATAAAGTTAAAGGAAAATCTCAAAGGTATTTAAATTTATTGTTGCCAGTACCATCAGTCTCTTTATTTATCTAATGTTGTTAATCTTGTCCTGATTGGACGGCCCAAATAAAAATACTTACATAACTTCCTTCTTCTCTCTCCACTCACTTCGGCGAATAAACTGTCAGGTAATAAAGTCAGTCGAGCGGCACATGCACTCCTGAGCTCACAGCTGTAGCTCACACTTTTAGCAGCTCTGACCAAGAACTCATTTATCACTCATTTTGTTTCCTGTGTTACCATGGTTACAGTTTACAGCTACACACATCACAGGAAGTCAACTCTCGACTCATTCTGCTCTGGACCTCAGTTGATAAACTCTTTGCAAAAATAGATAAGAGCCAGTCTTAAAATAAATAAACCAACACCAGTGAGACTGATATTCCTTTGACTGTACAATCAAAAACACAATTTAGGAAAAGTAAAAGAAAAAAAGAGTGATATCTAATTGGAACAGACCGACAACAGTTTGATTGATATTCCCTGGAGTGCACATTTAAAAACCCAATTTAGGAAAATAAATCAAATTGGAGATAACTGTTATTGCAAATGAACCTTTCTATCGAAACATAAAGACTACTGATTAAGTACAAGTCCTTGAACTCACTGTTATCTGTGTCTTCAGTGCTGAAATTAATCTTGGCCACAATCATTCCCTCTCTCATGGTATTTATACTGTAACGGTTGCCAAATACACAGATGATGTCGTTGTCAATATGAAATCAGGGTGAGATGATTAAAGGGCCAGAGTTTTCTTTTTTCATGAGTAAGGAGATATGGGGTCTTTTCTGGTACATCATTAGTATAATTAAGTACGGAGGCTTTAGCAGTATTTTCACCTGTGGGGCAAACACAGTATGCTGCTCAGGAAAGAAAAGAAGCTCAGGTAATGTAGCAAACTGCCATAACTCATCTGCAGTGATTCTGCCATCACCTGCAACGTTATTCTGTGAAGTATTCCCGAGCACAGAGGGAATTTTTATAATGGGTTAATACTTTATGCACATGTATTTTTAACCTTTAATCTCTACTACTGACTGCTTTTCTACTCAATTTCTTTATCATTCATAATTTAATACATTTCACTGCTGTGGGCTGTAGGTAGGAACAGCAGGCATATTACATATGGACTGTTTGATGTAAAATTCCCAGAATGCCATGTTGCGGCACTCATGTCGAGATCTCAGAATAATTAGACAATTCTGGGTAATGTAGGTTTGGAAGGGGTTTGGGTTAGACTCAGCAACCAATAAAGCAACCAACAATTTGCATAAAATGAATAAATTAAATCTCACTCCACAAATGACTGAATGGAGCAATCTGAGCCTTGAATTTGTGTTTCACATGAGTCATACCTTTTGCCTTTTGAATCTCACAGAACAAAAAGCCTCAGCAGAATCTGTTGGTTTAATCCTGAAGGTGAGAGCTGACCAGCGTTCATGTTGTTTTGCCCATTAACTTTGCATAAATACAGGAACCATTTTGTTTTACATCCTGGCTTAAATTCAGAAGTCAAATATTTAAAAGCTCAGATTCTGTAGTATAAATGATGTCTCGATTAACTGTACATGTCAAGTAATGTATATTGAATCTGTTAAATCTGCTGGTTACGTATATTTCTACAGTTTCCTTTTTCCCTCTGACTGAAGGCTGGGGATTTCTGTAATATTTACACACACTGCTCAGTGTAACTCTCACCACTTCAGGCCATATTTTCCAGCCGACCACATAATCCTGGCGATTTATTTTACCCAGGAAGATAAGACAGTGCAGCCCTGAGGTGTTTAGCGTCGGCCGAGCTGGTGAACCCGTGTGTGTGAGGAGGAGAGACTGTATGGACAGATAACATGAGACACACCACACACACACACACACACACACACACACGAGAGAGTGAGACTCCAGTACTGCTGATGATCTATTTAACACTTCATCACACTGTCAGAAAAAGCCGGAGGAGTTTGTGTAACGGAGCGGATCATCCATCCTCCACACAAAGTGCTAACAGAAGCGCCGTCCAAAGCATCTGCGGCCATATTGATTGGCATCTCTAAACACTGTTGGGCATCCATAGTGTCACAGATCTCTTCATGAACAATGCTCTCGTGTGTATTTTTATGCAGATCACACAATCTCTTTCATTAATATTCCAGGCATGAGTTCTGGTCCTTGAAATGGTGTCTGATATTCTTTAGCTGAAAGCACATGGGAGACAATGAGAACCTGTGTATGATCAGAGGAGACATGCAGAGATGAGAAGCAGAGGCTATGAAATGGTTCAGCAAAGAGGGAGCAAGAATGTGCAGTACTGTAGTATATAGCATATATTAGTATCAGCCTGCTTTACCATGGAGCATTGTACTTATATGACCCTATGCATATCCAATACTGGATCTGGGGTGCATACATGACTCTGTAGATTCTACACAGAGTCCATATATCCTCAATGCATGCAATCCATGCCCTAATCCATGACTCTGTTCATGGCAAACAAACACAAAAAACTGTGCATATTAAAAAGAAGGTTATTCCATGTAACAGCCTATCAGTTTAACATGCCAAAGCCAAAAGTAAGTAGAATCGTAATCCAGTTCTCTAAACAGGGCAGCAAATACAAAACTCAGGGGTCGGGCAAAGCAGGTACGGTACACGGGCACAGCAATATCAAAGACAAAGCCAAAATCAAAATCCGGGACGTTCATCAGAAGTATAACACGAAGAGTCTGGCATAAACGATCACAGCACAAGCAAACCAAAAAACGTTCTGACAAGAGCTGGTAGTGAAATGACTGTTGCTTAAATACACATCTACGGAAGTCACATGCTATAATAGGGAACAAACTTCTGGATCAAACTAAACTGAAAATAACAAAGGAATGAACAAGGGAAGTTCCTAACCATCCTTGAAATTGGCTCTTCCAAACACAGGGATTACACAGACAGCCTATGACAAACAGGCAGACTCGGTTAGGGAGTTCTAAAGTGCAGAGTGAGAAACAGTGTAACCAGGTGTTGTGAGAGAATCCAAAATGTCCCCATGCAGCAAATTAAATTGAGTGAAGGCAAGGGGCAAAGACTAGAATAAGAGTAAATCTAGGAGTGCTGAGAGCATTTAGTCAATTAGTAATGTGCAGCTATACAATCCCTAGTGATCATTAGGTTATAAGTTAGTACTATAAACAATGTTAGTTAATGTTAGTAATTTATCTAAAATAATAAACTGTTAGTATTTGTTAGTAAAGATAGAACAGAAAGGTGAAGGAAGCAAACGAGACTGGAAGGAATGTTTGGAAACCCAGAAACCATGAAATCACCTGAAAACGTGGCACACAAGACTGGGGAATAAAACTGTCTCAGAACACATGACAAGACTGGGGAGACAATGTGCAATGCAGGGCATGAGAAATACAAAAAACAGAATGATAATCTAAACTGTGAATATGAGTAATGGCAGGCAAAAGACATGGCAAAGAAAGACAGGCAAAATACAAAACATGGCATGGACTGAATCAAAAAACATGGCTTGGAATCAGAGTCATCACGAAAACATGGTCAGGCATAAAAGAATCATAACAATATGACCCTATGCATGCAATACTGTAACAGAGCATATATGACTCTATGCATTCTACACCATAACATATATATGACTCAATGCATGCAATACCATGCCCTGACTCTATTCATGCCAAACAGAGCCTTAAAACTGTGCATATTAAGCAGTGGAATTATTCCCTGTATTACTCTCATGGGTTTAACATGCTATACTGCCCTACAGTAAGTGTCTTAATCAGATTTATCTGTGCCTGACAGTCTCTGGAAACCATGTATCTCTGTGTAACAAAAGGCTCTTTATTCAGTGCTTGAGACAAACTTCATTATTCAAATTCATGTAAAGTAAAAATAATCATTTTAAAGTTAAAAGTGTTGAAATATCAAGGATCCCCCCACTCTCTCTCTCTCACACACACACACACACACTCTCTCTCTCAGCCAGTAAATGGTAGAGAGGAATTAAACATGCGTCTTAATGTTAATCCATGATTTACATTTAAATCACATTTCCATCATGAGACCAAATCTACATAATGGAGACTGAGCGTAAATATCATACAGCCAAATAAATTCTGATCCCCAAAAATTTCATAAGGTTATGTTGTTTGCTACTGCAGATCTATAGTGATGTTTTTCCATGATCTATTTATTGATATATATATTTTCCTTTTTTTATTTCTTGTTGTAGAACAAAAAGGCAGGAAATATACTAGAGAGACAAGTTTTATTGTTGCCCAGTATCTTGGATGCTGAGCTAATAAAGCTGGAAACACAATTATTTGGTGCCTTAAACAGCGGGCAACAATTTTTTAATCAAAGCTAAAACTTGGAGACAAAGTAAATAAGTGCGTAACAGATCAGAGCTAAAAGCACCTGAAAAAAAAAGAATATCATGCATGTCTTTAATAATATGCATATGTGTGTGTGAGTGTCTGTGCGCATGTATTTGTGTTTGTAAATAAACAGACCAACAAGCCCTGTAGTTCCGATGACATACACACACATTTCTGTCATTAGGCCGACAGTGATGGTGTTTGTTGGGACGACAGGCTCCTCTCCAGGTCCTGAGTCTCTTTGCTGGAGTTTCAGGGGAGGGAGGGGAGCTGAGGAGACATGATCATGTGACCACAGAGGGGGCGTGATGATGACACCTCCATTTCTCCAGACTGTGGATCTGTCCTGTCTTTGCTGCACAGAACACTGTAAGCCCTGCCCACCATTAAAGAGAGGAGACCTCAGGGCTAATTACACACAAACTCAGAGACAGCTCCTGACACCAAACACACTTACAGCTCCTGTAATTACACACCAAACACACTTACAGCTCCTGTAATTACACACCAAACACACTTACAGCTCCTGTAATTACACACCAAACACACTTACAGCTCCTTACACAAATTACAGCTCCTGTAATTACACACCAAACACACTTACAGCTCCTGTAATTACACACCAAACACACTTACAGCTCCTGTAATTACACACCAAACACACTTACAGCTCCTGTAATTACACACCAAACACACTAACAGCTCCTGTAATTACACACCAAACACACTTACAGCTCCTGTAATTACACACCAAACACACTTACAGCTCCTGTAATTACACACCAAACACACTTACAGCTCCTGTAATTACACACCAAACACACTTACAGCTCCTGTAATTACACACCAAACACACTTACAGCTCCTGTAATTACACACCAAACACACTTACAGCTTACAGCTCCTGTAATTACACACCAAACACACTTACAGCTCCTGTAATTACACACCAAACACACTTACAGCTCCTGTAATTACACACCAAACACACTTACAGCTCCTGTAATTACACTTACAGCTCCTGTAATTACACACCAAACACACTTACAGCTCCTGTAATTACACACCAAACACACTTACAGCTCCTGTAATTACACACCAAACACACTTACAGCTCCTGTAATTACACACCAAACACACTTACAGCTCCTGTAATTACACACCAAACACACTTACAGCTCCTGTAATTACACACCAAACACACTTACAGCTCCTGTAATTACACACCAAACACACTTACAGCTCCTGTAATTACACACCAAACACACTTACAGCTCCTGTAATTACACACCAAACACACTTACAGCTCCTGTAATTACACACCAACACAAACACACACCAAACACACTTACAGCTCCTAATTACACACCAAACACACTTACACAATTACACACAAACACACTTACAGCTCCTGTAATTACACACCAAACACACTTACAGCTCCTGTAATTACACACCAAACACACATACAGTTCTTTAAATTCAACACAAACACACTTACAGCTCCTGTAATTACACACCAAACACAAACACACACACTTACAGCTCCTGTAATTACACACCAAACACACTTACACGTCCTGCAACTACACACCCACACCACTTACAGCTCCTGTAATTACACACCAAACACACTTACAGCTCCTGTAATTACACACCAAACACACTTACAGCTCCTGTAATTACACACCAAACACACTTACAGCTCCTGTAATTACACACACAAACACACTTACAGCTCCTGTAATTACACACCAAACACACTTACAGCTCCTGTAATTACACACCAAACACACTTACAGCTCCTGTAATTACACACCAAACACACTTACAGCTCCTGTAATTACACACCAAACACACTTACAGCTCCTGTAATTACACACCAAACACACTTACAGCTCCTGTAATTACACACCAAACACACTTACAGCTCCTGTAATTACACACCAAACACACTTACAGCTCCTGTAATTACACACCAAACACACTTACAGCTCCTGTAATTACACACCAAACACACTTACAGCTCCTGTAATTACACACCAAACACACTTACAGCTCCTGTAATTACACACCAAACACACTTACAGCTCCTGTAATTACACACCAAACACACTTACAGCTCCTGTAATTACACACCAAACACACTTACAGCTCCTGTAATTACACACCAAACACACTTACAGCTCCTGTAATTACACACCAAACACACTTACAGCTCCTGTTATTACACACCAAACACACTGTAATTACACACAAACCACTTACAGCTCCTGTAACACACACAAACACACTTACAGCTCCTGTAATTACACACCAAACACACTTACAGCTCCTGTAATTACACACCAAACACACTTACAGCTCCTGTAATTACACACCAAACACACTTACAGCTCCTGTAATTACACACCAAACACACTTACAGCTCCTGTAATTACACACCAAACACACTTACAGCTCCTGCAATTACACACCAAACACAAACACACTTACAGCTCCTGTAATTACACCCAAACACACTTACAGCTCCTGTAATTACACACCAAACACACTTACAGCTCCTGTAATTACACACCAAACAATTACACACCAAACACACTTACAGCTCCTGTAATTACACACCAAACACACTTACAGCTCCTGTAATTACACACCAAACACACTTACAGCTCCTGTAATTACACACCAAACACACTTTACAGCTCCTGTAATTACACACCAAACACACTTACAGCTCCTGTAATTACACACCAAACACACTTACAGCTCCTGTAATTACACACCAAACACACTTACAGCTCCTGTAATTACACACAAACACACTTACAGCTCCTGTAATTACACACCAAACACACTTACAGCTCCTGTAATTACACACCAAACACACTTACAGCTCCTGTAATTACACACCAAACACACTTACAGCTCCTGTAATTACACACCAAACACACTTACAGCTCCTATTAGCTCCTGTAATTACACACCAAACACACTTACAGCTCCTGTAATTACACACCAAACACACTTACAGCTCCTGTAATTACACACCAAACACACTTACAGCTCCTGTAATTACACACCAAACACACTTACAGCTCCTGTAATTACACACCAAACACACTTACAGCTCCTGTAATTACACACCAAACACACTTACAGCTCCTGTAATTACACACCAAACACACTTACAGCTCCTGTAATTACACACCAAACACACTTACAGCTCCTGTAATTACACACCAAACACACTTACAGCTCCTGTAATTACACACCAAACACACTTACAGCTCCTGTAATTACACCAAACACACCAAACACACTTACAGCTCCTGTAATTACACACCAAACACACTTACAGCTCCTGTAATTACACACCAAACACACTTACAGCTCCTGTAATTACACACCAAACACACTTACAGCTCCTGTAATTACACACCACACTTACAGCTCCTGTAATTACACCAAACACACTTACAGCTCCTGTAATTACACACCAAACACACTTACAGCTCCTGTAATTACACACCAAACACACTTACAGCTCCTGTAATTACACACCAAACACACTTACAGCTCCTGTAATTACACACCAAACACACTTACAGCTCCTGTAATTACACACCAAACACACTTACAGCTCCTGTAATTACACACCAAACACACTACAGCTCCTGTAATTACACACCAAACACACTTACAGCTCCTGTAATTACACACCAAACACACTTACAGCTCCTGTAATTACACACCAAACACACTTACAGCTCCTGTAATTACACACCAAACACACTTACAGCTCCTGTAATTACACACCAAACACACTTACAGCTCCTGTAATTAAAACACACTTACAGCTCCTGTAATTACACACCAAACACACTTACAGCTCCTGTAATTACACACCAAACACACTTACAGCTCCTGTAATAACACACCAAACACACTTACAGCTCCTGTAATTACACACCAAACACACTTACAGCTCCTGTAATTACACACCAAACACACTTACAGCTCCTGTAATTACACACCAAACACACAGCTCCTGTAATTACACACCAAACACACTTACAGCTCCTGTAATTACACACCAAACACACTTACAGCTCCTGTAATTACACACCAAACACACTTACAGCTCCTGTAATTACACACTAAACACACTTACAGCTCCTGTAATTACACACCAAACACACTTACAGCTCCTGTAATTACACACCAAACACACTTACAGCTCCTGTAATTACACACCAAACACACTTACAGCTCCTGTAATTACACACACACCAAACACACTTACAGCTCCTGTAATTACACACCAAACACACTTACAGCTCCTGTAATTACACACCAAACACACTTACAGCTCCTGTAATTACACACCAAACACACTTACAGCTCCTGTAATTACACACCAAACACACTTACCTCCTGTAATTACACACCAAACACACTTACAGCTCCTGTAATTACACACCAAACACACTTACAGCTCCTGTAATTAATTAAACACACCAAACACACTTAACAGCTCCCTGTAATTACACACCAAACACACTTACAGCTCCTGTAATTAATTACAGCTCCTGTAATTACACACCAAACCACTTACAGCTCCTGTAATTACACACCAAACACACTTCCTGTAATTACACACCAAACACACTTACAGCTCCTGTAATTACACACCAAACACACTTACAGCTCCTGTAATTACAAACACACCAAATTACACACAGCTCCTGTAATTACACACCAAACACACTTACAGCTCCTGTAATTACACATCAAACACACTTACACTCCTGTAATTACACACCAAACACACTTACAGCTCCTGTAATTACACACCAAACACACTTACAGCTCCTGTAATTACACACCAAACACACTTACAGCTCCTGTAATTACACACCAAACACACTACAGCTCCTGTAATTACACACCAAACACACTTACTCCTGTAAATTAATTACACACCAAACACACTTACAGCACACTTACAGCTCCTGTAATTACACAAACACAAACATTACTTACAGCTCCTGTAATTACACACCAAACACACTTACAGCTCCTGTAATTACACACCAAACACACTTACAGCTCCTGTAATTACACACCAAACACACTTACAGCTCCCTGTAATTACACACAAACACACTTACAGCTCCTGTAATTACACAACACACACCTTTACAGCTCCTGTAATTACACACCAAACACACTTACAGCTCCTGTAATTACACACCAAACACACTTACAGCTCCTGTAATTACACACCAAACACACTTACAGCTCCTGTAATTACACACCAAACACACTTACAGCTCCTGTAATTACACAAACACAAACACACACCAAACACACAGCTCCTGTAATTACACACCAAACACACTTACAGCTCCTGTAATTACACACCAAACACACTTACAGCTCCTGTAATTACACACCAAACACACTTACAGCTCCTGTAATTACACACCAAACACACTTACAGCTCCTGTAATTACACACCAAACACACTTACAGCTCCTGTAATTACACACCAAACACTTACAGCTCCTGTAATTACACACCAAACACACTTACAGCTCCTGTAATTACACACCAAACACACTTACAGCTCCTGTAATTACACACCAAACACACTTACAGCTCCTGTAATTACACACCAAACACACTTACAGCTCCTGTAATTACACACCAAACACACTTACAGCTCCTGTAATTACACACCAAACACACTTACAGCTCCTGTAATTACACACCAAACACACTTACAGCAGCACCTGTACAGCTCCTGTAATTACACACAAAACACACTTACAGCTCCTGTAATTACACACCAAACACACTTACAGCTCCTGTAATTACACACCAAACACACTTACAGCTCCTGTAATTACACACCAAACACACTTACAGCTCCTGTAATTACACACCAAACACCCTTACAGCTCCTGTAATTACACACCAAACACACTTACAGCTCCTGTAATTACACACCAAACACACTTACAGCTCCTGTAATTACACACCAAACACACTTACAGCTCCTGTAATTACACACCAAACACACTTACAGCTCCTGTAATTACACACCAAACACACACAGCTCCTACAATTACACACCAAACACACTTACAGCTCCTGTAATTACACACCAAACACACTTACAGCTCCTGTAATTACACACCAAACACACTTACAGCTCCTGTAATTACACACCAAACACACTTACAGCTCCTGTAATTACACACCAAACAATTACACACCAAACACACTTACAGCTCCTGTAATTACACACCAAACACACTTACAGCTCCTGTAATTACACACAAAAACACACTCCTGTACAGCCTGTAATTACACACCAAACACACTTACAGCTAATTACACACCAAACACACTTACAGCTCCTGTAATTACACACCAAACACACTTACAGCTCCTGTAATTACACACCAAACACACTTACAGCTCCTGTAATTACACACCAAACACACTTACAGCTCCTGTAATTACACACCAAACACACTTACAGCTCCTGTAATTACACACCAAACACACTTACAGCTCCTGTAATTACACACACACTTACAGCTCCTGTAACACACACAGCTCCTGTAATTACACACCAAACACACTTACAGCTCCTGTAATTACACACCAAACACACTTACAGCTCCTGTAATTACACACCAAACACACTTACAGCTCCTGTAATTACACACCAAACACACTTACAGCTCCTAAAATTACACACCAAACACACTTACAGCTCCTGTAATTACACACCAAACACACTTACAGCTCCTGTAATTACACACCAAACACACTTACAGCTCCTGTAATTACACACCAAACACACTTACAACTCCTGTAATTACACACCAAACACACTTATAGCTCCTGTAATTACACACCAAACACACTTACAGCTCCTGTAATTACACACCAAACAAACTTACAGCTCCTGTAATTACACACCAAACATACTTACAGCTCCTGTAACTACGCACCAAACACACTTACAGCTCCTGTAATTAAATGCCAAACGCAATTACAGCTCCTGTAATTGTCCAAATTAATTAGCTATTTTTTTTACATTTTTTGTGACATTTTAATAGACAAAATGCTCTGTTCTAACAGTTTTAACCCCAGAGAAGCTCACTGGAGACGTAACTTCTGCTAAATATGTTTAACTAGTGGGTGGGATTTGGTTTAAAGCACGTGCCTATGTTTTTTCAGTCCTTTGGCCGTGCAGGTATCAGGCTGCCCTCTGGCCTGTATGCACTGACATCATGAGGGTTTTTGCAGCTGTGCTAACAGAGGTAACACTTCTCATCAAACCCCTGACATCAGGCAGATTTAACACTGTTCTGTACATGACATCAGAGCACTCACAAGATAATGCAACAGATGAAGTCACTACATGTACATTTTACTGTTAATGGTATGAAAGTAATATCAGTCATAACACTTACTGATAGTAGTATGACGAGGAAAATCAAATGATGTCAGTTTATGACACACAGTAGCTCAGTCATCCTTTTATCAGGAATGTTCTGACTCCTGTGACTGACAATCACTGAAAAACAGAAGGGCAGCTTGATATTATTTGACATAAACTGACATCATGCTATGCCATCCAGTGACAGCTCTTATGTCATGTGTATGACAGTGTTATGTCAGTATAATGTAAAGTGTTATCCCAGCTGAATCTCTACATCACAGTATCCACTTTCACAGGACCAGCACTGATATGAGAGGGACAGGCAGGAACTGCCCAAACAGGAACTCTTTAACTGCTGACAGGATACCAGCCCAGACAAGGGTCTCATTGGCAGGATCTCAGTCAGGTGTGTAACACTGAGATCAGCTCACTGCCTGCTGCAGGTACAGGCCTTTACAGTGACTCCTCCTCTGCTCTGCACAAGATGGGAGCAGTAACTGGCCCTACAGCCAATCACAGGCAAAAACCAAGCCTCGCATTATCCAAGCCTGCCTACTCCTGGATTCAATATGAACATCTGCTGTGTCCTGTTACACTCATTGTAAAAAGTGTTCTAATCCTGTCAGAAGACATTTCACAAGGTTCGAGTCTTATTACACGTGACAGTGATGTACGTGAGATTTAATATCTCATTACAATACAAAAATACTTGTTAGGTCTGACTTTCGTTTGTTTCTGTACCTCGTGATGTCCTTGTGCTTCTGAGGTTTTTCATTTATGTTCCTGTGCGGGGTTAATGAGATGCTGGTCAAAGATGCATTTGATTTTGAGTTAAATGCTTATTTAATCATTACTCCTCATCCCAAGACATCACACCTTCCTACCGGCGCTGAAAGCCAAAACACCCCCAGGGAATGAGACATTTGATTATACACATTAAAGAAAATCTAAGATCAAAATGTACTTCTTTCTCCATTTTGTCAGTTCTTTATAACAACATGAAAAGTACTTGAAGTATACTGTACATTCAATAAGAGAGATAAAAGTGAAATTGTGTGTGTTAGCGCACTAAAGATCGAATCAATGTGGTTTTGTTAACCATTCGGCATGATTCAGACTTTGATTAATTAAATACGTCTGATTTGTGTCCTTCTGCATTAACTTCCTTATTATTGTGTTTTTAACCTTAATTTTAGGCTGAATCTTTCAGTCACAACATGATTGACTTCAAGAAAGTCTCCCTCACAATCGCTGAAGCATTGTGAAACACTTCAATCCAGAGGTGTTTTCAGATGATTGACACATATGGTCCTTTTCTGTGTCTGTATCTGTTTGTTGTGATGGTCTCATGTCTTGTTTCTGTTAAAAACGCTGATACCCAGCCTTTCTTAAAGTGATAAAGTAGACAGTTAACAGGATTAAATTAAACTCTATGACTGGTTGAATACACTTAGAAAAAGTTCTGTGGTTTTCCTGCTCTAAGGCAGTGTTTCTTAAACTGTGGGTCGAGACCCAAAATGGCTCACGGGAGAGTATGAGGTCAGTCCTGGAATGAGTATGTGGCTCGCTTGGCTGTGCTGGAATAGGTCTTTCATGGGGCTCCTGATGGATACAAAATTTTTAATTTGGGTCCCAACACTAATTTATGTCTCAATCCTAAAATGTTTTACGGACCGGAGCTCTGAGGCACTGTTCCTCAGCTTGTTCCTTGAGCTCCACCCTCAGATTCCTGTCGGATTTCATTTCAGGCTTAAATTAGAGTGACCTGATTTCGCTAGTTTAGCTGTTCAATGCAGTATCTTGCGGCCAAATAAGGTTTGCTTTCTCAGGGTTGTAATGAAAATTCTCCAGACAGTGCATTTCCTGGACTGGGGTTGTAAACGACTACTCAAATTCACCTTGCCCATAAGGCTATAGTCAAATGTCCTCATGTGCACTTTTCCATAAGGCTATAGCTGAATGTCCTCATGTGCTCTTGTCCATAAGTCTATCGCTGAATGTCCTCATGTGCTCTTGTCCATAAGGCTATAGCTAAATGTCCTCATATGCTCTTGTCCATGTCTATAGCTGAATGTCCTCATGTGCTCTTGTCCATAAGGCTATAGCTGAATGTCCTCATGTGCTCTTGTCTACAAGTCTATAGCCGAATGTCCTCATGTGCTCTTGTCCATTAGGCTATAGCTGAATGTCCTCATGTCCTCTTGTCCATAAGGCCATAGCTGAATGTCCTCATGTGCTCTTGTCCATAAGGCGATAGCCGAATGTTCTCATGTGCTCTTGTCCATAAGTCTATAGCTGAATGTCCTCATGTGCTCTTGTCCATAAGGCGATAGTCGAATGTCCTCATGTGCTCTTTTCCAAAAGGCTATAGCTGAATGTCCCCATGTGCTCTTGTCCAAAAGGCTATAGCTGAATGTCCTCATGCGCTCTTATCCATAAGTCTATAGCTGAATGTCCTCATGTGCTCTTGTCCATAAGTCTATAGCTGAATGTCCTCATGTGCTCTTGTCCATAAGTCTACAGCTGAATGTCCCCATGTGCTCTTGTCCAAAAGGCTATAGCTGAATGTCCTCATGCGCTCTTATCCATAAGTCTATAGCTGAATGTCCTCATGTGCTCTTGTCCATAAGTCTAGAGCTGAATGTCCTCATGTGCTCTTGTCCAAAAGGCTATAGCTGAATGTCCTCATATGCTCTTTTCCATAAGGCGATAGCAGAATATCCTCATGTGCTCTTGTCCACTGAACTGGTTTGCAGAGCAACAATTTAGCAATTCAGACTGATCTCATTTACATCTCAGCAGGACAGTCGGTTACAGACGACCATTTTGGCTCTCTTTAGTCTGGACTCTGCTTCCTGTCAGTGGTAACTGATTAGGTAACTGTGGGTGGGCTATCATGGATGGTCCAACAGAGAATAAAAACAATCAGTTATGCATCACTGTGTGCTTCTGCAATATCATCACCATGTGCTCCTGTATAATTCAGAACACCAGCATATCTAACAGCTATTAATTCTTACATTGCTTCTGAATGCACTCCTTCATTATTATTATTATTATTATTATTATTATTATTAGTAGTAGTAGTAGTAGTAGTAGTAGTGGTATTAGTAGTAATAGTAATAAGGACTAAGTAACCTCATGTGCTCTTGTCCATAATAACAGTAGTAGTAATAGTAGCATCAGCACTGACAGTGTTTGTGTTCAAACCAGCTCTAATTATACAATAAATTCCAGACAGATTTACAGCACATGGGCGTTTACAAAGAATAACAGCACTATAATAACAGTTATGGACTTTTTTTTGTCCAAGTAACCCTGGAGGGCATCATACTTATTGTACACTGTGCCAGTGTAATTAGAATCTACATCAGAGATCTATGGGGTTGACATTTTGCCAAACAGTCCTGGTGTGAGTTGAATGCTTTGTGGTGCTATGAGGGACGCGGAGAAGAACACACTTACACACTGCTCTACTCACCTCCTCTTCACGGTCCGTGCGCTCACCTTCCACACTTATTTATATATTTATCTCATTATTAATCTCTCCATCTCTGTGTCCCAGAAGAGCTTCTCACTCGCCGCTCAGCAGCCTAATTTAACAGAGCTGCCTCTCTCAGTCACACCAGCCCTGCTGCTCTCCATTACTCTCCATTAATCATAACCCGTGATTGGCTGGTTCTGTGATCGTCCTGACGGCCTGCTTCCTGGCTCCTGTGAATTCCCAGGCGGCCCTCGCTGATAACAATTACGGTCTGTCCTCTGGAGAACCTCCCCCGCCCCCCACCGGGAGGCCGTTATTAATCCGCAGCAATCCACCGTCAAGAGCACATCTACCAACATTAGACCTGTGGTGACAGAGTTACCTGGGATTCAGTAGATTGGAGCGTCTCCTGGAGCCCGTCACCTCAGCGATTACAGCCTGAAAAAGACAAAGAGGGAAAGACCTGTTTCAGATGAGCTGAGACAAAGTGGGTGTGAATTCAGTTTTTTCAACATGAAGAGAATGTTTCATGACTTGTAGGATTTCATTGGTGGGCTGGGTGGTGTCTGATGAGTTCAATTTCAGTGAAAAGCAGTTTGCCCAAAGCTGTTTATAAAAACCGTAAATGTGCGTGAAAAACTCACATTTTGTGTTTTTAACAGCCACCCTCATCAATTCTGAGATCATTTTCTGCCCCATATTGGTACTGAGCCAAAGCTGGGATTGGAATGAGCACCAAATGGGTTCTCAAACTGTGCCGAATGTGCCCTGGGTAGGCAAAAACTGCCAGAGCAAAATTGGAGGCCAAACTTGCAAACTTGTTAATATTTAATTCCCATGACCCTTATTGCACCATTCAGGCCGTATGGACATACAGTAAATGTGTTTACTGCAGACTATAAAACTACCAAACAGGGCAGGGATGAGACATATTGCACAGGGTGAGATTCAATATTCATCCAACTCCTCAGCACTGTTTGCACTTCCTCCATCATCAAAAGGCCTGTAATGTGTGTTGATAGGATTTAATTAGCTCAAGAGAGCTGAGGTAATTTATGTAGGTCGTTAGCACTGGGTTTGTCCATAAAGCAGCCTGTTATGCACAAGATCATGGCTCTGAACAAGCACTTCCTGTTTCTGTGTCTGAGGGAGGAGTGGAGCTGAAGGGAGTAAAAATATTATTTGAGGCATCTAAAATAAGCCTGAATTTTGCTTTTACCTGATTTTTGATCTGACATGTAAATATAGTTTATATTGAACATTTTTTTACTTCCAATTTTATTCAAAGTTTGAGCTTTGACATGATTCCCGCAGATGAATAAAAGAGTGAATAAATAATATTAAGGGATGGATGAAACTATAATGCAAATATAATGTAAAAACAAGCAATTAATGTCTACTTGTGTCTATTTAAGTAGTTTCAAGCCAGTCATTATACTATTAATCTACAGAAAATTTTGGGCCCGATTTTTCCTATAATATGCGACACACTTACAGAGTAATGTAACCTCCTCTGGGATTCGTCATGGCTGCAGGGCCTCTGTAATAATTTGAGAACATGCATGGCCTATGCAATATGCAGAAATAGGCATCATTTTGTAAAATATACAGGGGAAGGACAGATACCAGAGGCACCCTGGCAGCATATGCCAAACACTAAAAACCATAACAGCGACAGGGGAAAAGAACTGTGGCTGTAAGTCAGAGCTCTCTGACAGAGACAGGTGCAAAAATCATGGGACAGTTCCTAATAAGCACACAGATACAATGCCCTGGGCTCTGGCAAAAACTGCCACAAAAACTGGAGGCCAAACTGTAAACATCACCGCTGAATGGAATCAATCTATATCTAAATCAGTCCCAGAAACAGAACACAGTGAGCTTCACTTATCTGTCATTGATGGCAGTGTTTCCCATGATTTGACCATCCCTGGTATATGGTTGCGTGTACCATACTAGAAAGGTATTGTTTGGTCTTTTATATTTGTTAACAGCTTTAGAGTACAGCATTCTCCAAAATAAAATGTCGGCCACAAAAATCTTAGCTTACAGGCTCAGTAAATTGAGCCAAAACAATATATATGTATCTATGATGGAGACGCACTAGCATCTTATGAAGGCAGATTTATTGGCCCATTCTGTTGGACTCCTCGGGCAGTGAGAGATGATTGAAAGAGAAGAGGAAAGCAGTGTGACCTGGAGGAGCTCAGGCCATCATGACAGATATTTTATTCAGCAAAACCGAATAGCGTCAATGTCACCTTCACAAAAGGACCTCCAGCTGCTCTTGACTTTAGTCATAGAAAACAGTCTCAGAGACGTGCCCATCTCCTCATATATAGTGATCTGTTTGGTGCTATTGCTCACACTATTTACACTTTTTCATATTTCAATAAAATTTCTCACATGTCTAATCCTGAGCCACTAACAGTTCATATCTCACACTCAAAATGTATTCAGAGTTTAAAAACTCTTCCCTGAATAGAGAATGATATTTACTAGAATATTTCTTAAGGGGAACACAGTGGAATGGCTCCTTTCCTGTAGACGTGTTGATAAGAGAAAATAACTGAAATTCTCCTCCAAACATTTGTGACTGAATAAAAAAAAAAAAAAAACACAATGGAGGGCATTCATACTGAGCTCTTAAACACATGAATCACCTTCACTTTTAGCACAAGAGAGGTCTTGTGTACCGGCACATATGCAGATGAGTGTTAGCATTTTAAAATATCTTTACTGTGAGGGAGATCTGCAGTGTGTCTTACAGCTCAGTGCGCTGGGGCTCAGGACTCAGTGTTGGTCCCTGAGTTCCTCCCCTCACTCACACACAGCACTGCGGAGACGCTGTGAGACTCGCGTGAGGAAACAGTGATGCTGTGTCGTCTCAGACGGAAATGCAAGTCATTGTTTAGTGAGTACAAAAAACATAGAGGATCATAAGTTAAAATATGCACACTGGTTACCTCATAATAAAGTCATATTACACCAAAACAACTGTTATTTGGTACAGCGCTTTCTCGACTGACACACAGATCATCTCTGGTGGGGGAAAAATTGAACCCCATTTCAGATTAAATGGGAAGAACTGAAAACAATAAAATTCCTTATCAGTAATTTTGTTCAAACATCTGTAAAACCCCACAGAAATACCAATGACGGAAATTGCCGAAGGCGAAGGCTCAGCGCGAACTTTGGCTGGTGCGTGAACTTTTGGCTGGTGCAAATCATTACAAAAATGAATCAATTTTCTCGGTTAGTAGAACAGGGCACAAAAGCACAACAGTTACAATTGATCTGACTCCATATTATTAATTAAGAATATAAAATTTTGTTGTAAATGTGTTGAGTTCGGAATAATAATACCATACTTGGTCTTTTGCCAATTTTACACGATTATGTTTCCAGACCAGCACAATCGCAAAATCTTAGTTCGGGGAACCCTGCATTGGATAGACAGCAGCCACCATAATACGCGAGTACCTTTCCCTCGCGACAGTTACGGACCCGAGTCAGCTTACCTTTGTAAATTTTTTTTCAATTGAGAAAAACTAAAAAAAATTAGCTGTAACAAGTTGACACAATTTTTTTACTTTGATCCAAAGTCTCAATTTTTTCAGTGCATAAATTGCCTGGAAGGACATCAAAACCAAAACTTGTTCTTTCCCCATCTGGAGGCTGTAAAGTAATTTAGCAAGTGGCACTATTACCCGAGAGGAGATTCTACCTTAACCAATTTTAGGGAGTTTCTAAAAGTGAATGAATTATAATTTCATTTGATATGAAATATATTGCATTCAACTCCTTGAATTATAACAAAAACATACACCAAACAAGCCAGGAAAATGTATTAATATGATGCAGTTGTCATGAAAAAGTCTTAAGCTGAATTATTGTACAGGTAAGTTGGGTTATAAGTACAGAAGTAATTTCATAGCAGTATATTGAACATATGAGCATATTGTGAAGTTCCCAGAGGTTTAGATTATTTTAAATAGATAAGTTAAGGTCCAGTTTTATGAAAGACTGAGGACAATAAAATGACTTCCACAGGGGGCATTGTGTCAGCCAGAGCCTTGCAACTACCCCCCATACAGAGTAACACCAAGGCCACAGAAAGACCATAAACCCCTTCCACTCGCAGGCTGAGCGAACATCCTGGACCCACTCATAACTGAGGAAGTACGAACAGTTTTATTGTTATCTTGTATGGCTCCGGACTTCCTTGAGGCTCAGTTCCCGAGCAGTCAGCCATTTGCCGCTTCCAGCCTTGGGGCTCCCCCACTCATCAGCGTCTGTGGTGTTCCAACCCCCTTTCCCCATCTTACACATCACTGCCATGAAGTCAAATATGGGGCATTGCTCCTCAAATTCTTGCAGCACAGAAAACTCTGGTAATGTTGAACTGTTCCTCATAAATGTAAAAATATCACCTTCAGCCCCAGACTATGCCGAGACTCTGTCCAAATGTCACTCTTAATCAAACCATTCCTGACTTTATTTAATAATAATTGGCTGACAAACTGGGGTGGGTAGAGAATAATAAAGGTTAAAAAGAGCTGACGGAAATTGCTCATCAAGGATAAAATCTGGACTCGTCTGTAGATGTGCAGCTTGTTTTAGACATCTGAGACAGATGAGATGTCATTTCAATAATTAACCCGCACAGTCAAGGCCACCTTCTGATGCTGCGTCAGTTACACTTTAATTTACACTCAGGTCATTATCCATCAGGCCTTTAATTATCTATGGTGAGTGATCTCCCCTCTCCCCTCGATTTACTCTGTTCACAGAATGAAACAAAACTCAGGCACGCATCTGCTTTACTGCCTTTGACCAGGGAAAAGTACTGACTCATGACACAACAGCTTTATACAATACAGATACACGGTTCTGTGGAAAATATCTGGATGAACTCATCATTCTAAAAGCAGGACCCAAGACTAATTACCAGGTAAAGCACATCCTCTGGTTTTCAGACTCATCTTGGATAAGGGAACATAAAAATGCCAAGAAATGAATAAATAATAAAAATATTGCCGGGAGTGAAGAAAGGTATTACATTCCCTCATGTAAGACTCTCACTCCTGATCCTACCATAGATTCAACAACACAGGGCAGACTGGGTGATGTGGGAAAATACATATATTTATACATTATGTGTGTGTATTATAATGGCTCCTGTGTGTTCCCCCACACCTCAGTTTGCTCTGAGATTTTACAGTCTCTGTCTCTTAAAGGCCTTTGCCTCATCCATAATTCATCAGACTCATCTGTTTTCTCCAATCATTTAATTGGGTTTAATAGGGTTCACGCCCCTCTGCCACTCCCTCCTGATCTCTGCGGTCAGATTAGCATGTGTTTCTCGTCTGATAACCTCGTCCCACTTCTAGAGAGCAGAATGGTGCCCCAGGGGAGGATGCTATGATCACCAGGATGGTCACTGTGGAGTAAAACATTTCTCTTTATTCTCCTCAAACAGGTGACAGGAAAGTGAGACCCACATGAGTGCCAGGGGCATTTGGAGAAGTAGGTCACTGTACTCACCCTAAAAATACCCCTGACACATGCTTTATGTATGAAACGACTGTCATCAGGCCTGAGGCTGTAACACTGAGACACATAAACACAAACCTCGGTGTTGACTGGTGGCCATGATTGAGGTTTGATCAGTTACATTAAGAGCTAAAGGGGAGGAGATAAGATCCCTGAGTCTGGCTGGTGTGAGCTGTGGAGACGCTGAGAGACGCTGATCTGGGGCGCGCGATTCAGCCAATACAGTCAACAGCACCAGACATTAAAATAAGTCCTCGGTAAAATTAAGTTAATTTCAACATTATGGAGTCTTAATTCAACCCTAACAGAGGATGCAAGTCAATCAAATGCTTCACTAAAATTTCATCTAAAACTCTTGTAAAGAGTGAAGGAATCAAATTTCAATACAAATGTTATTGCGCTGTGAATATTGACATTTTGATAGATTGCTTTTCCTTCGCTCTGCTTTGCAATTTATGCTCATAACCCTGATTTACTTCCAAAAAATAAGACAAGAAACTGAAGTCGGCTACTAGAGCACCAGTTACAGTTTTTTTTTTTTTCCTGACATTGTACTCTTTAGTGCGACAAATCATTGGAATCATTGAAGTGAAAACTCAAAATTTCTCTTCAGTAATTTTTATTATAGTTTTTATATCATGACAACATTTTAAAAGTGGTGCAATGAGTAAACATTTATTCAGTGGCTTTTTTCAGATGCAAACCAATGATGGTAAATATGGCGATAGATTACAAGGGACAATTAAGTTGTATTTACCTGGGAATTAGCACCACATATCTTAGTGTACTAACTAACCTATGTTTGCTAACTACGTAAGTCCTGTCGCGAAATGCCGCATGCATAAGGACAGAGAGGAAGATACGTTTCTGTGCATCCTGAGGGACGGGATCGGACCAGAATAAAGACGTGTACAATGTCTGCCACAGATCAAAGAGCAGGCCTCTAATTAGACTCTCTAAATCCTTCCAAAGAAAATGTAGCTCTTTAATAAAAAACACAGGCTTAAAGGTTAATTAAGAATGATAGATAATGCTTAATTAAAACCTTGTCAGGACAGACCTTAAGTGAGACATTATTTAGGTCATTTTGCCTCTTTGATTGCTTCAAGAATCCATACAACATTAATGAGAAAAGGGTCTTCTGACCGCATAATCAGTTTAAGGCCAGGGGAATTGTGAGAGGCAATTGTAACTAATTGTTAAGACAATAATAACAGTGACTGTAATGAAAGTGCTAGTGGCTGATGGAGTCTTTATAGAGGGGTGGACGACTGTAGCGAGATAAATGACATATTTATGGTCTGGTGGCTAAAAAATTTAATCAGGACTGTGAGTTGAGTTAATGGATGAGGATTCTGGCAGCAGATGTGATTGTGTGTGTGAACATGTGCTGAATGACGGGCTCTGATTTAGGAGTTTGAGGATTTGTGTTGTTATAGACCCCAGTAATGAGGCAATGAGCTTCAGCATGGTGTGTACTAATAACAGTCAGTGATCTACCTCTCTGACAAGCTATTTTTTTCAGACCTACTACCTGTGTTGAAATACGCGTTCTACCTCAGGTGTACCTCTAACTCATCGTAAGAAAAAGAGCCACAAAAATGTTTCCCAAAAAAAAAAAAAAAAACCCCTAAGGAACCACACCCTTTTATTCTTCGAATTTTGTCCCATGTGAATTTTTTTTCTCCATTCCCAAACATTAGAATCAAGTCCAAAGGGAAAATATTTTATGTCATTTCAACCATCAATGATAATGTGACTGTAAAACATAGTGGCAGAACAGCTGAAGACTGTCAGCATCATGTCCAAATATGGCAGAAATATGGCGGCATCAGCTGTGTGAGATTACTTTAACAGGAACAGCATATTATACTGATGCATGTGTGTTATAAACAGGAATAAAAGTGCAGTTTTGAAGTCTTTCTTTTAATCACTCCTCATAAACAGTGTGGGCAGTGAGGGGTTGTTTACTCAGGTGCACATTCCAGGGGTCAGAGAGTAGAAGTCCTTCCCTGTTTTAGCTCCACCCATCAGCTCAGTCAGCTGATCTCACTGCTGAAGGGTTTTTCTACCTGGCAAACCCAGCAGGTCAGAACAAAATACTGGTCTGGATTTCTACTACCTGAACCTGGACCGTGCAGCTCCGACTGTAAAATAGACATAATTCTGTATTACACTGTATCCACTGCATCCACTAAATGTAGTGAAATTTTAAACTGAAAAGAAGTGTTAATTCATCTCTAGCAGAGCCCATATGCGTCAGATTGTCAGCATGCTCAAATTTGGCTGAATCAAACCTCTGACTGTCCAATAATGAATAAAAGAATCAAATATAAAAACAAAGATCCAAACATGATGAATATTGACATTAATGAACATTGTTTTTTCCTACCTTTCTTGGCTTCAGCAGGTTACCATATTTCACCAGATTTCACCTGAGGATTTTCTCAAACATCACAGCCACAGAAATAACTGCAATACCACAGATGCTCACAAAGTTCAGTTCAGTATTGCTTTCTCAGGATCAAATAGTAATATATTATACTGCATTTTTATTTCTTATATATTTATTATTTTCTTTGACCTTTTTCCTAACCAAGAATTAGGTTTAGTATCAAATCTGAATTATCTCAGTCTGTGTATGGAAACATTAACACAAATCAAATTGTTGATTAAAATGGTGGAAAAGGCTTATAGTTCTACAGGCTGCGTTCGTAAAATGACTCTGAACAGGACCGCTGATCCTGGAACAGTCTCCTCTTTAGTCTATAAATGATGAGTGTCAGTGGTGGGCAGTGGAAGTTTGATCACTGATCAGTGCTCCTATTCAGAGGTGCTTTGTGAACACATACCTAAAAGTACTTTAATTTACTTCTCTTACTGATCTGTTTAGGAGTGATTCTAACAGCCTCTGGCTTCCAGTTAGCAGTAAATCATAGCCATGTGAGCGATAATAACTTTATCAAGACATAAGCAGGGTCTGTGGTCTATTAATGATATAACATAAGATCTTCAACGAAATTATTTAAAAGAGGAATCTAATGTATTGGTGTTGAATGAGCTGGAATATGAGCATGACCTAAAAATACCCTTCTGCTGTGCTGACTAGAACACAGTAGCTAATCCAGATTTCTGTACGACTGCGGTGTACCAGGCTCCATTTGTGCTGTCAGGGCAGAGCTCAGGTTAACACCTGACTGAGGACAGAACTCGATGTAACACCTGACTGTGGACAGAACTTGGTGTAACACCAGGCTGAGGACGAGACTCGGTGTAACACCTGACTGAGGACAGATCTCGGTGTAACACCTGACTGAGGACAGAACTAGGTGTAACACCTGACTGAGGACAGAACTCGGTGTAACACCTGGTGTAACACCAGACTGAGGACGAGACTAGGTGTAACACCTGACTGAGGACAGATCTCGGTGTAACACCTGACTGAGGACAGAACTCGGTGTAACACCTGACTGAGGACAGAACTCGGTGTAACACCTGACTGAGGACAGATCTCGGTGTAACACCTGACTGAGGACAGAACTAAACACCTAACTGAGGACAGATCTCGGTGTAACACCTGACTGAGGAACTCGGAAACACCTGACTGAGGACAGAACTCGTGAAACACCTGAGACTGAGGACAGACTGAGGACTCTTGGTGTAACACCTGACTGAGGACAGAACTCGGTGTAACACCTGACTGAGGACAGAACTCGGTGTAACACCTGAGGACAGAACTTGGTGTAACACCTGACTGAGGACAGAACTCGGTGTAACACCTGACTGAGGACAGAACTCGGTGTAACACCTGACTGAGGACAGAACTCGGTGTAACACCTGACTGAGGACAGAACTTGGTGTAACACCTGACTGAGGACAGAACTCGGTGTAACACCTGAGGACAGAGGATAGAGGACAGAACTCGTGTAACACCTGACTGAGGACAGAACAAACACCTGACTGAGGACAAAACTCGTGTAACGCCTGAGGACAGATCTGAGGACAGAACTCGTGTAACACCTGACAGAACTGACCTGATTGGACAGAACTCGTGTAACACCTGACTGAGGACAGAACAACGCCTGAGGACAGAACTCGGTGTAACACCTGACTGACAGAACAGAACACCTGACTGAGGAACAACCCTGACTGAGGACAGAACTCGGTGTAACACCTGACTGAGGACAGAACTCGGTGTAACACCTGACTGAGGACAAAACTCGGTGTAACGCCTGAGGACAGAACTCGGTGTAACACCTGACTGAGGAAAGAACTCGGTGTAACACCTGACTGAGGACAAAACTCGGTGTAACGCCTGAGGACAGATCTCGGTGTAACACCTGACTGAGGACAGAACTTGGTGTAACACCTGACTGAGGACAGAACTCGGTGTAACACCTGATTGAGGACAGAACTCGGTGTAACACCTGACTGAGGACAGAACTCGGTGTAACGCCTGAGGACAGAACTCGGTCTAACACCTGACTGAGGATAGAACTAGGTGTAACACATGACTTAGGACAGAACTCGGTGTAACACCTAATTGAGGACAGAACTCAGTGTAGCACCTGACTGAGGACAGAACTCGGTGTAACACCTGATGACAGAACTCGGTGTAACTCCTGGTCAGGGCTCTTCTCTGAGCTTCATGTTTCATGGAGCCTGTCGCAGGACAGTGGGGTGCAGGTGACCCCACACACAGTTGAGGAAGAGAATATGGGTACTAAGTGGCCTCACCGGCTGGCGACAGACACCTGCAGTTCCCTGACGGGGCGTTCGGGGATAACGACCCCTCACCTTCCGCAGAGAGATACGGTGCTTTCCTGCTGACAAAGGCCTGCCAGAGAGAGGCTGCCCTGACCGCGGAGCTCAGCCTCTCCCAGGCTTTGAAGCACATGGGACTAAGAAATGAAACCTGTCAGCTGCCCCAATTATTCTCAGCTCCTGTACTCCTCTCCCCTCAGCAGGAGCCTGTGAGAGGGGGAATCGGCGCTCGTCTCACAGCTGAACCAGGCTCTGCCGCCATTAATTTCACCGCACATCCACTGTGTCCTGCATCCAAAACTGAACACGGCTCACCCAGCCCACACTCACCCTACTCTGCTCACAGATTTAAGTGCCAGGACCCAACAAGCAGGCTTATTTAAAATATAGCCATGACAAATGGGAATAGAAAGTTTTACTCTTATTTTTTCTTCAGCTACTCTCAGCTGGTTTTTAAATCTTAAATGTTACATTAGAGTATTGCTTTTGCAAGGTAATTTTACACCAATCAGGTTTAACCACTAAACCTGGGTTATTGCTGACAGAACTTCCATTCATGTGAACTGAGGTAAAAATAAGCCAATATTGCCCACATGGTTTTACTGTATTACATAATGTCATGTAGTGTCATGTAATGTATTGCAATGTAATGTAATGTGATGTGATGCAATGTACAAAACCCAAAACCAGTGAAGTTGGCACGTTATGTAAATCGTAGATAAAAACAGAATACAATGATTTGCAAATCCTTTTCAACTTATATTCAATTGAATACACTGCAAAGACAAGATGTTTAATGTTCAAACTGAGAAACTTTATTTTTTTTTTTGCAAATAATCATTAACTTAGAATTTAAAGGCAGCAACACATTGCAAAAAAGTTGGCACAGGGGCCTTTTTACCACTGTGTTACATCACCTTTCCTTTTAACGACACTCAGTAAACGTTTGGGAACTGAGGAGACCAATTTTTGAAGCTTTTCAGGTGGAACTCTTTCCCATTCTTGCTTGATGTACAGCTTAAGTTGTTCAACAGTCCGGGTCTCCGTTGTCGTATTTTACGCTTCATAATGCGCCACACATTTTCAATGGGAGACAGGTCTGGACTACAGGCAGGCCAGTCTAGTACCCGCACTCTTTTACTACGGAGCCATGCTGTTGTAACACGTGCAGAATGTGGCTTGGCATTGTCTTGCTGAAATAAGCAGGAGCGTCCATGAAAAAGACGTTGCTTGGATGGCAACATATGTTGCTCCAAAACCTGTATGTACCTTTCAGCATTAATGGTGCCTTCACATATGTGTAAGTTGCCCATGCCTTGGGCACTAATACACCCCCATACCATCACAGATGCTGGCTTTTGAACTTTGCGCCTATAACAGTCCGGATGGTTCTTTTCCTCTTTGGTCCGGAGGACACGACGTCCACAGTTTCCAAAAACAATTTGAAATGTGGACTCGTCAGACCACAGAACACTTTTCCACTTTGCATCAGTCCATCTTAGATGAGCTTGGGCCCAGCGGCCGGGCGGCGTTTCTGGTTGCTGTTGATAAATGGCTTTCGCTTTGCATTGTAGAGTTTTAACTTGCACTTGCAGATGTAGCGACGAACTGCAGTTACTGACAGTGGTTTTCTGAAGTGTTCCTGAGCCCATGTGGTGATGTCCTTTACACACTGATGTCGGTTTTTTTTTTTTTTTGATGCAGTACCGCCTGAGGGATCGAAGGTCACGGGCATTCAATGTTGGTTTTCGGCCTTGTCGCTTACGTGCAGTGATTTCTCCAGATTCTCTGAACCTTTTGACGATATTACGGACCGTAGATGATGAAATCCCTAAATTTCTTGCAATAGCTCGTTGAGGAATGTTGTTTTTAAACTGTTCGACAATCAGCTCACGATTTGTTCACTAAGTGGTGACCCTCGCCCCATCCTTGTTTGTGAATGACTGAGCATTTCAGGGAAGCTGCTTTTATACCCAATCATGGCACCCACCTGTTCCCAATTAGCCCGTTCACCTGTGGGATGTTCCAAATAAGTGTTTGATGAGCATTCCTCAACTCTCTCAGTCTTTTTTGCCACTTGTGCCAGCTTTTTTGAAACATGTTGCAGGCATCAAATTCCAAATGAGCTAATTTTGCAAAAAATTACAAAGTTTACCTGTTCGAACATTAAGTAACTTGTCTTTGCAGTGTATTCAATTGAATATAGGTTGAAAAGGATTTGCAAATCATTGTATTCTGTTTTTATTTACGATTTACACAACGTGCCAACTTCACTGGTTTTGGGTTGTACATCACTGCAGTCTTTCACTGTCTCAATGATGCTATAACGGCTGGGAGTATGTAAAAAATATATTAATATACAAAAGTATAGCAGTTATGTAACTTGTCTTGATTTGATGTATTTTTTTTTTATTCAGTTGGAGTTGTTCCTCCAAATGTGACTGAGGATGATACTACAGTAGAGTAATACTGTTATGATTCTGGTCTTGTCTTGTTTTCTGTGTTTTTGCCATGTCTTTTCTTTTTTCATTTTGCTTATTATACATCCTGGTTTTTCTTTTCATGCCATTTCTGTATTCATTGCACTTTTGTCCCCCCTGTCTTGTGATCAATATGGTACGTTCTGTCTCCCCAGTCTGCGTGCCTACTTGCTTCGGGTGATTTAATTGGTTTCTGGTTTTTCACATAATTACTTCAATTCTCGTTTACTTCCTTCACTCTGCTTTTCTTGATTACTAATAATACTAACATTTATATTTTGTATTCTACTTACTAACCAAACTAATATTGTAGATACTACTAACTGACTAACAAGCACTTGGGTAATTGTAAAGCTGCACTGCTACTAATTACTACTAACACGATCTCAGCACTCGCCCTGTTCTAGTCTCCGCCCCTTGCTTTACTGTCTCTGTATCTCTCTGTGATTCCGCGGAATCTTCCGCACGTGCTTAATTGCTGTCCTGCACTCCTTGTTCTGTGCACTTAGAACTCCCTGACCAGAGGCGTTTATTTGTCACAGGTTGTCAATGTGATTCCGGTCCGTGTCTTGGCTTTTGCCAATCATTGTATTAAGGACTACCCATGTATTCTCCCCTGTGTAAATAGCTCTCATCCCATTCACCTGTTCCTTGATAGCATGTGACTTCCCTCTTGTCTACTTAAGGTCTTTCACTGCAGTGCATTCTTGTCAGAACATTGATCCTTTCTTTCAGTGCTGAGGTCCTAGTATGCCTGTCTGATTGATTACACTTCTACATCTCTTTGCCTGACTTCGAGTTTGCCTGAGCCCTTTTGGATTTGTTTGCCTGTTTTTGTTTTCAACCCATTTTCTGTACGACCATTCTACCCGCCTGCCGCCCTGTGTGTGACCATTTGCTTGCGTACTCTGACTACCGATTCCTGGATAGTAATTCTGTACTGTGCTCTGTGATTTACTGGACATGGACCCCTGCTTTCGGTTTTGGATTTTGATTTTTGGCTCACGTATCTGTATTGTTGCAAACTCCGTCTTCCTGGCTTTGAACTTGGACTGAAATAAATTACGTTTTTTGGATCAAGTCTTGGTTTGCAATTGGTTCCTATACCAGATCGTTACAAATACAGGATTAATTTATTTCATTTAAATTATATCTCCAGCTTGTAGTTTACTTCTAGTGCATGTAATTACGTGTTACATGTTGAAATGTGTGCAGTTTTGCTGGAGAAGTGCTTTGATAAAAAAGGCATTTGTGGCACCTGTTCATAAAACTTAACAGGAAAATCTAGGATCAGTTTTGCCTGAGCCCTCATGGAGGAGAAGGTGAGGAGCTGGGCTGGGGAAACTGACCTGGGATCAGTGCTCCCGCTCCTCAGAGGCTTTAGAAAAATGGGCTTTTGTGGTTTGTTGTACTGTCCTGAAGCTTAACCAAGGCTCCCTGCCACAGTGTGAGTACAAATGATCACAGACTCATTGACAGTCTGGAGCGGTTTGCTTGAGGGCTCAGAGCGAACCCTTCAGAGAAGCACAAAGGAGCAGCAGAGGATCACATGCAGAGAGGTTTATTGATCTCTGCAGGATCAGGAAAAATCTGCGATATATGCATCTCTGCAGCAGTGTCCTCACTGATAGTCAATGCAGATTGAACTGGGGAATGTAAAATAGTGTGTTATGCCTCTGGTGCTTTTGATTGATGATGCTCAGTGCGAGAGATGAGAATCTCAGAGAGATGGATGGATGAGGATGGTGCTCTTAAGGAAATACTGACGTCCTGTTGTTGCCATTGTTATCGCTCATATTGTGAGATGTATCTATTCTTTTTTATGTGTTGGATTTATACTGAATTTTTTTTGCATATAATTTGGTGTGGAAATTGTCCAACTCTTTCTGTTTTTGATGTTGAAAGCTGTGCTGGTTTTATTAAACTGATTCGTCAGTCCAGGTTTCGAAATGTCTTTTCCACTGGGGACAACGGCCTTCCATCTGTGACCTTTAATGACCTGAGAATTCTGATGATCAAAGTCCAGGAAGCCACTGAAAGCCACTGAAAATTCACAAAGATGGCAGAAATAATGCATGACAGCCTTGAAATAAATGAGTTAGACCTTAATCTTCAGCTTTAAGCATGTCGGTGGTGTTAGGCCTGCTGAATTGTAGGAAACTGATTGGGCAATTATAGGTCAGTGCTGTGTGTTTTAACGAGGCTCTGTACACACTGGCACACAAATCAAAATGTCTGAAAACACTATTACTGGATTTGAGTGATGAAGGAAAATGAAAAAGGCCTTGTGACATTTGAAGCTGAGATAAATGAAGATCTCCTGCCTGTACGTATGTGTTTCTGTCACCTCATCATTATAGCACCGTGCTGTTACCTCACATGCCTCTGTGTGTGTGTGTGTGTGTGTGTGTGTGTGGTTGGGCGGGCGTGTGTGTGTGTGTGTGTGTGTGTGTGTGTGCAAGTGTGCGTGTGTGTGTGTGAGTGTGTGTGAGAGGGAGAGAGACCAAATGTCCGTACAGGTAAGTCCCAGATTTCTTTATCTTCATGAGGACATTTTTTGGTCCTCAGAAAGTAATTTGACGCAGTGCTGAGGTACTGGACCCAAGAGCAGAGAACAGACAGGAGGCTGTGTGCTCTATAACTATATATAACTGATATCTATATCTATATCTATAACTGTTTTATTAGAAAAGCAGAGAATCCAGAGAGAGACAAACAGGAGAATATAACAAACAGGAGGTAGCAAACCTACACTAAAGTTAAACAAATAAGACTCAAGAAATGCCAATATAGGATCTGAAATGTACCCAACTCTGATTGATGTGAAGGTTGGCAAAAAAAAAAAAAAAAACTGTAAACATTCTACAATTACCTACTGCTAATATTCTGAATAAACGGCTGACGGTTAGCGTAACTAAACTCGTTTACGCTTACAGAGAACAGGAATGCAAACTGTGGATTCAAACATAGTGGTTAACAGAATCAGGAAAATGACCAAAACTCAGTGAGGCTCTAATAAGAAAGATGAGTTTATAAAGAGATATAAGTAGAATGGTGATTGGACAGAGTCCTGCCGATTCTAATAAACCTACAGGCAAAACTTCTCAAGGTTAACTGCGGTCTCCTCCTACTTCAGCACCCTGGACCGCAGCAGTTTAACAGAAACTTCTGTTTTAGGGTCAGGAGTTATGGTTACAGTTATGATGAGGTTTGGGTGAGATTAAGTTTGAGATTAGGTTTAGGGTTAGGCATGTAGTGTTTATAGTTATGAACAGGGTAAGGGGTTAAGGAATGAATGTAAGTCTATGAGATTTCCCTTATAATCATGAAAGCCCAACTTTGTGTGTGTGTGCGTGTGAGTGTGTGTGCGTGTGTGTTTTGTCAAACATCAGATCTAAGCGAAGAATGTGTTGATACCATATACTAAAATATCAACAGAATTAAGTGTCTTACTTCCACTAGAACTCTGATACAGCTTTGAGGTGTGAGACAGCTCTTCTCCTTACTGCAGTACAGAGCCACTGTAGTCAGCTGTGCACCAGTAAAAGCTCAGCTCCTCACCTGTCTGAATAACGACACCAGGCAGCCTCCGCTTTACAGGAGTGACGGTAAGTTACTGCTCTTCATGCAAATCATCTCTCACGACCGGTTTTACTTTCCTCTTCAGCTCTACTGAACACAAACATCAAACAGAAAATCCTTCAGGCTCCATCTCTGAGCCACACAGAGAAGGGCCTCATTTCTGGGGCCCCTAAACCCCGTGTGCTGCAGTAAATACTGAGGGGCCGTGTGATGTCGATGATGTCAGACTCTCAGGCTGTCGAGCTGCGGTCTCGGGGACCCATGAGGCTTTGCTCCGTGATCTGCTCTCCTCTGTGTCACCCATGACCTGCGTCACCGAACGAAATGGTCTGTTCATATGTGTTCATATTTTGTGAATTTACAGTTCAATCATATTCATTAGTAATTCTTGACACATCTTTCTGGTCTGCGACTGTTTTCAAAAGCACTCTGTCAAGCAAGATATGATTTAAGATTGCTAGCCTCAACACTTTCATTTCATCAACATTCAGGGCAATGCATTCTGTTGTTCTTTTGGTTCGGGAGAATAAGGTAGACACTTGAATAATGCTTGTGGAGGTCAAACTTGTTTATTCACGCAGTAGAACAGATAGAAAGTTTAGAGGCTTGTAGAACATTCTCACATAGAACCATATAGAACTTTGAAGAAATACCCGGAAGTTCAGAAACTAACTGTTGAGTGCCTTTTTCTAACACAGTGTGGACCGAACAGCAACCTGATTCTTTACTTCATACTCCAGCACACTGGATCTCACAAATGACTGTGCTAACTGAACTTCAATTAGTTTTTCTTTTCCGTTACATCTGTTTATATCCACAATCAAGAATTACAGCCCTTTTTTATAGTTTTGCACCAAATCTGTCCTGTTTCATGAGCTCTGAATGGAAATTTCAATAAGTCCATTTCGTTTTGAAGGTTTATCAGCGGTTTGATTATGTAGTGAACCACAGAAGGTTGTTCGGCTGTTTTATTCTCTTTAAGCTATAGTCTTTGTAAGGTTTATTCTCTCACCGTGGTGTGTGTTGCTAATCTGATCAACAGCTGAAGAGGAGTCAACTGAGAGGATTCTTCAATCATTCACAACACACAATCTGATATTGCCGTGTTAGCGCTGTTCCACAATCAACAAAATAATGCTCATCCAGGAGCAAGATCATAGCCCACCAATGGATAGCAACTCTGATACCTCTATCCAGCGCTTACGAATGCCATGTGTCTTAGTGGCCTAAAGTGAGCGAGCTAATGTTAGCAAGCTTTTCACACAGATGAGCAGAGACTTGCAGAAATACATGCAATCAAGTTTATTCCCTCACAGATTGCGACTCTTACAACAGCTTTGAGCATTGCAGTGCATTTAACTACTTCGCTTAGACAGCCATGTTAAGGTGACCAATTCAATGCTTGTATTTGATAGGCCCCTCCACCATACAAAAGCTGACATTATATATTAGGGGTGTGGCCAATTAGCATATGGTCCTAACATTTAGTTTCTACATTTACTATTTAGGTTTAACATTTATCATCTAAAGTTAATATTTAACATTCCGATTTAGATTAAGCATTTAGGTTTAACATTTACATTCATCATTTAACATTTAACATTTTGGTTTAACATTATATTTAACATTTTGATTTAACTTTGACATTATAATTTAATTTATTTTTCAGAGGAAAAGAAGACATGACAAAGTTAACAAATATTGCTGTAAATCTACAACTAGTAAGAAAAAAAATTACTTTAAAAAAAACCACACAATTTTTTCAAAAAGATCCTGTAGAGATAAATGTGGCAAAATATTGCTGTTATTTTCAGTTTGCTTTAATTTAACAATTGGTGCCTCATAAGATTGAGCTACACAACATGATCACTACGCTGACAGATTGATCTGCATCTTAGAAAGACAGCTTAAAAACAAATTACCTGATGCATCATCACTAACCCAATGAGAAACATTGACCCAGCATCTGCACAAAATTTCAAGGCAGATTATTTCAATTACCTGCTCATTTAAAATCCCCAGGAATGCCAGCCGTGCTTAAACAGAATAACTCCTCTATTATCAAACACAGGAGAAAGGTCTCATGGTCCTGATTAAAAGCATAAATGACAATTACACATCATCTCCCCCATTACAGGACAAACAGACTGATCCTAAATCAGCTCAGCAAAAACAAAATGGCCCCTCCGGTCAGGCCTGAGATTCAGGTTTCAGTTACAGCTCTTTGATGTTTATGATGGTCACCTGACATTGTTTGCCATCACATATTCACAATTATAAATAAAAGTCGGGAAAAAAATATCAATTGACATCTGAGATGTTTCACGCTGTCTGCTTTTTTACTCAATAAAACAATGAAAGATCCTGAGTTAAAGAAGAATTTGATCCTGAAAGGTTTAAATAGGACAATTACTTTTCTTTATATTATTATTATTATTATTATTATTATTTCATAGTTGTAGTGGAAATACAAGAAATATAACTGAGACCGGATTTATCCAGATCTCTTGTTGCAACTTCAACATTCCCTATCTAAATGTTGCCTGGATTTTGGATTCGTAACTCAGCCTGAATGTTATTACCCAGCATGCTTCTTCTCCCATCACTAACTCTGCATCCATAAATAATATCTCATAGAATTATCTGTTAAACACTGACATTCTGCAGTAGAGCCGTTATGAAGTCAGGGAGCATTATCATTTATAAAAATAAAGAGAGAGAGAGAGAAGTGATTGTAATAAAGTTAAGGAGGCACAGTAAAAATAACAACCAATAACCCTCTCAGATCTGCAAAGCTTGTAATTTAGACAGTTGTCATTGGCCATTAACAATGAGACTGTTATATAATTCTTCACATCAGAGGACAATATAATGCAGACAGGATCACATCTATCCTGATCTTCACACCTGCATATCTGTCTGCACAGCCTGGGCCTGAATTAGAGGAGAATACTGCTGTCATCTTTAACAGGAGCCATTTCAAAACATGAGAAACCAGGGGTGCCAATAATTCTAAAAACAATTCATAAGGGGGAAAAAAAAACTACAAAACTTAAGCTTATTCCCCCTAATCCTAAATAAATCACAGCATTTATTTATTTGTTTGTTTGTTTATTGCTCTCAGTATGTGGTGTTTATATTTTCCGATGGTTAACAGCGTTACCCAGTGCACCATCATGCCGCCCTTATCGAGCACAATTTCACTAAAGCTCGTTCAGCTGTTTGTCTAAATTAACTGCATTAATGGCAGTAAAGCAGTACTTTGTGATGAGGAGATAAAATCAGAATGAATCCCTCATACACATGGCCAACATTGTGTGGGTCAGAATCACCTGTTTGATCGATCATAAGGAAACTCAAACATATCGGTAAGCTCTCAGCATTAGCACGAGCTGTAAGAACACGGCATGACTGAAAGATGCTCTCAGTTAAGGAGAGAAACCCCCTCTCATCTGCTGAAGAGCTCAGTCACAGTCTTCAGGAAGTAACTCTGCATCAAAGATCTACTGTAAGATCTCAGCGGCAGCACCTCAGAGGATTCCCAGCGTGATGCAAACCAGTGGTAACCCTGAAGAACAGAGAGATGAAAGATGAGTGAAATAAAGGAGAGGGAATAATGTGCTGTACTGGGGCTCACAGTCTTACTCCTGTTGCTCGGTCAGATCTGAGAGGTTTGGGTGATGGTGGACGGCTTTGAGAAGATAAGGTGAGAGCTGTAATGCTTTTCTGTTTGTTTATTTATTTGCTTTATTGAGATTCTGAGTGCTGTACATAAGCATGAATATAATCCTGTATTAATTCATAAGTATCCAATTTACCAGGTAACCTCAGGTAGCACCCCCTTGTGGCAGGGCAATGATCCCAAACACGCTGTTGTACCGATTACTGTGTTTCCCCAGACCAAAATGCTGAACCAGTCACCCTTCCTGCATCTGACTGACCGTGTGTTTCATTTTCTGTTCCCGGAACTGAAGGCAAAAACACCCTGAGAGTCTTTAAAACTTAAGACAGCCACAGTGCAGACGTGACAGAGCATCACAAGATTTCCAGCATCTGGCCATAACTGCACAAATTATCACTGACCTCAGGCTGTCATCAAAGGTGAAGGATTTGCACAAAGTAATAAAAGGGGTGATTTTATTGCAGTTTTTATTCATTTTACTGCAGCTATTGGTCCACTAAATGTCACTAAAGATCAGTACTGAGGTATGCAGTAACCTGATGTATGCATTTAGGGTTTATACTGACAGTCTGCTTTCTAACCTCTTTGTTAAGTGCTAATATTGATAATAATTTAAAGCAAATAATAATAATTTATATAATAATAATAATTTATATCTAATAATAATTTAATAATAATAATTTAAAGCAAAAGCCATAACAACACGTATTCTGTTGCTGCAGAAGTACTGACTGCACTGTGTCTTACTCTAATCTGCAGTGAGGCCGTGCACAGAGTATATTGAGTTGTTTCTGTGGAGGTGATTCAGGTTACATTATGCTCATTATGTGCAGGACTGCAGCGGGTGTCCCTGACCAGAACTCAAGCTTAAATCTTTCAGTGAAGGATTTCTGTACTGCATCACCTCTCAGATTCACGAAACAGCCGGAGGGGGATCTGAATTATATGATTTACCTCTCCTCGAGACCCTGGGTCCCTCCTCGCTTTTATTTGTTTTCTTGTGGTCGTTGAGGTTTTCAAAAAGAAGGCCTTTGGCTCTAAATGATACCATTCACAGGTGGAAAGTTTTATTTGTGCTGTCAGTTTATTAGGTCAGTCTATTCTATCATTCAGTCTGTCGTCTGACACTAAGGAGATCAGGTGACTGGCGACAGAAATAAATGAGGAAATGACATTTCACTAAATGTTTTATGGCTGACAGCTCCTGCCCAAGAATCTCAGCACCAAACAGATGGTGAGCTGCGTATTTTTAAAGCTGGTTCATGCTGCCTATCTACTGTCAGGGCTACAACCTTCTAAATCAGTAAAATTCATGAATATTCATGATGTCCATAAACTGAATATCAGCCACTTCATAAATGTTAAAATAAAAAAAAATATATTAAAAAATCAGAAATTACATAATGAATGCATTGAGTGACCATCTGGTTTCAACAGCACATCTGTAGTTCTCCTGTAAAATATGGTCTATTACGAATATTAACTGTTCTGCTGCTAATTGCCTGTAATACCTTTAATCTGGTCTCACTTTGTAATTCATAATTTGATGTATTCCCCATCCAATATCAAGCAAAGACTGTGACTTTCAGCACTCTGAAGTTCACACTATAAATCAGTCCAAACTGCAATTCCCATGATTCTGTGTGCTGTGCTGTACATGTGCAAACAGCACACTGACATTGTGGAACATTCTAGAAAAGGCACTGCATCAGGTTCAGTTCTAGCATGAGTTTAATGTCTTTAAAGCAGGAGGTGTTTCTGTGTGGGGTTCACACGATCATGTGACTAAATAATTAGCATTACCTGGGAAAAATCCAGCATCCGCAGTATAATTTTATAATTTTCTCTCCCCCACAATGATCTTCTCATTGACCCTGGTAAGCAGGTTAAGAAACCCTCTCCCTGCTGCTGCATCAGAACACTGACTGGAAGTCGGGGTCATCTATCTATAAAGAAAGAAGCGTCTGTCTGTGTGTCTGTGGCTCGCACATCTCTCTGACCGTTTGTCAGATCGGCCTCAGCTTTCGCATGTGGCTTGCGCATGGCACGATGGTGTGCATCCTTCATTTTGAAGTTTTTTGGATTAATTTTCAAAAAGTTACAATCCCATAGGCCTGTGTAACCTATCTAGCCTGTCGCGCTCTCGCTCTCAGCTATAGCCACGCCTCTTTGTACGTTCCACCGTTCAAAAACAGCCTCATTTGGCCACGGGCAGTGCACTAGTCAGTATAACTGGAGCTGAACACAGAAAATAAATTGAACACCTGAGCCACAACAGCACAGGTAAGAAAAGCTAACGAGGGAAGCAGCGCCATGTGATGAACAAATGAAGTCAGAGTCACATCAGGGAGAGAAAGAGAAGAAGAGTATAATGTTAGTTTAGCGTGATTTTCTTTTATTATTTGCAAAGATAATTACAAAAACATTGTGGGTGTAATATAACAAAAACATTGTGAGTATAACATAACAAAAACATTGTGGATGTTTTCATGCAGAGTGTATGACTGTATATAGGCCTCAGCAGCAGAGATTGTATGTGAGAGGGTGTCTTATCTGAAGCAGACAATTGTTCTGAAGCCCCACAGATCTGCCCTCATCGTTCCAAGCAGCTCAGTTAGAGGGGAAATCTGGCAGCAGGAATCTAAATGACTCGTGTTTATGAGCCCTGTGATTTCACACACACACACACACACACACACACACACACACACACACGCACACAGTGTCAGTGGAGATTTACCTCCTGTTTTTGCCAAGCGTTGGATGAAGTCACAGCCTTTCTTCTCTGCTTGAGTGATCGGGGAGATCGATAAGGCGTGGGGTGAAAAAATGAGTTTTTGATGGCAGAGGGTTGCGACATCACTGTACGCCAATTTACCCCACCCCTCTCTCCGTGAAGTTAGATGTTCTGCTCATTCCTTTGTGTGGTCAGCATGTTATTTTTTCTACCATTGCAATTACATGATACCTTTTTGTGTAAAATTTCACACCCACATTTTCTTTTACTAAGCTTGAGCGATAGATTGTAAGTGTCAAGATATGTTTTGATTTTATCTATTTTATTGCCAGTTATATCATGAATCCAAATACATCAAGTTAATCTCATTTTAATTCTTTAAATTTTACATTCTTTTAGCAGTCATTCCAATGTTACGACAGTAATATCAATGAAGGAGAAGATAAGAGCTCTACTTAGCGAGTGTGTGGGTGAGTGAGCATATATTTTATTCTCTTAACAGCTTGTGGCAGTTACAAATGCTGCTGTATTAAATCTGATACAATGTTCAGTAACTAATTACATACTTGCCAAATATTTATTCAAATTGAACATTCAACATTAATCTCTGTCAAAAGTGGAACTTTTCTAATAATATAGACTATAGATTATCTTCCAACCATGTACAGCTCATACACACTGGGACAAAACCACGTTCTCTCTGTGTCATTATGCTGCGGACAGAGCCATGAGAGACAGCACAGACCCAGCTAAAACTACGCAGAAACATACAAGACTACATAACGTGCCTGTGTGCAACCATTAAAAACAGTGCAAATTATTACAACAGTATTAAGTTACCGGTGTACAAAAAGATGGTTCAATAGAATAGTTCAAAAAATCACTATATTGATTCAAAACTGCTCCAAATAATAAGTATACACTAAAGTAAAAGCAAACATTGAGGCTCGTTTACAGACAGTGCAAGACTGTAGAAAAATTACAAAATTAGAAAAGATGGATCAATATTATAGTTAAAAATTGCTGTAGTTAAAAGCTGCTGTAAAAATAAACACCAGCTGCTAGAATGTGAACTCAACAGTGCAGGAAGAATGGAGGTGGTCACATACTTGGTGTTGGAATGATTCTGTGCACTCATGTGAGTGCGTGTGTGAGTGCGTGTGCGTGTGTGCGTGTGTGAGTGCGTGTGCATGTGCGTGTGTGTGTGTGTGTGTGTGTGTGTGTGTGTGTGGTGGGGGAATCAGTTCTGTCACTGGGTGTTGAGGAGTCTAATCCCTCAGGGGAAGAGACTGTTAGTAGTAACTGAGGGCCTGAATACTTTGGTACCTTTTAGCCAAACAGCAGGAGGGTGAAGAGTTCATGTGAGGGGTGAGTGGGATCCTCCATAATGCTGGAGGCTTTGCAGATGCAGCCTGTGTTCTAACTGTGATGGAGGGAAGAGAAATGCTGACAATCCTCTCAGCTGTCCTCACTATCCACTGCTGTGTGTTGCTATGAGAGATGGTGCCATTACCAAACCAGGGAGTGATGCAGCTGCTTGAGCTGTTAGAGTGTGGTGAGTATTGGGGGGGGTTCTCAGCTTTTTTTTTAAAGTATTGATACTGCTGGGCTTTCTTGGCTGTGAGGCTGGTGTTGAGGGTTCAGGTAGCACCACGTTAAAACCAAAGAATTTAGCGCTTTTGGCGATTTCCCCAGAGGAGACGTCAGTGTCCAGATGAGAATTTTCTCTCTGTGCTCATCTAAAATCAACAGCCATCTTTTTTGTTTTGTCCTCATCAAGAGACAGGTTGTTGACTCTGCACCAGTTTCTGTTAAGGAAGTAGACAGGTGGACACGAGGCGCAGGATCCAGAAGTGTTTATTACAACACAAGACACTCGGAGGAAATAGGCGCACAGGCCAGAAACAAAACACTGTGCACATGCACTGAACAACAGGGGAACTAAGGTACACTGCCCAAGGCAGAGGGAACAGAAGTACTCACTCAAAGAGTGGCTAGACTAAGGAAACAAAAACTGGAACTAACTTAACTGACGGAAACACTGGGAGACTTAGACAAAGGGCAGACAAGACGAGGGCACACGAGGCTCAGGAAAACTCAGGAAGCAAAACAACAAAGTCCCATCTGACGGTCTCTTCTTCTTCCCCACTGATATATGCATGGGAGGAGGCGGGGATACGGAAGGCAATCTCAGGTGGAAACAGAAACACATGGACAAGACGCTGAGACGATCGACCAACCCAGACAGTTTTGATTGAGGTAATCTAAACATGACGGGTAAAAAGCACCACGAGAACAGCAAAGGAAAGCATAGCTTTAAACGCAGTTAATTAGGGAAAGCTTAGGAAGGAATTTACAAAAGCTAGAAACACTCGCACTCGCTAATGAGTTAATTGGGTTAATACTATGTGACCAAATATTTACACACCCTTAAAGATGATTTTTTTGGGGGATTTTTCCTTTATTTGATAGTTTTACAGTGGAGATAGACAGGAAAGTTGGGGAGAAGAATGGACAAGACATGCGGCAGATGACCCGAGCCGGAATCGAACCGGGTCGCTGCGAGAAGGACACAGCCTTTATGGTGCGCACGCTTAGGCCGATGAGCCACCGGGGCGCCCCATATTTACACACCCTTAAATAAGTGCTGGTTAGTACGGTTAGTAATGGCCCTATCAGAGAACGCATTCACTCAGAGTTTTGCGAGACCCAGAATTAAGCACAGGTGGAGGCAATGAATGAAATACCAAAGCTGAAACCGAAAGAGGAAATGTGATTGGACAACGAGACTCAGGCATACTGAAGGCTGTCATACGACACCACAGGAGTCAGGGCAAGAGGGAATCAATGGTCAGACCGCGGGAATGGAGCTGAAAAACAAATCAAGAGAGGCACGGGGGAAAAACGCACAAGCACAAACAAGCACACGAGGCAGAACCATAAAAGTTTGTTAGCTGCTGCACTGTTGATGAGACCCACCATGGTTGTGTCATCTGTAAACTTAATTATCTGATTCAAATTGTGCATTGCTGCACAGACTTTATTCAGCAGGGTGAACAGCAGTGGACCAAGCACACAGCCCTGGGGGACCCCAGTGCTCAGTGTGGTGGTGTTAGAGATGCTGCTACCAAACTGACTGACTGAGGTCTTCCAGTCAGACAGTCCCAGACCCAGATCCAGCTGCAGATAGAGGTGCTCAGACCCAGCAGGCACAGCTTTCCAATCAGGAGCTGTGGGATGATTGTATTGAATGCTGAGCTGAAGTCTATGTACAGCATGTTCTTCTTGTCCATGTGAGTTAGTGCTAAATGGAGGGTAGCGATGATGCCGTTGTCTTTTGAAGAGTTGAGATGATACACAAACTGTTGGGGGTACATTAAGGGAAGCAACAGGGTCTTGATGTGCTTCATAATGAGCCTCTCAAAGCATTTCATGACGTTACGGGTCGATAATCATTGAGGCAAGACACTGAGTGATGTTTTTGTTATGGGAACGATAATGGTGGCCTTAAAACATATTGGAACAATGGTGCAGGTCAGAGAGATGTTGAAGATGTCAGTGAGAACATCCAACAATTGGTCTGCACATAATCTGAGCCCTCTGCCAGGAATATTGTCTGGTCCAGCAGCTCTCCGTGGGGTGACTCTGTGCAAACTTTTCCTCACATCAGCTGTGGTTAGGCACAGCAAAGCACCTGGTCGTTAGGAGGAGGGTGGTGTTCTTCACTGCCAAGTCATTCTGCGTCTCAAACTGAGTGAAGAAGTTATTCGGAGCATCTGGGCCGGAGGCATCTCTGTCACAGACAGGCGGTGTTAGAGGCATCTCTGTCACAGACAGGTGGTGTTACAGGCATCTCTGTCACAGACAGGTGGTGTTAGAGGCATCTCTCTTCACGGATAGGCGGTGTTAGAGGCGTCTCTGTCGCAGACAGGCGGTGTTAGAGGCATCTCTGTCACAGACAAGTGGTGTTAGAGGCATCTCTGTCACAGACAGGCGGTGTTAGAGGCGTCTCTGTCACAGACAGGCGGTGTTAGAGGCGTCTCTGTCGCAGACAGGCGGTGTTAGAGGCGTCTCTGTCACAGACAGGCGGTGTTAGAGGCGTCTCTGTCGCAGACAGGCGGTGTTAGAGGCGTCTCTGTCGCAGACAGGTGGTGTTAGAGGCGTCTCTGTCGCAGACAGGTGGTGTTAGAGGCGTCTCTGTCGCAGACAGGTGGTGTTAGAGGCGTCTCTGTCGCAGACAGGTGGTGTTAGAGGCGTCTCTGTCGCAGACAGGTGGTGTTGGCGTGTTGTCGAGACAGGTGGTGTTAGAGAGGCTGTCTGTCGCAGACAGGTGGTGTTAGAGGCGTCTCTGTCGCAGACAGGTGGTGTTAGAGGCGTCTCTGTCGCAGACAGGTGGTGTTAGAGGCGTCTCTGTCACAGACAGGTGGTGTTAGAGGCATCTCTGTCACAGACAGGTGGTGTTAGAGGCATCTCTGTCACAGACAGGTGGTGTTAGAGGCATCTCTGTCACAGATAGGCAGTGTTAGAGGCGTCTCTGTCGCAGACAGGTGGTGTTAGAGGCATCTCTGTCACAGACGGGTGGTGTTAGAGGCATCTCTGTCACAGACAGGTGGTGTTAGAGGCATCTCTGTCACAGATAGGCGGTGTTAGAGGCGTCTCTGTCGCAGACAGGCGGTGTTAGAGGCATCTCTGTCACAGACAGGTGGTGTTAGAGGCATCTCTGTCACAGACAGGTGGTGTTAGAGGCATCTCTGTCACAGATAGGCGGTGTTAGAGGCGCCTCTGTCGCAGACAGGCGGTGTTAGAGGCATCTCTGTCACAGACAGGTGGTGTTAGAGGCATCTCTGTCACAGACAGGTGGTGTTAGAGGCATCTCTGTCACAGATAGGCGGTGTTAGAGGCGTCTCTGTCGCAGACAGGCGGTGTTAGAGGCATCTCTGTCACAGACAGGTGGTGTTAGAGGCATCTCTGTCACAGACAGGTGGTGTTAGAGGCATCTCTGTCACAGACAGGTGGTGTTATCCTGTAGTTAGTGATGCATTGGACACCCAGCCACATGTTTCACTGCTGTCAGGGAAGTAATGATGGATTATCTGAGTTTGGGCAGCGCTCTAATGGCCCAGTAAGGCTCTCCCTGTCCTCAGAGCTACTTTGTCTCCTGCTGCGAAAGCGAAGTCTCAGGTCCTCAGCAGCACACACTGCCGCAGTCATCCGCGGCTTCTGATTGGAGCGTGCAGTATCAGCTTTGGAGATGGTGACATCATCATTGCACTTGCAAATGTAGCTGGTCACTGATGCCACTAACTTTTCAAATTCTCATTTTCTGAGGGGATTTTTTTTTTAATAGTTTCTATGTTCCTAGGAAACAAAATTTTGTATTTCATGTATTTTTCACGTCTGGTCTTCAGGTGGTTTTTTTCACAGATGGCTTTTGAATGTGTGATTTTTTTTTTTTTTAAAGAAGGGACAGAACAGGCATTAGCAGCAGTAAATGCTTTGTTGTGGCCTTTGTCTTAATTAACTAAATTACTTGACACTATTGATTGCCCAAGCACACTCTGTGTAGAAAAAAAAAAAACAAACAACAAAAAAACAAGCAGGGTGACAATATTGATCAATTTCATTGGAAAAGGTTCTATTTTCAAATCACATGTTATTTTGCTACTTTCTGATGGTTATAAACACAGAGCAGAAGTAATTCTCATGGGTCGGTTACACTCGTGTTTGGTCACATGACAGGTGCATATATGTGAGCACCTGATACTCCGAGGGTCAGGTTGAACACATATGAGGAGCTCAATGAAGTCAAGGTTGTTGTTCCACCTCAACTCAATAATGCATTTCCTCAGTTGAATTCGGACAACTTTATCAATAAAACACAGCGGTTAGGGAAGGTCGTGGCTGCGATGTCAACATTCTGCAGGTAATGAGAAGCTGGCCGTGCAGAAGTGTGTGATGGGCAGGCTGATATTCAGGAGCGCTGGTGACTCTCAGGTCAGAGGAACAAGGAGTTTATAGAGCAGGTCACTCCTCAGATCCAGGCCTGGGTTTGATCAAAAGTAATCCGCAATATCGCCTGATTTAGAACAAATATTTGTACATTTTTCAAGTTTGTAACTCAAAAAAAAGTAAATCAATAAATTTACTGGCACAGTTTGATTTGTAAATTGAGCAGAACTTCAAGAGAAAGCCTTACATATATTTAATTCAGCTGCGTGTGATTGGACAGTAAGTGAAAGTGTGAAACTGCATTGTGTGTGTGTGATTTGTCGATTAAGAGAGTGTGCATATGTGACTGCCGATGCTATTGGGTGAACAGCATCATGAGCTCCAGGACAGAAATGACTCAGCAGTTTACTGTGTGTCGCTCGGTTAATGAGTCTCTCCCATAACTACATCAGTCAGACAGGAAGCACAGAGGCGGGCTGGGAATGGGCGGGGTTGGGTGTTCATTGTGGATGGGTGTGTAAAGAGGGTTGGCTCCTGGGGACCCAAAAAGATAGATAGATAGATAGTCTTTACTGAACCCCATGCAGTAATTAGTCCTCTACATTTGACCCATCATAGTTAATTAGGTGCAGTGGGCCGCCACAGTGCAGAACCTGGAGGCCATCTCCAGTTCTAAAGCCAGAGCCTTGGACAGGGACACTGGTAGGAGTGTTCCTATAGAGCATGTCTTTCTAAAGCCATAGCCTTGGTCAGGGACACTGGTAGGAGTGTTCCTATAGAGCATGTCTTTCTAAAGCCAGAGCCTTGGACAGGGATACTGGTAGGAGTGTTACTATAGAGCATGTCTTTCTAAAGCCAGAGCCTTGGTCAGGGACACTGGTAGGAGTGTTCCTATAGAGCATGTCTTTCTAAAGCCAGAGCCTTGGTCAGGGACACTGGTAGGAGTGTTCCTATAGAGCATGTCTTTCTAAAGCCAGAGTCTTGGTCAGGGACACTGATAGGAGTGTTCCTATAGAGCATGTCTTTCTTAAGCCAGAATCTTGGTCAGGGACACTGATAGGAGTGTTCCTACAGAGCATGTCTTTCTAAAGCCAGAATCTTGGTCAGGGACACTGATAGGAGTGTTCATATAGAGCATGTCTTTCTAAAGCCAGAATCTTGGTCAGGGATGCTGATAGGAGTGTTCCTATAGAGCTTGTCTTTCTAAAGCCATAGCCTTGGTCAGGGACACTGGTAGGAGTGTTCCTATAGAGCATGTCTTTCTAAAGCCAGAGCCTTGGACAGGGATACTGGTAGGAGTGTTACTATAGAGCATGTCTTTCTAAAGCCATAGCCTTGGTCAGGGACACTGGTAGGAGTGTTCCTATAGAGCATGTCTTTCTAAAGCCAGAGCCTTGGACAGGGATACTGGTAGGAGTGTTACTATAGAGCATGTCTTTCTAAAGCCAGAGCCTTGGTCAGGGACATTGGTAGGAGTGTTCCTATAGAGCATGTCTTTCTAAAGCCAGAGCCTTGGTCAGGGACACTGGTAGGAGTGTTCCTATAGAGCATGTCTTTCTAAAGCCAGAGCCTTGGTCAGGGACACTGGTAGGAGTGTTCCTATAGAGCATGTCTTTCTAAAGCCAGAGCCTTGGTCAGGGACACTGGTAGGAGTGTTCCTATAGAGCATGTCTTTCTAAAGCCAGAGTCTTGGTCAGGGACACTGATAGGAGTGTTCCTATAGAGCATGTCTTTCTTAAGCCAGAATCTTGGTCAGGGACACTGATAGGAGTGTTCCTACAGAGCATTTCTTTCTAAAGCCAGAATCTTGGTCAGGGACACAGATAGGAGTGTTCATATAGAGCATGTCTTTCTAAAGCCAGAATCTTGGTCAGGGATGCTGATAGGAGTGTTCCTATAGAGCTTGTCTTTCTAAAGCCATAGCCTTGGTCAGGGACACTGGTAGGAGTGTTCCTATAGAGCATGTCTTTCTAAAGCCAGAGCCTTGGACAGGGATACTGGTAGGAGTGTTACTATAGAGCATGTCTTTCTAAAGCCAGAGCCTTGGTCAGGGACACTGGTAGGAGTGTTCCTATAGAGCATGTCTTTCTAAAGCCAGAGCCTTGGTCAGGGACACTGGTAGGAGTGTTCCTATAGAGCATGTCTTTCTAAAGCCAGAGTCTTGGTCAGGGACACTGATAGGAGTGTTCCTATAGAGCATGTCTTTCTAAAGCCAGAATCTTGGTCAGGGACACTGATAGGAGTGTTCCTACAGAGCATGTCTTTCTAAAGCCAGAATCTTAGTCAGGGACACTGATAGGAGTGTTCATATAGAGCATGTCTTTCTAAAGCCAGAATCTTGGTCAGGGACGCTGATAGGAGTGTTCCTATAGAGCTTGTCTTTCTAAAGCCAGAATCTTGGTCAGGGACACTGATAGGAGTGTTCCTATAGAGCATGTCTTTCTAAAGCCAGAATCTTGGTCAGGGACACTGATAGGAGTGTTCCTATAGAGCATGTCTTTCTAAAGCCAGAGCCTTGGTCAGGGACACTGGTAGGAGTGTTCCTATAGAGCATGTCTTTCTAAAGCCAGAATCTTGGTCAGGGATACTGGTAGGAGTGTTCCTATAGAGCATGTCTTTCTAAAGCCAGAATCTTGGTCAGGGACAGTGGTAGGAGTTTTCCTCTATAAAAGCATGTCTTTCAGGGTCGGGGAAACTCAAGTACCTGAGGGAAACCCACATGAACCTCAGCGGGGAGAACATGCAAACCTTACACAGAGAGGTCCTAGCTGACCAGAACTCAAACCCAGAACCTTCGTACTGCGAGGCAACAGGGCAAACCACTGCACCACCGTGTTGTCCTACATCTTCTGCCCTTAGCGCCCGATGCGCCCCTTTGATGTGATAAAAACAGATATTTGTCTTTTATTGATGATGTCATGGATTACATAAATTCCAAAGTTAAACTTTATTAAGATACATTCTGAACTAGGGCTCAGCATTGTGTAACAGTAGTTATCGCTTGGTGTGCCCAGCTCTCCCTTTGACTTCCTGCTCCTAAAGGTGTGGACCTGGTCCTGTACAGTGCTTGTGTGCAGCTTTTCACCCTGTGAGAAAAGTCAAAGACAAGCTTCAGAAAGGACCACAATTTGTAATGTGTAATTTCTTTTTTCTTCACAAAACTACCGCTTTCCTTGTGTGACAAAAAGAGCTGGATAAACCCCAGCTCAGCCAATGAAACAGGATTTAAAACGAGCTCCACAGCCCAGCCCTTCCCAAACTCAAGTGCATAAACAAGAGCTTTAACCACAATAAATTCACAGTGACTGTCGCCGAATAACGAGAGTGGACAGAATGCAGAAGGGTTCATTTTGTTCTGCTGTTATCACAGTGCATCCGAACATCTGCCCAACAGTTTGTCTCCTCTCCCTGTGAGTGACCCAGGAAGTCAGTTACGCTGTCAGCTATGAATGAAATGTTATTTGTGATGTCATTTCCTGCTGCTGGGGCTTTGCTCATTCCTGCACTCTTTGCTCCCTGTCTGCCTCTGGCGGCCATATTTGCCAGCTTATCACGTTTGGAGTTTGAATTGAGCGACTAAAAGTGGCGCCTGATGCTCATTTGCGAGACGCTGTTTAATTTAGCATCAATCAGCAAGTAACACCCCCCCCACAACCACCACCCCACACCAGCACTACCATACCGCCAACCCTCATCCCCCAGCTGTTCTAAATGGGCCGCTTAGTGCTAAAAACAAACCGCAACAAAATCACTGCGCCAGCAGTTTGTATCCCCTAAAAAGACTGAAAAAAGCTAAAAATTGAGTGGGATGAGTTGAGCTTGTCTGCTTCTGGAAATGTGTATCATTATAGGGAAAGTGTAAACACAGCTCTCTGAAACAGATGGATTCAGGCAAGCGCCTGTTTCATCATCACTGAACCCCCTGATTCCTTCTCCTGTTCTCAATTAAGCCAAAAGTTCTCCATTTTGTGACGGCTGATTCCTGCTCCTCTGCACACGCAGCCAGGCTCTTACGGGAGTTTATATCGTAACAGGAGAATAAGGACAAAGACGGTGTAAAGTCTTGTGATTCAGTTTTATTTTTGTCCTGATTTCTGTGCAACTGAGGTCCCGGGGCAAGGACTCTTAGTTCCACAGAGGAGAAAAAATCTGGATGCGCCAGTCGATGATGACATTCTGCTGGAACAGTTTGGGGAAGGTCATTCTCCTGTTCCAGCAAGGCAGATCCCCAATGTACAGAGTGAGGTTCATACTGAACATGGTTTGCTGATATCAATGTAGAGAAATATGGCTGCCCTGCAGAGTGTCCAGATCTCAACCCCATCAAACTCTGTCCTGAGCAGCTGGTGTCCAACCTCTAGCCAGACCTGACCTCTAGCATCACTGCCCGACCTGTCAGCTTTAATGAAAGGACTGGTGTCCTACAGCAATGTTCTAACATCTAGTGGAGACCCTTTACTGAAGAGTGGAGCCTCTTCAAGCAGTTAAAGGGGACAAACTCCACATAAATGCCCATAATGTTGACATGGGATGTCAGATGAACAGGTGTAGCATCACAGAGTGAAGAGGAGAAAACGAGTCCATAATATCTTATAAAGACAGGTGCACTCATTGCGCTCAAATAAAGTTTTCCTCTGGAGCTGGGAAAGCTGAAACAGATATAATTTCAGACTGATGAAACCACTTATGATGGTGAAGTGCCAGAGAATTTGCCCACGAGTCCGTCAAATGTTGTCTGAGTTAAAGATATCACTGCAATTAAAATTAAGCATTTAAAATGTGTAATTCTTGCCAAGAGAGCTGCTTGAAAAAGATTACAAGTCTCATTTAAGTGAAAGTACTGCAACACCCACTGGGCTTTATTCAATACAAATGAACATTTCTATTAACTCACACAGTTAAAGGTCCTTGTCAGCCTTCATCACGACACAAGAGAGGCCTTCACTGCAACTGCTGAAAACTGAAACAGAAAACAGTGAGCGTTACTTTTACCTGATCATTGACCAGAAAATGATTAATGTTTTCTAGCAAGGTTTATCCAGGGCATTTCCATTTCTCAATTTAAATATAAAAAACAAGCAAAATCTTGTTGAAATATTTAGGATGCATTCATTAATTTGATAACATCATTTTTTTAATTTTTTTATTTATTTATTTATTTTGCTGCCACAATTTGCTTGCACAATAATAGTTCAGTTGAGGCTATCAATGAAAAAAATAAAATATGAAATGAATAAAAAATATATTTAATATACATATATTCATGTAATATTCAGTGTCACAAACCCATATCAAGTATAATCAGATTTGAAGTGAAAGTGCAAATTTTGCTGAACAGTAACATAGTACATGAGTGTAACAGACAAAAAAAAAAAAAAAAAAAAAATTCCATCTCTGGTTTCCTGTCTCTGTCCTGCCACCAGCCTGTGAGAAGCAGACGCTCTGAGTGACAGAAACAGGCTGTTTTTGCAGTTTTCTGTCATATCAGAGGTCTAAGCTTCAGGATACAGCAGCTTCAGGGCTCCTACACTGCAAATTCTGACAGAGTTCGGTTCCCTTGTTAGCGAATCCTCCCTGTGTGGTGCTGACTGCAGCTGAGAGTCCTGCTGTTTAATTGATAGCTAGAGAGAAGGAGGGAGGGGCTTCATTAGTCAGTCATAAATGATTGGACCTTGTCCTGTCAATCAAGCTGCTATAAACCCACATCATCCAGACACAACAGACACATTAACTGGTGACATGCATTGTGGTTGATGTGTTAATCTGCACTCTTTATTTAGCTTGGACATTGCGTGGGCCATCTGTTATAAATGGGTATTCTGCACTGGCACAGGGGTAATATGAGGACAGGTGTTTAAAAAAAGATCTGGCAGCACAGACAGGAAGACCAGGATTATACATCAAAGCTTTTTCAGGCAGATTTGTAAAATGTAAGACCATTAGGGAGCCCTAACCTGTCTCCATAACACATCAGAACGGTGGGAAATGCTGATCTATTACATTCTTACCTGAGTCACTTTTTAAACACGGCTCATCTCCTCTCGCTTGATTAATAATCCTGTCTTAGGGGAGCAGAATCAAGCAGAAGGCTTGTTTCATCAAATTCTTGGCTGTGAGATGAGAATGGCAAGATAGGAAAGGTGCCTTCTGCTCCAATCAGAGTGCTTCACATGGAAATCATGATTGGAGGCTGTGAGCCACAAAGCATCATCGGTGGATCGGCAATCGTTTGGTGTCTCCTGTCTTCTTCTCTCTTTGTAACAAAAACTTTAGCCCAAAGCCATCGCCCTCCTCTGCTCAGTGTGGACAGTAAAGACTGAGAGAAGAGAGACCAAGACTGTTGTTGGCCAAGATTGAGAAAAAGTACCTGAGGTGTGGAAAATTTCATTTTTCAGATGTATTATGGAGTTGCATAAGATTTTCATTGAAACTGTGTGTTTTATTTGAACCATTAGTTCTTCCAAGTGTCACTAATATAGCTCAATTTTCACAGCAATGCTCGTGTTTTGTCAGTTGTAATATTCAAATAAGCTTCACATTATCACCTTTAAGTCATTTCTCAGCAGGCTTGTATTATTTCATTTTATATTTTCATCAATGGATTGTTGCATTTTGTTTCTAAGTATTTTGACAAGATGTTAATGAGTGAAAATCCTGTCAAATCATGAAACACAGCCCTGATTCTACAGCAGAAGCACAGCAACATGTTTTCAAATGAACTCTCTGGTCTGAACTTTGATTGCTGCACTTTGGTCAGTAATCAGTAATTATCACTCAAACACAGCACAGCTGCTGTTCTTAGCTCTAGATCTGCCACATGCACTCGGATGTTTTGATTGACATTAATTAAAATGATCAGCAATGTCTGTTAGAAATTATTCTACGATATAAAAAGGAGTGAGTAGCTCTGCCTTTCTCTTTCACTCTGCTAAGCTTAACATTAAATCATAGCATGCTGACATGCTAACATGCTAATATGAATGAAAAGCAGAACAGCATGTGTTTGATCAATGACATCCCTCCACACTGAGGCCATTGCTGCAAACTGCACCTCATGGACAGCTGGCTTATTAAGCACAAAGATTAGACAAAACCCCTGGGTTTAATGGCTTTAATATGATCCATCCATTTACAGCTCTCTTGACCTTTTGTGATATTTCCTTATTATCGGAAGGGTTGCTCACAGGCATAGAAATGACTCTCGAGTGAAGGTGAAATATTGTACTGGAGATAACGCTTACATGCCCAAGCCTGTCTAGTGTTAACTACTAGACAGCAGCATTGTTCACTGTTATATACAATTTGTACAATATAAACAGCAACATTGTTCACTTTTATATATTAATTTATTTTTCATATGTAGGCAATGGCCAGCTGTCCAATGGAAAATATGTATTGCTGCAAAACTGAGCAGGAATACAGGTAGGTTAGGTAATAGACAATAGAATGGCTATATAGGCAACTATGTCACCATTTTGTAACTCATTGTGTATGATAATATCCCCAGAAATGAATAAAAAACCTCCGCAGATATACAATTGCTTGTAACACAGAGTGCACATCAAATTAAAGCTCTTCTGGGGTGATGCTGTGCTTGTTTAGATCAGTGTGGAAGCTTCTGGAAAGTGAAATATGAGTTTTCTCTTCTGTTTTGCAGCTCTGTTTTCTCCTCTCTTGATCAGTCTGAGAGCCCTGGAGGCCGGGGCTTGATGGAAATCTATCGAGGCTCAACCCTGAGAATAGAGGAGCTGAGCTCTTCTTCATGGCTTTTAGAGGGCATCAAATATTTACTTCAGCAGCTGTTGGGTCAGCAGGTCGGCCGTGCGGTAATTGGACAGTCGGTGCCCTCAGGTCAGAAGGCGTCCACAAAACAAAAATGCTTGGGACGGGAAATAGTGTTTTATCGATGCCCTCGATGATGCTTGGAGAAAATGGGAGATTCTTCAGAAGAGGGCGAGCAATCAGAGCTCAGACAGACAGCCAGACAAGAGGCAACTGCAGCAGAACCTATTTCACACAGATAGAAGCCTCCAATATTTTATTGCCACTTGGGTCCAGACAGCACTGGACTCCAGATTTAGTTTGATTGCAGATAAATGTCCTCTCTGATCTCAACAAGCTACAAGTCAAAGCAAAGTATTAATGGCTTTACTTCTGCCGGCCTTAGCTTCATACGCCCTAGAAGTTGATCTGCGGTCTGCTAATACAGCTGCCCTGATGTGACCTTGACCTTTTATTTATTTTATTTTTATTTGTTTTTTCATTTCGGCATGATTGTACAGTCGTTCCATGACAATTTCAACACAACATGTATCATGACCTCCTTCAGGGTCACGCACACAAGATAAATCGCTTGTCAAAGTCCCGCCCCAACTCTCAGAAAAACAGTTTGATTATGGTTAAGATATCATAAAGATTTATAAATCACAACAGAGCTGAGTGTCCATTTACACTACGATTTAAAAAAAACAACATAAGATCATAGAGATTTATGAACATCATGAAGAATTTTAATCACAATATAGCTGGTGTCTATAAACAACCCCTATTGTTTATGCCCAAGTGGCTCAGTTAATTTATCCAATGCCATTTTGTTGGATAAGTTTATAGTTATTCAAACATGCACATTTCAAAAGATACTTAAAGTCCTTCAAATTGTCTGCCATTCTAATATTGTCTTCAAGTATGTTCCATGCACTGACTCCAGCCACAGATAAGGACAGTGCTCAAAGAGTCGGTTTGAAACTAAGGTTTGGAAACAACATTCTGCCTCTTAGATCATGCATACATTCACCCTGGAGAAATAGGCATTGTATATTTCTAGGCAATTCTTTGTGGTATCCTAAATATACAATTTGGGAAGGAGTTGAATTTTATTATATCCTGCAATTTAAGAAACTTTGCCTTAATAAACAAATCGTTGTATGAGTTCCATAGGGAATGTTATGAATAATTCTAAGGGCCTTTTTTGGAGTTTAAACAATGATTCTATTGTATTATTATAAGTGTGTCCCCATACTTCAGCGCAGTAGTGTAAGTGGGGTGCTATGAGTGCTGAATAGATTATTTTAAGAGACTTGTGTTTTAATAATTTCTGCATTTTCCAAACAAAAGACACGCTTTTAGCTAACTTTCTTTGAACCAAGTTTACATGTGGTTTCCAGCTTAAGAGATTATCTAACATAACTCCCATGACTTTATATTCGTTTAACCTTTCAATGCTGGTAATCCATTTACCTTTAAGTCTATGTCGTCCTTTAGGCCTTTTTTTTTTTCCAAATATCATAAATTTGGTCTTTGTAAGATTGAGGATAATTTGTTTACATTAAACCACGTCCAGAAACACAGACATTTCTTTATTAACCAATTTTGTCAATTGTTTGAGATCGAAACCTGAGCAAAAAAAAAACTAGTCGGGTCGCTCTGCGAATAAAATTACTTTTAGGATATCGGACACCTTAACAATGTCATTTATGTAAATTATGAACAACTTGGACCCAATGACCTCCAAAACCTAATCAGTTCAGCTACCTTCTGTGGGGAACTATCATGTCTGATCTGGTCAAAACTTGTCCTCACCTTCAGCAGCATGTCACGCACACGAGATACAGTATGTGTGACGGACGGATGGTGCGAGAGACGACTGGAAAACGGTTTCCGTCTCGTTCACTGTGTGTGACGGATGCATTATAAAACCAACACATGATGTATCTCTGATTGAAATATTTTGTTTATTTTTTAAAAAAAATTCATAATCCTGCATTTAGTCCAAAATCCAAAACCCAACCCTGTGATGGTTTCTCTAGTCCTATAGGGGTCTGCAGGATTTTGTAGTCTCTGTTCAAGTAACAAGAGGCTTCTCAGATCCTGCACTCGGGCTGGGTCTAGGCCTATGCCAAAAGCGCGCATCCTTGTGAGCCGGACAATCGCGACCTGAAAAAAAATAAAAAGAAGAACGGAGCTGAAACTTGGACTCGTGGCCTACCGGCCTGAGTAACAAGTAATTAATGCCTTGAAAACAAGATGTATGAAATCATTAATGTGGCAGCATACTTCCAACGGAGTAAAGCTTCTTTTGGTTTGCGGAAAACAAAGAAGCTTTCTGCAGACAAAATACTTTCATACTGGATGCGATATTCCTTTGAGTGTTGAATGTTACTGAAATCACTGTAACCTCAGCAACCATAAGTTACAAACTATCAATATGCCCACTTACTGGGAAGCAAAAACAATGACACCCACCTAGAATTTCTGACCAATCACAAACAAACGATGTTCACATTTGTGTCATCTGCAGTGATTTCAGCTTGTTAGAAAATTTTGGAGGTGCATGACGCCATTTTAATCTTACGACCTCGCCACTCAATGTTTCTACAAAAAGCATGCAGCTATCTTGCCACTTTGGTGCAACATATTTTTGAAAGATTTTTAAAAGCGTTGTAGAATAATACACCTCTGAGATATTAAAATTCTTCACTGCACAGGTAGAATACATAAATTAAAGCTTTTCTTCATTTTTGAAAGTCTTACTGACACACTGTACACCCACAGCCAATATAGATCAACAGACACGTTTTTAATATTGTATCTTACCTTGGAGAAGAGCCGTTTCCAGAATAATATGATTTAACCTCTACCTCTGAGATGTGAGGAAGTTTTATTAGCTGTAAAATACACACTTCGCAAAATGACTTTTTTTTTTTTTTTTTCAAGGTTGATCTTTTTGCAGGTAATTTGACTGTAATGTCACTTTCACTATAAATGGACATCAGAAAGACTTCCTGTTAATTTCAGCATCACTGCACTGCAGCCTTTGCAGATGGTGGCATAATTCGCTCTGATTCCACAGAAATCCTTTGGGAGAGTAAATTATTTTGGAGATGTGTCACATTCACCAACAAATAAAATAAACGAATGTATCTAAATTTGCCAAAAAGAAATTACTTGCTAATTCCGAACTGAATTACTAAAGTGCTTGTTTCTATTGTTATGACTTAGAGAAAAAAAGAAGCTAAATTCTCATAAATTCATCCCTTGTAATGTCTCACCCCCTTGATGAAGATAAACAGGACTATTAGATTAACATGGCAGGTCATTTAAGAATAAACATTGCATTGCTTATATTAAGGCAAGCACAAAAAAGCAGACATTTTTATTGTCACTGAACACTCTTTGTGCCGACAATCAATTTATACAGCTGGATATTTATTAGGATCATTGAGAATAAGTACTTAGCCCAAGGGTAAACTTCTAATCATCCTACCAGAAAATCAAACTTACACATTTAGCCAGAAAGTACCATCCTAAATCACTCGTAAAAATAGAGCCAAAGTGTATTTAGGGTGTTTCAAATGCTGCCATTTTAGGAGAAACTGTTTTTCCTTGCCTTTTAAAAGTTGTTAAAAATTTATCAATCGTATAAGAATCAATTTTCCTGTGCAGGCATCTCTAAATATACATGCTGATTATCTGGGTCACACAGAGCTCTTCTCTAATGAACTGGATGAGTGATAATTATTTTAACCCAGCACTCACATGGATAGACTGGTCATTACCCAGCACAGCTCTGAGGTAGTTGGGTGAGGAAGTTGTGCAGCTTTATGTTCAAATATCACATCTGGGGAGATAATTCAAGTTATTTAAGGAAATGAGGGTTCTTTATCCAGGAAATAATGTAAGTTCTTTTCCCAGCGGTCAACCGTCATATACCAGCGCAGAACTGAGTCCACTCATTAACTCTTTCAGATTCTTGCTTCTTTTCCAGAACGCAAAGTCATTGCTGTAGAGCTCAGTGACTGTTAGTCATTGCTACATCTGAATTAGAATAATCAAGCCATGATCTTAACTTAGTTTGTAATTAAACATTCTAGTGAGGTATTAGAATCCTCATTTAATCACACATTTGTGATCTTGCCCCTAAAAGGGTGAACCCCTTAATTGTTTTCCTGCCATAATATCTTCACTGTAGCTCCATTACAGCAGTAATGTAAGTCATGTGACCTCACTGGAGCTGATTGTTGTAGTTTAAATGCATTACAGGAGCCTGCAGGTTTAAGGACAGTCAGGAGGTGCACAATGAAACAAGAGTTTTTTTCTAATTACTTAGGGCTAAACTTCAAGCTCATTCAAGTAACTTAACTCTTCTTCTTTCCTTGTGACTGAGCTGAAATCTACCAGCTCTGCTGTACTGAAGGAGATTCTCATCTGTTCAGTGACTCGATCCATTAAATGAATAAATGAAATGATCATGTAAAGTGTCCTGAAAGTAACTTGTGCGAGAGAATGAGAGACCATCTGATGCAGACGTATCTCTCCTAAATTGTGTTTCGTATTAGTGATTGACATGTGGATATATTCTCCATCTATCCATCATCTGCATCTCCTGTACTGTCCTGACGTGAAAGTTCCTTTTCACAAATTCCTCTTTTAATCAATACCTCTGTTTTCACTCTCTTTTCTGATTTTTTTGCCTTGTCGTGTGTTGTTTTCTCAACCAATCAGTGGAGCTGAGAGTGAGAAAAGGAAGTAAAGCTGTGGATTATATGTGATTAAAATGAGCCGAGGATTTCAGCTGCTCATCTTTCCATAGCCTCTGAAGATGAGAGGGATGTTTTGCACTGTATTGTGACAGACAAAATGTGGACCAACTGTGTTTGGAGGGAGGGAGGCGAATGTAATGTATCTTCAAATTTCTGTTCATTTCACATATTGTCACTGGTTAAATTTCATTCACAAAACTATGACAATTCGCCAGTCTATTAAAATGAAAAATGCTTCGTTCTGAGGGTTTCAGCAAAGCAAACTTGGGTCAGAATGTTTGTAGTTTGAAGGCAGACATTCTAATCACAGACAGATCTGCTGACTGAAACTGTCTCTTCCTGTGTGACTCATCGATTATGTAGCATCTTACAGCGCCGCGGTCCACTGCAATACAGTCCAGATTTTACACTTGGCAGTGTTAGTGCACAATGACACTGTGAAAGTCCAGTCTTTATACGGCAGTGTTAGTACACACTGACACTGTGAAACAGTCTAGACTTCACACTCAGCAGTGTTAGTGCACACTGATACTGTGACACAGTTCGGAGTTTACACTTTGCATGGTTAGTACACACTGACACTGCAACACAATACAGACGTTACACTCAGCAGTGTTAATACACACCTACACTACGACACAGTTCAGACTTTACACTCAGCAGGTTAGTGCACACTGATACTGTGACACAGTTCGGAGTTTACACTTTGCATGGTTAGTACACACTGACACTGCAACACAGTACAGACATTACACTCAGCAGTGTTAATACGCACTAACACTGCGACACATTTCAGACATTACACTCGGCAGTGTTAGTACACACTGACACTGCGACACAGTCCAGACTTTACACTTGGCAGTGTTAGTACACATTGACACTGCAACACAGTCCAGACTTTACACTCGGCAGTGTTTGTACACACTGACACTGCGACACAATCCAGACTTTACACTCGGCAGTGGTAGTACACACTGACACTATGACACAATACAGATTTACACTCGATAGTGTTGGGCTAACACTGACACTGTGAGAGCAGGATGGCCAACCAAGCATCCACACACAATTCTAATGACACCAGCAGTTCACTGAATGCCTCTGTACACTATGCATGAATGAGAAGTAGCTCTATTCCTATAAAGAATATAGTCCTTACTGCAGATTACCTTAGACATAGGTGTGAACCGACAAACAGTTTCACTGCCTTTAAAATCACATAAATTCACCTAAAAAGTTATAAAAATGCTAAGAGAACTTCATGTGTTACTATCTCACTTGTGGCAGTGTATTAAGTATTCAGCTTTTTTACTTTCATTCATTTGAAACAGTGAACAGAAAGCTCAAACTCTGATACTGTTTTCCACTGACAAGTGTGTGCTGAGCACATCTACAGTGTGTTTGTGTGCATTTACAGTAAGTATTCTCAATGCGATTGCAAAGATTTTCATTGTCCATTAAATGGCGCATTAAATATAAATTCCTCATTATGTTTGTAATGTGCTTTGCAGATGCCCTCTTATTTAAAAATGAGAAGACGATTCGATAAGCATAAACAATCACACAGGCCAGTAAATCTGATTATGTGTTTACACATTAGTACGAGGGGAGGCTGTGGACAGCTTCTGGAGACGATCATTGTCTAATGCGCACGCTGAATTTTAACACTTCTGACGTATTCAACTACCAGCAACAGAATGTAAAACCACAAAGATTGTCAGTGAAAAGTTGCATCACATGACACTTGAAGGTCCTGCCCTTGCAGGAAACAGGAAACAGCTACCAGGGATGTAAGGGCGTCTCAAATCTCATAGCAGGGCCATGAAGGACTGCCACATCTCATTAATTACTAAGGTTAGCATCGCATGTGATCACCGCGGCTCCACAGCATTACATTACCATTACAGAGGCTTCGTGCTATCACAGGGAGAGCGGATTTAATTGGGTCTGAGATAAATGAGTTCCTGCTCAGTGAGCGATCGAGTCACCCGTAGCTTACTTATTTTCATGAACTGAGAGCTACTGTACTCATGCCCTCCAATCAGCACCAGCTCTCGGCAGCTGTATGATGTAACCGGTGTGCTGTGCACCAATCAGTGGCCAGCAGGTGACCGAGCCATACGACTGAGGCTGTCCCAAAATGTTTGGACAAACTGACCCCTTTTATGAAAACGTGCCTTTTCAACAAATGAAGAACCCGAAAAAAGATTTTGTGAATAATATTGTTTTAAATTCTGATCTTAAACTGTGTTTTTGCGCTAATGTTGACAGAATGTGACATAAGACGTCCTGAGTACTGCAGTGTAGGTGCAGGACACAGAACTGACTGAGTCAATTTTGTTGGATTACAGAGACACACAGAGAGAAGGCTGATGATGATGATGCATTTCTGCCAGCATGAGGTAAATAACAGAAAAAATCAGGTCGATGGAACCCTGAGTTGAGCTCAGTCATCTGTCAGAAAATGGCATCATGTATTTCAGCTATTATAATGGAGTCATTGTGGACATGTATCACGTTCCTGTGTTATGTGAGTCTGTTCCGTGTTCCTGCGTGTTCTCTAAATGAATCAGAAGGGGTGACACTGACAAACTTTGGTCCTAGATTTCCCACTGCTGACCATGAAGTAAGAACAGCGTCTGCTGCATTTCACAGTGAATTCTACTGACCCAAACCCATCCCCACATCTGTGTTCAGCTCATGATTTCAGGCAGCACTAATCAGCAGAGCTCATGCCGATCTCTGCCTCATTATTCCTGTAAAGAACTGATCTGCAGCAGAATTTGGGTCGAGCTTTTCTGAGCGCGTGCAGAAATTATACGACTGGTTTCCCTCGGGTTGTCAGAGAGGAAATATTGTGGAGCCAAAATTATGGGAGTTGAATCCATCAATGAATGAATCCCATTCACTGTGTGAAGTGTGTGTGTGTGTGTGTGTGTGAGTATGTGCTTGCGTGCGTGCATGAATACATGCGTTGAGTGTGTGTGTGCGTGTCTGTGCATGTGTGTGTGTGCGTGTATGTGCATGAATGTATGTGTTGAGTGTTTGTATTTGTTTCGCTATTTTAGGTATCGGGGTCCAGTTTTAAGATTCTGCCATAGAATTTGGTTCTAGGTTAAGGTTCGGTGTTACATTACGGACAAAATCTGTATCATTGAGGGCAGTTGGTAGATTTGGGTAAAGGTCACATTTCACAATAATGTAAAAATAGGGAACAGGGTAAGATTTTGGATGACTTTAGTTAAATATGATTTTGGGTCTAAGATCATTTTTGGTCCGCACAAGTACAGAAAAATGTTGAGCATTTCTGCGCAGTTGTGTGTTTGGACATATGAAAATATGTTTCTGTTATTCAAATGCACAATATCACAGGGATTGTGATAAAAATAATGCCATAGCACTGGTTTTATTATAATTGAGCCCCTAAGAACCATAAAATGCCATCCCGACTTTTATTTAAAAATCAGTTGAGGTTGTGAGCATGTAACTATTATCGAATACTGAGATCTACATTTCCTAAATGGGCCAACTCAATCTTCCCACATGGATTGTTAATACAAGCAAATGTCTTCTCTGCCCCTGTACATATGCACTGCACTGCCTTAGCCATAATAGGCCATCCCACAACCTTCCCATAATTCATTGTAAACATGGAGGCTAGGTATCTCACTGATGAGGAATTGCATCCTATGATTGAAGATGATGGTGAAGTGGAAGATGACAGAGACCCAGAGTTCGTCCCAAATTAATCAGAAGATGATGGTTCCTCTTCAGAAGGAGGTAGGTTTCACTTTAAATGATGATAATGCATCCAAAACCTGAACAAAAAGTGCAGGTGAATAATTTTACATATCTTGACTTTGTTACATATGTAAGGTTTTTGTTGCCAGTTTCTCTAGATGACACAGGAGGCTGACAACTTTGAGTCCCATTTTCTCAAAAGTACCCCAACATGGGTTGGCCCAGTATGGTTCTCAGGGGCTCAATTATGAAAACTCTTAAAAATGCAGAATTCAGGTGATGCCTATATTGAAATATAACTCTATTATCTGAGATGAACATGTCAAATCCAAGTCTTTCACTTGAAGAGGCTCGTGTCACAGATAAAAAAGTGAGCTGCATGTTCTCGTCTCTTTGAATGATGTAAATATCAGCAGTGACACAGGAGTCTTTCCCCACACTAGGGTTTCTGCTGAGAGGAATAATATCTGCTCTCGGCCTGTGTGCCCTATATGAGCTGTGAGCTCTTCACTGCTTCATACATCAGAGTTCAGCTCAGAGTCTCCATCGGACAAACCTCAGTGATATTAGAAATATTTCTGAAGCCAGCTGCAGTGAAGGTCTGGCAGAGCATCAGTGTGGAAGAAACCAGCCTCTGCTGATGTCTATGGGTTCCAGACTTCAGGATGTGCGACCAAGTATGACAGTTTATTTTCTGATTATGTTCGTTTGTCCAATTATTTTTAGCCCCTAAAATGAGGTGGGGCGTGGGGTATGTACAAGGTTCATAAAGTGTCATAAAGTGCACTATTATTGACTAACCCTTCGATTAAACCTGAAGGTTTAAACCTTATACAGAGTCAAAAATGATGACAATTGTGCCACTGAGACAATTAGAGTGAAATACTTAGAGACCTGACTGTACACATTAGCTGCTGCCTTTTCTGTGCTTTGCAGCAGAAAATCACCTAAAGAACTCACTGGCTATGGTACGTATATCTCAGGTGGCCTTGTTGTGTTTTTCGCCTGTTGAGCTTTTTACGATGGAAACAAAATGAACTTCATTAAGACTAATGACGAGCTTGACGTGATTGGCTAATGAATGATTCTTTACTGCTCGAATGAAAGCATCATCTGTTAGCTGTACAGACATATTCACTGTGATCGATCGGGGAAACGGTGTTTATTAGTCAGTGATGTTTTTATTTATCTTCATTCAGTAAAAGGTGTTTTTTTTTCTGTTTTGAAAAGAAACAGTTTAAATTGTCAATGAATGATGTCAGCATCTGACAGCTTCCTTTGTCAAGAAAAAGGTTTATGCGCTTATAAAAAAAAAAAAACAGCCTTTTTTTCATCTAATAAAACCTGCTGTTCATGGAATAAGTACACTGATATTGTCCTGATGGTAATATTTGTTTTCATACAGCTTTTGTTGTCAGAAATGCAAGGTTATCTTGTTATGCATTGTTAAACACTCACACCTACTGCCCACACTTTAATAATGATTTATCTGGAATCCTTCAAGGCATTTTCTCCAGCTAAATAAATATATTTTAAAATCCAACAGTCAAAATTAATGTAGAACTCAGCTGTGTGGAGCTGAATGTCTGCAGTCTAAACTCTTATTGCATCAAAGCTTTTCTCCTCTGTTGAGAACAGCTCACCACAAAAACCAAAAAACAGGCTCGTCCCAACGCCGATTTTATTAAAAATGAAAAATTCACAAACCGCAGGTTCAGCCAGAGTTTGAGGCGCGTGTTTACTTGTGTGTGTGAGAGGACAGGAGAAAGCAGAAGAGCCTCGACTCTGTGGAAATTCTGTGGCTTCAGTTTCCTGCTGGGTGGGAGACAGTTGAGGTGATACTTCTGCACACAGAGGAGTTACTCACTCATGAACTCACTCACTCACCTACACACTCACTAACTCACACACTCATTCACTCGCTCACACACTCACACTGAGTTACTCACTCTCACTCACTCACACTGAGTTACTCACTCACACTCACTCACTCACACTGAGCTACTCACTCACTCACACTCACTCACTCGCTCACACACTCACACTGAGTTACTCACTCTTACTCACTCACACTGAGTTACTCACTCACACTCACTCACTCACACTGAGCTACTCACTCACACCCACACACACTCATTCACTCACTCACTCACTCACTCACACACACACTCACTCTCTCTCTCACTCTCACTCACTCACTCACACACTCACTCACACGCACACACACACACACACGCACACACACACACTCACTCACTCAATCACTCACTCACACTCACTCACTCACACACTCACATGCACACTCACTCGCTCACTCACTCACTCAAACTCACAGACACACACACACACACACACTCACTTTATTTTTACATAATTCAAATGAAATTGTAAACCATCCTGAGACTGGGACCGATACGGATGGGATTTTTGTTTGGGGTTATTTTACTTCATTTTTGGTGAAAATAAACATATGAGAACAAGAGAATTTGAGCATATTTTACTCCTGTGACAAATTAAACAATTTGTTTCATAAAAAAAGCAGAATTTAAATGGGTTAGTTCACTGAATTTTCTCCCAGAAAAAATGTGAAAAAAGGAACAAAGGGAGTCTGTGGGAGTGTCTGAACACAAAACTTTCTGAAGTTCGCCTGAAAAGGCGGCGAATTCCATCGAGTTCTCTCAACACCTGAAGTACCACTTCCATCCTCGAGGGGGGCCAGGATAAACTCTTGAACCACAGCACCAATCTTATCAAAAATGCACCTGTGGTGCCACAGTCTTTCCAAAGGAATTTCATCTTAAAAGTCTTTGGCCTGTGATGCTACCAAGCTGACAAAATCAGGGTCACCTGAAAACTGCTTCCATCAGAGTTTATTTTAATTCTGTTTCATCATCTTTAGATTACAGATCAAATATTCTGCAGCACAGCTTGAATCTCCCTCCCTTGAGCAAGACGCAGTGAGAATTCCTCTCACACAGGGACAATAACTCCATTGTCCATTTTAGCCATTAATATTTTGTGATTATAATATACTTGGCTGAAATTATCAGGTAGTTTTTTTATAGAAAGTATTTGCATTATTTATTTTCACTGATTTGCTCATATTCTTTACTATTTAATATAGTTTATATATGTTAATTCTAATTAAAAAATTATTGCCCCATAGATATCCGGACTTTTCTCACTAAAACACGTTTTACAGTTTCAGTTCACATTAAATCACTTTAGCTGTTACAAAAAGCCTAGTGGGGTTTGGATAAAAGTCTCCGATCTCCTCTCATGATCCAAACATTTCCTGATCCCCTTTAATGAAATAAAAACTACTTAGTGCAAAGTTCCTGAAGATACAGTTCTCACTTTAGACACGGTTAAATGAAATGAAACTGGCCACAGAAGAGTCATACTCTGTGGGAAACTGGTGAGACTGTTTATCAAGGGCCAGAATCAAAATGGCTGCCTTTCTATCGATGGATTTACAAAGGGATATTACTGTTGAGGGGACATTAAACTCTGTGCAAATGAGCAGCAAGGGCTTTAGCCGCTACCTTATTCAATACTACCAACATCCAGCCTTGATCCACCAAGCAGGGCAATGGGCTCGTTACTAAGGAGTTAAACTAAGGGCAATAGACTAGTGTCTAAAAATTTAGACTAAGGCCAGTAGCCTAGTGATGTTTTTCTCCTTTTTAATTGCTGTACCATTGGGCGGGGTTTATATGAAGCTTAGCGAAAGTTCAGTCAGGAAGACTCTCTCTCGCGCACGTCAACTCCGTTTATTTTCTTTCCATTCACTCGCATGCTCGCCCATAAACCTCTGCAGTCAATGTCTGGGGCTGTCAATTGAGCAGTCAGCTGGTGTAGCAGCTGATCTCTTCCATCCAACTGGGGCACACCTCAGTCGCATCGCTAGCCAGTCGTTATGTTGCTGTCTTTTTAAAAAATGTCATTTTTCTCTGCTGTGGTTTGTTCCTCCAATTCTCTTCAGTTTTTGCCTATGCTACCCTTCCGTCGGGTTCGGTAGTTGTTTTCATGGTCAGTGGTTCGCATGTATATAGCCTCTGTCTTTGCCTAAGCTCTATTCCTCAGCACTGCACGAAATTTAACCATTGCCGTAGCCTGTTGCATTTGGAGCATGTTCTGGCATCGCAAACGTATTGCAGTTCTGTGTGACTACAAAGCCGCAGTAGGCATCATTGCCAAAAGTTAGGGTGGTACAGTGGTTAGCACAGCTGCCTCCCAGCAAGAAGGTTGTAGGTTTGAATCCAGCCTGGGGATTTTCCATGTGGAGTTTGCATTTTTTTCCCCGTGTTTGTGCGGGTTTCCTCTGGGTACTCCAGTCCCCTCTCTAGGTTCAGCTTCCCCTTCTGTCTTATTTAGATTTATTTAGGTTCTGCGTGAGAAAGGGTCTTGCTCATCCTGCTCTAAAACTGCATGATTTTCCTGGAGGATGTTTTGTGTTTCTCTGCTCTTGCCACCAAAACCTGTTTCAGTGCCGTCGGCGCATCTATTGCAAGTATTTGTATATTTGTAATTGTAATATGTCTGTCCGCTCTCATAACTCAAAACCGCTGATCAGATCATCTTGGAGTTTTTTTCAGGTCATGGGTGTCTACCGTTGCTTGGTCCTCCTGAGATGATCTGGATCCGGATCTAGAAGGGATTTGGGAACCATTTCTGAATTTTCGCCATATGTCTATTTGTCAGCCCGTATTACTCAAAAAAAAAAAAATTATCGGTTTAAGTTTGCTTATTGTCAATACTGCTAATTCCTTCAGGGGCAAGAGTCAGCAATCTTTGATTGTCTTGTTCGTCATTGGTTAATGTTTGTCACTTTAAACTCCACTATAAAAGAGGTCTAATAGCTGGGGTTCAGTTTGGTGCAAGATGTTTCGTCACTGTGACGGTGCGTTCAGGAACCACACGCGAGAGGGAAATCCAAAAAACGTATGCCTTTAATGAGGTCCAAGTCAAAGCCAAAAAATTGCCAAGCCACAATACGAAATCCAAAAACAGTGTCGACTTGACAGGCAGGGGTCAGAACCAGTAAGACAGATGAGCAAAGGTACATAAACGGTAGGCAAAAAGTCGTAGTCGGTGAACAAAGCCAAGGGTCATACACAGGGCATCCAAACACAGAAATCGTGGTCATACAAAAAGGGTCAAAATCCAAAAAGACAAAACAATACAAGAAGGGCTATGGCAAGAATCAAAGTCGGACAAACCAGTAGAAGAAAAACAATACTCAATGGCATACAAGGCGCTCTGCACAAAGAAATATTGATCAACGTTCTGACAAGGAGCTGGCTGTGAAAAGACTGCTTAAATAGACGGGAGGAAAGTCACAAGCTATGCAGGGAGCAGGTGAGCTGGATCAGACTAATTACATCGGGAGAATCACATGAGGGAAACCCTTGCCACGAAAATTGGCGAAAGCCAAGACACGGACAGGAATCACGCAGACAGCCTATGACATTTAAACAGCTCCGGTCAAGGAGTTCTAAGTGCACAGATAACGAGTGCAGGAAAGTTATTAAGCACGTGTGAGAGATCTTGCAGAAACGCAGGGAGAGACAGGTACAGCTGAGCAAGAGGCGGAGACTAGAACAGGGCGATTGCTGAGAGGGAATTAGTATAAATTAGTAGCGGTGCAACTTTACAGATTTAACTAGAGTGCTCATTAGTAAGTTAGTAATCTATATACATGGATTATTTGTGTTAGTAGACTATGATACAAAATACAAATGTTAGTTTTGTTAGTAATCAGAACAGTAAGACGAAGGAAGTAAACGAGAATCGAAGGAATATATTAAACACCGGAATTCATTTAAATCACCCGAAGTAAGTGAGGACGCACACAGGGAAGTCGGACTGAACCAACTAGATCACAAGACAGGGGAGACAAGTGCAATGGAACTGAGAAATGGAATGAACTAAAAACCTGAGGATTACAATAACCAAAAAGAATAAATAAAAGACAAAATTATGAACACAGATCCTGAACATAAACACGAACATAAACATGACAAAAACCATAACCATGACAGTCCCATCTTTTCCAAGCCTATTTCTAGTAGCCCCCAAGCAATACCTAGATCATTTGTTCAGAATAAGCGTCGCTCTTCAGCGGCTATGTAAGGTATACGTACGGCCTCTCTAACAACTATGCCGCTGGTCATCTTCAGCAAACGCGTCTACGTGCACCCCAAAGGATCTGCAATCATCAAAGCCCAAAGATCCCTGAAGCCTTTTCAGTCCAGGGTATGCTTGCAAATAACTGGTGGTCGGTGGTTGGCTTTTATCTGTATTTCCGCTGTCACTCGCTAATTGTATGCAGGGTTTTGCAGCCCCTAGCCACTGCTGGCTATCATCACGCCTAAATAAATAATAAATAAATATTTTGCCGGGTCACTCAAATTCCTCGTCACACTTTAATTTCCAGGTTTTCAGGAGCCTTGGCCTAAAAGCAGCTCATCTCCGGTTGCAGTCCCCTCTCTAGGTTCAGCCTCCCATGCAGCCCTATTTGAATTCCGCTTGGTTCTATATGAAAAGAGTTTTGCTCCCTCTGCTCTAAAACTGCATGATTTTGCTGGAGGATGTTGGTTTGTGTTTCTCTGTTTTGCCACTAAATCCTGTTTCAGTCAGTGCTGTCTGCGCATTTATTACCTTTGTCCCGAAGGGGAGCGAGGGTATTGCAATCGGCAGTCCGTATGCACGTATATATATTTATATATATGTCTGTCCGTCTATCTGTCCACGCGCATAACTCCTCAACCGTTGATCGGATTAACTTGATTTTTTTATTTTTTTTTTTAACAGATGAGTGTCTACCGTTTCTCGGCCCTCCTCTGCGATGATCTGGATCAGGATCCAGATTTGGATTTGGGAACAGTTTTCTGGATTTTTCTCCATATACCTATTTGTCAGCTCTTATTATTTAAATTAAAAAAAAAAAAAAAACAAAAAAAAAAACCTGTTCTAACTTGGAATTTTTTCCTCATTGTCACCACTGCTAATGCTTTAAGGGGCGAGGGTCTGCAATCTTTGATTTTCTTGTTGTCATTGGTTGTTGTTTGTCACTTTAAACTCCACCATGTATGAGGTCTATAGCTGGGGTTCAGTTTGGAGCTAGATGTTCTGACCCATCTTTTCCGAGACTATTTCTAATAGCCCAAGCAATACCAGGATCATTTGTTCAGAATAAGTGCCGCTCTTCAGCAGCTATGCAAGGTATACCTACGCTCTCTCTATCAACTAAGCCACTGGTCATCTTCAGCAAACGCATCCTACGTTCACCCCGAAGCATCTGCTATCACCAAAGCCTAAAGATCCCTGAAGCCTCTTCAGTCCATGGTAAGCTTGCAAATATCTGGTGGTCAGTGGTTGTTTTATCTGTATTCCTGCGGTCATTTGCTAATCACATGCTGGGCTCTGCACCCCTAGTTATTGCTGGCTATCAAAAAAAAAAAAAAAAAAAAGCAGGGCTTTGCAGCCCTTGGCCATTGCTGGCTATCATCATGCAAAAGAAAAGAGAGAAAAAATGCAGGGCTTTGCAGCCCCTAGCCATTGCTGGCTATCATCATGCAGTGCCAAAAAAAAAAAAAAAAAAAGGGGCTTTGCAGCCCCTAGCCATTGCTTGCTAATGTCTGGATTGTATAGTTCTTTAGACCTCATTTGTGTACCATTTCATGCTCATCATGTTTTCCTTTCTCGGCAGCCCGTGTTTCTCGGTCATTATGATGTTCCCGCTTGGTGAGTATTCCTTCCTTTCTTTGGGGGATTCATCAGGCTGCGTTTTCGGGGGGCTTCCGCCCCCTAATTTTTGGGGGATTTTCCTGCTGCTGCTCTGAGCCATGCTCCTGCTCTACGAGTCTTCCCGAAGAGTCCAAGCGCCAAAGACTTGTCTGATTTTAAGCATGTTAATTCTGACTGCTGTCTTCCTGCTGTCCTGATCCTCTCATTCCTAATTTACCATCAATTTATTATTCAGCCAGCGGAGGATGGGCTTCCCCAGAATAGCCAGGTTCCTCCTGAGATTTCCTCTCAATGAGGAGTCTTTTCTCACCACCGTTTGAGGCTTTTTCTCCCTACAGGGAGTTTTTTGCCTGCTATTCGGGGATTAGGGATTAGTCTGGGCTCTGCCCTTTTCTCCATGTAAAGCGATATATAAATAAAATTGAATTGAATTGAATTCTACTTATGCTCAGCGCATATTAATTTTTTTCTTGATTTCACTCGAGTCTCTGCTGATTGAAATGATTTTTTTTGCTCTCATGAATACAGTATCTACATGTTATACCTTATTCTCACAATGACCTGCTGTTCCACAGGGACTAAAACACGTTGATAGATCATCTCTCATCGGTTTGGGGCTTCAGTGACTAATTTTCCTCCACAGTACAGATTTTTGTCGCCTCCCCGGGGGGGGGACATTACTGACCCTTAGGGAGGATGTTGCTTCAAATACCAGACTGGAATCAATGAAGACAAATGAAGACAATGAATCAATGAAGACATTCATGGGTGTCATGTCGAGAAAAAAAACCTCGTAAAGCAGTTTTTCAGTCTCAAGTCATTTTAAAACTCAGATTATGAAGCGCTGTTTTTAGATATCTCACTGAAACAGCTCCACGAAAGACAAAGAAGACATAAATAAGGCAAAACTGATTGAGGAATTTTCGAAAGAAGATAACTAGAAATGTCTTTCATTGAATTAATTATTAAAGTTGAATCTTAAAAGAAGGCAATAAACTGAGAATACTTCAAAATGGAGGACTTTATTAATGCAGGATGAAGGCTAACACTCAACAAACATGACAGCTGCATTTATTCACAAGATTAACCACTTCATTCAATCTAATGCACTCAGCCTGTTTAAGGATGGAAGCAATTCAATCAAACCAGACCGGAGCTGCTTCACACGCAATGAGACAAACCTTAAAGCTTTTTAAGCAGCTCTCGAGTGGAGTATTCAGCATGTGTTTATCGCTCATTTGGGAGGGATACTTGCAGAAATGAGTGAGGAACTACATTTTTCATTTTTGGATTAAGGATCTAATGTACCCTTGTGTGTCTCAAGCATCAGGGAGTCTTTTCAGTTTAACTGCCTGTTGTTTTTAAAGAGTAAATGAGCTAATCAGAGGTGTGTCGCATCGGGGGGTCCTGTAGTCTGTGTGTGTGTGTGTGTGTGTGTGTGTGTGTACCACAGGACACCTGTTGGAGGTAATGAAAGACTGATTAGGGCTGAGGTCACGCTGCCGGGTTAGCTCACTTAGTTAAAGCGCCGCATTTGCGGAGCAGTAGTGACTATTACGGCGCGGGTTCGATCCCCGGTCGTACCAACCAGCAGTGGTCGGCAGCTTTTTCAGAACAGCGCATGATTGGCTGAAGCACTGTAGGGATGTAAATTGGGAAGGGACTGCTGGGAAGGGAAATTAAAAATGATTGTGTTGTTCTTTGCTCAAGTGCCTCCTGTTGGCCAGCTGGACGCTCGTCAGTAAGATTTGAACATTGCTCATGTTCGGGTATCCTCCGCCCTCGTTCTGAACTTGCGACAGTTTCGAACAATGAGTGTAAAGATGCAGGGGCTGACAGGCGAGTGCTTCGGAGGAGAGCCGCAAACTGTCTCTCTCTCCTGAGCTGGCAACAGGGGGTTGTATACGAGCAAACATTGTACATAGTTCGCGGATTGGGCATTCCAGAGTCGGTTGGGATTGGAGATGCCAAATTATTACTATTTTTTTTTTTTATAGAAAAAAATAAGAAAAAAAAAAAAAATGGCTGAGATCACAGGCTTCTTCCAGAGTGTGTCACATGACCCAGCGGTGGCTTTGACCCTCCGGTTGTACTTCCTGCTGTCAGACAGAGAAGGTAGCAGCGACAGGAAGTGATTTTGTTCTACTTACATGCTGGGTTATCTCCGACCTCCCCTAAGACTAGTGTGCACTGGAAATAAAACACAGGAAACACCACCGAATAATGGTTTTAACTTCGAAGCATCCAAACCACAACTATGTTGTACAAAAGCAACGACATATGGGATTCCTGTTACTTATTTTACATTTTAATCTGCAGCCTTTGCTTAACAGAGGTCAAACCATTAGGTAAGTATCCAATGAAAGGTCAGTTCCAAAAATGCCAAATAGCTGGCGACCAAAATGCAGGTACATCAGTCACTAATATGACACACTGATTTGAGGGGGGCAAGATTGACAGTTACAAAAAATATATATATATATATATATGAAAAAAACTGCTTTCCCAACACCATAAAACAATAACAGGAAACAAACAAACAAATAATAAATAATTAAATAAATGAAATGAAAAAAGATTGAGATTCAGACAGACCCTTAGGAGGTGACTGAGGTAAAAATGATAAAAAAACATACCATTTGCCTGACCTCAAAAACAACAGCAGAAAAATGTAAACTGTGGTCGCAAGTCATAGCTCTCTGACAGGAACAGACAGACACTCAGAGGATAATTGTAAATAACCACAGAACTAAAGCCGTAAAAATCATGACAAGAATGAATCGATCCATATCTGATCAGGTTTCATCAAAAACAGAACGTTGTAATCCGCATTTATGGCAGTGCTTCTGATATTGTGTGCACCTTCTGTACAAACAATCACACACACACAAACACACACGCACACATCCTGACAGAGGGGCAGCAAATTACTGTGCTGAACCTCTGGGAGTTTAATTACAGATCCATGAACATATTTCTTTTTTTTTTCTTTCTGAAAACCCAGGGGGTAAATTTGCATGGCGAGCTTGTTCTCGACATTTACAGCACTTAGCGGTCCCTGATTGGCCGGCTGTCAGCAGTGGTGTCTGATTGGCCCTGGGGTCAGAGTGCACACAGGCAGAACAGCGCCATCCTCTGATCTGGGCACTGGCCGATTCACAGGCAGTGCAGTCAGTGTGTCTCTCCTCTCGTTTACTTTTTAGAGGTCATTCTCCACGGGAGTTTGAGCCGTTAGATGAACGATTTTACGGCTGAATCACAGGAACATGCTTTCAGTTTTACTGCAAACAAGGACAGAGACGGTTAAATGTGTGATAATCCTGCTGTTTATTGGCTGAAGCCCTGATGTAGGCAGCGCTGGGAATCTACAGGGACGGTAAACTTCAGTTCTGGTTTGTCTCCAAGTGTCAGTCTCATCCACAGAGGTTATTCACTCTCACTTCCTGATGTAGGAGTGACACCACTGTTAGCATTAGAACTGTTCAGACTCTGCAGATCTTCCACAGTAAAATCTCTGAAACACATAAGTTTCCTCAAATGGTAAAAATGGTACATACAGTAGAAGAATTTGATTTAGGCCTCAAACACTCAGTTCCACTCATTTCACAAACCATTTACAGAAGTTATTCACCATGACAGCCTCTTATACCTCACAGCTGCTCCAGAGATGAAGCTTCTTTTGTGTTATTTCCTGCCCTTTGATGTAAAGAGCCCAGGAATAGTATTCAGGAGGCAAGTTTTCCTTTATGTGAGAGCAGATGCTTTTATCATGACTTCTACCTCAAATTTAGTCCTGCGGTCCTTCAAAACAAAGATAAAATGTTCAGTTGTCACAGATAATCCATTTTTCATTCTAAAAGTAAACGCTCATCGGGAAATGAGGAGTTATAATATCAGTGTGTCATGATTTCTTTCATGTTTGCCTGTGTCACACCTGATCCCAGCAGGAAAATGAACAGTCAGCATACAGGTGTCGAACCGTCAGCATTAATCCTGGCATAAAGCAGGGAGATGAGACGTCTCTGTTTCTGTTAGCCTGTCACTGACTGGAGCTGCACAGAAATGTCCATGTTATTTTTTAGTACTTACAGGACAACTGTGGAGAGTGAAATAAAAACTCAGCTACTTGTCCCAATAAAAACAACACAGTATAGCTATGTGCAGTGTAAATTTTGTGTATTTTCTAAGGTCAAAATACGCAAAAATGGTATTGTCACTGTTTGTTGACTCTTTCAAAATAATATTGGGACTTTCAATGTCATATTGATCAATGAACCAGAAATGTCCCAATTTTCATTTCTGAAATCTAGGCACCTTATCATAAAAAGTGTTTATTTTCATGCAAAGTGCCTTTTTTGAGGACTGACGTGTGTTCAGCAGCTCTTAAACAGCTCTTATATATTTCTAAGAGCCTCTTGCCATGATGCTACAGGACAGATATGCCTCATATACTAATATGAGGATAAGATATATACTGTAACCTGGAAGCATCTCAGCATCAGTAACATCACTACAATGTTTATATCCTGCAGAGCATCACCTGAGGTGCAGGCCCAAACACCATTAGTGGTTTTTTTGTGAGATTCTCAGTCAAATCAATGAGCATTCCTTCAACTAATTTTAGATGAATTAAGACCAGTCAAGTGCAGGAAATGACCTCATTATTATTACATTTTCAGCTCTCCATCAGCTGAAGCACAAATCCAGAAAGTGTGTTATAAAGGGCTTACAGTGAGCATCACCTGAGGTGTGTGTGTGTGAACATGAGTGTGTGTGTGTGTGTGTGTTAGCACACACTCTCAGGAAAACCCAGCAGCTGGCTGGAACACTACACAGGGGTCTGTGGAGTCAGGTTCTGATCTGAATTTTAATTGAACTGTGGGCTAATTAAACGGAACAGAGTGTGTCTCAGTATCACATACAGGAGAGGTGAGGCAGCAGGTATTAATATTTTCTGCTGAATTTCCTAACTTCCAGCTCTGTGATGCCATTGAATCAATCATTTCCTCAACATTTTAGCACTTTCCTTTAATAAGCACGAGGGAGCTGAATACTTCTGTGTCACAGAGTTTAAAATCTTGTAACAGAAGTTCATAGAGTTTAAAATATATAACAGTAGTTCAGAAAAACAGGTTTCATCAGGAATGTTACTTGCGACCTTTTGTTATTCATGGGACGATATGTCTGTTATCTAACCTGCTTTATCTCTGGTTATAGTCATCAGGGACTAGAGCCAATCCCAGCACGGAATGGGCAAAGGCAGGAACACACCCTCGACAGTGCACTCGTCCATCAGGGCAAACACACTTCCACACTGTATCTGTGTGTGTTTCAGGGTCTCCAGTTAGCCTGACATGCCTGCATCTGCACTGGGGGAGGAGATGGGAGCGTCTGGGGGAAACACACACACACACACACACACACACACACACACACACACACACACACACACACACACACACAGGGACAGAACAGGCAAACTTCACACTGAGAGGCACAGGTGGGACTTGTAACCACAACCTTCTACTTCCAGCACAGGAGAGCAGGACCGTATGAGGGATCAAAGAACAAAGCATTGAAATGATAGTAATTGAATCTGTTTTCACATAAAAGAAAACTTGTCACCTGAACACTATTCCAGAGGATGTCAGGCACAGTTATGGCCGTTATACAGTTATACAGTTATACAGTCATTCCTCAAAGTAACTGTATTACATGAACCTCACTTCCACCCAATTAAATAAAGTAAATTATTCATTGTTTTTTGTTATACCTTAATTGTAATTTACAAGTTTATCAATTCATAACATCATTGGAGGTGATTTAAAAAAATGAAAACTGTTTCATATAATCACTCATAATGAGGAAAAATGCATTGTGATAAAAGTAAAAATGATCATCATTGTATTTATGTTGATGGGTTTTCCACTGAAAACTGGAAGTTACTTTTTTTATGAAAATCCATATTTCTAAGATATGTGAGAGCAAGTCATTGTAAATCCAATATTTTATAACAGTTAGTTTTATGATACTTTGTGTTAATACCTTGGAGTTGCAGCTGAAATAGAAAAATGAGAAAATATCTCAGAGTGACGTGCGGAGGAATCTCTTCGAACTGCTCTGGGCCTGAGATACATAAATCAGGATTAAAACAGTTTCCTCTTACATAGCAGTTACACCTCCCTTAAGAAGTGTGAGATCACGTTCCTGGAATGTGACTGAAATAAACAGGCTTCTGTACTTACTACACATATTGAAACCTACCTGCTACACCACAAATCACACGAGGTCTTTCATATTGCGGAAATCGTTCAAAGTAAAGTCATTTGGGGAGTAGTGTTGCTCAGGAGTGTCTGACCCTTGTGGGATCACAGCTGGTGCAGAGAGGAGCTGTTAAAACATCAGCAGTGGAGCTGCATGAGTTTATGGAGCTACAGCCTCTTATTCTCAATCACACATTTACCTCATGCTGGAAATAATTTACTCAATCTATACATCCCACTGCTGCCAATTTCTATCACTCTCTGAAATGTAATTTACTCCAATTTTCTCACATTGGCTTTCTGTAAAATTAATGAAAATTGCTGAGAAGTCATTTATTTAAATAAAGACACCAATGGCAGATATTGAAAACTGGCTCCCGTTTTCAAGCTGATCACTGTCTCAGGACATTCTATAGCCCTTCCACAACATTCTTTAGCGTCAGTGGGCTTTAGCATCTACTGATTATAGCTGTGATCAATTTTACCCTGATAACATAAATGTGAAAGAAATCCATCCTCTCATAATATGATTTCTTTTAGAGAACAGAGTGGAATCGTGTTTCACTGCTCGGTATCACAGGTAACTGATTCTGGGAGCCCCTTTGATGAGCTGTAAGTCAGTATGTACAGAAATACACTGGAGCTGATTGAGAGAGCTGATGAGATGTTTTCCTCACTGTGACTGTATCCAGAAAAAGAGAGAGATTGAGGGAGAGAGCAACATGAACAGCTTGGGAAAACATCTGCATGTGATTAGACTCGCCATGTGGATATTTTTGACAGAAGTGCAGTCGCCTTATGTAATATTTACAAACCAGGTCCTCGGGCAGCCTGTGCAGTGTCTGTAGACCCATGGAGGAGCCCATGTGTGTTGAATTCCAGTTGAGTTCTCATGAGCTCAGGTTGCACAGTTGATTACATTCAGGTGTGTGTTTGACGTTTCCTCTTCTCCCTGCTATAAATTCTGTGTGACAGGAATTTCCTGCCAGGGACTTGCTCCAGCTAATAAAGAGAAGAGCTGTTTATCCAACATATTTCAGCTTCAAGCTGCTCATTAAACACATTTAGAGCTGCTGTTTAAATTCATTTTAATCAGATGTTCACCCCCTGCTGAACCTTTCACATGTAGTTACTCTCTTTGAATAAGAAAGAATAACTGAAATGCTGCCCTGTACACCTTTAAAAGCAGCACAAAAATAATGACCTTTAATACAGGAAATTGGATTAAAACATTTACAGGAACTTCTTGACAGCAATGTGACAGACAGAATTTACTGTGATGTCGTGTCCAGATCAGAAATGAACAAAAACATTATTATCACTAATTAACAAAACAAAACTGCCTATGTATGCTATATGTGCAACCTGCATATAGTGATGTGTTTCAGGCCAGGGTCAATAATAATTGTATTTTGTGGCTGCAATTAAATTTATGAATTTGTATTTTTGTGGGGATGGAAACAGCGGAGAGAACTGAGCAGGACACTGATGGATGGAAGAAACATTTGCCCTTTTTTTTTAAATACACCAGTGACAGGTAAAGGTTAAACCCTCATTTGACCTTTAAATCTACCACCACATCCCTACCAATAAACAGGAGAAGAAGAGGCTTGGGGTGTCACTACCGCATCTCTGCCTGATCCTCCGGCCGCTGTCCGCGGTGCTGAAACGGAAAGTCACAAATGCAGGACTACGGTCATGGGAATAATTCAGTATAAACCGCGAAAGGAATGCGGCTCCCCTTTCCACAATCCTTTACTGTTTAAGGGGGTGTGGTCTTATTCCCAGTGTTCTGCCTGTATCAGAGCCACAGTGTCTCGTCTCTCTTGGAAGAGTTCTGTGCGCCAGCTCCCGTTTTTTTTTTTTTTGTTTTTCAATTAACTTTTCCTGTTTTTGTTAGTTTATTTTTCACCAGTGGAAGCCTTGCTCCTAATAATATCTGTTCTAGTTCTGTGTTCTTAGCCCTCTAAGGTTTTTTTCCCCTTTGGCCTGCCCTATCTGACAGTGGTTTTAAAGCTTCTTTTGTTTTTGTCTTTTTCTGCTAAATCAAAGCTTTAAACTGCCCTGGATCTCTGACTCTTTTTTTTCCCCGCTAAATTTTCCACATTTTTTTATGCTGTGCACATATTTTTTTAAAATTTTATTTCATATTGGTTGCCCTGAACCTGCCATTCTGATTTTAACACTGTGTGTCAGCCTTGCATTCCTATGACTATATCTCTATATTACTGTGTAATTTGATTTGTGATTAACAATAAACACCTGTATCATTTATATTCCCATCACACATTCAAATGCAGATGTAAGTGCAGCTGAAATTCATTTTACAGCCGTGAATCTGTCTTTGATGAATATTAAAAAAAAAAAAGAAAGAAAAACTGAATAATGATGTTGTGTAGCTTGTGAGCAGCGCCTGTAACAGGAGTCTCTCCTACAGTGTGTATGTAAGGGAGCATTCAGCTCATTTCTGCAGGCAGATATTCTGCACAAGTGACAGCTGTGTGCTGCAGTACTGATGCACTCCTGAGAGCCAGAATCTGCCCTTCTGCTTTATTTCATTTCTTTCACTCATGTTTATATTTCTGCACCTGTGCAGTTATAGTTCTCACACTGACGCTATTCAGCTCAGTCTGGTTTCATCCAGTCAGGGCTGACTCTTCATCAGCAGCAGTCGGCATTTTCATTTTATTGATTGATTTATATTCTACACACCTCCAGTACATTTTTTTAAAAATTAATTTACCAAGCACAACCATAACAATGAATGACTAAATAAAAATTCACACCTGAAATACACTGTATCATTAAAAACATTTTTGTGAATTAATTATCATTATAATTCTAACAGATCCGCTCATTTTCAGCACATTTTGGTTTAGTGTATTTCGCTGCAGCTCGTGCAGCACTCTGAGTGTGACAGTACAAGAAAGTCCGTTTCAAAGTTTAAATGGCTTCACCTCCACACCAGAGCGGAACACCTGTGCGCGCTTGTGACAGCGATTCCGCCAGTGAACTGACTTCCTGTCTCTAATGAGAGGACTGAATGTTTCCTGTAGCCTCCTTTAGAATCATTTTCAAAAGGACGTACAGGAAAGTGACACAAATACACTCAGCTGCCTTCAACCCACATGAACTTCATGTGAACATCACTGCTCACTCCTTCAGCCAAATATTTCTTTACCCTTTTAAAGCCATTTAAGTTTGATTTGAATTTTTATCCTGAAAAGCTATAGATCAGTCACCGTGACGACAGCCTTTCAGGAGTACGATCCAGAATACATGATTAGGCTGCTGTAAACATAACATTCATACACTGATGTAACAATTGCTGCGGCAAGTAAAAGCATCTGAGGTCTATAATGTTGACAAAAATAATAATTCAAACAGAGTTATGGAACAGTGAGGATAAAAGTATTGAAAAAAATCTACTCTTCATTTAAATAAACCTGTATTCGGCCTGCTGTAGAGGCATTACCTCTCTAACCAATCACAGAGATCGGCCAGCTGTGGATGCATTACTTCTCTAACCAATCACAGAGATCGGCCAGCCGTAGAGGCATTACCTCTCTAACCAATCACAGAGATCGGCCTGCTGTAGAGGCATTCCCTCTCTAACCAATCACAGAGATCGGCCTGCTGGAGAGGCATTCCCTTTCTAACCAATCACAGAGATCGGCCTGCTGTAGAGGCATTCCCTTTCTAACCAATCACAGAGATCGGCCTGCTGTAGAGGCATTCCCTCTCTGACCAATCACAGAGATCGGCCTGCTGTAGAGGCGTTATCTCTCTAACCAATCACAGAGATTGGCCAGCTGTAGAAGCATTCCCTCTCTAACCAATCACAGCGATCGGCCTGCTGTAGAGGCATTATCTCTCTAACCAATCACAGAGATCAGCCTGCTGTAGAGGCATTCCCTCTCTAACCAATCACAGCGATCGGCCTGCTGTAGAGGCATTATCTCTCTAACCAATCACAGAGATCGGCCTGCTGTAGAGGCATTATCTCTCTAACCAATCACAGAGATTGGCAAGCTGTAAAGGCATTATCTCTCTAACCAATCACAGAGATTGGCCAGCTGTAAAGGCAATCCCTCTCAAATAAGATCACAGAGATTGGCCTTCAAGTAAAAGTTTTAAATCAACCAATCACAGAGATCACAATGAAGAGCGGCCTTGTTAACATCCAGCTCGATTGTTAACATCCAAATCGAAGACACTGTGTGTCGTGGCTTCGCTTCTCTGACCACATCTGCAGAAACAATCTCATTTCAGACTGCACATCGGTCAATTGTTGCCCACAGCACTTTGGTGCAACACTCAAACTCCAGTGTTATTCACTCTAAAGTGTACTGAAGTGGACACACTTTCAGGCTGAATGTACAGGCACATCCTTGAGGCTGAGTGGCCGGTAATTGAGGCGGAATGAACAGGGCAGTTCAGTGGTGATCTCTCCTCTCTCACTCCACACTGCTCTACATCCCTAAAGGAAGCTTCTGATGCAGCAGAATCTCACTTCAGTTTATCCTGCAGGGCTACAGCTTGTGTACCGTCTGTATTTTCCTCCATTTTGATTTCCAGGCACGTAAATGTATGTGTTGTTCTTCTTGATGACAGTATGGCAGGTACAGTGTGTGCTCTCCTCCTGAGAATGCATTTAACCACCTCTTATTTTTAGTCCATAATCCACAGATTGAGCGAATATATTCTGTGCATTAGGGAGAGCACACTTCATGAACTGCTTGAGGAAACACAGTCTGCTACCTGATCACCCAGATGTGATTGGTGCAGCTGGGAGAGACAGGGTCCAATGAAAAATAACACTGTACCTCTCTGGCTGATAGCACTACAGCCTACTGAAGGAATTCTAAGCTCTCTGGGAGATGCCTGTCCAAAATTAGCCAATCAGGAGCCTGTTAAATAGTGCTAGAAAAAAAAAAAAAACAGATGAATGTTGTTTTTTTTTCGACTCTCATAAACTACAGGGCTGTAAGCAGAGAAATAAGATCTGACACTATGTTGTGTGAGGCACACAGTTGCCCTCTATCACAATGAACAGACAGCCATAATCTTCTTGTTGAGTAGCGGTGTTGAGAGATGTCTGTCCAAAATTTGAGGAGCCTGTTAAATAGTCACCAGATGTTTGATGTTTGACTCCCCATTGAGTGGCTGAATCAATAAAATTATAAATATAATTATAATTATAACACTTCGTGTGGAAGTTTGAGTGTTAAAAAATGCTAATTCAAACACTGAGAAGTTTAGAGTTGTACTTAAAAGCTTCCCGTCAGGCTTTTTTGAAGTGTTATTACTTCAGATCATCACTGGGAGCAGAAAAAAAGGCGCCAATCGCCTGCAGCTAATTGAATTGATTTTTTTTTTTTTTCCTGCAACAAGACTTTCTTACCAATCAGTCTGAAGTCTTTGCTGTTAATTCCCCAGAGGGCAGACTTAAGATCGCCCTTTAAACCTCAGAGATTCTGCCTGTTAGAGATTACACACACATATCCTCTGTTTTAATGAATGTCCTTAAGGCTGGATGGGTCTTTGACCTTAAATACCATGATGGCGTTCGATCCTGAATATTAAAGCCCATACACCTTACTACACCACTGCATCTGCCGACTGTGCTCCTATATTGGGTTAATGACGATATGTAATCCACAGATAAAATGCTTAATTACACATTAGAAGCTAAACAGGCCTCAGGTGCATGGCAGTATAGGGATGGCAGCTTAATTATCAGGTCTGTCTTAATTCCTGAATAGATTTCCAGGATAAACCATCCAGGCATCTCCACACAATTAACATTTAACAGGCTGGTAGCGGGAGAGTCAGTGATGTGAGTCACATGAGCAGGGAGTCACTGTACTGAGAGACTTCAGGAGAAAATCATTACTGCATATTAGGCCTCTCACTTTAACCAGTTATATATAATACTGAGGCTCTGAGTGCAGGAAGTGTACCTCAAACAGCCTTCACTGAGAGCAGCTCCTCTCCTCAGCCCTATTTTAGTGAATGTGCTTAAAACTTATAATGTAAACTGCTGATAAAATAAAATTAAAAGCCCTTAAATACTGTGATTGTGTCTTTGGGAATATAAAAATTATCCTTTGCTGTGATGAGGCAAAGATTCCCTATAGAGCAGTAATTTTTCATATTTTAAACCTACCTGAGCTCGGTAAGAACATGCAAACTCCACACACACAACACACTGATCAGGATCTGAATCTGGAACCTTCTTCATGTGTGTTAACAGTGCTAAACACTGCGAGATTTGTGCTGAAAATATTTCCAGGCTGGACCCTGACACCAGATTCACAAACCATCTATTACAATGTAGGAAAAAAAAGTCTTTTAAACATTCAAAATTTATTGTCCCGCCTGCCTTAAAATTTTAAGTTGACTGAATTTAAGATGAAAACTTGAAAATTGCCTAAGCTTGTCATCTTAAGTTCAGTTAAATTAAAAATTTAAGACAGGCTGGACAAATAAAAAAAAAAAAAGAATGACAAAAACGAAACAATCTGAGCAAGCATGACACAGACAGTCCCTGAGATCACAAACCCCCAACAGAGCCTGAGATTCTTCATGATTAAATTAATGAGCACAATATGAATAGATGCTGCTCATGATGAACAGTGTTATATATGAAGGAGGAGGCTGGGGATGTGATGTAGATGAGATGTAGATCTGTAGTAGACCAGAGTAAGACTGGCGTAGAGGGAACAGAGCAGTTGAGGTGAATAAACGTTGCCTTGGTTACAGAAGCTCTCTGATTGGGTGGGAGATGCTGAAGTGAAGAATGATTGGACAGAAAGGGGCTTGTGTGACTCCTGTACTTCCCTGAACTAACACTAAAGCTCTGTTATATTTGGGGATTGTGACAAATGTTCCAGAAAAAAACAATCATATAACCCATTACTTACTCCTGAAAACTTTCATAAAACAATTTGAAACTGTGAAGCAGTTTGATTTCAGTATTTTAGCCTCCAGCTTAAAGCAAAGGCCCGTCTGAAATTCATTTGCCATCGGAAAGATTATGATCCTTTTTGTTGTGTTTTTATACTTTTGTTACACGGCTCAGATGCTGAGAAAGTATTTCAGTGAGCATTCTGAGCACAGTGATGTAGGAAAATTATCCGTGCAATTATCTCTGTCAGACCAGAAGAAGTAACCTTGAGGACAAGATCTTGCATATTAAACAAAAAACATGTTTCTAAATTTCCTCAGAGAATAGAAGCATTTTCTGCCTTATTTTGTGTTTGGCATGAAGTGTCATTTGGAGTGGTGTGGGGATGGGGGGAGCCTTTATCAATATTTTGTTTACACATAAAATGAATCATCACATCCCAGTGCTGGTGTGAAATGTGCTCACACTCTCCTTTACTCTGTGTGGGGATGTCTGGGGGGCAAAATGTCAGCAGTGCCACTTTAAATGCCCCCTTTACACCCCCTCAGCGCTCACTGATGTGACGCCATCAATCAGCAAAATGAATATAAAATCGCTTCACTCTCAGAAGCTGGAGCGTCTCTGCTGCTGAATTTAATTGTTAGATCCCTGTACTGGGCTGGGACTGAGATTCAAGCTCATCTCAACCTGACTTTCCCAAAACCAGCCAATGAGCTACAACAGATTATAAAGACCTTAAACAACAGGGACCAATTACAGAAATAACAAAAAAAAAAAAAAAAACAAACAATTGGCATAATAACGCAAGGAGGCTGCTAGTGACACAGCTTGTGAATTATAGTTTCATTTAGAGGTGACACTGCACATCAGCCATTGACCATGGCCATCGTCCGCAGTCAGTGAGCAAAGAGACGGAGGAAAGCAGGAGAAATAGATGAGGAGGTGAGGGCAGGATCTCCTGCTGTAAACATCTCAGAACAGCAGAAGAAGAGTATGGGAGACCAGCAGAGAGAGCTCACCTCCATTTATAAAATCACCTCACCCAGGAGCACCTGTTCTTACAGAGCTGATGTCATGGGAGCTGGGAGAAACAGCAAACATCTTCCCTTCATTCAACCTCAGATTTACCATGAAAAAATGCAGGAAGGACTGTTTTCAATATGGAAAGTGAAGCCCTGTATTCTTGGCCCAGGTAACTGACATTTGTTCATTCATTCTCTGTGAAGCAGAGATTTCAGCTGCGCTCAGGAGGATATTCCTGCCAGGATCTGTGGTGGGATGGATTTATTTATGATTGTTTTAGATTTAAACGCTTGTCTGTTTATTACTGGTCATGCATTGTGTGTTGAAGCCAGTGAAATACCATCAAAAATTGCAAACTCAACCCTTCTGTTCCTCTTGGTGGGCTTAATTGGAAGGTCAGTGGAGCACAGCAAAATTACTTTAATCCAGGAATGATTCTGAGCCATTCCACAGTGGGAACTGAACACAGGACAGTTTCATTGTGCTGCCATTTTACCATAAAGATCTGCAGGCTCATGTGTTTGTTGGCTCCTCCCCTCTTTGCAGACACTGGACTGAAAGTCATCAGATCTGCTCTGATTGGGAGATGAACTGCGACTCCCTGAATGAGGAAGCCTGTGAGAAACGGAAGCTCTCAGCTGAACTGTTTGATCTGTCAAATCAACTTAATTCTCTGACACCTTCTTAATTGATGTAGAGTTTTCACAGTGTAGTTCATTACAGTCCAGCTGGGTACCGACTGCAAAACCAGACTTTACAAGAGTAAAGGCTTGTTAATTAATATATTCAAATGGGCTGGAATTAAAAGTCTTACTTAACTTGTCCATGTCATTGATTTATTTCATTTTTAATTAAGGATATTAAAAAGCATGAAGGCAATCAAGGACTCCATGAAAGAAGGACAGGTGAATCATTTATTTCCCACTGATTAATAAAAATGGATCTAGCAGGGTGAGTGTGTGTGTGTGTGTGTGTGTGTGACACACAGAATCAGTTTTTATTTTCAGCAGTCAGTGATATATCACTATTTTGTGACATGCAACCATTAACCCCAAATCACAATACTGCCCTTTCAGTGTGTTATCGCTGAGTCTTTATTATTTTATACCTTCATGCAATAGCCCTGCCTAAAAGAACAAAGTGAATCCATTACACAACTGCGTTCCCAGAACAACTGACTAGTGTAAATACAGTAGTAAGAGTTCATTTATTACTGAGAGAATTTCCCTCAAAACTTAGAGACTCATATCAAAGCATATTCTCTCCCTATACTGTGGCTTGATTTCTACACAGTCACATCTGACAAATAGACAGGCAGGATAAAATAAAGCTGAAGACGCAACAGTATCTCATTTACTGTCTCCCTGATACAGTGCAGCATGTGTGCGTCAGGGACCTCCCTGTGTCATTCTTAAACATCACAATAGTTTCCAGCTTGTAGAAGTTTCTACATTCCTTCATCAAAAACAGAATGAAAATTATGAACAGGGAATTCTGCACTTTAGAAGACAGGAGAGCGGATAAATCTGTCCTAAAACATGTCTGCCCTGCGGAGCCAGAAGCTAATACACTAATGTAACAAGCTTGTTGGAGAGGAGCTGGGATTCAGTTGATATAAGGTGGACCGTATCTGATTGGCTCGATGTGAAGCTTGTGGCCAATGACTGAGTGAAACTCAGACAGCTCTAATCTCAAGACGGAGTGACATGGCGACGCACCGTCCCCCACAGTGCTGCTCATCTCCAGCACTGCTGCAGGGCCAGCAGGAGGATTGGGGGGCTGCAGAGTTTAGGCCAGAGCTAATGAGGCAGGAATGTGAGCTGCATCGTGTGCCGAGGGAGTCTGACGACAGACAGACTGTAGAAAACTGTGCTTTATGACAGTAAAAGGCCTCATACTGACAGAACCTGCCTTTGGAAACATGTATTGACATTATCCTGAATACAGACACCTGAACAAACTTAGCAGAATGGACCTCAGGAAGTGCGGCTAACGCAGCAGGGAAGCACCTCTCTGAATGCTACACCATGCACAGAGCGTAACAGCTAGCATGAGTCAGCATAACAGTTAGCAGGAGTTAGCATTAGAGCTACCCATTTCTCCAGTCAGTCATCAGCTTAGAGCCAGTTTTCCCATCGGTTTGTTCTTACAATCATAAAAATCAAGGTTCTCTTCACAAAAGGATGGTTTAAAGAGTGATTAAGCCCACAGTTTTAGCTTAGCTCCACAGACACAATTATTCTCCTCACCTGCATACTGAATTCTCCTGCCAATCCCCTGCCAGCAGTGTTATATGTAGCAATAGACAAATTCTAGGGTATCAGAAATGTGCTGACTCTACAGTATATATTCACTGACATGAGTATGACATGGAGGTGCCTCCCAAGCGCCCCTTTAGGTCGGAGCAGGACCAGAGAGGACAGCAGAAACAATTTATCAAACTTTCAGAAGCAGCAGATGTTTTTCTTCATTTTAATCATCATTTTTTGACCAAATTTCCCAGCCAAACAATACTCCTGCAGAAATGCGGAAATTCAGGTATGGATAAAAAAGAAGTTCTTTTTAAAATAGACCTAAAACTAATTTACAGTTGAAAATGTGAGTACCCTTTACTTACCCTTTAAAATAGCATTCCTCTGAGAATTTGTACAATTTAAGTACTGGGTGGCCGGGGTATTTATATAACCTTAATGAAGACTCAGTAAGAAGCTTGAACATCAGTTTTGTTAGTATAATGCAGTCCCTCTTTAATAGATCCAGCTAAAGACCATCAAGTAAAGAAATAAAATGGCTGAAAAAGCTTTAGTATATATGGAATTTAAATTGCTCATGAAATTTTTCCAACAGGGAGGACCTCGGATGGGAAAACCACTATTTCTGACAGTGAGCTGAAAATCAGAGTGTAACTTGCGCCAATGGTTTAATTAGCCTTTAAGAAGCTTAAGCTGACACGGAGTCTCCTGAGGAATGAGCCAGCTTGTCACTTGAAAGTACAGAGGGTGAAATGTTAATCACTGCTCAACATAGAATGGGCTTGGACAGCTGCTGGACTGCTGACATGTGCACTGCATAACTACTGAACCCAATACTGCCAACACAAGGAAGCTAATACCTGACACCCCAGTACTGAACCAGTTCCACAACTACCAAACCCAATACTGCTGACATGAGTGAGCTAATACCTCATACCCCAGTACTGAACCTGTTCCACAACTACCAAACCCAATACTGCTGACACGAGTGAGCTAATACCTGACACCCCAGTACTGAACCTGTTCCACAACTACCAAACCCAATACTGCTGACATGAGTGAGCTAATACCTCATACCCCAGTACTGAACCTGTTCCACAACTACCAAACCCAATACTGCTGACACGAGTGAGCTAATACCTGACACCCCAGTACTGAACCTGTTCCACAACTACCAAACCCAATACTGCTGACAAGAGTGAGCTAATACCTCATACCCCAGTACTGAACCTGTTCCACAACTACCAAACCCAATACTGCTGACACAAGTGAGCTAATACCTCATACCCCAGTACTGAACCTGTTCCACAACTACCAAACCCAATACTGCTGACACAAGTGAGCTAATACCTCATACCCCAATACTGAACCTGTTCCACAACTACCAAACCCAATACTGCTGACACGAGTGAGCTAATACGTCATACCCCAGTACTGAACCTGTTCCACAACTACCAAACCCAATACTGCTGACACGCGTGAGCTAATACCTCATACCCCAGTACTAAACCTGTTCCACAACTACCAAACCCAATACTGTTGACACGAGTGAGCTAATACCTCATACCCCAGTACTGAACCTGTTCAACAACTACCAAACCCAATACTGCTGAAACGAGTGAGCTAATACCTCATACGCCAGTACTGAACCTGTTCCACAACTAACAAACCTAATACTGCTGACACGGGTGAGCTAATACCTCATACCCCAGTACTGAACTTGCTCCACAACTACCAAACCCAATACTGCTGACACGAGTGAGCTAATACCTCATATCCCCATACTGAACCTGCTCCACTAAGATCTGGTTTGTCATCATCTGCCAGTCCTGGGGGGTATACTACGAAGCAAATTCAACAAGGACGGCCTTATTAGAGTGAGCCGGCTCAACAAACCCTGAACTCGCAATCAGAAATAATTGATTCCACAAAGGTGGTTATAATCTTTCTTTGTTATACTCGGCTTTGTGCTCTCAACACCGTGCGCGCTCTCAGTGAAAGGGCATTCCACGCATCAATTGACCCTATTTCTGTTCATAAAACGAGCAATTGCGTGCTGAATGTTCCTTCGTGGAAGCTACCCCTGATCCAGGATCAGGAAGACTGAGGGATATCTCCCCTTGTGGCACCAGGGGGCGCAGCCAACGGCTTAACCCTTTCATTATCATTGTCGCATTTCCGCGACAGTGCCAATCCCGCATCACTTACCATTGTCGCTATTTTGCGCCTAGAGAAAGTCCCTCACAAAAACTGTCAAAGCTCCGCAACAAAACACCCCTTTGGACGAGTCTGGTATCGCACAACACGTCAGTGATGCCATCAGGCTTCCCGTAGTTCCCAATCCTCCGGTTATGCACAGTCCCTTGCTGACTTCACCGCCACTGCAGGCAGTGCGTGCTGCAGCACGTGTATCACCGTTTGTACACAAATGCACGTGTATCTCCGTTTGTACAGAAATGCTCGTGTATCTCAGTTTGTACATAAATCCCATAGAGGAGAAATCGTCTTGACAAACCGAAATACGGTTTTTATCCTCATTTTCTGTTTTTACTTTTGGAAAAGCAAAGCAAAGATATGTGTCAATGGAAAGGTAAATGTATTTTGAAGATGTTTTCTGTTCATAAAATTGTCCATTTCTGGCGCTTTTAGTTCGAAAAAGGGGATGAAAATCCACATGCAATGTCATGCTGTGATAGCACAAAAATTTACGGTAAGCAAGGGTTGTCTTGTTCCCAGTAAGCAGTAGTGAAAGGGTTAATGGGAGACACATGAAGTTCTACGCTGATTGGTTGAACACTTGAAAGACTGCACGATTATGCATGCGCATAGACAGTTTGGGAAATTGCAAAGACATAATATTTAATGGTAATTGAGATTTATGTTAGTATATGTATTCACGTTGGTACGCTCTTGTTCGTCGGATGTAATATAAGTGGCTGCTGGGTGATTCATAAAATCTTTTAAAAAATCTCCTAGGAGGAGTGGGTCGTGATTATGGGCAGTTAGGAAGAATGTAAAACTATAAAAACAGCAAAAAGCAGCACTGTTGCTGCTAATAAGGCCAGAGAGGAATTCTGGCGGAAAATTGCTGACTGTGTAAATGCGTAAGTCCTCTGATGAAGGAGTAGTGGAAATCACTTTAGTTTCTCGGCCAAATCAAAGGGAAATTAACATAGATTTAACATTATCTGACTGATAAATACCAATGTAAACTCCGTTTTACTAATTCCTTTGTTTTTGGTTTAACATATTTTTTCTATTGCTTTTCTTTTATACAGCATGATTTTAATAAAATCATATCCCACCACTAAATCCTAACCAGTTGCACCATTGCAAATTTACAGTAGTCCTGTGGCATATCAAAAAATTGGTAAAAATGATAAAATTTAATTTTGTAATCGGTGCTTTAATAATTGCAGTACCAGCACTGTCAAGAGGACTTGGCAGCAAGTTAAAACAAAGCATGAGAACATTTTTCAATGTGGTTTGCCCTATGCTGCTTTGCTTTCATAATTATTTTAATCATTTTAATGGTACGCTGTGTAAAATGTATAGCGCGGCATAAAATATTCTTGCTCAGATTTTCTGCAGCACCACCTGATTGCTTATAGGTTCCGGTGGCAAAAAAAAAAAAAAAAACTGCAACGTTATGCATACTCTTTGTGCAACTGTACATGCTTCTCTTTTTAACATTGCCATTGTAAAACCCCACAAAACAATACCAAGGACGGAAATTGCAGGGGGCGAAGGCTCAACGTGTTCTTTGGGCTGGTGTTACAAGCGCGATCTTTTGGCTGGTGCGAATCACAATAAAATGAATCAATTTTCTCCGATTGAAGAACGGGGCACAAAAGCACAACGGTTACAATTAATCTGACTCCATAGTAAATTTAGAATACCAAATTTGGTTATACTCTCATTAAATATCTGACTCCAAATTAGAATTAGAATGTATAATTTAGCGAAAACAGGCGTGGACCTCGGGGTGATTACACCTCGGACTCGTAGGTGTAGGCCTGCGTCACTCAATATATGCCCCCGGGTTTGAGCATTATTGCCGAATCTTAGGTTCGTTGGTAATACCAGGGGATGGAAGTCAATCATCGCAGCAACAGCATCTTTTGGCGAGACTACAGCAAACTCAGATCTATGCACGTCCATGGGTTCCTTCAGGGAATTTTAACAGATACCCGACTTTTCCTCCATGGGTTTCCTTCAGGCTAAAATCCCAGAACCGGCAATACATAAACCCTTTAAGTAAGTAGATCATGATTGTCTCTCCAACTTAATAAAACCAATTCTCATCCCAAAGCCGCTGATCAGTCAGTCCTTGGTTGAGCTTAACCCCTAAGTCTCCGTCGTAACATGGCTAGAAAGAATGTAAAAGTGTTGAGTCACTGAGACCACGCAAGGTTAAAGGAAGAACAATAATTTATTCGCCAGGTAGGCAAGAGCTTGAATCAAACAAATCAAAGTTAAATCAAATACAAGTTACAAACAATTTAGATAATGAGAGTTGAGTCATACCTGGTGAAAAGGCTACACACGCACTTAAGTATGCGGGGAGAGATCGGATACGATCTTCCTGACTATATGGTATGGGCTACACACGGCATAGAGGTGCACGTGTGGGAAGTCGGTTGCGATCTTCCCAGAATGGATTGTCTGTCTTTGCTTTAAGCCAAATCACGTCTTTGATCCAGGCGGCATGGCCATAAATTACCTGGAAGGGGGTCCAATCTGGATTTTGGGTTTCCACTATTTGGAGGATGTAATAAAACAATTTAGCAGAGAGAGAAGAACAGAATGATTACCCAAGAGGATTCTGACCAATTTTCAGGAGTTTCCAAAAGGGAATGAACCATAATTTCAATGGGAATGAAACATACTCTGTTCAACTCCTTTGATTCTCCTGAGAACAACAATACCAAACATGACATGAATATGTACTAATATGATGCAGTTGTCATGAAAAGCTGTTAAACTGGATTATTGTATAAGCAATTTTGGTTATGAGCACATAAGTATTGCATAGTAGTATATGGAATATATGAGAAGGGTTTGACATTACTCTAGTGTCAGAAAATGTAAACAGATGAGTTTAAGGTCCAGTTTCATGAAACACATAGCCAGGGGAGAAAAATATTGTTCACGGGGGCGACTGTGATAGTCATCCCCCTCGCATCGCCAAAGACCTGCTTATTGTTCCCTGCCGTCATCAAGCCCCCAGTCCCTCACAGACACACTCCAAACACTCCACTTCCTTCGACACCTTTTGCCGTGTCCCAGCTGGATTTCCCGTCTTACACCATCATATGGCTCCATGGTAGCTCTATGGTAGATCGCATAAGTAACGAATTCCCTCAGATGAAAATCTGCTCCGTTCACGGAGAATATCGTCAGAAAAAGCTATCAGGTCATGCCAGTCTCCCTCCGAAGAGAACCGCGTATGATTCAGGCACCAAAATCCACAGGATTATTCAAGAAAGGTGATGCCAACTTCAAAGGAGGTGCTTAGTGACAAGGCAGCACATGTATAGCCGATTACAGCCAAAACTGGGCACATAACCTGCTCCCGACCAGGTTAAGTTTGCAGCGTAAGTTACCATGGTAATGTAGCCACGTTAAAAGAGAGGCACCTTCGTGACATTGAAAAGCCAAGGTTTAGGCTCGACATACCTCGCTAACCCACTGATCTTGCTTCATAGTATACCCCCCTGGTCACAGCTGATTTGTGGGAAAAATGTCTAACTTAGCTTTGTTTATCTAAATTGTACATAAGTCACCTGGGCTTCCTTTTTCTCCTGTGTTTCCCAGTATGATATGAATTGAATGGACAGAGTGTTTGTTTGTTTTTTTAACTCATGTAAATAAAATTTAAACTGAAAACTGATGTTGCAGTAGAGTTTGTAATGATAGCCTTTGGGAACCAGCTTGCTAACTTACATTTACTTTAGTTGCCGTGGGTTTTAAGCACCTTGTTTCCCGGTGTGGTATGGTGGTAGGGCAGTACAGTAGTTCTCCATGTAGCGCTGTCACAGAGAGGTCATGGGTTTGAATCCTTGGGTGTGGCCATTCTGTCTAATGTGAAATTTTACCATAATTAACAATAGAGCGCAGTGTTTACTATGGTGTGTGCTGAATGTGGTAATTAAGTAATGGACCACGACACATACCATAGTGTTTACCATAACACTGCCAAAAATACCACAGTACATGTACCCTGGTACAGTCAAAAATACAATACCTAACCGCGGTGCATGAGCCATGGTAAAATGTATTCTGGGGTGTGGAGTTTGCATGTTCTTCCTGTGTTTGCATGGGTTTCCTCCAGATACTCTGGGTTCCTCCCACAGTCCAAATAAATCCTTGTCAGGCTAATTAGAGACTCTGAATGACCCATACTGTAGGTGTGAGTGTGTGAGTGAATGGTGGGATGGATTAAAGAGAGGCCTGTGCAGAGTGTTTTTCTACCTCTGGCACATTGCATGCTGGGATAGGTTTTAATTTAATATTCATAAGTCCTGTCCAGAAAGATCAAGAAAATCACCCATATTTGTGATTTTATACTGAATAAAATCAGTACAGTTCATAACAAACTGAATTTTAAAGGACAGTGAAGCTAAAGAAAAATAATAAAGTTGGTTGGCTAATCTTATCAAATATAATAAAAGGGAAAAGGCATCATAAAACAGATTTGGTTTTTAATTTCATTTTGAACATCAATGACAATGTGTCCAGGGCTGCAGTGAGTTTTAGCATTATTTCTATTCAATGCCTCTGTGACAGAATTTAAATTTAGCAGCATTTACAGGGATGAGAGGAAGACAGATGGGCACATTAACTCTGGGTTCATTATTTATTAGCACACTTTCAAAGAGCCGCATGTAATATTATATCATTGTCAGATTTAGGAGAGAAATAGCCTTTCATGCTTTCATTTCAAGAAATTCCAGAGCCAGTGATTGATTTGCAGTTCGAATAATGCCCTATGAGAGTAAAGAGATAAGCGAAAGCATGGGGATAGTAAATATCATCACCTGGGGGCAGCTGTAATTGCCCGAGTGCTGCAGTGTTTATGTGGCAGATTCCTGTGCATTAAGCTCTATAAGTGAACTGATAGGTGCTAATAGTACTGGATTAGGGAAGGATGGTATCTGTGTGTAACTATGTGCAAGAAAGAAAAACAGAAAGAGGGGAGGAGGGAGGAATCAGCATAACACCGCAACAGTTACCCCAGCGATGGGAGACTCATCCTCCATTCCGCTGCTGTAATGAAATCTGCTCCAATTAGCCAGGCTTTCATAGACTTTCGCTTTGTAGGGAGCTAAATAATGGAGCTACAAGCAAAACAATTAGAGGCAGCTACTGAACTGGCTGCAGTGCTGAGAATATGAGTCCAGCTGAGAAAAACGGGCGCTGTAGTCCCTTTGATTACAGCGGCGGGGCACTGAGCGCGCAGACATCTGATTCACACCAAAGACGCGCGGAAATTCAATTAAAACCTGTCTGATGTCATCGCTTCTCCTGAACAAACAAACACTCGCTGCTCAGGGAGCAGATCTGACTCCTGGATGGCGGGCGCTATACCGGATTTACTCCGAATAATAGTGGGACGAGGGCTGCAACATAAATTGCTGTTCGCGCGTCGGTGTGCGAAAACTGAAAGGACGGAATTGAAAACAGACGACGCGCCTCAGGCTGCGGGTGAACATAAGCCCGGCTTAGAAGGATCTGAAATTGGACAAGAGACAGATTCCCATTTGATTTTACTTGCTGTTCACCGCACGTTTAGTCTGTGTTGCTGGTCACTGCGTGGGATTAGGAGACAGATAAGCAGTGTACCAGTGCTCACGTGTTTTGAACATACTTACGCGTATTCTACCTGATTTTATCATTATGCCTCTTGTACAGCTTGCATTTTAAACTTATTTGATTTGTCAGGCTTTATTTTTCCCAGAAATCCATGTCAGATAATCCTCTAAGCGGATGCGTCCCACAGAACCAATAAAATAAAATCATAAAACAAATTCAGAATAATTATTTTTTTTTTATTTTGAGGGATGAGCCTCAGCTATTTTGCATAAATATCATGTTAGGCAACCGATAAACCACTCTCACAAAGGCAACATTACACTTTAGAGATGAGTGTTTCTCCTCTATTACCTTGATACAAGTTCCTTGCTTATATACTCATTTTCAGCTTCAGGATGCTACATAAATGTTCTTAATGTTTGGGCATTTTTCAGCCTTGATGTTCATATAAAAAAGATTCTTATATAAAAAGGACATGATTAATCTAAATGGTTACATTACATCCTCTCCTCTACAAAAACCAGGATCCCCTTCCGGACTGAGGGCCTTACTGCTAAATGGAGTCTGTTACCTTTGATATAAAACAGGACGCCTCCTGTTTGTGATTTTAATCCAAAGCCCCTGTGAAAATGAACAGCGAACAGCAGCCTAAATGTGTTTTTCTTCATTCGCCCTGACAGCACTCATGCTGCGTATCCCATTCTCCTGCATTATTTAAGGACAAAATACACCTCTCTGTTCCTGCTGCACCAACATCCGGGAAAAGTACAGCTACAGAAAGCTCTCCGGCTGACGCCATATAATGTTTCATTTTTCTCTGTTTGATGGATGGGACGTGTATCACTGCAATTCATTTACACAGAGGAGCAAAACAAAATTAAGCACATTAACTCTCTGACTCTTTAACAGGCCCGAATCAGAGTTCAACAGCAAAGCCAGAATTTATTGGGAAAGTTGCACTCTGTTAGGGCCCTATCAATGTCCAATACATGTCTTTAACCTCTTAAACTCTGATTTTCCCCGGAATTTCCCCTTTAGGTTCAATTCTAGAGAAAAAATTAAAATTAAAAAACAACTTGCATAAGATTTATGGAAATATGGGCAATATTCCCAATCTGACAATATAACAATGAACAAATTAAATAGTTCTGAATAATTTCATGCACATAAAACACAGCCGTGCTCAGAATTCTGGCTCAGTGTGGTTGCCAGACATGGCCTGGGTTGCCAGAAATATTTTTGCAGCTCTGAAAGGCAGCTAGATATTGAGATATGACCGACACCAATTAAATGAAGTCAATTATTTATCCCACACCAGCAGTGTATCACAGATGAGCTGTAAATCCACACCAGCAGCGTATCACAGATGAGCTTGTTTTCAGAATTGTTTTTCATCCCTATAACTGTGGGCGGTCTTTAGCGTCGGCCAATCAGGTTTCTGTC